>BTHU01000005.1:79394289-80755539 GCA_036184795.1 Tokudaia tokunoshimensis | reverse complement strand
CTCTCCTAATGTAGTGTGCAGACCACATATACACATATGAAACTGCTGAGCAGGTGGAGTATGCACAAGGAGGGGATGCCACGGTTTGGCTCTTACCTTTGTGACAAGGCAACATGCTGCCCAGATGTCCTCTGAGGACTGCTCATGGTGGTTGAACTGGGGCTCCCACTTCTTAATTGGCTGCTCTGCGAAAGCCAAAAGGACCCCTCTCTGGTCCACTAGAGCCGCACGGACACTACCTGTCCCCACATCGATGCCCACATAGTAGTGACCTGGTTCCTGGTCTCCGCCAGACATCATGGTCTCTCTACCTGTGGTGGACAAGTGCAAACAAAAGCCATGTGATGACAAGCAGACCTGCTCAGACAGTCAAGAAATTCAATCTTCAAAGTGGACAAAAAAGGGAATCCAACTACCTAACTGTGGGCTATGTATTTATTTATCCTATCAAAGGTTTTATAGGCGCTGAGAAAGGTGGTCAGAGAACAAGCACATGTAACACATTCCATTCCCACTCCTGGAGGGGCATCAGAGAGTAAGCACCTAATTACATAGTGACTTAAGCAACACTGAGACAATTGAGAGGGCAGAGGGGAGCAGAGAGGGAGCTGGGGCCCTAAGAGATGAATGTTTACTCTGTGAATTTGAATCCACAAGACAGCAGCCTTGAAACCAAAAGAAGCATCACTTCCTAGCCAGTCATGCAGCAAATCAGCCTCACAGGTATCCTGTGCCAAGCAGTGTATTGCAGCCCTGTGCTCTCCACTCTTCTCTATGACTGGAGGCAAACACATGGGCGGCTCTGTAATGTTGCCGAACCAGGGGAGAGTCTGAAAGGCAAGTAGCCTTTTGTTTCACACTAGGTCCATCATGACAGTGACACCAAATCACACTGACAGGAAACCAACATCTGGAAGCAGAATGGTATGACCCTCACTGGAGCAGCAGGGTCTGAACTCCCCACCTGTGTAACCCTGAGCCTCCGGTTCCCTCCCTTTTTCTGCAGAGGCTTGACATAACAATTTTAAGAAGAAGCTCTTATACCACAGGCATCATGAGCTGACTGGGAATCGGGAGAAGACCCAGGAGAGGCAAGATCAAGAGTGTGTTAGATGATCTATTTTCCTGACAGACCCCTGATGAGTTACAAGGAAACCTGATCAGAGAACCCTCAGGCATGCCTGGGCCCTTGGGGCTGCTCACAGGATGGGTCACAGGACACAAGCTCTCTCTCCAGACTCATGTGGGGCAGCCTCCAGACACTAACTTCACTAGAACAGCACAGCTGCCCCCTGGTCAGCAAGGTGGTCTGAGCTCCCAGGGTCCAATTTTAACCTGAGCAGTCTGCACCCTCAACTTAGAAAATGATGGTTTCTTGGCCACTTCGCTCTTGGGGATTCTAAAACAAGTCAGCCAGCAGATGTTCAGTTACTGCTTCCTGGATATTTACTCCAATAAAAAGAAAGAAAAAGAGACAAAAAAACAGCTTCATTAAAAGTGATAGCTTCTGGCTTAATCACAATGATTTGCCATCTGTGTTTGCTCCCTTTCGGAGGCACTGTGGCAGGTGAAGAAGAAAATGGAGAAGCAAGAATAATAAAGCTCACTGCCTCCCCCTGAGCACAACAGGGTTCCCAGTCTCAGCAGGTGGGTCTTCCTGTCTCCCTGGCTTTTTTTTCCCCTTGGGAGCTCATATAAACATGAGTACCAGCTTTCATTCTTTCATTCACTCAGGAGTGATACCTTCTCTTTAAGCCAGTAACCAATAAAAGCAGATTTTTAAATAACCCAGATACATGCTGAGTTGTCATTCCCATCCACCCTGTTTGCTCTTAGTGGTTTACGTAAAGGAAGTTCTGAGTGAACGTGTATTGTTTGACATGAGTGTGACCATGTCAGTGTCCACATGCCTCAGACCCATGGGAAAGTCAAAACCTTCCCCTGGTCCATAAGAAAAGGTCAAGTGCAATATCCTCATTCTAGATGCTTACAGTCTGAACCAGATCCCCTATAAAGACTCCCCTACCAAGATTAGCTAAGCCTGCCTCCTTGCTCAGCTAAATATATAACAGCCCTGCCTTCTTAGACAACTGTATACAATAAACCTGTCTCTCACTACAAATGTATACAACCACCCTACCTCCTCCCATAACTGTATACGCTATCCCTGCCTCTCACTACAAATGTATAAAATAACCCTACTTCCTCCTACAACTCTATACAATAATCCCACCTCCTCCTACAACTGTATATAGTGTAGACTCTAGTGGTGCATCTTTATCAGAGTGTGCACAGTCCATCCAGTCCTGGCTTTTCTGTACTTGTATCTGTACGTCTGTCCTTATGTGTCCTAGTATTCCAAGTCAGATATCTAGGGTCAAGCCATGATGAACACCATAGTGATTACTGTGCTAGGCTCTTTCTCAAGACAGCAGAATACCATCACAATACATAGAGTAAGAGAGCCTGAGGTCTTCCCCAAGTGAAACCCTCTATGAGTTTCTTAACCTCAATGACCACTAACCTGGCCCTGCCCATTGGGGTCCTAGATATTCTCATAGTCCTGGAAGTATACTTGTATTCTGCACTGATGGAGGTCATCCCCCATCACTTGCTCTTCCCTTCCCAATTCCATCCTCTACTTCTCTAAGGGAGGGGACCTAATCACTCTTTTTGCACTTACACAAAGGCTGTCAATAGGGTACAGTGTCTATACTTTCATTTCAAATGTTTGCTCTGGATCACGTATACCCACTGTCCCACCTGTGTTCTGTCAATTACCACCTTTGTTATGCAACATCATGGCATCTCATAATGTGTTGGTTTAATCTGTGTCAACCAATTAAGTATTTTCTTAAATGTTTATAGCCACATGTTGCTACTTCTGAGAAAACACAGGTTTTTTTTGTTTGTTTGTTTGTTTTTTGGTTTTTGGTTTTTTTCATATTTAGCTTCTCTGAAATCAGAGTGATTCTTATAGTCGATGGTATCCTGGAATACACTTGTAGAATTTCTTTCTTTGTGGTATATGAAATGAAGTTATCAGAGCGGCCCTCCACTGAGGACAAGGTGACTGACAACACAAGAGGGTACCTTGGCTCAGACTACCCTGGCCACCTATTCTGCCCACTTGCCACCACCTTGCATGCACCTTGTTTTATATGGATTTTTTTTCCTTGTTTCCACCATCTCCATTTGTGAGAAGCAGCTCCTTCTTTTCTGTTGCTGTGGTAAAATGTTCTAGCAGAATCATATTAAAAGAGAAAAGATTTATTCTGACTCAGAGCTCAAGGGTCTAAGCCATTATCATATTAGAGAAATCAAGGCAGCAGAACTCTGAGGCATCTGGTCACATTGAACCCACCTTTGGAAAACAGGCAGTGTTTGAATGCCTTTACTACTCAGCAACCATCTGCATTTACATTGTCCAGGTCCCAGGCAGGGAATGGTGTCACTCATGGTGGCAGTCTTCTCACCTCAGCTAAAGCAACCAGGAAGATCCCTAGAGGCTGCCTAGAGACTCATGACCTAGGTAACTTTAGATTCTGCCAAACTGACAGCAGTAACCTTCATACCACAGATGCGCGAATGGCTTCTGCTCTTACCTAAAACTGGAAAAGACTGTTCCAAACCTGGAGATAAACCAGAAAAATAAGGAGGGAATTAAGAATCTCTACAGAACTTCTTCCGCCTTTGTAACAGAAGTACTCTGGCTTCTTTCTATGCTGCCAACCCCAAAGCAAGAGAGAGTCCCCATGAAGCTAGGCCTAGGTTCCTCCTGACCACATTCCTTTGCAGGTAGAATAATGTCTTGTCATCAACCACAAAAAAAAAAAATCAGAGAATGATGTCCACTCACCAACTGTGGGCTTGCTCGAGGTTTGGATTCTGAATCTAGGAAAAGAACCTACCTGCAAGAGATGTGCAAAAAGTATAGTATAACCCATTGCAGAGAACTCAAACTGTACCTTTGTCTCCATAAAATAGCCAGTGCCTGGCACAAGTAGAAATTCAGCAAGTCCTTGGGACCCAGTGAATGAACTGGGTATCCTAAGAACCCATCATTAGAAAATAAAAAAAGGCGCAGTGCTTACTATCACCTGATGCTCGGCTAAGCAGCCTATGTACACTGCTACTTCTGATCCTGAAAACCACGAAAGGAACAACTATTGCAAACCCATTTTATTGATAAGCCACAGTCAAGTGAAGCAATATACTCCAATACTTCATGCAAACACTAAGTAAGACAGTGAGTCATCCCCTCTCCCCTCAAAGTCCTTAATCTGGATGAAGATGCTTTGCTGCCTTCTGATAGCCTTCCATTACTAGATGCAGATTTGCTGAGGACTGTGTTAAGAGCCCTTGCCTACTGTGCTGAGGATAGCTAACCCAAGAGCCAGGCTGTCCACCTTCAAAGTCTGTCCTTCCACAACACTAGAATGCCTTTCTAGTTTCTCCAACTTCCAGAAACTATTAAGAGACATCCTATAGGATGCCTACAGCCCTCTGGGAGACAGGGTGGCAATCTCCCAGTAGTACTTGCACAAGCTTCTCAGTTCATGTTTGTCTAAGAGAGAGATCCTAATACAGCATTCAGCTTCACTATCTCTCCATTATTGTGTTTTAATCTCTTTGAGAGTTGTTTCCATACCCGGAACCTGAATTCCAGCAAGTGTCAGTCCTTGGGCACCCAGATTCCCTGACACCAGATCCTTTGCCCCTCCTTTGTGCCCTTTGTTCCTCTGTTACAAGTACAGTCCTCAGTGTCCTGAACTCTACACTTAATCAGTACCCAAAGATACAAAACCTAAGAAACAGAAAAAAATATTATTTTTCTAAAATATTAATTAGGAAAATGAAATTAAAAATATTAATTAGGACATAATATTTTCTAATCTAAGGGAAATACTATCCTCTTTCCAATTGAAAAAGAAGGAGTTAAGATCTCCATTGTGTTGCTTGTTTCTATCAAGGGCTTATTGAATTACAGAAACCCAAACAATGAGGTTAGCCAGCCTATCGCTCACTATGTACCTCAGCAGCATGCATAATCTGCCTGAAGCACACAGGCAGCAAACACCAACTCCAGGATTTAAACACAAGCACACAATAGTGAGTTTGGGCACTTCCCACAACATTCATTTAAAACTAAAAATTAAAGCCTTTGCAACTTCAATAACAACAGATGCAACAAAAGTTGGTCTTTCTTGAGCTCTGCCCTGCAAACTCCCCACCTGACTCCATGATCTTACTTAATCCTTAGCTGAGCCCTGTCAAGTAGGTACTGTAGAAGCCCCATTTCTCAGGAAAATGAGCTGAGGTATTCAAAGGGGCACCAGGTAGGCATAGCAGCAACAGAGGGGCTATGATTCCAGGACAGGTCAGGGAAATTCCAAAGCCTGCTTTATGAAGAATGAGGAATGGAACCTGGGTTTCATCTCACTATTTTGGGGCAAAGAGGAACACTCTAAAAAGAAAGGCAGCTGTAGGGGGAGGGCATTCAGGAAAGAGGAAGAAGCCCATGGCCTCTGGATGGCAAAGAGATAGAAAAATAATGAAGAGAAATTCAAGCTGTGCACAAGTCCTGAGACATACTTAATATCTCAGTCTACAAGATGCCTTAAAACTCAGGTTCTACCAAGCAAGTCCCCAGCATGGGGTGCACTGACTCCTGCCCCTATTTATGATCAAAAGGCTGTCCCATGCCATAAATATTTATATGGTTCAATAAATGATGGCCTGTATAAATATTGTTAGAAGCTTACCACAGGAAGTCATAGATTTCACAGCTGATTGTTTAGCAAATGTACAAGCTTACTCAAATGCCACATGAGGATAGGCAGGAGACCCTGAAATGGGGGCTGCTCTCTGCAAAACTATTTCAGCCATCCCTAGAAGGGGGTAAATGCTACAAACTCTCTGTTCAAAAACAACCCTAGGGAATTGTGCTGTCCTCATATTCCCTTTCTTTCCCCTCAAATGACCTAGTCCCAGTGAAGATTACATCCCTGGAAAATAGAGGAGCTCACCTTAGTTTCCGCTTCTTACAGAGCCCCTCCTCCACGTTCAGTTTGGTTGGTGAAGTCTACAGAAAGTATGTCTCAGGACTGGGGAGAAAACTCAACCCGGCGTCCTCTTTTAACAGTGATCTTTGGACTCTACTGGGAGCTCCTGTGTTCCAGCCTCATGCAATTTAGTATTTAGTTACACTGTAATCCAGTTTAGGTAAGACGGGGAGATGAGGAAAAGCAACAAATAGGCCTGTATCTTCCACTTCAGTCTTATTAACAGGAAAGATTCACCACTCCTAGAAGTGTGAATACACCTGCAAGTATCCCACATGCTCTAAAATGGTGAGAAAATTTTGTACAGAAAGGAAGGAGTCAATATGACAATAATACCTGATTCTCTATGGCTTCTATCCAGGACCTTTCTTCCTCTTAAAGTAAAAGGCTATCTTCTATGACAGCCCTCTCCTCCTCAGCTTTGCAGCCTGGGAAACATTTTTTTAGACTTGCCTCATTGCCAATGCTAGCTCAAAAGAAAATCTTCAAATGTTTCTTAGATTCCCAAGTCTATGGAATTTGTGCCAACTAAACAAAGTATCTTCCATCCAGATTTACCTGTGGCCTGATATAAACCTACAGGTAGCATAAGTGTGCTTTGGATCAAGTCTGGAGTGACTAGCAGGTCATGACATTATTAGAGTGGTGGTTCTCAACCCTCTGGGGTTCAATGACACTTTCACAGGGGTCACCTAAGACCATCAGAAAACACAGATATTTACATTATGATTTGTAACTGCAGCAAAAGTACAGTTATGCAAAACCAATAAAAAATAATTTTATGATTGGGGGGTCATCACAACATGAGGAACTATATTAAAGGACTGAAGCATTAGGAAGGTTGAGAACCACTGCATTAAAGAGAAGAAGGGAATAAGTAAAACCCATCCCCTGTCAACTACTGAGAAGCTCCTGGGAACATAAAGCTTTTATTCATTAGCAATGTCTAGCACTCACCTATAGCCAAAGGCCTGGTCTAGTGCAGGCAGAAGGGGGAAGAGGGAGTAAAGGGGGACTAGGAGGAAAGAAAGGCAGACATATTCATTAACCAGCAAATAATAGCTGCCTGAATTCCTGCCCAAGAAAAGCCCACAATACCAAGAAGAATCAGAGAAAGATGTCAGTTCTCAGAGACCGAGACAATTCAAAATACTAAACCAAAACAAAGCATGCACCAGCAAAACCACCTGTCTGCCCCAAAAGTCATCCACTCATCCCTAGAGTGCTCAGCCAGTCACCCAACTGTGAAGACCTAAAGACACTGGAAACCAGGGTTTCACCTGTGAATCCCACAACACATAGATCCTCAAGCCCCATCCAGACATCATGCATCATGAGAAAATACAAACCATGATACTCTTTGTTTCTGAGCTCAGAGGTTCTGGAGAAAAGCTTCAAGCAGGAGCATAGACATTATCCTACAAAGAGATGCAAGGCTGTGTCCTGACAGGTGAACATATGGCTGGGCCCTCCCTCCTTAGCCACCTCTATCACCAATGCACAATGTAGAGAAAGTTCAGCACAAACAAGGTACACATTAAGAAGTTGATGCATGAATGAACCACTGCTGGGAGAAAGAAAAGCAATACCCCAGCCCCAACATGCCTACCACTGACTCATTTGGGGTAAGTCATTTAACATGTCTCTTCTGAACTACAAAATGATACTCACAAACTCTGTACTCCAAGCGATTAGTGTTCAGATTAAGAGAAGTGATGAGCCTCAAGTTGGGGCAGTCATTGGTTGGCTCTTCCCTCAGTCTTTGCTCTATTGTTATCCCTGCACATTTTGTAGGCAAGACAAATTTTGGGTTGAAGACTTTGTGGGTAGATTGACATCCCCCTCCTTCCTCTGGAAGTCATGTCTGGCTACAGGAAGTGGCCATTTCAGTCTCTATATCCCCCTCTGGTAGGAATCTAAGCTAGAGGTTACCCCCATAGATTTCTCATATCCTCTCCCATCCAATGCCTCCAGCTAGTCACCAGAGATGCCCCCCTACACTTATTTCCATTCTCATTCCCACCCACCCCTCTCTCCTCCTCTCCCCATACTTGATTACCATCCCCACTCCCCTTCTCACCTCCTCTCCTACCCAGTTCCCTATCTCTATCCACCTCCAATGGCTATTTAGTTTCCCCTTCTGAGTGAGATTCATACATCCTCTCTTGGAACTTCCTTACTACCCAGTTTCTTTGGGTCTGTGCATTGTAGCACACTTGTCCTGTATTTTATGGCTAATGTCCATCCCATGTGAGAGTCAACCCCTGACACTACTAATGATACTCTGCTATGCTTGCAGACAGGAACCTAGCATAACCTATATCATAGACTGAGAGGTTACATCCAAAAATGGATAGAGGCAGATGCAGAAACCCATGACCAAATATCAGCTGGAGCCCAGGGAGTCTTGTGGAAGAGTTGAGAACAGAAGTGAGCAAGTCGGAGAGGTCAAGAAGACCTGTAGGTCAAGACCTAACTTGGGACCATGGGGGCTCACAGAGCCTGGGCCACCAACCAGGGAGCATGCAGGAGCTGGATCTAGACCCCCTACACATTTGTAGCAAATGTACAGCTCGGTCTTCATGTGTGTTCCCTAATAAGTAGAGCAGGGGCTATCTCAGTCTCTGTTCCCTGCCATTGGATCCTCTTCTCCCTACATGATTGGGAGATGTCTCAGTGAGAGACAGTTTGCCTCCTCCTGCTGGGACTAGATGCCCCAGGGTGGGATGGTACCCAAGGAGAAGGAGCAATGGGAAGAGGGATTTGTAGGGGTGGGACTAAGAAGAAGGGAGATGGGAGCTGGGATCAGAATGTAAAGTGAGTAAAAAAAATTGAAATTAAAAAAGGGAGAAAAGTGATAAGCATAGAAGGGATTTGAACGGGGCAATTCCTTCATAAATGAGAGTTTGATGGCATTGGAGGACACAGAAGAAAATAATGCCATACACAGTACAGCATCACCAAAGGTACCAGAGCCCAGCAGCTCAGAATGGTGCCTGGACTTGCCTCAGCACCCAGCACTGCATCTCCTCCTGATTTCATGGTCTTTCAAAATGTACTATCAAAATTAACCACCAAAATTAACAAGACCCAAAGTCCATGCTTATCAATGAACACAGAGCAGCCATTTGGAACAGAAGCTGTGGAGCGTCTCGACTGACTTCATACGTTAACTATTAAATATATTTATGCACTTATCCAATAATAAAAATATAAATAAAAAATAAAAAAATATTTTTTATTTTTCCAAAATAAAAAAATCATAACAGAGTTAGAAGTAGAAAACCAATTCACTTTATGTCTTCTTTGTATATAACTTCTAATACTTATATTATTATTTTAATTCTTTTCTATATGTTAAACTATATCCGCATAATCACTTGTTTACACACACACACACACACACATACACACATACACACACACACATACACACACACATACAACTTTGGTTTATGATGCTTTTATTTAAAAAATATGTTTTAATTTTATGTGCATTGATGTTCAGTCTACACGTGCATCTATGTAAGGATACCAGATCCCCTGGAACTGGAGTTACAGACAGTTGTGAACTGCCATGTAGGTGCTGGGAGTTGAAATTCTAGAAGAGCAACCAGTGCAGGGCTCTTAAACACTGAGCCATCTCTCCAGCCCTTGCAAGTTTTTTTTATAATAAAGTTTAATTAAAAATATATGTTACCTATGCTGAGGTCTTCTCATCATATCTAAAAATCTCCATTTATACACACACACACAGCCCACTGTTTTCCCTGAGTCAGAATATGATGAAATGAGACTGAAAAATGATTTATCCTCAATTTTATCGTGCACAGTCTTATGTTGCTGTGGTATGAGTGTTTATGTCCTTTGCATGGTGGGTACAGCCTTTATGGATGAGATCAGGATGCTTATGTAAGAGGGCCAGGAGGTACTTCAAGGAAAACCAAATGTGCCTAGTAAAACTGCATATGGCAGCTAAGTGGTTTCTTGCATTCTATCTCACTCAGCCTTTCTCTGAAGAATAAAGACACATTTGTTACTGGCCCAGAAGCTGTGATTCATACTTAATGAGAACTCAGTACTTTTCTGGGTTTTGTTGTTGTTGTTGTTGTTGTTTGTTTGTTTTTCCTGTGTTTTAAGGATCTTCATGCTTTGTAATGAGCCATATTGTAGTGGCTATTCCTGGTTGTTAACTTGACTATATCTGGAATGAACTAATCAAGAATTGGAAGGCTCACCTTTGATCCTAATCTGGAGGCTCAGAGATACAAGTTTCTGACCTGGATCTTGGCATGGAGATCTTGAAGCACAGTGGCTATGAATTCGAGAAGATTAAGACAAGGAGATTTCCGAGTTCAATGTCATCTGGGATTAATGGTGTGGTGGCACATGCCTTTAATATGGGCCACATCCTCTGCTGGTGACCTATATAAGGACATTGGAAGAAGACTCTCGGACACTTCCTTCCTGCTTGCCTAGTAGGACTGAGCAAATGCTAGATCCTTGAACTTCCATCCACAGCTGCTGCTGATCATTGTTGGGGAGTTGGACTACAAACTGTAAGTCACTGACAAATTCGCTAACTATATAGAGACTACCCATATGTTCTGTGACCCTAGAGAACCCTAATACACAGTTTTTAAAAGATAAATAAAAAGTAACAAGAAGTGTTCCAGTTAATATTTCTCTTATGTGATAAAGCAAAAACAATACGGAAGAAAAGAGTTTGATTGGCTTACATAGCCAGGATCACACTTGACTTTTTAAGGAAAGCCAAGGCAGGAGTTTGAGGCAGTAACCTGGAGGCAGCAACTATAACAGAGACCATAGAAGGACAAATGATTACTGGATTGTTCCTCAGGGCTTGCTCAGCCTGCTTTCTTATACAATTCAGGACCACTTGCCCAGGATTGGTGCTACCACAATGGGCAGGGCTCTCCTACATCAGTCATTAATCAAAAAATGTCCTATAAATGACTTGCCTACAGACAACTGATCTCCATTTTCTCAACTGAGGTCTAGTGTGGCAGTTTGAATGAGAATTGCCACTCAGACTCATATATTGGAATGCTTGGTCCCCTGTTGGTGGAATGGTTTTGGAAGGATTAGAAGGTGTGGCCTTGTTAAAGATGCTGTGTCACTGGGGGTGGAGGATGATGATTTGAGGGTTCGAAAGCCCAAGCCATTCCCAGATCTCTCTCTCTCTCTCTCTCTCTCTCTCTCTCTCTCTCTCTCTCTCTCTCTCTCACACACACACACACACACACACACACACACACACACATTGTGGTTGAGATGTGAGCTCAGTTACTGCTCTATGATCCCTGCCTTGATGGTGATGGACTAACCCTCTTAAACAGTGAGTCACAAGTTAAATGCTTTCTTTTATAAGTTGTGTTGGTCATGATGTTTTGTCCCAGCAACATCATGAAGATAATAAATGAACAAGAATGAAGCATTTTCTTGTCTTTTACCTTCAAAGCAGGAGTCCAAAAGGCAGGAAGTCAAATCCCCATGCTGGCCTCATAAAGTGACAATCACACAGATCAAAACTGATGAGCTTGCCCTGGGATGGTCAGACAGTCTTGGGTGGCAGACAAAACAACTTCCAAAAGCCGTGGAGCAATCACACACACACACACACACACACACACACACATACACACACCACATACACAATGCTTGTGGCCAAATGTATAGTCCAACTGCTAAGGTAATCATGAATAAAACCTGACTCATCAGAAGACAATCCAAACTCTACCAACAAACTTTCTTCCAGAGCAAATGAAATTCCAGATTTCTCATGTCCTCTTTGGTAAAAACCTAGTTCATCATTTGTGTTTTCTCCACCCCTCTTCCTTCCCTCCTCTTCCCCTCCCCTCTTAACTTCTACATAACCCTTGTGTTCCAATAAAGCAGCACTCACTTGTTTATAAAACCTCCTGTTGCCCTCCTTACCCTACCCATTACTTTGTACACTGCTTCTCCCATTCACACACAGAGGAAGTGGGAAGTCTGAATGATCAGGCTCTTGAAGATCTCAAAGCTCAGTGTAGAAGGAAGAGTCTATGTTCAAACTGAGGTCTGCCTTGACAGGAATAGAACTACTACCATGTGGCTTCCTACACTAATCAAACTGCCTTGATCCAAGTTATCCTGAGAAGCATCAGAAATTAAAAATTCCTTCTCCACAGCTTAGAAAATGCTGCCTTTATAGTCCTTACTTTATTATTTTTGCATATGGGTGTTTTGCCTGAATATATGTCTGTGTACCATGTGCATGCCTGATATCCATGGAGGCCAGAAGAGGGCATCATATCCCTTGTGATTGGACTTAAAAATGGTTGGGAGTAACTGTGTGAGAGCTGAGAACTGAGCCTGGGTCCTCTGGAAGAACAGTCAAGTACTCGTAACCTCTGAGCCATCTTTCCAGTCTACCAGTTTATAGTATGGTAACAAGGGGGATTAATGAATTGTGAGGTTGGAAGATTGTTAATACATAAAATAATTAAATAACTTTTTAGATAAAAAGAACTAAAGATTATCTTCCTCTAAAGAGTTCCAGAGGCATGATAGTCAACAGTGATAGTTTAAATAAGAATGTCCCATAGGCTTAGATATTTCAACACTGGTGCTCCCTGGGTGGTGCTGTTTGGCACATTATGGAACCCTTAGGAGGTATAGTCCCATCCTTGGGAAGGGCTTTAAGAGATTCTAGTTCTTAGATGTGTGTTTAGAGTTGAAGATGTAGACTCTCAGCTTTCTGCTCTAGTCTCATACCACCATGCCACCCTCCATTATGGACTTTCCCCCCTGGAACCTTAAACCAAAATAAATTCTTCCTTCTCTAAGTTGCTTTGGTCATGATAGTTTATCACAGTAATGGAAAAGGAACTAACACAACAACCATTCTATATATAACAGATTCCTCTTTGTGACTGCTGTACTTCATAAAAGGGAGCCACCTTCCATAGAAAGGAAAGAGAGAAGCATCATTCTCATCCTTCCTAGATGAGTATCCAGGCATCCTCATGGTCAGCTCCCTTTCTCCAAACCCTACTGACACCCAAGTTTACTAAAACATGGGCTTGGGTTGAAGCTCTCTCATTGCCTAGCAGTAGAAAATGTTTGAATGGGCACAAAGTGGGATAAGTATACTACCTTAAATGCAAAGCCTTTTATTTTTAATCCCTGATATGATGCCCACTACAAAGTTATAGCTGTAACAAGAAAATTATATGCGAACATGAATTACTTGCACATACACTACACTCTTCTTTCTGGGAAATGAATTCCTGACCCTTCTTTGAATTATGAATAATTTACATATATATGCAGTTTCTCCCCATCACTTTCCCCTCCAAGAGGCTGCTGTTGATTTGCTAACATAATTAACTACAAAATGATTCTCTACAGAACTAACCAGTCCTTCAAAGTAATGCCATAATCATTAGCATTTTGGCCGAAATCCACAGTTTTTCCCAGAAATTCACTCAAATTAAAACAGCAGAAGAAACCACCAACCTTAATGAGGATATCAGATAGACATTGCAGGCAGCATCAGGGAAAGCCACAAAATCCATTCTGCACAACAAAACACCTGCCTGAGACAAAGACCAAGATGGCTGTGGTCTGTTTTCACATTTACTTGTTCATGAAATGTGGACAGGTAACTTTGAGGCCCAGGGAGAGCAATATAAAGCAGCAGTTATCAACCTGTGGGTCATGACCCCTTTTATAGGTCAAATGACCCTGTCACAGAGGTCACATATCAGATATCCTGCATATCAGATATTTACATTACAATTCATAATAGTAGAAAATTAGTTATGAAATAGCAATGAAAACAATTTTATGGCTGGGGATCACCACAACATGAGGAACTTTATTAAAGGGTCACAGCAGGTTAAGAACCACTTTAGGCCCTAAAGGATCAGTTATCTGAAAACCAAATATTCAATTTGAAAAAACTAAAATGGCCTGCCATTCCTCAAACACACCCCTGCCAGGATCGTCTTGTACCAGTGTAAGCATGGCTAGGCCTATACTTCTCCACTGGTCCTCCTGTTGACTTCTCTCCTCTAGCCCTTGCTCTCCCCCTGGGGTCAACCCTCTATACTACAAATCTGTAGAACTCCCAGTTTGCTGCCTTTGGCCTTAGTGTTCTCTCTTTTGAAACACAAATAAGTGGGCAGCTCTCAGAGAGAAAAATAAAACGAACACATCTCCAGCTTCAAAGGATTAAAATGGAAACAATACTGAGATATAATTTCAACATAAGAGAGCAGCAGACATTGGAACTCTGGAATGCCCACTCTCAGTTGGAGCATGGGCTGGTATGCTTTCCACAGCAAAGCAACTCACTCCATCATTGGTCGAACGATTGGCAGTATCTGTTAGCTTTTCCAGTCTACCTTTACCCAACAGTTTAACATCTAAGAAATGATGAAGCATTGATTCTCCATAAAGCTAAACAAAGACGTACACTCTTACACACCTTTTATAAATGGAAAAGCACCCTTGTAAGAAAAAACAAAGAGAGAAAATTAGCACGTGTTTATTGAGAAGGGAGTTTATAAGAATAATATATCAGTAGTTGTCCAAAAGAATTAAAAAAAAAAGAGCTACAGAAACGTGCTGATCATATATTATTAACTTACAAAGCTTATCCTGCCAAGCTGCCAAGATGCTGAGCTAATAGGCTGAAGCAGGAGGATTAGTGTGAGTTCAAGGCTACTCTGTACTTACAGAGTACATTCCAAGCTAACCTGAGCTACAGAATGAGACTCCGTTTAAAAGAACAAAATAAAAAAATAAAACAAGTTCTTAGATTATACAGTATGTCCCCCTTTGCATTACTTTTAAAAGACTAGCAGCCTAAGCGCATAGGGTCATGCAGACCTGGAACATTAGTACTCGGGACAATTGTAAGGATTAATTTAAATATTCCTTCCTCAGGTCCTGTGCTCTTCCCCTGGGAGTTTACCAGAAAATAATGTTTCCTGCATTTTTCAGTAATTACATTCATATGCATCTAAGTTTTTCCTATTTATTTCTGAGATTGCCTCTCTCTTCAGTCAAACTATTTGTGAATATTTTCTGTGGCAACTGAGGGTACTATACACTTTACCCTTAGCCAAAGGCCATACTAATCTTGCTTACAGCCCTGGAGAGCCCACAAGAGCTGGGCAGAGAACAGTGCTTCTGAGATGTGAGGCCTTTGAAGGTATCAGAGGGTTTCAATCACCTGTGCTTTCCACCTGTGTCACAAGGCGACTTTTTTAAATCCTAAATTAAACTTACTCTAACATCAAAGTTGCCACATAATTCCCCTAGCTCAGAATTTGGTAAGATAACTGAGTCTGATCTATCTAAATCATTCTTGATTTTAAAGAATTTTTCCTACTTTTTGACCTTCACACATGTCCCTCCCAGTCAGTTAGCAGAACCCAAGTGACTAAGCTTTCATCCTTGTGTGCAGAGGACTTCAAAACAACTCGGCCACAAATCTAGAGGTCCAAGGACTAGCAATAAACTCGCCCTAATTTATCACTCTTTCCTTGGTTGTCCGTGAATCCATCCCCTACAAACAGCACTGTATAAGGACCAACCCCCACCCCCAAACTCCAGCTCATTGAGTTATCCTTGCTAATGACAATTTTGAAATACACTCCTGGAGAAAAGTATGTTTTGTCTGGGTAAGAATATAATTTTCCTTCATACAGCAAGCCCATTTCTTCTCCCAAACACACTATTCACTCTTTACTTCTAATCACAGAGGATGAGAACTCTATTTCAGGATAGTTCTGCTGTTCATACCTCCAGTCTAGCCTCATCTTTTGCATAGTTCCTTTTCTAAGAACAATTCCATTTTGGGTATCTTTTATTTCCTTCTAATACTCTTCTTTGCTCATGATGTCCCTGGCTTTATATGGGAAAAAGTCCTCCATTATTACTGATGCCTTGGCACCTCAAAAATCCTTCTTCACTTTTAAATAGTCCATTCTATATATTTTATTCAAAACTTGTAGTTGATCATTTATATTTGTAGCCAAAGTAGAGTTGTAAGAACCATATCCTCCACTCTTATGGTGATTCTAAATAGACTGACTAAATAAATAAATAAATAAATAAATAAATAAATAAATGTCTCAGATTGTTGGAAATCTGGCAACATTCATTATTAAAGAAAAATTAGTAAGAAAAAAAAGTAATTCCTTCAATTGCTCCAGCTGAATGCCTGGGGACTATGTGCAAACTATGTCACACATAGTCACATGTGCAGATGGAGTACAAGAGGGGAGAGAGCTGCAACAGGTAGACACTCAACGCACTGCACAGCAGGTCCAAGACAGAGAGACAGAAGCACCCGGAAGCACCACAGCAAAAATTCAGTGGGTCACAGAGCGCTACAACCTATACTTTCATATCAACCAAGTAAAAGAATAGCTCAGAGTGCTAGGCAAAACACAGAATACAGAATAGTGTTATGGGTCCAACTGACAAGGCATAAAACAAGACTGCAAAGGGTCAAATTGTTTCCAAATAAATCATACATGCCCTTGAACAAACCTCAGTGTATTTACAAAAAGTACAAGAAGGAAAAAAGAGCACCCACAGTGTAAATATATAATGGTTGTTATATATAAGAAAAAGCCCATGCACAGGGCTGGGAGGATGGCTCAGCAGGTAGGACTTGCTGCATAGTATAAGGACATGAGTTTGAATGACCATTGTCCTAGGCTTCTTTCTTTTCCTTCCTTCCTTCCTTCCTTCCTTTCTTTCTTTCTTTCTTTCTTTCTTTCTTTCTTTCTTTCTTTCTTTCATTCTTTTGCTACAGGATTGTAGTAAAAAAAAACCCGTATCCTGGGAGCTTACGGGTCATTGAACTTCAAGTTAAATAAAGCAGAGTTACAAAATATGATGTCCTCCTCTATCCTTCACACAAACACTCATGGGCACATTTATCCATGAACACACATGTACACCCACACACGAACACTATCCCTGCCAATGCATACAGCCAAATTATCATTCATATAAAAAAACAGGGAGCAAACAAGACAAAATGAAAAAATAAATCAGTAAATAGACAGTCACTTAGTATTGGCACAAATAATCAGCAATCAGAGGAAATAAAAGCTGCTATTATTATATTTTATATGCCCAAAAATCTAGAGGAAAGACAACTTAAGAGTTCAGATGTGAGAAATTCAAAGAATATTCTAAGTTGCTAGAATTGAAAAACTAAGTAATGTCTGGTGTGAAAAACTATTTCAGTACGGTTACAGAATGCAAGGAAAAAATACTTGTGAACTTCAAATTAATACAACAAAAACCACCCAAAATGTAACAGAAATATGTTTAATATTTATTTGCATTGTTTTTAATTATGAGGAGTAGCATGCACACATGAGCCAGGTGTCTGAGGAAGGTATCTTGCTGAAGCTGGAATCATAGCCAATTGTGAGCTGCCCTAAGTCAGTGCTGGGAACTGAACTTCAGTCCTGTGGAAGACTGAAAAACTGAGCCATCTCTCCAGCCACAACAGAAAGATGAATAGAGAATAACTTTGGAGATCAAATGACATATGCAATGGGAGCTCTTAAAGGAGGCATCAAAAAGAGAGCTAAAAGAAATATTAAAAGATGGGATGATCAAAAACTCTCCGGCTGTGATGAAAACTATAAATCTGAACATCCAAATATCTTAACAATTCAAAACACAAATATTTAAAAAAAACAAAGAAAGAGAGGAAACTATGTCAAGATATACCAAAATTAAATGGTTGTATATCATTGAAAAAGATAAACACCTGATGATAGGAAAAAAGGGAGATGCCACAGAAAAAGAATGAAACCAGCGTCACAGAAATAATGGAAACTAGGAGCAAGATCTTTGAAGGATTAAAAAAAAACAAACAAACAGAAAAACTTTATAATATTCACAATTTTAAAATATCTTTCAAAAACAAGTAAAATGAAGAAGTGCCATGCAAACAAAAGGTAAAACCTCCTCACCAGCAGAAGCACAAGAATAAGGGGGAAATACAGTGCACAGAAAGCTACATCTATGAAACGGAATGAGGACTAAAGAGTAAGCACATGGATGAACATAAAGAGTATCCTAGAAGGATCTTAATATCTCAAAAGACAGTGGACTGCTTTAACTTTAGTCAAAATCACTCATTGTAGAGTTTAAAGATATAAAGAAATAAAATATACAAAAATAGAAACATGAAGGCTAAGAATAGAGAACACAACACGCTGCTATGTATTTCTTGTAAAAGAAATCATATGTTACTAATTACGGTAAACTAAAGATACTTATTAGTAATCCTAAAGCAAAAATAGAAGAATACCACAAAGATAAAAGTCAAACCAAAAGAAAGAAAGAAGACAGATAAATGGAACAAAGATTTAAATCAAACAGCAAGGTGGTGATTTTAAATTAATTATATCAGTGAAACAACTCTCCAACAAAAGACACATCAACCAGTGTTGATTTATTTAGTTTAATTAAATTCTGCCTACAAGAAGCTCAACATAAGCATAACATAAAAATCAGAGGTAGAACATGAAATGCCATAACACAGCTTGCTTGTCCTTCCTGCTCCACTAACCTAATGACCCTCTTGAAGTCTCTGCAATGTTAGGTGATGCCTTCCTGTAATGATCCAAAAGGCTTTTTCCCTTTTCCTCACTCCTGATTTTTGTGTCCTTTGTATTTTCTGGGCAAACAGAGTCCATTTATTCACCTTTGTTCTCTTCATATTTCTACAGAAAGCAACAAAATGTGCTTTCTCCATGAAAGACATTCTGTGATGCAAGCAGAAGAGATGTCTTTGTCTTTGCTGTCTGTAAGCCTCTGTGGATTCTGAGTTCAACTGTGCAACTTCAGAAGGATCTTGAACTACAGAACCAGAGCTGTTGTAGGTGCTGATTCTAAGGTTGGCAGTGCTCTATGGCCACTGCTTGATTCAAGACTGGTAATAAGGTACACAAATGAGAGTCCTTGGGCTATTGTCAAAAACTGCCCTCAGTTTTGGAATGGATTTGAAGCTCAGACAAAGAGAGATGTGTGCCATGGAAATATATATTTTGACCATGAGCATAAATGGCCCAAATAACTCTCTTTGCATCTATCTAAACAGGAACAAGCAGTCAAAAGAAGACAAGGATAGAAACTTCAGTGTACAGAAAACAGTGAATGTTTTAGACCAGTGAGCCAAGGATGCCTAAGGTGATGTTCACAAAGCAACCTGTTCACCTGGCTATTTGTCTGGTTTACAAAGAGCTGCTCCAGTGGGATTTCTTCATGTTTTTGTTGCACTGCTGACATTTAGTATCATTAGTGACTGTCAATTGGCATTAGCCATTTAGATGACAACCCTAATAATGCTTTGTTACAGTAAAGTAAGATATATCAAACATAAAAAAATAAATGAATAATTATATCAAATGAAATAACACCCCAATTAAAAGACAGATTATCTACTACTGCTTTATTTAGTTTAATTGAGTGCTGCCTACAAGATCAGTGTAAACATAATGGGAAAGCCAGAAGTGGAGCATGATCTGTCACATCACAGCGATGAAAAGGAACAAAGTATCTTCATCAATATCCAACTAAGCAGCTTTAAAAATATATATGACCTAAACAATGACTAAGTAGATTTCTCTAGTAGAACTGTTTAGCAGAAACTGTGAAATAGCACAGGGTGATTCACCAAGAGGACCGATTTGTACTGAATAGCATTGCTACAGTAAAGAAAGATATATCAAAGCATACAGCTAAATTTATGTACCTAGTCACATAGTAGCAGAATACATAAAGCAAACTATGATGGAACAGTAAAGAGAATAAATGTAAATGATTATGCTCTCGCTGACTGACAGGGACAGAAACAGTAGACAGCTGAGCAAGGGTATGATATACAATGGGAACTCATCAACCCACCTTGACTGATTGGAACTTCCAGTGTTGCACAGTTACTCTCTACCCAACCAGTATAACATGAGTGTTCTAATCAGAGTATAGTCTGTGTTGGTTAAATAACTCTCACAAAATAACTCTAAAAAATCCAAAGGATTCAAGTCATATAAAGGATGATCTGTGACCCTGATAGAACTATAGGTCAGTGATCAAAAGCTATAGAGCAAGTCCTCAAATATATGGAAACTAACATACTTCTTGAACACAACGATGTAATTTTCATGCGTTTAACTCAACACAAATAAAAAATATAGTGTGTAAGATTTCGGATATGAATCATGCCAGGCCTAGAAATTAACTGCATCAAATGTCAATATGAGAAAAGTCTCAAGAAAATACACTCAGTGTCTCTCTGAGGAAACTAGAAGGGAATGAACCCCATATATGCTGAAGAAAAGAAATAATGAGCTGTACAGCAAAAATAATCACTTTTAAGACAGAAAAATTATATAGAGAAAATAAATTTGACTAAAAGCTAGCACTCTGAGAACAAAAAAAATTAATATAACTCAATCCAAGACGATCATGAAAATAAAGAGAAAATGTACACACTGCCAATATTGAGAATAAGAGAGATGAAATTAGAATGGGTTCTATAGCCATTAAAATAACAGCTGGGAAATGTTTTGCACAGTAGCATGTTAATAAATTTGACAAATTAGTCACTTTGTGTAAATCCCTTGAGGAATACAAACTATCAAGCCTCACTCAAGAAGAAACAGAATGGAATAGTATCAACTGAACACAATAGCAAAGTAGCTTTCTGTCACCTCACCACAACATACTGGCTGTGACAAGGAGACATGAATGAGGGGACTGTTGGGAGAATGTGATGGAAAGTGCATTAAAAAGACTAAGGCTTCCCAGTCCCCCAAAGCAGCAGCATACTCAAGGTGCCAAAACAGCCCTATGGTCCATGACTCTTCTTCCCTGAGGGAAAGGTGAGAGCAGCACCATCAGTGAGAAGCCAGCTATTCTAGCTGGGCAGGATATCACCCAAGACACCCCCTCTTAGGACCTGAAGAATTCGGAGGATTAGGCAGCTGAGAGAGTGGGGGAAGGACCAGAAGAAAGGATCCATACTAATCAAGCTAGAAAAGCCACTGTGTATATCACAGTAGCTACAGGTTATCAGGAGCACCACTCACACACCCCTGCGAACTTCTCCCTCTGGTCCAGAGGTAATGCTAAGGCTGCTCACCTCAGCCTCCAGGCACACTCAGCATGAGTCTTTACAGGTGGCTCACAAACACACATGCAGTGGCTGACTCTGCATAACTAGCAGAAGGAGAGCATGCCCTTGGGGAAAACAATTGTCTTTGCAGGATTAAGAGATGGTGCATAATCTTAGGGATGGCTCCCCAAAAGGAAACAAAGAGGTGAGCACCAAGCACCAAGCACAAGCACCAAGAGAACACCAGTGTCTCAAAATCCCTAGGTCAGCTGAGCAAGGACGATTTGCTTTTCTCAACACTAATAAAGGCAAAATAAGATGACTGCTTGTTTGATTAAAGCGGACCACAAGGAGGCACTGTGAGAAGCATCTCCAGCGCACGCGCGCGCGCGCGCGCACACACACACACACACACAAACATAATGCATGCATGTATGCACACCAGCACACACATGCATGTGCTCCAAAGAAATACCACAGCACAAAAGAAAAAACTAATGCCTATCATCTGATACTTAGAAATTAAGACACAAGAAATGCTTGACAATGAATTTAAAGAAATTAAATAATTGTTTTAAGGACATCCAGTGACATACCTGGAAAACAAGAGAAAACAAATCAGAAAAAGCAATACACAACAGAGAAACTAATGTCTAACAAAAATTCTGGGGGTTGGAGAGATGGCTCAGTGGTTAGGTCTTCCGAAGGTCCTGAGTTCAAATCCCAGCAACCACATGATGGCTCACAACCATCTGTAACGAGATTTGACTCCCTCTTCTGGAGTATCTGAAGATAGCTACAGTGTGCTTACATATAACAAAATAAATAATTTTTTAAAAAAAAAGGAAAAAGAAAAATTCTGGACCTGAAGAAGACAATAAACTTGTGAGAAACATCAACAGCATCCTGGTGGCACAGGAAGAAGCACCTGCAACGCTAGTCAGTCCATCTGTAATTACAATCAGAACTAGTCAGTCCATCTGTAATTACAATCAGAACAAAGGGGGAGTGAAGACGAAATGAGAAACCCTGGGATTGCTCTAGCTCCATTTCTGCTGCCATGATAAAGCACCGTGATAAAAACCAACGTAGGAGAGACGGTGTTTGATTTTGCTCTCATTCCAGGCTACAGTCCATCCCAGGCTACAGGAACATCAAGGCAGTGGAACTGGAGACAGTCAATTACTTCACAGCAAAGAGTGGAGGGAGATGAATGATGAATACGGACACATGTCATGTTTCTATCCAACCTACTTTTTTCACTTTTAAACCACGCAGGGCCCAGCCCTAGAAATGGTGCTGCCCAAATTCAGGGTGTATCTTTCACCTCAATTAACCCAATTAAGAAAAATCTCTCAGGCATGCCCACAGACCAACCTGCTGAAGGGAATCTACACTTACAGCTGTCTCCCAGGTGATTCCTGACCACGTCAGGTTGACAACTAAAATGATATAACAGATTTTAGGAGTTCCCAAAGGAGAAGAAAATGAGGCAAGAATGCTACTTTAAACAAACAATGGCCGAAAAATTATCAAATCCTATGAGAAATGTGGATATTCAGGTCCGTGAGTCTTAAAGGTCTACAAAGAGCACTAATGTGTCCAATCCAGAGAGGACTATTGAGATACATCATTATATAGTCAAAACACAATTTTTTTGAAAGCAGCAGCAGAAAGGAGAATTTTACATACATAGAAGCTTTCATTAGAATACTAATGTATTTCTCAGCAGAACTTTACAGATGGGAAGAGAACAGAATGAATATTCAGTGCACTGTTTTTTATTTCCCCATTTAAGAAAAAAATACAGCAAAACTATCTTTTACTAATGAGAAAGAGATAAACAAGAACGGTGACCCCAGCCCTATATCACACATTGCTCGATCTGCTGGAAGTAGACCTAAGCAGGATCATCTTCAGGTTGGACTGAAGGGATCAAATGGACGACATGAAAAGAGGTCACAGTAAAAACTTACTGGTAAGGCAAAGACATAGTCAAATTCAGAATACTCAAAGACTGTAACAAAGGCAAGTAATTGATTTTTAACTTCAGCCTAATAGTTATTAGAAGATAAAAGTATTAATAACAACCACAATAATTCATTAATGAACACACTGTATGAAATAAGTAAATCGTAACATAAGTAAGGAGGTATATGTAAAATTTTCATATGTGTTTGGAGGTTGTGAATGAAAATTCACTCATAATGCTAAGATGTTTTATAGAAAGCCCATGATAATGGACAGGCAAGATCTACATTGCACACAAAACAGAGAACAAGAAAGAAGCCCATCATATCTTTATATTTAAAAAAAAAAAAGCCACAAAGCACAAAAGGCAGCAGGAGAGGATAAGGAAACAGAGGAATTGCAGAACAATTAATAAAATGGCAAGAGTTTGGACCTAGCCATAATTATTCCAAATATAAATGAACTAAATTCTCAAATCAAAAGATTAATTATCTTTTAAACCATAAGGATATGAAGCTAGGAATCAGTAGTAACAAGAAGAAAACTCAAAAATAAAAAACACACATTCTTGAACAAAATAACTTAAAAATTGAAACCAGAAGGGATATTAAGAACTCTTTTGAGATCTGTGCAGAATGCAATGCACAAAAGCTTACAGGAGACAGCAAAAATAGTTCTAAAAGAGGAGATTATGCTGATAAATGCCCACATAAATAAAAAATTCTTAAATAATCTAAGTTTGTATCTCAAACAGAGCAAAAGAAACAATGCCCAATATAGTAGAAATAGACAGAGATGAGAAAGATAATAAAAAAAGATCAATAGGATAAACTGGTATTTTGAAAAGATAACAAAACTAAGCCTGTATCTATACTGAGGAACAAAAGAAAAGACAAAATCAAAAATGAAGAGACAATATTTCTAATAGCCCCCAAGTAAAATGTCACAAGAAACTAATATAAAAAATGTACGCCCACACTTTGGACAGGCAAGTATAAATGACAAATTTTATAGAGGTATGCAATCTACCGACAGTGAGTCATGGAGAAACAGAAAAGATAATCAGCTCTTGCTCTCTTGTCTTCCCCTCTTGCTCCTGCTCTCTTACCCTATTCCCTACCTCTCCCCATTCCCCTATCCCCTCTCTCTCCATGTACTCAAGGCCAGCCTCTCCTCCTCCTCCTCCTCTTCTTCTCTCTCTCTCCCTCTCTCTCCCTTTCTCTGTCTCTTCTACTCCCTCAACTCCCCTCCCCATGCCCTAAATAAACTCTACTCTATACTTAAAAAAAAAAAAAGCTAATCAGACTCATACTGAGTGAAAAGATGACTCAGTATTTAAACATGAAATTCTCCAACAATAACTTTTTTAAAATCTTTAATCCAAGATAGTCCAGGATCTGATGATTTAACTAATGGGTTCTACCAATATCTAAGAAGAGTTGATACCATTCCTTCATGACCACATCCCATTTCTATTCTACATAATCTGCAAGTCCAAAAAAAATAATAAAAAAGCATCATAATTGGGAAGAGAAGAAGAAAAAGAGTTATTTGCAGACATAATCTTTGTTTCTTATTTGGGTTTACATGCACAGTGAATGCAAACATGTTCACATGTGTGTATACACGAGTGAGGATGTCCAAACACTTATGTGTCTGTAAGGAAGCCAGAGGTTGATGTACAAGTGGTATCTTACTCACTTGGTCACTCCCCACTTGATTTTTTTGAAACAGGGTCTCTTACTGAACCTGAAGCTCAACACCTAGACTATCTGGCCAGCAAGCCCCAGAGATCTTCCCATCTCTACTTCCTCAGCGCTACAATCTCAGGCTCAAGCCACAGTGCCTGGCTTTCCATGGGTGCTGGGATCTGAACCCAGCTCTGCAAGTTTATATGCTATCACTTTATCAATCAAGCCATCCCCCCAGCCCCTGAGATATTATCTTACACACACACACACACACACACACACACACACACACACACACACACACGGCTACAGCTAATAAATATAGTAAGCTGCTTGCAAGATAAAAAAGCAGCCTACAAAAATTGTCTGTGTTTCTATTAATTAGTCGTATATCCAAAAAGAAAAAGAAAGGAAAAGAAAATAATCTCAACTACAATAGCATTTTTTTAAATGATAAACAAAAGTTAGGAAAATTTTAACTAAAGATGTGGAAGACCGTCATACTGAGAACTAAAAGCCTTTGGTGAGGCTCTACCACCCCTGGGCATATACACAAAAGACACTCCATCCTACAAGGACACTTGTCAGTTACATTCTTCACAACTTTATTAATAATTGACAGAAACTAAAAACAACCTAGATGTCCCTTAACTGAAGAATGGATAAAGAAATGTGATGGAGTATTACTCAGCTTTTTTCCCTCCAAAAATTGACATCAAGAAATTTACAGTCAAGTGACCGCAACTGGAAAAAAATCATTCTGAGTAAAGTAACCTAGACCCAGAAAGCCAAATATAGTATGTATTCATTTATAAGTGGATATTAGCTATTAAGTAAATGATAATCAAACTAAATTCCACAGACCCAAAGAGGTTAGGTTAAGAGGGAGATCCAGGAGGTAAGTGATGACTTGCTTATGGGTGGGGACAGGAGCAGGAGGAATCAGGTGCAGGGGGTGGAGGGTAAAAAGGATGGAGGGAGAGAGTGTAGGGAGAGACAGCTGGAACTGGGGGACACCTGGTGGGAGGAAACCTAAAGCAGTGAAAACATCCAGGAATCTATGAGGGTGAGCCTAGTAGGATTCCCAGTAATGGAGGATGTAGACCATGAATGGGCTACCTCTCCTACCCAGGTAAGTCTTCCAGTGGAGCAGCTGGGCTGCACTGGGCTGAGTTGTTGGCTAAAGGGTCCTGTGGAGATCCCTAAACAACCAGGCTGGTGCTAGAACAGTGGGGCAGAGGGGTGATGGGAGGGATTTGGGAGAAGTGGCGGAGAGGGGGAGGGGGGGACTGTGGCCTGGGTGTTCTGTACTGAACAAGAATCTATTTTCAATTTAAAAAACCAAACTAAAACAAACAAACAAAAAGAAAGAAAGAAATGGAAAGTCATACCAAGTTCATGTGCTGGGTGAAGTAGTATTGCTAAAATGTCCATCCTACCCTAAAAATAATGTGCAACTTCAATGCAATGTAATCCTTTACCAAAATGCCAGTGAATTTTCCAGAGAAATAAAAAAGGCAATCTTAAAATTTGTATAGAACCCCCAAAAAAAAACAGAACAAAAAGTATATAAATCTATCATTATATATATATATATATATATATATATATATATATATATATATAGAGAGAGAGAGAGAGAGAGAGAGAGAGAGAGAGAGAGAGAGAGACAGAGACAGAGAGAGACAGAGACAGAGACAGAGCAAAGCTCTTTTTTGGCCCCTGAGGTCATACTAGGAGCAGGGCTTCTATAAGACAAGCATGTCTGGAAGACTGTATATACTGCAAGACTACTTTAGCTGGCTCTAAGTAAGGCCTTTCAAACCAAAGAGCATACTGCTCTTCCTAAAGTTCAAGAAGTTTGTGTCTGAGATGAAACTGAACCTTACTTGAGCAAGAGATATGCTAATGTATATAAAGCAAAAACAACTCTGATTCCTGGAGGCAGACCAAACCAAACTAGAGTGACCTGGAAAAAGGTAACTAGGATGCATGGAAACAGTAGCTCGGTTCAAGCCAAATTCTGAAGCCACCTTTCTACAAAAGACAGTGGACACAGAACCCATTGGATCTCATAGCCCTCATTGATTTAAACTAAGGAAGGGTAAAAGTTAGACTCATCATATTCCCTGATTTTGAACAAGTTGCAAAGCCATGGTATTAAAGTCAGGATGGCACTAGGTCAGAAACAGATGCCGCAACCAACAGAATACAATGGAGTTCTAAAATAAGTCATAATTCATCTTCAAAATCACACACGAATAATTCACAATGGGGAAAAGTTTCTTCAACAGATGATGCTGGGGAAACTGGCTAGACACATGCAA
Source organism: Tokudaia tokunoshimensis (assembly GCA_036184795.1). Taxonomy (NCBI): domain Eukaryota; kingdom Metazoa; phylum Chordata; class Mammalia; order Rodentia; family Muridae; genus Tokudaia; species Tokudaia tokunoshimensis. The sequence continues at coordinate 80,728,316 of BTHU01000005.1, read as the reverse complement.
AGGAATGAAGCTAGATTTGTCCATCAGACAGACAGACAGACAGACAGACACACACACACACACACACACACACAAATATAATCAACCTTCCACATCTATAGATATAATCAGCCAAAAATCAAAATTCTTAGGAAACAAATGTATCTGTACTAAATCTACAGGGTCCTTTTTGCTGATCATTATCTTTTTAAGCAGTATCGCATAACAGTGTTCTGGTTTTATCTCTGTTGTTGTAACAAATACCCTGACCAAATGTTGGTGAGGAAACCATTTACTTCAGTTCAGGATTGTAGATTAATCTGTCACGGAGGGAAGTCAAGATAGGCAGAAACTCAAAGCAGGACCTTGGAGGCGGGCCTGCTTGAAATTCTATACATTATTACCTCTGACCAAAGAATTCTATTCAAAGCCAAAGAAGTACAGCAGGAAACATGAAGAACACTGTTTGCTAGCTGGTTAGCTTTTCTCAGCTAATTTTCTTAGAGCTGCCTAGGGATCCTGCTGCTCACAGTAGGCTGGGCCTCCTATAGCAATCAGCAGTCAATACAATCACATAGGGGAGGGGGAGAAAGGGAAAGAGAGATGAGAGAGGGAGAGGAGAGAAAGAGGGAAGGAGGACGGGAGGGACAAAGGGAGGGAGAGAAGGAGGGAGGGAGGGAGGGAGGGAGAGATGAAATACTATCACTAAATTTCCTTCAAGGGGAAGGTGTCTACCCCTTCCTCTCTAACAACAACAAACCAAGGTACAAGTCCATCAGCGTTCACCATGGGGAAACAATGAGTTTATTGGCTTACTTATAGAGCATGGCTAAGAGGTTACTGACAGGAGCTTAGAGGACTCCAAAACAGTCATACTGGAAAGTCTTCACCCAGTGTGGATATGGTTTCCAAGTAGCCACAAAGATGGAAACCCCTTCCCCAGTTAGCACCATCTTATTCTAGCACCTTCTCTGGAACCTAAGGCCACATGCAATTGGAGAATGATTTAAAAAAAAAAAAGTTTATGCTGATGCAGGTCCAATGACTCTTCCTATACCCTCTGTCTAACAAGAGGGCATGGATCAGCTCATTAGGATGACAGTTGTTTTGCTCGAAGGATAACATCCTCAATTCTAAAAATAAAAAAAAAAAACCTTGAACATTAATAGGGTTTTGGGTCGATAGAAGGCTTGGAACAAAAATCCCCTGTAGATACAAGGGGCAAAGGAATTCTGTGATATCACCACTATGTAAAATCTAAAAGGCTCTAACTCCTTAAAACAGAAAATAAAATGGTAGTTACCAGCAGGTGGGAGGCAGCGTTCATGTGATGTTGGTCAACAACTATATACTTTCAATTATGAACTGAAAATCTTCTGGAGATCCAGTGTAACCATGTGGTAAAGTAAACATTATATTCTTGCAATTTGTTCATAGAGCAGAATTTAAAATTATTCATCACCAAAGAAAATGAATACTATGTCAGATGGTACATGTATATATGCATATATATAAAAGCATAAAATTTACACTGATATATATACATATACATATACATACACATACACATATACATACACCAGTGTTAGTTATATCCACTAACATAATCCGGCAGAATAAAACATAATCTGGATAGGCCTGTGATGATAAAAGAGAAATGTGAACATTTTAAAATGCTTAGTATCTGGGAAATAAAGCACACTATTGGTATATCTGTGTGATATCTGTGTAACTATTCCCAGAGAGGATTAACTAAGAGACAAGACCCATCCGGGACATGAATGGTACCATTTCACAGCAGGATGTGATCAAACAGGGATAGAGAGAGAGCCCACCAGTAAAACACATTTTCTTTCTCCCTTTTGTTGAGTTTCATCTTGTGTATTGTGGAACCAATGTGTTGTAAAGAGTATTCCCCCACTAATTCCTAATTAGTTCAATAAAAGGCTGCTTTTCTTACAATGATAATCTACACATTTATAAAAAGAATTCTGCAACAATTATGAAAACTATCGTGTAAGAATCATATTCACAATGTTCAATCCATTTGTGTCTGGCAACAATTAGATAACTCTATTATCTATCCTATCTTGGTGAGTCCAGAGTTCTACTGTTTTCTATCATAACTTCTACTACTCACCTAAAAACATCATCTTAGACCTAAAACCATCTCCCTCCTGTCCATGATGATGTGAGCTGTTCCTACCATAATGAACTGAAACCATGAGCCAAAATAACCACTGCCTTAAGTTACTTTTCCCATGGGTTTCTCACAGCAACAGGAAGTGTAAGGAGGCTTTTAGATCAAATGGCTTTGTACACGGCATCCCTCACATACAGCTTCAGGCCCAGGTGACTTTGCTAGTGAGTTCTATTAACCACTAGAGAGAAAGTGTGTGTGTGTGTGTGTGTGTGTGTGTGTGTGTGTGTGTGTGTGTGTGTGTGTAAAAATACTCCCTAACTGATTCTTTAAGGCCAAAATTAGCCAGAAAATACAAGAATGGAAAATTACAAACCAAAACCCATTATCAACAATGATGCTGGAATGTTTAAAATCTCAGCAAATGGAATAGAAACTATACAGTTAACTGTAGGTCAATCATTCCTCAATAGGACTGCTACTAACTACCCCAGCTGAGAACACCTCTCTTCCTGCAATCATCTCAGAGTTAAATGATCTCTGTGGCACAGTCCAGACAAAACTATTTCAGACTCCCCTCCTGGCTGGGAGTTTAAAGACTTGTTGTTGTTGTCTTTTAATAATTTAATAAGCTAATAATTGGCTGTGTTTTTTAGATAAAGGTTATAGAAAAGGAACTAAATTCCAGAAGACAAAGCCCACCAACATTCCTGAGAGCCTGCCCTTTCCAAAACCCCAGTGCTCCACCTACAGGGTCATCCCCTTCTCCCACATGCAAACTTTGACTTCCTAATCCTACACCACTCCCCCCACCCCAAAAAAATCACCCACAGGCCCTCCTCATGCCCTGTTTTCCACCCCAAGCCCCATCCCCTGGGGCTCTTACTCATACGGCCAGGCAGAAGCCTCCAAGTCAAGACCAAGCATGACAGCTGTACTAACAGAAGACTCCAGCAGACAGAAGAGCAGCTCCCCCAGCTAGCAACAGAAAAGGGAGACACCAGGACTCACATAGCTCACAGTAAAGACCAGAAACCCTTGAAAAAAAAAAAAAAGACAAGAAAATGAAACAAAAGACAAATCTACAAATCCAGCCACAAAGTCAGACTTTAATAGCTCCTTACAGATTTGCTCCCCAAAAGCACAATCCCAGTGGGACCTTTTGAACTGACACACACACTTGATCAAAGAATCAAACTTGACCACAGCCTGCCCTTTAATTAGGAGGAAGAAATTAGAGCTAAGATTTCCTTCCAGTGAAAGGACCAGTGACAGAGGAGTTCCCCCACCGTGTGTGTCTCCATCCCGAAATGGACATGGAGTTCATATAAATGGAAAGATGCCTCTATATCCTTCCCGGTCTACAGCCCTGTAACAAGACAGATGGCATCATCCCATTTAAAGTGAAGTATGCATCAAACACTATCTCCAGCTGCTCAGCTTCTACAGCCTTAAACAGCACCAGCCTTGAAATGCCTTTACATTGCCAAACTTGAATTCAAAGACTTAAAATGTTTAGAGAACTGTCCCCAAATTTGGGAGAGGGGGGTTGCAAAATTCTCTTTCTGGAAGAAAGAAAAACACTTTATTTAATTAACTGTGCACTACTCAGAGAGATAGAGCCTTAGGCCCCAGTCATCTGTAGGGCAGTCGTTGGGATGCAGTAAAGGCCTCTCCGGTGGGCAAGACACCTCACCTCACCCAGAATACACGCGAAACTGAAAGGCCAGCCAATGGCCTGGCTGGAGTGAGACCCAAAGGTGAAGGAGGGAAACATCTAGCAGGTTAGAGAAGCTTTTTTTTGGGGGGGGGGGGTGGGGGCTGGCTGAGAGCCTGCGTGCCTGCAAGAGCCCCTGGGAGGGTCACTTACTTGTCCAATATGAAATCACATTCTAGCTAGCAGGCCAGCAGGCCACCATGCACAGCCGTACCGCACCCAGCAGGGCGGTCCAAACAAGCTGTGACTCCGCCCGCTTCAGGCCAGCCCCTCTAGCAACCCTTGTAAGGCGCATCCTGATTGGTCCTTTGAAACGGGCACTGGGAATGGCCAGTACTTGTGAGCCGTGCCCCTTCCCGCTGCAGCGCAAGTAGTGGGTTTGTTTTTCAAACTCCTCTTTAGATCGCTCCCAGGATTTTAAAGACGCCAAGGCAACAGAGACCGCTCATTCTAAGCAATCCTCTCTGAGCGCCAGCTACCCTATCCATCTTACAGTATGCGATGGATATTTCCTGTTAAATCGCCCTCTCCTGAGCACCAGGGTTGCTGTGGGTTTCAAGTCTTTGAAACCTTTATACCCGGTGCTTTTCAGGAATTTATCCTGTCGTTGGGCCTTTGAGATAGACACGACACTGTAAATCTAAAAGATATATGGCTCCTGCCTTTGAGAAGTTGGCAGACTGGTTGATACGAACCTTTCCTGTAAGCTACTTGTTATTCATCCTCATTGCTACATACTGAGAGTCCAAAACCGGTTTGGCTTTTTTTTCTGGGGACTATTCCAAGGTTGTGAAGACCAATCCTTCTCAATAATAACAGAGACTTCCTTAAACAGACCTAGCATATTTATTATGTTAAGACTAGTATCCACATGACCTGAGAGTAAGCAACAGATGGATCTCTTTTGGTCATCCAGGTAAGAACTCTGTCTTGGTGAGGCCAAGGCCACAGGATTAGTCCTATTACTCTGCTGGAGGTCTTGTTTTGTGTTTTTTTTTCTCTATACAAGCAATTCTCAACGTGCTTCGGTGTCGTTTATCAGATATTTACATTTTGATTCATAACAATAGCAAAAGTAGATATGTGAAGTAGCAAAAATAATAATTTTTTTATGGTTGATCACTACAACGTGAGGAACTGAATTAAAGGGTCTCAGCATTAGGACGGTTGAGAACCATTAATCTACGCTATGATTTCATTTCCAGCTATTCAAAAAATTGGCTGCACAGTCTCGGATCTGTTACTTAATCATGTGGACCAAGCACACAACAGGAATTATAATATTCAGACCTGGTTGTCTTTCTTTCCAGAACACTATAAAGAACAAATTAAGTACCAGACATATATGTTTTGCAAAAGGTTGGATGCTTAATACACATAATACATTGTTCCAGCTCCTCCTTAATATATCCCAGAAATGGAATGTGCCTGTTGCCTCATGGACTATGGCTGGGGTGAGAGCATGAAAGGACTCCTCTTTGCTAAACATAAATCAGTGTGTTGGCCTGTGTGGATAGCTGTTTCTAGTCTTTGGTGTATTTGAGTTTTTGTTTGTTTCTTCTTAAATAGCATACTATCAGTAACAAAATTAGCATTGTGGCTGGGCCTCCAGCAGCCATTTTATACAATAAAAGGACCTTGGGATAAAAGTCACACAGAGGAAAGAAACACAGTGAAAGAACATGGGTTCCTATTGCTGTGGACACCAGACCACAATGAGTTCAAAAGATCCTACAGCTCATCTAGCACTAGAAATCTGGTGACTGACCTCTACTATAGAACCCTCTGAAACTGCATCATATAAATGGTTTGCAAAAGGCGTGTAAATGTTTTGCAAAAGGTTGGATGCTTACTTGATACATACGATACATTGCCCCAGCTCTTCCTTAATATATCCCAAAAAATGGAATGTGTCTGTTGCCTCATGGACTATGGAAAATATCAATTTTTCACATTAGATTTTATGGAAAGAAATGACTAATCTTGAGTCCTTTATAAAATACTGGCTATGACACAATACGGCTGAAAAACAGAAGATGAAATGGCCCCATGCAGAAGGCAGAAAGTGCATGGAATTGCCTTTCTTCATTAACAGTCTACTCTTTGAAAATCTAACTCTCTCCAAGAAGCCAGCACCAATCCCATTGGAACCCAGTGTTCCCAGTAACATAATTACTTTCCACAAGTCCTCACAATTTGCAGGTTCTATCACTTGTCAACCTCACCACACTAAGGACTAAGCTTCCATCATATGAATCCTTTGGAGACCGGATCAAAGCATATCTAGACTACAGCAGTAGAGTATACAGACGTACACATATGAAGTCATGCTCGCTCCTATATTACACACACGTAGCCACACAACTAAAAATTAAATCATGATACAAAAGGATAAACACAAGACACACACATTCTTAGACACAATGATAAAAGTCACACAATCACATTTGTAGTCAAACACACTTTGTACAGTCTTATATTACAACTTCATACTCATATATCATAGTATAGAAATACATATAATTATACATAGGCACACAAACACATAAACTTAGAAATACAGAAAAGCATATGTACACAAATAAACAGATGACGCATAGACATAGGCACACATGAATAACATAACATTGTTAACACAAACAATTCCCCATCCATTTTACCTTACAGATTCTGTTAACAAATGTTCTGCAGGGAAAAGAAGAGTGAGTTCACTTTTTGCAAACGTTCATTGTTTTCATTCATTAGTCACTGAGTATTTGATGACAATATATCGAAATAAGATGATGCAGAGTACACTAAGAAATGATAGTGACATCTGAGTGTTAAGGTCTGTCATTATAAAAATTAATGATTTTTTTAACACAATCCAGAATTCCTCTTGAATCATCTATTCTGAAATATTTATTGCTCCCATCTCCTTGAATAGCTTGAATGCCTCTGGAGTTGTAAATAATGATATGAAGACTTTTGAGAGTACATTATTAAGGATTATACATAATTCTTTGCATTGCTTGAAAAACTATAACTCAAATTTGTTGAAACAAATAGCCACTTTATTGATTAACACAATTGGCTGATTTCAGAAGAAAGTAAAACTCAGAAAAGTCATCCATGAATACCAATTATGTCTTAAGTGACCATTTATTCTCCAGGTTTCATCTCTTAATTCCTATGATTACTCCATACTCCAGTGGGATCATGCCACACTGCAGAAAATGTGGCAAGCAACTGCTTTAACATCACTATCCCTTCATGAATCTTGGTTGGAGAAAGGCAATAGTATCTTCCCATTCACAGTTCTTGTAAGGCTCCCAGATGTGTGCCCAACCCTAGGGATGGACTGGGAAGATGTGAGTCTCACACTGATGAAAGAGACAGGATAGGGAGGGTGACCAGATATTATAAGGCCATGAATGGACCTCAAAAAATGTATTGAGAGAAAGTAGAACAGAGAAGACCTCAAGCTTTGTGACAGCATTAATAAGAAATTATGAACTCACATACTAAGACAGCATTTTTGTGATGCTATGAACTCACATATTCAAAACAAACTATGGTGAAGAAAAGCAAAAGACCTAGAGTAGCCAGGAGAATGGAACTGACTGAGCCAAGCTGTAAATGAACAGGAGGAAACTATCCCTGTCAATGAGAATGTTGAAAGCCTTGATAGATGTTCATATTTCACAAACACATTTGGAATTATATGTTTCATTGTGTGTCAATTTTACATCAAATGTAAAAACATGAGGTAGCACAGTTGAAAGTAGGGGGTACTAGGAATGATATAAGAATTAGCAGTGGAAAGATTCTGGTAGTTAGGATGGTGAGCACAGAGAAGCTCATTAAATTCCTTGGTTACTTTATTTAAATTTACATATTTAATTTTTCATTAAGAACACACATTTTAAAGCAAAGAAATTCAAAACTATGTAGTAACTAGCATAAAGTTTATAGGGATTAAGTGTCAAGGCACCTCACAACCTGAAACAGTTCATTGTTAAGGAAATGGAGGTATGGGCAGAGTGAAGGAATCGATCTTGGAAAAGGCATCCCATGGGGTGTGACACTGAACCTGAGATTGGAAGTCAAAGAAGCCATGAAAATGCCCTGAAGACCCAGTGGTGAACAGAGAACACTATGGTACTTTGAGGACAAATGACAGAAGAGCAGACAATGACCAATGATTTGTGCTCATGGGAAATAATCCTTTCCTCATAGTATTCATAGCAGCAGTGTAAACAGGATATAGGCATTCCAGGCAGGATATCCACAGGGTATGTAATATCAAGAAATCTAAGTAAGATGTAACACTGGTGCTATGACTTTCCTATCTACCAAATGAGAAAATTTGAGAAATGTATACTTTCAAACGCTAGGAAATGTTCTAGAATCACATACTGTGTCAAAACAAGAAATAGAATGCAAGATCCAAGAACATGAAATTCAAAGAACTTTCCTAATGCCATATTTAGTGTAGTCAAAGCAGAACATTTTTATTTAGCATTTAATATCACTTAATCAAGGAACTATCCTATGACAGGAAGTGTTAGCTGTGAGGCTGAGGCAGTGCCACAGCCACATTCCCCACCCATTTGCATTCGGTTATAGTTCTATACAAAAGGAGTAGACACCTAGTCATTGAGGGTTCAGTGAACAAAGCATCTACAAACCTCTTCAGGAACAAATGGGAGTTACAGTTGTATTCTGAGAAACTTCAATTTGTAACATCCAGTGAAATAAAAAAAAAAAAGATAATATAAGCATCTAAATTTCAGGAAAACAGCTTTGCCAAGCATCCATTCCCACCTTCATTCTCTCAGAGTTCTCATTTCAAGGAAAGAGAAAACAGGCTCTAGGTTGTCTGCCTATCACCACCTCACTGTCCCCACCATAGCTGGAGCATCTCACTTGTTTTCCCTGTGGGAAGAACACCTGGCGGTGACTGTTCATCCCGGCTGGAAGGTGGAGAGATCCAATGGCATGCTTCTGTGTGTTATTCCTGGGGCAGAAGGAGCAAGGCCTGGACATGCACAGCAGAAAGTGCTGGCTTCACAAACCTTCCATGGTCTCCTGCTTATGTCTGCAGCTCACTGCCTGCTGTCTTTCTCCTGCCTGTGACTGCAGCTCACTCTCATCTTTCTCCTCTCCACACCTGCTGCATCTGCTCGGGCTTCTGCATCTGCACCTGCAAAGATTGCAAGTTCATCTCTTACAGGAGGACCTGCCTCTCCTGCTGCCCTGCTAGCTGCATCAAGTATGCCCAGGGCTGTGTCTGCAGAGGGGCACCTGGTCCCCAGTGGAGCATCTGACAAGTGCACCTGCTGTGACTGATATGTGGAAGGTGCTACTACCTCACACACACACACACACACACACACACACACACACAGCAACAGGAACAAAACTGAATTTGTTTTTCATGGAACTCTGCCATATTTGCATGTTCTCTTTCTAGAGACAAAAGTGCATATACATTAAAGTATTGCTAATACTTTATATTCTAAATTTCTCACTTCCTTTTCAAGTCAAGTGTTGAATCATCAAGAAAATTGGATTTTCCCATTGTGGTCATGCAGGTCTGTGATCTTATAACTCAGGAGTTAGAGGCAGGGAGATTACTATTACTGAAACTTTAATGCAAGCCTTGTATATGTAGGGAGTTCTAGACCAACCAGGGCTATATAGTGAGAAGTAGTCTCTAAAAACAAACAAATACAATACTTAAAAGAGAAGACTAGGCGGAAGGATATGGTTCAGTGAGAGTATTTGTGTAGCATATGCAAGGCTCTGGATTAAATCTTCAGCATTTTCCCCAAAAACATTGACTAAAAGAATTTGGGAGATGCTGCGTCCCCCTCAGTCCTCTCCCCCCCCCCTTTGAAATCATCAATGAATGCATTTTGTCTGTTTTATTCTTTTCACATAGACACAAAAACAATATCTGATTTTATAATGTATATCCAAATAAGTCCAAGGGAGAATTACCTGATATTAGTAACAGAAGATGAAAACATAAAGAAACAAGAAAGCATCATGGCGTAGCTTACCAGCCAATATCCAGTCTTTCAGAGACAGAGAAAGTTATCTTTTATCTACCAGAGTTGTGGCTTTGGTAAAATGTGGATCTTTGTCAGAGCTTTCTTTCTGGTTCTCTAAACTCTTTTGAGACTATACACAATGGAGACTTTCTGATGGCTCTCTGTGTATAACAGTCATGCAAAAGATTTAGCAATGTCATCTATTATTCTCATAGCAGTCTTGTGGGGAAGTATCACCATTATCTAGTCACTATCGATCACTCTGATAAATCATGTCTATGCATTGTATTGATTCCTTTCTGAAATCTGTGGAGAACCACAAAATTAACTTTCTTCAGGTAAAATAAATTCTCTGGAACCATCAATGGACAGTCCACAGCCAGCTTTTATGACTTCAAGGAGCCTATAAAAGGAACAGAGTTGTAAAGGCACTACATATACATAGTGGAATTCTACACAGGGGTAGAGAAAAATAAAATCTTGAAATCTATAGATAAATGAATGAAACTAACAAAATATGATACAGAGTGAGGTAACCCAGACCCAGAAAGAGAAATACATCATATACTATCTTATTTGTGATTCCCAGCTCCGAATCATTAGATGTGAGTGCATCACCTAGTGTAACTGCAAAAATCAGAAAAGTAAAAAGGGACAGTGCAGAAAGCTCGAGAAATGGGAATAGCAAGTTTCAGGTTAAAAAAAGAGAAGGGGATTTAATGGGGAAACAGAGAGGAAGAGAAGAGGGATAGAAAAGGAGGTTTGCAAAAACATGGGTAATCATATTGTTGTTGTTTCATGCTTACTTAAAATTACATTGTGTGTGTGTGTGTGTTGTATATACTTTAAACAAAGTTGAACACCCCTAAAGAGTCATAGTCTATCCAACAAAAACCCTAGTACTATGCGCAAGGAATCTATTGAGTTGTTGGTCAGAAGAGTCCAAGAAACCTCCAAAAGCATATAGGCTACTGCCATTGTCTGTGGTTACTTATCAGAGTTGAAATTAAGCCTCTGTTGTCTAAGATGCTACAAATTCAGACACAGGAATTTGAGGAATTGGGCTAGAACTGACACGAAAGTCTCCTCCCTGAGGACCAGCTCTCACAGGACTGGAAGATCGCGAAGATGCTATGCAAGCTGCCTACCAAGAAAAGCAATCAGTAGTCCTACCCACCTGTGATGCCTATGAACAAAGACCAGAATAACAAGACATCCCCAGTGATGCAATAATAGCACTTGTGTCTTGGGAGTAACAAAAAGCTGTCTAGTTAAACAGGACTTCACAATAGGAGGGAATTCGCACCTGATATTGTAAACCTAGTCAACTACCCATGATCAGTTAGGCCATGGAACCTAGAGGAGAATCTAGATTCCTAGATTCTACTTTCCTAATGCAATGTAATTTCCAAGGGTGTTCTAAAAACATATCCTACACCCACAGGTAAGTTGTAGCTCTCACTTATCATCAAAGAAGGTTCTTTTTGGGGTTTTTTTTTTTTTCAGCAGAGTCTATTACAGAGGGCTACAACTGACCAAAATGCAGAGAACAACTAAACATAGGGCACTCAATCTTTCTTGATATAGTTACAATGCAACCCCTGTACTAAGGCTCTGGAAACATCAAGGAAAAGGAGACAGAAAGATTTCAAGAGCCAGAGAACCAGGCTCAGAGATTGTGTCTTCTACAGTATGATGGTGTAAACAAGACCTGAACAATGTGACAAGTCTAGTTAATATGTAAATGTGAATGGGAGAAATCTCACAAGGCTCCGCCCCTAGATGAATGACTATAGGCAATTAATGACTGCTGGCAGAGGGAGACAAATCATCCCTCCACAGAGATGAGCCCCGTAATTGGTTATCCAATACCAAACAATCAGTCCTAAAAACATGCATATGAGCACCACTAACCAGTCTCAACAGATTATAGTTACGTATTTATATGTATGTATACATGTAACAATAATAATTAAAGGGAAAAAGCAATAAATATAGAGATAATAAATGAAAAGAGGAGGGCTTTGAAGTATTGGAAGGGAAACAGTGATGGAGGACAGGTTATGATAATAGGGAACTGAAATGGCCAAAGTATATTATAAATACATATGCAGGGAATGCAGGAAGCCCCAAGTGAATGTGTGCTGTTGACTCAGACATAGCCATGCCAAAGACCTCAGAGCCTCAGACCTAACAGGAATGCCAAGCCCACCCCTGCTGGTGAGGATCTAAAGAATGGCAATCCCTTCCTCAGAGTCCCAAGCGTTGACAACACAATATATGTAGAAACTGTTTACCCTAGCTTCTTATCCTCTGGATATTTATGGCTGAAGACTGTCCCTACAGGAACAGTTCCTATTGAGATTAGCTAAACCTGTCTCCTTAATCTAGCTATATGCCATAAACTCTGCCTCCTTGTTAAACTGTGTATAACCCCAGCTACTAGTTTGACTTCATGCAATGATCCGGCCACTGTATTCAACTCCATGTAATAAGCATACCGAGCTTCTGAGATGCTGTTGTTTCTCCATCTGAGTGACCAGACCACACAACTTTTTGTTGCGGGGACAGAGACAACTTTTTGTGTCTCTGTATATTTGTCTTTTCTTCAAGCTCTTGTCACCCTACTCAGGTCTGTCCCTTGGAGTTACACTGGACGTGGCAGAAATGTTAAATGCTAATAAAAATGAAACAACTTCCCAGATGGATTCTTTGGCCTATGGTGGTAAATTTTAAGGTGAATAAACAAAAATGGTCAGAAATTAATTATATATACAACTTCAAATTGTATTCTTTCACTGAGAAATACCTACTACTGCCTTAAAAGATGCCATAGTTATTGTATCTATTGCTCTAAAAGTAAGATGACAAATATTTAAGGGCCTTTGATTTTCTATAAACTTTATATAAAAATAAAGCGATCTGTTAAGTTGGGTTTTTAATTTTTATTGAAAATATTTTTTTCATACAATATATTCCAATCATAGTTTCCCTACCCCAAGTCCTCTTGGGTCCTATCCAAAAGAACCTGAGACTAGACAGGCCGTGAGCATAGCAGATAACCAAATAATCTTGTTCTCTTAAAGGAATATAGCAATCAGATGAGTCCTAGTCACACTCTTCTGTGCACATAGACCCATGCTTTACTCAGCTATTGTCTGAGAAGCTTTCTCCTACAGGAGATGGGAACTAACACATACAACCACAACTGGACAATGTGCAGAGAGTGGGAGACTTTGGAATGCTCAGTTCTAAATGAGAAGTCTTTATTAAGATAGAGTTTTATAATGTACAAGAAGTATAAAACAGTCTCTCACCTACATACTGTAAAGGGTTAACAACATGCAACAGAATTAAAAAATCAAAAAATTAGAAATCAGGTGTGAATGTTAACCCAGAACCTGTCAGTTGTATGGTTTAAGTTCTCAGTTTCAATGTCTTCCTCTGTGAAATGGGACTGATACTACCTACTTCCAAGAGCTACATGAGGGTTACATAGTCCACCAGCTTGTTCCAGTATTGAATTGAACAAGTGACTACAAAATATCTACCTTGTGTTAAGTTCCCTATGGAAATTACATGGATACTGTAGGCACTCTGGGTAACATGACTTGTCAGGACCCACTTACCTTTCCTGCCTGTGCCTTGTTTTCCTTCTATCCAGTTCCTTCTGGTGTCATCAGATGACTTGCTTTTTCTAGCCTGGGGCTAAGCTCCTGAATTGAGTCATCCTGTAGACATACCCTCTCAAGAATTCCAGAGTCTTCCTCAGTATGGAAGAGACTAGCAGGAATGAACAGCAGGTATGTATGTAGTCCATCACAACCAAGAATCGTTTGCCTCAGATAAAAGCTGCCCATGTCCCTGTTCATTTCCAAGACTGGTGCTTCTGCCTTACCATCATTCTTGTTTGTTTGTTTTTACCAAATCCCATGTGTGATAAGCTTACTTCATACAAAATTAAAAAATTATATGCACAGGAAATAAGTTAATTCTTTCTGTGAATTACCTTTCTGTTGCTGTGATGAAACACCAAAACAAAGACAACTTGTACACGAAAAGATATATTTGGGCTTACGGTCCCATAGTGGCAGGAAGAAGGCGTGACAGCAGGTAGCATGGCGGAAGATGAGAACCATGTTCTCACTGGCAAGCAAAAGACAGAATGAACTGGAAATGGCATAGATCTTTAAACTCTCAAAGTCCACAGTTACAGCCCTCCTTTAGTAATACATCATTTCCGAAGCCTCGCCAAACATGCCAGCTGGGATTAAGGATTCAAATAGATGAGACATGTAAACCATCATGTTTTTCTTTCCCAAACAAACATTATCTATTTAGGAGAATAGAAAATATACACAAAAAGGTAATTAAAATTAGATAGAATTTGGAAGTGCTCATTATAGAAGAATGCACATTAACTTCAGAATAGTTCATACCAGATGTTCTAGCAAGACAATGACTTGCACTGGGGTTTGAGCTTACAGAGACAGACATGGGAGATGTGCATTATCTTGCTAAAACTCTCTGGGACCTATAGCCTAAGTGATCCTACTTCCTAAATGAGATTACTAGGCTCAGTTAAGTTAAACAACTTTTACAAGTTCTATAATATGCAGGGTTCAGTAGGACCCTGTATTGAAAGAACTGTTAATAATTCCAAAATAATGATACATTGAGGCATGTTCAGTAACCTTCTGAGTGTGCCCCCCTATGATTACAAAAGTCCTACAAAACACTGATTTTGTTTATTTAAATACTAACTGGCAGAACTGTAACTTGAAACTAGCATACTGGACGTGGAAGTTCAGGACTCAATTCATATATTCCCCTACAATGGAAGTGTTCTTCATGTGCAATAATGGAACTGAGATAACTCAGGTTTCCTAATCTTATTCTCATTGCCTCCTCTGTGAGAGCTGTGGACTCACTGAAAATTGAGAAGGGAGACTTCAGAGACTCCCAGACAGCATACTTACTCATGAAGGCAGCAATGGCAGGTCTCTCATCCCCTGCTTTTCTTCTCCTGTCATTGATGATCCCTTAGGAATGTTGCTGGTCAATCACAAAATAGTCTAAGAACTAAAAACATTTATGCAGGTGTTTAGAATGTTAGGATTGGTAATCTTATAGGCTAGAAGAATCATGGCTGCCATCTTATCTCTGCTCTGCTGAGTTGAAAGCTCACAGGGAATGATGAGCTATTCTTCTCTCCACAGGGTTCCACATCCAACAGTGCTCAAGGAACATGACAGAAGCAGTTACAGCATCTTCTGAATGCCCATCAGATAGCCAAGGGATTATTTTGTTCTACAGAGTTGCAATGAAGAAAGCCAGTTCTAAACAGATTTCAAATTTTTAGCATATTTAGTGTGTGTGTGTGTGTGTGTGTGTGTGTGTGTGTGTGTGTGTGTGTGTGTGAACATTCTGTGGGACCTGTGTGGAGGGCAGAGGACAACTTGTAGGAGGTGCTTCTTGCCCTCTACCATGAGGGGTCTAGGGATTGAACTAAAGTTAGTAGGTTGACAAAAAGTGCCTTTATCCACTGAGCTGTCTCACTGACCCACTGACAGATTTTGACTCTTGGGCAATAGAAAGTTCTCCAGCTCCAAGATGACACACTATTAGGATGTCTCCTTCAAGTACTTGAGCATGACGGCAACAAGGAACTCCAAACACATGTCTTAGAACACCAGAAATGGAAGACATTTTACTCTTAGGTCAGTGCCAGCTGACATTGGCATAGAAGTTGACAGAAAAGAGAGGTAGACTTACTTTTCTTCTTAAGTAAGGAATTATGTTGGGATCAAATCCTGATGCCTGCCATTAGGGCACAAACATCCTTCAGACATCCTTTGAAGTAGCAGCATGTGTACTACTATGAATCCACATACTTTATTCTGTGTAGAAAAGTTAAGTGGGTTCTGTGTTCTAATACAGTAAAAATTGACTCTGAGTCCACCAAGGCTCGTTTCTGTGTGTGAGCAAACTAATGTGCAGTTCTCATTCTTCAGAGTCATTTTTTTTATGTCTAATTGGAAAAATTATAAACGTACTTTCATTCAGTTTTAGTTATAGCTATCATTGTGGGGCTTGGGGAGTAGCTCGGTGTTTTAGTTTGGGCTTGGATACTGTAAATATTATGTCCAGCCCCAGTGGTTAACCTCAGATGCAATAGTCACCATGCTTACAGACATCTGTGGGGAGAAAACTCTGGATAAATCTGTCTCAATAGTAATGATGAATTGCATGACTTCATAGAAATGGTAACCTTCGTAGGCAAAAGGTCAGACGGGTTGAGGAATGGAGAATGAGGACATCAGGGGACAATTCCATTAGCTCTAATATAAAGTCAAAGCCAAAAGGGGAGTCAAATTAATAGCGCATTCAGAAAGGGCAGTAGATAAAGCAGTCCAGATCTCAAGAGGGAAAACTGACCATGTGCCATTGTCTCCTCTTTCCTCCACTAAAGAGTTCGTTTTTTTTTAACTTATACTCTGACTGTGCCTGCCTCCATTAACTGAGCTTTTAAAAAGAATGATGGACTTGCTCATTTAAAACAAAGTCAATTATTTTTACAAAGTTTCCATTGATTGTGGAATTTGAACCTAAGTATCTTAGAAGCCTGTGTTTTATATAACTCAGAGGGTTACTATAATTCTATCCAAATGTTAATGTGTGTATGTACACACACCCCTCCAAGCTGGGAAAGTGGCTCACAGAGCAAGATTCACCCCTGACAAACTGCTAAGTCTGTTTTAAGAATTCTCCTCCTCCTTCTGACCCAGTTGCTTATCAAACATTGAGCTCTCTGAGCTTCCTGCTGAATATCGAAGTCTTCACCTCCCCTTCTAACCCTGCTCTGAAACAGGAAACATTGCTTGCTCGTTGTTACCTTTCAGGAGACACATTTACCATTTACTGAGCACTTCTGGTCAACTGGCCAGTTTTAAGTCTTATTTAATCTTACCAAAACCCTTAGAGATGAATATTGTTTTCTTTCTCATCTGTGATAAGATGCAAAGGCAAGTGAAAAGGAGTAAGTCATCTACAGAAATGTAGCTAGGTATCTGAAATTCATTTGCTTCCGAGTCTAATGCTGAATTTGTTTTGAATTCGTTTTGGTTTGGTTTGTCAGAAATAGACTTGCTTCATAGCTTAGGCTGGCCCTGGGCTCATAATCCTCCTGGCTCAACCTCCTGAATCGAATTCTGTTCTCTGGGAACTCGTCTTTACTTGGAACACCCTGCTACTTTCAGATGCTTGTGTTTCATTCTGGATGATATAGAACATCACTCAGCAGAGGCAGAATCCATGGTCTGATTGGCACACTCATGTCTATATTTTGTCTCATAACACTCATAACCACAGTTCACAGCACCGACTTTTATTCCTTTTCATCTAAACATTTTTTTAAAGAAAAAAATGTATTGTACTATATTGGAGAGAGAGAAAAAAATCTTACAACATTTCCTCTTTAGAAAAAAATTTCCAGGTCACCCAAATTCATGTCTTTGTGTATGTTTCCTGTGAAACCCTTTCATCTCTCCATGTAGGACACTAGGGCATCTATGGAAATGGGTCTTCTGGGTAGAGGACAAGAAAAATAATCTTTGCAACAAATAGATGAATCCAGAGACCATTTGTGTGTGATTAAATGCCACACACAGCAAAGACGAGGATTCCATGCTCTCTTCCAAGCATGGGAAACTGGGAAGGTTGGTCTCACCATATGACAGTGAATGTTAAAGGTAGAGATTGGGAAACACTGAGGAAGAAGGGATGTGATATAAGGGCTGGAAAATAAGTACCAAGCAGTAACAAGTTCCAGTACTCTACAACATAAATTTTTGTAAACCAGTTTACAAAAATCTGTTTCTTTCAGAAATAACTAGAAGTGTTAGAAGCCTCTGAACATAAAGTAATAATGAGGAAATAAAAATGTTACTCTATTTTAATTTCATACACTGGGTAACTATATTGAAATATGTATAATTTCCCATTAATATGTATCATTATTACCTACTACAAATGTTCAGTGTTTGAAGAGAAGGAAATACTAACTACTTCAATTTGGTCTCTACATGATCTATGGATATGTCAAATCATCCCCTTACAACAAATGTGTATGAGTAAAATATTCACAATAAACAAAAAAATTAAAGATAACAGAGACAGATAGTGTCAACATCACAGCTACTCCCATCACATATTTCTTATCAATCAAAGCTACATCCAAAACCCTTTCTAAGAAACTTTACACCTGGCTACTTGAACTGTTTAGGCTTGTGCTCAGCACCAGACCACAAAGGAAGAATTGTCAGCAACAGGGGAGTTGAGATCGTTAATGTAATGACCTCTACAACACGCACACTAGCTTTCACTTGTGTTCTGCTGTGTTCCAGATACTTCTGAGGTAAAGCAGTTATAACACTCCAGACAAGAACTAGACAGGCTGCATGTGAAGAGAGTGTGCCTGTAGCTAGCTACATTCTATAAGGCAGTTGGTACTTTTCAAGTAGTGTAGATGTGAAGAGAAAGCAACATTGAACTCTCCTGCTGTGTTCATGAATATTTCATAGAGGGATGACATTTAAGTGTGGTTCTCTAAGAAGAATGGGGATTTTCCATGAGATGCAGGGGAAGGAGATAAAGGACTCCCAGATAGATAGTGAAATATCAGTGTAAACAATCATGTTATGTTTGAAAAAAACAGTAAAAATGTGTCTTTACCAGGGCTGGGATGAACCAGGCTTGAGGAGGAACCGTAGTGTGGGCTGAGATCCTCATGTGCAGGCTCTGAGGTCCTCATGCTGTCTTGTATGCACTTAGTGTTGTCCGTTTAATTACTTGGCTGTCTCACTGTATTTCCAACTATTCCTTTCTGAAAGTGAGTGGGAACAGATATTAAGAAAAACTGACTACCAAAACCTGAAGCAAATACCCACGTACAGCACAATTTCCAAGGACAGAATTCTCAAGCACACCTAACCCAGTGATTGTTTTAGCTGACTAAGAACTATGGGACAAAGTGTCATTTACCACACTGTGAAGGATGTGAGTTGCATGAAAAAAAATTCCAGAGAAGAATCACTAGTATTCACAGACTGCCTAGTCAGTATTATAGAACAGAGAATTAGGTATAACCCTTATTTCATGACACACTCATATTATGTCTATATTTTGTCTCATAAGCAATGAAGTATTGAACTTGCTGAAGTTTCTTCCACCAATCACTGAAACAAGAACACTAGCACCATTCCTACCTATTGTGTGTTTCTCCCTTTCCTTTCTCCCCATCCATTCAGACTGGCTTTTCTCTCTTAACCTTTAAGGTGTTTATTTCCTTTTCTCTTGTAAATTATTTTTTTGAATGTGAGAGAGTAGTTGGTTATGATGTTTGTGTCCTTCCAATATTCCATCTACATGTGTATTAGTATACATTCCCTACTCATCTTCAAATCTATGCTACACACATGTATATGTGTGCACATCAACACATGTATTGATTATACCACAGAGATCCAGTAAAGTCAGTCCACATAGCTGTGATTTTGTCCTTTCACTCTTAATTATGCTCTATTATATGAATATATCACTCCTGTCTGTTCTTTGTCACGTCAACAGGGACAGTGTGAAGAAATATCTGATCTCAACTTTCTATCATCTCTTTGGACATTATTACCTCCATTTCATGGGGGAGGACACTAGCATTCTCAAAGGATAAACACCTTTCCTACAATCACACAGTCACATAGCCATGAAGGCAGAGTGTCAGCTAGCTCTGGAGGACTCTAGTGCCTGTCTTAGCTTGTCTTCTCTCTTGGGGGGAATCAATTTTTAAAAATGCTCCAGGAAGCCTCTCTAATTCATTTTGGATTCTCTGAGGCCTTTTGATGAGTCACGACTCAGGTAAAGTTAGTCCTTCCTGAGCTACCTCTGGCAGTGTTGAAACAGCAGGTCAGTGTATGCAATTCCATGGGCAACAGTGAGTTGTGTCAAAAATTTTTGGTCCAGCCAACAGAGTGGAGCTGAAGAGACACAGCAACTATTTGGAAGAATTTTCTTTCTTGGTCATAGTCTATGCTTTCACATGAGTACATATGAATAGAACTGTACCACTTCCAAACTTCTCTCAAGGCTAAGAAAGAAAGTGCTATCCACTAAAAAAATCAAAGTGAGTCAGATAATAAGTGGTAGTTTGGGATAAGACCTTCTAATCAGTCATGTTCTGCTTTCCTCTACAAATATTTCCTACTTAAATCAAATAGAATTCTCTAGTATGGTGATTTAAGAAAGGCTAAATATATACAATTCATGAATGCCTTCAACATAATCTTTGTCACTACAGTTCCAGTGCTCCACATGGAAAAACACCTAGTTGACCCTCTAATGTCTGTAACACCTTTAGAACCAGAGATCTTGCTAATGAAAAATCTATAAGCTAAGAAAGCATCAGGCAGCGGGTGCTAGTGTGCTTAGAAGGTACTAGGTCAAAACCCTTCCTAGAATCTCTTTCCCACTGCCTATCATAGAATCTGGACCATGATGCATCTCTCTCATTTGTGTTCAGATTGTTTTTAAAAAGAGCATTATTGGAAAGGAAGAAGTCAAACTATCACTATTTGCAGACGATATGATAGTATACTTAAGCGACCCAAAGAACTCCACCAGAGAACCCCTACAGCTGATAAACGACTTCAGCAAAGTGACCAGATATAAAATCAACTCAAGCAAGTCAGTAGCCTTCCTATACTCAAAGGATAAGCAGGCTGAGAAAGAAGTAAGAGAAATGATACCCTTCACAATAGCCACAAACCATATAAAGTATCTTGGCATGACTCTAACCAAACAAGTGAAAGATCTGTATGACAAGAACTTCAAGTCTCTAAAGAAAGAAATTGAAGAAGACCTCAGAAGAAGGAAAAATCTGCCATGCTCATGGATTGGCAGGATTAATATAGTAAAAATGACCATCTTACCAAAGGTAATATACAGATTCAATGCAATCCCCATCAAAATCCCAACTCAATTCTTCATAGAGTTAGAAAGAGCAATTCAAAAATTCATCTGGAATAACAGAAAACCCAGAATAGCTAAAACTATTCTCAAGAGTAAAAGAACCTCTGGGGGAATCAGTATCCCGGACCTCAAGCTGTACTACAGAGCAATAGTGTTAAAAACCGCATGGTATTGATACAGTGACAGGCATGTTGATCAATAGAACAGAATTGAAGACCCAGAAATGAATCCACACTCCTATGGTCACTTGATCTTTGACAAAGGAGCTAAAACCATCCAGTGGAAAAAAGATAGCCTTTTCAACAAATGGTGCTGGCTCAACTGGAGGTCAACATGCAGCAGAATGCAAATTGACCCATTCTTATCTCCTTGCATTAAGCTCAATTCCAAGTGGATCAAGGATCTCCACATAAAACCAGACACACTGAAACTAATAGAAAGGAAACTAGGGAAGAACCTTGAACATATGGGCACAGGGGAGAATTTCCTGAACAGAACTCCAATAGCTTATGCTCTAAGATCAAGAATTGACAAATGGGACCTCATTAAATTACAAAGTTTTTGCAAGGCAAAAGACACTGTCAAAAAGACAAAGCGGCAACCAACTAACTGGGAAATGATCTTTACCAACCCTACATCCGACAGAGGGCTAATATCCAATATATACAAAGAATTCAAGAAGTTAGACTCCAGAGAGGCAAGTAACCCTATTAAAAATGGGGTACAGAGTCTCACCTGAAGAATATCTAATGGCTGAGAAGCACCTAAAGAGATGTTCATCATCCTTAGTCATTAGGGAACTGCAAATCAAAACAACCCTGAGATTCCATCTCACAGCAGTCAGAATGGCTAAGATCAGAAACACAGGAGACAGCAGTTGTTGGGGAGGATGTGGAGAAAGAGGAACACTCCTCCACTGCTGGTGGGATTGCAAGCTGGTACAACCACTCTGGAAAGCAGTCTGGCGGTTCCTCAGAAAACTGGGCATGACACTCCCGGAGGATCCTGCTATACCACTCCTGGGCATATACCCAGAAGCTTTACCGGCATGCAATAAGGACACATGCTCCACTATGTTCATAGCAGCCTTATTTATAATAGCCAGAAGCTGGAAAGAACCCAGATGTCCCTCAACGGAGGAATGGATTCAGAAGATGTGGTATATCTACACAATGGAATACTACTCTGCAATTAAAAACAATGAATTCACGAAATTCCTAGGCAAATGGTCAGAACTTGAAAATATCATCCTTAGTGAGGTAACCCAATCACAAAAGAACACACATGGTATGCAGTCACTGATAAGGGGATATTAACCCAGAATCTCAGATTACCCTAGACACAATTTGCATATCAGTAGATTTCTAAGATTATGGAAGGAGAGACCCCTGGTCCTGGAAAGACTGGATGTAGGGGAACGCCAGGACGGAGAAAAGAGAGGGGGTTGAATGGAGAAAAGAGGGAGGGAAGGGGGCTTATGGGACTTTCGGGGAGGGAGGAAATGGGAAAGGGGAAATGATTTGGAATGTAAATAAAAAAAAAACTCAGAAAATAAAAAAAAAATTTTAATTAAAAAAAAAAGAGCATTATTAGCTGGGTGCAATGGTTCATAGCTGTATTCCCAGCACTTAGGAGGTAGAGTCAAAAGCATTAGAAGTTCAAGGTCATCCATGGCCATATAGAGATTTCAAGGTCAGCTTGGGCTACATGAAGTCCTGTTTTAAAACAAGAGCTTTATGAATCTCTATGCAGGGCAGATTAAGAAAATAAACAGTTGAAAACTTAAATTGTTAGCTTTGTGTTCCTTTAACATCACACTAAAAATCATTATCTAATGGGCTTATTCATGAATTATCTAATCAATTTTTGGCATGCTCTTTATAAGGCCCAGTCTATGAAGAAGCATCTTTTTTTTTTTGAAAGCATAAATGTAAGTGGCTTTTGTTTGGAAGAACAATAACCCACAAATAGTAGGGATTAGTTGTCCTGTGGGACATTAATAAGTTTTATGGTTAACCTAGTCATCTTGATTCACCTTCTCTTTTTGGCACAGTGGAGTCACATGACTTTTCAAATAGTCTTTACTTACTTGTTGGTTCTTTACTAATGAGCTAGAACCACAGGCTTGTGTTAATCTTGTATAATACATTGGAAGCCTTAGGTTCTAACTCCTGAGGACTCTAGTTAGTACACTGTATAACAAGCTATTTTATTATTAGAGATCTAAAATAATATTTATTTAATTTTCTTTCAATAAGAAACAGCTCTCTGTGAAATTCCTGCTTGGAACCCTTGCATGATTATGGTAAAATATCTCTTAAAACTGTGACTACTTCAAGGTCAGATGTGACTAGGTATCTGACAAGGTATATTCACCTAGGTTCCTGGATGCTGGAGATCAGTTGGGCTGTAAGAGCTCCTCTGTAGCCTCTGTAGCAAGATGATCTCAGGAAGTCAGACTCAGATGGTACAAGCAAACTTCAGGAAAGGTGTGTCTGTTCCTAGGATGGCATTGTAAAAAAATCCAAATCAAGTTGCATGGCCTTCAATGGCCTAGCCTAAAAAGTCACGCATACTTCTACAATACTAAAATGGTTAGTCAAGGCACAGGGCACAGAGTACCTCTTTGAAGTAAAAACATCTTATATTTGAGCTACACCAATAGCATAAAAGTGCCTAGGGTTGGGAAAGAAAAGGGAGGGAGGAGATACAGAACTAGGGAAGCCAAAGGGGAGAACTCATGCTAAAAGGAAGTTAAGAAGTTAAGAAGTGACTTGTATCCTTTCATCCAGGGTAAGAGGAAGAGACATATTAAATGTAATTCAAATGGGAACTTAGGAGGGATTGATAGCTGATCGGCTGTGGTTTATCCTATTAGCTCTGTAACATTGTAGCACCACCTTTCAAAAAATGACTACTTTCAAAAGCCTAAATCACAAAAAAAGTTTAAAAAAAAATCCTTCCAAAGGAAAAATTCTGAGATTTTTAACAAATTTAATTTTGAATTGACTTCAATTTGTGATTGTAGAAAAAATAAGGGAGAATGGGCAGTTTTAATGAGCTGAGTAGAAGCAGTTAGCTAACAAAAACAGGAGCTATCAAAGATGGTTAACACAAAGGCAGCGCTATCATTGTTATTATTGCTTAATTGGTCCCTTTAAGTTGGATGTTGGAAATCTGCTTTGTTTATGAAAACTGGCTGGTTTCATAGCTCCAATTTGTTGGTTGGTGACACCCAGCTTGAGTTATTCCTCTCTCCCCTGGGCTGGCTGCTTTAAGGACCTGTTGAAGCCAGGAAAGCAAGAGGCTCCCAGGACCCAACAGGGATGAGATTAGCTAAAATGCCCAACAAAGGGGAGGGAGAACCTACAGAGACCATATGCAGAGGTTAGGCAAGGCCCCAGATTGGGGGATGGGGCCACCCACTCATCTCCAAGTTTTTAACCCACATTGGCTACTGTCCAAAGGAAATACTGGGACAAAGTGTGTAGCAGAGACTGAAGGAAAGGCCATTCAGAGACTGCTCCATCTGGGGATCCATCCCATATACAGTCACCAAACCCAGACACTATTGCGGATGCTGAGAAGTGCTCAGGAGCCTGTTATGGCTGTCTCCTGAGAGGTTCTGCCAGAGCCTGACAAATACAGAGGCGGATGCCAACAGACAACCACTGAACTGAGCACGGGGAACCCAATGAAGAAGTCAGAGAAAGGACTGAAGGAGCTGAAGGGGTTTGCAACCCCAGAGGAAGAACAACAATATCAACCAACCAGACCACCCCCCCCCCGAACTCCCATGAACTAAACCACCAAACAAAGAGTACACATGGAGGGAACCAAGGCTCCAGATGCATATGTAGCAGAGGATGGCATTGTCTGGCATCAATAGAAGGAGAGGCCCTAGTTCTTGTAAAGACTGGATTCCCCAGTGTAGAGGAATGCCGGGTGGTGAGGTGGGAGGGGGAGCAATCTCATAGAAGCAGGGGGAGGGGTGATGGGATAGGGGGGGTTCTGGTTCTGGAGGGGAAACCGGGAAAGGGGATACCATACATAAAATATCCAAAAATATAAATAAATCATTTTTAAAAAGGACCTGTGTAGAGCTACACTAACCATGAAGGTCACCAGGAAAAATGACATTTAACAAATTATTTGATTAGAAAAGGAATTCCTTTAAAGCTTTGATGGGGCTAAAACAGTAATGCTAAGCAGGAGGTGAGAATGGATGTGATTAGAAAGGATCTGACTATGCAGGTGTCCACATGCATCGAGGTCAGAAACCAGAGTCACTAAAAATGAATACAGACAGACCGTCCTCTCTTGTCCTGCCCTTCAAAGGGGTCAGAAATAGTATTGGACCTTACCGTTACTCACACTGTTCAAATAGAAGGAGATCAGGCCATACTGATCTTAATTTAAGTACTGAAAATACTATCTTCATTGTAACTGCTTGCCAATTCTTCTCTGGAAGCAGAGCATGCAATTATGAGAACAAAGAAGGCATGCTAGCCATCGCTTTGCTCAAGTCGTTTGAACACACTTTTGCATACATTGTTTTGAACGTTTCCTGATGCGCAGAATGTGGTAACTCTGGTTAAGAACATTATTGGTATTAGTGCATTGTTAGTTCTAGTGAAAGAGCCCTTGGAAGAAACAACAGCCACCTGCATTTGAGTTCAACTCCTTAAATGAACTCTGAGCTATTTTGTTTGAGACAAGGAGGAAAAGTTACTATGAAAGCCTTATCACAGTCTTATAGTGACTGCCAGCAAGAGTTCCTGCAGCTGGGACCTGATGGGTAAGGGGGACGCATGCTTTCCTGCTGGGGAGGTTACTTACCAGGCCCCTGATGAGTCACAGAAGGTAGGTAGATAGACAGGCAGGCAGGCAGGCAGAGAGAGAGAGAGAGGGAGGGAGGGAGGGAGGGAGGGAGGGAGGGAGGGAGGGAGGGAGAGAGAGAGAGAGAGAGAGAGAGAGAGAGAGAGAGAGAGAGAGAGAGAGAGAGAGAGAGAGAGAGAGAGATCTTCCACATACAATCCTGTTGGGCCCTTCACAGAAGAAAACAATTACTTATAAATAGGGACAATTTGGTAAACCTCTGGAATTTGAAGAGGAGCCTTCATTTACTCTTCCCCCTTTCTACCTTCTCTCCCTATCATCTTCTCTGTGCATTAGTGGCACAGACTAGTTCCACAAACATTCCATAAACAATGAGTCTATAGTTAAGTAGTTTCAGAAAATTCAGGATAACAAATATGCTTCCTAGAAGTTTAATGAAACTTGCCACACACATATGCAGCTCTGAAAACTGTGGTGGAGGTACCATTTGACTCTGTGTAGCCCAGAACATCCTAATCCTTTTACTCATACTTCCAATCATATTGAATCTTTTAAAAATCATTATTAACACCCTTCAGCACAAGGGGGACAAGTCATTCTTGAAAAGGGAAAATAGTGCTGAGACACAGATATGTGAAGTAGTTTTAATAGTGGCATTGTCAGAAACAAAGGAGAAAAGTATTAGAGAAATAGGCCAGTGCATAAAAAAGAGGTTGAAATAGTAATGCCTGAATTATTATCAGGAATCAGCCCAGGAATACATGCATAAACACCTAATGACAAACATTTAGGAAGAATAGAAACACCTAAGATCACAACTAAGCCTCATAAGCCTCTCTCACATAAGAAACATGGAATTGGAGATGTGGGAGATAGTGGTAGATATGCCTAGAAGGGAATATAAAGGGTAATATCTGAATTTCAAGTATTAGAACTTTGTTTCTTCAGGTACCCAGGCTTTCATATATTAGTCAGGCTTTTCTAGAGTACCCAACAATATTCTCTCTCTCTCTCTCTCTCTCTCTCTCTCTCTCTCTCTCTCTCTCTCTCTCTCTCTCTCTCTCTCTCTCTGTGTGTGTGTGTGTGTGTGTGTGTGTGTGTATGTGTGTTTACATCTTTTTATAAGATTTATTGTGAAGTCCAAGGGTCTAAGATGCAAAGGAAGACATCCTTTGGTGTAAGTCTTGCATTTCATAGGAATGTTGGTTAGGATAACAGATGCTGTAGATTAAGAGAAGATGGATATTCCAGCTCAGGAATGGAAATTACCTTTCCTTGTCTTTTTGGTTCTAATCAAGTGCTTCTTAGGTTTTGTGATATCCATCTGCATTGTGAATACAGACCATCCTTTCTTTGTCCCCTGAATCAAAGGCTATTTTTTCTAGGAACATCCTCAAAAAACATACTTAGAAATGATTAAGTATCCTTTATCCTAACCAAGTTCACACATGAGATTGCAAGTACACACAACATAATATTTTTCATTTTGTAGAGCATACTGTAGCAATGAAAGAGAATGTTTGTCATCAGGGATGGGATATCAATATCTCAAGCCCTTGGGATTCTTTTGTGACATAGCTATTGGCTCTAATTGGTATGGAGAAAGAGAAGCACCTCAGTCAAGGAAACAGCCTGATTAGGCCTGTATAAGAACTCTGTGTGCTTTCCCTGAGACCTAGGAAGAGATGACAGAAACCACTCTTTTCGTTCTTCTACCTGGCCCTGGTTCTCATCTTCAGCATGTGGTTTTCTTCTGTTGACCCAGCATCCATGGTGTTTGCTCTGTTATTGTCTATTTGCCCTTGGGGCACAGTTTAAATATCACTTTTCAAGGAAGTGATCCTTAAATCTCTCAAAGTCTTCTTCCTTAAATGTATATTCTGTCTGTCTGTCTGTCTGTCTGTCTGTCTATCTATCTAATTTCTCCTTAGCACTAATTTTTATCTATACCTATGTATTTATGTGCCTCTATAATCTGTTTGTCATACTGTTTCCATATTCTTCCATCACATTTCCACACACACAAATCCTAGCCATCCTTGAGGTCTACTTTGATTTCTGTTTTCCATCAGTCAACATTGCTGTACACACTTCTGACCTTCTCTTTGGTTATCTATAAATGTGGCTTCAGACATTTCTAGGATAGCCCCTGTCTCTCAGATCCTTCTCACATAGTTTCTGTGGGCCACCCACGTTAATGTATCATGATTCTAATTGAGGCCTTATTTGCTTGGACTAGGGAGGTTTGTGTTAAACTCTTGCCTAGTGAGTCTACTCTTTAGAATTTTTAAGTTTGACTTGGACAGAGTTTATCTGTTTTTCTCAGTAACTGAAACTCTATAAAACAGCATTTTAGAACTATTACAGGTCAGTGTTACGTTTTGTGGCAACCGTGGCCTATGCTAAGAAGAAAACTGTTGTGCACATAGACAAACACAAACAAGGGTAACCTGTTTCAAAGTCTGTTCAATCCTTACTAGTCTTAGAGCTATAAGCATGGACGCTTCCCAGTGATCTCACAGTTGTTTTATTTAATTTAAGATGAGTTTATGTCACCACAAATATAAAGAAAGGAGTACAAATTAGCCATTTTGAAAGTATTTGAGATGTCACATATTTCTTTAATTGAGCACAAGGATATATAGAACTAAAATTTCAATGACATATCCCGGATTTTAGCGTATTGATTATCAATATATTTATCTGGACTTTCTGCCAGAAGAGAGGGGAACCTAGTGGCACCCTTACAGGCATTGGAGGCAGACTTGGATTTAAGGCCAACTCTATTTTTCTAAGGAAAAAAAATGTGACTCTGATAAATTAACTGCAGTTTTCTGAGACTTATCTGTTATGTGATGATAGACACTAATGCCTACCTTCAAGAGTTTTTAATCACATGATGTAATTGATAATGTATTAACATTACATTACATCCATTGACACTGAATCTGGCTCACCATAGACCCTTAACATTCAACACATCACTGAGTCTATCTAGTGTAATGTGCATCATTGTCTTATGCACCAAGGAGAAAGGAAGGTTTGATTGGTCTATGAAATACTACTAATCAATGAGTCACCCATATTTCAAAGTCAGTAAACTGAAAAAGTGCATTTTACAATTTATGAAATACCGTCATGTTGCTGGGCAGGAGAGTGGTGTGTAGTACAGTGTGATGCTGGCATTGGTGGCGCAATAGTGAATACAGCCTGAAGGTGGATAATACCTAATAATTGACACATTTTAGATTTTCCAAGGGACATCAAATAATCTTAAATCAGTGTTTATCACTTTCAAAAACAGTCAGGCTAAGAAGTAAAGCAATGGGGAACACCAGCATGTACACCCTTCTGTGGTTTTAGATATTATAGCAGCTGAATCTTTGTACTCTGCATACAAACCAAAACAAATTGTCTGCTTACAATTAAAATCTTGCTGAGTTTCCAAGAGTCTAGCCTCCAGGGAGCTATTTGAATCCCAGTCTTCTCCACAATGACGCAGCCCTATTTGTAAGGGACAATTGAGGGGTTTCCTTGTAAGTCAGGCCAAATCTTTCCCCAAATATATGAAGGAAGTGTCTGAGAAAGATATCTGAGGATTCTTTTCATGCTGGATTTAAAAAGACCAATTTTCAACAAATTCTGAATTTTGTTTTCATCAAATTTGGAAAGAGTATGCTTAAGGCTCTTTGTAGCCTTTCAGCAGAACAGAGTTAGGTCTCTCTTAGGAAGTCTAATGGAACAATAACCAAGGGTCCTCACTAAGCAACCATTTATCGGCCTATTAAATCTGGGATATTTTGTGGTCAGTTTCTTTTTTTTTTTTTTTTTTTTTTTTTTTTTTTACAGAAATCTTCCAGTTTTTTTATTATTATGTTTTTACAGCTCTGCCATAATAATAATAACAATAATAATAATAAATAAATCTTTTCTTTGTAGACTCTTTCTTGTTATCTACCACCATTATATAAATAACTTCTCATGGAATCACTGACTCTCATTTTATATTTATATCCCATTAATAAGTGCACACAACTCAGAGAGAAGTACATAGCCACAGTTAAATGCCAGTGAGTATGTCCTATAAATGGAGAACATTAGTTAACTTGGATTCAGATTAGCAGAGTCACTTACAAAGATTTCTCCTACTGATCTGGCCTTTAAACTGAGGAACTCAGACACAGGAAAGAAGATAAATATTGAATTTCTACTGAAAGTCACTGACTAATTTTCTATGCTTAGATCTTATACATTTGAAAGAAAAGTGATGTTAATTACTTAAACATAATGAATGCCTTAGAGTAATGATTAAACCTACGTTTTTGTTCTCATTTTTATTGTCAGACAGCACACTCATACATGAGCAATAAATTGTTTGATAGAGGGCTAATATCCAAAATATAAAGAATTCAGAAAAGTAGATATCAAGAAAACAAATAATCCAATTAAAAAGTTGCAGTATAGAGAGAATTCTTTTTTTTTTTTTAATTTAATTTTATTTTATTTTTTTAATTTACATTCCAAATCACTTCCCCTTTCCCGTTTCCTCCCTCCCCGAAAGTCCCATAAGCCCCCTTCCCTCCCTCTTTTCTCCGTTCAACCCCCTCTCATTACTCTGTCCTGGCGTTCCCCTACATCCAGTCTTTCCAGGACCAGGGGTCTCTCCTTCCATCTTTTTAGAAATCTATTGATATGCTGATTGTGTCTAGGGTATTCTGAGATTCTGGGTCAATATCCCCTTATCAGTGACTTCATACCATGTGTGATCTTTTGTGATTGGGTTACCTCACTAAGGATGATATTTTCAAGTTCTGACCATTTGCCTAGGAATTTCGTGAATTCATTGTTTTTAATTGCAGAGTAGTATTCCATTGTGTAAATATACCACATCTTCTGAATCCATTCCTCCGTTGAGGGACATCTGGGTTCTTTCCAGCTTCTGGCTATTATAAATAAGGCTGCTATGAATATAGTGGAGCATGTGTCCTTATTGCATGCAGGTAAAGTCTCTGGGTATATGCCCAGGAGTGGTATAGCCGGATCCTCCGGAAGTGTCATGCCCAGTTTTCTGAGGAGCCGCCAGACTGCTTTCCAGAGTGGTTGTACCAGCCTGCAATTCCACCAGCAGTGGAGGAGTGTTCCTCTTTCTCCACATCCTCGCCAACAACTGCTGTCTCCTGTGTTTTTGATCTTAGCCATCCTGACTGGTGTGAGATGGAATCTCAGGGTTGTTTTGATTTGCATTTCCCTAATGACTAAGGATGATGAACATCTCTTTAGGTGCTTCTCAGCCATTAGATATTCTTCAGGTGAGAACTCTTTGTGGAGCTCTGTACCCCATTTTTTAATAGGGTTACTTGCCTCTCTGGAGTTTAACTTCTTGAGTTCTTTGTATATCTTGGATATTAGCCCTCTGTCGGATGTAAGGTTGGTAAAGATCATTTCCCAGTTAGTTGGTTGCCGCTTTGTCTTTTTGACGGTGTCTTTTGCCTTGCAAAAACTTTGTAATTTAATGAGGTCCCATTTGTCTATTCTTGATCTTAGAGTATAAGCTATTGGAGTTCTGTTCAGGAAATTCTCCCCTGTGCCCATATGTTCAAGGTTCTTCCCTAGTTTCCCTTCTATTAGTTTCAGTGTGTCTGGTTTTATGTGGAGATCTTTGATCCACTTAGAATTGAGCTTAGTGCAAGGAGATAAGGATGGGTCAATTTGCATTCTTCTGCATGTTGACCTCCAGCTGAGCCAGCACCATTTGTTGAAAAGGCTATCTTTTTTCCACTGGATGGTTTTAGCTCCTTTGTCAAAGATCAAGTGACCATAGGAGTGTGGATTCATTTCTGGGTCTTCAATTCTGTTCCATTGATCTACATGTCTGTTACTGTACCAATACCATGCAGTTTTTAACACTATTGCTCTGTAGTACAGCTTGAGGTCCGGGATACTGATTCCCCCAGAGGTTCTTTTACTCTTGAGAATAGTTTTAGCTATTCTGGGTTTTCTGTTATTCCAGATGAATTTTTGAATTGCTCTTTCTAACTCTATGAAGAATTGAGTTGGGATTTTGATGGGGATTGCATTGAATCTGTGTATTACTTTTGGTAAGATGCTCATTTTTACTATATTAATCCTGCCAATCCATGAGCATGGCAGATTTTTCCATCTTCCGAGGTCTTCTTCAATTTCTTTCTTCAGAGACTTGAAGTTCTTGTCATACAGATCTTTCACTTGTTTGGTTAGCGTCACGCCAAGATACTTAATATGGTTTGTGGCTATCGTAAAGGGTATTATTTCTCTTACTTCTTTCTCAGCCTGCTTATCCTTTGAGTATAGGAAGGCTTCTGACTTGCTTGAGTTGATTTTATATCCGGCCACTTTGCTGAAGTCGTTTATCAGCTGTAGGAGTTCTCTGGTGGAGTTCTTTGGGTCGCTTATGTATACTATCATATCGTCTGCAAATAGTGATAGTTTGACTTCTTCCTTTCCAATTTGTATCCCTTTGACCTCTTTTTCTTGTCTAATTGCTCTAGCTAGAACTTCAAGTACTATATTGAAAAGATATGGAGAGAGAGGGCAGCCTTGTCTAGTCCCTGATTTTAGTGGGATTGCTTCAAGTTTCTCTCCGTTTAGATTGATGCTGGCTACTGGTTTGCTGTAAATTGCTTTTACTATGTTTAGATATGGGCCTTGAATTCCTGATCTTTCCAAGACCTTTAGCATGAAAGGATGCTGAATTTTGTCAAATGCTTTCTCAGCATCTAATGAGATGACCATGTGGTTTTTTTCTTTGAGATTGTTTATGTAGTGGATTACATTGATGGATTTCCTTATATTGAACCATCCCTGCATCCCTGGGATGAAGCCTACTTGATCGTGGTGAATGATCGTTTTGATGTGTTCTTGGATTCGGTTGGCAAGAATTTTATTGAGTATTTTTGCATCGATATTCATAAGAGAGATTGGCCTGAGATTCTCTTTCTTTGTCGGATCTTTGTGTGCTTTTGGTATTAGTGTAATTGTGGCTTCATAGAACGAGTTGGGTAGTGTTCCTTCTGTTTCTATTTTGTGGAACAGTTTGAAGAGTATTGGTGTTAGGTCTTCTTTGAAGGTCTGATAGAATTCTGCACTAAAACCATCTGGACCTGTGCTTTTTTTGGTTGGAAGACTTCCAATGACAACTTCTATTTCTTCAGGGGTTATAGGACGGTTTAGATGGTCTATTTGATCCTGATTTAATTTTGGTACTTGGTATCTGTCAAGGAAATTGTCCATTTCCTCAAGATTTTCTAGTTGTGTTGAATACAGGTTTTTGTAGTAGGATCTGATGATTTTTTGAATTTCCTCAGTTTCTGTTGTTATCTCTCCCTTTTCGTTTCTGATTTTATTAATTTGGATACTATCTCTGTGCCCTCTGGTTAGTCTGGCTAAGGGCTTATCTATCTTGTTGATTTTCTCAAAGAACCAACTCCTCGTTTTGTTGATTCTTTGTATGGTTTTATTTGTTTCTACTTGATTGATTTCAGCCCTGAGTTTGATGATTTCCTGCCTTCTACTCCTCTTTGGTGTATTTGCTTCTTTTTGTTCCAGGGCTTTCAGGTGTGCCATTAAGCTGTTAGTGTATGCTGTCTCCCGTTTCTTTTTGGCGGCACTCAGGGCTATGAATTTTCCTCTTAGCACTGCTTTCATTGTGTCCCATAAGTTAGGGTATGTTGTGCCTTCATTTTCATTAACTTTCAAAAAGTCTTTGATTTCTTTCTTTATTTCCACCTTGACCAAGTTATCATTGAGTAGAGCATTGTTCAGCCTCCATGTGTACGTAGGTTTTCTTTTGTTTTTGTTGCCATTGAAGACCACCCTTATTCCATAGTGATCTGATAGGAGGCATGGGATTATTTCTATCTTCTTGTATCTGTTGAGGTCTGATTTGTGACCAATTATATGGTCAATTTTGGAGAAGGTACCATGAGGAGCTGAGAAGAAGGTGTATTCTTTAGCTCTAGGATGAAATGTTCTATATATATCAGTTAGTTCCATTTGGTCCAAGGCTTCAATTAGATTCACTGTGTCCCTGTTTAGTTTCTGCTTTCCTGAACGATCCATTTCAGAGAGCGGGGTGTTGAAGTCACCCACTATTATTGTGTGCGGTGCGATGTGTGCTTTGAGTTTTAGTAAAGTTTCTTTTACGAATGAGGGTGCCCTTGCATTTGGAGCATAGATATTCAGGATTGAGAGTTCTTGATGGTGGATTTTTCCCTTGATCAGTATGTAGTGTCCTTCTGTGTCTTTTTTGATGACTTTGGGTTGAAAATCAATTTTATCCGATATTAGGATGGCTACTCCACCTCGTTTCTTGGGGCCATTTGCTTGTAAAATTGTTTTCCAGCCTTTTACTCTGAGGTAGTGTTTGTCTTTGACCCTGAGGTGCGTTTCCTGCATGCAGCAAAAAGCTGGGTCCTGTTTACGTATCCAGTCTGCTAGTCTATGTCTTTTTATTGGGGAATTGAGACCATTGATATTAAGAGAGATTAAGGCATAGTGATTATTGCCATCTGCCATTCTTGACGCTATCTTTATGTTTGAGTGGTTATCTACTTTTGGGTTTGATTCAAGAAGGTTATTATCTCATTTTTTCCAGGGTGTTGTTTCTCTCCCTGTATTGGAGGTTTCCACCTATTATCCGTTGCAGGGCTGGATTTGTGGAAAGATATTGTGAAAATTTGGTTTTATCATGGAATATCTTGGTCTCTCCATCTATGGTGATTGAGAGTTTTGCTGGGTATAGTAGTCTAGGCTGGCATTTGTGCTGTCTTAGTGTCTGCATGAGATCTGCCCAGGATCTTCTGGCTTTCATAGTCTCTGGTGAGAAGTCTGATGTGATTCGGATAGGTCTTCCTTTGTATGTTACTTGGCCCTTTTCTCTTACTGCATTTAGTATTCTTTCTTTGTTTAGAACATTCGGTGTTTTGATTATTATGTGACGGGAGGTATTTCTGTTCTGGTCCAGTCTGTTTGGAGTTCTGTAGGCTTCTTGTATGTTCATCGGCATCTCTCTCTTTAAGTTAGGGAAGTTTTCCTCCATAATTTTGTTGAAGATGTTTACTGGCCCTTTAAGTTGCAAATCTTCACTCTCATCTATACCTATAATCCTTAGGTTTGGTCTTCTCATTGTGTCCTGGATTTCCTGGATGTTTTGGGTTACGCGTTTTTTGCATTTTGCATTTTCTTTGACTGTTGAGTCGATGGTTTCTATGGTATCTTCAGCACCTGAGATTCTTTCTTCCATCTCTTGTATTCTATTGTTGATGTTTGCATCTATGACTCCTGATTTCTTCCCAAGGTTTTCTATCTCCAAAATTGTCTCCCTTTGTGTTTTCTTAGTTGTTTCTACTTCCTTTTTTAGTTCCTGGATGGATTTGCTGAGATCCTTCACTTGTTTGTTTGTATTTTCCTGTATTTCTTTAAGGTATTTTTGCATTACCTCTTTCAGGATTTCTTCCTGATGACCCACGTTCTCCTGCATTTCTCTGAGCGATTTTTGTGTTTCCTCCTCATGGGATTCCATCTGTTGATCCATCGTCTCCTGCATTTCTTTAAGCAGTTCTCGTGTTTCCTTTGTAAGGGCATCTAACCGTTGATTCATTTCTTTAAGCAATTTTTGTGTTGCCTCCTTATGGGCATCCGTCTGTTGACCCATATTCTTCTGCATTTCTTTATGCAAATTTTGTGATTCCTTTGTGAGTGCATCTACCCGTTGATTCATCTCGTTAAGCGATTTTTGTGTTGTCTCCTTGTGCGCCTCCATCTTTTGATCCATGTTCTCCCGCATTTCTCTAAGCGATTTTTGTGTTTCCTTTGTAAGGGCTTCTAACCGTTGATTCATGGTCTCCTGTAACTCTTTATGAGATTTATTTGTGTCCTTCTTGTGATCCTCTAATAGCATCATGAGAAGTGATTTTAAATCCAGATCTTGTCTTTCGGGTGTGGTGGGGTATCCAGGACTTGCTGCTGTTGGAGAGTTGGGTTCGGATGGTCCCACATTACTTTGATTACTGTTAGTAACATTCCTACGTTTGCCTTTTGCCATCTGGATACCTCTGGTGTTAGTTGGTCCTGCTGCCACTGGCTGTTGGTTGGACCTCCTGTGAGCCTGCAAAGCTATTTCTGCCCCCCCTGGATTACCAGGATTCCCCTGGCACCGATTTCTGGGGCCTGCCTGCTCCTGAGTGACTTTGGAGCCCTAATGTGCTTTGCCCCAAGTGATCTTATATTGGGGAGGCCTTGCACATCTAAAGGCTCAGCCTAGTGGATTCCTGGAGCAGAGGTCGCCAAAGGGAGGCTGGCAGGCTCCTGCCCTGTGCAGGGGTGTGTGATCTCTCCTGGGGGGGGGGGGAGGGGGCGTCCCTCTGCCAGGCAGAAGTCCCACAGCAGATCTGGCGCGCTGGTCACTGCAGATCAGCCCAGCACCTGGGAGCAGGTTACACACAAGCTGCCTGAACCCGAAGCGATATTATGCCTGTCTGTCTCTGAGCCTGGTGGTCCCAACTACCTGGTCATTGGAGCAAAGATGGCGGAGGGCACTCTCCGTGGCGCTGCTCACCCTGTGGTCACGATGGCCCGCCGATCTGGCACCCAGACGACCACAGCGCCAACCCGCCCTCGGGCACAGAAGGAAGCCCCAACAGGCCGTGTCCCAAGTGATGTTATATTGGGGGGAGAGCCTGGGTACCGGTCTCTCCAGCGCAGTCCGCGGGAACAGAGGTCGCGGAAGGGAAGCTGGCGGGCTCCCTCCCTGCGCGGGGTCCCTCCACCAGGCAGAAGGTCCCACCGCGGAACTGGCGCGCTGGTTACTGCAGATCAGCCCAGCACCTGGGAGCAGGTTACACCCAAGCTGCCTGAAACCGAAGCGATATTATGCCTGTCTGTCTCTGAGCCTGGCGGTCCCAACTACCTGGTCACTGGAGCAAAGATGGCGGAGGGCAGTCTCCGTGGAGCCGCTCACCCTGTGGTCACGATGGCCCGCCGATCTGGCGCCCAGACGACTACAGCGCCAACCCGCCCTCGGGCACAGACAGAAGCCCCAACAGGCCGTGTCCCAAGTGATGTTATATCGGGGGGAGAGCCTGGGTACCGGTCTCTCCAGCGCAGTCCGCGGGAACAGAGGTCGCGGAAGGGAAGCTGGCGGGCTCC
Organism: Tokudaia tokunoshimensis; assembly: GCA_036184795.1. Lineage (NCBI taxonomy): Eukaryota > Metazoa > Chordata > Mammalia > Rodentia > Muridae > Tokudaia > Tokudaia tokunoshimensis. The sequence continues at coordinate 80,691,397 of BTHU01000005.1, read as the reverse complement.
CTCCCTGCGCGGGGTCCCTCCACCAGGCAGAAGGTCCCACCGCGGAACTGGCGCGCTGGTTACTGCAGATCAGCCCAGCACCTGGGAGCAGGTTACACCCAAGCTGCCTGAAACCGAAGCGATATTATGCCTGTCTGTCTCTGAGCCTGGCGGTCCCAACTACCTGGTCACTGGAGCAAAGATGGCGGAGGGCCTGTGGTCAGTTTCTTCTCCAACATAAATTGCTGAATTTGGATTTCCTAAAGCATCTAGTCCCTTACGAATGCCTCGGCAGGATCCCTGAAAAGGCATATGTATTTAGGTTTTCCTGGACAACTCTCTCAGAAAGAGGTAAGGGAGATCCAGAAAAAAACTTTTTTTCTGCCTCATTTGCTTTAGAAAGCTTACCAATGCTCTTAGACAAGGTTCAGTGGAAGCACTTTCATGTTGCAAGTGATAGAAAAAAATCCCTTAATTTTGTATAGGTCATATGCTGTCTAGGAACCTGGGGATGCAGAGATAAATGCTTTCTCTGTGCTCATGCACTTCCTAGCCATGGGGTGGGGGACCCACAAGGAAAGCGAGGCCATTGAGAGGCCTCCCTGTACAAGGACTGGCAGCTAAGAGGAGGGGATGTTTGCTTTGCTCAAGAACATTGATGGGTTCCGAACAAACCAGATTTTATTCACATATTTTAAGTGACGAGATTGTGCAGATGAGATTAAGTAGAAATGAAGTAGGCAGAGTTAGAACAATGGGTTTCAGAAACTCTGAGAATACTGACAAAGAGAAGTCACCATGGTCCCCTGAGTCAAAAGAGCATGAAAAGACAAGCACTGGATTATATCTCAGAGTAGAACAGGGGCAGTGGGGCACCATAACAAGCAGCAGGGGAGGAATGTTTTAGCCCTTCTCTCTGGTTTTACAGTTTTCCATTGGTGTTTCCCATTGTCTGGAAGTCGGGGGAAGACAGAAACTGAATCTAAGGAAAAAAAGCACATCCACCCTACTTAGCACATCTAGCCACTACAAGTTTTCAAATATACATCTGCATTTGTGCACATAGACATACATCATTCATTAGTTTAGAAGATGTTTACAATGTGACAAATCGAACTTAAAGTTATTAGATGCAGTGCTCTTGGCTTCAAAGACCAAATAGTGACTAGAGAGCTACTACTTTTAGCAAACCAGACTGGGGAGAAAGATGGAACAAACTGGATCTGTTACCTCTCTGAGTACAGAGAAAACATTTATCTCTGCATCCCCACACTCTATTTTAAAGAGAATTCAGGTTTCTAAAGGAACAAAGCTCATCAAATGTAGTATCTACTGGACATTCCTTTAAGTGACATTTACATTGGAAATTAGACTCAAACCAAAAAAAAAAAAGAAAAAAAGAAAAAAATGGGCTGGGCAGTGGTGGCACACACCTTTAATCCCAGCACTTGGGAGACAGAGGCAGGCGGATTTCTGAGTTCAACGCCAGCCTGGTCTACAGAGTGAGTTCCAGGACAGCCAGGGCTATACAGAGAAACCCTGTCTCAAAAAACCAAAAGAGGTCAGCTAGATAGTCAATGACAAAGAGGGAAGTGTTCCTGGTAGACGAGACACATGCCAAACTTGTGGTTCTGTGAGAAGTTAAATGTACTTGGAACTTAGACCAGAGAGAAACTGTTGAGAGATCCTATCAGAATGGCAGTTGGGGCCAGATTGGTTTGGACCACTTATCTAGAGGTTGATCATAAAACTAGTAAGGAACTAGGCAAAGTTTTAAATAAGTTTCTACCAAGTCTGAAAAGCTATTATATACATATATACACACACAATTTATAAATATATATACATGTATTGTGTATGTATGTACATATATAATATGCATGTATATATGTATGTGTTATGTAATATATAATATATACATACATATGTATGTATATAATAACCTCTCAATCTCACAGTCATCCTGAGAACATATAGATTTGGTGATGTTCACAATAAGAACACAGGGTCAGCCAACTTGACAAGAGTTGAGAATGACCTAGGAACATGGGGGAAAGTTCTGGGACTAAGAAACCAGAAATAGATACAGAAACATTAAATCACACAGTTTTACAGACAAACTGCTCGAAAAAATCAATTTCTAACAGGAAAGATTTAAAGAGTTTCTAGCTCTTTACCTGTGTTCTCCTGTTTTTCTTTAAGGGGGTTATTTATGTCTTTCTTAAAGTCCTCTACCATCATCATGCAAAGTGATTTTAGATCTGAATCTTGCTTTTCTGATGTGATGGTATTTCCAAGACTTACTATGGTGGAAGAATTGGGTTCCGATGATGCCAAGTGACCTTGGTTTCTGTTGCCTCCCACCATCTGGTTATGTCTAGTGCTACCTGCCCTCGCTATATCTGACTGGAGCCTGTCCTTTCTGTGATCCTGGTTGTGTCAGAACTCCTCAGAGTCAAGCTGTCTCAGGGATCCTGTGATTCTGGGATCCTGTGATCCTGAGATCCAGGGTGTGTCCGAGCTCCTGGAAGTCAAGCTGCCTCTGGGACCCTGAGATCCTGGTGTGACCAAGCTTCTGGTATCCTGTTATCCTGTGAACCTGGGCATATTAGAGCACCTGAGAGTGGATCTTTCTCTGGGTGTTGTGGAACTGGCTGCCGAGTTTGCACGCAAGGTCTGCTCAGGGCACAAGCCCAGACAGACCAGATGGAACCTGTGCCACTGGAAGAGTTCCTGTGTTCCTGGGTTCCGCTGGTCCCAGTTACTCCTGGTGTTGGGACAGATGTTGTGTCCTCCTCACTTCTGATACTATGATCTGTCTTTTCTAACTTTAACACATGGGGAAACTCTTGGGAAATCTATTCTCTGCCTGCAGCTGTTCTTAGTCAATGCTCCATATCCTTGGCATCTTTCACATCCTGGGGTCTCTACTGAACCTATCACTTCACTCTCACAGAATCAAATATCATTATCTCAAGGTTGTCTATAGGGGCTTCAACTCTGTTACCTACTGCCTGACCTCTGAGGGTTTCATTTGTAATCTGGTGCAAGCCTGCCTGCCTCTTAAAGTAGCATTTGTTTATAAAACACACACACACACACACACAATCATGGGCAGATAATGTCAGAGTTTTCCACCAGTACAGGAAATGGGTGGGATCGTTGGGACCATGATTTCAGTCAATTTTGATTAATGGGATGGCGCAGTGCTGGAAAATACTTCTTCATGTGGCCATATGGGAGAAGGATATGCTAGAGCCCTCTTCTCAAAGGAATGTATATCAAATGAGTTTGCACATCCTTAACCCTGAGGTGCATAGAATCCAGCAAATGTCCAAAATGCACTCAAGTTGTATTTTATATTTATGGTATAAAGTAGTTTGCATCTTTGTGCTAATATTTTCAACAACCACACATCCACATCCCTTTATTCCAACTTAGTGCCCCCATTTTCTGGTCACATGATGCATTTTCAAGTCCTTCTGTTCTGTATACGCTCCTCATTTTCACTATAAATCTTACTGAATGTAGCCAGCAACACCCATGCCACATCCTGAATGCTATGTTGATTCAAAGTGTTTTTCAGTAGATTAACTAGTTTGTTACCTTTAAACTTTTCCTCACAGAAAGCCTGAGGCATGGACAAAACATAAATAATTTCTTTGTCAGACTTTAGCATGAATGGCCTCTAGTCTAGTTCTCAAAAGAATCTTTGTTCCCATATGAAACTTTATGAACATAGACTTCATTTTTGGAGTTCCTAACAAGATTCTACTCTGGTGACCTCCCACCAGAATTACCCATTCTGCACTTCGGCTTACATCTACAGTCTTTTTCGACCCTCCTACAAAACACTTTCAAAGGCTTCTGAACACCATGCAGATATATAATCACAGCAGTAACTCTGCTTCTGGGTCTCAATTTTCCATGTAGTTAACTGGAAAAAAAATACATGAGAGCATATATATTAGTTTGGGTTTCCACTACTTTGAAGAGACACCATGACCAAGGCAACTCTTATAAAGGAAAACATTTAATTGAGGCTGGCTTACAGGTTTAGAGGTTCAGTCCATTATTATCATGGCGAGAAGCATTGCAGTGTCCAGATAGGCATAGAGCTGAAGGAGCTGCGAGTTCTACATCTTGATCCAAAGGCAAATAGAAGGCTGGATTCCAGGCAGCTAGGAGAAGGATCTCCCAGTCCATCCCCACACTGACACACTTCCTCCAACAAGGTCACACCTACTTCAATAAGGTCACCCCTTCTAATATTGCCACTTCCTGGGCCAAGCATATTCAAAACATCACAACACAAATCAGGAAACATGTCCTTGTGCAGATTGCTCCAGAAGTCTCAGCCTGAGGTCAGCTGGTCCTATTGTCATGGGGTTCCAGTGAGGTGGGGGTGTAGCAGAGGAGAAGCTGTATCTTAGGTCAACCAGTGAACAAAGAGATCAGAAGTATCCAGGGACAAACTATAACCTTCAAAGCCATGATCCACTGACCCATTTCCTCAAATTAAGCCCTGTCTCTTAATAGTAAAACCCATCTGTGAACATATTATCGCTAAACCACCAATGAAATCACTCATGTTCTAGTCACCTACTCACATCACCACCTTTGGAAGATGCTTCATCCATAAACAATAACAAAGGTTAAACTAGAAAATCCCACTTTCAGGAACAGTAAGTGACAATAGATGAAGTATGACACGAGTGACACATGTGATGTTCTCTATCCCCTGAACAGTGCTTTGCTTGTACATCTACATACTCACCACTACTAGAATATATATTTGTCATTCTCTTAAGTATCTAATATTAGGAATTCAGCTTCCAGAGAGAGACATATGTTTAATGTTAATAAAATGTTGTACTAGCTCAACGCAATTCTTCATAGAGTTAGAAAGAGCAATTCAAAAATTCATCTGGAATAACAGAAAACCCAGGATAGCTAAAACTATTCTCAAGGGTAAAAGAACTTCTTGCGGAATCAGTATCCCAGACCTCAAGCTGTACTACAGACCAATAGTGTTAAAAACCGCATGGTATTGGTACAGTGACAGGCATGTAGATCAATGGAACAGAATTGAAGACCCAGAAATGAATCCACACTCCTATGGTCACTTGATCTTTGACAAAGGAGCTAAAACCATCCAGTGGAAAAAGATAGCCTTTTCAACAAATGGTGCTGGTTCAACTGGAGGTCAACATGCAGAAGAATGCAAATTGATCCATTCTTATCTCCTTGCATTAAGCTCAATTCCAAGTGGATCAAGGACCTCCACATAAAACCAGACACACTGAGACTAATAGAAAGGAAACTAGGGAAGAACCTTGAACATATGGGCACAGGGGAGAATTTCCTGAACAGAACTCCAATATCTTATGCTCTAAGATCAAGAATTGACAAATGGGACCTCATTAAATTACGAAGTTTCTGTAAGGCAAAAGACACTGTCAAAAGGACAAATCAGCAACCAACTAACTGGGAAATGATCTTTACCAACCTTACATCCGACAGAGGGCTAATATCCAATATATACAAAGAACTCAAGAAGTTAGACTCCAGAGAGGCAAGTAACCCTATTAAAAAATGGGGTACAGAGCTAAACAAAGAGTTCTCACCTGAAGAATATCTAATGGCTGAGAAGCACCTAAAGAGATGTTCATCATCCTTAGTCATTAGGGAACTGCAAATCAAAACAACCCTGAGATTCCATCTCACACCAGTCAGAATGGCTAAGATCAAAAACACAGGAGACAGCAGTTGTTGGCGAGGATGTGGAGAAAGAGGACCTCCCACTGGTGGGATTGCAAGCTGGTACAAGCACTCTGGAAAGCAGTCTGGCGGTTCCTCAGAAAACTGGGCATGACACTCCCGGAGGATCCGGCTATACCACTCCTGGGCATATACCCAGAGGCTTTACCTGCATGCAATAAGGACACATGCTCCACTATGTTCATAGCAGCCTTATTTATAATAGCCAGAAGCTGGAAAGAACCCAGATGTCCCTCAACGGAGGAATGGATTCAGAAGATGAGGTATATTTACACAATGGAATACTACATTGCAATTAAAAACAATGAATTCACAAAATTCCTAGGCAAATGGTCAGAACTGGAAAATATCATCCTTAGTGAGGTAACCCAATCACAAAAGAACACACATGGTATGCAAGCACCATTAAGGAGATATTAACCCAGAATCTCAGAATACCCTAGATACAATTCACATATCAATAGATTTCCAAGAAGATGGAAGGAGAGACCCCTGGTCCTGGAAAGACTGGATGTAGGGGAATGCCAGAACAGAGAAGCGAGAGGGGGTTGAATGGGGAACAGAGGGAGGGAAGGGGGCTTATGGGACTTTCGGGGAGGGAGGAAATGGGAAAGGGGAAATGATTTGGAATGTAAATTAAAAAACTTAGAAAATAAATAAATAAATAAATAAATAAATAAATAAATAAAAATGTTGTACTAGAATTCTGTGGGGTTTGTGTGCACCAATTCCCTTATTTAGAATTCCTTCTTTCACCATCTAGGCAAGAAAAAGCATTGATTCCAGTTTTAGAAATCACATGTGAGAAGTTTCACATTGAGAAAGATTAGAAGATAGTCACTAGGTAGTAGCCAATATCTAACATAGCACCCTTAGAAAGAAATGAGGTTTATTTCAGACACTGATGTGAAAGGTGACTGTTAAGTGATACAGTGAAGGCAGGGAAGGGGCTACCTCTCCATCATTAGTTCATGGTGAACAACAGGGTACACATAAATGCAGGAACAAGTCGATTTATCTTGACACAGGAAGCCAAAGAAGGTGGGGGCCATGTTTGCTCTTTTTATGAAACACTCGCAAAGACCATGAAGAGATAGATTTTTAATCATCTTCTGGTTAGTTTCTGAGCATGGTATTATCAATATTTCTTTTGTTTATAACAAGTTAATTTTCTATGTAGCACATATTAAATACCTTATCTTTTAAAAATTTTATTTCCTGTACACTATTAAGTCTCTTACCTTCTTTCTACTGAATTTCAGTGCTACAATGTGGCTTTACATACAGTGACCTATTCTTGTAATCTATAGTCTGTTATTTGCTTCGTTTTTCTTGCCTAGCTCAAATGCCATACTGTTTAAACTATTATAATGCCAGCTGAAGAGGTAGCCTGTGGTTAAGAGTACTAGCTGCTCTTGAAGAAGACCTAAGTTCAAATCCTAGCAGCTTTGTAGGACATGTCACAGTGGTCTATAACTCAAGCTCCAGGGCATCCAACAGCCTCTTCTGGCCCCCTGGGTCATTCCCATTCACATGTACATACCCCACCCCACCACAGATATATAATATATACAACAAGCAGCCCCCCATATATATATATGTATGTATATCTATATACATACATAAAAATAATAAATCTGACATTACTATAACTTTATAATAGTTTAAAGCCTGATAATGCCATCTAATTGTGTTCTCCTTAAAGATTATTCTAATACATACATTTTATATTCAATAATACAAATAACTAAATAAGTTATTGTACAGTTTTAAAAAATAATATGTATCTATACAGTTTATAACATTTAAGTCATCTACAAAAGAAATTCTGTCTTCCTTGAGGCCGAGAGTAGAACTTTGTGGTTTTTCCACTCATTCTATTTGCTTGCACCTTATCAATTCTGAGGTGCATGAAGTTAGTCTCTTATTTTACACCTTCTCCTTGAGTCAGAAATTGTCGGATTGGACTGACACAGCAGTTATTTGAAATCTGCTAAATTTTACATGAATGTTATGAATGTACATATAAATACACATATGCACAAATAGATATGTGTATGTGGTGTTTTTCTGCCAGTTTTTACCTGAGATACTAGGGAGAGAGACAATGTTTGAGTGATTTAACCTAACAACCACTGAGTATTTGGTCCAGGTAAAAATGGGTCAAAAATTGGCCACAAATATTTGTGCTGGATGATGTCATTTATGCTCTCCTGATTTGCTTGTGAAATGTTTTCTCATCTAGGAAATGAAGGCTCCTTGACCCTCATTTCCATGCACACAAATGCAGAAAGTATATCACCATGGAAATGGAAGGCAGAGTAAATAAATTTTAACACAGTGTGTGGTTTGAACCTGAATCACAAAAAAACAACAGGTTTGAAATGTTAACTCCTTGGGAAAAATATATAAATCTCTTCATTTCCTTAAGATTACAAGAGAGACAGAGAGAAAGGGAGGATAGAGACAGAGATAAAAATGGAGAATGGGGAAGAGAGAGAGAGAGAGAGAGAGAGAGAGAGAGAGAGAGAGAGAGAGAGAGAGAGAGAGAGAGAGAGAGAGAGATAGATTAGGGCTTTCCCTTCATTGTTTGAACACTTCTTGGAGGTGACCTGGAAAGGGCAGCTTCCCATTGCATTTTATTGCCCTTCCTGTCATTGTGACCTTTAGTGTGGACTATGGGCACAGGAAAGCATGGTGCCTTTTGTCTGTTTGCTGTTTAGAAGCCAAGGGACCTTAACTGAAATTCCGTAGACCCATGAATAGCTTTGGCAATAAGGAATCAGTGGTCAGCTGTGAGCCTCAAACTCCAGGGAACCTCTCTTTCTAAGCCGTATGTCTTTGACCTCGAGACTCAAGTTTCTCGATTTCAAATGTGACTGCTCCGATAGGCATGGGATGGCATCTAAAGAATGCTCGTGTCTTGGTTCAAGCTCTTACCTAAGTACAGGTTAGATGTTCAGCATTTGTTATTTTGCTGGTTTTATAGTTTACACATCTCCAAAGCTGGTCATATTACCCATGGGACAGAGGCTATGGTGGGCTCTGCCGCCTATTGGGTTTTAACTTTCTAAGCTCTGAGGAGAGAGTGCATATGCTTTGAAATGATGCTGGAAGCCTCCTCTGACAGCTTCTCATCCTCTATCCTGTATCCCGGCATTGGCAAGAGCCAGTATGTCTCCCACCATATCTCGCAGAGTGCTCAGACCCTTAGCACAAGTAATTCCCTCTTTAGCAAACTCTTTCTGTCTTACTTGAAAATTAAGATGAGATCTTTTTCAATCATTTCTTAAATGGATCATTGATGCTGAAGTACCAACCCTTAGTTTTGTCAGGTAAAAGTTTTAGAGTATTCACAAGCCTGTCATTCTGCAGCTCAAATGCAATGTTCTTCTAAATCAGCTTCGAAGTGAGACATGACTTACACCCCTTACAGCTTCTCAGTTTGGATGAAAAGTATGTAGCAGTCAGTTGTCTCATAAACTGTGGTCAAATGGACCATTGAATAGCACAGTGGAAAATGTAGGCTGTAGCTTAAGTTTTCAGTGACCCTGGTCTAGACCACAAAGTCTCTCACATCTTAGAGAAATTGCCACATTGCTGCTCAATTAAAATAGTGCTTTCCTTTCCTTTCAATTCTTCAGAGAGAATAAGGTACGACGCCACATGTGGATCTCTTTATCTCTAGTATTCATTACTTATGAGATCCAAAAATAAAGTATTTTTGTAATATTTTCGTGATAATAAGGATTCATAATTAGGCATCTTTCTCTGGCTCCTTCAGTGGCTTTTGCTTAGAATTTATGTAGTGACATACAGCAGAATTTTCTGGATAGTGTGCTGTATAGAGAAGAGAAGACAATACAGTTGTGTATACAGGCATTGGTAACCTGGTGTCTGAGTCAAAGTTATACCAAGCAAGAATTCCTACTATGGCTGTTTTGAGAGACAATATTTAAAAACTCCCATTAAGGTGTCCAGTAAAATTTGGGACATCTAGAATCTAAGAAAAGGAGCCACTTGACTTTATTTAGTCATTTCCCACCCTATACACTCTTCAGAGAGGTAGAGAAAGCACCACATAGGAAATGCTGGTAGAACCATTTTACAGTTTGTCAAGATAGTAACTTGTATCCCCAGTCCTTTTAGAATAAGGGAACTGGGTTTATCTGTTCAGTCAAATGGATACTTAGTAATTACTGCATTCTATTAGTGATATTTTTCACAAACAAAATATGAGTTATATAGAATAATTCAAGAAGATTGGGACTAAGAAAAGTTGGAGCACAATCCTGGACATATTATTTATCAACTATGTGACTTGAATGACTTACAGCAGTTCAATTGTCTTAAATTTTCTTACTGCAAAAGGAAATAACCTGAACAACTTCCAGACTCATAGTAAAGTCCCTGTAAGAGACTTGAAAAAAATGCTTAGTACCTAGGTTCATTAATTTTCATATTAGCTGATTATTATTCTGACTTGTGGACAGAAATTTCTTGAGGTCAGAAACCATGGATTCATTCATTCAAGAAGAAATTTTCATCCATATGCACTGTATCAGTCACTGGAGTTAACAGAGATAGTTAACGTCCCTGGGACTCAGGGAAAAGTCTATTAAAGACAGACAGGTACAGTTTCCCTTATGCTTATAGGGACTATATGAGGTATATGGACAATAGTAAGGGAGGCCTGAATTATCAAGACGAATTCTACCCAAGAGGCTTATGCCAGAATGATAAGGCCAGTATAATATTTTAGGGGAAGTTCATACATTCTCTATGCTAAATTTATACATTGAGTAACATGTACACTCACATAGTATCCATATACATAGAAAATATATACAAACATTGTTAAATTATTTTTGAGAGACAAGGTTTTATAGCTTCCACCAGAATCACAGACCAGTTTAATATTCTGTTGTTGGCCTTTCTTGATTTATGTGATGTCAATTTTTGAAATATTTTGTTTTGTTGTTTTTTTTAATGAATCCATTGTGATACTCTCTAGTTTCAAACAGACAACTTTAATTCATTTATAATTAATTTCCAATTTTTGATATATTTCTATAATTTTATTTTGTAGCATTTTTATCCATGCCAATAAATAACATGTGATATTTTTTAAAGCAAGTATCCATAAGTAACATGTGCTCTAATTATTTTGTGAGTCTTGGTTTTATTTATATCTTTGTTATGAGCTGAACTGTGTCTCCCAGTTTGTATGCTCAAATGTTAAGTTTCAGAATGTGACTATCTTTGAAGATAAGTCAATTAAAAACATAAAGTTAAAATGAGGCCAGTCTGAGCATATCCTTATATGAAAATGGAATTGGGGTACTCAAACACAGATCTGAAAATGTGTCACAGAGGAGACACCATGGGAAACATCATATGAGGACACGCAGACAAGAGGGGAAACAGCAGTCTGTAGGCTGGTCCACCAGGAGAATACACATTTATTGTCACCTTTATCTTACACTTGTAGCTTTCAGATTGAGGAAATTGCTTACATGTTGCTTAAGTCAGCCAATGTCTATGTTTGATTTTGACACTCCTAGCAAATAAGTACAGTCTAAAATGATAACACTAGATGCATCTGTCATTAGTTAAAAGCTTTTCCATGTCAGCATTTTGGGAAGGTGCCTGTTGGTCTTCTGGCAAAGATGGTTATTTTTAGGTTACTTGCCATTGGTCTCAGTGTTGTTCTATGACAGGTTACCTGGTCTCTTTCCTCTAAAAGGTTTGATGATATTCTTCATAGCCATGCTATTATACACATTTTTCTGATGTACAATTCTATTATTGTCACTTGGCCTTCTGACACTAAATTTGTCTTTAACATTGAGCTATCTCATGCATCATGTTTGGAAAGACTAATCTTCCACCCTTCTGGAGAAATGAGCCATTAAGAAGATAGTTTGGCTGGAGTCCTCGCTGTGCAGCTGTTCTTCCTTCTTGAACTTTTTAGAAACCACAGTCCCAGGCAACAGGTGGTGTGACTTCAAGCTCCCATTCATGGATAAAAGAATTCTACCTCAGACTGTCAGTTCCAACACATGATAATCGAGTCAATCCCTCACTATGTTTGGCTCCAACAGCCCCCCTTGTAGGTTGGCTAAGTGAGGAGTCTGCTGGGACATATCTTTAGCCCCTTACTATTGCTGAGTGTTTTGTTCTATTTCTGGATTATAGAGATGCTTATCTTTCTTTCACAAACCATTTTAAAAAATATTTGAAATAATTTTGCACTGCCAGAAGTATTTCAGAGATACTTCATAAAATATGACTTTGACCTTTCAAAAGTGGTGCAGGAACTTGAAAAAAGTTTTATACTTATATCCATTTTTCCTAATATTATCATCTTATATAACACAAATGTCTTTGTAATTGACTTCTTTTGTAGTTAATGTCTTATTACTGTGTATTTGGCACTAAAGGGTAGTAGGAGTATAAACTTATCAACTAACATTAACTAGAAATTCTAGGCGAGAATTCTTTCCTTGACCAACCACTTACTCATCCATCCATTTATGCAATAAATATTTATTAAGTCCTTAATTGTGTTCTACACCCAACAAATGTAGCAGTGGTTAAAACAGTCAATTCTATTTGTCCTCATATTATTAAAATGTTAGTTTCAGTCTGGAGAGACAGGCCAGCAGTAAAAAGCACTTGATGCTATTTCAGAGGAGCCCAGTTTGGTTCCCAATGTCCACAATTATTGTCTTACAAGCAAATAACCTTCTGTAACTCCAGTTCCAGGAAATCCATGCCCTCTTCCAACCTCTGTGGGTACTACATGCATATAGTGCAGAGACATATATGCAGGCAAAACACTGACATAAAATAAGAATAATCTTTCAAACTTTATGTTAGTTTCAGAGACAAAGTAGAGAACAAAAAACACTAAATTACAGTGTTATATAGAAATTGTGCAAGGTTGGAAATATATTAAAAGGATTTGGGCCTATAGGAGAAAAAGTCAGTATAAAAAATGGTGGCTAAGAAGATTTTATTGGGAAGAACTGAAAATTCAAAAGGCTGCAGTCTTTGGCCATACAACTACTCAGGAGACTAATTGTCCTCAAAGTAACCTTGAGGACTGCGCACCAGAACCACAAACCACCAAGGTTTAGAATCACAAAGTACCTGGCTTCTACATATAGCTAGTAGACAGAAGAACTGAGATTTGGTTCTAGGTCTTCGTGACATCAGAGCTGTGTTTTTTGCTGGACAGTCAAAGAGATTCATACATTAATTTCAAGGGTTGTATTCTGGCCCCTTATGTAACTCCGTGATCAACCATAGTGTTCTCATAAACCCTTCAAGAAAACTCTGGGAATCTATTTACAGAGCACTTGGGGTTTTTCAATAAGATGTTTTCATTGAACTAGCTGAGCTTCATAAAATATGACATTGACCTTTCTAATAAGTGGTGCAGGAACTTGAGTGGTCATAGCCAGCCTGTGAAGTAGTCAGAGCCTCTGTGTACCTGTCAAGTCACATAGAGAAGTTGAGATTTCTTTCTAAGTGTCTTTGTTCTTATTTTCTACATCAAAATAATCACAGCATCCACTTCTAAGTCAATCCTTCTCATACTTTGAGAAAGACAACCAGTTTATATTATAGAAAGCTTAAGTTACAAGATAATCTTAAAGGACAGTGGGCATAATTCTCTCTTGGAAAGGAAGACAGAAACAAGAGCTCTTACTGAGAAGTTTCATAGGGTCACTTTAGTGTTTCATTTTTTGGAAGAGTTTAAACATAAATCTTGAACCTGGCCTTCTGGACTTCAAGTCTTGAGTAATGAAGAGGTAAATGCAGATTCAACACTTATCCTGGGTCATTTCCTGGTCAAGAATTCAGATGCAGATCTCTCCTGGAGGAATTAATGACATCTCCATGATAAATTCCTAGTTACCTTTGCAAATATTCACTACTTTTAGCTGTCACTCTCCCCCACTTATTCCTCAGTACCCACTTACATCACCATCTTTTGAACATTATTCTAAACATTGTACACAGGATCTTATTATTTCCAGGGACTTTTCTACCAGGATAGTTTTTCTCTAATCTTTGCATATCAAGTGTGGGGTAGGGGAGTAGGACATCCTCGTGGAGATGGTGGGGGGAGGATGTGGAATAGTCATGATGTGGAATAGTCACAGGGTGGACTGGGAGGGGGATAAAATCTGGAGTGTAAAAAACCGATTAATAAAATTAAAAAAAAAAAAGATGAGATCTATGTGTTTAAGTCTCTGTTCAGGGGTTTTCCACTGTGTAAGTTTTCCTAAAACTTGTAGTTAATGTTGATTTTTTTATGTGCCAGTGTTTTCATACATGAAGAGAATCAGAAGGAAGAAAGGATAAGAAATAAGAAGAGGAGAAGAAAGAGAATGAGGAAGAGGTAGAAAAGGAGGAAAATCCAACCAATGCTAGGAGAGATGTTATCATGGCTTGTCCACAGCAAGCTCAAAAGGGTGACTTTTTTTCTGTCTTTTAGGCTAAACAATGAGTTTTTTGTTTTGTTTTGCATGGGGGATCTTAAACACAGTCTCCTCCCGCCTTAAATTATGCAGCTAGTTTTCTACATTTTGGGGAATCACAGGGGTCAGCACATCCAGAATGTGATGGACAAACCTTGCCCTGGGAAAATCACCTTTGTGAGCATGGTATTTCCCCTGAAAGGCGAGTTTTGTGCAATGATATGTTCAGAATTTCCTTGTCTAATCAAGATAATAGATGAGCATTACTAGCAATAGGCACGCTGATGGTTAGTATAAGGGAAACTCTACTTGGATTCTAGAATTCATGGTCTTCTGAGCAGATGAGGTGGCCCTGCAGTGATCTTGCCTTACATAGCTGGCTGGAACCTGCCTCTCCAAATGCAACATTCAGACTAAGGTATAGGTCAGATCTCGTAGAGCTTTTTAAAAGTCATTTGAAATTGGCTCTGCACTCTTGAGACTGTATATCCTTAGTATTGGAGCAGTAGGCATAAACTCTGGCATCCATTCTTCCATCCACTGCCAAAGCTCTCATTTAGAAAAGAAGTCTGCTTTAGAAAGTATGTGTTCCTCAATGTTTTAAAATGCAGACAAAAGCTCCTTCATAGGCTTTTATAAGGATTAGAAGAAATAATATATACATACATATACATACATACATACATACATATATATGACATAAGTACAAAAACCAACTCAGAATAAGTGCAAAATAAAAATATATATAATAAAATAATTATAATGGCTAATTATCTTCACTTATCTCTATAGACAGAGTTGAACTATTCTCAAAGGGCTTTCCTTGACCCTCTGTGTCTAAGCCATGTGAGCTCTTCAGGCAACACTGTACTGAAGCTGCTGGAGACTCTTATAGAATCTGACCTCTGATGACCTCTTCATCAATATAATATACTCTTATTATATAATACCTTCCCCTTCCAATGAAATGAGGGTACTCAGGGTTTGGTAGTATCTACTAATAATGTCGGAACATAATGTCCTCTAGAATAATAAGCGTAGGTGTAGGTTCTTAAAGAAAGCACAACAGTGCCATTTGTGAAAGCACAACAGTGCCATTTGTGTATTAATGTTTTGGGTTTAATATTATTATAGTTTTATAAGGAGTTTTAAAAGATAACAAATAATGCTTGTGTTTTACTTTTCTATCACTAAGAAAAGATACCATAACCAAGGCAACTAACAGAAGAGTTTATTTGGGTCCAGAGGGTCAGAGTCCATGTTCATCATAGAAGCATGGAAGCAGGTATAGCACTGAAGCAGAGCTGAGAGTTCACACCTGGATCCACACTCTCTGTCAAATCCTTCTGAAACTTCAACGCCCATTTCCAGTGATGCACCTCTCTCAATAAGGCCTTCTAATTCTTCCAAAATAGTTTCACCAACTGGGGACCCAGTACTCAAACCAACATATTTCACTCCCTGACCCCCATAGGCTCATGGCCCTATCATAAAATAGAATGTATTTAGCTCAACTTCAAAAGTTCCCATATTCTTTCAGTCTCAACACTGTTTCAAAGTTCAGTCCTGTGAGACTCAAGGCAATATCTTAATTGAAATGCAATTCAAGTTTTATGTTCACAGCTTCACACAATGGTTTCTCAGGGCTTCTTACCCTCTCAGAACCTTCATGCAGGACCTACTATGCCACATGCTGGCTGCTCTCTATATCTAAAGCCACATGGATGATGCTGCCAGTTCTGGTTGCCCATGGGGGATAGAGCCTGGCCCCTTCGAATAACATTTATGTCCTGCCACCAATGACATACCTCCAGCACTAAGACTGTATCTCCCAATCCTTCCTAAACAATTCCACAAGCTGGTGACCAATTATTCAACCATATGCACCTGTGGGAGCCATTCTCATTCAAATAAGTTATCCCATGAACATGGTTTTTTCCCTGGTCCAGCATTTCAGGTTCCATTTAATGGTCAGGTCTCCTTCACTTCTTTTGATATGGAACACCTTCTGCATTCTCCTTTTGACTTTATATTTGATTTATGAGCTCAATACATTTGAGGAGAGCTGGCCAAATACTTTGTAGTACATTTATCAGTTAGTTTGATGTTTCCTCACAATTACTTCCTGGCCATTCATCTTTTTGCAGGCATGCCACAGAATTGACGCTGGGCATTTTCCAGGTCACTGCATCAAGAGAAACATGAAACCCACTTGTTCGTTCCTGGTAATGTTAGCTCTGATTCCTCAGTCTTTGGCATAACTTAATACTTTTACTACACAGTGGCTAACACTATTCTAGACATGGCCACTAGAACCCTTTCAAGCTGATTCCTGAATCGTTTCAAAGTATTTTTACATTATTTCCTTATATTTTATTCTGAATGTTGTTATAAGGAAATACATCTCCTCTAACCCATCACAGCAACCCTGCTGATGATCTTACTACCCTCCCCATGACAGTGGCTTAGTTGTGCCTGTATGCAGGTGTTTCTCAGATGGTGTTTGCATGTGCATTGGATTTCTCAATAACCCTATGTTATCTCTCTAGCATTACCGATCTCTGTTGATAGCTACTTTGAAATATTTTTGAAGGGACACAACAGAACAATTCATTATGGCTACTTGTGCTCTAAAACACACTTTCTACATTTGTTCCTGTGCTGGATTCTATTTAATTAACTTTTGATTTTGCATTGCAGGACCCTGATATACATTAGAAGGTCACTGCCCAGCCATTCATCTTTTAAAGTAACTAGACTGGTTATTTTTTCCAAAGTTCCATCAGGTTAAAACAGTTAGCAATTTTTCTCCTTGCAGTGTCCCTTCAGCCTGGACCAGACGGATAATAGATCAGCATAGGTTCAGCAGCAGTACAGCATTAGTCATCAATTAGGTTTAAACCAGCACTGCAATATATCATTTATCTTGCCTGCCACAGCTCTTTTGAACATTCAATTTTTTAAGGCCTCTTAGGGTTTTTTTTTCTTCTCCTTCTCTTCTGAACTGGCCTCTTGCCTTTCTCCTTTGTCTCCAGCACAGACATCTCCTTAAGGAACAATAAAAATTAGATTTGTTTGACCTGCTCTCAGGGTTCATTTCAGAGAGATGGATTTTAATAGCTTTGACTGGTTGGGCAGACAGCTTTTATGCAATATCCCAGACATTTACTCACTGTCTTTTGCTGAGCCCGAAGCAGGTGTGTTAGGAGGTGTGTCTGTGTGCCACTGAAGAGCTCCTTACTATTCCCTTCACATGACACAGTACTCAGAGAAATTGCTTGCCCACACACGGTGGGCATCTCATTAGGAGGAACAGTCATTGGCTAGCCTCTCCCCATCTAATAATAGCCTGTTTTAATCTCTTCCATCCTACATTTATTACACTGTTAATTAAAAGGGATATCTTTGCTCAACGAGGTCTTTCTAAGATGGTCTGGGTTGAAATGGGGTCTCTGCTTTTACACTACCTTCTTCATGAATACTTTGCTTCTGGATCAGGATATTTTCTCATTTCAAGGTAGACTGAAGTCATGGTGAGAGCATGTGTTTGCAGCCACATACCCAGCATTTGAATTCTGACGCAGCCATTTATGAGGTGAGCCACTGTCTGGATTTTTGCTGGTGACCCTACCTTTCTGATGCCCGCCTCATTAGAATAATAATTCTTGTCTCACATTACATTTGCCTTTTTTAAAAAAAAGACAAAAAACAAAAAACCAAGGCCATGGGTTGCTGAGGCATGCTATTTTTTTTTTGAGAGTTAGAGATGACAGTCATCATGTCACAGATATCTATTGAACATCTACTGAGTAACAGGAAATCTTCTAAGCAGGAAATAGAGCAATGAACAAAACAGACAAAACATCTGGCCCTTAGAGGTTCAATTTTGATGGGAGATAGTAACAGAAAATGTAAACAAGGCACTGATCTGCTAGATAGTACTGATCACTAAGGAGAAAACGACAGTGCTCTGTAGTATCTGGCACAAAACCAATTGCCCATTTATAATTTTTATTCATGTAAATCACTTATTTGTCATTTTTACATACTTTTTAAAATTAAACATCATATTCATTCCCTTTCCCTTTTTTCTCCAATCTCTCCCATGTACCCCACCTCTTTCTTCCTTTTGAAATCATAGCATCACATATACGTGTATGTGTGAGTGTGTGCATGTGTGTGCATGTGTATGTGTACTCAAATATATAAATATATATGCTCAAATATATAAATACAAACTACTCAGTCCATTTGGTGTTACTTGTATGTGTGTGATTTCAGGGCTGACCACTTGTTTTACAAATTTATTCAACATCTTTGGAAATGATATTTTAGGCCAGACATAGATTTTGTAATTGTTGGGCACGGTTTTGAACTATGAAGCATTAAATTATTTCATCCATTCATTTATTAATCCACCAAGCCTCTATTTTATACAAGACATGTTGCTAAGAGCCAGTATATGGAAATGAATAGGTGAGTCCCTGTGTGCCAGCTGCCCATAGTCTAATGGATTCTCAGCTACAAAGGAAGCCAGAGTCCTAGATACAGAGGGGGGTTGGACTGGGGCCTAGGAGGAAGGATAAGGGGAAGGAAGGGTGGATAGACCTGGCCAGGCACTTGGCACAGCAGACTTTTTGCTTCTTGATGCTGATGGGAATATTTGTCAGTGGTCCAGGCTACTGGAATGCTCACTCTGCTTCCTCAGCTGTTTCTCTGAAGCCATCTCACTACCCAACAACAGACCGAGAGCAGGCCAGTCGGCTGGTGAGACTCAAAACAGATTTCTCCTATGTTATAGAAGCCCGCAAGTTACCCCTGGAAGAAGAATGAACTACCAGCTAAAGTAGAGAATCGTGCCATTCTCTGAAGAAAGTGGATAAAAATTAGTTGGGGTTTTCAAGACCATATTTTAATGTGTTTAGAGGGTTCAGTTTAATCTTGACCTTATCAAGAGTTAGATGCTGAATGTAGACTTTGAATAATGTATTGATTAGATTAGGTAAGTCCTAGCTCTGGGAATAATGCCACAAAATTAATTGTGCTGGTGTTGCAGATGTATCTCAGTTGGTAAACTAATTGCCTGGAATGCATGAAGCCCCGTACCATGTAAATGGTGGTGCACACATACAAACCCAGTCTTGTGAAGCAAAGGCAGAAGGATCAGAAATTCACTGTCATTCTGTCTACATAGAAAGTTTTAGACCATGCTAGACTCTGTGAACATCTCCCGGGCCCCGTCTTAGAACAAACAAGCAAACAAACAAATAAAGAGCAGATAAGACTGTTAAGGTTTAATTAATTTCTGCTCACTCATATTCATCTACCCTCTGTTTACATGCCTGTGTTGTTCTGCCTTCTTCTGAGCTTTGGGCATCACACTTCACATTGTACTAGAGAATGTTTTAGCTCCAATATTTCAGCAAATGAGTCTCTGGTTTGCATTTTTCCACCATTTTTTATATTCTTCTACAGAATGTTATATAGCATAATAATTATGACAATAACTTCTCTGTGTCCATACAATATAGCATGGGAGCTGTAAATAAGATAGGGCTGAACAGGCCCCTGTTTTCTTCCTTGACAAAGGAGAAAAGAAAAGCACAGAAAACCCTCATGGATGCAGCAGGAACTCCTCCTCTGCCTCTAGATAGTGGAAGCATCATGGGGGCCCTCCCTGCACTGGATGGGCAGTAATATCACAGTGGTGACCCTCCCATTCCAGTTTGTTTGAAATTGTCCCAGGCTTAATGCTGATCACCCAGCACCTATCATTAGGTGCTGAACCAGTACTAGACAAATTTAGTTAGCTGGTCACCTAGGATGCTGGATGGAATTGCTCATGTATCACTGGACATGGGTGCATTAACAAAGTCAGTAAGACTTAGAAGAAAATAAATGAAAGTCATGCTGGAAACATTTCGTTTCTTTCCTTTGGTGAAATGAAATGGGTCCAAGTGTTTTTCTTCAGGGATTCCCCAGGAAGAAGCTAATAATGAGACAACATAGTACAGACAGGTTACAGTGAACAAGTCAGCCCTTTCTTTTATTCTCTGAATAGCTAGCTACTGAAGGAACTTCCAAATGTTCTTTGAATGGTATTTTATTTTGCATCTCTTTGGAAGATAATTTTGCTTTGGGTATAAATTGGCAAGTGGGTAGTAAGACAAAATTTCCTCATGTTACCATAGGACAGCATCCCAACGACTGCATTTCCTAAAGCAGATGACTCTACCTCTGACTGTCTCTTCAAAGTACCATGATTCAAAGAGAAGTGATAGAGTGCTTGTTTTACTTGGACAAATTACCTTACTGATTAATTAACAAAGTAACATTATTGTCTGTTTTTTCTTGAGAAGACTGATGAGCAGGCCATTTCCTCAAGAGAAGGGAATGATAGATGGGGGTCAGGAAAAGTGAAGAGGCTAAGGTCTTCTATAGACTTGGAAGCCTTCGACAGCCCATGTCTTTCTTTCTTTTTTGGGTGGTGGTGGTAGGGAGATCTCAATGCATCTTGTTGGAGAAAGGCTAAGCTATACCTGCCTCAGTACCTTCAGACCTCTAAAGGAGTGAGGAAGTAGCCAGCTCCCTAAGCCCTGAACAATGTCCTAACTCTAAGCAGGAAAGCTCAATGCTCACACTGTGCTGAAACTTTGGAATTACAGACAACCTTGGCCCTGGGGTTGAGCCGTTTATGATCAGAGACAGATTACTTAGCTAACCTGAGTTGCAGTTTCTTAATTCACACACTTTTATTTATTTTTAATACCATAGCATAGAGCTGAAGTGCTGATCACTGAGTGGGGGATTAGGGACCTCCTGAGCAAAGCCCAGAACAGTGTCAGACCTGGGGTAAGATGTATAAGGTATCTGGGATGCAGGCTTTTACTCCAAGAACATTAAACTCTCACTTATGCAACAATTTTCACCCAAATTATATCCTTATTAATGTAAATCAATGATTTACAGAGCAAATATTGTTGACATAGATCAAGTTTTTATTACATATATATACAACACTGTTTACCTATTTCTGATTATATTCCTTATTCCAATTGTACTGAAATCAAAGGTGTTTTTGTAAACTAAAGAGTGGATATCTTACTAATCCATCAGTATTCTTTTCCATGTCCAGTTGAACTGGTTATATCTCTATCTATCTATCTTCTGTTGCTCTCTTTCTCTCTCTCTCTCTCTCTCTCTATATATATATATATATATATATATATATATATATAGTTGTTATTTTGAGTTTCTTTTATGATTATTCATTCCATAAAATCCAGTATCAAAATATATTTAAGAAGAGCTCAAATTTTGTTCATTTATAGTCAGCAATATATAAGATGATGTGTGGTTTCTCCATTATCAATTTTATTTGTGCCAAATCTGTCTACTAGTGGTGTTTGTTAAAAATTATCTTGGGGCTGGAGTGATGGCTCAGCAGTTAAGAGCACTGACTGCTCTTCCAGAGGTCCTGAGCTCAATTCCCAGCAACCACATGGTGGCTCACAACCATCTGTAATTGGGGTCTGATGCCCTTTTCTGGTGTATCTGAAGACAGCTAAAACATACTCATGTACAATAAATAAATAAATATTTTAAAAACTTATCTAGACATTGAACCACAGAGATAAATGGTTCTCATTTGCCCTTCTAAAGCAAAGCCAGGGAAGCCAGGGAGGTAACTTGACATGAGTCAGAGCATCCCACTTCACTCTGGGTCCATTTCCACATCCAAACCCCAGCCCTCTACCAAACCCTGGACTGACCTCTGATATTGCACACACCTGAAACTTTACCCGACATAAGCTGGCCTCCCTTTGACACATGTTACAGTGCTTTTTACCCTTGCTAATTTTCCTAAGTACTCCCAGTTCAGGGCCGGACTTTTTTCCCTCCTTCCTATTCTAGTCTATCTAAGTTTGCTCCTTTATTTCCAACAAATCAAAACTTAATTTAGTAAAAACCTTTTCTTGAACATAAATGGGTGAAAATAAGGAAAACAGTGCTGAGCAAAGTACTTACCTTTTAAAGTCTTGGCTCTCATCTGCAAACTATGGATCCTACCCTGTCTAGTATCTTGAGCTGTCATGGAAAATTCACTCCCATTTCTTCTTGCCTCTGACCTGCACTGATTGCTTCCATCCGGCCGCCACATACTCAGAGCCTACAGAATTCCAACAATAAGTCAGTGACATTGGAATTATCTGTGAGGGTCCCAATGATACATCTAAGCAAAGAGATTTTCTAAGAATAAAAACTCATAAATGATGGAAGAAGGCTGGGTTCTGGCCTAAAAGTCTGATTTCAAAGGCCACATGTTTTATACCAGCTAGTTGCAGAGAGATATAATTTTTGTGGTTGTCTTTTTTTTTTCCCAATAAGGCATGGGAATTGGCATTCTTCCCACCCACCTGAACAAGACCCATAGAATACAAGAGGCATCCTGAATAGAGATCTCATCTCAACAGAATCTGGCAGTGGCAGTCATGCGGCAGAGCTAGTGGGTGGTGGTGGAAGGTCTAAGCACCTAGGGACCCCACCCCCCCACCCAGCACCTTCAGAAAGCCTTTCAACACCCTGATTTCTATGTGCTCTGACACACGCATGAATTATGGGCCCCTTCCAGCTGCCTGCTCAGCCCATGTCTGGAGAGGTGCCAGCCGCCGATTGGATCAGCTAAAGCAGCCATGAGGTAGTTAAGGCTGAGCGGAGTGCAGCTGGCTAAGAAAATGGGTAAATATTTTATAGACTGTACGGTAAATAATATATATGTTCAGAGAAACAAGGTGAATCTTTTATAGGCTTGAGCCCCTGTTAAGCCTGCAATTAAATGCTGGTGCTGGAAGAAGTGAAAGCAGGCTTCAAACCCTCCCTTCCTACTGAGAATCAAAGACCTACCCGTAAATTCTCAGTAAGTGGTTCAGACTGTTCACTGACGCCGAATTGCTCAAATTCAATGTCTTTCTTTTCTACAAAGAAAATGCCTCTTTCCTTACCCAGTGCGACTTACAAAAGTGTACTCACAAACACTTCATTATATTTATGTGTTTTAACCTGTTTTTATTAGAAAGTCTATGCAAGACCTTTATCTAGTAGATTTATTTCTGTCTTCATGCAATTCCAGTAAGATGCACACAGAAGTCATTAATAAATATTTGCATTTCACTTGCTTGTTGAGGCGCCACTTTGTGCTAAGCCCTCCCCTAGCTCAGGCCTTCTTAAACTTTTCCCACATTTGACATCTTTATTGATGAAATAAACATTGAGAAATATTTATACAACCGTGCATTTATAGGTATATAAAGTAGGTATGCAAGTCAAACATTTACTGATAAATCATAAAGAAACCTCTACTAAATGGTTCTTTGCTATACACATAATGACTTATGAAACTCAAGTAAGTCATCAATTCAAACAACAATTTTTAAAATCAAACATTTTAACACAATACAAAGTTATACTACCTTGTCAACTTACATGAAGACTGAAAATAAGATATTATTGAAAGTGGGTTTTGTAGAATTAAACCACATTTCTATGAACATAGAAAACTTTGTGTGGATAGTAAAAAAAAACATAGAACCCTTCAATTCATAACGTACAATAGTTTTGAATCTGAGCCATGATGTTTTCTGCCATACTCACTGGCACCACATGAAATGTCTCCCATAGGGCAAAGTTAGGGTTTTGTATGTTCACATCAAGGTGGTAGTGAAGTTGTATGATATTAACAGGAGTAACTGCTGTCAGAAATACCTTGGGTTCATTGCAAGTTGGATTTTGAATTCATTTTTGGATGTTTCATGTTCAGAAACATTTTACTCTTACCAAGTTCAGTTCTGTGGGACCCCGTTGGGACACGAGACATATTCTAAGAAGCTGCAAAATAAATAGTATAAGAATAACTTGAAAGATTTTCTATTTAAAAGAAGTCTGTTGCTTTTATGTATAACTACCTTGCATCTAGTGATTTTTCCAATATGTTCATCAGCTCCTGTGACCCGCAGTTTAAGAAGCTGGGCTCTAGGTTATAGGCACCATAGGTCTAGAGTACAAAACCCTATGGTTAGGAGGTCAAAGGTAATCAAGATAATCAAGGTGGGAGGTAAGTGCTGAAGAGATAAGTTCATGATAGAGGACATTTGCATAACGTGTTTACCAGGAGAGGGAAAGGGAGAAGGAGAGGGAGAGGGACAGACATTGAGACAGGGACAGAGACATAGACACAAAAAGACACATGTACATGCACAGAAAGAAAGACAGACAGACAGAGACAGACACAGAGAGAGAGACAGAGAGAGAAAGAGAGAAACAAAAACAAAGAGAGAAGAGGCATGAGAGCCTCACTCTTTCTTTCAAAGGTACATTCCCAGTTGTTCAAGGTTTTTCCAGTCATGCCAATTCTCTTAAAGGTTCCACCACCTCACAATAGTGCCACAGGCTGAGGACCAAGACATAAACACACCAACTTTAGGTAACATTTAAAATTCAACCCATACCATATGTATGGGATGAGACACTGGTAAAAAGGAATTAACTAGCTACTGCAATCCTCAGGCATTTGAGAGGCTTAGGGGAAAGAATCATTATAAGGATGATGCAATTGGGTAGCTGAGGACAATCAATACTCTGGGAAAATATGAAGGCTTGTGTGATTAATCATCAATTTATATGGATCTCAGCAGTCCTTCTTGGCAGTATGTAAATAAACTCTCCTTTGCTACAGAGGGTAGAAAAACTGACTCTCAGACCCAGAGTTTAATTATAAAGAGGGCAAAAGATCCAGAAGAAAGTGAAAAGGTTTGTTTTGTTTTGTTTTGTTTGTTTTTAACCATGGTAAATGGGCTGCATTGAAGTCAGGTTCTTACCTGGGAAGGAGTAACATGCTGAAACTTGGAGGAGAAACATCTAGGTTGACTTTATATGAAAACCTGAAATGATAGACTTTTGTAGACATTCATGACTATTAAATTGCACATTTATCTTTGTTAAAGAATAGTGCACCATCTTTGCATAAGAATAATATAGATGCTCTGTCTTACAAGGTAAAGATGCTTCATCCACTCTCACCTGAAGCTACCCACCAAGAAGACTCCTTCACTTCTCTTCATGATCAACAGGCCAGTAGTAATCATGGAAGGTCATCATACAATCAAGGAGGTGCTGGTACTAGGTTGCCAGACATGGTGTTACACCTGAGAAGCCAAAGCAGGGAGTGGTTGTGAGTTTGAAGCCACACTTGGATCTGAGACTCTGTTTCAAAAATAAATGCATGAATGAGTGAATTTAAAACATGAATAAATAAAATAATAAATAAATGAGGAAAAAGAGGAGGAAGGAAGGACTACATTCTGAAACAGAAAAATGATCTAACAATACAAATCAGCAGGGCCGGGACTGTGTGCCTTAGCCTGACAGTGATGTCAGAAAGAACAGCAGGACATGAAGTATTTCAAATAGACATATTTGAATACCTTGGGAGGGACCCGAGGAGATGGGTAACATCCTATGAAAGGGATTCCTAAAGCTTCATCATGGTGGTTGCCTACAGTTGTTGGAGGAGGACTAACAGGAGGTTCATTGCAAACAGGAAAAGAGGGACAAAAAACAAGTAGGTGTATCTGAATGAGCATGTAGGTAAGTCCAAACTCACAGGACATACTGTTTACCAAACTTGGGAAAGATGCAGACATAAATAAAAGTATAACTGAAAACCTTTGGATTCTTACATGTGTCTCGGCTAATGGTAGAAGACATCGTGGTCCTGGCTCACTGACATCAATGGGAAGAGAATACCACAAATAATAGGAATCACTTGGTGACACGTAGCTATTAGAAGCTTGGTCAGGATGACTCATCCCTAGGAAGCCATGAAAACGATAAATAGAGTACAGTATCTCTAGGGGCAATGTGGATCAAAGCCCAAGCTGATGCTGCTCAATCTAGACTCAAAAGAATATAAATTACGTGATCAAGAGATTCTCTACTTTCTGGACCTAAGTTAATACATGAATTCAGAATCTACTGACTAAAGAATAAAGTACGCTATAATACCAAAGAAGCGCACTTAGCAATGATTTCCCCAAAAGAGCAAACAGCGTTTTACATGAATGAGTAAGCACAGACTACGGACAAGGGTTATGCAGGTGTTTCAGGGACTTCTGTTCCTAGGTTCTGGGTTGACAGTTTCATCTTGAAATGAGAAGTATTGTCAAGCCTTTTCTGCTAAGTCAGAATATACAGGACCACTAAGAAAATGGAATCCTGGCCTAGGTCCCTCTCAGAGTGTCCATTGGGTCCCAGCTGGCACAAAGATTTTAATGTATAATTAAAATGCATGTGGCTGGTTGTTGACCGTGCATTTGGTCCTTGGCTTGGAACTAACTATAAAAGTAGGAAATGGGAAACAAAAGCCTCTTAAACTGATACTTTATTGGTCACAGTAGCAAATTAAAAACTATTCCATCCTAGGAAGATATAAGATGAAGAAAATTATAGTCATTAAATACCTTAAGGAGGCAAGGATGGCAAACTCTTCCTTTTCCATTTAGTTCATCTGTCGGGTCTAAAACCATAAAGATCATTCCTAAGATCTGGTCAAGCTATTGAGTCTGTGTGGGTCTCCCTACTCTTGAGGATCATTGGTCAATACAATCCACAAGGCCAGTGGGAGCAGACCTGTTGCAAGATATTTCCTATCCAATCACATTGAGGCAGTGAGAGGCCAGGGATTGGAGGGGAGAGTGGAGGAGGAGCTAAGAGAAGTGAGAGGAGGGGAGAGAGAGAGAGAGAGAGAGAGAGAGAGAGAGAGAGAGAGAGAGAGAGAGAGAGAGAGAGAGAGACAGAGACAGAGAGACAGAGACAGAAACAGATAGACAGAGAGACAGAGAGACAGAGACAGAAACAGATAGACATAGAGAGAGGCTTGGTGGACTGCACAAGCTGAGCAGAGAGGAAGACGTGGATATCCCGATGGCTTCTGATATATTTCTGGTGTTTTGGAGAGGTTAGAAATTTTAGGATAAGACTTTATCATTGTAAATTTGCATTATGAGTCTGGGAGTTTCTTATTCATAAATATATTTGGTTAACTAATCAAGTTTAAGAGTCATACTTTACTGGATACTTGGAAGGAGTGGTACAGAGGCCTGGCGGGGTGGTACTCTTTATTATTACCCACTACACAGACACATCAAACAAGGGGAAGCCTTGTGAGTAGTACAGTAAATAAACCACATGGGGGTCCTAGTCAGTAGGCCGATCAACTTAGAGTGATTGAAGGCTTATAAAGTTTTGGGGGCAGGGATAGCCAGGATGGGCAAAGGTCATTGGCTGGGGACTTATGGTACTGGAATGCCTCATTAGCATAAGGAAGCATTTCTGGAATCTCAGGTGCTGGCTTGCCAGGTTTTCTTAGGAGAAAGGAAATTGGTCCTATAAACTCATTGAGGCGACATGACATTTCTCAGGTAGAGGCGAGTGTTGGGGCTTAGAATTCGCCAGACAAGGTCAGAAAAGAAAAAATAAACCTGCTCATAAAGGGAGTCTCTCATAATGAACTGAGCCCAGAAGCTATCTGGTCATGGTGGAATTTGACCTTAATTAGCAGAATTTTCCCAAATGTTTGACAAAACGTTCAGTGAGAGAGAGCATCAGACCAAATCTAAACTTCTGATAAAACAGTTTTCCTTGAAGAAGAAATGAACAGCTTCAGGATATGTCTGAAGGGGAAGTGATTGACCAGACTCAACATATATTGTGGGTATAGGATTGTCTTTTTGGCATGAAGAACTTTATCTAGAACTACTATTCAAGGATCATTAAATTAATCATCAATAAATATTCTGAATAGAATAATATTATGTCAAGTAACTCATAGTAAAGAGGGTAAGATGGTAATGTATGATTGGATTCAATGATCCTATTATATATCATATAACTCAGATCTTCTACAGTGACAGAGGAATGGAACAGTCACTTGTAGAATCATCTAAAGCACCAGGTTTGTGGTGTGGCCTTGCAAAGATAATCACAATATCCAAGAATGCAATAAATGTCCTAAATCAATGACCCACAATTTGGTATTGTGTCCCCATATGTTGGATGTGTTGGTTCAGGAGCAAAGGAGCAGAGGTTGTTCTTATTTACTGTTACTTCTAATATCCTCGTGGGGAGTTTGTGTCTCTTGTCTGAACTATTCTGGACTCAACTGAATTGAAATCATATCTTCAAAAGGAGGAAATCTTCCACCAGATACATTCTAAGTATCCTGTTCAAAGTTCAGCTGTTGCTCTCTTCTGGCCACCTTGGGAATTTGAGTTCAAAGGAAAGCAGGGAAGAATAGGAATCTGTGCCTTAGACAAGTAATTAACTAGAGATGGGGTATCTTCTATGCACCAGAGTCTAAAGAGGTACGTTTAGCCTTCAGGGTATCCACTGTGCCATCTTTTGGTATCCCCTGTCATCTAGTCTTATTATTACATAGATATGATATCTATACCTCATCATGGATGAGAATCTGGACTAGCCTGCTTTACATATTAACTATGTGTTACAGATGAGTAGTTTATAAAATGGGGACAAAGATGTAAAGGATAACTATCAAGGGATCAATTGCAGCATCATGGACTAATCTATCTTCATCTTCTCATAAGAAAAAAAGAAAACTGGAATCCTATGATTTCGTTCCAGTTTACTTGTAGTTGGGATCTAAGCCTGTGATTTTGGTTTTTTTTGGTTTTTTTGTTTGTTTGTTTGTTTGTTCTGTTTTTTTAATTTTATTTTATTTTCTAAGTTTTTTTAATTTACATTCAAAATCATTTCCCCTTTCCCGTTTCCTCCCTCCCTGAAAGTCCCATAAATCCCCTACCCTCCCTCTTTTCCCCATTCAACCCCCTCTCGCTTCTCTGTCCTGGCATTTCCCTACATCCAGTCTTTCCAGGACCAGGGGTCTCTCCCTCCATCTTCATGGAAATCTATTGATATGCGAATTGTGTCTAGGGTATTCCTGGATTCTGGGTTAATATCTCCTTAATGGTGCTTGCATACCATGTGTGTTCTTTTGTGATTGGGTTACCTCACTAGGATGATATTTTCCAGTTCTGACCATTTGCCTAGGAATTTCATGAATTTATTGCTTTTAATTGCAGAGTAGTATTCCATTGTGTAAATATACCACATCTTCTGAATCCATTCCTCCGTTGAGGGACATCTGGGTTCTTTCCAGCTTCTGGCTATTATAAATAAGGCTGCTATGAACATAGTGGAGCATGTGTCCTTATTGCATGCAGGTAAAGCCTCTGGGTATATGCCCAGGAGTGGTATAGCCGGATCCTCCGGGAGTGTCATGCCCAGTTTTCTGAGGAACCGCCAGACTGCTTTCCAGAGTGCTTGTACCAGCTTGCAATCCCACCAGTGGGAGGTCCTCTTTCTCCACATCCTCGCCAACAACTGCTGTCTCCTGTGTTTTTGATCTTAGCCATTCTGACTGGTGTGAGATGGAATCTCAGGGTTGTTTTGATTTGCAGTTCCCTAATGACTAAGGATGATGAACATCTCTTTAGGTGCTTCTCAGCCATTAGATATTCTTCAGGTGAGAACTCTTTGTTTAGCTCTGTACCCCATTTTTTAATAGGGTTACTTGCCTCTCTGGAGTTTAACTTCTTGAGTTCGTTATATATATTAGATATTAGCCCTCTGTCAGATGTAGGGTTGGTAAAGGACATTTCCCAGTTAGTTGGATGCCTCTTAGTCTCTCTGACAGTGTCTTTTGCCTTGCAAAAACTTTGTAATTTAATGAGGTCCCATTTGTCAATTCTTGATCTTAGGGCATAAGCTATTGGAATTCTATTCAGGAAATTCTCCCCTGTGCCCATATGTTCAAGGTTCTTCCCTAGTTTCCTTTCTATTAGTTTCAGTGTGTCTGGTTTTATGTGGAGGTCCTTGATCCACTTGGAATTGAGCTTAGTGCAAGGAGATAAGAATGGGTCAATTTGCATTCTTCTGCATATTGAACCAGCACCATTTGTTGAAAAGGCTATCTTTTTTCCACTGGATGGTTTTAGCTCCTTTGTCAAAGATCAAGTGACCATAGGAGTGTGGATTCATTTCTGGGTCTTCAATTCTGTTCCATTGATCTACATGCCTGTCACTGTACCAATACCATGCGGTTTTTAACACTATTGCTCTGTAGTACAGCTTGAGGTCGGGGATATTGATTCCCCGAGAAGTTCTTTTACTCTTGAGAATAGTTTTAGCTCTCCTGGGTTTTCTGTTATTCCAGATGAATTTTTGAATTGCTCTTTCTAAGAATTGAGTTGGGATTTTGATGGGGATTGCAGTGAATCTGTATATTGCTTTTGGCAAGATGCTCATTTTTACTATATTAATCTTGCCAATCCATGAGCATGGCAGATTTTTCCATCTTCTGAGGTCTTCTTCAATTTCTTTCTTCAGAGACTTGAAGTTGTTCTCATACAGATCTTTCACTTGTTTGGTTAGAGTCACACCAAGATACTTTATATGGTTTGTGGCTATCGTGAAGGGTATCATTTCCCTTATTTCTTTCTCAGCCTGCTTGTTCTTTGAGTATAGGAAGGCTACTGACTTGCTTGAGTTGATTTTATATCCGGCCACTTTGCTGAAGTTGTTTATCAGCTGTAGGAGTTCTCTGGTGGAGTTCTTTGAGTCTCTTAAGTATACTATCATATCGTCTGCAAATAGTGATAGTTTGACTTCTTCCTTTCCAATTTGTATCCCTTTGACCTCGTTTTGTTGTCTAATTGCTCTAGCTAGAACTTCAAGTACTATATTGAAAAGATATATATATATATATAGAGAGAGAGAGAGGGCAGCCTTGTCTAGTCCCTGATTTTAGTGGGATTGCTTCAAGTTTCTCTCCATTTAGATTGATGTTGGCTACCGGTTTGCTGTAAATTGCTTTTACTATGTTTAGATATGGGCCTCGAATTCCTGATCTTTCCAAGACCTTTAGCATGAAAGGATGCTGAATTTTGTCAAATGCTTTCTCAGCATCTAATGAAATGACCATGTGGTTTTTTTCTTTGAGATTGTTTATATAGTGGATTACATTGATGGAATTCCTTATATTGAACCATCCCTGCATCACTGGGATGAAGCCTACTTGATCGTGGTGAATGATCGTTTTGATGTGTTCTTGGATTCGGTTGGCAAGAATTTTATTGAGTATTTTTGCATCGATATTCATAAGAGAGATTGGCCTGAGATTCTCTTTCTTTGTCAGATCTTTGTGTGCTTTTGATATTAGCGTAATTGTGGCTTCATAGAACAAGTTGGGTAGTGTTCCTGCTGTTTCTATTTTGTGGAATAGTTTGAAGAGTATTGGTGTTAGGTCTTCTTTGAAGGTCTGATAGAATTCTGCACTAAAACCATCTGGACCTGTGCTTTTTTTTGTTTGGAAGACTTCCAATGACGGCTTCTAGTTCTTCAGGGGTTATAGGACGGTTTAGATGGTCTATTTGATCCTGATTTAACTTTGGTATTTGGTATCTGTCAAGGAAATTGTCCATTTCCTCGAGATTTTCTAGTTGTGTTGAATACAGCTTTTGTAGTAGGATCTGATAATTTTTTGAATTTCCTCAGTTTCTGTTGTTATCTCTCCCCTTTCTTTTCTGATTTTATTAAATTGGATACTGTCTCTGTGCCCTCTGGCTAGACTGGCTAAGGGCTTAACTATCTTGTTGATTTTCTCAAAGAACCAACTCCTCGTTTTGTTGATTCTTTGTATGGTTTTATTTGTTTCTACTTGATTGGTTTCAGCCCTGAGTTTGATGATTTCCTGCCTTCTACTCCTCTTTGGTGTATTTGCTTCTTTTTGTTCCAAGGGCTTTCAGATGTGCCATTAAGCTGCTAGTGTATGCTGTCTTCCGTTTCTTTTTGGTGGCACTCAGAGCCATGAATTTTCCTCTTAGCACCGCTTTCATTATGTCCCATAAATTAGGGTATGTTGTGCCTTCATTTTCATTAAATTTTAAAAAGTCTTTGATTTCTTTCTTTATTTCCTCCTTGACCAAGTTATCATTGAGTAGAGCATTGTTCAGCCTCCATGTGTATGTGGGTTTTCTGTTGTTTTTGTTGCCATTGAAGACCACCCTTATTCCATAGTGATCTGATAGGAGGCATGGGATTAGTTTGATCTTCTTATATCTGTTGAGGTCTGATTTGTGACCAATTATATGGTTGATTTTGGAGAAGGTACCATGAGGTGCTGAGAAGAAGGTTTATTCTTTTGCTCTAGGATGAAATGTTATATATATATCTGTTAGTTCCACTTGGTCCAAGGCTTCAATTAGATTCATTGTGTCTCTGTTTAGTTTCTGCTTTTCTGAATGATCCATTTCAGAGAGCGGGGTGTTGAAGTCACCCACTATTATTGTGTGAGGTGCAATGTGTGCTTTGAGCTTTAGTAAAGTTTCTTTTACAAATGAGGGTGCCCTTGCATTTGGAGCATAGATATTCAGAATTGAGTGTTCTTGTTGGTGGATTTTTCCTTTGATCAGTATGTAGTGTCCTTCTGTGTCTTTTTTTGATGACTTTAGGTTGAAAGTCAATTTTATCTGATATTAGGATGGCTACTCTGGCTCGTTTCCTGGGACCATTTGCTTGTAAAATTGTTTTCCAGCCTTTTACTCTGAGGTAGTGTTTGTCTTTGACACTGAGGTGCGTTTCCTGCATGCAGCAAAATGCTGGGTCCTGTTTACATATCCAGTCTGTTAGTCTATGTCTTTTTATTGGGGAATTGAGACCATTGATATTAAGAGAGATTAAGGAATAGTGATTATTGCTACCTGCTATTCTTGACGCTATCTTTATGTTTGAGTGGTTATCTACTTTTGGGTTTAATGCAAGAAGGTTACTATCTCGTTTTTTCCAGGGTGTTGTTTCTCTCCTTGTATTGGCGGTTTCCACCTATTATCCTTTGCAGGGCTGGATTTGTGGAAAGATATTGTGAAAATTTGGTTTTATCATGGAATATCTTGGTCTCTCCATCTATGGTGATTGAGAGTTTTGCTGGGTGTAGTAGTCTATGCTGGCATTTGTGCTCTCTTAGTGTCTGCATGAGATCTGCCCAGGATCTTCTGGCTTTCATAGTCTCTGGTGAGAAGTCTGATGTGATTCGGATAGGTCTTCCTTTGTATGTTACTTGGCCCTTTCCTCTTACTGCTTTTAATATTCTTTCTTTGTTTAGAACATTTGGTGTTTTGATTATTATGTGACGGGAGGTATTTCTGTTCTGGTCCAGTCTGTTTGGAGTTCTGTAGGCTTCTTGTACGTTCATCGGCATCTCTCTCTTTAGGTTAGGGAAGTTTTCCTCCATAATTTTGTTGAAGATGTTTACTGGCCCTTTAAGTTGCAAATCTTCACTCTCATCTATATCTATAATCCTTAGGTTTGGTCTTCTCATTGTGTCCTGGATTTCCTGGATATTTTGGGGTACAAGTTTTTTGCATTTTGCATTTTCTTTGACTGTTGAGTCGATGGTTTCTATGGTATCTTCAGCACCTGAGATTCTTTCTTCCATCTCTTGTATTCTATTGTTGATGTTTGCATCTATGACTCCTGATTTCTTCCCAAGGTTTTCTATCTCCAAAATTGTCTCCCTTTGTGATTTCTTAGTTGTTTCTACTTCCTTTTTTAGATCCTGGATGGATTTGCTGAGATCCTTCACTTGTTTGTTTGTATTTTCCTGTATTTTTTAAAGGTATTTTTGCATTTCCTCTTTCAGGATTTCTGCCTGTTGACCCAAGTTCTCCTGTATTTCTCTAAGCGATTTTTGTGTTTCCTTTGTAAGGGCTTCTAACCATTGATTCATGATCTCCTGTAATTCTTTATTAGATTTATTTGTGTCCTTCTTGAAATCCTCTAATAGCATCATGAGAAGTGATTTTAAATCCAAATCTTGTCTTTCGGGTGTGGTGGAGTATCCAGGACTTGCTGCTGTTGGAGAGTTGGGTTCGGATGGTGCCATATTACTTTGATTTCTGTTAGTAACGTTCCTACATTTACCTTTTGCCATTTGGTTACCTCTGGTGTTAGTAGGTCCTGCTCTCACTGGCTGTTGGTTGGACCTCCTGTGAGCCTGCAAGGCTTTTTCTGCAGCCCCTGGATTACCGGGATTCCCCTGGCACCGATTTCTGGGGTCTTCCCTGCTCCTGAGTGACTTTGGAGCCCTGATGTGCCTTGCCCCAAGTGATGTTATATTGGGGAATCCCTGCACATCCAAAGGCTCAGCGTAGTGGATTCCCAGAGCAGATGTTGCCGAAGGGAGGCTGGTAGGCTCCTGCCCTGCGCAGGGGTTTGTGATCTCTCCCAGGGTGGGGGGGGGCCTCTACAGGGCAGAAGTCTCACAGCAGAGCTGGCGTGTCGGTTACTGCAGACCTGCCCAGCTCTTGGGAGCAGGGTGCACACAAGCTGCCTGAGACCCAAGAGATATTATGCCTGACTGTCCCTGCGTCTGGAGGTCCCAATTGCCCTTATGCTAGAGTAAAGATGGTGGAGTGCACTCTGCACTCTCTTGGCGCAGATCACTCTGCAGGGGAGATTGCCCACAGCAGAGCTGGCGCCCAGATGACCGCGGCGCTGTCCTGCTCTTGGGTGCAGATGGAAGCCCAACAGGCTGTGTCCCAAGCGATGTTATATTGGGGAGAACTTGGGTACCTGTCTCCTCAGTGCAGTGGAGCCTGTGATTTTGTAAAGTGCAGCTATAGCGAGTGTTGAGCTGCCCCACAGACACCCTGCTTCAGAGTGAAGCTCTCGTTCTTCCAGATGCCAAGTAGCTAACGAACATCTAAATGGGAAAATTTTGCAGCAAGACAACAGGGTGTCTATGAGAAGAAGACATCTAATGGACTTCTAGTCCTACCAAGATTTAAATCTGTAATGAAGATGATATTTGAAATTAAAGACTTTAGTTACAAGCCATTTTTTTTTCATCCCAGAAGGGCTCAAGGTACTGGGAGAAATCTATGTCTCTCTCTTCACTAGCATACCTTTAGATCTGTAGCTGCAGGCAAGACTACTCTCTGGACAGTATACCACACTGAACTCAGCATGTGGTGGCTGCAGCTGTTCTCCTCTTTCTCCCTGGGGGTCCCCTGGGGCATGCCATATTTCTCTCAAACATTCTTGGAATATTTCATGATTCCTTCTTGAAGCATGAACTTTTTAACTCTTTTCCCGTGGAGGATTTTTTTTTCTAGCTAAGTTACAGGTTGACACGGAAACTCACAGAACCTCTATAAACAGATCAGGAGAGATACCATTCGGTGGTCAGTAGCCTGTTCTTATAAGCCTGACTTGCTGAAACTCACTCATTTATTTGCTTGCTCCAGAATGCATCATAACCAAAAGAATCTTATTCTGTTGAAAAGTGACTTGGTCAGAGGCACAGCATGATATAGAAGCTATTTGCATTCCAAATTCATAAACCCATGGTGCCTGACTTAGTATACTTGATTATACTAAATGAGAAAATGAGCCAATTTCTTTGTTTTGTTAATTATTCTCATTACTTTACATAATACTTGTAGATTCTAATATTGGGATAAAAAGTTGAACTGGGATGGCTCTAGATTCCTAATAAGATAATGAAAATCCACAAAAAAAAAATGATTCT
The DNA here is from genome assembly GCA_036184795.1 of Tokudaia tokunoshimensis. Lineage (NCBI taxonomy): Eukaryota > Metazoa > Chordata > Mammalia > Rodentia > Muridae > Tokudaia > Tokudaia tokunoshimensis. The sequence continues at coordinate 80,655,484 of BTHU01000005.1, read as the reverse complement.
TTGGAGACAGAACTAATATGTATCTCTAAAGACTTACAATTTTTTTCTTTGATGTTCTAATAGCCTGCAATAGAATCATGATCACCTCTCCTATAACAAAGGGAATTAGGACCCAAGGAACCAATGAACTTCAAGTTTTCTAAGCCTGTCTAAATCAGCTCATGTAGAATGTTTGAGGTCTTTTCACAATCCTCAGCCTCTGGAGATAATAGTTATCTTTATGAAAGGCCGAATTTCTCCAGAAGTCAAAGCATCCCTTGCTCAGAAGCTGGGCAGATCTTTGCATTTTCTTAGCAGCTGTTACACCCTACTCCATTCCCCATGCCCCACCCTCTGACATCATGGGTGTACAGCTCATTTCTGGAAGGAATCACCTATAAAAGATCCACCCAGTGGCTCAACATCATAAAAATGAGCCCATGTTCTGAGCCAGTGGCGTAAGTCCCTTATCCCAAAGCAAAGCAAGAAGCCAATGGTTTCATGCCTTTCAGACCAGATACCAGAGCCTTTGACTCAGAACTTGGAACCATTAAACATATTCCAATAGTTCCATGTCAGTGACTTAAGATTATAGTTCTGTAGGATAGTCTTTAAATAGATCCAATAGCCTTGAGAACAAAGCATCAGTGCTTAGCATGGCAAACAAAGTTATTCACGACACAAGTCTTGTATCAGTACCTCTTTCCTTTCCTTCCCACTCATAAGGACATGGAAGTACACCAAGCATCACATACCCCTGACTCTTTGCAGAAGCTGAGCTTGTTGTTGCTTTTCTTTTGTTACCTCATCACTGTCTAGATAATTCTAACCCCAGTCTCACCTCTCCCGTGAGAAGTCTTCCTGAAAGTTCATGTCCAAGTAAGGTGCTCAGCTTATCACCATGAATTTCTGACATTGTGCTTCTCCTCTATTTGATCAACCTTAGGCTGAGAGCGACACAGCCACAGAGTATGCATCTTGACCAACAAGAGCATCCCTGGAGCCCATCATGAACAAAGTATCTGAAGAACTTGTGGACATATATGTCATCATTACTGTGACAGGCTTTCCAGGAGTGATCATTCAGAAAAGGTATGTCACATTTACTCTTCTACTTCTCAGTATTCTACTTCTGAGTCCAATTTCCACAGATTGAGTTTTTCTCCTTACACATATCTCCTTCTTTTTCTGTTCACCCACGTCTTACTCAGTTACTCTTCCTTCCACGCCTAGAATTTTCACTTCAATCAAAAATTAGCCAAATTGATCTACAAAGCTGCAGTACCTTCTGCTTCTCCAGAGTGGAACATCAAAAATGTTCTATTTTCAATTCTCTTCCCAACTCTGACCAGCATTCCTATGATCCTTACATAGATTTTTTTTTGATGTTTACTCTGACTTACTAATATTCCCTTATATGCAAAGGATTTGCAACAGGAGAAAGAAGTGGAAATGGAAGTAAAATGTGTGTGTGTATGTGTATGTGTGTGTGTGTGTGTGTGTGTGTGTGTGAGAGAGAGAGAGAGAGAGAGAGAGAGAGAGAGAGAGAGAGAGAGAGAGAAAACAAAGCTTATTTGTCAGTAACCCAGTGCTAGAAATGGCATCTCACTACTTTAAAAATCACTCTCTATTATTTGGAAACAAACACTCTGGCCCAGTCCACACTAATGGGAAAAGGCTCCTAGGAGGTCATAAACACTAGAGGAATTTTATAGCTTGAACTGTGTGTCCTGCCCTACACGTTCACATGCTGACGTCTGGAGCCTTAGTATCTCAGAATGAGATTATGTGAAGAGGGTCTCTTCAGAGGTAAGCAAATTAACATAAGGTTCATAGGGTAGATCCTAATCCAATATGACTGGTGGCCTTATACAAAACAGAAAGCTTGGGGACAGACATGAGAGCAAGGAGAATGCAACACAAACAATAAGCACCAACAAACCAAGGCAGGAGGCCTGAGGCAGACAATCTCTCAGGACCCCAGACTAACCTGTCAGTCCCTCCAACTTGCTCTTCTTGTGTTCAAACCATGAGGTTCCACATATGGCACTTTGTGTGGCCGTTCCCAGAGTTGCAAATGGGCTCACTGGGGGCCAATTTAAAAGCTACCTATTATGGCCAATTTTGCATACTGACTTAACTGTACTCAGGTGCTGCAAAAGCTGTTCAAGTGTCACTTCTGAGGTATCTACAGTAGGCACTAGAGCCTGAATTGGTGAACTAAGAATTATGGGTGACTCTTTCCAGGATGGGTGACCAGCATCTAATCAGTCAAGAACTTGCATAGAGCAAAGAAGTAGAGGAAGATTGAATTTTCTCTCTTATGGGCTGCATATGCTTCAATGTCGGGCTTCTGCCTACTGTTCCTCTGGTTTCAGGCTTTCATTAAGACAATGTACATCATTGTCTCTGGCTATCAAGCATCTAAACTGTAACAAACACCAGCTTCTCTGCAGGCAGCAAGCTATAGAGCCATACTTAGCCTTCTAACCGTGTCAGCTTGAGCTATATGGTGACTCTGTTTATACACATGCATGTATACATATTTGCAGGCACACATACACACACAAACACACACACACTCCATGTATCTGCACAGCAGTCTGTCTGTCCATCTATTTGTGTTTTCTGGAATTGTTTTTCTCTGGAGAACCATGACTTATAGAGGACTAATGTCTGGCAAGAGTAGCCTGATCTTGAGGAATGGCTAATGTAGATGACACATAGCTGAAGATTACAACTTCTTCCCAGAAGATGAAAAGAGGGAGCAATTCAAGTCTGTGATGTGCATATTGTCTAGATAATCACGTAATCAGAAGAGAGGGAAGAACGCCAATTAGTAGCACTTTGGGAGGAGTTAGTAGCTAGGATTACCTATAGTTTTAGCCACACTAGGAGAGTGACTGCTCCTCCATTTCTTAGTGGCCTGGCCTCTGGGATCCTGGAGTTCTTGAAATAGGTGACACAAGCAGTGTGACTGGGTGACAAATGCTAATGAAGCAGCAATTCTTCCAAATACTAAGAAAATGAAGATGACTAATCTTCCCAAGTCAAATTTCTGAGACATGTGAGGCCTTAAAGAACATACGATTTTTTCCTAAGTGAACTACAGGTCCCTAGTCCAGTGTTTGCAGACCTACCTGACCTAACAGAGGCATGCCCAGAATATACATACCTCCATGATCTAGCTCAGGATTTCCCTCTGTTATGTGGCTTCCATTCCAAACTTTCCCATGGCATATTTCCCCCTCGGTATTGTCTTTATCACATATATTTACACATATATACTTACATTCATATTGACCCACCGTCATGCATTGCTTGTAGGTGAGAAAAAAAGCCTTGTGAGAAATATGTTCCTAGCAATTTAATCCTCTGAAGAATCCATGGAGTAGATATACATAAACCTTGGTAAAGCAAGAATAAGCCCCACACATATAAGGTTGTTACTGATGAAACACAGCGTGCTATTTTACAGAATACTTTGATGTTGTGAGTAGAAATAATTTAGTCTAAAATGATGACTAGAAACTTTAGTATAGTGCATCATAGATTTGAGTGAGTGTTACACTTTGATGCCACTGCCATTTGCTTAAAACAGCATGACAAAAAGGCATGAGTAATGAATTGTCCTGTGATGCCAGCATAGAGATGTCACCAGGCAAGAAGAATTTTTCAGCTGCATTCAGTCTACACAACCCACCACTGTGTGGGACTGACTATGTTAGAAGTTTCTAAATAAGATGGCCAGTTTCAGGCTCTGGGCCATGGATGTTAATCAGGACAGTGTATCTTTCAACCTGCTTCAGCTTCAGAGAAGTTTTTGGGTTTTTTTGTTTTTTGTTTTGTTTTGTTTTTATCATAGGTGGCAGTTAATACAGAGATCCACAATTGGTCAGTGTTCAGAGTCGTCATAAAGGAGATATCTAAATGGGCTATCTATTGCACTCCCACCAACCTTCTCTGCAAGGTTCAGAGATCATTTCACAGGATGAGGTGACAAGATTGTGAGGGGAAGAGATGGTGATATCTACAGCAAAATAGAATTTGTGGGACATGACAGAATTGTTGCACATGATCTCATAACCCTGGGATGCATGCATGGGATCTATACAAGATCAAGTTAGTCAATGTCCCAACATGGGACTCATGAAGTCTTACCCATAGATGAGGAGCTACTGGAAATTGATGGCCACTAGGTTAGAGAGTTTGTTTTCTTCAGAGGCAAAGCTCTCAAGAGATATTACCTATGGGTGAATATCATGACCAGTATATGGTCCTAAACTTGTACACATGTGGTTGTCATTAAGCGGACTCATGGTATCAAAAAGAAAACACACAAAGTTTGTATATGCCACAAAGTGGTATATAGTAAAGGGGAGGAATTGGAGAGGGATTGTTGTGAGAATTTTGGTTTCTTAATAAAAAAAAACCAGTTATATGATTATGTTTTTGTTTTAATCTCAGATGTGGTATATGAGGCTGCTTGGGATTGTCCATAGTGGCTAGCTGATTTGTCTCATGCTCTAGTATGGGTGTGATTCTGCCAGCTGAACATAGTTTAAGTTTGGAATTTTGGGAACTCTTGTGAAGGTATAAAACTGCCAGAGCCCAAGAGAAGCAGCCACTGCTGCTGCTGCTGGTGGTGGTGGTGGTGGTGATGGTTATGGCTCCTGTTGTTCCATTTGCTGCTTTGGTGTTTTTGCTGAGTTGCTCTTTGGAGATATCTTGCCTATGAGGAAGACTGGACTTGCCCCTAGGAACTTGCTGTCCCTAATCAGCAGGAAGAAGCTTAAAAGCCCTATGCTCACTTTCTCCTCTAACCTTTTTTGCCTATCACGTGTTGGGGGGGGGGTTGGAGGGACTTGGGTGGAGAAGGGTAGTAGGTAAAAGAACCCAATAAAGTGTTCAAGAAAAAGTACAGTTACAAGGGAGGAATAGGAGTGGATTGATCAAAACATATTATATGCAAGGATGAAATTTTCAAAAAATAAAGCAAAATTTAAAAACCTACTTAAAGTTAGTCTTTCTTTTCCCCACTAACCTGAAATAAAATCTTCTTCTGGGTGGCCCATTTTGTGCATCTAAGCAGATTCTTTGCAACACTATTTTGTGGAAGAAATACATATTCTTTTTTCCACTCGACAGTAAGTCCTTTCCCTGGACAATTAACCTGGGAAGGTAGGTTCTCTGCCCACAAGTATCCACTATCTGGCCTAGAGTAGATCTCAGTCAATGTCAGTTGAATGTGATAAAATAAGGAAGTAGATGTAGAGGAGGCAGATCTTGTGCCAATAAAAGCCCAGCTTGTAAACATGTGGCTCTGAAATAAAACAGCTAGGATTTCATATCTGGATTCTAAACAACCTAGTAGGTAGAACACGTCCAGTTTGCCAAGAGAAAACTCAGGACAGCATCCTGGGGAAAAGGATGCTTAAACTGAGTTTTAAAGCAAAGCAGACCTTCATCCTGTAGGTGGGAGAGGCCTTTCCGGCTGAGGGGTAGTGTGCTTGTACATAGGGTAAAAAAAAGTTGCCTCTTAAGGGGAGGCCTGGTTGGAGGTAAGGAAGGGGCACAGATAAGTGAAGGTGCTGTCAGCCATGGAGAACCTATAATATCAGTGTGCTCAATCATGGAACATGGGCTATAAGGGAGCTTGGTGTGGCTATAGAAAATTTCCCTTGGGAAGGGGTTGGACCATGAAGTCTATTCTCATGGCTTCCTCAATGAAAGCAGAGGGTGGGTGGTAGTTGTGGTGGGATGACATGAGTAGACAGGTTCTGAAAAGAGAGCCCTGCCTAGAAGTCCTGCAGGACACACTTTTGTGTTACTTCACCCACCTTATCAATCAGAAGATCCACTCCCAGAAGCAGGAAGCAAGAGACAGGTGATATTGTCTATGTCTCTTCCTGAAGGAGGCAGGATTTCCTCCCTCTCTTCTACTTCTCTTTTCCCAAGGCTTGGCATGTGACAAAGCCAAAAGGGTTAGTTATAGTACATTTTAATATATTTAACTTTGGAAGCCTTGACAGATGGGTACCTTATAGGCCTGGGTAACCTGTCTCTACAAGGAGACCCTGAAGCCCCTGATCATGCCTGAGGCTCTCTGACCACTGTGAAGGTTATCTGTTGTCTGCTACAGAGTGCTGTGAGTTCCCCTGAGTTCTTCTGGTTCTACTCCCTTTGAACTCCTAGATCTGAAGGGAGATTTTGGTACAGATTTTGGGCAAATGTTTAAGACGTGTGAGGGAACACACCTCACTTCCTTTATTTAAACTCAAGTATCATGTCTGGCATTGCAGCTCCCCATTTCTCCTGCATCTCAGTGTCACCTCAGGCCACATTCACACACAGAATTTTGACCCCGTAAGGTTGTAAAGTCAGGCAGGCCCTGCTGGCCCAAGTACACAGTCTCTAGTGCAAGCTAGAATGTGCCTGTTGTAACCACACCTCCAGGCCTGGTATTAGACTCCACTAATTTGATTTTGGAGAACATGTGGTTTTATCCTTGTTCAAATATTGATTTGGAGTAACTTGAGCCTGGCAGAAAGGGCCTTTGCTGGGGCCAATGGGACTGTTTGTTGCCATAATGACATTTCTGTGAGTATGTTTAACATGGGCTGGCAGTCGAGTCATCACCTGCACTGAAGATTTATGGGACTTTTTACACTTTGGAAGATATTAAGACAAACAGTCAATGAGGCTCAAGGAATAAATCAGGCTACTCAGGTCAACGAAAGACAGGTTGGAACTTTTCTAATTGCCTTTTCGCCCTAGTGTGCAGCTGGGGTCGGACTAGACAGTAGGCTTTTTAAGATGTGTCCTGCATTTATTTGACTTCTTGGGAGAGTGAAGGATGTCAGAGGAGAGGAATATTTAGGGTTAGATGCTGAACAGGCAGGGTTCCACAGCCTTCAGAATGGGTTTTACAAGAGCTCTTACTTCTGAAGCTAAAAATATAGTTTCAGAAACTCAACAGTAAAGACCCGAAGTTAAAATGACTAGAGTCTCCTGGGTCCTACCAGGAAACAGAAGGGTTGCTCAGACATAATTATGGAGAGATTAGTGAATGGGCTCTTAATAAAGGTATGAATAGAGTCAAACCTATGTAGGGCTGTGACTCAGCCTTTGCTGGAGACAGCACCTGAAAAGACCAGAGTCTTGTTAGCCTCAGCATGGGGCTTCCTGATAGGAGCTAAAGTGGTAGGCGGAGGAACCCCATAAAAGCTTTGATTCCATTCTGTGGGGTGTAGAGGGGTGCTTAGCCTCTCTCCTCTGTTTCCAGATGTTGTGCAGATGCCTTGTATTGGGTGGATTAAGTCTATGAAGCTCTCACTTTTGTAATGTGGGGAGTGTATTTTCCAGGATGAATGAAGACAATCCACTCTGTATCTGGAGTCTTGTATCCATTGCAAGAAGGTCCTGCCTCCCTGAACTTCCATCAATTGCTAACCTTCTGCCTGACAATTGTTTTACATATTTGCTCAAATAGGACTTCAGCAGATTCTTTCAAATTTCTATTTCAAACTGGTATGAACAAAGATTCCATTTCTGTTTGAACAGGGGAAGCCAGTCAGTAGAGTTCACAAGGAAAGAGTATTGACTATGAAATATATGTTAACTAAGAGCATGTATACTGAATTCAAGCACCAAGATATAGTATTAACTATCTCTTAATAGCTGGTGACTTTGGGCAAGCAACACCAACTCTGAGAGTCTCTGTTTCTTACCTTTAAAATATTTTTAAAAAATTCCTGAAGCATTATGGCAATGTGCAAAGCATGCAGTACATTTAGAGCTGAGCACATGGATAGACTTAGTCAGAAGCAGTGATTCTCAAATGCAGAATACTCTCATACATCAGGCAATCCTAAAACTGTCACTCTTTTGAGTTTTAAGTTTCATGTTTTGTTAATCTCTGACTTTCTGTCCTTAGGTTTCTAGCCAAAGCTCTACAACCCAGGGATTAGTTCCAGAAGACATTTAATAATCTCACCTGTTATCATTGCCTTGACCAAGGTATATGAGATTTAATTATCTGCTCCTGAGAAATCCAGGTCGACTATCCAGACCTAGGACCCCAGCTCTGTTTTCTCCAGATAACCATAGTCATAGATAGCATCTTCAAGGCACAGTGACTTGTCCAGAGATCCAGCTGAATTACGTAGGTTCTTCCTTTCTCTCTTCAGGCACAGTTGACTTAGCCAAGGAAGGCTGGCCCCAGCTGTGCTCCTTGGCGCATAAAATCCAGCTCCTGCCAAAGTCAAAACAGAGACAGAGTGGGCATGGGTGACCCATGGCATCAGCTTCCTCCCTTCTGTACCAAACAGTGCCACCCCTCTTAGAGCACAGGGAGACAAATAGCCGGTCTGTGGCACAACAGCTGACCTTGACCGTAAGTCTGTACCATTTACCTTGGCTTTCACTGGCACAGAGAATGAAGTCATTGGAAGAAGAGAAAATGAAGAAGACCCCTGGACAGGAAGCAATAAAACATGCATCCCAGAGGTGGGAGGAGGCCGTGGAATCATGGAATCCTAGGCAGCATCTTGTAAAAGGTAAATAACTTCAACAGTCCTTGGCTAGAAGATAAAATGTTTGCTCTTAGGCACAGAGAGGCTAACTCCAGATGCTACTCTTGTTTGGTAATTTTTTTGAATCTGTGTACTCAAGGGTTAGGAATATGGAGTAGGAAAAAAAAAAGAGTGGAAAGCTTATGTTTCAGAAGCAGGCAGGGTAGCCCAGCATGCCAACACGCCTGTGTGCTCACTCCCAGTCTTCCTGTTGCTTGTTCCTGTGCATCATCAAATCTTGTTAATATGCCACTTCTTCTGGGCCACTCCCTCCTTCCCCTTTGCTGTTTTCCCTTCTGACGGCGGAAAAGCACTTGCCTTCATTTGAGTTTAAGCAGTAATTCAGAGTGCAAGGTAGACGCTAAAAGCTGTAGATGCTGGAATCATAAGACAAATGGGAAATGGATGTCTAGAGTTCCCAGAGAGCTGCCTGCAGCTTCTGAACTTGCCACCTCTGCATTTCTTGTTTCATTTTCTTAAATTAAGCATTAGACATCTAAAATATGTAACAGAGCGATTCAGACTATATCTGCCATAAAGACTCCCTGTGTTTCCCAGACTTTCAGTCACCCCTTAAGACACCACCATTGCCCACTCTCCATTCCCTACTCCTTGGTTACTGGCAAGCTCCAGGTTTCTTTCTATTTTGATACATTTGACTATTATGGGCATTTATCATAAGTAAGTATAAAATCATTTGCATTAGTTCCTTTTACTTGGCCTGTTCTTGATATTCATACACTTTGTATCATGATTAACTATTAGTCTGTGCTATGGATATAAGACATTTCATTGTCTGCTTCTATGTTGATGAGGTGTTTGGACTAAATTCCACTTTGAGTTCAAATGATGAATGTAATGAGGATTACTAATGTTTATCAGTGTCTGTAGAGTTTTATACTACATAAAAGCTAATTTTATTTGTTTAGCCCATTGGCTCTCTGTCACTCTCAGCTTATCACACTTTCAACTAATACAAGGGATCCAGAAATTACTACGTTGAATATACCCCTTGTGTAGCTTATCTAAAACTAGAGAGTTTGAAGAACAGAAGGATTTAAATGCTGTCATTTTTTTTGTGCCATAATTTCTTGTGTTTTCTGTGGGTCCCCACAATCTTGCCTATGACTTGGGAATGCCAGGTCCCTGAAGACCAATGTCTATGCCAGACAGTCTCTTGAAGTCTCTTAGGTAGATTCTTCAGTGTACTGTGAGTGGGCTCCTGGTAACAGGAAACATGGGACCCACTGAAATGTGGACGCAATTTTCTTGAAGTGCTTGCTCTATCTCCTTGCCTTCCTTTGTCCTTACACTACAGTTGTTCCTTTCTCTTCCGACCTGGTCTCTTTGCATTTCAAAAACTGCACATTTTCCCTAGTCTATCATTTTAAAGGGGTGTGTGTGTGTGTGTGTGTGTGTGTGTGTGTGTGTGTGTGTGTGTGTGTCTGTGTGTCTGTGTGTACGAGCACGCATGCTCGCAAGGTGTCTGTAGAGCCCAGGAAAAAATATTGGATCATCTGGATCTGGAGTTACAGGCAGTTGTGAGCTGCAGGAGAAGGTGCTGGGGGAAGATCTCTAAGGTCCCCTGAAAGAGCATGAATACTCAGAACCACTGAGCCCCTCTTCAGCCTCTTCGTGGTTCATCTTAAAGTGCACGTATCAGTCGTTAGAACAACAGACAACCCTTAGAAGCCAGTCCTTTCAAGAGCCTAAAAGCTGGCTAGAGCATCCATTTTCATTCTACTTCTTTCCTCTCAATCTCCTGACAATTTCAAAGACCTCTGTCTGCTTGGCTTTAGGATCTAGGTTTTGATGTCTCTGATGAACGTATTATAACATCAGTTAGCACTATTATTCCAACTCCATCTAATCGTCAAGGCACAGCTGTGGCTTAGAGGCATTAAACACACTAACCTGGACTCACAAAACTCTCAGTAGCTTGTATCATTCCTCCCTCAAATCAGTCTCATTCTTGGTATATACAGACAATGTGTTAAACACTTGAAAACCATTTAAAGTTAACAACCTTTACTCTCTATCACTTGCTAAGATTTGTATATATTCCTTTATAGAGATGGTTTAATCCTTCAAGCTTGTTAAGTACTAGATCATGTCATTATTTTCACTTTATCTGTGAGAACACTGAAATCTGTCAGACAGGCTGAGTAACTTGTTCAGTGTCTCAGAGTTTGTAATATTTCACACGGCCACTTTTTTAGCCCCAAAATGAAATTCAGATACTTCCAGGTACCCATTCCTGTGTTTATTAAAGCAGGGTTCTTCTGCCAGCTTACTTGTGGTAAAAAGTTACTAAGATGGAGTCCCAAACAAAACAGGATAACATGAAGACGTCCAACATTATATGTAGCATGCCTCAACAGTCGCTAATTAAAATCGCAAGGTATTTTTAAATTATGAGATCCTTCTGAAACACTCTGCATTTTTAATAGCCAAAGAGAGGTTTACAGTAGGCTGAGCTGTGGAATGCCAAGACACTAGGTCCTAATCTTTGGAGTCTGTAAATGTTACTTTTACTAAGCAAGGACTTTGTAGACATAATAAAGACTTTTGGTGAGGAGATTATTCTGGATTACTTCACTTATACCCTGAGAGGAAGGCAGAGGGAGACTGGCTTACAAGGCAATGAGGCAGAGGTTGGAGTGATGTACTGCAGCTCAAGAATGCTGGCAGCTATGAGGGCTGCAACAGGCAAAGTAGGGGTTCTCCTATTTTCTTCTATAACCTCTGGGAAGATTCTTCACAGGTACAGCTGGTGGTGCTTACTAAAACTGTGAGTGATGAGAATTCTTTTGTATTAAACCACCAAGGAATGGACACTCCTGATGGCAGCCACAGAAACCTGCAGGTCAGTCTCTGTACCATGGGGTCATTAGAATCCAGGACCACTAGGAAACATACAAAGTGGGAAACTATGCTTCAGAAAAGTAAGTTGCTTGCCCAGGGCCATGCAGTCCATGGTGAAGGAGCTGAGACCAAAATCCAGTTCTGAGTAGAACTTTGCAGATCACTTTATTGTCGTTAAACTTTTTATATTACTTTTGGTTCTCATGGACACCCACTAACATTTTAATCCTTCTTTCCTTCTTCTGGATGGGCAGATCATCTGATGCCCTTGGTCACAGTTGCTGAGACTGAAGACCTGGCTGGATTCGCTGTTCTGGGACCGCCACACTCTGGCCTATTTTGTGCTTCTATGCTGGACATTGGCCTGTCATGTGCTTCTTGCCAGCCCAGCTCAGGCACTTTCAGCTTATCAGTCTGATTGGAAAACATGGCAAGCCCGCCTGTGGAGGAGGACGCCTACAGGCCAAGGCGCTGGCTCTGAAAGACTGCATTGTCCTTATTTAGAACTGCCTTCACTTGGACTAGCTTTGCTCTTGCAAAACATGTTTATTCGAATTTCCTCTCTTTCCTGGCTGCCTGACCAGTATAAACCCAGAGTGCAGCAGCTGTAGCTTAGACCTGGGCCAGGCAGGGTAAGCTGACTCTCAAGGAAGGTCATCAAGGGCAGGAGTGCCCGTGTGTGTGTGTGTGTGTGTGTGTGTGTGTGTGTGTCTGTCTGTCTGTCTGTCTGCCTGCCTGCCTGCCTGTCTGTCTGTCTGTCTGTCTGTCTGTCTGTCTGCCTGCCTGCCTGTCTGCCTGTCTTGTGTGACTCCTGGGAGACTACACTCCAAACATACCCTGGTGAGACTAATCTTAATGTACACAAAGAACACAAGAACAGGAGGGTAGAACTTTGCTCTTTTGAGCATAGTTTCAGCCAACAACAATAATGATAATGATAGTCTTCAGACTGCAGCAACTTCCTATTATTAAATGCTTATTATAAGGCAGGGTAGATGGATCCTTCATCAGAGCATTTGCATTTGATTCTCCAGAATTTAAAATTAAAAAAAAAAAAAAACCTCTGCCTAGCTAATGCTTATAATCCCAGTGCTGGGGATGGGGAGCCAGGCAGATTCCCAGGGCTCACTGGCCAGTCAGCCTAGCATACTGGGCAAGTTCCAAAACAGGTTTTTTCTTCTAAAAACAAAATCAGAGGACACTTGCCCTCAGGACTCCACATACAGGTGCACACTCAAGAGTGTTCACATGCACATGTGTGATATGTAGAAACACTAAATACACACACGCACACACACAGCGTAAACCAAGCATGGTGTTAAATCCTTTATATCACTTATTTTACTTAATTTTAAGTAGGTGCTTTTAGTAATCCTGTTTCACAGAAGAGGAACCGAGGCTGAGCTGAGGTCAGACTCCTCAGCCACAGAGCAGCAGTCTGAAGCCAGGCCTTCCTGGCCTAGAGGTTGCTGTCTTACATACAACTATATTTTAGGGACTTGAGTCTAGACTTTGTGTTAGAACAGTTAGCTTTACAGAGAATAATGTTTTACCCAAGGTCACTTTCTAACCTGGCCAGTGTTCTGAGTTATTCCAGTGAAACCTCAAGTTTAAAAAAGAAGGGAGAGTTTTCCACTTGCTATCGTTGGTTATCTGTTTGGTTATCTGTTTGGTTTGCTGTTATCTTTGGGCCTGGCATACATCTTCTATGAGCAGAGGCAGCAAGATATAGAGAACCGCCTGTGTGGAAGGGGCTTGATGCCTCCTTTCTGTGACACTTCACAATGTGTTGACTGGACACAGATCAGGAATACCTTCTTCAGGGAAGCAGCCTCATTTCACAGGAGACGAAAGGTTAAAGACTGTGAGATGTTTATTCAGGGAAACTGTTTACAAGGGGGTTGAGCCTGTGGTTTCTGACAGCTTGGTGACACACTATGAAGAATCTGGGTTTCTCTTCAGGGTAGAGAATTCCTCCTGCAGCCCCTGTTTTCTCTCTCTCTCTCTCTCTCTCTCTCTCTCTCTCTCTCTCTCTCTCTCTCTCTCCTCTCCCTCTCCCTCTCCCTCTCCCTCTCCCTCTCCCTCTCTCCCTCTCTCTCCCTCTCTCCTTCCCTTTCTCTCTCCCTCTCCCTCTTTCTCCCTCTCTCCTTCCCTCTCTCTTCCTCTCTCTCCCCTCCCCCTCTCTCCTCTACCCCTCTCTGTCCCCTCCCCCCTCTCTCCCCTCCTCCTCCTCCCTCTCCCTCTCTCTTTCCCTCCCTCTCTCCCTCCCTCCCCCCTTCCTCCTTTCTTCCCTTTTAGAGTTAGAATGCATTGGAAATACTGACCCCATGTAAAGGATAGAGGATTTGTAGTTATTACTTTCCTCATTGCATAGGTTAAGGTACATCACGGCAGAGAAGTGATGGTGGCAGCGGCCATTCCATCCTTGAGCTCAGAGCTGAGGTTCGAGGCTGTTTAACATCTTGCCAAAGGAAGCAGAGCTCAGCACTGAACCAAAAGTGAACATCACCTTCAAGGCCACCCCAGGGACCCTGTTCTGTTAGCTGGGCCACAAGACATTCCCAAGAGTTTTACAACTTTACCCAACACCATCATCAGCTGGGACCAAGTTTTCAAGCACATGATCCTGGAAAGTGGATGGAAAGGCAGATGGAGGTAGAAATATAGACTCCACCTTCAAATACTAAAGACAGAATGCTCCCAAGAACATCTTCTTGGGTTTAGGGTAGGGAAGTTTGAGGAGAGAACAATTAACCAGCCAAACAAACAATCAAAACACAAAACAAAACAACCAATCATTTCATTTCGGGTCATTCCTTCCCTCTTGGGTTCTTAGCACATTTCTAAAAAAAAAAAAAAAAAAATAATTGTGCCAATGAGCATCTGAAGAAAAACAGGCATAAAATTCAAAAAAGAAGGAGCTATGGGACAAGTGGTGCAACTTCTATCTGGTGGGCAGAGAAGGGGAGGCTCCTCTGGGGTCTTGTCAAAGTCTGTTCATTGGAGAGCTGGTTTCCTTCTTTCCCCACATGCATTTGCCTTACTCTTGTTCTGATTATCCACTGTTGATTATGTCACTTTAGGGATATCACAATCAGATAGATAGATAGATAGATAGATAGATAGATAGATAGATAGATAGATAGATAGATAGATAGTTACAGTTGGCTTTATGAAAGGTCATGATGACATTAGCCTGAAGAGATACAAGGTTCACTATGTTCTGGAATCTCTGTAATACTTCTTCTTCCACCTCCCTATTACTAAATACTACAATGAGAATACTCACAGTGGAGTATGAAGTGGAGCCCTGTTGATCTTGCTGATGGTAAGTCTTGATTTTCTCATCTTTATGATTGCATAATAAACCATGATTACCATGGTTTTCTCCTCTCTCAAGTATTATTGAGATCAATGAAACTCATAAACTTCGAAAAGTCAACAAGCTACTAGATATCTAGGCGACTAAATTGACAATTTCCCTCCCATTCCTGGAAAAAAAATACTCTCAGTAATCGACTTGTTATTGTACAGATCCTCTGCCCTGCTTTTCAAAGCAGACCTCAAAAAATTCGTGTAGGGAGGAAGGGTCATGAGGTCATGGGTGGAAATATGTTTGTCTGGTAGAAACAAATTTTCAATCCTGGGAAAATGGCTTAGACTTTTTGAGGCTCAGTTTATCAGTCTGTGAAGAAACTCCAATGTTCCTTTCATAGGTTGGTGTAAATCTTAATAAGAGATAAAAGTGAATTCCACACACTAATTTTAACATGTGACTTATGCCTACTAGTTGACTTTAATGACCTCTACACTCACGATGTCCTGGCAAACATTTTCTAAAATTAATACTTTCTTTTAAACAAGAGAATTGAAGGCCAGAGAAGTTAAACAACTTGCCTAAAATCATAAGGTACAAGAGCTGGAACTGTGGCAGAGCTATTAATTCCATACCTCGGAATGGTCTCCTTGAAAGATCACTTGTATAAGTGGAGATGCTCTAAAAAATCAATGCAGAAAACCCATGCTTCATGAGCACACAGTAGAAACCTACTACACTGAGACCCTAGGATGCAGTCAACTGATGGCCATGGGTTCAGTACTTTACTCTTTTGGGCTCCAGTGTTCCCAGCTACAGAGTAAGAGGGGACTTTCTTTAACATCTTTAAAACCCCACTTCCTTCAGCTCTGATTTTCCAAAACTAAACCTTAAACAAACCTCTGCAAGTAAGGGACTTAACATGAAAATGGGAAGAATGAGCTGCTCATTGTGTATCTGGGCATAGCATGTGTTTCAGAGTTGATAGTCTCCAACAATGTTTGGCTCCAATTCCTTTGCCCCTTCAGGATGTGTTACTGTTCCATATATCACAAGGTAAAGCCCATGAAACTTTCCTTGGAACCTGGGGTAGCTTCTATGACTTACTTGACCTGTGGCACATGGCAGCAACCAAGATCTAAAACCACCAGGGCAAAAAGCTTTGCAGCTTGTTCTGGGTTTCTTTGTAGGCTCTGTTTCTGCTTCCATATCCAAAGCTTCAATCAGCTATGTATAAAATTGTCTTTTCAATTGCACACATACTAAATTTGCACAGCTTATCTTGTTTTCTTGTTTAATAGTGTTTTGCAACTATTTACATAGAACATATTTTTAATTAATGTAGGTAATCTAAGATAATTTTAAGTTTATAGAAGGGAATCTATAGGTTACTAAGAAAATGCTATACCATTTTATAAAAAGACTTGAATATCTGGATATTTTGGTTTTTGTGGGAGTCCTTAGAACTGTTCTCCATGCTGACCCTTGGGAGTATTTCATATTGGACTCTAGCATTGGCCTGTGGGATGTTCATGCCATGTGGTAATTCCATATCCAAAATTTCTAAACTGGCAGTGCTAGATAGACCCCAGACAATATCAACAGTAGAAACTGTCTTGGATGATAAGCTCATTTAATACTGCAGATGATTCCTGCCCAGCTGACAGAACTTTAAGCATTGTCCAGCTGATCCAGGCAGTCCTCTGGATTCTGGGAGAGAGCAGCTACTGTTAGTCTAAATTTAGGTTTTTTTTTCAGGCAGTCATATGATAATAGAAACACAATTTAATTACCTTAGTAAAATTGAAGTTAGTCTATTTCATAGAAAGAACACCTGAAAATTCAGAAAAATTATGTTGCCCAAAGCCCTACAGAAAGAGGCAAAGGTCTTTCCTGAAGCTGAATGTATTTGATTTAAAATGCTAACAAAATTTTTTTTTACCTTTTTGACCAAGGTAAAAAAAATTGTTCTGTTGTTCATATATTAGTAAAGATACTAAACTGAGGTAGACAACTCAATTATGGATTATAAAATTTGAGAGAATTATAAAATAACAGCCCTGATATTCCTTTACTGAGAAACAGTTATATCAAGTTCTTATTATATTTGTTAGGGTTGGGAGGCTAGTAAACATTTTTTTTACTGCATTTGAATGCAGTTTTTTTCTACATTTCTAGGTCAAAGCATTGTGAAATGTCAGCCAAAGTGTCCACTCCCTTCATTTCTCCTGAGCGTCATCATTCTTGGCTTCAACTTTGCAAAAGTCTACCTCTGTCACCTGCCACCTCGTATTGTACTGTGCCTTAAACCCTGAGAACTTGTTCATTAACCAGTAACTTAATACTGACTTTAAGCAGTACAGTACTTGGTACTGAGCACTCGGAAGTTAAGATCCAGATGACAAAGAGACATATAGATTAGGCAGGGAAGAAGCCAGTAATCCCCCTGTTAAGACAAAACTGGTAGTCAGTGGGGGGGGGAGGTGCATGGAGATGGGAAGTGAATTCTGATACTCTGTGGAGACATGCACGTTCATGTTCATTTCCACCATGCTCAGCCAACACCTGTCTGTAAGCTGCTGGCTCGACTCCATGTCTCTCAGCCCTGCCTAAGCCTAGGTTACATTTTCTCATGTACGTCATGATGTAGCTGTTTTCTTTCTTTTATCAGTAAACTTACTACCTTAGCTTCTAACTGTTCACTTTGTGCTCCTTACCCTTCCTACTGAGTACAAAACAAGGATTCTTCTTTTCCATTTTGTTTGTCTTTTTTATTTTATTTTTTTTTTAAAAATCAAATTTGGCATGCTATAATCATTGCTGGGGATAAGAAAGGTAGATAAATGAATAAGAAGTATTTCAGCTCTGCAAAACACTCAATTGGTTCCCGCTCTTCGCTTTAGGGTTTTGAGTTTTAAAACCTGATTTGTCCCATAAAAACAGCTGAAGATGTGAATTGTGATGTCAAGTCTCATCATCTCAGCGGAGTACAATTTGCAGAGCAGGTCACCAGGTGCCTTCTCAGAAGGCTGCTCAGTTGTTAGTTACAACACAGGGCAGCTTTACACATACACACACATTGCTCCCAAAATACTAAGATAAATGACATATTTTGTTTGGGGCTAAAGAAGATAGAAATTAGGAAGATGTCTGAGAGAACAAAGGAGGAATTTTAGATGGAATGTAGGGAAAGAGGTGATGTTTGGGGTATAACTGAAGAGTGCAGATGTTCCAGGTGTGCAAAGAACCAAGGCAGAACATTCCGTACAGGGAGATGGGATGGCATTTGCAAAGACTGAGACCAGAAAAAAGCCAGGCTCAACTGTGTGCTGTCCATGTAGGCGCACAAACATAGATGTCCTCAGTGGCCTCTCACAGAAACCTAAGCTCTTCTCAAATGCCGTGTCACTTAGCCTACTTAGTGGATTCCGCATCCATTTTCTGCTGAAGAGGACAGCAAGAACATGGCTGTCTCACACAGGTAGTCGTTGACAGGGCCATGATGAACTCCTACAGCAACACTCTTTTTTCAAGTCTGAGATTCCTAGCCACAATTCCACAGTGAAGAGCTGCAGTTGATCCTAAAACCAAGCTTTCTCCCACGCCAAACCATCAACTTGGTGCCAGGACTGGATTTATTACCTAGTAACTGAGGACAGAAGTAATTGGTCGCATTAGTGCCTGGCAGCTGCACTGGGGCTCCATTCTAGAAGGGAGTCCGGGACTAAAGAACTGAGACAAGTTTACTTTTCTCAGCCCAGGTGCTCTCCTGGGGCCCGCCCAGCCCTAATGAAAGCTGCAAGCCAAGGCCCGCGCAGCTGACAGGCCGGTTCCCCACTTGCAGAGGTCCAGTTTCTTTCCAACTTCTGAAAGGAAAACACTAGCTAAGGAGGAATGAAGAAATGGCTGCTCTAATTTCATCTCCTGCTGTTCTCATTTGATTCTCCACAAAAGCCAGCTCTACTCCATCAGTTGAGTGTAGAAAGGACACGATTACCTAGAGAAGTCAAGCAATAAGGACAGGACAAAATGAAAATCAGGCAGGTCACTGACTTCCAGCTAGAATGCACATACCTGGAATATTATTCAGACTGGATGGAGTGAAGTGCTTAGACTTTGGGGTCAGGTGGGTCTGCACTTGAAAACAAATTCAGTTACCCATTGTAGATGTGATCTCTGTAAGATGTGTCTGCTCTGTGCCTTGGTTTACAAGAACTTTGCAACAGAGGGTATAGACCTCCTGCCATCAAAGCTGGATGCCCTCTCTAGTTCTGTTACTATTAAAAAGAATGTTAATGAACTTCTAGCATTGGTGTCTGTCTCTGAAATAGTCCTGATCCTGTTGTCCCAGCACTTGGGAAGCAGAGTCAGAGGGATTATGAGTTAATGTCCAGCCTTGACTATATAGTAAGACTTCCTGGAATAAACAAATAAGAGTCAATTACATGGCTACTTTGAAGAAATGTCAGAATTGTGTGTACTTGCTGTATGATGACATACATAAAGCAGCCACACAGGATCTGTGAAAGTTGTTATTACATAAGTACTGCTTTAGTGTCAGAATCATGTCTCTCGAAGTGTGATCCAGGGGTATCATTTCTGTCCTGGGATATGGCAGGCACACTCTCAGGACCATCTCAACTTCTGGAACTTCAAGCCAAGCATTCTGCTGTAGCAAGATCTCCAGGTGATTTTGATACATTACTAAAGATTAGGCATTTCTGCTCTAGGTAGGAATTTTGAATGCCTTTGAGAGATTTCAGTCATCTGTAAATGTCTCAGTCCCCTAAAAACTTCTTCATCCCAACTTGTGATCTTTCCAATGAGCTCCCCTGCTCCTTCCTGGAGAAGAAAGCAATTTGTTGCTCAGGACTTCCATATCAGATTTATAACATCTTCTATATGTTTACAATCTTTCAGACATGCTGATCATACTTCTACACGGATTAATAGAACTTACCTCTGCAGTTATCTTTATTAGGTAAATAAGGAAAGCGACACTCCATGAGGTGAATTACATTATCCAAATATTTGCAAGCTCTGGGTCAATAAGTTGTTTGTTAAGCAGGATTCGTTAGTCTGTTTCTAGAATCAGTACACTTTCTGCCTTGTCCTACTGTGTTTTCATGCCAGGAAGAAGAATGGGAGTGTCTAGTTGAAGACAAACACTCAGGGACCATGCACAGGGAGGGTGTCTTTGCACATCATGAGGCTCTTATGATCATGGAACACATCAGTCTGATGATGCTCCAAGAACACGGAAACCACAGAGACACAGCCTGTGGCTCAACAAAAACAGTATCTCTTAGTGACTCGGTCAGTTGTTCAGAACTTCCTGCCTTGTGGGCAGTATGGATTGAGCAGTAGAACAGATGTCATAGGAGGAAGATTGACAGGAACTTCTCTCTGTGTGGTGCTTTGAATCAGAGTGAAATTTAGTAAGTAAACCCTGCCAACCCTGGGCAGACTTTGATATTTATGCATAAACTGGAGATATTTCATTTGTGCACAAAGCAGACAGGTTTAAGAGGAGTCTATTTTACCATAGCCCCAGGATCTTGCCTGATCTACCTAGCTGAAAGTGAATCTCTCTTCCTCTGCACTCCCACAGCATCTCTCTCACTGGTATCTGTTTTATAGCATTAAGCATTTAGGCATGACTAGAGAAGCAGTGAACTATGTGTATAGAGGCTGATGGAATCTCTTTGAACCCTGGTTCTCCTGTTTATGTAAAAAGGGATTCTTTATTGGCCATGAAGAGAATGAATTGTGGTAGACTGTACCTCAGGCTTCTGTACAAATCATAAAAGGTCTTCAGAGAGTTTATTTCAGACTTCTTGAGAAATTCTCCTGCTCCATCTACCTCTAAAACTATTCTTCCCACTGAAACAGACATCCTATATGTGGTATGTGATAACATTTTACATTTAGTTAAAAACTGAAAAGGAAATGTATGAGTAAAAAGGACAGGAAAAGAGGAGAGGAGAGGAGAGGAGAGGAGAGAAGAGAAGAGAAGAGAAGAGAAGAGAAGAGAAGAGAAGAGAAGAGAAGAGAAGAGAAGAGAAGGAAGTAAAAGCAAAGAAAGGCAACAGAAAGAACACTTCAAAAGATGGATGCTCTTCCACACTCATTGCTGGCCATATGCTAAGCAGTACTCCTGGGCAGTTTGCCAGGTGCACTATGGTCCATGTGTGTGCAAGCAGATGATTGCATACTTGAGGGCTTGTGTGTGTAAAAATGTATAGTAATCCACAGCATGTTATAATGTGAAGAAACCCATGGGAAAGAGTATGAACAAGGAAGACAGGCTTGCACCAAGCTTCCTACAGGAGACTACTTGCAGTTCGGTGATTATTTGGAACAGTTGTTCACTGTGAGAAGCATGTGGCCTCTAGGGTAATGAGCACTATATATATTACATTGTACTCTCCATTTTGAACCTCTTGGATAGGAGCTACAGAGGGTTTCAGTTACAAAGTACAGCAAAATTCAAAGTGGCTCTGTCTTTTAAGTTACCATGTATGGAACTTGCTTCATATGCAGGATAGGCTGAGTAGTAGTTTTTGAAGCTTATAAAATCTCTTAGGCCTGTCAAAAATGGCTGCTAGGAACACACCTTCTTCCTCCTTATTGGGTATCATTTGATATGTGAAATGTGTCTTGGATATTCCAAGCTTCTGCGCTAATATCAACTTATCAGTGAGTGCATGCCATGTGTGTTCTTTTGTGATTGGGTTACCTCACTCAGGATGATATTTTCCAGTTCCATCCATTTGTCTAAGAATTTCATGAATTGATAGTTTTTAATGGCAGAATAGTACTCCATTGTGTATATATTCCACACTTTCTGCACCATTCCTCCGTTGAGGGACATCTGGGTCCTATCCAGCTTCTGGCTATTATAAATAGGGCTGATATGAACATAGTGGAGCATGTGTCCTTATTACATGCTGGAGAATCCTCTGGGTATATGCCCAGCAGTGGTATAGCAGGGTCCTCCAGTAGTATTATGCCCAGTTTGCTGAGGAACCACCAAACTAATTTCCACATTGGTTGTACCAGCTTGCAAACCCACCAGCAGTGGAGGAGTGTTCCTTTTTCTCCACAACCTGTCCAGTACCTGCTGTCTCCTGAGTTTTTTTATCTTAGCCATTCTGACCTGTGTGAGGTGAAATCTCAGGGTTGTTTTGATTTGCATTTCCCTGATGACTAAGGATGTTGAACATTGTTTAGGTGTTTCTCAGCCATTTGATATTTCTCAGGTGAAAATTCTTTGTTTAGCTATGTACCCCACCAGAGAACTCCTATAGCTGATAAACAACTTCAGCAAAGTGGCCAGATATAAAATTAACTCAAACAAATAAGTTGCCTTCCTATACTTAAAGGATAAACAGGCTGAGAAAGAAATTAGGGAAAGGACCCACTTCAAAATAGTCCCAAACAATATAAAATATCATGGAGTGACTCTAACAAAACAAGTGAAAGATCTGTATGACAAGAACTTCAAGTCTCTGAAGAAAGAAATTGAAGAAGACCTCAGAAGATGGAAAGATCTCCCATGGATTGGCAGGATTAATATAGTAAAAATGACCATCTTGCCAAAAGCAATATATTGATTCAATGCAATCCCCACCAAAATTCCAACTCAATTCTTCATAGAGTTAGAAAGAGCAATTCAAAAATTCATCTGGAATAACAGAAAACCCAGGACAGCTAAAACTATTCTCAAGAGTAAAAAAACTTCTGGAGGAATCAGTATTCTGGACCTCAAGCAGTACTACAGAGCAATAGTGTTAAAAACTGTGTGGTATTGGTACAGTGACAGGCATGTAGATCAATGGAATAGAATTGAAGACCCAGAAATGAACCCAAACACCAATGGTCACTTGATCTTAGACAAAGGAGTTGAATCCATCCAGTGGAAAAAAGATAGCCTTTTCAACAAATGATGCTGGCTCAACTGGCAGCTAGCATGCAGAAGAATGCAATTCCATCCATTCTTATCTCCTTGTACTAAGCTCAAGTCCAAGTGGATCAAGGACCTCCATATAAAACCAGACACACTGAAACTAATAGAAAAGAAACTGGGGAAGAGCCTTGAACACATGGGCACAGGGGAAAATTTCCTGAACAGACTACTAATAGCCTATGACATAAGATCAAGAATTGACAAATGGGACCTCATAAAATTACAAAATTTCTGTAAGGCAAAGGACACTGTCAATAGGACAAAATGGCAATCAACAAATTGGGAAAAGATCTTTACCAACCCTACATCTGACAGACGGCTAATATCCAATATATAAAAAGAACTCAAGAAGTTAGACTCCAGAGAACCTTGTAAGGTTTCTTAAAGAAGCCTCTGGAGACTCCCCTGCAGTCCCAGGCAGTGATTCTCAGAGACTCTGACAGTTCCCTCTTTGTATTGGATATATGTCAGGAGGCTAGCTGCGCTGAGACAGGCTGCTTCCTAGGAGATGCTCCTCTAGCTAAAGGAAATTGGAATAGGAGAGGTACTGAGTAGGGTAGAGTGTACTTGGTAGGGAGTGGTATGCACAGTACAACAGGACAGAATCTTAAAGATGTTGTGGCAGTAGAGGATCCTACAAATCATAGGCCCTCTTATCTGATTTCAGAACTCTTCTCTCCCCAGCTCCACCCCCAAGTCCCCCTGAAACACACTTGTAAAGGAGGCCGAGAGAGAGAAAAAAAGAGAGAAGGTATGCTCAAATAACATTGGTTATAAGGTCATCTGCTCAGTCTTCATTCTTTTGGCACATTCTAATGGGATGAGTGCATATTGTGAGCTGAGTATTGCTGTGCAAAGGGGACCCAGCTGAATAAAACTAATGCAGTCTCAGTAGAGCCAATGGGAGTGGGAAAGGCACATGAATCACAGGCACACCTTTACATAGCTACAATGGAAAGGTGTCACTGAGACACCTAAGGTCAAGAGCATCTGACAGAATCTGCTATGGACTGAGATGATGGGCAGGCAGATGAAAAGGTGATCTGCGTGTTGCACAGAGAGACCAAGGAAGCCTCTTTAGGGTCTTCAGATACAGAGTGTAGCAGTACAACACTTTAGATTTGGTGGTTCTCAAACTGTGGGTCACAACCCCTTTGGCAAACCTCTATCTCCAAAACTGTTTGCATTACGATTCTTTTTATTATTATTGTTATTATTATTATTATTATTATTATTTTCTATATTTTTTATTTACATTCCAAATGATTTCCCCTTTCCCATATCCTCCCTCCCCGAAAGTCCCATACGTCCCTTACACTCCTTCTGTTCCCCATTCAACCCCCTCTCGCTTCTCTGTCCTGGTATTCCCCTACATCCAGTCTTTCCAGGACCAGGGGTCTCTCCTTCCATCTTCTTGGAAATCTATTTATATGTGAATTGCATCTTGGGTATTCCGAGAATCTGGGTTAATATCCCCTTATCAGTGACTGCATACCATGTGTGTTCTTTTGTGATTGGGTTACCTCACTAAGGATGATATTTTCCAGTTCTGACCATTTGCCTAAGAATTTCATGAATTCATTGCTTTTAATTGCAGAGTAGTATTCCATTGTGTAAATATACCACATCTTCTGAATCCATTCCTCCGTTGAGGGACATCTGGGTTATTTCCAGCTTCTGGCTATTATAAATAAGGCTGCTATGGACATAGTAAAGCATGTGTCCTTATTGCATGCAGGTAAAGCCTCTGGGTATATGCCCAGGAGTGGCATAGCAGGATCCTCCAGGAGTATCATGCCCAGTTTTCTGAGGAACTGCCAGACTACTTTCTAGAGTGGTTGTACCAGCTTGCAATCCCACCAGCAGTGGAGGAGTGTTCCTCTTTCTGCACATCCTTGCCAACAACTGCTGTCTCCTGTGTTTTTGATCTTAGCCATTCTGACTGGTGTGAGATGGAATCTCAGGGTTGTTTTGATTTGCATTTCCCTAATGACTAAGGATGATGAACATCTCTTTAGGTGCTTCTCAGCCATTAGATATTCTTCAGGTGAGAACTCTTTGTTTAGCTCTGTACCCCATTTTTTAATAGAGTTATTTGGTTCTCTGGAGTCTAACTTCTTGAGTTCTTTGTATATATTGGATATTAGCCCTCTGTCAGATGTAGGGTTGGTAAAGATCTTTTCCCAGTTTGTTGGTTGCCGCTTTGTCCTTTTGACAGTGTCCTTTGCCTTACAGAAACTTTGTAATTTTATGAGGTCCCATTTGTCAATTCTTGATCTTAGAGCATAAGCTATTCTGTTAAGGAAATTTTCCCCTGTGCCCATATGTTCAAGGTTCTTCCCTAGTTTCCTTTCTATTAGCTTCAGTGTGTCTGGTTTTATGTGGAGGTCCTTGATCCACTTGGAATTAAACTTAGTGCAAGGAGATAAGAATGGGTCAATTTGCATTCTTCTGCATGTTGACCTCCAGTTGAGCCAGCACCATTTGTTGAAAAGGCTATCTTTTTTCCACTGGATGGTTTTAGCTCCTTTGTCAAAGATCAAGTGACCATAGGAGTATGGATTCATTTCTGGGTCTTCAATTCTATTCCATTGATCTACATGCCTGTCCCTATACCAATACCATGCAGTTTTTAACACTATTACTCTGTAGTACAGCTTGAGGTCCGGGATACTGATTCCCCCAGACATCCTTTCACTCTTGAGAATAGTTTTAGCTGTCCTGGGTTTTCTGTTATTCCAGATGAATTTTTGAATTGCTCTTTCTAACTCTATGAAGAATTGCATTGGGATTTTGATGGGGATTGCATTGAATCTGTATATTTGGCAAGATGGTCATTTTTACTATATTAATCCTGCCAATCCATGAGCACAGAAGATATTTCCATCTTCTGAGGTCTTCTTCAATTTCTTTCTTCAGAGACTTGAAGTTCTTGTCATACAGATCTTTCACTTGTTTGGTTAGAGTCACACCAAGATACTTTATATTGTTTGTGGCTATCGTGAAGGGTATCATTTCTCTTATTTCTTTCTCAGCCTGCTTATCCTTTGAGTATAGGAAGGCTACGATTTGCTTGAGTTGATTTTATATCCAGCCACTTTGCTGAAGTTGTTTATCAGCTGCAGGGGTTCTCTGGTGGAGTTCTTTGGGTCGATTAAGTATACTATCATATCGTCTGCAAATAGTGATAGTTTGACTTCTTCCTTTCCAATTTGTATTCCTTTGACTTCCTTTTGTTGTCTAATTGCTCTAGCTAGAACTTCAAGTACTATATTGAAAAGATATATATAGAGAGGGCAGCCTTTTCTAGTCCCTGATTTTAGTGGGATTGCTTCAAGTTTCTCTCCATTTAGATTGATGTTGGCTACCGATTTGCCGTAAATTGCTTTTACTATGTTTAGATATGGGCCTCGAATTCCTGATCTTTCCAAGACCTTTAACATGAAAGGATGTTGAATTTTGTCAAATGCTTTCTCAGCATCTAATGAAATGACCATGTGGTTTTTTTCTTTGAGATTGTTTATGTAGTGGATTACATTGATGGACTTCCTTATATTGAACCATCCCTGCATCTCTGGGATGAAGCTTACTTGATCATGGTGAATGATCATTTTGATGTATTCTTGGATTCGGTTGGCAAGAATTTTATTGAGTATTTTTGCATTGATATTCATAAGAGTAATTGGCCTGAGATTCTCTTTCTTTGTCAGATCTTTGTGTGCTTTTGGTTTCAGCCTAATTGTGGCTTCATAGAACGAGTTGGATAGTGTTCCTTCTGTTTCTATTTTGTGGAATAGTTTGAAGAGTATTGGTGTTAGGTCTTCTTTGAAGGTCTGATAGAATTCTGCACTAAAACCGTCTGGACCTGTGCTTTTTTTGAGTTGTAAGACTTCCAATGACCACTTCTATTTCTTCAGGGGTTATAGGACAGTTTAGATGGTCTATTTGATCCTGATTTAATTTTGGTAATTGGTATCTGTCTAGGAAATTGTCCATTTCCTCCAGATTTTCTAGTTATGTTGAATACAGGCTTTTTTAGTAGGCTCTGATGATTTTTTGAATTTCCTCAGTTTCTGTTGTTATATCTCCCTTTTTGTTTCTGATTCTGTCAGAAAGCCAACATACACGTGGAAGCTAAACAATGCTCTACTCAATGATACCTTGATCAAGGAGGAAATAAAGAAAGAAATCAAAGACTTTTTAAAATTTAATGAAAATGAAGGCACAACATACCCTAATTTATGGGACACAATGAAAGCAGTGCTAAGAGGAAAACTCATAGCCCTGAGTGCCTCCAAAAAGAAACGGGAGACAGCATACACTAACAGCTTAATGGCACACCTGAAAGCCCTGGAACAAAAAAAAACAAATACACCCAAGAGGAGTAGAAGGCAAGAAATCATCAAACTCATGGCTAAAATCAATCATGTAGAAACAAATAAAACCATACAAAGAATCAACAAAACTAGGAGTTGGTTCTTTGAGAAAATCAACAAGATAGATAAGCCCTTAGCCAGACTAGCCAGAGGGCACAGAGACAGTATCCAAATTAACAAAATACATTAAGATTCTTAACAGTAGCAAGTTTACAGTTACTAGGTATCAACAAAATTAATTTTATAGTTTGCATTAAAGGGTTACAGCCTTAGGATCGTCGAGAACCACTGCTTTAAAAGTAATAAAAGAAGCCAGGTGTGTGAAATTAAGTGAAGAAAGACCTGGATTCAGGTGAGAAGGATTCCAGGGTACAAAAAATTAGTGGCCATGCTGGGCATTCTGATCTTGACCCAAGACATACGAGAAGCTTCTGCCTTGAAAATGGAGGCCATATAACTCATAGAGCTGAACATTTTCCATATTATTAAGAGTGGTTCTTTCAAATAACCCTGCAATTCTCCCCCTTTATAAAGTCAAGCTTTATCTTCATCCTCTGAATGTCAACCAGAATTATAATGTGTAAAATGTGAGGAAAGTGACTCACTGTGACTTCTGAGGTTAGGCTTGGAGAAGGCTGCCATCCACATGGCACAAGTTTTTGGATTGCTTTCCAGCAAAAATCAGATATATGTTGGGAAGGTACTCAAGCAATCATGCAGAAGTTTACATGGAAGAATAGGAACTCCTCCACATAGACAGCACCTGAGTATTAGCAATTGAAAGCTATTGGAAGCTGACCATCCAGCTACAATTAAGTCTTCAGATGAAAACATGTTGGTTGACATCTTGGCTGTTAGCTTCATGAGACGCCCAAACCAGAGCCACTCGGCCCAGCTGCCTTTAAATCCATGACTCACTGGAGATAATAAATGTTATTTCAAACTTTAAAAAAAAATACTTAAATATTATATTTTACTTAATTTACAATAATTATACATACTTAGGTGGTGCAATGTGATATTTCAATATGTAGTAAAAATAATGAAATAAAGCTAAGTAGCATGTTTATTATCTCAGTTTTTGTGGGCACACTTAAAAGTCCTTTAATCTGTTTTGATTTATGCATATTAGTTATAACACCATAATGTACAATACATTACCAGCAATCTTTCCCTCCTATTGGCCTGATAATTAGTACCACTTGGGCAATGTCTCTTTTCTCCTCTACTTCACGCCATTTATTATCAATTAAGTTGAACACTACAAGGTATCTCAAAACATGGGAGGAAAAAAGGAGAGACTCTGGGGTAGAGAGACTTGACATCTTCCCTTCCATTTAAAGGTTGTATGGAAGGCATGTGTTTAACTTTTTGGCCTTTCCATTTTTAATTTGTCACATGAGATGATGTCTGTAGAATATGTAAGATACAATTTGCCTTTAAGTCTCAACTTCTTCTTTTTTCCACCATTTTCATATTCAACCAAAACATGACTTTGTCAAGAAACAGTTTTCAGTTGACAGTGAGTATCACAAAATGAGGTTTTGATCACTGTGGTGGTTTGAATAGGAATGGCCCCCATAGACTCATGTGTTTGAATACTTGGTCCTACAGGCAATGGCACAATTAGGAGGTATAGCCTTGTTCGAGGAAATGGATCAGTAGGGAGTAGGCTTTGAGGCCTCAGATGTCCAAACCATACCCAGTGTGGTATTCTCTTCCCATCACCTGCTGATCAGATCCAGATGTAGAACTCTCTCAGCTACTTCTCTAGCACCATGTCTACCTGCATGTCACCATGCTTTCTGCCATGACAATAATGGACTAAACCTCGGAACCGTAAGCCAGTCCCAATTAAATGTTTTCCTATATAAGAGTTGCTGAGGTCATGGTGTCTTTCCACACCCATAAAACCCTAGAATCATCTCCCTAGAAGGAAAGGCTTACAGAGCTGTTTTCCTGAAGCTGACTTTGAACATGCTTCCACAGAAACATGATTGATTTTTTTTTTTAAGTCTATCACAGAGGGTTAGACTTGAAATGATATTCATGAATCTTCTTCCAGCATTTTAAACATAATTGTGGGACAGTGGACCATGCCAGGAAACTTGGTATGTTTGAGTGGTTTCAGAGTCCCCAGCACCCAAGCACCCACCTGAGATCATAGGCAGCTCCCTGCTCCTACCAGATTCCTGGCCTGGAACATGTGCCACACTTCCATCATAGGAAACATGGCCTGTGGTCACGTACCCCAAAACAGAGTTTTCCATGCTAATGAGATATCTAGAGGCCCTGAGGGTTTAGCCAATAAGCTTCCCTTCCTGGACATTCCTCCAGGCAAAAGGTATTTAATCTCTGCTGAACCTTGAAGAGGTGGTATGCACCCATTTTCCATGATGAACAATCGATAAACAGTTTGGAACCTGGGACTGTGTCTTCCATCAAAAACCTCCATGGGGAGCATGGAGAAAGCATTTGCCTATAGAGCCGGCAGTCTAAGTCTCCTGCAGAAGGCCCCTCTGCACTCCCAGGCAACTACTGCTAAGCTAGACAATCACAATTGAGCTAAGCCAGAGTTCCACCTCTTTGTGGTTTTCCAGCACTGGATGCCCAGGAGTCAGGGAACCCCAGCTTCGGCCTCCCATATCCTAGGCTGCATTTTCCCACCTGAGTGGTGTATTTCTTCTCCAGTACACCTACCACCATGTTTGACTAGACCTGGGAAGGCCTTTGACTCACACTGGTCTTCCAAGAATCCCATCTGTGGGCATGGGGAATCCAAACAGAGTGGGTAGAAGATCAATCTCTTCTGTGGTTGGCCTGAGAAGATATGGAACTAGAAGCTATAGAGGCTTCAATTCTTCCTCTATTACCTACTAACTCAAGCCAGTCTGAAGAGATCAAGACATTCTATTAGCAAACAGAGAAATAGCAAGTATTCAAACACATGGGAAACACTCTATGGTGTTTCTTTGGCATAGTCAAATTCCCAGCCTTGCTACTCTTAGGCTCTGGAGCATTAGGTAAAAGGAGTGTTACTTATACACAGGCCTTCAATACTGTGGCTATCCATCTGATGTTTGTAATCAAAGCATGGGCAGTCATGGGTGTACAGCTGATGGAAATATGATGAACAAAGAAATGGTTCACATTCTGCTAGGACAAATTCCCTGATCCTGCTCAGAATTCATTGAATTAAAGCTTATGAGTTATTTGCTTCTGAAAGTTTCTATTTAGTATTTTTAGTCTTTAGTTGGTCCTTGCTCACTGAAAAAAATGGAGATTTGGCTCAGCTTAACCAACAGCATCTAAGTGGGAGTGGCTCTGTCCAAGTACAAGCAGACATATAAGGAACTAGTCCTAGCTTTAACTGTAAAGAATGTCATTTCCCAAGTACTGAAAGCTCCTTTTACTTGATCTTCTATAGAAGATACACAGAGCAGAGCTGTATCTTCTCTGAAACTGCCTCCACTGATATAAAACATGGAAGAGACCAACACTGAGAAAACAGCTCAACAGAGATTCTCTCTTGAAAGTACTCCTAGGAGGTGAAGATGGGGAGCAGAGACTACAGCTGAGCATTCCTCAGGAACCTGTGAAATGTGTTGCTGTCTGCCAAGAGAGCCACTTCCCTATCTCCCCATGCCTCTAATAAGGCATCTCCTATCCAGATGTTCCTATTGTGTGTAGCAAAGCTACCAGTCTCTTTTAGCCTGCAAGCTCACTCCCCTGCTAGCCTAAATGCCTAAACTCTCCCAGATTACAGGTCCTACTCACATGTTCCCTTTATAATCCAAGAGCTACCCCCAATGAAATTTTTCTCTCTGCTCCCAAGAAATCAGTCTGCCATGGCAGCTTTGGATTCCCCACATGCCTCTGGCTATTCTCTCTATAGTTCTAGGCTAAAACTGTCTCCCATCCACGGACCAGTCTAGTTCAGTGGTTTTACTATGCCCTCATAAACAAGAGTATAGTAAAACAGCAAACTGAGTGCCAAGGCTGCCTTGAGGGTCAGAGAGGAGAGCAAAACATGAGAAAACCAAGAAGATTTTATATGACAGTCAGCAGGGTGGTGAGTCTTTGAGCTGATAGAAGTTGTTCCGATTGACCCAGATTACCTTGCTGAAGTTAACTGACCTTTGAGGGCAGAAAAAGGGAGGTTCTTGTAAACAGAAATGTAAACTTATCAGGCGAGAATAAGACCACTACCATAATTTCTGAAGCAAGCTTTATTAAAGCTCAGAACTTTAATAACAAAGCTGGTCAGGAAGATGGATACTGACCAGGTCCATATCGGGGATTCACAATGTCACTGAGAATTACATTAGTCAGGCGCTTATAAAGGCAAACTCCAAACAAGGCTACATACTTCCTGCCAACATCCAATCTAGGGCAAACATACATCCTGATGTACTTCCTGCCTATATACTGCCTGCCTACTTGCTGTCTAACACATCCTGTGCTGTTGGGACAACCAACCTTGTTTATAGAAGTGGAAACACTTGGCTTGTTGTCTTACAGGAACAGCTCCCAGCATTCCAGGAAATTGTCTGTCTTTGGACAAGTGGGGCTTACGTGTTAGAGACATTTGCTTTATAGATCTCTTAAGCACCATAATTTAAAACTTAAAAGATAACTTAAGCCCTCACAAACCTGCCCTTAGGCCTCTGTTTACCCAATAGCATTTTATCTGTTTACCTAGTCAAAGTCCTTCTGTTTAGGACATTGTCATCAACACTGCCATTTTGGGGGCTGCTGTGGACCTTGTTGGCCTTTTGCTTTGGTTCCTGTTCAGTCTGCACCCAGACAGTGCAGAGGTCTTACTGGAGTATAGTGAGAGAGAGGAGAGAGATAAAGCTCGAGTCCATTGTCCCTGTTCTCACACCTGATAGTGTAACAATAATCTGCAGGGAGAAGCAGGCAGTGAGGACTCTCTCTGTGGTTGGCCTGGTGCATACCCTGTTTGAACGATGGAGAGAAGAAAAAGCAAAAGAATTTTTAATGGCATTTTTCTTTATAAAGGTTGCTTTAGGGAGCCAAGTATTAATCAAGTGCTTCTTTGTGAGAGGGTTGTGTGGTAAACTCCCTTGTTTTCAACAGATGTTGAAGCAGTCTGAGCCAGAATTCAGGAAAACTGCTCTCCCTTCATATCCACCCTAGCCCCAGGGGCTGTGATAAAGTTGACTAAACTAGATTCAGGCCCTGGGCTCTGGTGACCTCCCAGAAATCTCTGGATTCACTGCATCTGAAACAGAAATGGTGGCTGCAGAGTGTCTGCCATAAGAGAAGGTGATGAGGAGCCCACACTGAGTCAGCAGAAGCCATGAACAGGGAGGTCCAGGTGCTAAGAGCTGTGTTGATGCTCATGGGATGAAGGAACTGTACCACTGTCCTTATTTTCTGAAGGAAGTCCAGGCTACTCTACAGCACTCCTAGAAATATGGTCCTTATTTAGAACTGAAACGTTCATTTGTGCAACATCCTTGCTTGGGACCTTTTTTGTGCTAGTGTTTCCCCCTATAGCCACAATGAATGAGATGCCCCACCTCCGGAAATGGTTTGTATTTAACACAGCATACTAATTGTCACATCCACGGGCTATCCAGGAAATGGGACAGCCATGCTCTGGGGTCTCAGTCAAAGACATACAAGCCTTAAAGAGAGGTATGTACTCAGGTAAAGCTAAGCTCTGGAGTCAGAGAGCTAGGCCCAACTTCATGAGCCTTGGAAAACCCTGGAACCCCTTGAAGACTGGCTTTCCAGTGTGAAGTAAAGCTAGCATCACATACTGGAGCGAACTTTTATGAGGTTAAGTGAAGGAAGCATGTTTGGCTTTGACTGGTCAATTTTCCTTTCTGCTATTGAGGTAGGATAGAAGAATGTGATAGAGTGTACAGATGCTCTGGTGCCAAATGCAATACTGTTGAGTGAAATATTTTAAAAGGTAGAACTAGCACGTTCCCGGGCTTGTGCTTCTAATTCTCTGCCCCATTGGCCTGGATGGCCATGCACTGGAGATTCGTGAAGATTCACTGGCCCGAAGTTCCTGAAACATCTCCACCCAGCTCACTAGGTTCCCAGTAGCGGGTCACTACCACATCAATCCCGTGCTTCAAAACCCTCAAGAGCCCTTGTGGTGCACATCTGGCAAACTCACACTTTGCTGCCATACCTTTCTCTCTTGAACCCAGATGAGTCACTGAGTAAAGGAAAATGCATCACAAACTTAGTTCAGAAACAATGGTAACTCAATCTCTGGGCACAACACCTAAAACTTAATCTTCTAAGCCTTATTTAAATCTGATCCCTCAGGTGGCAGATCCTTTTGGATCCGCCATGATACTAGGAAACTCTAGCAACTACATTTTACTCCTCTGCCACCCTGGTTCCAAAAGGAAGTAACTCTCCTGCTTCCTCTCTCCTTCTGTCCAACCCAGAAGTCCCACCTATTCGCCCAGTGATTGGCTCCTTTATTCATTAGGGACTTGGTTCACAAGAACAGCACCAGGCTCAGCCACAACACAATACTTCTGTCCAGTTCACTGGTTTCTATTCCCAGTCCTTCAAACAATGAACTGCCCCAGAAGTTTGCCAATGGCAGGATCTAACCAACTCTGCAGTGCTGTTGTCTGGAAAGAGCCTTTCTCTGCTCTTATGAACATCCTGAAGCCTGAAATTATTGTGTTAACACTCCATACCTGAAATTAGCCTGCCCCCTCCCATGCTAGGGACTGAACTTAGGGCCTCTCGTATGCTGGATAAGTACCCAACTGTTGAGCTACATCCTAGTGCCCCTCCAATCTCGTTCTCCTTGTTGTTAGTATCAGCACAGCAGTGTGGTAGAGGGATGGTGTGCTGGCTGGTTTTGTGTGTCAACTTAACACAAACTGGAGTTATCACAGAAAAAGGAGCCTCCCTTGAGGAAATGCCTAAATAAGATCCAGCTGTAAGACATTTTCTCAGTTAGTGATCAAGTGGGAAGGGCCCATTGTGGGTGGTTGTCCCTGGGCTGGTAGTCCTGGGTTCTATAAGAAAGCAAGCTGAGCAAGCCAGTGGAAGCAAGTCAGTAAGGAACATCCTTCCATGGGCCCTGCATCAGCTCCTGCTTCCTGACCTGTTTGAGTTCCACTCCTAACTTCCTTTGGTGATGAGCAGCAATGTGGAAGTGTAAGC
Organism: Tokudaia tokunoshimensis; assembly: GCA_036184795.1. NCBI lineage: Eukaryota > Metazoa > Chordata > Mammalia > Rodentia > Muridae > Tokudaia > Tokudaia tokunoshimensis. The sequence continues at coordinate 80,621,233 of BTHU01000005.1, read as the reverse complement.
GGAATAAACCCTTTCCTCCCCAATTTGCTTCTTGGTCATGATTTTTTGAGCAGGAATAGAAACCCTGAATAAAACAGATGGAAAGGATCGTACTGGCTGAGACTATGTCATGGTTCAGCCACTGTACAGATGGCATATCTGTGAAAACTTCAAAATACTTCTACAAGGTGGAAGTATTATTCCTCCTTCTGCAGACAAAATCCCAGAGAGATTAAATGCTTTTTCTTAGGTTACACAAGTAGCACAAAATGGAACAGTCATTTGAAATTTAGAGATATAGTTTCCAACCTGATGATGCTAATTCTCTCTTTGCATGTGAACCCCCTTGGATCCCATATCTGAACATTGGTCTTCTCAGTAAAAGTGCTAAGACAGAGGGAGGATAATTTTGAGTTTGAGATCAGTTGTAACCTGACACTGAGACTCTTTCTCAACAAAGCAAAATAACATGTAGACTATTGAAAAACATAAATCTAAAACCCTTTTCTTTTTTAAGAAGCTTTCTATGATATATTGGTTTATTACTTTAGCGTTAACTCTATTTGAATTGTACCTTTGAAAATTGGAGCATAACAATGACAACTAATGAATTTGTTATTTTCCATTGTAAAAAGAGAAAGGAGGAGGAGAGGTGACGCCGGCTGAGGACATTCCCGGCAAAGGATATTTTCTCTAAGTTATGTCAATAAAATGCAAGGTTCAATATTTCTCTCTTTCCAAACTGATTTTTTTTTAAAGTATAAAATGCCAGGCTTTAGAGCATGTACATGTCAGAGGAAGATCTTCCCCCAAATTGTGCCCAAGCTCACATATAACATGCAGTCTTACTGAACCTACTAACACCACTATGAGATGTGCATTACTGCTTTTATTCTTGCAGCTGATAAACTTCAAAGAGGTTGAGTAACTTGTACATATCTACTATGTAGGGACTCAGCTGGCTCTTTCCCCTTTACCTTTTATCCTTCAAGTTTGTAGACAGGGCTAACAAACACCCAAGTGGCCTCAGTCAGATTCTTTCCGGATGTCACAACAGGCATTTGGGGTTGGGCCTGAGTACAGCTCCTCCAGAAACAAGCAGCACGTACAGGGTGGAGAGGTCATTGGGGAGGCCTGGAGGGTGGTGACCTGGTATCCAGGGAGGCAGGCAAAGCAGGTTTCCAAAAAACTTGGGTTGGGCAAGAGTGAGAGGTCCAGGCAGCTGTCCCAGTCACAGATTCCAGCAGATTTCCAGAGAGAAAGTTCAGTACCCAGGAATCTGTGAAGCCCAACGGCATGCACCAAGGCAAACTAGAAAATTAACAGCTTATGAGCTGGGACTAAGCAGTTCAAATGCTCAGGGGTCATGAGTACCCTGATACCTCAGGTGAATGAAACAGAGCCCTCCCCATGGAATAAGCGAGATGGGAGTATCGTGGTAGTTAAAAGAGAAGATTTCTGAGGCCACCTTGGGTTGTTGCCAATCCCAGGTGATGCATGTCAGCTGTGTGGCCATGAAAAATTGCTTCAGTGATTTGCATCCTAGGCTCTTTATCCATCAAATGGTGATGCCAATATGGAGATAAGAGGAGGGGAGAGGAACAGCACTGGGCTTCTCTCAGTGGTCTGAGCTGCAGCCACTTGTCACTGTTGGTATAGATGGATGCTCACATGGTGGTTAGAGGCCAAGGATATAGAAAGCACAGACAACAAGCCTTGGCAATCCATGCAAGGGATGCTATAAACATTCGCGGGTGGGTTAGCTCACGCAAAGTTTGGTACGGAAAGTACAAGAGTCCCCTATTGGGCTTATATAGGACTAAAGTTCATAAATGCTCAAGAGCATGCTACTTTGCAGGTGAGTAAGCTGAATCTTGACAGTTTAACTGATGGATGTACAATTGGAGCTGGAAAAATAATGAAGCGTGTTTTTCTAGTGCAAAATAGAGATAAAAATCCAGACATAAGTGCAGATATAGTACAATGGCGGTTTTGAGGAAAGAGCGAGCTATTTGGCTTGGGGAAGTAAGAAAGGACTGTGCATGTACAAGTGTGTGTGTGTGTGTGTGTGTGTGTGTGTGTGTGTGTGTGTGAATTTCATCTGGGTCTTGGCAAGGTCATCTGAACACTGTTACAAGCTCTTTAATACCCTCCACCTGTGCCCCATTGGTTCCAAGAAAGCATCTCTTCTAGACAGCAGTTCTTGATTGGCTGGCATTGTCTGCTCCAGCCATACTTGATCTCTCAGGAAGTCCTCAATTAGGTCCTCCTGCAGAAGATGCCTTTGCGGCTGCACAGCCCCTGGTTGCCCCACCGTTCCTGCTATACTCTCTCATTTTGCTTTGTGGTCACTATAAGTTAAGTGACATTACCTTACCAAATTTCCCTGGCCTTGATGCCAGACCTTGCCACCACCTAGAATGGACCATATATTGAGTCTAGCTGTGAGCCAAAATAAACCTCCTTTAAGTTCCTTAACTCAGATGTTCTATCACAGGGACAGAAAAGTTGCATAACCATTAGTGACCATGATGATGATGACGATAAATTCATTCCAGTCTGAAATGTTGGGTAATGAGACCCCCCCACACAAAGTAAAGGAGCTGACGTTAGCAAAAGGGAGACAAAATATTGCCTAATGGCCAGGTCTGCTGTCAATTAGAGGTTAAAGAAATCCTGAAAAACAGAAAGCCTAGATGTATTGGTTCCCAGAAACTTCCAAGGAGGGGATGATTATAGTTTATTTAATCCAGCTTTTCAGGCTGTGTCTGAGAGATTTGAGATCAGTAAGTAAGATTGTGTGTGTGTGTGTGTGTGTATGTGTGTGTGTGTGTGTGTGTGTGTGTGTGTGTGTGTGTAGCAGAGCCATTTCTTAAACATGCTTGGAACAGAATACCTTATTTGGTCTCAAAAAAAAATCACCAAAACAAATAAAACAACAATAACAAAAAAACAAAAATAAGAAAAAAAAACTTGTGAGATGACAATCACCACAAAAATTAGCAAATATAAACAGAGCTGTCAAGAATGAAGTCATGGGGCTGGTGAGATGTCTCAGTGGGTAAGAGTACTGACTGCTCTTCCAAAGGGCCTGAGCACAAATCCCAGCAACCACATGGTGGTTCACAACCATCCGTAATGAGATCTGATGCACTCTTCTGGTGTGTCCAAAGACAGCTACAGTGTACTTACATATAATAAATAAATCTTAGCAAAAAAAGAAACAAAACAAAAACAAAAAACAACAAAATCATCCCATCTTCAAATTTAAAGTCCTAACCCATACTCCAAATCTACATTGTTAGGAAATGAACATATGAAGATGCAATGAATTAATGAGAGCACACTGGATTAGCATGGGCCTAGACCCAATGGACTGATGTCTTCAGTAAAAGAGAAATTTTCAATATGCACAAAGGCATTAATCCCAAGCATGAAGACAGAGATGAAAGCACCTGCAAGACACAGAATCCAAGGACTTCCTGAAAGCACTAGAAACTAGAAAGTTGATAGAAGAAATCAACTGTATGGACCTTGATCACAGACTAGCTGCCTTCAGCACTGTAGACAACAACTTCTTATTGTTTAAGAGTTAGTTTGTGGTACATTGTTAGGGAAGCCCCAGGAAATGTGTACAAAGTACTAAGAAAAATTATGTAAGATCAGTGCAAGGGGAAGAACATTGTATTAATGAAATAATTTAGCTATGCAATAATTCATCCAAACACAAAGTATGTATGAGAAATTGGCCCTAAGCCAGGTAGAATCAGAATGCCACTCACTTTGCCTTTCAGTAGACCAAAGTATGATCCCACCGGAGGCATAACAGAAGGAAGCATATTAAGGACCCAAAGGAATGAGATAGGCAAAGGTTTGCACACAAACTGTGATGTCTATGAGTTAGGCCTTGATGAATTAGTATACTTTCATGATAGCTGCCTAAGGGAGCCAATTGTTTGTGACATTGGAAGGGGCTGTCTATAATCTTTTCCCTGGTCTTATACAAGCAATGAAAGATCAGGATCACAGGATTGCTAAATTTACTTAATAGGACAAGGCAAACAAATAACCCCAACAAGTCAAGCTAGTTAATATGATCCACTGTACTAACTGACCTGATAGTCACAGGAAAAACAGCAGCTGAGATGGTGATCTCTACATGCTCAGCCCCAAATCCTTCTGGAACTTTAGGCTCATTTGAGAAAAGGCTTCTGAAATTTACTCCATTGGGGGTCTTCTTAGTCGGTCTGCCCAGAAATCTCTACAGTGCCAAAAAAGTCAGATTGTGTTATTTATGTAGTAAAAGCAACAACAAGAAAAAAAAATCACAGTTTCTTTCCAAGTGTCCCACACATGGGAAGCCAAGCCTTCAGCAGGTTATTAACGTGTTGAAAGGCTGTGCTTCTAGGCTCAGAAACAGGAGCCAGGCCTACTAGTCTTGGCTTTGGGATCTTTAGTTATTCCATATTAGGGGGCCCCAGGCTCCTAGACTTTAACTTCTAGAGGATGCTGCACTAAGCAAGCTGCTAAAAAAACTAGAGCAGAGAATAGAATCAACTACAGCTGGAGCCACATCTGCTCTGAAGAATGATGTCAGACATGCTACTAGAGGGGGCCTTTCCTGTCTCCAATTACCTACCCACTGATATAACAAGCTCTCTGAAACTTCACTGAGATTATGAACCTATTACATAGGTTTATAACGGAGAACAAAGGAGTGAGAAGAGTCAGGACACAAAGCAATAGTCTTGTTTGACTGACCCACTGCTCTAGGGAGGCCCAGTGTTCCCTTAGAACCTGCACTAGGCTCCCTTCACTGGAATTCTTACTTAAATTCACTCTCTAGACGTTTATTACTGTTGAATTTTTCTTAACTCACCTGTTGGATTTTGATCAACTGCTTGGGTAGAAATACTTCAAAACTTCTACTTCCAATCCATGCTTTTCTCTTCGATCTTTGTGTGTGTGTGTGTGTGTGTGTGTGTGTGTGTGTGTGTGTGTATGTGTGTGTAGAATAGAGTTTATTCAGGGCATGGGATGGGAGTTAAAGGGGTAGTAGAGGCAGGGAAAGGCAGAGAGAGGGAGAGAGTAGAGAAGCAGAGGCCGGCCACGACCAGGTGGAGAGAAGGGGGGGGAGGAGGAAAGAGAAGAGTCCAAGAGGGCAAGAGAGAAGCTGAGAGTGAGAGAATAAGAGATGCAAGAGACTCTTCAATCTTATAGTTCTTCAAATTACGTTTTCCCCAGGATCTCGTTCTCAACAAACCCATTAGCATTTCTCATAAAACTAGGTCCCTCCAGGACCCCCTCAGTCTGTTTTCTTCAATCTGAAACCTGGAAGCATTCCCAACCTTTCCCTTTCTAGAAGATGAATTCTGTAACTGTACGATCTTGATGGGAGTGAAGACATTCTAAAGCAGTGGTTCTCAGCCTTCCTAATGTGATCCTTTAATACAGTTCCTCACGTTATGGTGAACCCCAACCATAAGATTATTTTTGTTGATACTTCATAACTGTAATGATCCTAATGCTATAAATCAGACTGTAAATATCTGTGTTTTCTGATGATCTAAAGTAACTCCTGTGAAAGGGTTATTCGATCTTCCCACCGAAGGAGTTGCAATCCAGAGGTTGAAAACCTCTGCTGTAGAGACACTTGATTACTCCCTTTGGTTACAAGACTAATAAAATAATGGACTCCGAGAAACTGGAATTCCCCCAGAAACCTTGTGGTAAGAATTAAACAAACAAACAAATAAATAAATAGCTGAAGCCCTAATGGAAATGTTCTCCTGGAGAAAAATTAACAACTTGCTAGATGAGTTTGCCAGATAGAGAGACAAGGATGGGCCTGGAAACAGTTCCTTAACTGGATTACTAAATTACACATACACACCTTTGCTCCTATTTAAACCTAAACCTTATTTGAAACCTGAAGATGACTTGGGGTTCAATGAATCTTGTCAATGCAGACACATTGATTAAGTCTCCTTTTCTCCAAATACTTGTTTGTGAAACTGACTTATTGAGGACATGTGGGTGAGCCTGTTTTGTTGGGGATTTCAGAGAGTAGGCTATGCTACTAATGACTCTTGAAACATTTCTAAAATCTATTGGGCCATCTTATTTCTTACTAGTTCATCCTCTCTATTCTTACTGATACTACCCAAATTCAGGACAATGTTTTTCACTTAAGACATTATAGTAGTTTTCAAATGGGCTTCTTTGCCATTAGCTCATTTTAATCCAAGTCATAGTATCCTTAGCAGTCAACATACTATTTTTAAAAAGTAAAAATCCATAGTCAAAGGCTAGAAATAGAAGGAAACCAACTCAGTAAAGTTAAGGTCATTTGTTAAAACTCAGAGCTGACCTTGTGCTGTGGAAAAACTGAAAGCCTTCCCTTTAGGGTAACAGGCAAGGCAAGGGTGCTATTTTTACTGTTTCTAGTCAATATGGTAATGGAATTCTTAGTTGAAGCCTTTAGGAGAAAAATAAAGCAGAGAAAACGGAACATATGCAGTAAAATTATATCTGTGTGCAGATGACATTGCTTTACATGCAAAACATTCTAATAATTCCATCACCAAACTGTTGGAACTACTAAATGAGTTAGCAAAGTAGCCTAGTACAAAATCAATATGTAAAAATCAGTTTCACTGGTCTTGGAGTGGTAGTGCAGACCTTTAGTTCCAGCACTCAGGAGGCAGAAATAGGTGGATCTCTGTGAGTTCAAAGTCAGCCTGGTCTACATAGCAGCTTCCAGGACAGCCAGGGATACATAAGAAGACCCTATATCCAAAATCATTTGATTAACTGATTAATTAATTTAATAAACAAAATCAGTTGTACTTATACAACTAAAACTATAAAATGTTCTTGAAAGAAGTTAAAGAAGAAACAAATAGGGTTTGCATGATGGCCCAGAAGGCAATAAAGACAGTCACAGTGTGTAATGACCTAAGTTCAACCAGTAGAACCTGAAGGAAAGACAAAGACAACTGACACTTGCACATTATTCCCTGACTCTTTATATGTACTCCATGACATGTGTACCCATGTACAAACACATGTACCACACAAAACAAAAAGCAAAAAAACAAAAACAAAAACAAAAAACAAAAGAACTGCTTGTTATTCCTAAAGGGAAAGCTTTCAGTTTTCCACAGCACGAGGTCATCTGTGAGCTTTTAGTGCACACCTTTAATATACTGAGCTATACATTTCTAGACTTTTGACAATGGATTTTTACTTTTAAAAAATAATATATTGATTTCTAAGTGTAGAGTGAGTTGGATTAAAATGAACTAATAGCAGAGAATCCCATATGGGAAATACTGTAATGGTTATAGAAGACATAAACCAGTGGAGTGCCGTTCTGGTTTGCTGAATAAGAAGACAGTATGGAGCAAGAACTGATCCTACCCTAAGCAACCTAGAGAACCCACACAATTTGTATTTAAAAGCTTAATGAAATACTTTTTCAGAATTCAAAAGCTTTTCTTCAGAATTCCATCCTAAAATTCATGTGGCATCTCAAGGGACCCAACTCATCAACAATAGCTTGAAAAGAACAAAAGTTGACATCTCAATTGCAGGACTTACAAATTTGGAGGAAAGCAATAGTGATCAAAACAATGGAGTCAGGAAGTCTTCACAATATTTCTACCAAGTGTTGTTCAAACTCATATAAATACAAAAATAATGATATATCTTCAGAAACAGCACTTCCCTGGTGTGTTCAAGGCCCTGGATTCAATCGCCAGCACTAAAAACAAACATAAATGAGCAGACAATCATACCATTGAGGCATGAGTGTGCAAGCAAACAGAGATGAGTGGTATAGAAGAGCTTCACATTACACTTGCGTGTGTGTGTGTGTGTGTGTGTGTGTGTGTGTGTGTCTGTGTCTATGTATTTGGAAGATTTTTGAGAATGATATATTAGTGACTTTTCTGTTGCTGGGAAAAGACTCTAGGAGTGAGGCAACTTATAGAAGGAAGGATTTGTTTGGGCTTATGATTCCAGAGTGTTAGCATCCATCCAGATAGAGCAGAGGCAGTTGATAGAAGCATGGTGACTTGATCAAAAGCTCAGGGTTCGAATCATGAACCCCAAGTAGAAAGCACAGAAAGCAAACTAGCAGTATGTGAGGCTTTTTAGTCTTAAAACCTTATGCCAGTGACATACTTCCTCTCACAGGCATTATATTCTAAGCCTCCCCAGACAACACCATTAACTGCCATTAGACTGCAGGGGTCTCTGTGACCACCATGGCCAGCAGAGGAATAATCTGCAGGAAGCAAGAGAGCAGTTTGGTTCAACACAAGTCAGAAGCTGACATAGGTTCATACTATGGAAGTCTGACTCCAAGTAGTTTATTTGAGGCATATTTAAGCACAATACAATTCAGTGAAAATTTTTCCTGGTAATAATTAACTGTCTCATGTGCACAACAAAACTTAAGACATGACTACAGCAAAACTCTGTAAAGTGACATCTTCCCTTAAGATATGCTCTATAAATTGACTGATGAGGGTGGGCGGCAAGGCACACAATAAGGAAGGATCTGGTGTAATCTCAGTCACACAGGTAGGGAGGGCAAAGTTCACCAAGCTGTTACCTACTTTTAGCCTTCTGGGTGAAAAATAGGCTATACATTTCTCCCCTTGAAGGGACAGACTTGTATCTTTAACATACCTGGCTCCCCTAGTACCTATCTGTGAGCACAAGAACCTCCGTGCTTTCCACATGGGAGCAAGTATTCAAATGTCTGAAACTGTGGGAGCCATCCCATTCAAACTACCACAGGTGCTAAGATAAGTTAGTGGGAGAAAGTGTAAGATGTTCAACAAGGAGCACTGAGGAAACTGGATGTATACTTGCAGAAATATTTAGTTGACCTTCCAACCCCCGCACTTTACAGCACACCCAGATTTAACTCAGAATGGACTACTGACCTTAATGTAAAAATTGGAACTGTAAAAGACTTTAAAGAAGACATAGAAGGATATGTTTATGGCATTGAATTTGGCAATGATTTCTTGGAAGCGATAATGAAAATACAGGTAACACAAGAAAAATAAATTGGATAGAATCAAAATTAAAAATATGTGTGTGTGCACTATAAACAGAATGAAAAGAGACCTCACAGAACGAGCAAAACAGTATTTTCAAACTAGTTGTCTTATAAAAAATTGATAGCAGGCATATGCAGAGAATTTCTATAAGTCATCAAAGAAACAAAAGCAATATGGTTTACAAACAGTCAGAATTTCATTATAGATAAGGCATAGACATGATCCATAAGCACATAAAAAGATGTGCTAGTAATGCCATTAAATACTAATCTCAATGATATATCACTTCCCACCCACTAGGATGGCTACAAAGACAACGATCTAACAAACTCACTCAAACAATTAACCAACTGGTCAGATAAACAAATAGAATAAGGTTTGGTGAAATTTTGAAGACATTAGAGCGCTGGTAAGAAAGGAAATGGTGCAGCTGCTGTCACAACAGTCTGACTGATAGCGTCTTTAAAATAAACAGAATCACAGCAATCTCACATCTCACCATACACATGAAAAAGCTGAAAATAGGACTCTAATAGATACTTACACCCTGACATGCACAGCACCATTATACAGAACAGCTAATATGTTTGTGTTATGCGTGCAAAATGTGGTTTTATAAATGGAAAATTATTCATCCTTCAAAGGAAAAAAAATTTGACACATGTTGTGGGGGTTTGAATAAGAATGCCCCCCCACTCATATATTTAAATGTTTAGAGAGTGACATTTGGAGATGTGGACTTGTTGGAGGAAGTGTATCACTAGGGGTGGACTTTGGGATTTCAAATACTCAAGTTAGGCTCAATGTCTCTCTCTCTCTTTGTCTCTCTGTCTGTCTCTCTCTCTCTGTCTTTGTCTGTCTGTTTCTCTCTCTCTCTCTCTCTCTCTCTCTCTCTCTCTCTCTCTCTCTCTCTCTCTCTCTCTCCCTCTCTCCCTCTCTCCCTCTCTCTCTCTCCCCCTCTCTCCCTCTCTCTCTCTCTCTCTCTCTCTCTCTCTCTCTCCCTCTTCCTCTTCTGTCTGCCTGCATGCCATCATATTTCCTGCCATGATGATAATGGACTAAACCTCTGAACTATAAACCAAGCCTAATTTAAATGTTTTCTTTATAAAAGTTACTCTGTTCACAGCAATAAAAATTATTAGACAGAAGTTGGTACCAGGGACTAGGATATTGCAGTGAAAGACCTGACTATGCATTTGTTTGCAGGAATATGGACTGTGAGACTTTGGATTAGGAAAGTGCTTGAGTGCTCTAAGTCCAGATTAATGAACCATCCTAGTTGAAGCTTGGAAAAGAGTGGTGCCAAGGATTATTTGAACTGTAGAGACCTGGCTCAAGAGGATTCAGAGGAAAAGAGTTAACATGTGGCCTAGAGACCATTCTTATGATATTTTGGTAAAGAAAACATGGCTGCTTTTTCCCATTGTCTGAAAAGTCTTCAGAGGCTAGATTGAAGACTTTTGGATCAGTGGGCATTGACAGAGGAGATTTTCAGATAATATAGTTTTGATAGTGTCTTTTGGCTGTTAGTGGTCAATCTTATGTAGCTCTATAATGAAAAAGGAACAAGATGAACAAGGAAAATACAAAATGTACAGTTTGAGGGGGAAAAAAGTTTAAAGAAAACCTTGATTCTAAATTAAATACAGAGAGGGGTGATCTCAGGGGAAGGCTCCACCCAGCTAAGTTTCCAATTTAGAAAAAGGAATTAAAGAAAAGGGAGGTGGCACATGCCTCTACATCCCAGAACTTGGCTAGCCTTAAACTTAACCTCTGGGGTGTAGAGGCATGCAGATCTCTGAGTTTAATGCTAGCCTAGTCTACAGAGGGCATTCCAGAACAACCAAGCTTAGATGGTAAAACCATCAAAACCAGAAAGTTGGTGCAAATGTAATAGAACTAGGGGGAAGAGTGGGAATTTCTGGTTTTGTTGGATTCTCAGTTGTGTCATGATGTTTTTCTGGAAACTGTCTTATGAGAGAATGTTTTGCTGAAGCAGACACATGAGAGAAGGTTTTGTTGAAGCAGACACAAGAAAATGTTTTTTTGAGAACAGACATGTGGTATTTTTCTGGAAGCTGTCTTGTGGAAGGGAATATGACGTTTTGCTGGAGTGGACACTTGAGAGGATTCTTGATGTTTGGAAAGGGCATAAGTATAACCCAATAGACAGTGAATGACACTCTGGCATTGGTTCACCTTGCTCCTCTTCATTGGACTTCACTGACACTGGTCTTCACTGACAATGTTCTTGCATTGGTTCACCTTGCTTTCTTCTCTGGTCATGACTTGGAGAGAAACACACCAAAGAACTGTTCTGGCTTCTTGCCACTTCAGTGGACTCATACCAATCAGCAGAGTCTTAAAAAAAGAGTAAACCTATGGGGGTGGGGGGCAAGTTCCATCCCCAACAAGCAACAGAACTTAGCAGCTTTGGCCACATGGTTTGGCTTTAGAGTCAAGGATACAAGAAAGGGGTTATGAAATCTACCTTAACAACTAAGAAAAACCTTTGTGGTCAGGCATATGTCAGGGTGTCCCTGCATGCAGACCCAGAGAGGCAACTGAGTGAAACTGATAGTAAAATATGGATGATTGCCTTGGAGATGCCAGAGCCATGGGAGGCCTGCTGAGGAAAGCTACTAGCAGGGAGCAGAAGCAGCCCAAGAAAAGGAAGTGTGTTGCAGTCAAAAAGCTGAACAGAGTTGAAGATCTGAAGAGTGCTTTGACATCAGGCATGGAATTGCAGCATTTGGAGTTTAACCAGTTGGTTTTTGCTATTGCTTTGGTCCAGTATTTCCTTACTATGTTTCTTTCCCTGAACCCCCTTTGGAATAGTAATGTATATCCTGTGACATTGTATGTTAGAAATTATGTGATCTGCATTTTGGATTTTGATGTTACAGGATAGTAGAGTTAAGAGATTTCCATTAGTCTCTGAAGAGCCTTTTAAATGGGGTTGAGACTATTATAGGCATAAATTTTTTGCAACCTACTCTTAATAAGTGTTCAGCCTCTCCTCTAGCCCACAACCCAGCAATGGCAGTGGAAGAAAAAAATTGTTAGGATGTAGGGGAAGTGGACCTGTTCAGCAATAGTTTATTAGGAGCAAGCTTGATCTTCTTTGGCAGCTGTTCAGTCCCATAGTAAACACCAAATATGACTTAGCAACTGCAGAGCAGTCCTCTAAACAGGCAGACACCAGGCACAAACCAGCAGCTACAGTCCAGTCTTTTCAGTAAGAAGGCACCAGGCAGCTTTGGTTCAGTCCTGAAGAAACCACCAGGTTCGACAACCAGCCTGAGGTGAGGCCACAGAAGTGGCGAGCTGCAGCAGTGTCCTGAGCAGTTCTTGGGTGAGTTTCTCCCAATGGCAGTGTCACCACATGCTAAGCTCAACAACGCTATGTACGGTGAACCAATATATGCATATCTTCAGCAAAGAGTAGTGAGGTGGAACAAACCAAACCAACATTCTGTGCTCCTCTCCCATTGTCTGTGGGATCATATACTCTTTCATCAAGTGTCCTTTCACGTGTTTGCTATTTCCAAAAATCCTTTTACCTGTGTCTGCTTCAAGACAACAGTTTTCCAAGCTTGCTCTAGTACGATGTCCTTTCACCTCTTTGCCCCAACAAAACATCATTTGACATAACTAATTTTCCAAAGAACTAAAAGTTTCCACCTCAGACTATGGGGACTTTTGAAACTAAACTGAATGCATTTCTGCACCTCAATATGGACACAAACCTATGGGGACCAAAGAGTAGAGTGTGGTGGTTTGAATAAGAATGGCCTTCACAGAGTCATATATTTGAATGCTTTGAGAGTAGCATTAGGCTTGTGCTACTTGTTGGAGTGGGTGTGACCTTGTTGAAGGAAATGTGTCACTAGGACTTTGGAGTTTTAAATACCCAAGCCAAGTTCAGTGTCTCTTTCTTCCTGGAGCTTGATAACCAGGACGTATAACTTTTGGTTACCTCTCCAGCACCATGTCTGCCTGCATGCCACCATATTTCTCACCATCATGATAATGGAATAAACCTCTCAACCTATGAGCCAACCTCAAATTAAATGTTTTTCTTAATTAAAAACTGCTGTTGTCAGGGTGTCTCTTCACAGCAATAGAAATTCTAATGCTAACAGATGAATCTTGAGGACATTATGCTAAATGAAATAGGCCTGTCATGTCATAGAAGGAGAAATGGTGTATTATCTCCATGCTCCCATGTTCTCTGGAGCACTCCTGGACAGAGGAGTGTCAGGAAGGTGTAGCTGGCAAAGAGAAGTCCAACTTACCCTAGAAATGGAAGGGGATGAAAATGGACAGGTAGAAAAAAGAAAAAGGGGGAAAGGGGTTTATAAGAAACAGGTGAGAAAGATATCAGAAACACTTTTGTCTCTTGTTGGATGTCAGGAATGAGAAACACATTCTTAATACAAATAACCTCCAAGGATAGTACTCAGGGATTTCCAATAGCAGTACGTGGTGGTGGGTAGAAGCCAAGTCCTAATCCTGACTTCTCAACTTTGAACCTCTGGCTACATTCACACATGTTGTGTTTCTGTCTGTAATTCCATAACCGTGAAACTAGGTTATTAAAACTCACCAGAGTCTCAGGGGACAAAATCATGAAAACATAGAGATACAAATTATTTAGAAAGTAAATACACCACTTAAGTACAGCCTAACCTCCCTGCCTCCTTTCAGACCTAACTGCTTCACAGCGCTGATCCTGTTTCCTCATCTGAGAAAGGTATAAATATCAACACTGCACTATAGAATCATTTAAGGACTAAATTAAGTGATCTGTTTACCATATATAAAGGAATTGACAAATGTCTATGTTTATAACAGACAATGACAGCAGTGGAAACACTTCTTTACAGTTGAGAATTTAAAAACAATGAACAAAAACAAACAAATAAAAAACCAACCGTAAGACTGGCCATTTTGGGAAGAATGTAAAAGGTCCTTGTTTTCAGCTTTCTGTTTCTTGGGTTGTTTTTGTTTTGTTGTCGTTTTGTTTTTCCCCTCACCTTGCCCCTGCTTAGTCATAAAAAGCTGCTGTTTAAGGGCTCTGCCTTTATTATTTTGTTGTTGTTTTCTTAAATTAGATATTTTCTTTATCTACATTTCAAATGTTATCCCCTTTCCTGGTTTCCCCTCCTATAACCCCTTATCCCATCCTCCGGCCCCCTGTTAACCACCCCCCCTCCCCCCACCACTCCTGCTTCCCTGTCCTGGCATTCCCCCCAACACTGGGGCATCAAGCCTTCACAGAACCAAGGATCTCTCCTCCCATTGAAGTCTGACAAGGCCATCCTCTGCTACATATGCGGCTGGAGCCATGGGTCCCTCCATGTGTACTGTTTGGTTGATGGTTTAGTCCCTGGGAGCTCTGGGGGTACGGGTTGTTTCATATTGTTGTTCCTCCTATGGGGCTGCAAACCCCTTCAGCTCCTTGGGTCCTTTCTCTAGCTCCTCTACTGGCTACCCTGTGCTCCATACAATGGTTGGCAGAGAGCATCCACCTCTGTATTTGTCAGGCTTTGGCAGAGCCTCTCAGTAAACAGCTAATCAGGCTGGGGCGCTGCCTTTCTTTGTTTACACAAGAAAGCATCAGCCCCCTTCCCTCCCCCACTCTCTCCCCTGCCCCATTCTGCCCCGCCCCCGTGTCCCGTGATTAACCACTCCCATGAAGTTGGATCACTTCCTGGACTTCATTTACTTAATAACTAATCTTTCATTGCCTCTCCCTTTTTAAGACCAGTCAGGCCTCTTCCTGCCTCCATCGCTTAAGGTCTCACCTCTTTAAATCAAGGATAATTCGGAAACACACTCAAGTCCACTTTAATGGAGGGATGATGGGCAAAGGCCACTTCCCTCATCTGTTTCCCAACCTTGCCAACATTTCAGAGCTTCTCAATAATCCCAGAAAATCACTCATGCCGTTTTCCACAGACATCTAGTAAATACTTCCAATAGGCAGTTTCTTTCGGTTCTTTTGAATCTGAGAAATGCTGTCCCATTAAAGTCCAAAACTCAGCAAGAGCGAGCCCATACAGGGAGAACTTGAGCCAAGAACTAAGCCCTGGACTTCAGAATAGCTGAGATCCCTGAGCCGGACATCTGTGCCAAGAACCAGGTACATTGGCCTCCAAAAGTGTGTTTTCCCTCTCAAACCCTAAGAGCTCTCTTGTCTATTTTGTGGACAGGGAAACAGGACATTTTCGCCCATGCCCACCCCCTCCCCACACACCCCTCAGTCTGATCCTGTGAGCAACAACATTTCCTGGTTGGAAATGGAGAATCTGGACCCTACAACTTACCCCCAAATTTACTGAATACGAACCACTAAGGTCGTATTCAGTAATCCATTGCTTAACAAGCCCTCTAGGATTTTCTGACACATGCACAAGTTCGTTCGAGAGACACTGGGCTTAAAATGTGCAAGTTCACAAACCTAATAAGTGGCAGAGTTAGGGCTGGTAATTAGAAATTGATTAATTCTTAAACCAGAGTCCGAGGGGAGGAAAAGGTTTATTCAGCTTACACTTCCACATTGTAGTCCATCCTGTCCTGACGGAAGCCAGGACAGGAACTAAAACAGGGCCGGAACCTGGCATCAGGAACTGATGCAGAGGCCATGGGAGAGTGCAGCTTACTGGTTTGCTCATCATGACTTGTCCAACTTGCATTCTTACAGAATTCAAGACTACCAGCTTAGGAGTAGCACCACCCACAATGTGCTGGGCTCCCCAACAGGAATCACTAATTAGGAAAATACTCTATAGACATGCCCACAGCCCAATCTTGTGTAGGTATTTTTTCAGTTGAGATTTCCTCCTCTCAGATGACTCTATCTTGTGTCAAGAAGACATAAATCTAGACTGCACATGCCCCATTACCATCTTTGTATGATCAAATCTTAGTCAGTTGATTTTGTTTCCTTCTTTCTCTGCCTTCATTACCCCCACTTTCATCCCCTAGTCTAGGTTACATTATTTTAAGGACAGAGCTACTAATATGTGTTTTCATAACATATAATCGTTGATTTAAAATTTATAATTCAATGTTTTTAGAAGATTCAGTTATGTGTCCACCACCACCATTTTAGAATAAATCATCATCCCAAAAGAAATCCTGTACTGGTTATATTTAGGAATATATACATATATGTACATATTCACATACATATATGTGCATATACACATACATGTACATATGCATATACACCATATACATATGAGGAAATGAAGAAGAGTGAGGAAGGGTATCTGGGAGGGTGTGGAGGGAAGAAAGGGGTAGGAGACATGTCATAAACATATTATAGTCTTAAAAAGAAAAGAAAACCTGTACATTACACCTGTGACGTGTGATAACTTTAGTTCTCAGCCCGAAGCAATTACTCCTCCACTTCCTACTCTTCTGGAATTGCCTGTTCTGAACACCTCATGGTGATAGAATCAATCAGTATGTAGTCTTTTAAATCTGGCTTTTCCCACTCAGTATGTCTGAGACTTATCCATGTTGTAGCGTACATCAGCATTTGTTTTATTGCTAGAAATAATATTCCACTTTGTGGACAAACTGCCTGTTTCATTTCTGTTTGTTTAAGCCGGGGTCAGTAAATAGTCCAGGCTTGTCTCAGACTTAAGAATCTCTAGCTCCCTGTGTGTGGACATTGTGAGCAGGCATCCCCCTGCCTGCCTAAATCACAGTTTTTATCCATGCTCCAGCTGGTAGATATTTGCATTAGTTCTACTTCAGAGGTTTTATGAATAAGACTTCTATGAACATTTGTGTACAAGAATATTCATGTACAAGAGTGTATATGTTTTCATTCCTCTTGGGTGTCTTGAAAAGGATTTGTTGAGTCATAGAGTAACCCTATTTGAACCATTTGAGGAACTGTCAGACTGATTTCCATAGAGGCTGTACCAGTTTATGCTTTACAACCAGAATGTGAATGTTCCATCTTCTCCATATCACCCTCAACACTTATTAGTGTCTTTTACATTATGGCTAAATAAGAATAAGGAGTGTCATCTCCTTGTGGTTTTACTTATATTTCTATGATGACTCATGATATAGAGCATATTTCCAGTTTTTTATTGTTCTTTTTCAGATGACTTTTGCAGAAATATCTATTCAGATCATTTTTCAATTTTTAAACTGTTATTTGTCTTTTTGTTATCAAGATATAAAAATCATTTATACATTGCAATACAAAATATTATTGTAGATATACATGAATAAATGTTTCCTCCATTTCCTGTGTTTTTCTGTCTGTGTCCTGTTCTCACCTCCCCCCATCACTTAACAAGGTCTCACTATGTATCACAGGCTAGTTGCCTATAGTTCTTTGTGTAGGCTTAAGGTCATCAGTGATTTTCCCATCCATTTCAGCATGTCTATTAATAGAGTCATGTTGGTGTGGCTTTACAGGTTATACTGGCTGGTTTTGTATGTCAACTTGACACAGGCTGGAGTTATCACAGAGAAAGAGCTTCAGCTGAGGAAATGCCTCCATGAGATCCAGCTGTAAGGCATTTTCTCAATTAGTGATCAAGTGGGAAGGGCCCATTTTGGGTGGTGCCGTCCCTGAACTGGTAGTCTTGGGTTCTATAAGAAAACAAGCTGAGCAAGCCAGGGGGAGCAAGGCAGCAAATAACATCCCTCCATGGCCTCAAGCATGAGGGCTCCTGCTTCCTGACCTGCTTGAGTTCCAGTCCTGACTTCCTTTGGTGATGAACAGCAACATGGAAGTGTAAGCTGAATAAATAAATCCTTTCCTCCCCATCTTGCTTCTTGGTCATGATGTTTGTGCAGGAATAGAAACCCTGACTAAGACACAGGTGTAATTTCTGACATTACTAGAAGACACAATATCAAAGCAAATTTCCTGATCCTCTAGCTCTTTCAGTTTTTCAATCCCTTCTTCAAAAATGTTCTTACCACCTCATTTGCTCACAGGTGAATAACCATTTGCTTCAACACCAATTTTTAAAATATTAAAATCACTTGAATTGTTTGAACTCCCTTATGAAAAATCAGTTTGCCACCATCACCAGTTACTTTGAAGTAAATCTTAGGAATTACATGAATTTGCTTGTTTCTATATGAACTTGTATCTCTAGATGTCAATACCCCACTGTTTAATCTACCTTGTCTTTGACTCTCAGAGCAACCCAGGTTCCAGTGTTCATTTTAAGAGAAATTGACACCAAAGCCTGTGGAGGTTGAGTGACGGCTTAAGTTGCAGAGGCAGAGGCAAGCTCTGTGCCCTTCCTATTACCTCATCATCCATTGTGGCCAAAGCATGATGTAATATGTAATGGCAAAGGCAGCATGACTCAGGCAGTGGATTCTCTGCCTCACAGGCATCTTTTAATGTGTTGACTTTCTTCAAGGACTTCACAGTCATCTCTAGCTGACCTTCTCCCAGCATTCTGCTCACCAGAAGATAGAAAAAAATGTGGTCTTAAAACTCACCAAGCACTTGATCTTAAACCACAGAAACATATGAGGGAGCAGATCAAAACCTTGGGAGATGGGAAGAAATCTCAGATTCAACAACCCAATTTTTTAAATAGAATTTGGATTTTATTTACTAGAAGGAAGATTTGAATGACCTCCAGGAGTAGTTTAACCTCTTATTTCACACACACCACATGTCTAGTTATTTCCCAGTACTAAAGGGTACCTATAATTGCAATACTAAGGAGGGTAAGGCAAAATGATTTTAAGTTTTAAAACAATCTGGGCTACATAGGGAGACACTGTCTAAAAATAGGAAAGAAAAGAAAGTAAGGAAAGAATAGAGAGGGGTGAGAAAGAGGGAAGGAGGGAGAAGAGAGATAAGGTTATCCTGTATTGGGGGATGTTGAAACTTTTTGTTCCTAGAATATACTAAGCACAAAACACTGAGCAAATTACTGTCACCAAGCAAAACGTAATAAATCTCATGAGCCTTGAGACACTTTGCAGGAATGTGGGATGGGAGAGAAAAAGGAAATCTCTAAGACTGAGACTTTTCTGAACCTGCCTATAAAGAACAATGTTTTCCACATGCATATGGAAAGTAACAACTAGTTCAACACCTGCCTCAGAGTCAAGAAACATAGTCTAGGGATTGCAGAGTACATGTGAATCTGACTATCTTTTAAATAAGGCAGAGAGAGAGAGAGAGAGAGAGAGAGAGAGAGAGAGAGAAAGAGAGAGATTTAGTTTCAGATCCAACAACAAGACATTGCCTGGGACACAGAAGAAACGGTTCTGAGAGAACAATTACTTAGCACAATGAAGGCAAGAAATAGGGGTGTAGTGTGGGCTAGGAACGAACAGAAAAGACAGATTCCAAACAAGGAGACCAACTGAGGAAAGATCACGGACATCAGTCTCAGGACTAGTGCCTCCCATCCAGCCTCTTCTTCCACCAGTAGTGTTCTTGGGAAAGGTCTTGATGGAAACTTAGTGCAGGCATGGAACAGAGCTTCACCTAGACCAATATGCTCATCTGTTTCTTTATGAACTACCTGTGTGATCATAGGTGAACTATTTCACCTTTCCAAGCCATAGCTTCAGAGCATACAGCATCGTTCTTTAGGACTGTTCCTTTCTACTCCTTAGTCTGTCTTTGATTTCTAGGAGTTCTCATCTCCATTGCTCCTTGCTGGGTACCATTTATGTCATAATGAGACCATTTCAGACCTAAAGGAGGTTCTGCTAAGGACCCTGGGGCCAGAGATTCGAGGGCATAGGGAATATTTGGACATTTGGATTGATGTTTGCCCCTCAGCTTTGTGGTGATATGCCTAGGATGCTAGTTGCCATGGCCACTGAATTATTTCCTCTAGCTCTGACCACCACAGTGATTTGGAAAACTTGCCAAACTTCCAGAAAAACAAGCAGCAGATGTCCAATTTGGGAAAAAAAGCATTCATGGACAATAATGTTTGGTTTCCTATCAATCACACACAGATATTCTCAGAGGTGGAGGCAGGGAGAGGCAACAGAGACACTGCAGAAGGCAAGGCTTACTCACAAGCTGCAGCTTCCCTTTGTAAAGCACAGAAGAACCACACTTGGTGTGAAGAGCTGCTTAAGGGACAGAAAAATCTACCTGCATTCAATTGGCCTTACAAGCTCTAAACAGACACCCAGCAGTAGAGGACTAGAAAAATGGCTTGTAGAATCATTTAGAATATGATGTCAGTACCATATTTCTCAATGTCTGGCTTCACAACTTGGGCTAAATTCACTCCTCTACAGTTTAGCTTCCTCATACAAAATGTGGATCCTAATAACCACCTCATCAAGGCAAGGAATTAAGTTATAAAGCACAGTGATTTAGCACAACACTTGGGTATAGTAATGCCTAATGGTGGATGCCTGTTTTACATTTATTTTAAAATCAAAGCGCAGTTTAATAGATCTACCTTCTGCAATATCTCAAGATTAATTATTTATTTTGAGAAATATAGAACACCACTCTTATAAGCAGATCACTGTTTTATTGAAGGGGAAAACAAGACCAGGGATGTCATGATGAGAGTTCGTGCCTAAAACCCAAACCAAAGTCATTCCAACATCCACAATGCTGAGAAAGGGGAGGGAAGAGGATGGACACTTACTCAACTTCCCTTATTCATAGAAAATTTTCATGAATTGTTTAATTAACTGATTGTAGATACAAATTATAAGTTATTACTATCCTGTAAGGATAAGCTTTTTGTGCACTATAGAAAGGTTGTTTGTTTTTGTATTATTTAAATGCCGATTTCTCTAGACCAGTAGAGTGTTGTGTACAAGCTGGACTTTTGTTATTTGTATGATGCATCAGTTGTCTCAGTGTTTTGTAAACCTTCTCCATTACCTTCTGATTGGTTAGTAAACAGCTGATTCAGCCTATGACTGGGCAGAGGAGATAGGAAGTCTAGCATTCTGATACTAGCAAATGGTCCAGAGAGATAAGAGTAGGACCATGAAGAAGGAAGAGAAGGCCATGAAGTAGGGTGTCTAGGAAGAGTTTGATGAGCAGGTCACCAACAGATTTGCTGTAAGGTCATACATGGAGCACAGCAAGCCAGGACAAGACTCAAACTGCAAGTAACAAAGGGCCTATATTCCAATATCTATAGCCCAATATAGATAGCTTAGAGGGTAAGAATGGCCTAGCCTGCCCAGTCATAGTGCTTAAAGCTTGCTAGTGAAGTTAACAGGTTTTTGTGTCATTTATTCAGGAGCTAGAAAGGGCCAAATTGGATGTAGAAACTCCATGTAGATATATAGTAACAAAAGGGGTATAGCAATACCCCTGAAAATACATCTAGCCTATTCTTACTTAACAAATGAATGAAATCTAGCAATGGTTCTCAACATGTGGTTCACAAGTCCTTTGGGGGTCAAAAGACTTCACAGCGGTTGCCTTAAGATCATCTGAAAGCACAGATGGTTAAATTACGATTCATAACAGTAACAAAATTACAGTTGTGAAATAGCAATGAAAATAATTTTATGGTTGGAGATCACAACAAGAGGAACTGTATTAAAGGGTATCAGCATTAGGAAAGTTGGGAACCACTAAATTAAAGTAGAAGAATAGAAATGGCCTCTCTTACTTTATTGGTGAGTCCTTAGCAGGAAAAGCATTATCTGGTACATAATAGGAATGCAGTAAATATTTGTGAATGAGTAAGATGGGAAATTGCCTTAGTTAGGTTCTTGATGAATGGTAGAGACAGGACTTGGAATAGAATCCAATTCTAAAACCTAGAGATTTTTAGAATTTTGTTTTGTTTTTGAGTTTTATACTTTCTCTTCTAGGGATACTAGACTGTAGGATGGAAGCAGGAGAAAAATATTCCCCTATCTTTGAAACATGGTTATATGGTGTATATCATTTACTTTTACAACTACCAATGACAACTGCTTTCTTCTTCAAGCCAAGATTTTGATATGCAGGAAGCATTGGTGTTTAATCCAAGGTTAGACAGTGAGTCAAAATGACAAGGGCTCAGATTCCAGCCCCTGACTTCTCCCTCCATGCTGGCCACTTTCCATGATCATAGCTCCTTGAAGACTACGTCCAGAGAGTCACTGGTAGTAAGTCAAGAAAAGATCAAAGCTGTCACGAGCCAGAAGCAAGCAGAGCTCCTCAGGCCAACTAATATTTCCAAACATGCAGCATGTGAGTTGAGAGGAGTATCTCATAGTCAAACCACAGCAAGCAGTCCACATAGCAGCTCGAACAAGGGACCATGAGTATACATATACATGTATTTTTATGGTCATGCTGTAAATTTGGACCAATATCTAGAAGTGTAATGGCTGGGTTAGAGTATCTTTATAAGAAACTGCCTCATCATTTTCCAAAGTAGTTGTTCTAGTACATTCTCACAGGCTGTGTTTGAAAGTTTCAGTTGTTCCTTGTCCTCACTAACATTAGTCATCAAGTAGGCATGTGAAGATATTGGGAAGAAGGGTACACTTACTCATATGAATGCACGTACATAGAAGCCAGAGAGCAACCTTGGTGATGTTCCTCTTGGGAAGCTGTTGGTTTTCAACTGGGTTAGACTGGCAGGCCATGGAACCCCTGGGATCCATCTGTCCCTGGATCCCCAGTGTTGGGCTGCTAACCATGCCGTTATGCCTGACTTTTTATGGGAGTGCTGGGCATCAAACTCAGGTCCTCATGCTCGTGTACCAAGCCCTTTACCACAGAGCCATTTCCCATTATTGTAGTTCTAACTGATGTTTTCCCAAAGAAAAAATAATATTGAACATTGTTTCATGTGCTAATTCACAGTCTATGTTTTTTGTTGTTGTTCATTTTGTCCTTTTCATTTTTATTGGGTTGTTTGATTTTATTACTGTTGCCATTGATCTAAGCTACGGCTCTTCCCTCTGGAGTGGTTTCTGTGCTGTATGTGGAAATTCTAAAAACTAGAGCATAAGAAAGGGGTTCATTCATTTTAGAGGTTAGAGCAAAGGTCAGAAATTCACAAAGAATTTGGTGAATGCCACATGGCTCTGTGTGTGGTAAGTAGCATCACTCTGAACAACTCAGGAAACATCCTCCAATCTCACTTTGTATCTGGACCTAGTAAATGTATGTCCTAGTGTTTCTATGAGAAATGAATGAAGCACTCTTAAACAAGTAACTTGAGACAATGAGAACAACTGTTGCTGAGCCAGTGTGCTAAAACAGAGGATATTTGAGAGAACTTTAATTGTAAGAAGTCTTAGAGTCTTTTTAATGGGGGGAGCACCCTAGACCCTGTGCAGTGAGGTAAAGGTACAGGTGGTCCTCAGCAACTGATACAACAGAAAGACTGGCTTAGACTCAAAAAGCAAGGGGTGTCTCTCAGCACCTCTATTGTGTTCTGAAAGGCCTGATGGGAGTTGGCTTCCCTTTATCACTCTTGGTCTGGTTAAGGATAGGGTGGAAGAGACTGCCCCTGGCTCTCTGACAAGAAAAGAGCAGCTTCCAGACAGAGTTCAACCTGAGAAAAGGCTTCCCTGCTGTGAGGGAATTATTCACTCTGGGATAGACTTCCTGGGCAGAACATCAAAAGTTTCTGTAGGCTGTAGGAGTTCAGATTGAGTAGCTTAACCCATTCATGCCCAGTCTGCATGAACTACAAAAACCCTTGCCTTAAGGCAGTAGGCAGTACACAGAATATCCAGTTAGAGCAGTTTTCTTGTTCTGATTCTGACTTCTACTCCCCGTACTGGGGCACATCTCTACAATGTTCCTATGATGCCACTGAGGTTCTGTCAATGTTTGTCATTACTACCTCAGGAGCTACATCTCCATGCTTTTTAGCTCCTTTGGTCCTCATTCCCTCAGTTGGGTTGATCCCAACTGCCAACTTAGTCTAAGCTGTTAAGGGCCCACATGCACTCAAACTCTCTAAAAGGATGTATAGCCAGTGGTTGTAGGATGTGCAGAAGGTGTTGAAGCATGAGGATCACAAATTCAAGGCCAGCCTGAACTGTATCTTTTCTTTAAAAATTAAAATAAAATTTAAAATTTAAGTGTGTGTGTGTGTGTGTGTGTGTGTGTGTGTGTGTGTGTTCCTGTTGTTGCTTGGACCTTTCTGAAGGAAGATCTTTGCCCTTCCTCCAATGAACAATGACAATATCTTAGAGGGAAAACCTATATTATATCTGTGACAGCTTGCAAGTGGAACCTCTTCTTTCATGGGGAAATTCCTAACAAGGGCATGTGGAGAGGCAGGTTGCATTAGACCGGCAGTTGTGCAGTATACAACAGAAAGACTGGCTTAGACTCAAATGCTAATAGCCCGACTGATGAGAACAAACAACATGATTACATGGAGAAGCAATGCCAAGTTGTCCATTTTTTCCTTAGCTGGCAGGAGCAAACTTCCTGGAATGGCTTCTTCTTACCTCCTGTCTTCTCTGCCCTCAACAACTTCAGGGAACATTTCCTCTTGACCCAAGGCTGTTCAGACAAATGGTTTGAAAAAATCTGCCTTCACAGAAGTCTTAGTGATTTACCTTCAGAGAAGAAGAATAACCAATTTGTCTTTTCACAGAGCAGAGGATCTATACTAGAAGGAACACTGGATAGTTTCTTATCTGGTGAAGCACATTCTGAAAGGGGATAGGAAAAGGTGTATTGAAAGCTAGCAGCACACTGAAGCCCAGTGGCTTTGCCCTTCCTGTCTTCTCTTCCAATTTCATAGCAGTCCTTTGGATAAGTAAAAATTTGATGAACCAACCTTTTCCACTTTGGGCGTGAAAACCATCTTACAGTAAAGACAAACTAGATTCATTCCTGTTTGTGATTAAATCTCTGTTTCTCAAGGACTGGGCTATACCCTACCTGTAACCTTTACTATAAATGCTTCTGTACTGCATGCTCCAGGAAATGGCAACCATACCTTTGTTTCAAAAGGTTATTATGACCACTTGTTGTTATAACCACCTTGCAACCATGTCTTTAAATCAGGAGAATGTTATGACCAACTTGTTATGCTTATGTTCTGCTTCTATAACCCTGCTCATTTGCTTGCCAAATCCCCATTTGGAAATCCCCTTCCCCTGAGCTAGAAAAACCTAATCTTCCCCACATCCAATGCTGATCTCTTGAGCCCTACCTCGGTGGGAAGCAGCCCGAGTATACAAGTAAAAAATTGCTTGCTTTAATTAATTTAGTCATGTTTGGTGTTATTGGTCTTTCTCCTCACATGTACAGGAATAACAAACTAAGATTACGAGAGAGAACAGAAAGAGCACAGAGTCTGAAGGGATTATTTCGGGTCTCAATGGTGATTAGCAGATAACCCTAGAATTTGCATGACTCCATCTAATTTCTAAAATGCATGGATCTCTCACTCTACCCATTTTAGATTTTTATAAGGACCATGTTCCTTACTTGAGTCATCAATTTCCCATGCACTGTCAACTCTTATAGCTGGTGGTGCTGTGTGCATCAAATGCTGAGGTTGCACAGGGCCCACCCTTGCTGACACAGAGCTGTGACTAAGATGTGCATCGCACCGAAGTGCTCCAGGAAGCATGAGAGCAACAAGGTTTGGTAGGTTGCAAAATGGGGAGAATTCAGTTCTACATGAAGGTTCAGGGACAGTGTGGAGAAGATGCTTCTACAATCTATCCATCAGATATCTTCCTTAAAGCTGGCTAAATAGCATTTACTACAGAGGAAGTTTTATGGTAAAGACAAGGGAGCATGAGAAGGTAGATTCAGCTCTCCTCTCCTCCTTCTGGTGTCCAGGGAGAAAGAAGAGAGAAGTGAGTCATGAAGTCTAAGAGAAACAAGCGCCCAGAATTAAACAGACTTTGTTATACGAACTCTCAAGACTTTTAACATTCTCTAAGGTGACAGATGGACTCTTTAGAAGGTAAACAGTGTGGTAGGTAGGGACCAGATGAAGTTGGTTCAGGGAGAGACTGTACTTTGATATTGTTTGTGTATCTAAAGGTTCATTAGCTGAGATGGTAGAAACTTTTAAGAGATGAAGGCTACTGAAAATGACTAAGGCATTGGGCATGGCACCCTTAGAAATGAATAACCTATTCTTTTGGAATGCTGACGAGTTGCTTTGCTATAAAAAAGAGCCAGTCTGTCTGTAGCACAAGTGGACCATGCCACTAGACAGAAGAACTGGTAAGGTTGTATAAGCCCAAATCCTGTGAAACTCAGAATTGAGTACAGTAGGCATGGAGCCAGCTCCCTGCCAAACTCTGCCTGCTCTGGAACATGTAACTACAATACCCCACTGAGAGGAACATGACAATCAGTCACGTAGAGAAAATACCTGAAGTCTTCCCCATGCTAATAGAGTATCACTAGTATCTCAAACTGAGCCAATGAGAAGCATCTACCCCTGGATCCCACCCTACTCTTCAATGTTTATAAAGTCCCTGTCCAATGGAATAAAGAGCACAAGTTATTTCCCTGAGAATCATCTGAAAGTGATTGTTATAGTGAGCTGTAACACTTTGGAGAAGAGTTTTCTCTCCTGAAGCATTCACCAAAGGATCGCAGACCTGCCTGGCAAGCTAGGCTCACACCTCTGCTGTCTCTCTTGCTGTAGCTGTAGCTGCCACCCCTGCTAACTGCCTGTCACAGCCACCTTCTGTGGCAGCTGCTGCCACCACCCCTGCCTCAGGCATTGGTGCTATCATGGTACCAGGTAAGACCTGGGACCCCAGCCACCTGCCCTTTGTTGACTTCTCTTCTGACACCTATAACACTTTGGCTGTTTCTGTCCAGATAAGAGACCCAAGGAACCCATGATTCCGCAGAAAACATCTGCCTCCTGTTTTCTCTGGTTTCCTGTATATTCTGTGTAATCTCTTCCTTTCACATATGCTTCCATTATGATGTGGTCTAGGGATTAGACACTCAACAGAGCTAAAAAAAATGCTAGAACCAGGTTCTTTGATCTGGAGAACTATGAATTTTAAGCATTTTTTTCTTTATAAAGTTCCCAGTGTCAGATATTTTGTCATAGTGAAAGGCAGTGAACTGATCCAGAAAAAAAGCTCTGAAGACTTACTTTCGGGAGATGCATTGGAATGGGGAAACACTGGCATAAAGAGTTGGGAGGAAATGGCAATTAGGATAGACTAGATATAAATCGGACCCACACTAGGACTATGGGTGTTGGGATGCAAAGCAGAGACTTGAAATATATCAGGAAGTTGAGAGACTAGAACTCAGCTGACCTAAAGCAATTGGGAGCTGTTTCTGGGTGCATTCTATGCACCCTTCTCTAGTTTCTATTCTGCATTGATGAATCCATCCCAGTCTTATGTTGTATTATCAAGTCTAGTCCCCACAGGAGGAGACTGAGCCACAGCTCATGCATGATGAGGACAGGATTTGAAACAAGTAGGTCTGTTTTTATGAAACAGTTGTGTAACTAATTTGCTTCAAAATCTGCTTTATTTTACCTTATAAAATTTTCTCTACTTCGAAATTCTGGTTTGAAGCAGAGTCAGAAAATTTTTTAGCCAAAAAGTTCATGGATAAATTTCTTCAGGTCTAATGAACCTGAAACCATAGCAAGTTTCCGTGCCTTTCCGGCATATGATTCTTGTTTCTCAGGGAAGTGGTGGCCCGACTTTTCGAGAGCTTCTCCAATAGGTCTGTTGAGATTTCCTCTGTTGCTATGTATTTTAAAGCTAAAGGGAAGACAAAGGCCTACAAGTGAATTCTCAAGGTTACAAGCTTTTGTTATGAAAACCTTGTTTCTTGATTTAAATCTACTGGTTAAATAAGATTTGCTACAGCCAATTACTGGAGGGATTAGAGGCAGGTGGGTTTGGAATGACCTGGTTGGGGGGCGGGGGGGGGGAGAGAAAGGAGAAGTAAGGAGGAAGAAGGAGAGGAGAAGAGGAAGCTGCTTTGAGGGGAGATGGACCTTGAGCACATGGCCAGGAGAAATATCAGGTATCTGGGGTACACTGCTGGGGAGGTAGCCAGGCCAGCAGTTAGAAGAATAGATTAGGGGTTACCCCTGCCCCCACGCAATTGTCAAAGCCAAATAAAATAACCATAGTCTGACT
Source organism: Tokudaia tokunoshimensis (assembly GCA_036184795.1). Classification (NCBI taxonomy): domain Eukaryota; kingdom Metazoa; phylum Chordata; class Mammalia; order Rodentia; family Muridae; genus Tokudaia; species Tokudaia tokunoshimensis. The sequence continues at coordinate 80,593,103 of BTHU01000005.1, read as the reverse complement.
CTCATTTCTTTGTAAGCTAGTAGAGGTTAAGCTTAAATTGGTTGTACTACATGGGTCTTTGGTCTAAAACTTGATTTCAGAACACTGCCTGAGAAGAGTGGTTCTCACAGAGTGATCTGAGGCAGCAGATAGAGTCTGCGAGGTCCACAGGATGTCTATTTCCAGGCTTCACCACAGAAACTCGGGGTTGGTGCCCAGAGATCTGTCTTAAGAATTCTAATGATTTGGGGCTGGAGAGATGGCTCAGCAGTTAACAGCATTGACTTCCGAAGGTCCTGAGTTCAAATCCAAGAAACCGCATGGTGGCTCACAACCATCTGTAATGAGATCTGACGCCCTCTTCTGGAGTGTCTGAAGACAGCTACATGTACTTACATATAATAAATAAATAAGTCTTAAAAAAAGTATTCTAATGATTTATATGTCTTCAAGTTTGAACCACTGCTTAGAGCATAAGCAGAAACTGTTAGTCACAGGCATTGTGGATGTGATGTCAAAGAGAAAAAAAAGTCTCAGAAGATTGAGATCTTTGGAAGAAAACACTGGGAGGAAGCTTTGGGTTGATGTTTTAGATAAAAATGTCAATGAAGGATTCAATGGGACTAGCAACCAGCATTATAGAGGGCTCTGTTTTTGCAGCTTAGTAGATACAACCTGCAATGAGTCTACCAATCCTATGACGCCTTATAGGCCAGATCCTTCCTATCCATAGTTTCCTTCAATGCTAGATTTTAAATATGTTATTTTATCTAATATAGACAAATCACTTAAGACATTTAAGTTGTGGATAAGTCACCTGGGCTCCCAGGCCAATCAGCAGCCACTCCAACCCTAACCACACATGGGCCCATACCTTCCTTGTCTAGTTGCATGACTGTGCAGTCTGAGCCCAAGAGGTCAGTTGCTTTCTACACCTTCCTGAGAACACAGAAAGGTCAAGAGACAGCCTTCAAAGTCTGATAATAGAGATGGTGAGGATTCCTGTACCCTGGTCCTCCCTCCCACTGGCCAGGTCTGGTTTCCTCCCATCTGCTAACTCATAAAAAGCTGGAACACACCGAGGGTAGGGAAAGTGTCTGAGCCTGCTGGTCAGCTCAGAAAGCTTCTGGGAATTCATTATGATCTAAACAACTATTCCAGTTATGTGTATGACTCAGCCCCTGCACTCAGGATCTGCCTGTGTCCACGGGCAGCTGCTGCTGACTCAGGGTTCAGGAGAGCACCTTGTCAGCCCTTCTGGGCTCCAGCTCCCCTTGTCCCTGCCCCTTAATCCCCAGAGGACACTGAATGGATCCATGTCAGAGCTTCTCAGCATTCAGTTCCATTTCTCAACAAACAACCAGCCTCCTTCACTTTCCCCTCCTCCTCCTCCTTTCCTCCTCCTCCTCTTTTTCCTTTTCCTCCTCCTCCTCTTTTCCCTCCTCCTCCTCCTTTCCTCCTCCTCCTCTTTTTCCTTTTCCTCCTCCTCCTCCTCCTTTTCCTTCTCCTCCTCTTTTCCCTCCTCCTCCTCCTTTCCTCCTCCTCCTCTCCTCCTTTTCCTTTCCTCCTCCTCCTCCTCCTTTTCCTCCTCCTCCTCCTTTTCCTCCTCCTTTTCCTCCTCCTCCTTCTTTCCTCCTCCTCCTTTTCCTCCTTCTCCTCCTTTCCTCCTCCTCCTTTCCTCCTCCTCCTTTTCCTCCTCCTTTTCCTCCTCCTCCTCCTTTCCTCCTCCTCCTTTCCTCCTCCTCCTCCTTTCCTCCTCCTCCTCCTCCTTTTCCTCCTCCTCCTCCTTTCCTCCTCCTCCTCCTCCTTTCCTCCTCCTCCTTTTCCTCTTCCTCCTCCTTTTCCTCTTCTCCTCCTTTTCCTCCTCCTCCTCTTCATCTTCCTACTCCTCCTCCTTTTCCTCCTTCTCCTCCTGTTTCCCCTTCCCCTCCCTCTCACATTCTCCTCCTCCTTCTCTTCTTCCCCTTTCCTCTTCCTCTTCCTTCTCCAGCATCTGGCTGCACATATCTGTGAATCTCTGGAAGACTTTAGAGAAAAGCAAGCAGATAAAGTCACTAGGACATTGTGCACTCACACATGCACTTAGTGTGTTTATCTAGCACCTATAGTGTGAGTGCTGATTGCTAAGCATTTGGATCTGGAAAGATGTATGCTACATCTGCCCATACCATACGTGGTCTTGGTGGGGGTAAAACGCATAAACAGACATTTAGGAAGTCATAGAAAATGCACAGAAGCAAAATACTAGGGACCTCTGAGAATGGCCAGCACTGGTGTTGACTCCTGGCAGATTCCCTCCTTGACAGCCTGGCAGACCCCCCCCCTCCCCGGAAACAAGCAGTTTCGTGTAGAGAATTCATGGAGACTGATCTAGGAGGGTTCGGAGGAGAAAAGAAATGCCAGGAGCTTATATGGCACAGAGAGACCTTCTTTCCTAGAAGAAACAGAGCAGACTAAAAGGCAAAAACGTTTCCTTCATTGCTGTGACCAAATACCTGACAAGAAACAACCTAAGAGATGAAGGATTTGTGGGGCTCACAGTTTGAAGGAATACAATCTATCATGTCAGGCAAGACACAGTAACAGACAGGTAAGGGAAGGTGGTGGAAACAGGGGACTCTTGTAACATTGCATCTGCTGTCAAGAAGAAAAGGGACAGGAATGCCTCTGTGCTCAGATCACTTTCTTTTGTTTTTGTAATCACAAGGCATGGCCCAAGAAATGCCAGTGCTCCTCTTCCTTACTCTAATCTAGGCATTCCCTGTAGCTGTGGACCACCTTCCTAACGCTGCAAACTTTTATGCAGTTCGTCATGCTGTGGTGATCCCCCCAATCAGAAACTTATTTCATGGCTACTTTGTAACTGTAATTTTGCTATTGCTATTAAATAGAAACATCTGATATGCAGGATATCTAATATGTGACCCCTGAGAATCACTGTTCTAGACGCTGCTGAGTTGGCAGTATCAATTGTCATAAGTAGTAAGGTTCATTTTTTTCCAGAGGCTTTTTTTTAAAAGCTTGAACCTACTACACACCATCATCTTGGTAATACAGCTCTACATCTAAAATGGAAGGGGAGAAAAGAAAGGGCATATGCTATCAGGTAAAAACTAAAGAAAAAACTAATACAAGTATTTCCTGACTATAGAGCAAACCTCCATGTGTATACTATCTTGTCTTGATGAAGACTGCCTACATATGCAGGTCCACAGCAGCCTCAGTAGACGTGGCAGTTCAGAGTGGGTGTGGCTAAGCTGGTTAGATTAGAGCATGATTTTGCAATTTAGAAACCGACTATGCATTTAAATTGACAATGTAAAGATATGACCACGTCCTATTTTACAGATGTACAAATGGAAAATGAAAGGTTAGGTAACTTTTCCAAACCTCATTTGTGCAGTAAGTGAGGAAACAGGACTTCAGAACTAGATCTATCTGAACTTAAAACTGGACACTTTTCAATACACCTGCTTGTTTTTACTCTATTTAGGGAATGAATTTCATCCCTCTTTAGTTCCAATTCTCTGAACATCATTAAATATAAAGTCTAACACCGCTGCCATACAGGATTATGATCTTAGCACCTGTAACTTTTATTAAAATGTTTATTATCAACCTTAACAGACTTCCTTATGTACTTACTTCTCAACTATTTTATATTAAATAGTGATGTAATAGTCAGTACAAATTCTCAATTCAGAGAAATGGAGGAGGAAGCAAGGAGGGTCCTTTCTCCTCACAGTGTTTTGGGGTGACAGTCAACCCATTTACTATAATTGCAGTAAGTAGTGTTATCATGCACACTGATGCATCTGTGGAGTTTGCTGTGTACTAGGAACCATCCTAAGCACTCTAGGTAAATTAACTCACTGAATTATCATAAGAGAATCATAAATCAAAGCAGACACCCATCTGGAAGGAGGAGGAAGAAGCCCCAAGTTTGAACTCTCTGAGTAGACCTTAGCTACAGAAATATAATCAAATTGGAGTATGCTCCACACCTATTAGATTTTAAAGAATTAGTATAGAAGAAGGTAATGTAAAATCCCTCATTGTTTTTACATTGGTTATATGGTGAAATGAGAGTTGGAATATATTAGGTTCAATCCAACACATTACTAAGGTTAATCTTACAATTTAAATCAGACACTGGCCAATGTGTAAACACTGATATTTTCCTGCCTCAGGGAAAAGAATATGAGGAGCTGTGAACACTATGGGACAGAAAGAAGGCACTGGATGCACACTGGGCTCTCAGTGCTCTGCTCTTATGGCCAGAAAGGGTAATTCCAACTATGCCCAAATTTGAACCATCAGGACCTGTTGACTTGGGCCTGGTCAACAGTAGCTGCGGCTGTGAGTCGGGGGCCTCCTACAGACCTACAAAGTCTTGTTTTGAAGATGGGAAAGGCGAGAACCAGTGGGGAGAAAATGAAAAATGGAGAAATGGTAGGGTAACATCCAAGTCTTTCTGTAAACTCTCATCCAGTCCTTTAAGTCAATCCTGTCTTCTCTTCCTTCATTTATCTTACCTCTCAATCACCTCATTCCTCTACCCCTCTCCTTCACTCAGTCACACTAACCAACAACATGAGGGTTTCTGGGAACCTCAAGAAAATGTCATTCTCCTCTGGGGAACTTTGCACTGACCATTCATGTCACCTGAAATGCTCCTGCTGCAGCTATAGATGGTAACTTCCTGAATTCTGTTCCAAGAGATCAACCTGACCATCTAATACAGAGCTACAGCTCCCACTAATATCTCCCCATCACACTTTTATCCCTGCTCTCTCACAGAACTTTTGTTCCCTTTAAATTCCATCTGCCAACCTTTTATTTTGCTACTCTTGACTCTTCCATCTGTGCTCTCCAAAGACAAGGCTCTCAGACTTGTTCCCTCTGTTATTTTCAACACAGGACGAGTTTAGCTGACAGGAATTCTTAAACAACTATTTCATCCTCTTCCTATAGCAAGGTTTGAGTGTCTAATGTGATTGGCCACTCAGTTCTGCAGCTCTGGGTCATCGTCCTTCTGAAACTCACACAAAGGTCTCCCCTGAGAGATGAGGGGGCAGCTCCTGGGAGGAAAACACCCTGGACTGGGAACTGGATGTTCCAGGTGCCTGTTCAGCAGTTCTCACATGCAGATAGATCACAGTCCCGAAGGGTCAAAGGTTCCAGGTTCATTGGGAGGCTGAATAAATACACAGAGCATTGAGGAAGAAATGATGGAGGGAACTGCTACGGGAAGGGTAGGAACAAAGGGATGGGCCTCAGACTCGACAGGTCACCAGCGTCTGGAAGCTGTTCTCAGACGCCATTCCAAACCAACGGAATCAGAAACTGAAGGACAGGTTGAACATCTGCTTTTCAGGAATCTGGAGGCGATTCTGATGCCCTATCTGCACCAGGGAGTGATTAGAGCCTTACAAATCACCGTGTGCTTGGAAGAGAAATGTCCCTTTGAAACTGAAGGGGAATTCTTTCCTACGTCCCAGGAACTCAGGGAGTGTCACAACAAGGGGGGCTGACCTGAAGTGGGAAAGGGCAGGGCTCCCAGATACTCTCACCTTTTGGCCAGGCTCTGGCTTTCATGAGGCTGTGACTAGAGCAGGCAACTAGACCTTGCAAAAGCCAGAACAGCAGTTCTGGTGGCCCTTCCATTCCTAGGCTGTCCTCTCCATTACTCTGTCTCAGTTCTAGCCTTGGAACATTTCTTGTTCTCTATCTTTATCTCCTGCATCCCATTTCATTCTCTGAATCCCGTTCTCCCTTTTCATTTTTTCTTACTTTGTCAAGGAGTACTGACCCTGTACCTATGGAGGGTTCTAGACAGAGAAACAATCGCCTCTGACTTCTGGGGACAATCCCTTTCTTTGCCCATTCCCTCTCAGCTTTTCCCTTTTCTCCTCTTTAAAATTTAAATTTTTATTTTGTAATAGCTTGGGGAAGACTCTACTGCATTATTAAAAGCCTCCCTTTGACTCTATATTGTATCAAAAAGATACTCGCACATTCATGTTTATCGTCACTCTGTTCACAGTAACAAAGGAAATAGAAAGAGCATAGATGTCCACCAAAAGTTGATGGCATCATGAAAATGTGATACGTACACACAACAGAACTGTATTCAGCACTAAAGAAAAATGAAATTATGACCTTTGCAGGTAAACAGATGGATCTGGAAACTATTAAGCCAGGTTACCCACATTCCAAGAGACAAATACTACATGTGCTATCTGGTACTCAGACGCCAGCCTTTAATTCTTATATATGTGGGTTTAAATGTGAGTATGTGTTATGAAACCAAAAGGGGAGACATAAGACAAAAAGAGATGTTGGGAAAGCCATGGAAAGTAAGAAAAGTAAGTGGGAAGAGGAATTCTGGGAACAGAAAGGTACAGGAAGGGAATAGGAAAATGGGGAAGGAAGAAGGAGAGAATCAGCAAAAACAAATTATATATGGAAATGCCATGATGAAATGCTAATTAGTAATATAAAAGGATCAATATTTAAAATATGAAAAAGGGGGCTTTCTTTTGTCTGATTTATAGAAAGCTGTAGTCAAAAGGCAAACCTTACACCCACAGTTTATGTGTTGCCAGCGATTACTTCCTAAGCTACAGTTCATTTACCTGAAGCAGATAGCCCTAGCTTGGGGATTTGCTGGGCTGAGACATGCTCATCTCCCTGGTTTCACTTTTGTGCTGTTCTTCCAGTCAACTACTCACTGCACAAGTAGTGGACCATGTCAGAAATTGCTCTCCAGGAATGCTGGCCCAGACAAATGATAATATATAAAATTCTAGGTTTCTGAGTAGTGTTACAAAATCAAAAATACACAAGCAAAATTAATTTTATACTGTATCTCCTTTAACCTAATAGAGCTCTAAACAATGTCATATTCATCCTTTATTTCTCCCCCTACCTCCTCCCAAATTAACCTCTATCTCCCCATCCTCTCTTAAGTTTGTGTCCTTTTTAAATTTTTAAAACAATTCACCAAGTTAATTTGTACTTTCCACATACTCTTAGGTGTGGGACCATCTACTGGAGTTGTTCAACCTGCCAGGGGCTTCTCCTTTAAAGAAAACTGTCTCTGCATCTCCAAGAAACCATTGAATAGGTAGTTCTTCAGCTAGAGGTGGGGACCTGTGAGCCTAAGGTGAACATTGACTTGACTAATTTTGTGCAGAAAACCACAATTGTCATGACAGGGAGAACTGGTTTCACTCTGGTCCTCTCTAACTTCTGGTTCTTTCAATCTTCCCACCCCTATTTCTTGAATAGTCTTTAAACCTTGGGGGAAAAGGGAGTGCTATAGAAGTCCCACTTGAGCATTCCACTGGTATTTATTCTCTGCACTTTGACCAGCTGTGAGTTTCTACATCATCTGCTATCTACTATACAAAGAAGCTTTCCTGATGTGGACTGAGAGCTACCCTAATCTGTGGGCACAGAGTTTGATACTATGTTCATTTAGCAGATTAGAAGTAAGCATACTCCTGGGTTTATAAGTACTTCAATTCTAGGTCATGGGCAAGACTGCAGTTCTATATATGCATCCTCCTGTGGAGTACACCTTTAAAAATGAGGAAGTAGTTGGTTATCCTCATAACATTGTGCCACTATTGCACTATTGCATTTCCCCCCCCCCCCCCTGTGGTGATCATAGCTGTAGTTCCCAGCGTTCCCAGCTAGGTAAGGGTACTAATGACTCACCCCTTCTCCCCTTAGCAGCATGCATGGCATTCTCTGGGAATCTTCCTGGTCATTACTTGATTTCTCCATGCTCTGTGACCAAGGTGTGTGGTGACTTCAGCATTAATAATCTGTTCTTTTATCCTCCAAATAAGAATGGTCTTTAACAGTTGATTTTCTTACCTCTTGGGCTTACTCAAAAGCCATACATTTTTAAAATTTTGCATTACTGTGTGTGTGTGTGTGTGTGTGTGTGTGTGTGTGTGTGTGTGTGTGTGTGTGCATGCAGGTACTGAGGCCAAGACACAGTTTGTAGTAGTCAATCTCTTGTTCTGCTGTGTTGGTACCAAGGATCCAACTTAGATTGTCAAGCCTGGTGGCAAACACCCTTAGATCCTGAGCCTTCTCACTGGCCTTCCCTAACTCTTTATGTAAGTATGAAAATTCAACACATCTCCAGGATCCTAGCCTTACAAAGCAGTTTGCCCAGAACCATTTCTAAGCTTTTTGAACCTCCTTGGTGTCTCTGGGTTCAAATTTTGGCCTTGATTCTGTTGTACCCTCTGTTTTAGTTTCTTCATCCGTTTAAATAATAATAAAAATAGATCATTTTTCCTATGGCTGTTGTTCAAGATACACTAAATATTTTGAATAATATCTGCTATGTGAAGCACTCCATATTTTTTTTTACTGTTTATTACTTTTTCTGTCTTCCTTAGCTCAGGGTAAAGGCTAAACCTTATGTTTGGTCCCTAAAACAGTTTGACACAGAAGAGTCCCAACAAAGTATTACTGAGTGAGTGACTCAGTAAGTCACACATACCATGGATTTCTGTACTACTTAGGATCTTCTCTGTCCCCAGGATCCACTTCTGTTCCAGACTGGTTGCTCCACATTTTTCCTTAGAAATCAGCCTAGTTGCTTCTGATTTCCATTAAATAACAGGGATGTTTTTTACCGGGAGTTTCCCCATCTTTTGCTGGATTCCTGTTTCTTAGTGATCTTTCTGACTCATAGTCTTGCTGCCCCACTTTGCAGAAGGTATTCCCTAAACCCAGCCTACTGTAATGTTTTCTCTACCAGTCTCTGCTTTGATATCTCCAGATCCCCAAATTTCTACTGAATTAAGTCACAGGTCTTCCACCAAGGCATTAAGGTCCTTCAGAATTTCAGTTCTATAACCTCTTATCCATCATCTCACTACTTGCCTAAGCCATTAACTTGGCAAGCCCTTCATCATTATATCTATTTAGTTATCCATCTGCCCACACAAATCACTCACACATTCATTCATCTTTTTATATACCTGGCATCCACTCTACCACACAATTATCCCTTATCTTTACCCATCTGTTCATATACATACCACTCAGGAATCCAGGTGATATTCACTGATGTTCTTTATTCTCTAGTAATAGGATACAGACTTGTAGATGAGTGGTTTTCAACTTTGTGTTGCTCTTAATCTATAGGGGAAATTAGTTAACCAGAGAAATACAATTTGTCACAGGGAGCAGCTTGTCATATGGCACCATCACACCTTTTGAAATCAAAGTCCATGGATGAGCATCATGGAATCTGTGAGCAGAACTCCTCAAAACTGTAAGTGAAATTGTGTAAGAGTATATTCATAGACCCACCTCCCCTAAACACACATCTACATCTCTCAGAGAGGCTCTCTGGCAGCTCTCATGACATTATCAAAAAGGTTCCCTAGAAGGTGAGGAGAAGCCTGGGAATCTCTAGCCTTAAGGAGAGAAAAGAAAATTAATGTTTATTTCAGATCCGTTTTGCACCAGGTACCATTTCTGGTTTCCCAACCTTAGATAGCTCCTTGTTTGGAATATTGGAAGGGGCAAGAAGCAAGGCAGAAAAATTAACCCCTTTTTAAGTTCTGGGCTAGGCAGTACCACCTCATCTAATGCTTATAGTAACCTTTCAAAACAACTGTATCACTTCTAATTCATAGAGAAGGACACTGAGACAGAAAGCCAGGCAGAGCAACCCATAGCTACAGGGTGAGGAAGGGGTAAGGATTGAGCTCAGGTCACTGGGGCTCATGGTCTCTGCAAAATTCCATATACTATGAGGGGAGGTATAGCTTTCTGTTTTGAGAATAGTAAGAGGATGCTACAAACATGAGAAAGTGATACACACACACACACACACACACACACACATACACGGAGGGAGTAAGTAGATCATCATGAAGGTCAGCGAGTGATGAACTTTGCCCTCAGAGGGGAAAAAAAGTTTGCCAGCAAACTTAAGAAAGCATGCTGACCTAGAGCAGTCACTTCCAAGTACTTGTGGCAGGATCTCTTGGCTGAAAGGTGCCTCTCCAACCTTCCTCAGTCAGAGCTTGGCCAGGGTAGCAGCTCTATCACAAATGTCAGGGGACAAAACAACCCAAAATTGCCTGGAACTAGAGGCTTAGCTGATCGGACACATACTTTCCACATTCAGAAGTTGCTGGAACCCCAAGGCAGATTGGATCCAGTTTAGCTGCTCACCCAGGTAGAACCTAATGCTGCCTAATACCATGACTCCCTCCCTGCATCAATGAATTCAGATGCCTAGTAAACACCTGGGATTCTCTTCAAAAGATATTGAACTAAATGTCTACAAGGGAGCCTTTCAGCCACAAAAGACTGGGGTGAAGTAGTTTTTGCTTCAACGAAAATATTTTTCAGTGTTAGGAACTGTATATATTGTTGTTTAAACCTCTTTTCTGGCCTACCTCCTGTCTTCTCTCCATCCCTGGCCAGCACAATCATCTGGTATATAATGCTATGACCAGTGCTCTCCACCAAGCTCCTGCAGATACCTAGGCCTGTACTCACTTCTCACAGAGGCCAGACTGTTACTTCCAAGAGGGTTGATTGCAAGTTGAGTATCAGATCTGGCATTCCCACCACGGGCTCAGCTCTCCTATTCTTTTTACAGTCTGTGCCTTTTTTCCCCAACCTTGCTTTATCTTGACCCTTTGTGCACTACCTCCTTCCCTGGTTCTTCCCACATGCCTCTGGCTCCCCCTATGAGCATCATCCTAGCTTGGGTCTCTTGGTCTCCCATCCAGGATGCATTGCCAGATCCCCACGCTTCTGTTGTGCCCACAGTCCTCTTCACTTTGTTGTCTGCACTTGGGAAGGTTTTACTCTTGCAGCAGCCTCAAGCTGTGGGCAGGCTGCATCTTTGCCTGCTTTAAAGACTCTGAGATCTTCCCATTGGGATTGGCCCCCAGTGAACTCCACATCACAGAACTCTACTCCCAAATTTAGCAGACCGCCCTGTAGAGGACCCTGAATGTGGAAACTTAAGTGTGCCTTCCTCTGTTCCTAGCTGAGTTTCTGGAAGATGGACAACATGGAAGTAAAGCTATAGGAATTAGACGATCTTATCCATCCTATCTCCATTTTATCAGAGCAGCTACTATCCTGCCCCAACAACTCCCTCACTACCTCCCTGTCTGCAACAGTGTGGCCATCACCACATGGGCAGCTGTAGTCACATTCAGAGATGAGGCAGAGGGACTCACTTCAACTCTGACATTTAGCCTCTCCCCTGAGACTTTGGTGTTTAGTCACCCTGCTGGGTGCAAGCAGGAATAGTCTTTTCATCAGATGTCTGTGATGTGGGGGAAGGGCGTGTCAGATACAAGCTAGTCTGCTGAGTCAGGCAATGTGGTCAGTCTCCTTGGCCTTGAGGGTGGCCCTCTGTAGGAATGCATCTTTCCTCTCTGAAGCCAATTGATTCTTGGAATGCATTCAATCCAAGCCGTGCAAGTAAGACTATTCCCTGTCCATCTGTAGAAAGGAAGACGATCATGGGAAAGGAAGCAGGCATTGGAGGTAGACAGTTGAACCTCTATGATCCTGTTTTACTTCTCCCAATGAAACACTACTATCTAACTGTGTATATACTGTGAGATCAAATGAAGAGGAGCATATCAAAGTCTTTCCAGAGTGTTTAGACAAAAGTCATCAGTCTAAAATGGCATTATTGTTTGTACATAGTGACTTCTTAGGACAGCCTTACTCTCTGGGGGAAGATTGTACCTTTCCTGCAACCTAGCACAAAGGTCTTGCTTTCAGATGCCTAAACCCATGGCTATATGCATGTAACACGTATGACAGAGGGAAAGGAATGTTAAAGATTATTGGCTTTTTCTTTCCTATTTTTATTTTCTTAATGCATGAACTGCTTCCACAGTTTGGATTATCTATCCCTGGCTATGTTTTGTTTCTGTGTATGGAATGCAGTTTCCAGAATAACACTATGCACTTAACCTGTAAGAAAGGATTTCCATATGTGAAGGCTCTTGTCTTAGACAACTAGAATAACAAAGTCCATTAAATGAGACCTCGGAATCAATGGTACCTTTACCACCCCTGGAACTAGACTGAAGTTCTTGTGTTGGCTCTTCACTTAACCTCTCCCTCCATCCTATGCTTCTGCTCTTTACTTAGGAGAAAAACACCCATGTAGTCTTTGGACCAACATGAGGAGAGCCTGGTATACTCAGCGTTGTTAGGCAAGATGTTTAACCTCCCCAGTAACTTAGCTATCTTTAGCCTCCTTGATGCTATTTTGAAATGTCAAACTAGCAAACACTGCTTCCAGAATGGCTCTGATATGAGATATGACAGGATGCTTGGGGGTGGGGAGATGACGAGGAGGTGGGGGATGATAAAGGAGCCTTCTGATACAGGGTGAGGTAATGCAACAATTTTTCAGCTGCCAAGACTATTTCTCTTCTATTATCCCATCCTCCTCTTCCATGGCCTGTCCCAGTCCAGGAAGGTAAGGGGCCAGTGAGCTAAAAGGATTTATACTTATGTGACTCTGGAGCCAGAGATGGACATTACATCAGGAAAAAGAGAAAATCCACTCTAAAAACACTGATTAACTGATCATTCAGTTATATCAGTGGTGTTGTAGGAAAGACCGAGGATGCAGTAGCTTACAATGATACTTGTGCATTAGCTTTTCATCATTTAATAAACAGCAGAGGAAAAAACAACCTAAAGAGAAAGAATATTTATTTAGCTCATGGTTTTAGTAGTTGCAACCTGTGAACTTTGGCTTTAAGATTATGGGCCTATGGTGAGGCTAGATATCGCAGCTATGGTCACCTTGGAAGAGAAGGCTGTTTACCTCAGGTCATAAAAGGAAGCAGAGAGAAAGCAGAAAGAGCTTTAGCATTTTCTTCAAAAGCATGTGTGGTGTTTGAGTGAGAATGTCCCCCATAGTCTTGTGTATTTGAACACTTGGTCCTCATTTAGTGGTGCAGTTTGGAAGGTTATTGAGCCTTTAGGAGGTGGAGACTTGCTGGAGAAAATAGGTCATTGGAGATGGGGTTTGATTGGTTATAGCTTTGCCTACTTCCTGTGCACATCCCCCCCTTCTCTTCCTCCCTCCCTCCTTTTCTCCCTTTCTATTTCTTCTTCCTTCCCTTTCTCCCTCTCTCTCCTTCTTATGTGAGGATAAAACTATGATCAGCCAGCTTCCTGTGCTTGCCACCACACCTTTCCTGCCCTAAGGGGTTTTATCTCTCAGAAACTGTAAACCAAAATAAGTTCTCTAAGTTGATTTTTGGTTGTGGAATTTTGTCAGAACAAAAAAGTATCTAATGCAGAAATTGATATCAGGAGTAGGATACTGCTCAGATAAATTTGGTCATGTGACTAATATGACTTTGAACTATTATGTGGTAGTCTTTAGAACTTTGGGTTGGAAAAGCAATTGAATGTGGTAAGTGGTGCTTAACAAGCTGTTCTAATAGAAGCCTCAAATACAGTTATGCTAAGAGAAATGCAGACATTGGAGGCCCAGCTTCTGAGATTTCAGGGGAGAACAGGGATTTTATTATCAACTGGTCTATAGGGAATTTAAATGATATTTTGGTAAAAATCTGGCTTTATTCTGTATGTATCCTGAGAACGTGCATGAAACTGAATTTTAAAATAATGGACTAATTTGAATGCAGAGGAAATTTTAAGACTGCATAGCACCTAATCTATGGGATATGATTACTCTCATGCATGTCTATAAAATAAGAACAATAAGTAGCAAGAAAGAAAGGAAAAATGTGCAGATTAAGAACACTAGGAAGCATGATACTGAAGTTAAATCATATGCTAAAGAATAGACTATAATTGTTAGAAAGATTAGTGCTGTTTAGAAGAAACTCCCTTCTCTGCTCTGAAGCAGTAGGAAGTACCCCTTGAGGAAGACCTATCGGTTAAGTCTCCAACTTGTAAAAGAGAGCCAAATTGATTGGTTGTTCCTTTAAAGTAGTGGTTCTGAACCTTCCTAATGCTGGCAAGCCTTTAATATAATTTCTCTACTGTGTGTGACCCCCAACCATAAAATTAATTATTTGCTACTTCACAACTGTAATTTTGCTACTGTTATGAATTATAATATAAATAATTTTTGTAGATATAGGTTTGCCGAAGGTATCATGACTCACAGGTTGAGAACCACTGATCTAAAGCATCTGCCTAGTGAAGTTTTTCATCATCTTCCATATACAGAATTGTCTCTAACTGTAGTCCAAGAGGCATGGACACTTCATCTCAAACTGGTGGCTAAACTTGGCATTATCATCCAAATGGTACTGGTTTTGGAGATAGGAAATGGATTCTTTCTTCACGATTTTCAGACAGCTGCTGAAACTAGGCAACATCTAGCAGGATTGGAGTCTCACTAAGCAAGCTTTCAGAGACTATCATGTGAGACTGTGAAGGTGAAGCCAAGGATGTGGTGGAGACCTCAAGATACTGAAGATGCCAGAGCTGTTGGAAAACTCATACACGAACCAGAATTAGCCTAGGAGAGAAATGTATGTTGCAGTCATCAATGCTGGAAGGGTCGGGCCACTTGAGGTCCTGGAAATTGAAGCCTTGGGTGCTTGACATAAAGATACAGGGTTGATGTAGCTGCTGGGTTTTGGTCCAGTCCTTCCTCACTATGCCTCCATTTCTTCCCTTTGGAATGGAGATGTATATTCTCTACCATTTTATGCTGGAAGAATATATAGTGTCTTTTTGTGTTTTTTATTAATTAATTAATTAATAAATATTTATTTTACATTCTGATTGAAGCTTCCCCTCCCTTCATCTTCTCCCAATCCCTCCCTCTCACCTCACTTCCCCTTTCCCCTCCCTTTCTCCTCAGTGAAAGGAAGGCTGCCAATGGATGTCAACCTACCTTGGCATATCAAGTTTCAGTAGGACTGAGTCTTTTTCCAATTGAGGCTAGGTGAGGCAGTCTAGTTAGGATATAGGGCTCCAAAGGCAGGCAACAAAGTTAGAGAGACCCCCCCGCTCCAGTTGTTAGGGGACCTACATGAAAACCAAGCTTCACATCAGTCACATATGTGTAGGGGGTTTAGGTCCATCCCATGCTTGCCCTTTGATTAGTGGTTTAGTCTTTGTGAGTCCACATATACCCAAGTTAGTTGATTTTATGCATTTTCTTGTGTTTTTAACCTTTCTAGCTCCTTCAATCCTCCCTCCCTCTCTTCCATAAGATTCCCCAAGCTCTACCTAATCTTCAGCATTGGTTCTTTGCATCTGTTTCCATCAGCTGCTGGGTGAAGCCTCTCAGAGATAGTTATGCTAGACTCCTGTCTGCAAATATCACAGAATATCATTAATATTATCAGGGGTTGGCTCTCTCTCTGTCTCTCATGGGATGATTCTCAAATTTGGCCATTTATTGGTTGGGCATTCCCTCAATTTCTGTTCCATTTTTATCCCTGCACATCCTACAGGCAGCACAAATTTTGGGTGGAAGGTTTTGTGGTTGGGATGGTGCCCCCATCCCTTCATTGGAAGACTTTCATGGTTATAAGAGGTGGCCATTTCAGGTTCCATATCTCCTGTTGCTAGAAGTCCTAGCTAGAATCACCTTTATAGATTCCTGGGAGTTTCCCTTATCCTAGGTTTCTGGCTCATCCAAGAATTCCTCCCCTTCAGTTCTCTCTTCCAGTTCTTTTTCCCTCAGTCCTCCCAATACTTGATCCTTCCTGTCATACACAGCTAAAGAAATTGCATTTAGTCTCAGAAGAGATTTTGGATATTTAAATAGTTTTAGAACTGTTAAAGACTATAGTATAGGAAGTTTAAAGTTGGACTAAATGCTTTTTGAGTTATGACATAGCCATGAGCTTATGGGGGTAGGCAGAGGTGAAATGTAGTGATTTGAATGAGAAGTTCTCCTCATAAGTTTACATATCTGAATACTTGGCCCCCATTTTGGTGGAGCTGTTGGAAAAGTTTACCTTTCCTTTAGAAGGTGAAGTCTTGCTGGAGGAAGTACTTTATTGTGGTCAGACTTCTTCAAGGTTATATAGCCTCATCCCACTTCCTGCATGCACATCTCCTTCCTGTGGATTAAATTATGATCAGCCAACATTCTGCCCCTGCCTCCATAATTTTCCTAACTCTTCCATGACTTCTCCATCATGATAGACACTATCCTCTGAGACTGTAAGCTCAAATAAAACCTTTCTCCTCTAAGTTGCTTTTTGTCAGGGTGCTATATCACGGCAACATAAAAATAAATAATACAATATGCGTATAGTGACCTACTTGTTCGAGTAGGTTCCACCTCCTACAGTTTTTAAGATGGCCCAAAAATTACACCAACAGCTTGGGACCAGCACAGGAGCTGCAGCAAGGTGGAAGGAGTCAATGAAGGAATGAAGGATAAGATATGTCATGTTCAAACCACAAAATTTCAGGATTACCTAGAGAATTTTATTAAAATGCATATTATCAAGTTCTTTTCCTGGGAGTCAATCTTGAGAGGTTTGATTCCTAGGAGTCTGCATTTGAACAAGTTTCAGGCATCCTGACACAGTAGTCCGAGGCACTGAGAAGTTTTGGTCTACCTTTATCAAAGGAAGCACAAGAACCTGGGAATAACAGCTCAAGAAACATCACCATAGACCTTGAAGAGCTAATTGCTCCATCTCAAGGGGACAGAAAGCATGATCTTATGATGCCAAGCCATGTGAAGGCAGGAAAATAGCACAGTTAGAGCCCCACACAGGAGGTAACTTGCTCGGGGTAGTTGAGCTTTGAGCTGGGTCTTGACACAATTGAATAGGAATTTTTTTTGGACAGAAAAAGAACAGATGAGGCCATTCCACACTAATTTAAGTACTTCAGTGAAGGGAGTTTAGAGCAGTATTTCCCTGATGAGTTTACTTCCAGGAGAGAAGAGTTAGACCTGCAGCTTCTCTTTCCTGTAACGGTCATCTTCCTTTGACTTGCCATGTAGATATGGGCTTTGTTTTGCTTACTTCCACAATGAAAAAGTATAAATTATTACAATTTTAAACATAATTGTTATACATTTAGATTTTTCTTTAATAAAAATCTATTTATCCATACATCCAGCTACCAAATGATGAACTGGTTACTCATCTTCTATAGAGTTTTTTCCTTTATTTTTGAGAATATAATTATACTATTTATTTCTCTCTCCAAAATTTCCATTTGTACACTTTCAAATCACAGCTCCCTTTTTTTCATGGATTGCTATTACATGTACATATGTATGTATATAAATATTTATTCCTGAATATAACCTGCTCAGTCCATATAATGTTACCCATATGTGTGGTTTCAGGGCTGACCATTTGGTATTGGATAACCAGTTAGTGTACTCTTCTGTGGAAAAGACTGTTGCTACAGCTCTCAGCATTCCTTGTGTAGGGTTGAGGCTTTGTGGGTGTTCTCCTGTCCACTTTGGCATGCCTGTTGTTGTCCTTGTTCTACTCATGTTTTAGTGCCTTGTTCATGAGACTTTATGAGTGTAGCTTCTGACATTACTAGGACACACTCCCTGATCCTCTCGCTCTTATAGACTTTCTGACCCAACTTCCACAGTGTCTCCTGAGCCTTAGGTGTGGAAATTGTTTTGTAGAGTAGCCATTAGGGCTGAGCTGCGTAACTCTTCTTTTTTATTGCTTTTGGTTTTCTATAAGGGTCTCTGTCAGTTGCAAAGAGAAGTTTCCTTAAAGAGTTGTGGGAGCTATGCTTATCTGTGAGTAGCAGAGTAAATGCAAAATTTATGATTTTATATTTGTTTACATCTGAATAGTATTTGTGTGCATGCGTGTGTGTGTTTGTGTGTGTGTGACATATATATGTGAAGAGAGTAGCAATGAACATGGCTAAGCAAGTATCTGTAGAATAGGATGTCGAGCCCTTTGGACATATGTCAAGGAGATAATAGCTGGATCATATGAAGACTTATCATAGCTTCATGAGAACACTCCACATATATTTCCTTGGTAGCAATGTACGTTCTTAACCCTACCAAAAGTGAATTGCTGGGAATTTTCCCTGCAGTCCTTCCAGAATCTATTGTTGGTTGTTGTGTTGACCTTTACTACTCTGACTGGAGAAGGCGAAATCTCAAAGTTGTTTCGATTGTATATCCCTATTTCCTAGGATGATGAATATTATTTGAGATATTTCTTAGCTATTTTCTTTTCTTCTTTGGGAACTTCTTGTTCAAGTTCCAGGATCATTTTCCAGACTGATCATTAGTTTTGCTCTCTTGTTTCTATTCATTCTATGTGAGTTCGTTATACATTCTGGGTGTTAATCTTCTGTCAGATGTATAGCTGACAAGGGTTCCTTCCTCTTCATTCAGTTGATTTCTCTTCAGCTATGTAGAAGCTTTTTAATTTTATGAAATTCCAGTTACCAATTGTTGAAATCCTATACAGGAAGTCCTTTCCTATACCTGTGTCATATAGAGCACTGCCTCTTTCTTTTGATAGTAGTTTCAGCATCTCAGATTTAATTAAGTCTTTGATACATTTAGAGTTAGTTTCTGTGCAAGTTGATGGATATGGTCTAATGTCCTTCCTTTGTATGTGAACATCTCTTTCCTAGAACTATGTGTTGAAGATGCATTTCCCCCCTATAGCTTATATTTTGGGTACCTTTAGTATTGTTGTATATTCATTTTCCTTTAGTTCGAGTGAATGTTTTATTTCTTGATTTCTTCTTTGACTCATTCATCATTCAGTAATGAAGTGCTTAATCTCAATGAGTTTGTGTATTTACTAGAATTTTTTTCTGTCAATTTTAAGTTTTATTGCACCATATTCAGATAGGACACAAGGTGTGATTTCAGTCTTTTTTGAATATGTAAAGTTTTGCTTTGTGTCCCAGTATGTAGTGTATTTTAAGAAAACTTCTATGTGCTATTGAGGAGAATGTGTATTCTTTGGTGTTTCGGTGTAATAGTCTATACATAAACAGTAAGTCCATTTAAATGTACAATGTCAATTAATTTTGATGTTCTTCTGTTTTATATTATTTTTATTATACCTGTTCATTAGAGAAATTGGGGTTTTGAAGTCACCTACTACTGATGTATTGATATTAATCTGTGTCTTTAAATCCACTAGTATGTTTAAAAACAAAACAAAACTGGATGGCCAGAGTTTGGAGCATATATGTTTAAGAGAGTAATGTCTCCTTGTTTAACTGTTCCCTTTTTTAGAATGACATGTCTCTTTTTATATCTTGTGATTGGTTTTAGTTTCAAGCCTATTTTGCCATATATTAGGTTAGTGACAGCTACTTGCTTCCAAATTCCATTTGATTGGAATCCTTTTGTCCAGGCTTTACTCCAAGGTGATGCTTATTTTAAAACTAAGATGTGTTTCTTTTAGATATCATAAGGTAGATTTTGTTTCCTGACCTATTCTGTCTATGGCAAAGAGTTAGGATTCTTCTCCCTCATCCATGCCTATAATTTGAAGATTTTGTTTTTTCACAGAATCCTACATACATTTCCTGTATGTTCCTTTTTCATGATCCTGTATCTTTTTATTGGATAATAGAGCTATTGATATTAAAGTTTTTGAAATGTGTGTGTGCCTATTGTGGTCATAATGTTGCTTTTTGTTGTGATGGTTTTTGTTCTGGGTGGTATTTTGTGTTTTAATAATTATGGCTTTATATTGCCTTCCATAATCTCTCTGCTATGCTCATCCCTCTCTTCAACTCAAAATACTGCTTCCTGTATTCCTTTACCTTTGCTTTGTTGGATATACATATTTTTAGATTGTTTATACTATGAAAAGTTTTTCTTCTTCCTTCAATTATAGCAAATAGTTTTGCTGAGTATATTATTTTCAGTTGACTGTCATTATTTCAGGACTTGGAATGCATTGGCTCTTCTGGATCTCAAAGTTTCCATTGACAATTGGGTTCCTCCGATGTGTTTTCCTTTATATGTGACTTGTGGTTTTGGGATCCCTGCCCCAACACTCTTGCAGTGTAAAGAAAGTACACTTTCTTTGTTCTGTATACTTAGTATATCACTATGACATGCCTTGGATGTTTTCTGTTCTGGTCTCATCTATTTGGTATTCTATGTGCATATTTGTATGGATGTGTTTTCTTTAGTTTGGGCAAGTTTTCTTCTATGACCTTGTTGAAGGTCTAGTATATGCCATAGAGTTGGGATTCTTCTTCTTCATCTATGCCTATAGTTTGAAGGTTTGGATTCTTTTACAGAGTCCTATGTTCATTTCCTGTATGTTCCTTCTTGTGAGTTGTGTTTTTTTTCTTATTCCTTTCGAATCTGTTTTAGATGCTCTACTTTGTTTTTGAGTCATAATATTCTATCTTTTGCTCGATTCCTTCTACTTTTAAAGCTTTCCTTTGAATTTTCTAGTTGAACTATGAGTTTTTCAATTTCATTTTTATTTCAGCCTGAGTCGTCCTTTATGTTTCTATCTCCTATTGAATTCCATTCTCCAGTCCTGTATTGTCTTCATTGGTCTTAGCGTTGTGTTTTTGGACATCATTCAAACATTTATTCTCCTTAAGTTCTTTCTCCTTGATTCCTTGAGCTGTTTTGTTGAATCTTCTTTAAACTCTAAATTCTTTTGATGAAACATATGATTGTTCTTTTAGATTCTATGTCTTGGGGTTCATCTGGGCAATTCTCATTGGCAAACATTTCTACAGTGCTGGTAAGTTTAGAACAGAAGATATTAGCTTGGGTTTTAATATTCTTGGTATTTTTGTCATGAGATCTTGACATGTGGACTTATTTTCTTAGTTTTAAGTCTGGTATGAACTGAGAAAATTGAGGCAGAAGAGTGTGTGGGTTGTCCCTAGAGAGTAGAAATGGCTTGAGTGGAATGAAATCATGTGGGATACATGGATGGGGAGAGTCAGGGACACTCATCAGGATAGACCTTGGAGAAGGATGTGAGAGTTCTAGCTTGTTAGAGAGGTTAGGATTGGCATAGAAACCTGCATTGTGGTGGCATATAGTATTTACCTTGGTAGACGTCTATAGGTTGGCGGTTGGTTGCGTAGTGGGCAGAGGTAGATAGACTAGGCTTGGGCAGTGGATATAGTACTCAGGCTGCTGGGCTGGGGAGAAGGCATGGGTGGGGATTTCAAGTAGACTCACTGATAGAAATCAAAGGATAGATACTGGAGATGGAGATCTGACTAATCATGCTTCTGAGAAACAATTCTGCGTTGCTGGTTAAGACCCAAGTGGAGCACCCACTTATCAGAAATCCTCTATGCTCCAGAATTCCAACTGTAGTACTGTGGTTTTGGTTCCAGCAGTGGTTCATACACGATGTGGTTCTAGGCTTCTTCACCATTCTGGCCTTTGTTCTAGCACACTACATATTTATTTCTCTCTCTCATACAATGTATTCATTCACTTAGTCTTTAATGCATTCCTACTTCAACAAGGGCTTCTCTGGAGGTACAACAAAGGATAAGATTCAACAGTTTCTGTATTCATGGAGCTTGGATCCCTAGTTCTAAGCTCATATTACCTGTAGAATAAGGGAGGATTAGAGAGGGAAGGCCATGTGACCACCAGGGCTATAAATACTGTTCGTTGCTGAGAAGAAATACTGCTCTCACAGCTGATGAATAGTATTTGATGACCTAGCTTGGCCAATCATTTAAACGCTAGTTATTCCATATCATTATGAGAGCATTCACATGGGAGGCATGTTCCTGCTCATCTCTCAGATGAGCCATAAAAATGCAGAGCCAAATACAACACTGGGTTTAAGACTCCAAAGACTAGCTTGTGGCCAAGCATCAATCAGCACATGGCCTTCTCCTCCAAGGGATGTCTGGCTGGTATTCATTGGAAGATCAAGTTCTATACAGGTTCTCTTGACCTGGTGGCCCTGCTTCAGCTGTTCTGCTACTGTAGCCTGCTATCCAAACAAGTTCATGAAAGAGCTCTGTTTTCAAAGGCTCCACAAGGCAAGTTACCCCGGAACAGTTCTTTCTGTAGTTGCCAGTCTGGAATTATTTCATATACAACAAAACATAAACCCCGAGACTGCTAGCTCTATGGGATTTTTTTTTTAATTGAAAGAAACAGTTTTTCATAAAACATATTTTGATAATGCTTTTTCCCTTCCCCAGTTCCTTTCCATTTATCCAATTCCATATCTCTCCTTTTTTTTTCCTTCAAAAATAAACAACAAATAAACCAACCAAGCAGGCAGACACACAGGTATGTACACATTTGTGCACTTGTGCGCGTGCATGGGACACACACACACACCACAAAAACAGAAACCAAAATATACAAGGAAAAAAAGATAAGAAAAGAAAATTCCCAAACAAAGCAATTTGAGACAAAAATAGCTTTTTTTGTTGTATGTTGGCCAGCTACTCTTGGGCATGGGTTGTACATTGAAGGGTCATTAATATACCCAGTGAGATTCCATTGGAGAAACCATGTTTTTCTTTGCAAGCAGGGGTCAATTGCAGATAGCTTTTGGTTATAAGTGGGGTGGACCCATGCCCACTTCTCGTTCTCAGCACTGGGACCCCATGTGACTTAAACCTATATGGCCCTGCGCATGTGGCCTCAGTCTCTGAATTCTTAGGTGTATCAGTCCTGTTATATCTAAAAGATGTTGTTTTCTTGACCCTTTCTCTCTGGTTCTGACAACCTCTCTGCCTCCTCTACTATGAGGAAAGAAAGGTGTTTGATAAAAGCATCTCATTTAGGAGTAAATACTCCAAAACCTCTCACTTTCTAGACATTGTCCAGTTGTGGGTCTCTTTGTTAGTTCCCAAGTACTGCAAGAAGACGCTTCTTTGATGGTGTCTCTGAGTGGGGCACTGATCAGAGCCCCAGCTCATTGTTGTCCCTGGTGGAAAGTAGCTATAGGAAGGAGGCTGACACAAAGGAATGAGATGACTAGACAGGAAGCAGAGTCAGGCCTGAGAGACTTTAGGAAATGCTGTGAGTAGAGGAAGGGAGAGAGAAATTGTGAGCTAGTACCCTGGGCCAGAGGCTACACTCACTCACCATTTCATTCCATCTTAATAGTCCTGTGTGGAGAGAGTCATCTCAGCCTAGCTAAATCTTCTACAAGCAAATGCTTTACACTAATAACTCCCCTTAGTAATAATTTTCTGCAATGGAAGGCCTATGTCTGTCTCTATCACTGCTGTGTACATACCTTAGACCGGTATCTGACATGATAACATTAAGTCAAATGATAAATATTAAAGACTATATGCCTTTTATATACAAGTAAACCAAAATGTACAATACAGTGAATTCCTGGTTGAGTTCTGAGGTGAACTCCAACCTCTCTTTTCTTCACATTTTCTTTTTAGCATACCCTGGCTTTTCAGAATAGAGCCAGAGTGGGTATTCAGTAAGGAGAGTACAGTGACCTGCTTCTCAGCTCCACTAGCACCCCACTCCTCCCATTTATCTTGGCTTCCATCCTTTCCATGTTGACAGCAGAGTCTAAGCCAAGCTCTCCATGTCCCCATCCTAATGTGACCTTTGCCTACTCCTTTATAAGCACAGTGTTTGTATCCATCCTGCATGCTTCCTGATCTTGCTGAAAGTGCCACTTGAGTATTGTCCTTTTAGATGATGCTGTCTACCCAGATACTATTCTGTGAAATTTCCTGTCTTAGTTACGGTTTTACTGCTGTGAACAAATATCATGACCAAGGCACCTCTTATAAGGACAACATTGAATTGGGGCTGGCTTACAGGTTCAGAGGTTCAGTCCATCATGATCAAGGCAGGAGCATGGCAGTGTCCAAGCAGGCATAATGCAGGCAGAACTGAGAGTTCTATATCTTCATCTGAAGGCTGCTGGCAGAATACTCTCTTCCAGGCAACTAGGGTGAGAGTCTTATAGCCCACACCCACAGTGATCCACCTACTCCAGCAGGGCCACACTTTCTAATAGTGCCACTCCTTAGGCCGAGTATATACAAACCATCACATTTCTCCTTTGGATCTATCCATGTAAATGTCAGTTTGCTTTCCCAGATCCATACACTGCCTAACCTGAAGCCTAAACCAGTTCCCAGCTCACTAAGGCATGAAAATGGAAGTCACAGGTTTGCAGAGGGTGGGAAGTATAGCAACTATCCTAAGTAAGCTGTCATTCTAGTGCCAAAGTTTACAGTAGGAGCATCTCAGGTCATTGATGAACTATAGTCAAGAAGCTGAAGGGTGTGTGTGTCAGAGACAGTTAAATTTGCTATAATGGATATTTACCTAGAGAAGCAAGCCTCCCAATAGAATGAACTAGGAATCCAGGTTTGGATGCTTCCTCCCATCCTCCTTCTCTAGAGGAATATTCCAGACAGGTGGCCAGTGTTTGCATCAGTCATCAGTTAGAAGACTTATATTGTCTATTTGTAAAAAAGATAAAATTGTCTCAGAAGAATGGAGATAAATAAATGAGAGGGGTTAGTGAGCCATGTTAGTGAAAGCTAGCTCATAATGTTTGTTCTTAAAGCAAGAGGTACTTAGGGCAGACTTAGCTCCTCCGTTTCTTTAAGGGATGTTTTCATTTCATCTCTCAGGACCTCTATCATCTTCATAAAGTTGGTTTTAAGGTTGTTTTCTTGTGCTTTGGCTGCACTGGAATATTCAGATCTTGCTGTCATTAGGATACTTGGGCTCTGATGGTACCATACTGCCCTGGCTGTTATTATTTTCTTACACTGACATTTAGAAATCTGGATTTGGGATAATTATTAGTCTTGGTGCTGATTTCTGGGTTTGTCTTTGTTGGATAGGTGTTTTGTTCTTTGGTTTCTTTTTCCTCTTTGATCTTCTTGTTTTTTTTGGCTTGGATTTGCAGTGACTGGCATGACCCAGTAGGGAGTCCCTGACCAGGCTGGGGGCTAGACTTCTAGCAATTTGCTTGGCCTTTGGTGCAGCATGGGGTCTCTGTTCTTCTGACTTGTATGGCCTGCACCTGAGCAGCAGGACTTGGGCAGACTTATCTTAACTCCCAACTTGTTATTAAAACACTTGGGACATTTTTCAGATTCTTAATGTATCTGAAATTATGTGTTACTTTCAGAGCTAACTCATGGTTTGACTTTGGAAGTCCCTATTTGGGAGCCTTGGCTTACTTGTTCCTTTTTTCTTTTTCTTTTTTTCTTAGAGACAGGATTTCTCTGTGTAGCCCTGGCTGTCCTGGAACTCACTCTGTAGACCAGGCTGGCCTTGAACTCAGAAATCCACCTGAAATACCACCCCCCCCCCAAAAAAAAACTAACAAAAGACTAGGACTGGCAAACCTTGCATGCTGAATAGCCCCTCTTTCTGAGCTGTTCCTAGAGGGTCAACCAGCCTTCAGAGACTGTGACTAATAAACCTCAAAAGATAAATAGAATGCTTTAAAAGACTTGATATTTCTAGTTTGAATTTTATGTGTCTTTACTGCCTGTCAGACGCCTATCATTCAACTCGTCGCAATCCAATAGCCCTGCATGAATAAAGGCAAAAATAAATCAGAAGCCGAGTGCTTTTAAACTCACTAAATGAAAGGCAGTATTCATGCCGCCTCCCTCCAAATGAATCACCACATTAAATGTGAGATGTGCACACCAAATCAATAACTTGAGGCAGAGATGTCTTGCCTGTTCTTCAGGAAAATTCCATTTCCTTTCAGATGTTGCTTGAAATGTCAGGAAGTTTCCATACATCTCCACCCTTGAAAATGCCACTGGTGTCTTCCATCCTCCTGCACTTTGCTTTCTTTCTTCAGAGAAACACAGGCACCTTGCCAGAGAAAGCCCACTTATTACAGCCTTCCAGGGCCTCTACATAGGCAGTGTGTGGAGGGAAAGGCATGGAGAGGTTGGGCTGAAAAACAAACAAACAAACAACAACAACAACAACAAACCCAAATTTGAAGACCAATATTTTCTTCCCGTGCCTCAGAGACCACACTCTTGTATGTACTACGGGGGGGGGGGGGGCACTGAGGATAACAGAAGAAAACGCATGTAGGGGGTTGAGAAAGGCACCTAAATCTTGACCTTGACGCTTCTCTGTGCTTCATTGTTGTCTAATAAAATAGAGGAAATAAAAATGTGGCATATTTGGGTCTCTACACTGCCACCCATGTGTCACATAACCCTGTGCTGAATATGCAACTCCCCCACACCTGAGCATCTGGATGTATAAATGGGGTCATGGCAGCTAAGCGTTCAGCTGCTGTCACTACTCAAAATGCAATCAAAATGGAATATCTCATTTCTGCAGCAAGGCCACATCCGTTTTCTCTGCTTAGTCCTACTATCATCTTCTCTATTAGTGACTAGGTTGAGTTAGACATTTTTATGGTGCTCTAATAAAATTAATAGTAATTAAGAAGATGGTGGTGACGATAGCATTAAAAACTAACATTTATTAAGCAGGCAAGATAACTCAGAGGGTAAAAACACTTGTACAAAGGTTGGTGCCCTGAATTTGATCTCTGGGATCCTTATGCAGATGGAAGGAAAGAACTGATGCCACAACATTGTCTTTTGACACTGCACACATCTGTGCATATGCGTGCACACACACACACACACACACACACACACACACACACACAAATAATAAAGTTAAAAAGATCCTTTGGGTCAATTACTATATAACACACCCCAAGAGTTCTCATAGCCATCCTTTTAGAGACAAACTACTGTTTGTACTTTTTCTTTTTCTTTTTCTTTTTCTTTTTATGCAAGACAGAGTTTTTTCTGTATAGTCCTAGATGTCCTGGGGCTCACTCGGTAGACCAGGCTGGCCTCAAATTCATAGAGATCACCCTGCACTGCCTCCAGAGTGCTAGGATTAAAGGTGTGTACCACTATTGCCTAGCCAGCTGTCTGTGCTTAACAGCTGATGAACCAAAGAGGCAGATTTGTTAGCTGACCTAGTTTATCAGTGGTGTCCCGGCCAGTTCAAGTCGCTAGGACAAAATGCCATAAACTGGATGGTTTATAAAGAGTGAACACTTGTGTGTCATAGTTCTGTGGGCTGGACAGTTCAAAGCCTGCAGACTTGGTGGTGAAGCTTCCATCCACAATAATAGCTGTAGTCTTCGGTGATCTCTCTCATAAGGTAAAAGGGTGGGGGATGTCTCTTGGTCTGTATTTCCATGGATTGATTCAATTTAAATAGGGATGGTTCTCAGGCCATATTCACCTCTCTACAGCCCCATCTCTAACACCTTGGTGTTTAGGGAGGAACACAAAGAGACCCTGATCTTCACTAGCTAAGATTAGAGGAACTTCCCTATCCACCAGAGCATCCTGGCTTTGCCCTTTCTGACTTGCTTAGAGAACCACAACATTCTTTCTTTGTTGGCTTTCTACTTCTCTAGAGTTCAAACATCCCTGAAACAGGGGTTGAATGGCTTACAATTTTGTATTTCCAAAGTTTGACTCAGAGTGGGTACTCTCTGAATTGAAATGAAATAAAATTGACTTGTGCAAAGACAATAGACAATGAGTATTCAACAGCAGTAGCTCTGACTCGAGAAGGTGATTTAGCACGCTTGAATGTTGTTGATGTAGACATCATCTCACACGGAAGATGCTCCGCCAGACTGGGGCAAAGCAAAGTCAAGAATGATGTAGACAATAACCGAGAAAAAGAAAGAAAGAAAGAAAGAAAGAAAGAAAGAAAGAAAGAAAGAAAGAAAGAAAGAAAGAAAGAAAGAAAGAAAGAAAGAAAGAAAGAAAGAAAGAAAGAAAGAAAAAGGGGGAGAAGAACAAAAAGAAAACATAGGGGAAAGATGCTAAGTAAACTTCAAATGAAGACCTTTTAGAGGCCTAACTCCTGAGTGTTCTTAGTGAATCTGTGTGCCGAAGAAGTGCAGGAGACATTCTAAAAGCAGAGTTTCAGGACTAAGTGGAACCTAGTGACTTTTACAACCAAGAGTCATATGTGTTGCAGTCAAGAGTCTGATGCTAACGGTCAAGGTACAGAAGGAAAATGGCAACTTGTGGTCATTAGAGGAATTCAAATCCAGGAGTTAGTGAGCAAATGAGGTGTTTGCAACATCCAGGTTCAGTAAGGCTCTGGGAAACTGGTCTACTAGTATACTCTAGTAGTAGAAAGTAACTTTGGAGTATCCATCCACATCCTATCTCTTGGATTTTGTCACTCTGAAATACCACCACCTGTCTGACAATTATATTCTCAAGCATTTTTTTTTCATTTCAGCATCATTCATAATTGTGAACTTCCAAACTAGAAAAATGGCTTAACAGAGAGCATACTCAGCTAGTAGTTAAAAGGCAATGAAAACACATACGTTGTTGACTCAGAAGGACCAAACTAGCAACTAATAAATGAACCCTGGGTTGCACAAAAGGTCTCTGAAACTCTGCTTCAGCTCTTTGTCTACTCCAGTGAGCCCGTGCTTACATCATACCTAAGCTAAGTGGTTGATGGGGAAGGGCTAAAATTTTTTAAGATATTCTTTCATGACTCCCTCCTTTCTTCCCTACTTCCCTTCTTCTCTTCTTTCTTTTCTTTCTTTCTTTCTTTCTTTCTTTCTTTCTTTCTTTCTTTCTTTCTTTCTTTCTTTCTCTCTCTCTCTCACTCTTTTCTTTCTTTCTTTCTTTCTTTTTTATGTTATAAAGAACATAGCTGGGGCTGGAGAGACGTCTCAGTGGTTAAGAGCACCAACTGCTCTTCTGAAGGTCCTGAGTTCAAATCCCAGCAACCACATGGTGGCTCACAACCATCCGTAATGAGATCTGAACCCATCTTCTGAAGTGTCTGAAGACAGCTACAGTGTACTTACATATAATAAATAAATAAATCTTTAAAGAAAAAAAAGAACATAGCTACTACAACAAAAATAGCATAAACCAGAAGGCTTGTAGACAACAAATATTTACTTCTTGAAGATGCAGAGGCCAAAAAGCACAAGATGAAGCCTGACAGATCTTGTGTCTGATGATTGCCATCTTCCTTAGTGATGGCTTTCTTACTATGTAGAAGGGGCAAAGGAGAGCTTTCTGGCCTTTTCATTTCTTCAGGGCACCCACCCCTACTGTGGCATCTGCCCTCATGAGCACAACAAGGTCCCTTAGGACCATCATCTTGGAGATCAACACTTCAGTGTAAGAGTTTGGAGAGGATGCAAGTACTCAGACCATAGCAATGCATTTTTTTCTCTCTGCATATATTCTATCATTGTTTATCAACTATCTATCTATCTATCTATCTATCTATCTATCTATCTATCTATTATCTATCATATATATATATATACAGACACATATACATATATACAGACATACATATATACTACTTTTTTGTTTGCTTTAAATTTTCTGGTGTCTAGTAAAGATAAAACAGATTCCATGGCAGTGGTTCTCAATCTGTGGGTAACAACCCCTTTGGAGGTTGAATGACCCTTTCATAGGGGTCACATATCAGATATTCACATTGTGATTCATAACAGAGCAAAACCAGAGTTATTTAAGTAGCAATGAAACTAATTTTATGGTTTGGGGTCACAACATGAGGAACTATATTGAAAGATCACAGCATTAGGAAGATTGGGAACCAATCCCAAATCACCGATTGGGAAGATTGCACTATGGGTTGAGACTTAATTCAGTCTATGTGTGTTATGTTATACTGTGACAGAGATATCAAATAAGTCATATGCTAATAGAGAAACAAAAACAACAATAAACACCAATGAAGAAACCAGCCTACAAGGTAGTGGTAGAGTCTTTCGAGAGAGGGGATCTGAGTCTACATTGGCATCAGGGAATCTCAAGACCTTTAAGAGTCAAAGCCCAGGGTGCTACCATGGGGCTGCTGTGGGGTTCTGCAGCTAGAAACACCCAGGTGCTTCTTTGGTGTTTCCCATCCTACAATGGGGCACAAATGAAGATCCCTGGGAAACATCCAAAATTTAGCTCTCACTGAGGCCATGAAGGAAAAGTGTGAGAGTGGAAGAGAAGGTCCGCTTGTCTGCTTTGCTCTGCTGAGGAATGCCACAGAAGCTCATGAACTCAGTCAGGCAGCCTTGCAGTACACAAAGGAAACCCAGCCAGTGAAAATTCCTGGGAAACTGTGATAGAGCCGAAATAGGAAATACCAAGGAAGAGAACTTGCAGTGCCAAGTTCAAATGCCAGTGCTCAAGCTAAATTCTTCAAACATTGTTGCCTGACAGTTATGTGTGGAACCCTAGGGAGATGTAGTAAGCAGGGCCTATTCAAAGTCCAGGCCATTGCCTCCAGCCCTTCTGCAGCTAGATGTTTCCTGTATACTGATAGTCCTTCTTTTATAGAGCTTAGAGCTGAGGCTTAGGCAAATTCAGTAAATTACTGAAGGCCACACAGCTAAGGGAGATGGGATGATATCATGTAGAAAATCTTTTGCTTCTGGGATAATATAGACCTGTTTTATAATCTTTATTTTGTGACTCACTACTTGGGCGACTTTGGAAATTTTATTTTCCTTTTCTAATACACTTCCCCATCAGTAGACTCTGGGTTCCTCTGACCACCTCTCAAAATTGTGGAAATATAGAATGAAGTGACATTGGTCAACTTGTAACCCATTTTCTTCTCCATCTTCCTTGTGCTGCAGTGAATTATCTTTACGTGGAGATAGTACACATGCATTGTGTTAAAATACTGCACTTTCAGGGCAGGAAAAGTGGCTCAGTGGTTAAGAATATATATTGTTCTTATAGAGGAGCTGAGTTCAATTCCCAGTGACCACATCAAGCAGCTCACAACTGCTTCTAATTCCAGCTCCAGGGGGTGCCTCTAACTTCAGGCACATACACATATACAGACATACATACATGTACATGTAAATGAGTAATAATAACAATGACAGCAACTACAATAAAACTTAACATTCTAGTAGTACTTAGAGGTGGCCACACTACATCATACATACCAAGGCGGATGTAAGCAGATACATCTGAAGTAGCCAGTCCTGAAGAAGAAAGCCAAGCTGTTTTGGTAAAAGCCTTTCCTCACTTCTTGGAATAGGGAAGGGAGATTTGGAGGTAGAGCAGCCATCTTAACAAAATAGATGAGTCTGGATCTCTGGGATGCTTTTGGTCTGCTTTTATTTGGACTTAGTGATGATAAAGTCCAAGGATAACTAGTTTCAGCAAGTTTCAGCTAGCCTGTGTTTTTGACTGACAGAGTAACAAAGCTTTGAACCACAACACATACCCACTGGGTAGTGGCTTTTAGGGAGGAGAAGAATGTAAGGCCCTATACTCGGTACAGAATTCACTTGGTCAACCTAGCCCCTCCCAGTAGACACTGCAGTCCTTTCCTTTCCTCTAACTTTTGCTCCCTTCCAAACTCGGGCACACAGTCCTCTGCCTGAATACCAGTGTCAACTGAAATGAGGTAATGTTTGTAAGGTCACTAGTACAGTACTTGGAACAAATGTGAAACAGCTGGATTTTCCTTTCTTAGAGATTTTGAAGAGGCATCTACAAATGAGTCCTGCTGATTGACAAACACATTTGCTAAGTTTAGTGGCTGTCATAACCTCCAAGATGCAGAAACTCAAGCAGTCTTAGCTGCTTAACTCCTGCCTAGAGTTCTGGATTCAGTTTGCAAAGCCCCCTTCCAGTGAACTCACAGTTGGACATTTGATCCTGCTGTTGTAGCTCATCTGATTACTAATCAGTTTTCCTATCCCACTGAAAGGCATCTACTTTAATTTTGACTCCCTGGTAACTCAGCACACACAGTCATACTCTCTTGTTTACCACCAAGAATCAAGTCAGTACTTTTAGGAGTCTATTCACAAGGTTTTAGCTCCCCACCCCTCTCCCTGCCTAGAACAGGGCTGAGCATTTACTTTGCTTCTTTAGCTTCACATATGTTATTTTTTTGTGCTTTGATTCCCTTCCTCCAATTATACCTCAGGACCTTTGCTTACTCAAACAGCACTTAGGCAGTTCCCAGGACTTTTCCCTCTATTCTTTAACATACATTTTCCTTCCCTGGTATCATATGGTTGTTATTATTTATCTATATGTTCTCCTGCCTATCAGAATATAGGATTTAAAAAATAATTTAATAATTTTTTTGTCAGTTGTATTAAAATATATGGTAGGCACTAAGAAATTTGATGAACTTAGCTACACAAAATTTAGGCTTTGACTCTTTCTCCTTTCCCTTGACACTAGACCTGTAATATCCTGTATAGATAGACATTAGGCATCTACTAAAGGCCAGGCATTTTTATTATCCATTCTGCCTCCAGAATAAGTATGAAGAATGTCCTTGAAGAGCTGTGACTTCATCATGGAGATATACTTACCTCACTTACAAAGATCCTTTAGAGATTGTTACAAGTTGGAGTGATTTTTTTTTAAAAAAAAATCATATCTCTGGGATGATTGACTCATAATGCCTCATGACCTTTAGAACTTGAGTGAACCCCTAGGGTCCTGTTTATACTCTATGATCATGTTCCAGAGGTACCAGAGTCTGACCCAAGGCAATCCAATCAGAGTATTTCAAATAGAAATATGATCTTTGGAATGGATTGCAGTAGAGAGTGGGCGTTCTGGGCAGTGAGTCACATTTGTGGCAGACCTCCAGGGGAAAAGGCCATGAAGAATGTTGAGATACCAGAGTGGCCCTGGGCCCTCCTATCTCTGTAGTTCAGCACTTCCTTTGATTCTCTGAGACACCCACAGCATCCTTCCAATAAATTTCCCCCCTTTGCACAAGCTAGACAAAATCCATTTCAGATGCTTACAGGTCTAAAAAAAGAGACCATAACCAATATGTCTATGTCCCTAAAGAATTTCCTGTTTGGTCTTCTGAACTGGTCAGGGTTTGTACCAACTGCAAATAAAAGAAAATCTATAGTAACAGTGGCTTAATAATATGTCTATTTCTCTCCATTAAATGTAGGTGACTAGAACTAGTCACCTGGTTCTTAGACATCTAGGTACTGTCTATTGTTTGACTAATCTTAGGAGACGACTGCCATTCTATGGACCAAATAGCCTGGCAAAGTCCATCTAACATCTTATCACTCTAGTTGACAGGAAAGAGTAAGGACATTTTGCCCTTTAGAAACAGGTCCCCAGATTGAACATACAACAGCTGTTTACATTTCATTGTCCAAAGTGTGTATGTATGGGTATATATATATATATATATATATATATATATATATATGCCTTATTTCTATTTCCCATGCCCAGTCTTTCTGCTTATTCTTCTTCTGTTCTCTGTCATGGTAGGTTGGCCCTTGTAGACTCCTTCAATGGGCTATCTTACATCTAGATTCTATGGTTCTAGTGCAAAAAATAGGGTCTCCCGAAAGAGATTAGAAAGAGAGGAATGGGGTAATGGTATATATTTCTTAACATCTCTTCTTCAATGTTGAATTAGGCAGGCTCTATCCATCAACTTAAGATTATTGATTCTTGCAAAAGGATTGCTCCTGCCATAGCCTATCTTTTCCTAGGTCTTGGTAACTGTTACTTCCCTTATATCATCAGGTCCTAAGGGAGATACAGCTTCACTAATATAAGGTCTAAGTTGCTATATTTTTCTAATCTTAACATAATGTCAGGATATTTCCATTTTTCTTACATCATACAAGGTTGTCTTTATACTATACATGGTCTAGCTCTTTTCTGAATCTGATCTCCAGGAAGTATTTTCAATTTGGGGGTGAGGGGAGAGTGGGAGCATTGTTTTAGTGCTGGAGACTGAACCAGAGTCTTGAGCTTATTAAACCTATTTGTTACATTCAGTCATGCCACCTAGCTTTATGCATTAATTAATTAATTAATTAACTTATTTATTTTTTTTTACTTCTGTCACAATTATTCATGAGTCATAGGAAAAATATGGTGGCACTATTTTCAAACTTGAAGAAAGGAATACATAGTAGAGTACACAGATACAAGATTTCCAACCTTGTGATCCAGCCAGGATGGCAGCCTGCCTCACACAGAGTGTGACTATTAGAACAAACAAAAAATGGACTGCAAATCAGTGAAAAGGAAATACACATAGGAAGTGTATAGGCCTTGGTAACTAGACACCCAGAATCACATACATGGCAAGACAATAGTCAAACCAAGAAGTGATCAAGAAATGCCCCCATCCCTTAGGAATATTCATTGTGACCAAAGCAAAACCTGAGTTTCAAATATATGACCCAATGAGGGTTATTCATATTCAAACCACCATATTCATCTATGTCTTATGATTCTACTTTCCACTAATGCAACCCAAGCCCAAATAATTTTTTTATTAATGTAGTTTCCTGTTGGGCCATTACTATCCCCCTAGAGACCATTTTCCAGACTGCAAATGATGGCAATTTTCTAAAACACCAAAAAGATCATGTTATCCACCCACAAAAGCTATTAAATAGTTCCTTAGTTCTCATAGAGTTAAAGTGTGAATAAGACCTTATGTTACACTATAATTATTCATCTGTTCAGCTTCATCTTAGTCCATCCCTTTTCTTCTCTCCTGACACTTCATTTCCCTAAGAATTTATATAAGCTTTCTCATATATGTGACTTTCTTTTAATGCATTTTACTTCTCTCATCTGGCACTTTCCTTCTAATGCATCCATCCAAGATCTACACATAAGTCATGTAAATGATGAGAAGTAAGAATAGGTAGGGCAAATAGAGAACAAATAACAAGATGGTAGGTTGAAGAACCACAATATTGTCTAATACATTTATCATGAGCATCACAATATCATTAAATGCAAGTGAATATAGCTGGAGAATTCTGAGTCAAAGGTAGAAAAATATGACAATGTGCTATTAGCAACCTCTTAATAAAGTCAGAATTAAGAAATACCAATTAAAAGAAAGCTTGAGTGACTGAATGGAATTCAGAATGAAGACTATGGTCAAGGATGAAAAAGGGATATCACAATAGTAATAAGGAAAATTCTTCTAGACATAATAATCCTAAATTGCCACCCTTCAGGTCTAGGTTTGAAATACAAAAATTGACAGAATAAAAAGGCAAAACAGACCCACAGCAATATTTGAGAGATTCTAATACTTATGAGTAATTAATATTTTGAACATTAAAAATTTTCATCAAAAGTAAAGCAGAATTTAATTAACCTTACTCAACACTAGTATATTTGTAGACAATTTCACCAACAATCAGGAGTTTTCATAGTGCCAGAAGGTCCTATGAAGGTAGCTGATGGAGATAACTCACCAGTGGCCTTACCTAGCTCTGGATCCTGAATGCTACAATACTGAACTGCCAGGCAAGATACACTCACTGGTGCAACAGTAGTAGCCTGATTGTTATGGAGGAAATCAACTACTTTCTGATAGGATCTGAGGCCAACTCTACAACAGAGAATACATATCAAGTTTTGCAAACCAGTCAGAAGTCTAGAACTAGTCTGTCATTGGTAACCAAGGGTTAGGGGAACCCACTACTGATGCTTTGCTAAATGGACAACATGTGTGCTAAAGATTTATGCTTATACTCACCCACAACACTGCTCTTAGGCTTGGTCAGAGAGTTTCTTTTTACTATAGAAAGTGGTGAATGTGGAAATTCAAAATGGGTTCAAGTTCTGAGAACAAGTAACTGTTGAGTGATTGGTCCTCAAAAGGACATTAATACTACTACCTCTAAGGCTTCAAGAACATTGTGAAAGAGGGAGGAAAAAGGATGTAAAAGCCAGAGATGGGAAGGAATGGTGGGCGATGCTGTCTTCTGGACATGACCTGGCAGCTGCACCTATGAATTCCTAACAATGGTGGTTACCTGCAGTAGACTGGCTAACCTAAACAAATAAGCAAACAAACAAGAAAGTAGGAGAGGGACTTGTTGGGTAGAAATGGTTTGGTGGAGGAAATTAAAGGATAATGGGGGTAAACGCAACCCAAGTACATTTTGCATGAAATTATGAAAGAAGATATTTGAAAAATAATGTCTTGGCTTGTGACCTAGTGATCTGCATTTCTGACAATATCCTGCCTTACCAAACTTACCTGTCTTGAAATCTTAGGTAGTTTGAAATAGTAAAAGGTGTGGTGTGTGTGTGTGTGTGTGTGTGTGTGCACGCGCGCGCACACACACACACACACACACGCACACACATGCGCACGTGAATGATTAATAAGTCCACCAGATGTACTATATACTGTTGAGATATCCTTCAAGCTTGAGGTCTGTCTCCTTTAATTTCAGAAGCTAATATTTGAATTTTGTGAAGAGGACAATCTTTCAGGTTGGACTACCACCGTCACCTCCACCACCACCAATACCCACATCACCACCTCCATCATCACTTCTCCCATCACCATCATTACCACCCCCACCACTGCCATCACGTCCACCTTTACCACTACTTCTGCAAATACCATTTCTACAACCTCCACCACAATTTTTATCACTACCATCTTCACCTTTGCCACTACCATCTTTGCCGCCACCACCTTCACTATCACCACCTCTATCTCTACCATTACCATTTCCACCACCACCACCCAACTTTCTCCTCTATCACTGCCATCATCTCTGTCACAATCATCACTCCCACCTTTACCATGACCTCAACCACCACCACTTCTACTGTCACCATTACCATCTCTTCCACCATTACCATTTCCTCTACCTTACCCTTGGAAAGCCTGCTACTTACTGTAGTGGGCAGTTGGGATTGGGGTTACAAAATGCTAGGTATCAGTAATGCAGGTAGTGGCTAAGCCTGGTGTTCCAGACAACATCTTCTAACTCCACAATGCAAGGTTTATCTGTAGTTCTTTATAGCACAAATCCTACCCCCTCTTGAACAGGGATCATTGCTTTTAACCCCAGATTTTTTACTTTCAGCTTGCTCATGCCACCAGAAAGTTTTATGAATATCCCTGAAAACACAAAATGCTCTGCAAGTCTTTAGACTGTGAGATGAAGCTTTGACAAAGTGATCTATGCCAGTGCTCTGTCGGACTCTAAAGTCACAGAACTGCTTAAAGGAAAGTCTAGGAGCAGCAAGTGGCAAGGCTTCTCCCTAGGCTCATAGATGTTCCCAAGAAATGAAAGGACCAAGCCAAGAACTAAACTCATAGAAGAAGCCTCTAATCATCAGCAAGCTAATGCCAGCAGTGAACATAAGGCTGGAAGCAAGCAAAGCTTCCAGTGCCCTTGTCTTTGCTGATAACTGCTTATAACATGATCTGGTTATTTTTCTCCCCAAACCTGCATACTCCCTTTAATTCCTTCCTGCAGTGTAAATATAGACAGGAAGGTCTGACTACTTTAAACTCACCCTCTAGTTACCAGTCTTTTAGAGGCACATTGTCCATCTAAACTTCTTTGTGGATTCATAAATATAAATTCTCTGTAGGCTTCTGTTCAATTGTGAGTTCCCGCAAGTATGGAAGATATGCTAGTTTCTAACAAACATGGAAGTGTTCCCTTAAAACTCTTAGGTACAGTGGTTACTTACTATTGGTTTAATACAGCTTGCCTCTTAATGGAAGCATTCAAACCTTAACACAGTCCTCTGTAAAGGTTGAAGGGCACCCTCATCTTCCAAATGGAAATATACTGAGACATGGCTGGCACAACTGTAGACTATGAACCAAGAAGTCCAAGGTCAAAATGGCTGTGTCTCACTGTTCTATTTCAGCAAACACTTGCTGAGTGTCAGGACTAGGCTCTGGGCATAGCCATGAACTCAAGAGCAAGACCCACCCTATAGAGCTAGCAGTTCACTTCCAGTTCATAATGAAGGTTTGTGGTACTTCCCTTACCCACTACCTTTTAAAGTGTTCCCGACTTAATGGCCTTAAAAACAATACTATGAGGGACAATATATTGATTTACAAATTCATACCCCAGCCTGTTCCATGGGTCACATTTCACAGAACAACAATTAGAAAGCTCAGAGACATGAAATTTCATTCATGTTCTCGGTTTCTATCGCTAAATCACCTCCAGAGAGGGCGTGAAAATTCACATTCCCATTGACTCCAAGAAATGTCCATTTTACCACACTTTTGCTTAAACCAAATGCTTCTTGTCATACAATCCTTACCTACTTCATAACTGTCAAGTTCATAGACTGGTAGTAACACTGCCTCCATTTCATTTAGATAAAATGAGTTACAGTGATTTAAAATAATGCTTTTACATGCCACGCATCTCTTTAGACTCATAAAGAAATCAAGGCCTCTTTCTAAGTGCCTGAGAATAGCCCTATTAAGGTATCCATATTTATCTGAAAAGCACAACTGATGGCTAAAGGTGCACACTGACATCTGTGTCTTTCCTCAGAGAGGATCCTCAGCATCCTTAACCCTGTGCAAAACATCACCACACTGGAACAGCATCAGAACTGGTTCATTGTGGACTCATTCTTATGCTGCCTCTCTGACTCTTTCTTCTTAGGACACACAGAGAACATTTGCTACACCTCTGACAAGATAATTATTGCTGGGTCTCAAGCAGTCCAAATATCCAGAAATGAGCTCAAGCTGAACTGTAGGAGGATTTCTGGTGGTTAAATAAAAGCCAGCATTCCTCAGAAACTTGTGAAACCAGTTCCTAGCTGCCAAAAGGAATCTTTCCTCTTCTGGCAACTATTAACATATCAAAGCTCATGCTGGCCTCCAGGCTCCCTCGGTATCAAGAGAACCTGCTATGCATTTCATAGTCCACACTAGGATCCTGCCCGCTGCTTCCTACAGCTACTTGTCCTCTATAATCCGCATGATTTGTCCACCCCAATCTATCTCTATATTCCCTCTTGCTACTCTCTACCCACCCCTCCTCTCTCCTCTTTCTCTCCCAATATGAGCTGTTCTCTATCTCTTACTACCTTGCTATCTCCACTATTCTCACCTGCTCCCCCACTTTCCTATATGTGGTCAAAAACAGTCTCTTTTTCTGCTGTGGACTCTTCCAGATACTTCTGGATATGTTTGCTCCCTTACCCACAATAAAAACCTTTCCCCTAATGGGGCAGTCACACAGGCAGTTTCTTTAGTGTGTCCCCTTGAATACATCTGGTGCTGCAACCTGGGAGGGAGACAAATGCACCCCTTTCTAAGGGCCCTAGCCTCTCTTAACTGAACCAAGCTGCTGAGTTGACTCACCTAAGGTGGGGACCATTTGTTCCTGCTGGTTTCTACCCACCATACTTGACCCTAAATTCTAAAGTCTACTCCTTCAGCCACTTCTTGTACACCTGCTCTAACCACTTAGCTCTCTTCTACTACTCATTAAGTGTCCTTTCAGCCTCTCTGGCTCCTGGAGCTTCCTACACCCTCCTGGACACCTATCATGTGGAAAGACTCTGCCTCTTGTTGGCTTGCTGGATTTTGCTGTGTGCTTCTGTACTGTGATGCAGGCTATCTCTCTGCTGAGACACCCCTCTCCCTCTGTTGGAATCCTTCTGATGGTGTTCCTGTTTGTTTGCAACCCCTATTCCCAAGCCTCCTCCCTCACCTCCACTTCACACTGCTCCTCAAGGATGTCTTCTTTACTGCTTGCTCTGTCTCTGATCACTCCTAGAACTTACTCTTCTCTCTCTCTCTCTCTCTCTCTCTCTCTCTCTCTCTCTCTCTCTCGATTGCCTGGTGGAGCCTAAACGCCATGGCTTCTTACCAGACCACTTACTGGCATTCTCTAATCTTTTTCCTCCTTGGCTGCACACTTCATCAAAGCCTTGCTGTCTTCCTGCAAACATCTTGGCCTCAGTTCAGCTCAATGGTCAAAAACAGGGCACACCCAATTTCCAAATTCTTGCAGATTGTAACAACTTCTGCCACTGCTCAAGCAAATGATCCTCCAAATGTCTTATCTCTAAGCTTTTTCTACTCTCCAGTCTTGAA
The DNA here is from genome assembly GCA_036184795.1 of Tokudaia tokunoshimensis. Taxonomy (NCBI): domain Eukaryota; kingdom Metazoa; phylum Chordata; class Mammalia; order Rodentia; family Muridae; genus Tokudaia; species Tokudaia tokunoshimensis. The sequence goes on along the minus strand of BTHU01000005.1, from coordinate 80,553,229 downwards.
GATCTCTTATCTCTAAGCTTTCTTTGCTCTCTACTCTCAAAATGTCTCTTAAGATTATTGCTTAAACTTTCTGTATCTCAGGATTTTAGAGATGATTCGGTGTAGTTAAAAGATCTATACAATCTGTAATAAAAAGTTAACTTAAAATTTGTAACAGAAATGGTTGATATTTTTAAAAATCTATACATAGATAATCTTAATTTAGAACAGCATGCTTATATTTAACAGGGATTCAACTTCTGTTTAAAAACTAGATTTGCTATCCATACCATTTACATGTACCTTGGATTCAATTCTTGTTTATGTAAAATAGAATATACTAATAATGTATATCTATTGGTTAAAGTTTATAAATTCCCGAGGTCTATTCAAGGTAGCAGAAACTGACATGAAGATACATGTATAGCCTCTTTGTATTGATTATCTTTGTTAAATTTTATTTATTTGGATAAACTGCATCATACTAAAACTATAAAATATGCTGTAATGGCATGCTATTAAAGGATTGGAAAAATAAGATACTCAATCTCTCTGGGAACTGTATTTATGGTTTAAAGTTCTATTTTGATGCTAAACGATCTTCAGTTAAACCTTCAATTCAAATTTTGAAGACTCAAATTTAATAAGAATAAAGCTGTAAAATCCTAATCTTATGAAAACTAGTAACTTACTGTAAACTGGTAAAGTAACTAAGGCATTTGACTTAATGGTCAGTCAACTTATAAATGATCAAATTCTTTAGTGTGATCAGAGCTATGCTTTGCAGTTATGCTAAGTACAAATATAAAATTCATCTACTGAGATAAGCTTTAGCCTTCTCTATATGTTGTCAATGTTAAGCCTAAAGCAAAATGAAGTAAAGTTTATTTAAAATCAGCTATACTTAATAGATTAGGTGATGGCTCCAAATTACTCAGAGATCTGATGAATATGGCATTGAAGGTATTTAATGAAAAGACTTCCCCTAATAGAAATAGTTTCTGGTAGCAGCAGCTGAGCCTGTCTCCGAAGAAGAAGGGCAGCAACAGACTCCACCTGGAGTTTGCCTTGAGGGTAGTAACATTGGGTACTGGGTAAAAGACTGCATCGTGCCTCGCCTGCCTATTCCTGGGGCCCTTCCCAAACTCTAGACACTACTGGGGAGACTGCTCCTCTGCCTTGCCAAGGTAGGGAAATCTCAAAAGTTCCTTCTCCACAGAAAAAAAAAAATCTCTCAGAACTTCTGGGTCTGGTGACCCAGATGCTGCTGATGCTGCTCTCTCTGTGTGGCACCTGAAAACTCAGTCCTGTCCTTTAAGATGGAAGAAGACTAACAAACAAAGCCGTCAAGATCACCCTGGAGGATCCCAGGCTGTCTGTCCAGATAGGGAGTAAGTCTGTCATCTTAAAAAAAAATAATTATCAGTCCTTTGTGAATTTCACATCATACACCGCAATCCCATTCACCTCCCTGTCCCTTCCTATCCTCTCTCCACCCTTGCAACATCCCCCCCTCAAAACAAAAACAAAAACAACAAAACAGACATCATGGAAGCTTTAGTGTGTCACAGTGTATACCACAGAATACCATTTGGTCTATACTTCTTTACTTGCAAATGTTCGTTACAGTGAGTCATTGGTCTGGTTCGAAGCCTCCATTATCAATTCTGGATCTTCAATGGGACTCCTCTCTGATATCCCGTTGTTGCCCTGTGTCCTGGAGATCCTCCAAGATCCTCCAGTCCTTTAGATTTATAGGACCAGCTCCTTCATTTGTTCCATAAGTTCATAGAGAAAATAGATGTTGGAGTGAACCAACTCAAATCCCTGGATCTGGGCCTGGGTGGTAGCTGAGTTGGTCAGCCCATACCAGCTCTTCCATCCCATACCTATACCACCAGGGCAAGCTCTGGTTAGCTCACTCAATGCCACAACTGGCAAGGGATAGGGTTGGCTCCCCTGCTCTCATGCCCTTGGGCCGGCTCCACTGTGCTGCCCAGATGAGGTGCGGAATGTGTTAATCAATACAGCAGCCACTTGGTTTATACTTTTTGCTCAAATATATTTATTTTTCTCAGATCTCTGTGATGGCAATGGTGGCAAGCCCTAGCTTTATCAGTTTGGCAGCAGCAAGCTGACTTACCCAGCTCCTCCCATCAAGGCTGCGTCTGCCTGACCAATCCATTTCAAGGTCATGCCTTGCTTTTCTTAGAGCTACTAGGTCTCCTGCTGAGAAAGGCAAACTCACAGGCAAGTTTATCTTACTGACAGGCTTCACAGTGCAGAAGATAAACTCTCAAAACAGGTTTCATGAAAGACAGAAGTCAAGCTACCGTGCTGTTGTTATTGACTAAAAATTTACCTTTTACTATTTCTTTTTAGAAGACAGAACTTGTTTTTCAGGGACTGCTTTTAGTAATCAAGCATCTGTGTCTCACAGTAAATGATTGAATGGTTCCAGATTTGTGGGGGAGGGGAATGTTTAAAGTTTATGTAAGCCGTGAAGACCTGAGGAAGTGATTTAAGGTTAAGTCAAAAAAAAAAAATTGAGACTTAAAGGTGATACATGATGCTAAGGCAAAGTTTAACATTAATCACTGGGGTTCTGTGAGGTTATTAATCTACTCTCAGCAATTGTTATGATGGTCACTGGCCCCGAAATTTAAATTTCCTTTGGTTATTTTCTAAATATAGACTTAAAAGTGCCTCTTGTGCTAAAAACATCTCTGTCCAGTCTATATATATATATCGGTCCTTAAGCGCTTCTTCTTCTTTGTTCTCTTTCCTGCTGAGAAATTTCTGTTGTATTACAAAAAAAAAAAAATGTTTATGCTACTATTCTGTTGATAGCTTTTCGACTTTGTTTTGCTATGGCTCAGATCCAGAAGTCTGCTCTCACTGTTTACAGACACTTATTAACTTCTTTCTCCACAATGAGGACTGCAGTGCAGATCACAGACAGTGGTCAGACCTTTGTCCCCAGTCCGTATCTTTCCTAGCAGATTTCCAGTCAACTGACACTATCCAGGAACCCAAAGGCAGCCCTGTTGACTGCTCCGAAACGGCCTACACCTTGCCAGTTCCAGTCATCCTGCCAAAGCCCTCAACTTGATGAAACTGTCCAGTCAAGTGAAAGAGAACTTGTTTGCAAAGTACAGCTTCCAGGGGACCAACTCCAAGGATAGCCTTGGGTTTTCCTTGGGCTCCTGGATCCTACAGCTCCTGCTCCCTGATTTTGACTCATATTCCACCCTTGCTAGACTTTCCTACCTCTGACCATGACCCTGCCTGACTTAGAAGCAGTTGCAGAAGAGACCGGTTGCCTTTTATCATCAACAAGAGGCTTGAATGTTAGGTCTCAGGCAATCCACATAACCAGAAATGAGCTCAGTGGTTAGATAAAAGCCAGCAGTCCTGGGAATCTTGCAAAACTGATTTTTATCTGCCAAAAGAAGTCATTTCCCTTAGCTCTTACAGCTGGAGAAATATGGCTACCTGTGGTGGCAATCAGAATATCAAAGTGCATGCTGGCCAAGAGTCTTCCTCAGTATTACAAGTTCATGTTTCACATTTCCTAGTTCATGCTAGCATCCTGCCCTTCCCTCCCTCCATCTACTTCTCCTCCACTCTCTCTATCTCTATTCCCAGTCTTGCTACTCTCTTTCTCTCTTGCTTTTTTGTCCCACAACTATCTCTCTCCCTATTTCCTGCTATCCTCTTGCTCTCTCAATATGCTCTGTTCTCTAACTTTTGCTTTCATCTCCAGTATTCTCTCCTGCTTCCCTATCCGTGGTCATGTCCAGTCTCTTTCTCTCTGCTCTGGACTTTCCCAAATGCCTCTGTATATTTTCTGTTACCTACAATAAAAACCTTTTCCCTAATGGAACAGTTGTGTAGGCAGTCTCTTTACTGTTTGTACCCCCTTGCATACACTTATCAAATGTAAGCATGTGAAATGTGTGCTTTCCTTAGTCTGGCTGGAAGGGTGAAGTTAACAGTCTACACCTATTGAAAGGACTGGAAGGGTCCATGCACACAAACCATTTAGTGCTAGCACCGAGCTCAGGAATACCATCATCCAATACATGTCAAATGAAGGGAAGGATAACCAGAGAGCAATGAAGCTTTAGATGCTGCAAAAGAGCTTCAAACTTTATTGTATATAGGATTGATCAGGAGCTTATCAAAATGAGGACCTTACTTTTCAGAGATGTGGCTCATTACATCTTGGATGGAAGTGGTTCAGAATTTTTTCATAGTTTATTGATCACTACAGCCTGTAAATTTTGTAGCATTGCTGTCTCCCTGAACTTATATGCTTGGTTCCTGGCCAATTGTAGATTCTCAAGGAGAAGGGACTGGACCTATAGTCTCACTGTTTCCACTACAACGCAGACAGAACTGAGGATTCTGAAATGTGTCTGGAGCCTCAGTCTTCCCCACAGAAAATCTCAACATTATAGCCACCATTGTCTTGTGCAGAATGTCCCACAGCTGCAACTTTGTTTTCTTCCCCAGCAGCATCAACATGTAAACAATGCCCGACATAAACGTGGCTTTATCTGCTCTCATTCTCATAAGTCCTCCATGAGGGAGGAAACCAAGGCTCGGAGGAATTTGTTTTAGGTCTGAAGTCATGAAGCAAACAAACAGTCGTCTAGGCTGCAATGTAGGCATTGAGAATTGCCAAGCCTGAGCACCTCCCAGACAGTCGGAGGAGAACCAGGGAGGAGCAGCACTCTTGGCCTGCTGGGGCAGGTGAGCTACAGGATCTGGTGTTTGTGTGTGTGCACATTGCCAGGAAATTCCTGATTATAGGTCATTGCACAAAACGGAGATTTTTCCCTTATACGCAGATACTATAAATATAGGCTCTTAAGTCACCCTGACTTCATCTCTAACCAATCAGCCCCTGCCAGTTTGCATGCTATACATGTATGCATGACTCAAAGGACCCTCAGGCAGAGGGTGGGTTAAAAACCAATCAGACAATACTAATTTTCATAAATGGGAACTCCTTGTCTTCTCTGTTGGCTGTTCAGCTAATCGTGAGTCATGAATTTCCTTTTTAGGGTAATATTTACCATAGGGCATGGCTGGTTCTAGGGTTTACGTAATATCCATTTACTGATGGGAAACATGTTCTTAAAGCATTACCTAATGACAGATTTTTATCTGATAAATAGTCCTCTGGATTAAACAAAAAATGTTGAGGAAAGGCTTGAGGGATAGTAAAGGACAGATAGGTGAAGGGAAATACGCCATGGTTTGAGGGAGGTTAAAGGGTGCTTGCCTAGAGCTGGGTACAGAAAGAATCATTCTTAATAATTAGAACAGAGACAGAGGAGGAGACCAAGGATGGGGAAAGGAGGGCATGAGGATGAGCTCAGGAAAGACTTAGTGATGTAATGCAGGTACCTTACTACATTTTTATCACGGTGTTAGCATCCTTTCCTCTAGTTAATGATTTGCGTGTGTGTGTGTGTGTGTGTGTGTGTGTGTGTGTGTGTGTGTGTGTGTTGGTGATTTTCCCAGTTTCCCATTTCTCCTGAGAACTCTGGCTCACACTTACTGCCTTTCCCTTTCTCATGTTCCAGTTAGAAGAGAAAAGACACTGAGGTCACTGGCCCTACAGGGACCATTCTTGCCCCCACTCTCTATTTATACCACAGAAGTTCTATGTATATGAGCCTCTATGTTTTCATCTATAAAATGGAAGTCATCGTTGTTTTATCATCTTAAAAGTTGTTGAAAAATGAATGTAGTTAGTTCTAAAGAAGCTCAAAACAGTGTGTTACATTGTAAAGTTAATATTCTGATACTGTTGAAGTTCTGCTGAGAAATCTGAGGTCAGCAGTAAAATTCCCTGGACCAGGTCATAGAAACAGCAAGTTGTAGAACTAAGATTTAAACTGAAGTCCTCGTATCCCCAAGCTCTTTGTTTGAGCTGATAGGAAAGATAATGGCAAGCCTTCAAGAGATGTAGCAAAGTGTGTTTCCTAAGGCACTTGGAATTAGCGTCTCTTATTTACACCCACCAACATTGATGCATATAAATTAGAGGGCCAAATGAAAATTCACACTATTTGAAGCATTTTTTAAATTGTGTGATTTCACATTCCTCCCATCCTTCCTACACATACAAATATTGAAGCAGAGTCTCACTATGTAACCCTGGCATAGACCAGGCTGGCCTTAAACTCATAGAGAATTGCCTGCTTCTGGCTCCAAAGTATTAGAAATAAAGGCATACACTACCACTTCCAGGTAGATTTCTTTTTATTCATATGTCTCATCTCTCTCTCTCTCTCTCTCTCTCTCTCTCTCTCTCTCTCTCTCTCTCTCTATCTGTGTGTGTGTGTGTGTGTGTGTGTGTGTATGCTATGTGTATACAGTGCCTGTGGAGGTTGAAAGAGAGCATCCCTCAGAATTTGAGTTTGAGTCACCAGATGTGGATGCTAGGAACTCAACCTTTGGAAGAGCAACAATCACTCTTAACCTCTGAATCATCTCTTCAGGCTCCAAACTCAGATTTATATCTTTTCTAGAAAGGCTGTAATCATCTGACATCTACCTGTCAAGTGCTCCATAGCCTTTGAATATATAGTTACCATACTGGACTATTCTTTGCACCTTTTCTGCCTCCATACATTTATTCCCTCATGATATATCATATAGATCAATTTATGACCAGAGAAGATAATCTAAGAGCAACCTTACAGGGCATTTCAGCCTCTCATCTCTCATATCTATGATTCATTTGCCCTACAACATAATTGTTGGCTAAATGATTTTGACAATCCAAGAATATGGGACAATGTAAGTCTCACCCTCTTGAACTTCTCACAACACAGCCTCTGTCCTTCTTCAAGTTGCCTCTACCTTCTAGTACCTTCTCCAGTCTGCCTAATATTCTGGCTAACCTTGCCTTGAGTCTTGATTTTTACAGGCAGGAAAACAGAAGCTGAGTGGTTCTAAAAGTTGGTCTATTGATAACACTAATTCTAAAGCTCGGTTCTCTTTGTAGCAAAACAAGTGTGAAAATGCAGACCTCTACTTCAAAAGAAAGTGTATGATAAATTCTCAGCTGAGCTGGGGTTATTCAAAAGAGGAGGACAGCAAGAAGACTTGATGTCAAAAAAGTGATTGAATTGGGGAAGACTCTGGAAAGAGGAGATGATTTCAGGGTGATGAGGTAACATTGGTAGAAAATCTTGGAGCATGTGGTTAGTTTGCCTGGCCTGGAACATCTTCAAGAGAATTAAGAGAAATAAAATGGCATACTATGGGAGCAACCTGAATGTTTGTCCAGGGGAATTTGGACAAGGGAACTCTAGTGAGCAGAGGCTACTGACAGCCGTGGGCTTCCAGAAAGAACATCACTCCTGTCTTGCTGCTCTGTCTTGTTCAGCCCATTGCTCCTGCCTCATACCAGAGGGAGCTACTTAAGCTTCAATCATTGTGCCTGTCTTAAGGCAACAGATGACTTAAGTGGAATGGGGACACTTGAAGGACATCTCTGGAGTCTCTACCCTCTGCTTCTTCCACTATTCATCAGACAGATCATTTCAAATTACCATAGCCTACATCTAGGTAAGTTAGGGAATGACAGTTTCACTTTGGCTACAGACCTGCTAGTATTTACCAGTTTTCCTTGCTGAGGGCTATGCAGAGGAAATCAGCTGCATCCACTGGTAAAGCCATGGCCAGCAAACATTTGTTCAACCCTAACTAGGGAGGTCTACACTGGGTATTTGGGAGGTAGAAAACTACTGAATGTGGTATTTACTCTCAAGACACTTACATGTTCACCAACTATGGAGGGGTCATAGGCATCCCTTAGTCCAGGCACCCATGCTCCACTGGGAACCTCTGCCTTCAACTGCTGCTCATGTATCTCTCAGACCAACACCCACTGTCACAAAAAGCTTGCTCTGTGAATCCATACTCATCATTTCTTTTACTGAGTAATATTCACATAGTGCTAGCCTCTCCCCAGAAGGGAATGGGTCTTGCTGATTCTTCATTAGATGAAAGTACATTTGCTGAATGGTCCAGTTCTCAACCTCATCTATCTGTTTCTGTATTTATGGTTTTCTGAGTTATTATCCTTCTTTCTAGTTAGGGTGAACCATATGGGTAAGCTCACTGTCTCAATCAATGTTCTATTGCTGTGAAGAGATATGACAACTGTTATAAAGGAAAAACATGTAACCGGGGCTGGCTTACAGGTTCAGAGGTTCAGTCCATTATCATCATGGCAGGATGTATGGTGACACACAGGCAGACATGGTGCTGGAGAGGCAGCTGAGAGTTCTACATCTGGATCCACAGGCAGTAGAAAGCCACTAGGCCCAGCTTGAACATTTGAAACCCCAAAATACCACTGAACCAGTGACACACTTCCTCCAACAAGGCCATGCCTTCTCTAACAAAGCTATACCTCCTAATAGTGCAACTTCCTGGTGACAGAGTTTTCAAATCTATGAGCCTATTGGGGCCATTCTTACTCAAACCACCACATTCTCATAGTTTGGATTTGTCAAACTTGGCTCTAACTCGTGCTGCCAAGGCTTTTACTGACTTGAAGTCTGGGATTTTGATTCTCTATTAGTAAAATGATATTAATCTCTGTTTCATGAGGCTACTGGGTTGTTTAAATGAATTAATGAATGTGAGACAGAATCTGACACCAAATTTAGCAGTCATTATCATTGCAAATATATTGGTTACTATTGATAATAAAGTGCCTTTGGTCTCTCTTCTCCTGTGAGTAAACTACAGGAAGATCTTAGATAAAAGAGACTTTAAATAGTTGCAGAAAATATGAAGTGTGGCCTCCAGCTGTGACAGGAGTCTCAAGTTTTTGCTCCGTTTACTAATTTCACTAAGTTATTTCTGCCCATGGAACATTACTTTCCGGGGCCTCCAACTCTCTGTTTCCTCCTGGGAAGATGTACCTTTTATAAAGAGAATTGATACTCATCAATCTTTTGTTGTCAGTAGAAGCAGAAAGAACACAAAGAAACAAGTTCCAGAGGACTCTAGGATCTTCTGCATCACTCAGAGGAAGAAGTCCGAAAACCTAAGGTTCTGACTGTCATTGTTCCACCAACTGACTGGGTGGCTGGAAGCAAGTCCTGGTGTATCTCCTGCCCCCATGACCCATGGGTTTTGATAGCCTTTTAGTAGGTGTGTGTGTGTCATAGGCAATTCCTTTGGCTTCCCTTGGAATCACTTTCTTTCACCCAGGGCTGGTCCAGGTGGGACTGGCATCTGGGTGGAGGCTGGGTACATGCCCTGACAGCCCTCCACGATCTGTGAGCCAAGCAAAGTCTGCCTGCTGCCAGAGTGGGATTGTTCCTGAGATCTGGCAACACCCAGTCAGCATGTCCTATCAAGGCTGAACTAAAAATAGGTCTCATGCATGGAGCCTAGAAAAAACCAGCAGCCTGGTACACAGAGGTTGGCTAATCAGATCAAACCAAGCTTCCACCACAGCTCTGGGTGCCACCACCACTACAGGTGTCACCTTCATCTGCCAGGGGTAGAACAATTGAGCTAACTTTCTTATCATGGTTTACCTGTTTTCTCATCTCTAATTCCTGCCCTGCAACCCTCCCATAACTGGTAAGTGTCTCCTTCTTCTCCCCTGCTCCCTCTCTCTGAATAAACTGGTTTGTGCCAAGGTACTGAATATAGGCATGATACACTAGGCTTACACCCCGGATCTATTATTTTTCTAGATGTTTAGTCAAAAAAGCAAGTGACCAACCACATGGTTCTCAATTGCTTTAGCAATACAGTGCTATTGCTTATCTGAACTTCTACTTCTCATGTGCCATGAGTATTAAAAGCAGCACGTAGTGCAGCAATAATTCTAGAAATTTGTCATGCAGCATAATCACATGGGTGGATAGAGCTTGCTGAAGCTGAGTGCCTGGGCCTTCCCTGTGCTTCTGATTGGGTGGGTCTGGAGAACATTGCTTTCAAAGGTCCAGAATTGTTGCTGATAGTGATCTGGGGACCACATGGTAAGGACTTGGGAAGATGGTAAGAGTATAAATTTTGCGGTCAGAGAGAAAAGGTATATACTATTTTGGGCCCTGTTCCCCTGTTCTTTCCATCAGAGTGACATTAAGCAAATTATTTTCTCAACCACATCTAAAAAACAGGGGACTAATAATTCCAATTTTATAGTGTTGATGGGAGGATTAAGTGAGTTAATTCATGTAAAAGTGCTTAAAACAGCCTCTGGCAACAGCAAGCCCTGAATAAACATTAGCTTTTATTTGTATCACAGAGTCTGCACAGAACATGAATTCCGTGCCTGTTCTTTTCTCTCTCTACACAGTTGCTGTCAGCTCCACTTAAGTGTCTTTCTTTTTACCACCCATGCTCTGCTCAGGGTCTTTGTGAACAGGGAGATCTGGGACCATAGGATGAGCACAAATGAAATGTTTAAATAAATGGTAGGAGTCACAGAAGACTTTGACACAGGCATGAGTCTACAGTGGGGACCCAGGTTTTAGAGCAGAATGAAAATGAAACCCAGGTTCCCTGTCTGCCCAGCCAATTTCCATAACATCAAGATCAGTCCCCAGAGGCAGACGGACTGTTCCCAATAGTGCTTAGGGAACAACATGCCCCCGCCCTGCCCCTAGGCCACTGCCAGCATTTGGATTGTTTCCTCTTTGGTTGTTTATGACTGGAGACAGCACAGCTATAAACATCCAACATCTGAGCATAGATGGCCATTTTATTTTTTTTTCCCCTTGAGCTCACTCCCATCCTCCAAGTAGAATTACTAGGTCAAAAAGTACAGACAGTATTACAGCTGAAAGAAAGCTAGACTCCTTGAGCCTTCCAGCAGGGAGGGACTTCCCATTTTCCCAGAGGGCTTATGAGGGCTGGGCATGCTGGTGTTTGAAATAAATCTGGAGGGGGAGAAGATTCCTGGGCTGAATCTTCAGGTCAGCAGTTGCTACAACTGTGGCTGGCAGGAAGTTTGCACCAGCTAGGAGTGGGATGCTGATCAACTAGTGGTACCTTCTCTAGGAAATGGAATTTGGATTAGTGCTTCTCTCAGATCAAATAAATAATGTATGTCTGTTGTACTGGGCCTGGAGTACAGCCCAAGCTTCTGTGTTTCTAGTAGGTTCTGGCTGAGGTTGATTCTCCTGATAAAGAGACTGTACTTTCAGGAAGCAAGAATTTAGATGACCCTGTCTTCATCCACATGGTTCCTTTGCCTGACACACTATTCTCAACATTCATTTGTCTTCAGCTACAAATATTTCCCTCGATAGACAGGGTTAGGCGCCCCAGTGCCCAGTCCCATGGCGTCTCCTACTGCTCTATTCTTCCCCGAATCTGCGTAGGGAAATACAGCAAAGAAGCACACTTGGCTGAAAGATCATTACTCTCCAAATGGGCTCTCCTGAATCGCCTTCGCCTCCCCAAAGCCTGCAGTTGGTGACCCTCCTCTGATCCTTGACAGCTTTTTCCAGGCCCCCCAAAATGCAGGCCCTGAACCAGGAATGAACTCAGATAAGTGAATAAGCTCCAGGAAGCTTATCGTCCCTCACAGGGTGGCTCTAATAAATTCCAGAAAACAAAAAGCAGGTGTTGGCCATCTTTCTCCTGCCCAAAGAGTTATTTACACAAGTTTCCAAGGCAATCCGCTTCATCGTTTGACATGCCTATTACATGGTTCTCTTTGGGGAAAGGTCTGGAGTTAGTTAGCTCAGTGGATTAGAGAGCGAGTCCCTCAAGGCCAAGGGCAATGGAAGCCTTTTCCTTCTCTCCACTCCCCTATTCACCGTGCCTGTGTCCTGTCAGGTCCTCATGTTAGAGCCCAGACAATGCTCCCCACTTCTCTATCCAGAATAGGAGACAACCGAAACTCACATGGAAGTTAAGCTTGGGCCTCACACACCGGAGGTACAACACAGACATCAGCAGTCATTTCCAGCTACATCATCATTTATGTTGAAATAACTTCAGACTTAAAGAAAGTCTCAAAAACAGCACAGGAAGCTCCTGTGTAACTTCTGCCCAGATTCACCACTTTATAACAGTTTGCCTCATTTTCCAGATTATTCATCCCCATCCCTTTAGTTTCAGTCTCTTTGATGGAAGATAACAAAATCTCACTGGAATAAAAAACATGGAATTGAAAAGTGTTATTCAAAAGTCACAAAACTAAAATAAAAGAAATAAAAGAACATTTTCAAAGAAAATTAAGTTGGTAATATTTCTACTTTAAAAGCAACTAAAATTTAAAATTGGATCAAGAGTTTCGAGATATTACATAACAGTAATATATCATAATATTTTCTGGAACCATTTGAGAATAGCTTGTAGGTATAGGATGCCCTTTAGGATGCAGTGAATATGTTAATATGTTCATCTAAGAACAAGGATGTTCTCTTATGTAACTTCTGTGAAGTCTCAGGTAATCTGACAATGATAAAATACTTTAATACGTGGTTTGCATTACATATTTTTCATATGTATCAATAACATTTTTATAAACCATGTTTTTTTTAGTACATGAAGAACCTGTATACATCTGTTTCTGTTTGCATTCACCTTTATGGTTTTCCTTCTAGACTTAATTTATTTTTAATTTTATTGTTGAAATAACTTCATATACTTATATAATGTTTCATATACTTATATAATGAATTTTAGACTTTCCTGTCTCTTCTCTGTTTTCTCTCTCCCTCTCCCTTGCTACAAGCTGGAAGCCTTTTCAACAAGCCCACTCCTACTTTCCTGTCTGTTAGAGTGTGACCCACTTGAGTTCCTTGCCTGAGCATGGGTAGGCGGTTAGTATGCAAGAGGTTATTACTATAACCACTGAGGGGAAAAAAAGGCTCCCCTTCCCTAAGAAACATTTAACTATCAGTAGATGCTCAGGGAGGGCTGGGGCCTCCTGGGGCTCCTCCTAATGCAGGATGAACTGCTGATGTGCCCAGTGCCATGCAGATCTTCCCTACAGATAACCACAGTGAATTCCAAAGTGCAGTGGCTAGGTCATGTCCAGAAGATGTGCCTTACTGCATCTCTCCCCATCCTCTGTCTCTTATACCTTTCCATCCCCTTCTATAGGCTAATTTTATTTTTTTGAACAGGAAGATTAATATGTTTCCAAGGTTAAACTGTAAAAAATCATACTCAGAAACATCCTCTCTCCTCCTTTCTACTCCAAGGACAGCCCATAATAGGTAGCCCATTTTATTTCCTATTATTATTTCTAGATTATTTTTAAATTTAAAACAGGGAAGCAGATAGATATGTGTGGGGATTTTTTGTTTATTCTTTTCTTTCCTGTGTAAAATGTAGAGCCCTACCTATACGGACACTCTTGCACATTGCTTTCTTCTGGCAGTTATTCCACGGATGAACATGACCCCATTCTTTATCACCCTTGCATATTCATAATAGATTTTTTTTTATAAATTATTTGCCATTCCTCTCCCCCTTCTGAATTACTTTGGGCAACAGTAAGTAGCATATATTATGTCCTGGACTTCCAAGCCAAGATCTTAGAGGACTGTGGGTTTCTGGTCTTGGAAGGAGCCGTCATGCTGTACAGAGGCTCAAAGGATGCTACTGGGCAGTGAGAGGCCATGTGTTGAGTGGTCTTTGGAAGTAAGGGACCAGCTTGATGTTTTAGTGTCAGTTGTATGTGGTCAGTTGAGTAACCTTAGCCTATATCCTGTGATGTTGAGGTTTGGTCTTTTATTATGTATTGTAATGCTAAATACTGCCCCCCCCAAGGCCTGGTGGCTCCCAGGGACAAGAGAATCCCACATATACACAAAGTGATGCTGTGACCTTGCCTCCCAAGCTATCTTGATGAATACAGATGCCTACAGCCTATAGCTGTGCAAAAGAGAGATTGGTAGAGTTTTTAGTTCCTGGGCTTGGGGTCAGAGGATACTCATGAAGAGGAGAAGAGCGGAGAAGACACCATATGTTAGGTGAGTCATGAAAACATGGCCATGAGGGCTGGCCAGTTGGATTTAAGAGCAGCCCAGATAGAAAGTGGTAAGTTATAATTTGAGGTTATTGATGGAGAAATAGATTCTAATAGCTTAGAGGGTAGATATCTGCCCAGCTCAAATACATTAAAGGCTTGTTATAAATATAAAAGTTTTGCATCTTTTATCTGGAAACTGAATATCAAAGGCAAGGTAGAAACCCCCAACTGAGATTAAATATTTATAACACTGAAGCTAAACAGAAATACCCACTTGACCAACAAAATGATAAAGGGTAGGTTGTGGAGTAGTTAAAGCACTAAGTTTTGAGATGATGTGTTACAAAACAGTGGAAAGGTGGAGCTATCTATTCCACTATGAGGATAGCCAATCCTCACATATTCAATTATAGATAATGCTCCAGTGAATGAATTTGTATGTACTTTTGTATGATTGGGTGTATATTTTAAGGACAAAATCCTAGAAGTGGGATTTAGTTCTGCATTAATTGTTTAGTGGCTTAGAAATAATAATTTCTTATTTACAGTTTTTATGAGCCAGGAATGCAGGTGCAGGTAGGCTGGTGCTTCCATCTCAGGGCTCTTCACAACAGCAGGCCAAGTTGTCTGTGGAGGCTGCATACATCGCAAGGTTTGGTCAAGGTACCATCTATTCCCAAGTACATCCTGTGGCTATTGGAAGTCCTTAGGTCCTGGCTGGCTGCTAGCTGGAGGCAATGGCTCCTAACTCAGTGGGTCTCTCCAGAGGGTAGATCAAAACATGGCAGCTGGTTTCTCTCAAAGCAAGTATATAAATAAGGCCAAAGTCATATTATTTTGTAACCTAATCTGGGAAGAAGCAGCCTATCGCTTTTATAATATCTAGGTCTAGTTCGTACTCCTCAAGTGGAGCATAATACAAGGGCACGCGTCATGGGGGCTGCGTAGGGGCCATCTGCCACAGCATTTCTCTATGCATGAGTGGCCCACTTACACATACTTCCTTTTTATCTATCCATGATTTTATTTGCAATATTCTCCTTGATGTAAAAGTACTTTATATGTTATCAATCTTAGCCCTTAGGATATGTATCACAAAGATTTTTTTCCCCTGATTTGTCATTTGCTGCTTGTTTTTTTCCTAATGGTGACTTTCCATGTAACAGTTTTCTTTTTAATTAGTCAGATGCATCAATCATTTCTTTATCATGTCTTAATCTTGAATCATAGCTGGGAAACTATTACTCTGCCCTCCACTCTAGGGAATCAATCATGATTTCCTCCATTGTTTATATAGTACATCACTTCACATTTTGTTCTTTGGTGTGTTAGGAATTCTCTTTTTCTTTTTCTTTCTTAGGAATGGGAATTATTCCCAAATGGTGAATTAATTGTCTGATGGGGGTCTGTGCATTCAGGAACAGTGCAGCACTATTTCAAGTAGAGAGACATGCTTACTTCCTAGAGTGTTCCTGACTATTTTAGTCACCCTGATTATTGCATATGAATTTTGGAATAAACTAGTTTAGCTCTGGGAAAAGGTTACTGGTCTATTTTTTAGAATTTCAGTGAATTAGTAAATTAGCTTAAGGTAAATTCCTATCCTGGCGATACTGAGATGTCTGAATTAAGAGCAGAAATGTTTTCATTTGCGCATGCTCACATCTATGCGTTGGATATGTTTTAGGGTTTTCTTCATATACTTTGTAGATATTTCTCATTAAAAACTACGCAAAATTTGGGTTGGTAAGATGTCTCAGTAAGTAAAGCCACTTGGTACCAAGCCTGATATTCTGAATTCAATCCCTGGGTTCTACATGATGGAGGGAGAGAATTGACTCCTACAAGTTGTCTTTTGACCTCCAGACACATACAGTAAATAAGTAAGTAAATAAATGTAATAAAAATTACATAACCTCAAACAAGTCATTTATTTTTCTGATATCTAGATTGTCATTTATAAAAAAGATCATGATATATTTCTTGAGAAAAACTAAAGTAAGATACCACATAGGTTGTATGTAAGCCCTGTTTCCTGGTGACTCTTGAATCGCCGCTTGCTTGGTCTTGGGAAGAGAAGAGCAGAACCAGTCCTCATGATAGTTTAGGACTAAACTGATCCAGGCCAATCAATAAGTCAGTCACCGTGACGGAGTTTGCTGTCTCATGTACCAGGGACTGTGATAGCTGTTGGTGATACAGTGGTGAGAAAATCAAACAGGATTTCCATTCTCATTAAACCACTGGTTAATGAGCATTTTCCTTTAATCATACAGCATTGTAACAAAGCCAAATGGAGAGGCAATTAGCAAGCTAAGCCTTGGAACTTGCCAGATTCTCACATCTCCTAACAGAGCAAAAGTAAAGGTTTTTCATTCTAGATCTCAGATTAGCTTATCCTGAAAGCAAATACTACCTTACCAAGTATGAAAACAGGGGCAGGGGAAATACCCTGAGGAGCAAAAGTGAGTTATAAAGGAACCCAGTGGCTGATCTGGACCTGGAATCTTAGGATCCAGGCTCCTGGGCTGGAGTTTCCAAACTATACCCACTGTCACTTCATATTCCATCTGTGACTCCTGTTACTGCCACATATGTATCAGAGTTTCAGTTGTCTATGCCAGTTGCCTCAGGGACACTGGTGAGAAAAGGACAGTGCATTTCCAAGAAGGAACTGGTATCACTAGACATCCTATGTCACTACTGCAACTCAGTCCACCAAGAAGGCTACAGAGCAAAACAATGTTAGCTGGTATGGTGCTTAGAATAGGTATGGCCCCCATAGGTTCATGTGTGTAAATGCTTGGCCCAAAGGAAGTGGTAATATTAGGAAGTGTGGTCTTGTTGGAAGAAGTGTCCCTGTGGAGGTGGGCTTTGAGGTCGCATATATAAGCTCAAGCTACACCCAGCATAAAATCGGAGCCCTTTCTAGCTGCCTGCAGAGGAAGGTCCCCTTCTGCTGCCTGTAGATCAAGTTAAAGAACTCTCAGCTCCTCTAGCACCATGTCTGCATGGATGCTGACATGCTTCTCACCATGATGATAATAGACTACACATCTGAAACTGTAAGGCAGGCCCAAAGAAGTTGCCCTGGTCATGGTGTCTCTTTACAACAATGCAACCCAAACTAAGACAATTGGTAAAACTGAGATGTGAACATTGATTTAGTTTTGGTTTTAAAGTCAAAGATATAAAATAATCTATTTTCCATATGACTTTTCCCATTGATTTCACTGACCTTTTTCTAATATCTCCCTTTTAAAATGCATGCTCTATTACATTATTTGTAGGGAATATATGAAGAACTGTTTTCTTCTTCTTTTATAATGGAATACAAAGGTTTTATCTGAGCATATGTTTGTCTGAAATAAAGAGTTATCCCTCTCTTTCCAAGGAGGGATAACTAAATCTCTGCTGTGGTCAACAGAACTGGTATGTTCAGATTTCACAAAGAAAAACAGAGAGGACTGTGAACCATATGGCCTTTCTCTCTCTTTTTTTCTCCTCCATTTGGTTGTAATACAAGGCTGGAAACTGAAGCTGGATAAGCAACTGGATACGGGAACTATTAGCACTGGCATCAGGGGCTGCAAAGGATTCAAAAGAGAAATAGAGGAGAGAGGAGGCGGGGGAGGGAGAAAGAGAGAGGGAGAGAAATAGGGAGAGGGGGAGAGGGAGAGAGGAAGGAGAGGAGACAGAGAGAGATAAGAGAGAGAGAGAGGCAGAGACAGACACAGAGACAGAATAACAGAGAGAGCTCATCAGTTAAAGGAATTTGCTGTTCTTCCAGAGGACCTAAGTTCAGTTCCCAGCATCTACTTTAGGCTTTTCACAACTGTCTGAAATTTCATTTCCAGGGGAGCTGATACCTTCTTCTGGCTTCCTTGGGCATCCACACATGTGTGGCATTCATTCACACAAACCACACAAACAAAATACACAACACACATACACACAAATGTATTCATAAGTGATAATTAAACAAACAAATCTGAGATGCCATGAGCCTCACACAATTTCTGGAGATCTCTCTGATGCTTAGATGTAAGACTGGGATGTCTCTCATAGGACATGAGGGAGTAAGTCCCAATACTACTGACTCATTACTGTTAGAGCACCTGCTGCCTTTGCCTGGCTGGCTATTGCTTTTGTTTTTGTTTTTTTACTTTAATAACACCAGCTCATCTTTCTTGAGGAACTACTCCTTCCTCCAAATCCTTGTTAGACATATCAATTAAGTTGCATTTCTTTCCACTAAGATTAACTAACTGAACTTTGAATTTGAGTGAAGTCTGGATCTTGGATAGTACAACTCAAACATTAGGAATGTTGTCAGAGTGGGTATGTCCCAGAGATGTTTGCTCCTCCACAACTAAAGAACATTAGCTAAGAAATACAGCAGGGAGGCTAAAAATAGAAAATCATAGTTTCTGTCAGTCAAAGGACTGGGTCTAAGCAAGAATCATCAACAGAAGATGTTTAAACCAATAGGTGAAAAAAAGACAAGAGAACAGGCCAGTTACCCAACTCAGAGATTACTTACAACTATAAAGATATCATTCTACCTCCACATGCTGAGGTCTGGTGGAGCCCACTCATTAGATGTTCAAATACAACATCATCAATGATAGAGTAGCCTGTAGTCCTGTGCAGCAATATGAGGCACGAGAAAGGAGTATATGTCACCTATGTAGTGTCCATACCAAAACAGAGCAAACTGAATCTAATTAGGGAGAAATAACAGGGATTCCAAACAGAGGGGTATCCTGCAATTATCCTTTCTATGAGGCACTGTGTGACAGGCCGGAAAGGGAGACATCCAGATAAACAAATTTCCCTGGGGGGATTTTTCTAGATGCAATGAGACTAAGAAAATATAAGAGTTAAAATGCATAATTTTCAACAGCATTGTGAAAGAACAAAACAGATATAAAGGGAAGTTTGGGGACAAAAGAAATTTGAATATAGACTATACAACAGACAGTAATTTTGTGTCAATATGTACTTCTAAATGGTAAATTCATATAGAAGAATATTCTAATTTTTCTGTTCTCAGGATACCCATATTGAATCCTTTGGAGCAAAGAATCATGTGATCTGTAATTATTATTGAAATCATTCAGTGAATACATTAAAATGGACACACATACATTCCTTAGGTGCAGGAAGAACCCACCAGGATTCTGTGCCTTCTGCCCCATTAAAAGTAGTCTCCAAGACTGTTCAACGGCTCTACAACTGCTTAGTCCACTCAGAGCTTCTGAGTGCTTATCTTAGTTGACTTTCCCATGACTTTGGTAGGACTGTCTCTTTCTCAAAACTCTGCCCTCTCTATCTCGGTGACACAGCTCTCCAATTCTCTATTATTACCAAGCTCTTAGCAAGTTGAGACTGTTAGAGAGGTGATTCTGTCATGTCTGTGCTTCCTTCTTGTAGGTCTCTCTAACTTCAGTAGAGTAGGACCCAAGTCCTCCCCATGCAGAGACAGCCTTCTTCCACCTTTGGGTCTTCCCCACTTTACCTAGCTCTTTTTTGATTCGACTCCTTTATGTTTTCTGAACCTCTGCACATGCCAGTCTAGATATGCCGTGCTTGCTACTTGGGACTTCCAGGCTCCTAGTCCAAAGTGGGCTTTCCTTTGACCTGTTGACCTATATTCCCTTCAAACTACAGCTCAGCAGCTTCTGTAGTGAGGTATTTCCTAGTCTCAACCTAATCTGGAAGGTACTGTTCCACTAGCCTTCCCTGACTGGCTTTCGTTCATCCTCTCCTGCAATAGGAAACAAAGATCATTCTCTCTTGATCAGCCTTCCCACATGACTTGAGGGACTTTCTGAAATTAGTGATGGTGTTTGATTCATTCTCATTCAGTGTTTCTGTCACAGGGGAGACACTTTTCATGGATGAAGGAATGAATGAGCTGAAGGTAAAGGACTATAGGCTTCATGATGGTAACACCAAGGACCCCAGCAATGCTGATGATGATAGACCCTTAAAGAGTACTCATTCTGTGCCAAGCATTGCACAAATCACTTTTGCTAAATTATTAAATCCTCAGAAGAATCATGGGGTAATAAAACTAATAATAGACAATCAATCCTGACTTGTCTACTCATTTTGCACGCATACTCATGAAGCTCACAAGTGCTGTACGAATGACAGTACAAGTATTTTCTTTTGCTAATGAACATACTGGAACTTAATTTCGTGAGAGGTTATTTGCTGTAGGTCACACATCTAATAAGTGGAGGAGCTGAGACTTCCTTCCCTAAAGTCAATGGTAGACTCCAGACTCTTACCTTCCAATGACCCTGTGGGTATTTACAGCAACTGTAACCACACTGAATGCTCCCGTGCTCAGTGCAGTCAATGAATACTTCTGAACTCCAGACACATTTGAGATACACATGCCTAAGTGAACAACAGCTCTGAGTTGCTGCTACTTAAACCCAGAATCAGGGATAACAGACAGTTTGGTTGTACCAGCTGAGAGATGAGCAACAAAGCAACTTAGCATAAACACAGAGACGTGACTGGGAGGGCTTTGGAAAAACCATACTCTCTGGATCTCTAAGTCATAATCCTCTCATTCAGTGCTTGAAATCCAGCCGTGCAGACAGCAAGCAACAGACTAAACATTGAGTGATCACGTCCATGCCAAGGACCGGCTGTGACAGGAGCCTGACTGGATGTTGCCTCCAGCCTTTGGCCCCCTTGGTATAGAACAAAGGAGACTCTGGGAAGCTAAAGCTCTGGGATCATTGAGTATGTGTGCTTGAATCATGGTGGACCTCGGGGTGAGAGGTTATCTGAGGGTTCTGGTTCCCAGCTGCAGAAACTTTGTAAACTAAAGACAAGGGTGAAGGAACTGAGACACATCTGTAGTGACAAGGTCTGTATCTCTCAACTTGGGGCTTAGAATCATGCTCTGAGATTTATTCTCTGTATGAGCCTGGGCAAATTACTCAGCCTCCTCTGGCCCTCAGTTTTATCATCTATAAACAAGAGCAACAGTTTCTACCTCGCAGGCTTGACAGAACAAAGGATAATATGACTGGGAAGCTCTGGTGAAAATAGAAAACATGTATTGGGCAATTTCCATGCCAGGTACTATTTGAAGAATTTTAAAAACATGTATTAGTTTACCTGTCCTTCTCAAGAACCCTATGAGAACAGGAAATGAAAATCAAAATACTGCCCTTGGACTCTAGGGGCCAAAGAACCAAGGTTGGAATTGTTTAGTGCACTGACTGTTTCACGGGGACATAAGAGGCCACAGAATTAAAGCTGGACATGTTCAGTTCACTGACTGTCCCACATAGTGTGGATCTTGGGAAAGCCATGGCTGACCTGAATGCCAGCTACTTGCCTCTATCCCAGAGGAAGCAGCTCGGGGTGGGGAGCACAGATGCTTTTCTTAGCCCAGTTTTTCCACGGACTCGTGAAGTTCCCACGGCAAATGAGCCAGCCCTCTAAACCATAGTTTTCTGATTTATGTCAAAGGGGACAATCAGCTGAACGAAAAGGTAGCAATGAAGGTTAACTGAGATAAGATCTACTTTAGTAGGTGCTCGATGATGACGTTTCTATGGTCATTATCACTTTAATTGAGATTCCCATATCTAGGCAGACCATACTTGCAGCTCTGCGCTGACTTCTGAGCAACTTTGTAGGTCTCAGTCCCATTTGCACTCCCCAGGGGTGGGGAAAAGTCATCCACACCAAAGAGAATTTTATTGGGGACTGTATGAAGAATGAGAAGAAGCAATTCACAGGGCACATTGCAGAATAAACATGTAGGATATTTTAACACCTTTCTACAGAGTCTTTGTGTTTGTGCTGCCTCTAAACTAGCTAATCTCTGTACTGCGTGGGGCTCCAGTGCCCTGTTTTTTTGCTGGTCATATTTCCACACCCTCACCATTCCTTCCTTAGTTCTTGATCAAATTTCTCATTTAAACATAGACATCCTAGTCAATTAGCCAAAGTGATCTCATTAGCCAACTGATCCTTTTAGAAGAATTTAATTCACACAGATGTTCTCATAAACACACCGTGAACCCCACCCCTCAATGCCTGCAGCAGGTGGGAAAACTAGCCTGGAGGTCATGGAGCTGGAGAGCTGGCCTCACAGCAATCCAGACAGCTAGGCCCTGCACCTCACCTGGGCAGCAGAATAAAGCTGGCCCTTAGCCCTGGTAGAGTGGGTGGAGCTGAGACTGAGGATCTGAGTGCAAGAGAGCTGGCCCAGTCACTTGCCAGCTGCGGCAGCACTTGAGTGAGCTATCAGGGGTGGGGCTAGGGGGTACTGGAGAGCTGACCCTGGAGAACTGACCCTGCAGTGTGGGTGCAGGAGAGCTGGCCGGCTGACCAACTCAGCTACAACCCAAACCCAGATCCAGGGCTTTGAGTTGGCCCACCCCAACACTTCTGCCCCATCTATGAGGTGCTGGAGCATGTGAAGAAGGTGGTCCTGCAGATCCAAAGCTGTAGGATCTCCATGACACAAGGCAACAACATGATATCCTAGAGGAGCCCTGGTGAACATCCAGTATTGGTAATATACCAGAAACCCAGAGGCCTCAGACTAGACCAATGACTGACTCACTGCAATGGACATTAGCGAGTAAAGATGTGTGGACAAGAGGATATACTGTGTGACACACTGCAGCTTCCATAGTGACATGTTTTGTTGTTGTTGTTGTTTCTGTTCTTTTTTATTCTTTTATTTTTATTTTTGTTTTCTTTTGAAGGAGAGGTTGCAAGAGTGGAAGGATGGAGAGATGACTGGGATTGGGGTTCATGATGTGAAATTCACAAAGGAATCAATGAAAAGTTAAAAAAAATACCCACAGAGTGGAAAGGTGTCCCACTAAGTGTTCTCTATCTCGCTGTGCTCAGACCCATACTGTTAATGCTCTACAGTCTGAAGGAAAACTTACCAAGGAAGAAGACAGTATATTATTGTTCCCATTATCCTTACTTAGAAAAGCAGATTTCTTTCTGACTTCTACTATCGAAGACATTTTGCTTCACAGTTGGAAAAGTCACCAACTGTGCATCACAAATGCAAACATTCTTGAAACAAGTTGCACTGAAAACTAGCCTCCGTGTGTGTGTGTGTGTGTGTGTGTGTGTGTGTGTGTGTGTGTGTGTTAAAGTGATTCCAGAATTTGAAATAGAAAAATATTTTTAAGGGTAAAATTTATTTGAATATTGTCAACTAAACAATTCAGTAGCAAGTTGAATTTGCCAAGGAAAATGGACAGACTAAGAATGTATAACATTATCAGAAGTTCCACAGTCACAGAAAGAAAAACCCACATGTTCTCCCTCATGAGCAGAATCTAGCCAATAATATATGTACACATGTAAACGAATGTACACATGGGCACAGTGTAAAATATAGATAAGAGCACAAAAAAGGCTAAACATTGGAGGATGACAAGGGACTGAGGACAGATGATGGACACCGGCCCGGAAAGAGGATATAAAGCTAATTGTTTATCTGGTTCTAACTATCATGGAGTTTTTCATTTTTGGCAGTTGATGAATTCATAAAAGTATAAAATCCAACATGAAGCTCCACAGCTCCATCCCTAATAGTTAACTCTAACTATAAAGAATCCCATT
Organism: Tokudaia tokunoshimensis; assembly: GCA_036184795.1. Classification (NCBI taxonomy): domain Eukaryota; kingdom Metazoa; phylum Chordata; class Mammalia; order Rodentia; family Muridae; genus Tokudaia; species Tokudaia tokunoshimensis. The sequence goes on along the minus strand of BTHU01000005.1, from coordinate 80,529,627 downwards.
GGTTCCTAAACTCTTTGGTCCTGGTTAATTTCAGGGTCATTTTTATCTTTTTTTTTTTTTGGTACATTCTTATTTGCAATGTATTTGGAAGAAAGTTTTAAAAATTTAAGAAGGAAAGTTGAGTTAGTATGTTAGTGTTTAACAAAGAAGACAAAATGCTATCTGCAGCTAGTCTATGTTGCATTGGGGGTTCTTCTGTTTTCCATTCTCTATCTCCCATGGTTTCAAGATAGGAGAGAAAGGATAAAAGGGAGAGAGAGAAAAAGACCCAAGAATGTAATTTTTTTCTTCTTTCTTCTTTGAGCGTGACTTCTAACAAATCATACCACCACCCCATGAACAACCAACAACCACCCATCCCACCTACTGGAGCTCTAGCGTTTATATACCCTCTGAAGATTTTCCAGAATTCTAAATGTCACACAATTGCAGAAACTGTCTGCAGCTGGCAAAACTGTGCCTCGGACAGAGGAGGAGGCAAATCATAGTTGCTGCAAAGCAGTCCCATATCACCCCACCTGGGATGAAAAGGAAAACATACCTTATAACATTTCTGGGTCTTTTAAAGAAACAAAAATTCCAGAATTCTCAATACAGCTATCTGCTTTTTAAAGGCAGCTGCCTTTTTTTGGCTAGTGTGTGACTCAAACAACTTAATGCAGATGACCACTAAGCAATATTTGAGTGAAAGCTTCCAAATTTTCAAATATTATTCCTTCTATGGTCAAGTGATTCAAGAGGAAAACCTCATGGAACCTTCTCAGATGTCAATGTGTGCAGATGAACACACACAGTAGGTTTCAAGCAGTTTCCTCTTATTCTGGTTATCTTTCTAAATCAGTTACCTGACCCCAGGTAAGAGGGAAAGTCTGCTGTTCTTGGACAGAAAGAATTCACCAGAGGATTCTATTCTCTTAATTAGAACTATTTGTTTGGAGCAGAAATTTTATAGATCTCAACAGTTTGTCACAGATCTAAAGGCTTTTCTTATAGTTTATCATCATCATCACCATCATCATCATCATTATCTCATCATCATTTATGGAAGGTGTGCATGGTTAAGGGACATGAAATCAAGGGAGAGTATTGGGAACCAGGGAGTGAAAGAAACAGAAATGAAGTTGTGGAAAAGCATTTGCTGAACAACCACTATATATCCCAGGCAGATGTAATACCTTTCATTGACACAATGATTAATTTTTATTACATTTTAGAAGGTCAGTAGTATTGGTCCCATTAAACAATGGATGGAATCAAATTTCTCAAAGAGTAAGAGGCTTACCACTGTTCTCAACGCATCCAAGGGGCCAAACCACTTTCTGGACTTCTTCAGAGCTGAACATTCTCGTAATACCACAAGTCTGTGACACAAAGAAGAATAAACTTGCTATGGCTTCTCCAGCCAGGATCCTGTCACACCTTTGAGGTATGTGGGACTCATGGTGGTGATTGCTCCAACTTTGAACACAGTTTGCAATTTACCTGCAAGCCTCCTCCTAAAGCTTAAAATATTTCCAGACTAACTTGAAAACTGGGGCTTTAAGAGTCTGGCAAGCCTTAACTTACCGGAGACACACTGAGTGAACAACACAGAGTCAGGGATCAATGCAAAAGCAAGAGGAATTTTATTGCTTCAGCATGCTGGGGTCACCCTGCACATGGAGAGAAAGAACAACCTGGCACAGCCCGGTTGGTGAGCCTTTATACAGTTCTCAAAGCAGTAGCCATTAGGCACAATGTCATTGGCACAACAGTGTGACTTTTAAACTGATTGGTCTTTAGCGAATGAGGTGGCGAGGACTTTCTTTGTCTGTGGGTGGCCAACGGTCATGGAATGTCTCTATGAGCTCTGGGCCTACCCTACCTGCAGGTGCCCATGGTCGGTCCCTCCTCCTTGTGGTCTGAGGAATGTAATTAGCCCCTCCCTTCCAGAGGGGAAAGGTGCCTATGTTCTTTATGACCTTTCTCTTCCAGGAGGAGAGGGGTCTGGTGGACTTTTCCAAAGTTCCTGAGCTTATCTCTTCAGGGCCACTCTTGCCCACACCTCCTCTGAGACCTGTGACTATTTTCTCTACTACCTCTGACACCTAAGACCCTCCTCTAGGACCTTCCAGTCCTCCCTGTTGGTCAGCAAACCAATGGCTAAGACATTGCTCCTTACCAGTCTACCCACCCTTATCTAAGTCTTCAGCCAGTTCATTCTGCCTCCAGCCATTCTTGCTTCTTGGTGGCTAATAATTTTGAGTATGTTCCTGACCCCAGCTTCCTTGCTCCTCTTTCACAATGGGAAACTAACAAGGTCTATCTTTTTTAACATTGGCCCTTGATTTTTGTGGAGGAAAAAAAATGAATAGAGACAGAGAGGGAAGGTGATACATTTATGACAAGAAACAGAGATGGATTTGCATAAAGCAAGTAAAGGCTCTGGAGACATGGCTCAGTGCACAAGAGCATTCACTGCACACCTATGCAGACTGAGTTCAGACCTTCAGCACCCAGATAAACAAACAGGTGTGACCTGAAACCCCTGTGTCAGGTGTCTGATGAATCTTTGCCTCTTCTCAGTACTTGGGTTGTTTCGTAAGAATTCACCTCACAGATTTATTTGAGGCATTCCTCAATTCCCTTTTGATGCCTTCTTACCTACTCCAGATGTTAGTAACCAGGAACCCAAGGTCAAGTCCCTTTCTGGAGTGGTCCATGACTAGTGGCTGCCTCAGCCACAGTTTTGTGATCTCTGAAGGTCACAGAGTTCTAAGTGGAATAAACAACACCATTTGAGGCCTCACTGTGAACTGCTCCTCACTCACAGCCCTGCTTTCCTCTTCTCCCTTTCCTCTCTCAAACATCCTCCATGCTTAACACTTGAGTCTGGTGTCTTGGGAGAATATAGCATGTGACAAGATTATATCACAGAATCCTCTGATAACCCAAAAGCTTAGAGAGAGCAAGACACTGGCCCCATTTATTCCTAACTCACCAATGGGATTTTGTTGTGGTTGTTTTGGTGTGTGTGTGTGTGTGTGTGTGTGTGTGTGTGTGTGTGTGTGTGTTTGATTTTTGGTTTGGTTTCAGTTTTGGGTTTTTTTGTTTATAGCAAATAAAGGAACATGTTCACTGAACTGTTCAATGAAGGAAGACTATCTATGACCCCCCCCAAGATAGCAATTATACTGTTAAAACCCATCAGCTCAGTTCTGAACTATTATTGTTGTTCCCATTTTGCAGATGTGTAAAGTAAATCGCCTTGCATCTCCAAGGTCTGCCTGAGGTCACCTATGTAGGGGTGGATCTGGCTCCTAGTCACTTATTACTGCTGCTTATATTCATATGGTTTTGTATCTCTCATCAACCAATGTATTAAACAGGGGCAGAAAAACACTGAATGAGGAAAGAGAGACAGCTTATATTTCACAGGATTGGAATCATCTCAGAACATTTCTGGTGAAGAAATGTCTGTTCTAGGAGTGTGGCATATTAAGGGTAGCAGCTGGTCAAAGCTCCCTGGAGAATTTTGATGCACGGGTGAGCTCTGACGCCATTAATGTAGATGGCAGTTGTTGGCACACTGAAGACACATTTTAGAGCCCTTCAAGGATTGGGCATGGCCACCTTGGCAAGGAGAGGGAGCAGCCAAGACTCTGTCCTTTTCTAGGGTCTTGGGTCTCAGGCCAGACTCTTTGAACTGAATTTCCTGAAATTTGGCTAGGAATCTGCCTGGGCATGGGGTGCCACATACCTAAAGCCTGCATCCAGGGATTCTGCAGGAAGTGGAAGATTTGGGGAGGCACCAGAAGGGGCAGGGGAGAGCCATCAGGGAGGAGGTGAGCACAGCCCCCTCCCTCCAAGCATTGTGCGGTTGCTTCCTCCAACAGGATGCCAGGAGCACCGCAGAAAGGGGACTCATTTGTCTTCATTTGAAGCAAAATAACTTGCCGCTGGCCTTTTTCTTGGGCTTTGCTCAGAGCAACAGGATGTGGGTTCTGCCAAGAAAGAAGGAAGGAAGGAGGCAGGCCAGGGAAATGACAGGAGCTGGGGTTGTCTATGCCTCCAGCCTGACCCTGGACCTGAGACCCTGAAAGCCTTCAGACTGTCTGGGTCCAACTAAGCCCTGTGTGCAGCTGAAGGGCAATTAACTGTAAGCGACATAACTATGAGAAGCTAAGTTATAACTGCTGGCCACCAGAGTGGCCTTCCACCGGCTTTTACCTTAATCTAGTTTGCTTTGAACATTTAGAAAGACTAACAGATGATTTCAGTTCAGAGTAGAGCTTTTTTCCTTTTGTACCCTCAGTGTTAAAATAAAGAACATATATCCTTTGCAGTTAAAAAAAAAAAGAAGCAAAAAAAAAAAATAAACCCAAACAATAACAATAACAAAAAACAAAAACTGTTGCTTTGCAATTGAGATTGTTTGTGCTCATCCAAGTTCCACAACACCCAAAACTGCCCCACCTTACTCTCCTCTTCTCACTGCTGTGCAGTACAGTAGAGCTGAGAAGGAAGCTTACCAGGGGCAAAGATAGGGACTTAGCTTGAAACACTGGAATCAATATTGCATTCTACTACAAAGAAATGAAAAAAAAGTCAATGAACTTTAATGAAGATTTGTTATTTATTATGAACTCCATGTATATACCAGAAACTGTGTTTGGAGTCAGTCTCTCAAAGCTAACCCAGAAACTCACAGTTCAGCAGGTCCTCAACCAAGTAGTCCACAACCTAGAAGGTTAGGATTGTCCACATCTCAAGAGCCAGTATCCAAAAGACCCAGAGGCCCTCCTAAAGAGAGGCTATTCTGGCTAAGTAGATAGAGATGATAGTGGGAAGAAAGGAGTCAGAGGTTGCCTGCCTTTGGTGGGACTAGTTGCTAAAGAGAATTGAACTCCTTGTAGATTAACACTGTAGTTTTCCTTCCAAAATTATTTCAATAAAAAAACAATTTTTATTACATTTTACTTAATGTTCATGCTGTATATGTGTTTGTGTGTCACAGTGCATGTATACAGGTCAGAAGATAATTTGTGGGAGTCAGTTCTCACCTTCTACCATGTGGGATCCAGGGATCAAACTCAGGTTGGGCTTGACAACAGTGCCTTTATCGGCTGAGTCATCTCTAAAGCCCAATATCATAATTTTTAAAAAGCATACTGGTAACTCTCTCTGTTGTCTGGTTTTAATCCAGAGGTGGGATGCAGGGAGAAGGGAATACCAGGGTCTGAAGGAGGTTTTGGTAATGGGTCCTGGACTAAGACTATGAAAGGAAAGCGGCTACTAACCCTGATAAGCTCCCACTGCAGTCATGGCCATGTGGTCTCACCAGGTCCCTCATCTCTGAGTGTCACTCAGGAGTGTTGTTGAAGAATTCTCAGAAGAGATGAGAAATTGCAAGGGTGAGGGAGAGTGAGTAACATGGGAGACAGAAGGGTGGAGGCAGTCACCACTTACTAAATACATTCTGTCAGGCTCGTTACACACAACCTCTCTCAGTTCTGTCAGGACTCAGAATCAGCACACCAAGGTATAGCAGTTTGGGATACTCAGCAGGGAACTGAAGGGGCCTCTGAGGCCTCAGAAGCAAGGTCTCTCATATACCTGTCTCTATCCTCCCAAAGCACATCATAGAGAGCAGAATTTCTCCTCTCCAAGGCTATGGGAATGTGAATGCCCTTCCTTCAGGCAAGCCAGAAAACAAAGGAGGGTTACCCTCTCTCTTCTCCAGTCTTTTTTCAGAACTGTCCCCACGCCCAGGGTGGGGTGGGGTGGGGGGGGGAGGTGCATTGAAGCTTCCTTTCCCCTGCCTATTACCACATTTCCAATCACATTTCTCCAAAGCTGTCTTTTCCTCACCCAACTAAAGCATAAAAGTAAGTAGCATGGCACAGGACAAATGGCTCAGTGATTAAAACCTCTCTTCTTCCCCATGACCCAAGTTCAATTCTCAGCACTCACATTGGCTGGCTGTCTCGGTTGTCTGTAACTTCAGCTCCAGGGGATCTGATACCCATGCTCTCTTCTGGCCTCCACAGGCCCAGCCCCCATCACACAGACACATATGCATATACAAAAATAAATAATGAAATAAATCTTTAAACAAATACGTTTGTATTAACAAATACATTTCCTGGACTTTAGCTTTTAATACCTGAAGGTTCTTGTGTCATATAAAGCTTGGAAAATATTAAACCTGTTTTACTTTTCTCTTGCTCTCTTGGCTTCTGCCATCCTTATGAGGCGCCATGTCATAGCCTTTCTGCCTCCTCCGTCTTTGTCAGCAAATCAAGATTCTGGGGTGATGGTGGTTTCACGAGGTCATACCATCGTAATAAGCAGCTCTGGGGTCCCTCTTCACTCCAGTTTCATTTTCAAGTACATGTTTTTGGGCAATCCTACCCTCTGGCTGAAAACCCTTCCCTGGTTGGTTTTATCATCCAATGAAAACAAGATGTGGTTGGATGTGGGTGATGTTTACCAGGAAAAGAACTCGAATCTCCAGTGGATGATAAGTGGCCTGTAAAGAAAACAAAAGGATTGTTTCTGTTTTCTTCCTTAGAATATTAATGATTATTTTCCACCTTATATCCCAGTCTGTTTTCCATTGCTGTGATAAGCCCCATGACCAAAATTAACTTGGAAAGGAAATGGTTTCATTGAGCTTATAGGTTACATAGACTCTATCATCAAGGCAAGGAACTAAAGGCAGGAGGCCTGAGGGACAAACTGAAGCTGCTTCCAAGAAGGAATGCTGCTTCCTGGTTTGCTCTCCACTGTCTGCTGGGCCTGCTTCATCCTACCTACCAGGAACACCTGCTCAGGGGTAGCCCGGCACTACCCAAGGCGCTCATGGGCCCGCTCACATCATAGCCAAGAGCATCTCCACAAACTTGCCTCCAGGACAATCTGATTAAGGTATTCTTCTCAGTTGAGATTCTCTCTTCCCAGATGACCCTAGCTTCTGTTGAGTCAACCAAATCTAACAAGAACAACTTGCAATTTCTTCTCTTGATTTCCGTAGGTAGAAAGAATTCTGCCAGCTAAAATGGAGCCTGCTCATTGTATCCTTGACTTTACCAAGAAGTTTGTTAGAATGGTTGAAACCTACCCATAGCCTTTCAGAGTCAGAATAATAAGAACCACACATGCACACATCTACTTTAAGACCCAAGTCTCACCATATAGGAGATATCACTTATAATCAGATCTGGGTTCAAATTCTAGGCCTTACTTTTGACGAATGAAGACCTTGAGACAGTTTCTAAATTCCTCTGAGATTTCTCTCCTTGTGACAAAGACTTAGATAGGTGATCAGCCTTGGAAAAGTGAGTTCAATTTTACTTCCATGCCTGTACCCCGCAATCTACAACCTGCACATCCTTTATTCCATCTATGTTTCCCTTTAAAAAAGAATCCTTTTAAAAGTGTGCATGTTATAGAATCAATTCTGAGAGGAACAAAATGCTTTGTCACACTAAGCACAGTCATTAGGCCTATGTTTTCCAATATGGTAATCACCTGCTGAGCATGGCCACTTAAAAGTAACTAAATAAAACAGACAAATTCAGTTTCACAGTCATGCTAGCCACACTGTCGGTGCTCAGTAGCTACAAGTAACTGGTGACTGGGGTGAGGACATTGCTAAGACAGAATATTTCATCTTGAGGAGCATTCTGGTAACTTTCATGACCTTAGATACCTACAATTTCGTCTGTGCTTTTGCTAAGCCATGGCTAGCTGCGTACATGTACACAGTAAGAGCTCAGTAAGTGCTCCATGTCTTAAGTGTTGTGGCTTCATATATAGAAATTGGAAATGTCATGCAAATCCCAAAGCTTGTTTTCCAGTTCCCAGTCTGCTTACCCTGAGTACATTATTTGCATTCTATGACCTTTAGTTTTATCTTCTACAATTTTTAAAAAATGTTTTATTCTTTAATTTTTTTTTTACAGTCCAGTCGTTATCCCCCTCCTGGTCTGCCCTCTGTTCCTCAGCCCATACCTCCTTCCCCTTTACCTCCCCCATCTCCAAAAGGATGTCCCCACCCCAGCCCCACCCCACCAGACCTCCCACTCCCTGGGGCCTCAAGTCTCTCAAGGGTTAGGTGCATCTTCTCTCACTGAGGACAGACCAGGCAATCCTCTGCTGCATGTGTCGAGGGCCTCCTATCACCTGGTGTATGCTGCCTCATTGGTGGCTCAGTGTCTGAGAGATCTTGGGGGTCCAGGTTAGTTGAGACTGCTGGTGTTCCTATGGGGTTGCCCTCCTCCTCAGCTTCTTTCAGCTTTTTCCTAATTCAACCCCAGCTTCTGTCCATTGGTCAGGTATATCTGCATCTGACTCTTTCAGCTGCCTGTTGGGCCTCTAGGAGGGCAGCCATGCTAGACTCCTACTATAAGCACACCATAGCATCAGTAATAGTGTCAGGCCTTGTACAAATTTAAAAACAACAAAGAAATAGTATCTTGTATTAAGTACTTTTTATTTATTTTGAGAGTTGCACTAACTTTATATCCTATAGAGAAAGCAGTTCCTTCCTTCTTTTTTTTTCCTGGACTCTACCATGTTCCTGTATCTCAGGTTGGCCTTTCCAACTCTTTCTGTAGTAGATAGTAACCTTGAATTCCTGCTTCTATTTTCTGCATTCTGAGATAATGGCATGAGCTAGCAAGCCCAGTTTATGAAGAACTAGGGATCAAACCTAAGACCTTGTGCATGCTAGGTGAGCATTCTGCAAACTGATCTACATTCTTACCCTGACTGTTCCTGTTAAAACTGAAAGTTTCAAAACCTAGGAGCCAGTTTACTGCTAGGCAGACAATGACACTTGGCCAATATACCTATGGGTTCCTTCTAGTTATAAAATGGTCCTATGCAACCCTGAGAATGGGGAACCAGGACTCCCCACACTGCTACAAACAGCAGAGAAATGTGGAAGAGTTCAGACACTGGAATCAGCTTCACACTTGGGCCTAATCCTAATCCATCACTTAATTTGCATGTGAATTTAAGTCTCTCAGTTCTCTGAGATTCAGTTTCCCTCTTGTCAAAAACCAAGTGCTCTAGTATAAGTTGTTACTTCTTGTGCCATGATGGTTAAACTAATGAGGCTTTGCACAGTGTGAGCACTCAGAGCCATGCAGGAAGTGGGAGATTCTGAAGCTAGTGGAGCCTAGGAGCCTACCGGTTAGGGAGCCTGGGATTAGAACATTCACCACAAAGATATCTGCCAAAACACAGGTCCTTGCCTAGGAGCCATCTCGTTCCTCATTGCAGCTCCCACAGTCTTAGCCACAGACTTGTGCCTAGTAAATAACAGAGAAGACTAGTTAGAGTGTGTGTCAACTCTCCTGCCCTTGCTGGCATGAAGTGAGCTACAGGAACATGGTAGAGTCCAGGAAAAAAGAAGGAAGGAACTGGTTTCTCTACAGGATATAAAGACACAAACTAACCCTCCTCATCAAAGTAGGCTGTTGGCAATGCTCTGGTAAGAAAGAAAGAGAGGGGGGAAATGGAAGAAAAAAGAAACTGCCCCACGTTGCTGAGACAGCTCTCTATTTAGACAATTAATCTGGAAAAGCAAAGCAGTTCCTGTAATCACCTCCCACACCCCTACTCGGAGAACAAAAGGTTTTGTTGAAAGTATTCATGCGGATATTAATACCGACACTTTAATGAGCCCCTCAGCAAACTCATCGGGAGGAGTTTCAGCCAGCCATGCTGCTGCCGTGGGAAGGGTACAAAGGCATATCTCCAAACATTAGTCACTTGCAGGTTAACCCCACAGTCACGCAGCTGCCTACACCTAATGGCTGATTCACAAATATTCTTTGACACTCTTGTGGCTAAAGGAGACAGATCACTGTGGAAAGTACAGAGAGAGAAGGAAAAGTTTGCATTTATGAAAGGCCTTCACATCTAAGGAGAGTTTTGAGGCGACTGGGGTTATTATAGGTCAATGGATGGGTTAAAGGTGGCAGAATTTCTAGTACCGCCCAACTCTTGTAGTGTGCTAGGTAGGACTGTGAGCATTGTCTCTATCCTATCAGGCTGAATCTTCACTTGAGTCCCAGGGGGAAGGGATGTATTTGTGATGCCTATTGAACAGTAGAGGAAACTGAGGCTCAAAGGCTGGGAAGGACTTTGTCCAATCTCATTGACTGAAGTGGTAGAACCAGAGATTTGAATCCAGTCTCTATATAAGACTTGGATATACATATGTAATATGCCTCCTTAGTTACTCTATATACTATATATAACTATCCTTAGTCATTTTATATATTTGTCTCTCTCTCTCTCCAGTCTCTATATAAGACTTGGATATACATATGTAATATGCCTCCTTAGTTACTCTATATACTATATATAACTATCCTTAGTCATTTTATATTTCTCTCTCTCTCTCTCTCTCTCTCTTTCTCTCTCTCTCTCTCTGTGTGTGTGTGTGTGTGTGTGTGTGTGTGTGTTTGCATGTGTATCTTTTTTTCTTCCTTTTGGACAAGTTCACATAAGAGACCAGAGTTCAATCCCCAGGCCCACGACTGTTGTAGCTGTTCCCCCTTTTCTTCTTTCTACATGCTGATTTAGACAAATAACATGGTATAAGAGCAACCAACAATGGAAGAAAATGGATTCATAAATGTAATGGGACACTATAGCTCCAGTCCCGGACAGGTACTTAGGCAGATTATAAATTCAGAGCCAATCTAGACAATTTAATGAGATCCTGTCTTAATATAAAAGCACAAAAGGGCTGGGGATGCAGCATAGAGGTAGAGTATTTGCCAAGAATGCACAAGTCTATAGATTTAGGAAGGGTGAGAAGGAAAAGAGAAAGCAGACTTGGTTTAATTTCTTACTCTCACGCTTAATCACTAGCTACAAAATGAAGCTATCCATGACTCAGTTTTCTTGCCTTTAAAATGAGGGTGACATTCCTTATCTCACTACTGAGATACCACGAGGAACTCCATAAACTAGCTAACCTGCACCCCTCCTCTTTTCCTTCCATACTGCCTGGTTTAGTTCTTGAAAGAACTTATTAAATATGACACTCTCATTCTACTAAGGAGGAATTGGAGACTGAGAAAGGGAAAATATGAAACTGCCAGCAAGCCAATGTCTTCAGCAGAATCCAGATCGGTCTTTCTCCAAAGACTGAGCCTGTCCATTGTGGGTAAACAGGAAAGGGCGAGGCTAAGGGATCCGAATGAACTGAGAGCTTTTCAGTCTTCTTTGGCTGTTCCACTGGAGGGCTGTTGAGAAAATTATCCCAATCATGTTAATGAGCAATTGAGTGTGGACTTTCTCTAGGGGAAAGATAGCCAACAAAAGCTCTGGTTGGGGCTGGCAGCCAAGAGCTGAGAGTTATCACAGCTGGTACTACCGAAGGGCTCTCGGCTGGAATAATCAACCCAATTGCCTCCCGACAGGAGTGAACTGGGGCTCATAAATTGTAACCATATAGCTTATGGAAAATGGCTCTTGCATTCCCTGGTGAAGTGTTTTCAAGACCATCTGGTGCTGAGTAGTATCCTTGCAAACTCTAAGTGTAACTAGTCCAGGGAAGGCATATGCCAAAGCTTTGATGTTGGGTTTAGCAGAGTCAGGTCTGAATCCAGTCTCCATCAGAGCTGAGCATGGGGCACAGGATATAGTGGTTAACCACTCTGAGTCTGGGCTACTCTTGTATGAAAAGGAGTTAACAAGATTTATGTCACAACAAAGGAGCTGGGCAGGTAAAAGGAAACATGTTTCTTTGCTTGCTTGTTTGCTTTTGGTGCTGACGATGACAAGGGGCCATTAATGTACTGGACACGTGCTGTATAGGTGCAGCCCACACCATTAACACAAGTTCTTAATAAAGGGCCTGGCACACAAGAGGAACTTCCATACCTGAGTATTCTGTTAGAAGAGATATCTCTGGGGAAGGGAATGGATTGAAAACAGTAGTTCTTCCAGAAAAGTAAATTGATTGGCATTTCCCTGCTGGGAAAGGAATGTTTCCCAGACTCAAAGAATGGTGAACTTGAGTAAGTAAATCTTTTTTCCCCTGATGCCATGGGTCTACTTTCGTCAGTTTGGTATCCCTCTCACACACTCCCCCTATTCAACAGAAGTATGTTTCCTCTTTTTCTTCCTACCCACATAATCCCTTTATTAAGTACTTCCACTCTCTCACTTAACAGTAACAATAAATGAGTGGTCTCATGTGACCTCCAACAATTCATTTGAATAGATGCAACGGCTACCTTCATTTTTATAGATGAGTTAAAGTAGCAAGCTAGGGGTTGTTTAGCAAAAGGGTACAGTAGAATCAAGACTCTGGGCCTGGCATAACTAACTCCAATGTTTTCAGTGCTGTAGTGGTCAAGGATTCATTGCTAGATTGCACTGAAAGCATTTAGATGACCAGCCTGTGTTACTAGTCTCTTTAGGAACTCAGTCATTTGTTTTGAGAGATACATGTTCTTCCAGTTGCATCACCAGCAAAGGCATGAAACCTCTATTTCTAAGTCATTGATCATTTTTTTCTAAGCCTCTGTAGGTTACCTGACAAAAAACACTGAAGTTATCAAGCTAACTTGTAGTTCCCTCGACTGCCCAGCGAGTCTCTCCTCCCTCACATTGTAGGGCCCTGGCCTTCTCCTCTAGCCCAGTACTCAGTCGGTAGGTACTATAGTCTTGCAGATGTTGGGTTGAGTGTACATCACAAGCTCTTTTCGTTGGGTCAAGTCTAAACTCATTAGCATGGCAGTCTAGGTTTGTTGTTAGCTCAATTTCTTTTCGATATCTGTTCTTGCTGATTTGTCTAGTGCCTTCTGTAAATTTCCTCTATGTCTTTTCTACCTAGAACTCTCTACTTCTAGAGCCAACTGCCATTTCATTGTCTAGGAGTTTGCTTATCACTTATTTGAGATCTGTCTCTTATTTCTTCCCCAACTGAGCTCAGTGATGATACCAACCTTTGCATTTATCATACTATATTGTTTTCCAATGAGGTTGTGAGCCTTTGAGGAGATGGGGAAAATTGTCTTAACCAACATCTAACATAGTGGTCAACCCCTAGAATGTCTCATCCTTCCAGCCATGGCTCAAAAGTCACATGTGCCAAGACCAATATGTCTTTCTTAATGAGTCTCCTCCCACACCCCCTATCTCACCATCCAGCACTCAGTTAGCTCTTCAGCAATCGGATATGATATACTGAGGAGATAGTCAAAGCTCATCTTATCCTTCTCTACAATCATCTAGCTGAGCGGCAGTGACCACAGATTAAAATGTAACGTCAGCCTGCCTATTTGGGATTTCTATCATTCCCCCCCAGGGACTCAGCCACCATCTTGACTCCCAAGGCAATGTTCATGTCTCTGGATGTCTTGTGAGCTGTGTGATAAACTCTGACTTTGTTATTGCCTTGGTGCCTGTCACACTTCCACACTGTTAATCTTTCTCCTGTTGGGTTTGTGATCCCTGTCCAGTAAACAACCTATGTCTCAGATTCCTTGCCTGCAAAAGCCGACAATAATAATCACCTGTTCAGGTTGTGGGAAATATAATACCAATAATAAAATGATACATGGTGGGGGACTAGAGAAATGGCTCAGTAGTTAAGAATACTGACTACTCTTGCAGAGGTCCCAGGTTTGATTCCTAGCATCCACATGGTTGTTCTTCACAACGTTCTCAAACTCATATTCTAAGAGATACAATGTCTCTGGACTTCGAGGGCCCTGTATTCATATGCTACACCCACACACAGACATTTCAGCTGGAGTAGCATTCCCCTTTGCAACCCCATACTTACTTCTAGCAGAACTCAAATCCAGCCTCTGTCAGTCAGATAGGAAATGACAAAGATACACATTGGTTTCAAAGTTCCCACCCTCTTGGGTGGCCAAATTTTATTGAAAGCCTCAAAGATTAAGTAGGACAAGAGGCGAATCTGGGTACCATAGCAGGAAAGCTCGGGTAAGTATGTCATCCTCAACACTAACCAAATAAAATTCAGATTCTCTGGAAACTGCATCAATTGATGCAAATGAAGCTTATCATTTCATCATATCCTTTCTTTAAGGATATGACAAGGGGAATTCACAAAGCAAAGATATGCAAAACCTAATAAAAACACAGTTCTCTTAAATCTTTCAAAATTCTCTTTTCAGAGCTCACTTGAAATGATATATGACTTGAGAAGATATATTTTTTTAAATTGCAAACTGTATTAGCATAGGCTTAATTCCTCCAGCATGGTATTAACAGTAACCTAAAGTAATATAGCTTTTCAACTAAAATCACTTACATTGAAAGTGAGAAATTAAGTACTAAAAAGACTTTCTTTAAAATGAAAATTTTAAGTATCAGTATGTATAGTGAAAGAAGATGAATTTTCATTGCACATTTCCCCTTCCTATACAAACTATAACATCTTTAAAAATAAAATTATGTAAAAGAATTTTAATAAGAAACATTCAAGTGGGAAATTAGAGAACATCAATCAAGAAATTTACTGGGCCAATAATGTTTTAACTTATGATTATTCAAACATTTGATTTTGTACCTCCACTTGTAGAGTCAATGCTTTCTTAATTTTGATCTCCACAGTAAACTGTAATACTTTCTCTTAGAAGGAAACATGATAAATTCTACTGACCACTGGTTGGTACTTTGGGAAAAACTTAAATGAGATAAACATAAAATTACCAAGTGAAAGCTTTCTTTCCAAAAGAATCTTGCATCTACTTCACTGAAGCTCAGGGATCCAGGGTAAAAGCCCTGGGATGTTGTGCTCACCACACAGAACCTCAGCTGCTCTGCTGAGCCTACCTGCTGGGGCTCATCTTTTGAGAGTTCTCGTATAAGCATCTAATACAAGTGAAACAAGACTGAATGCATTTACGGTATAACTAGCTTTATGAAATCACTCAGAGTTGCCAATAAAGACAACACACACACACACACATACACACACATATATATATATCCACACACATGGGAAGGAAAGAAAAGAAAAGGAAGGAAGGAAGGAAGGAAGGAAGGAAGGAAGGAAGGAAGGAAGGAAGGAAGGAAGGGGAAAGCTTGGGCAGACCCAATGTCTTTCTGCAGAGCCACCTTTCATAGTTTCTATTGGACTTTCATAATGACCAGCAATCTTGAAATGCCCAAACTGGGAAGTCTCAGGGATGCAGACTATCCTGACTATAACCCATGATAATTTTCATCACAAGCAATTACAAGATTTTGTGTCTTAGTGTCAGCAACGTAAAGTATACAATTTCTTTTTAAGAATGGTTTCATTCTGTAATATATCCTAATAACACTGTGATGTCCACTTCAGTAAACACTGATATAACCACAAATAGCTATCAGGTGGCTATGGATATTTGCAAGTACTGTGTTTCCTAAGTTGCCCTTGCCAGGGTATTTTATCCCAGCAATGCAAAAGTAACTACTACAGAATCTTTCTGGGGATTAACTATAGGCAATCACAATGCAGAGCCTGAGATCTCTCTGTGAGTCCTTTCATTATTGTGGCCTGAAGCAGTTGCAATGTCAGTGTTGTCATTCTCCTGTTTCACAGCCCAGCTTTCTAACTGTAACTCCCAGTAAAAGCAGAATCAACAAGCTAATCACAAACTTACAACATACAGAATATTCATTACCATTCCAAAAGAGAGAAAAAGAAATAAAGTGAAGAGATACTAGATAAAAGCAAGATGGGAAGCCATCAGGACACACTTTAAATTCTACTTCTCTCTATGCCTGATGCCAAAAACACTCTTCAGATCTCCAACTTCTTTCAGTTTTATTGACTGTAATACACTTCTCTCTCGCTCATTCCACACATGCTCCACAGCTTTCTTCACCAGGTATCCCAACTTTGGCATCTCTAACATCTTGGGGTTTACAAGACAATTCACTCTTCTAGCTTTATACTTTCACTCAGTGGTCTCTCTGGGCCTCTTCTCAGGGACAACCCTGATACATACTTGACCTCCATGGCTTTCCTTAGAGGAAGGAGGGAGATTCTACAACCTCTTTTCTGTATCTTTGACTCTAAAGCCAGAACCATGTTGCTAAAGCTGCCAAGTCTTTTGCTTGATGGGACTGGAACTTGATCCCCTTGTTTAATAACATTTGCACCACCAGTTTTTTGTTTTTGATGGTTTCCTTCACTGCTTAAGCTTTTGTTTAATTCTTTTCTGTAAGTTAGAACCTTATATGGGTGAGATAGCTTTCATCATGACAGGGACATAGCAGCATACACGCAGACATGATGTTGGAGCAATAGGTGTGAGCTACATTCTGATCTATGGGCAGTGGAAGAGAGAGAGAGAGAGAGAGAGAGAGAGAGAGAGAGAGAGAGAGAGAGAGAGAGAGAGAGAGAGAGAATATACAGAATATACAGAGTTAGGGACAGACAGAGAGAGACAGAGTGGTCACCACTCACTTTATTTCATTTAGCATCAGATTTTTCTTTGAGCATTTGATCTCCTTGAGCATTGGACATAGCTCCATTATATTTACTTCCTGGTGCTATTTTTCTGCTCAAACTATACATTTTATATTTTTCCTTGCTCAGATTGCTTCTTTTCATTATAAATCTGCTTAACAGTGACCATTAATAACCACATGACAGAGTCAATACTAGACTGTCTTGAAATCTCCTTTGCCAATACCATCACTTTAAAACCCTTCAACTTAGGTAGATTTTTAGACAAGAGCAAAACTCAGTCACATTCTTTGGCAAAATATTACAAGTCTTTAATCCAGTTATGAATATTTTTCTCACCTGAAACCCTTGAGCCCTTGAGCCAGGTTCCCACCTTGTTCTCTGCATATCTCTCTCTTCCATACTGCTATAGGATGGCCCACTAAGCCACTTAAAGTATCCAACCAATTTTCTAGTCCAAAGTCACAAAGTCTTTTGTACTTCCCCAACAAACAGCATAGTCAGGCCTATCAAAATACCTGTGGTATGAACTTCTTTCTTAGTCACTATTCTACTGCTGTGAAGAGACAACATGACAAAGGCAAGCTTTATAAAAGAAAGCATTTTATTGGAGGCTTGCTTACACTTTCAGAGATTTAGTCAATTTTCATCATGGCAGGGAGCATAGCAGCATACATGCAGACAGGATGCTGGAGTAGTAACTGAGAGCTGCATTCTGATCTGGGGGTGGAAAGAGGAGGGAGAGAGAGAGAGAGAGAGAGAGAGAGAGAGAGAGAGAGAGAGAGAGAGAGAGAGAGAAGACAGATAGGGAAAGAGAGAGAGATTGAGATAGACAGATAGGGAAAGAGAGAGATTGAGATAGACAACAGACAGACAGACAGACAGACAGAGACAGGCAGAGATAGGCAGTGTCAGTCAGAGACAGACTCTGGATTTTAAGTCTATTGAAAACTCAAAGCCCACTACCAGGTACACATTTTCTCCAACAAGGTCACACCTCCTGAGCTTTTTAAACTTTTCCAGTAGTGCTACTTCCTGATGAATACTAAAGTAAGCATTCAAATATAAGAGCCTATGGGAGTCTGAAGATTTATATATGCTTGCCCTAGGGATGCACTATTAGGAGGAATAGCTTTGTTAGAGTAGGTGTGTCACTGTAGGCGTGGGCTTTAATACCTTTGTCCTAGCTACCTGAAAGTAAATATTCTCCTAACAGCCTTCAGATGAAGATGTAGAAGTCTCAGTTTCTCCTATACCATAGATGCCTGGAGGCTGCCATGCTCCACCTTGTTGATAAAGGACAGGACCTCTGAACCTGTAAGTCATCCCCAATTAAATGTTGTCCTTATAAGAGTTGACTTGGTCATGGTGTCTGTTCACAGCAGTAAAACCCTAACTAAGACATGCTGGGGGGGGCATTCTTATACAAACCACCACAACAAGGAATAGTCATATACAGCTATGACACCTATGAACCATATCATCCACAAGTATGTGTCATTAGCTCTGAGAATGAAGTAGTGGCATGCATACCTTGACAGTAACCATCAGCTCTCTGATTGGACTTAAGACCTGCTCAATAAGAAAGAAACCATGTCTAGTTTCCTACTAAGTACTAAACACATAATAATTACTCACTGCTAGTGAGTTATTGGAGGAATAATAAATTAAATTAATTAAATAATAAATTAAAAAATTATTACCAATCTGAAATTCAAGTTTACCTAAGTATCCTGTACTTTGGTCACATTGCCCTAAATGGACTCAGTTATTCAAGTATATTCTCCAAAGTTTGGTGTATTCATTTAGTTGTGTTGTGCTGTCTCCTGACCCTGGACAAGATCAAGGAGGTGAGGGAATCCCCTGAGCATCTACCATTTCTTAGTCAATTCAGTGACCAACGGTGGCTATGGGGAGCTGCATGGCTTCTTAGACACATAGTGTCTCAAGCCTGATTTTAGACCTAGATAGTTGTTTGCATTAAAGTAATCACCATTGGTCAGGCTCCTGTAAGTAAGAAATAGTCTAACATTGCTTTTTATCTTAAATGATGAATGATGCGTTTAGAGTAGGATTAGGTGAACAGAAAAAGTGAGCATAAACCAGGGATTTCCCAACTGTCTCTTGCATCATCATCACCTTGCCTGTTAGTTGCAATGCTGAGCTAGTATTATGGTCTTAGTAATACAAGTCCATAGTTTTCACAAGGATTGTGTTGTCCTGGTCATTATTGTGTCAGAGTGAATGGTTTCACAGTCCCACAGACCCTCTGTGCTCCACATAACTCTCCTTCCTCCTCCTGCTACTCTATTTTGTTAAACACAAACAAACAAACAAATAATAAATAAATAAACAAACAAATAAAAAAAACAATCTTTCTATAAGGACAATTGAGTTTTCAATGATGGACTGAATACAAAGATTAACTGATTTGCCCAAGATTGCTAACCTGAGTTTTCAACTCAAGTCTTTCTTCCCAAGCTGGGTTTTCTAAGATGGCCAGGCAAGGGGATGTTGGTATTCTTTGAGATTTTGGTGATGGTTACCATTGACGTCCCTGTTAGGACTTCAGGAAGATGGGACCTTTGACCTTCTTCGAAGTCCATGGAGGTCCAGCTCTGCAGCTTTACTGTATTTGAACTTCCAGGGTGAATTTCCCCAGGAGTTATTTTGTACCTCATTCAAGTAGTTTACAATTTACAAATGGGAAAACTGAGAAATGCTATCAACCCTGAATGGGTTTTCTAATTATCCCTTAATCAACTGCTAATGGGCCTTAGCTGGTAGCCCTAGGCTTCTGATATAGATCCAGCTGGCTGAAGTGAGGGAGAAGTTGAAGTACTGCTGGCCTTATCAATGGGAAGCCTCAAGGTGTGGTGGAAAGTGTCTTTATTTTTCCTGCCCTGCCCTTTTCTCCTAGTGTTCCAGGAGAGCCCTGAGGTATCTTGACAGAATCCAAGGTAGTCAAAGCAGTGAGGAGCCAAACAAGAAGTGAACTATTAGCAAGGAGAGGACATCAATCAACAAATTGTCATTGTAGGTTTACAAAGTGCTGGGTATTGTGTTGAGCCTTCTTGATCTTGATCTTCTTGTGAGGATGGGTGGTGGAGGAAATGGTAAGTAAAGACCTGTAGATAGGAGAATTTACAGACTCTGCATGAGAGAGGAAGCCATGAATCAGATGGACCTATAGGCTAGCAAAGAGAATAGGAAGCTAACATTGCTGAACACTCTCTTAAGAGTATCTTTTAATTCATTTACATTAAAATGATGTATTAAGGGGAGGTTCTAGGTATCAAACCCAGGATCTCATGAATATAAGGAAATGCTACCAACTTAGCAATATCTCCAAGATAGTTTAAAAATGTAGTACTTCTAATAGTAGCTGCCATGAGTTGTGTATCTATGATGTGTATATTAGAACATCAAAATGGCCCAGTAAATGGAGTTTTATTGTATCTATTTTGTACATACTGAGGCTAAACTTCACAGAAGTTCCTAGCACTGTGACAACTGGAACTCTGTTCCATGACAGCTCTTGTCATTTCCTTAGCTTATAGTTTTAGATGATGTAATACGGATACATATTTTAAAGATCAAAAGGAAAAGGAAATAAAATCCCATCCTGTATGTTAGTAAAGACCCAACCAGGACAATTATTTTAACAGATACAATTTAATATAAAGAACTTCTGTCTGGGCATTTAAGGATTTAAATGGCAAATGATAATGCTAAGGTCCTATAGGGATAAGACTGTAGGTAGTAGCTACATACAAGCCTAGGTAACAGAAGAAAGAGAATATTATTACAAAATATAACTATTGGGTAAAGACCTTCAAAGAACTGAAACTCAGACTCTGAAAAGGGACACTAATGTTATCCCAGAGTTTGACGGACAAGTTGCATTTATCTGGGCCACAGATCTCTGAGGAAGCGCTCAGGTCTGCTGGTGTCACTGAGCAGGCACAATAACACAGATTCTGTGTTGAAAAAAAATGGTAAGTGGATTGAATTTAACTGCTGACCCTAAAAACAGCTGCTACTTTCAGAGTGAACATGTCTTCACTCACACTATAGACTGGAGATAAAGATAAACAGGAATCAGGAAGAAACAATTCATTCTTTTGGCCCTCCAAGTGTACAGGTTTATCCTAGTGACTCCCATTAGCTGAGTTCAACAGATAGCTAGGTGGCCAAGCTCAATGTCACAGAATTCTAGTCCTGGAATCTCAAAGCATACCTTATGGTGTACTGAAATGTAACTGAAATTTAGCCTTTAAACACTTCTCACTAGTTTAACACCTTTAACTAGTTTCTAACTAGTTTCCCCTTTCATTCCTAATTTTCTTTAATTGATTAATATTGTAACAAGACTGATTGATTGTTTCAATGCATAAATCATAAAAGCATTTCTCTACTCAAAACTACAAATCTGATTCCTCTAACAGGAAAAGCCATGTTTTATTGTTAATATCTTAAGGATTGTCCTAAAGTAATCCTCTCAGTGGGCACCACTATACTTTTGAATTTCTTCATTACATTGAGCTCCATACTATCTCAGGGACCCCAGACTCAGTTCTCCCTTGCCATGTTCTCTCTTAGTGCTTAATCTAACAGTTTTTCACAACACATCTTTTTGTTATCCCACATCCAAGTCTAAGTGGACAACATCCTTGTACCATTTTCTCTTATTGTATACTTCATATATTTCTGTATAAAGTGCTTCACACAAGTTTAAAGTATTTAACATCTATTTGCCCATTAGATTTTGAGGTTCATTAGAGGAGAAATCCTGTTCATTTTGTTGTTTCTAACTAAACACTGGCTCTGACATACAGTCATGATTCTGAAGTACTTGTTGAGCCAAGCATAGGCTTTTCTGTAGTTCACATGTTGTTCACTTTTCATATTGTACTTAGGACACACAGGGACTTCCTCTTCCATGTCTCACACAATAGTGGGTAGAGATAAGCACGGGTGAAGTATCATTGCTTCTTCATTTATAGAGAATACTCACATACAAGGTCATTTACAGATCTGATGGATTCTTTAGTGCATTTCAAGGCTCTGATCTGAAGCTTTTGGTGGACACCCTGGAATGGGAATTAGGGAGGCTGTAACCACAGCTACGCATGTCAACAACAACCACATATGACATAAAGTAATGGAGAGCGAGGGCTATGGATTTCCTGGCTTTGGAACCTAACCATACCACTGTACTACCCACATGACCTTAGGAAAGTTACCTATTCTTATTGTATTTAAGTTTATTGAGTATTCATATGAAGTTCAGTACAAACACAGTTGCCAACGGTAAAAACAAAATTAAGACATTTATCTAGGACTGTCTGTGCGTGGAAATATCTCACCACCTGCTTCTCAGTTAACTCTTCGCCTGTAACAAACCACACCTACCTCCTGTCACTCACTTCCAAAATATATTACAAAGGATCCCATAACCTGAAATCTTTATTTTTACCTCTATCACACAAGCTTCAACCTGTCTGTCTTTTGCTCATCCTACTTCCAAGTATTACTCTCAAGTCCTCCCATCTCAAGGTGATTCTTGTACATTGATTTGGATCTTTTTAATGTACTGCATATTTTTCAAAACCACATCTTAGTCCTGTGCTATTTTTTGTTTTTTTAAATGAGATTTTGGACACAAACTTGGCTCAGTAATAATTGCTTGAATCCATTCCAATACAAGGTAGAAGGCCTTCTTGGTACTGGTTTAAGAAGTTGTAGCACTTTTCACTAGAGACAATCATTCTAGCCAGTTTAAACAACACAAAATGTATTTTAATTAAGTATGGAAAAAGATTATTATCCGCCACTATCTACTATTTCCCTCCCTTTAATGCTAGAACTTTACTCCAAGTTTTAACTGAACATTTATTTGGTGGCCTGTGTAAGGATTGCTTTTCCCATCCCTTTATGGCTAGGCAGTGTTCCATGGATATGCTAAGGTTAATGGGATATGGGTGAACATTATACATGAAGTTTTAAGTAATTTTCTTAATGCATTTTTTTCCTCCAGATTTCATTTTAAATTATGTATATGTTGGGTTGGGGATGGGGAATATCTTCACATCATTGGAGATGCCCTGGATGCGAGAAGCACAGGTTCTCCCTGAAACTGAAGTTACAGGAGGTGGGAGCTGACCAACATAGCTGCTGGCATGCAAACTCAGGTCCTCTGCAAGAGCAGCAAGTACTCTTAACCTTGAGCCCCAGCCCTAAAGTCATTTACTTACAAAGAAACAGTAAAGGTGCTTACTGTTAAGCCTGAGAGAACTTAAGTTGCATTCTTGGGACCCATAAAGAACTGTTTCTTCTTACAAGGTGTCCTTTGACCTCTACGTGCATGCTATTATATGCATGCATGCACACATGCATATACACAAATATAAACATGTACATACACTCTATACACACATTACATTCATATACACACATATAAATACATACACACAAGCATATACACTCACAAACATATATACACATATCCCACACAGATCAAAAAATTGTTAAAGAGCAGTAGCAGCTTCCTTTGGATCACATATTTCCTACTTCCTATGCCCTAAAATATGCAACATACTGGTGGCAATAGCTTCATTTTAGGGTTAGAGCCACAGGTAGGAATGATGGTAGGATACAGGATGCCAAGAAATTTAAAACTTTAATACTGAAGTAACAGGGCCACTTATTGCCCTGTAATACCCACCAACTTATAATTTTTGGAAAAGAATGACAAAATTTTCTACCTTGCTTATGCGACTCTCATTTATACTAACAAGATAGCTGAACCAATGTCGGTAGAAAACAACCTAGCTTTAAAATGGCCCACACAGACACATGACTGTAGGGGCACTTTAGGCGAGCTTTTAGAAATGTTTCCAAAGTTCTGGGCAATTCTGAGACCTGCTGTTTCTTGTACCTTCTATGAAATGGAAGCCTTTTATTGTAAACCCATCTCAAAATGCTGTGAGCTTGACAAGCTGTGTTATGCTTTCCACAGTCTACACCAGTAGCATTTATCTCATGCATGCATATTGCTATCAACAAAATGACTGAGGCCACATTGGGTTTTCCACTGATACTGCTGTAGAAAAATTGAATATCCTCACAACTTTCCCGTTCAGGACCATGGTACAGGCAGCAGGAGCATGTCTTCATTTCTGTATTTTAGAATTCACCCTTGTTAATCTCTGTGGCTAAACCTAAACCCTGGCTGTTAATGGAGTTAACATGCTATCTCAAATATGGCCCCAGGGTATACTGAAGGAAACAGTTGAGGCAGGAATGTCCCTCTGTTCACCTTCAGCTCTTTTCCCCTGAAACAATTTAGGGGAAGGATGTTTCTAACTTTTGCCTGAAGCAAGTCATAAGGCATTCATCTGAGAGGTAACCTCCCCACACCAGGGGGCAGTTCCTCTTCAGAGAAAAGTTCACAGAGAAGTATTTGCAGAGACTTCAGTTCTGTGTCCCCCCCCCCAACCCCATTTAATTGCCTTTGGTCATATTATTATGTCAGCAACACTACTACTTAGCTGACTTATTTATTATTCAGATTTGCTTTTTTGAGTCTTCATTTTTTAATTAAGGCTCCTGTGTCCATAAAATGTTTTATTATATTAGATATTATAATATATATTACTATTCATTAACGATACCTGATGTTCTTCTCCCAATAATCAGCCTCAAGTATGGGAGTTGCAGCCATGAGCCTGGTGTGGGTGAGTAAAAGGGGATCTTTCTCTCAACAGAGGAACACCTGGAGTTTTAGAGAAGGATTTCTTGACCAAGTCCCACACACACACTGGAACAGGAAGGATGTTCAGGAAAGTCTTGATCAGGTGGCGCATGAACTGATTCCCAGCAGAGATGCATCACAGCTTTATGACAGAGCACTTGGACTCTGGGGTGAGATCATGCTGAACTTCATCCTACCAATCATTGCCTAGGACTTCAAGGAAGCTCAGTGTAAACCTGGATGCAAAGGAATGTTTCCCCTCACCTGAGCAGGGGAGGGGGAGGGGGCAGGAAGGAGGGGAAGGGGGAGAGGGAGAGGGAGATTGTTAAAAAATAATAAGTTGATGTGGTGTGAAAAAAAAATAGGCCCTTAGGGAGTTGCACTATTAGGAGGTGTGGCCTTGTTGGATGGAGTAGTTGTGACTTTGTTAGAGGAGGTGTGTCACTAAGGGGTGGACTTTGAATCTCCAAAGTTCAAGCCAAATTACTTCCTGCTGGCTGTAGATCAAGATGTGGAACTCTCTGCTCATTCTCCAGGTACCAAGTTGGACTGCATGCTGACATGCTTTCCTACCAGGATGATAATGGACTAAACCTCTGAACTGACTGTAAGTCAACCTCAATTAAATGGTTTCCTTTATAAGAGTTGTTGGGTCAAGGTGTCTTTCACAGCAATAAAACTCCAACTAAGACAGTTCGATTTTCTATTCTATTCCTTACAAAAGTCAGCACTTCATGAAAACACACACACACACACACACACACACATATATATATATACATATATATAAAACACTTACTTGTACTAATGTCAGCTGAATCTGTGAAGCTTTGAGTGGAGCTCCCTCCCACAGTCATACATGAGCAAATTGGTAGAGGCAAGAGAATCCTTTTGGTCCTAAGGACTTTGTTTTTCTTGTGTTTCCCACTCAGCTATATCTTTAACCTCAGAATTTCCCAACATCTCAAGTAATTATTCCTTGACTCCAGCCTTGGAACCTTGGAGAGCCCTTTGATGAACTGTCCCCTCCGGTGTGGACTCAGACATCTCTTATGTCAGTCAGCATACCCTGACCAATAGGATGTATTCAGACCTAGAGGAGTACACAGAGCTGCAGACCCTGTGAGGGCTAAAGTTATGTTTTAAGTTTTAATTACTGTGCTGAGGAGATCTATAAAACAAAAATTCCTCTAACCTGTAAGCCCCACTTGCCCAAGGATAGACAACTTCCTGGAATGCTGGGGGCGGTTGTTTATGTAAAATAACAAACCATTCATTTTCACTTCTATAAACAAAGTTGGTTGCCCTAGCTACATAAGATGTGCTTGATAACATTTAGGCAGGAGGTATATAGATAGGAAGTATGTCCAGATTTATGATTGTCCCCAATTAGACAAAGGCAAAAAGTGCATAGTCTTGTGGATTTTGCTTTTATAAGCACCCAACTAACTTAATTCATGGAAATTCTCTGGAAATCCTGGTATGTACCTGACCATACCCAGCAGTATCCTGCCTAATATCCTGACCAGTATTTATTAAATCTTGTTTCCAATTTGACTCAGAAACAAACAAACAAACAAAACAAACAAACAAAAAACTGTGGTAGTGGTCTTATTTCCACCTGGTGAAATTAACCTCAGACACACTAGTGTGCAGGTATCATCTCATCCATTTGTGTGTGCAAATAGCTGAGTGCACATTTCACACACAGCTGGTCTGCTTAGCATGTGCAGAAACAATTGGCATAGGCCAGGAACTTCTACACTCACTACAGACAGTAGCCAGACCTGTACCAAAGGGAACTAATATTTGAGGAATGTTTAGCCCTGACCTTTGCCTGTCTTTTACTTTCCCAAAGTTCCTTGGTGTTGTGGCCTTTCTTGGTTTCCTTACCTTTAATTATTTTCAAACATGACCTAGCTTTTTCTCAAACACGATTACACTATGAGTTGGGGCCCAACCCAGTATTGATGAACCCTGGTTTCCAACTGAGAATGTCTCTTATTCTACCCTTGTTGTGATCTCAGGCATACAGCTCAGAGGACAGGAGAAGACTGTAGACTTGCTATTGTTTTGGACTGTGTTGAAAGATGAAATGTTGGAAAATGCTCACTTTACCATGAAGCCCAGAGACCTAGAACACTTTTCCTAATGAATCAAATATAGAAAACCAAACTGAGTTCTGGAAGGTTGCAATTTGGAGAAGCAGGTTGGGGTTTGAAGGTATGTATGAACTTTTCCCAAATGATCCCAAACCCCCATTCACAGAATGCAGGAGCTAGCTGGTCTAGAGATTTTTAAATGCTAATATGCATACAAATCACTAGATTTTTTTCAAATGCTTTGGATTCTGCACATCCCTCAAGCTCCTTCTGATGCTGGTGTTGCATAGTAGAACAGCATTGGATAGGTAATATTTCAGAAGTCTTCTCTAGCTCCTGGGACCTGTGAACTACACACATGGTTTTAATAACAGTGACACCTTAAGTGCATTTTATAGTCATTTGTTATAAGTTGCACATATAACAAATGACTATTAAATTCTGATACTACAGAAATATTTTTGAAAAATATCAAGGCTATAAATGTCTTAAGCACCCTCTTTCCCTCAAGAAAGAACTATCAGTAGGACAAAGCATAGTGATGTTAATTGTCTTATTTTTTTTATATCTATATTTCTTGGAGTAAACATTTTAAATAAATGATGTCATTGTTTAAAAAAAGACTATGACAACCTTCTAGAAACTTCATGATGTCCTACTCTTCCTGCTCAATCAACTTCCAATGTGGTTTCATTTTTGGGATTTTGTTGTTGTTTTGATTTTTGTTTTTGTTTGTTTGTATTTGGCAAGCATTAAAATTTCTTCTCTTTGTCAAAATCATTGTAACACTCAGAATGGCACATGATAAGGTTGTGAGTTTGGGACTAAGAAGGCAAAAAGTCAGAGGTCTTTGTAAGGCATCTTCAGATATAGGTTTAGAGCTTGTGACTACAGAAAGGGATCCTCAGAGAACTACGGAATGGGATGGGATGGGATGGGATGGGATGGGATGGGGTGGAAATACAGTCTCAGAAATTTGACTGTTGTGTGTAGTTTTTGCTACCCTACCCAAGTTTCTGGGAATGGGCCATGCTACCAGCCACTGCCCAGAGAATTTTTAATCCGCTGATGAAAAACACAGACATGCACACAATTGCTTAATTTCAATTTACCTCCTTAGCTCAACTGCTGTGCACCTTCAATCTACCTCAGCTAGCATGCCCTTCCCAGCACTCCAAGCTCAGCACCCTAAATCTACACTTGGCTTCAGTTGCTCAGCTGCCTTCAGTCCCAGCTCAACATCCCCAACCTCCTGCCTGTAAAAACAGCCTGTGGCTGCTCAGCTCAAGATCTCACATGACTGGTTGGCTTTTCTCCCTCGGAAGCATGGCGAACTCTCCTGCCTCTCCCAGCCCCCTGAGGGGCCCCAAAAGTCCCGCCTATCCTTTCACTCAGCAATTGCCCTGTAGCATCTCTACTGATAGATCAAGAACCAATTGGGGAACAGGACCTTAGCAACAGAACTACCCTTACAACTGACCACCAGGGGTTTCCCAAGTAAGGGCTCTCTCCTGCTCAGTCTCTTCTCAGGGACACTTCTCATCTTCTAGGAGCCCATCTGCAGTATGTTTCCTCTAGAAAAGCCCATTGACATCAAAGAGATGAGACAAAGAGAGATGGGAATTTCTTCAGGGACAGCTCAGGAATAGCTAGGCTATGGTGACCGAAAGCAAACTTCTTGGTCCAGGGACCCAAGAGAGGGGTAAATCCTATCTCCTGTGATCTCAAGCATATAGCTCAGAGTTCTGGAGAAAATTGTAGACTTGCTGATGTCTTGAGAAAATTCCTGAGGAAGAGTCCCAGTTGACTTCAGGATTGTATTCAAACTGTTTGCTATATAGTAGTTAAGAAATAGTAGGAGAGCAGAAGGTCACATGTCAGTGGTTATAAAAAAGGAGTAAACAACTGCTGGGGAAAAAGGCTCTTAGTCCAGGGTTACAGCTGTCATGAGCCAATCTTGTCAATCGTGTCTGGTGGACTCTGGTGATATAGCTGCTTTTTTAGCTGTATTTGCTCCTTGTAGGTATATATATATATGTATATGTATATATATATATATATATATATATATATATATATATATATACATATACATATATATATATAAATGGATATTGTGTCTTGCCAGGAAATGTCTGTCACAGAACACTATCACAGAAGTAATCAACTTTTTGTCCCTGAAAAACACACCCAATAAAACAAATTAAGGGAGAAAATAATCATTTTGGCCATGATCAACTTGCTCCATGCAGCAGGAGGATGTGGTAGAGCAACACTGCTCATGTTGTTGAGGTCAGGAAGCAGAGAAACAAACAAAGAGTGGCCAGGGCAAGATATAACCTTCGAACATATAGCTCTCTCTGATATGCTTCTGCCAACCAGGCCCCACTTCCTCATGATGCCTGAATAGGAAATCATCAGTAGGTTAGCCCATTTGATAAAGGCTCTTGTAATTCAGTCACTTCTTCAGGATTGCATCTCCCACCTGAAGACCAAGTCTTCAGCACATGAGCCTTGTATACATAGGAATAGTCATACATAGACCAAAACAGCCTCCCCTTTATCCTGGAACTGCATATTTTCTTCTGTGGTCCATCTCGTCACTGAATATTTGTTGAATAAATGGAAATATCATCTACTGAAGGAGAGTTAAAATGAGTATTGCTAATAGTGGAGCATCAGGCCATTGACCATGTGACCTACAGATAGATGTTGAGAAGACAGTATGACATAGGAGATAACACACTGGTTTGAGATAGGAGTCTGAACGTAGAGGAAGCCCTGATGACATGTTAATATATCATTTGATAAGCATTTCCCCTGTCTGTGCATCATTTTCTTTTATGGGAAAGGATTCATATCATTCTCATATGATGAAATGAGATAACATAGGCCTTAGGTCCAAATCCACACCCCCATCTCCATCCTTCACCCCCCCCTAAAAAAAAAAAAAACCAACAACAGATGCATTGTCCTAAGCAGAAGGACTTTGGCCAGGTAAACAGGATTGTTATTAGGTAAATAAACCTAAAGGCAGGTTTCTGTTTACCAGAAAAGCAGATCTTCTAAGGTGAGTTTCCATTTGTTAGGAACCTGTCCTAACCTTCTCCCA
This sequence comes from Tokudaia tokunoshimensis, assembly GCA_036184795.1. Taxonomy (NCBI): domain Eukaryota; kingdom Metazoa; phylum Chordata; class Mammalia; order Rodentia; family Muridae; genus Tokudaia; species Tokudaia tokunoshimensis. The sequence continues at coordinate 80,500,210 of BTHU01000005.1, read as the reverse complement.
AAAGTCAACTACCTTGGGTGAATATACCTAGTTCCTAACAGCCTGTACAAGCTCAGATCCCACCCTGATGTCAAATAAAATCTTCATGCTTTTTTGCCATTTTACTCTTCCTTCTGCCCCTCCCTTTGCCCAAGAGAGTTCCATGGAAATTTGATTCCCAATAAACCTTTCTTCCTACCCACAGAAATGGTCTTTTTGGTATTTTTTTCTGTGCTATTACTTACAATAGATATGAGATGTACAAATGTCAACTCTTACAATGGGATATTTAAAATAGATATGAAAGAACTGTCACCAGAGTTGAGCCTGAGTCCACATACAAATCATGATGATGGTTTTTGTTACAGGCACATATGAATCCACATCCCACCCCATTCAGGTCTCTGGACAGACTACACTAAGGCTTTAGTTACAAACAGAATTTCTGTTTTGTCAGCAGTTCCTTTTTGGAACCTGCCAAAAAAGGTGTAGGTTTGAAAAGGGAAATGGACACTTGTTACTTCAATTGCTTCCTTTTCTGTCAGGGCCATGAAGCCTGGAGGGAATGCTAACATCACCCCAGCCTTGTTTTTTCATCAGAGTCCAGTGTGAAGTATTACAGTACATTGAACCAGATTCTTCTATTTTCTAATGGATAGCCTCTTCAATAAATGATGCTGGGAAAACTGGATGTCCACATAAGAAGAACCCATATTTCTCAGTTAGAAAAATAATCAATACAAATGGACTAAGGACCTTAATATACATCCTAAAACTTTCTAGAGTAAACCATAGGTGAAAGTCCTCAAGTTGTGAACTTACCAAGGGTCTTTTCAAAGGACTTCAATAGCACAGGTTATAAACCCCAAACTGACAAATGAGATTGCATGGAATTAAGAAGCTTCTGAGTAGTGAACATCAAATCATCCAATCAATAACTGTGCTAGGGCTGACTTTAGCTTAGTGTTTCCCTCCACAATGCTGCAACAAACTAACGCTAATGCATTGAATAGACAGTTTTCAAAGGAAGAAATACAAATGAGGAATAAACATTTGAAAAAGTTTCCACGTTGATGAAGATGACTTAGCTATTCTACTCATGGACTCCCTGCAGCTGTGTTTATCTGCACAAGAAGGACCATTTACAGGGAGAATGGAGACCAGAAAGATGGGGGATGGGGCAGGGATGGCGGAGCAGCATGAAGCACAGTAGGGAGCAGGGTGGGGGTGTGAATAAGACCAAAGTACAATCATTTATGTGTATGAAAATATTACAATGAAAACTTTTTCAAAAAAATTGATAAAAAATCCATGACTGAACATATTTTAGTTTATATACTGGGTTTGGAAAACAGTGCATAAACGTATATTGACATATTTAGGCATATGTAACGTGCATGTGTGCCTATGAATGTGTGTGTTTATGTGGAGCACAGATGCAGATGTTGTGTGTCTTTCTTAATTGCTCTCTGCCTTATTTTTTTAGTGTCTGGTCTTCCAGTGAACCCAGAGCTCTCTAATTCAGCTAGACTGGCTGGCCAGGTCTCAAGCATCTTGTTTCTGCCTCTCCAGAAGCAGGGTTGCAAGTGCATGCCCTGTACCCTGCTTGATGAGAGGGGATGGAACTCAGATTCACATGCTGGTATGGCAAACACTTTACTGACTGTGCCATCTCCCCACCTCCAAAAGTAAAACAACACCCTTAATAATTTTCACACTGATTACACAGGTAGATGATAATATCTTTGAAAAAGTGAGCAAAAAGTGTTAAAATTTAAAAGATCATTAATGTTTAACAAAACTATTTTAAACATCTAGCTTGTCAATTAACAGAACATGCACACTTGCTGGCTTTAATTTTGTCACGTATAGCCTTTTTTATGTTCACATATGCCACATCTATTCCTGATTTCTTTTAGGAGGGCTTTTATCATAAAGGAGTATTCTATTCATGCTTGTCAAACTGAAATGAGCATATGTACCACTATATGTTGCATTACATTTATTGACCTCCATGTTTAACTAACTTTGCATCTCTGGGATAAAACCAACTTGGTACTGGTTTATAACCTTCTTAAAGTGTTCTTAAATTGAATCTGCACATATTGACTGGGAACATTTTCATTTGTGTTCGTTATGGAAATTAGTTTACAGTTTTGTTTGTTGTTGTGTACTTTTTTTTTTGGTTTTGGCATTAGATTAATACATCATAATTCATTTGACAGCATTCCTCATTTTCATTCTGTTTAAAAGTTTGAGGAATGCTTGGCTTAGTTCTTTCATAAAGGTTTGTCATAATTAGGAGTTTAATCCACACAATCTTGTGTTTTTCTTCAGAAGGCAACTTTTTGTTACTTCTTTAATTTCACTGTTTGTATAGATTTGGTTATGTTGTTTATGTCTTGCTGATTTGAGTAGGCCATGTATGTCGAAGAAAGTATCCATTCTGTTAGGTTTTCCAGTTTGGAGAATATATAAACGTTTTCAAAGCATTCCACAAAACAGTCTTCTAGATTTCCTTGGTATTCATCATGACATTCTTTTTTACATTATATTAATTTTGCCCCCCGCCCCCCGTCCAAGGCCACTTTTGGTGAATTTCACTAGAGGCTTTCCAATTACTTTTTCAAATAACAAACTTTTGTTTGATTTTTTTCAGTCTCTTTCATTAATTTCTGCCATGATTTTTATTGTTTTTTGATATTCTTTACATCTTCTTGTTCCTGTATTTTAGAGCTCACCATACTTTGTTGGGAGTATTTGTTTTAGTCTTTTTGAGTTTATCATGTAAGCCCTCATAGCTATAAACTCTCCTCTGAGAGAAGCTAAAGCTGAATCCCAAAGGTTCTGATAATTTATACTTTTAATTTCATTTGATTCTAGGAAATTTTAGCTTTCTCCCTGATTTCTTCAAGAGTGTGTGGTTCTGTCTCCATGTATTTGTGTAGTTTCTGTAGTTTCTCTTGTTATTTGATTTTTAGTTTCATTCAACTATGATCTAATAAGAATTTGTTTAATTTTTTTAATAAAAAACTTGCTTTGTGGCCTAGAGTGTGATCAATTATAATGGCAGTCATAAAGAATGATGAAAAGAATATACATCCCATATATGTTGGATGGAATATACTGTAGGTATCTATTAAATCCTTTTTCTCTGTTTATGCTGTAATTTAATTATGATGTTACTTTGTTACTTTTTGTTTTGTCTAACCTATCTAAAGATGAGAGAAATAGCTGAAGTCATCCACTATTACTGTATTAGAACTTATCCTTTTATGCCCATTACTATTTGTGAAATTGTAAAAACAACATTTGGGGCATATTATATATGTACAGAGAATCTATTTGATGAAAGTATAGCATAAAGTTCTTCAAACACACAGATGGAAATAGACATAGAACTACAAGAAGCATTTAGAACACCATATAGGCAGGACCAGAGAGGAATATTATAGTAAATATGTCAAAATATTTAAAAAAGCTATAAATATAATAACATGAAAAGCTTTTAAGGGAAAATGTCAAATCACCTACAAAGACAAACAAATCAAAACCTTATCAGATCTTTCATTAGCAATTATAGCTCTTGCAGAGGACCTAGGTTCAGTTCCCAGCATTCACATAGCATACTACATATGTATCAGCAACATATAATAATCATATATATTGTTTTATTATACATATGACCTATTACCATATATGATTATTATATATGAATGATTCCATTTTTTAGTATATAGTGGCCTTCTTTATATCTTCTGACTAATTTTCATTTGCAGTATACTTTATCAGATTATTAAAATAGATATGCCAGCTGTTTTTTATTTGCATTTGCTTGATGGATTGGCTACCAACCTTCAACTCTCACACTGTGGGTTTTGAGAGATGTTCACAAATTCCTACAGTTCTGTTGGGTTTTTGGTTGATCAAATTATTGTTTGTTCTTCTTTTCCCCTGAACAATGTTTGGTTGTTTACTGTATTGGATAGAAGCAATGCCTTATTTGGTCTCCTTCATTCATCTATCTGTCTCATAAAACTTACTTTTTCTTGTGCTCATATGATAGCAAGCATTGGTCTTCTTTCTCTGTGTTCAGTATTCCTTTAAGCATCTTTTGCAATTCTGGCCTAATTCTGTAATTTCCGGTCTATATATTTGAAGAATATCCTACTATATTTTCATTGAATAGATTCTCTGTAATTTTACATTTCACCTTATCTCCTTCTATTCTTAGGGTTCTCTTCAATATGTCCCAGAGTTCTTACACACTTTGATCTTGTTCATTAATTTGTTTGTTTTTCTTTTTGTTGCTTGCATGATTTCCTGTATCTTGTTGCACACAAGACTCTGTTCCAGAGAGAGAGAGAGAGAGAGAGAGAGACAGAGACAGAGAGAGACAGAGAGAGACAGAGAGAGAGAGATAAGATTGGATCAGTCAGCTTGGAGAGAGGAGTTTGCCAGAACAGCTATGTTGGATCAGCCAGCTAGAGATCAGGAAGAATAAGAAGGGGTGAGTTTATTCAGCAGTAAGTCTCAGAGGCTAAAACACCCTAGGCCTAGATTAGATTGTATGGAGGCTGGATGCATCCAGGACTAGGCCTAGGTTATCAGATGATGCAGTAAGTCTTATAGACAACAAATACAACAGGAGATTAAAAGTTACATTTACACATATTGCTTGCATGACAGCTGAGATGCCCTGCAAAGTGGACTTCCCCTCTACCGGGAAAACTGGCCCTTGACTGTCTCTTAAATGTGTGTCATGGCTTTTCAAGTTGACTCCACCTCCTAAAGCTCTATGACCTATAGGTGCTCAAGGCTCCACCCACCTGCAGCTGCCAGCCTCCAAAGGGGTTAAATGCTAGAATCAAATAACTGCTTGCCTCTCATCAGTGTCACTGTACTGCTAGTTTTATGTCAGTTTGACACAAGCTAGAGTGATTTGGGAAGAGGGAACCTCAGTTGAGAAAATGTCCCCACCAGATTGTCCTATGAGTAACCCTATAGAGCATTTTCCTGATTGATGATTGATGAGGGAGGGCCCTGCTCAATGCTCAATGTAGGCAGTGCCATCCCTGGGCTGGTGGTCCTGGTTGATAAAGAAAGCATGCTGAGCTCTCCTCCATGCTTTCTGCTTTAGTTCTTACTTTCAGGTTCTTGCCTTGTGTTCCTGTCCCAACTTCTGTTAGGTTTCAAACCCAGGACAAAAGACTAAGGTGCCTACCCAATATATCAAAGCAAACCTGGCCACCATGTTCTCCCTACATCCCTCTGCCCCTACTTGTTACAGGGTATGGCTGGCATATCCCTCCACCTAACCTAAACCCTAGCCCTTCCCCATGGCTGCCCTTTCCTATATAATCCAACCTTTTAATTACCTGGACTTTTTATTTACCCTTTACCTTCTTGGCCTCTGGGTCCTGATCTCTCCCCACGCTCTCTCATTTCACATGGCCCGGCCCAGGGTCATAACCACTCTGGGATCTCCCAGATGTTCCTGCCTCTGGCTATATCTCCCACATATCTATAATAATGTTTCTCCTCCGCCATAGCTAGGCATAGTCATGTCCTTACGTTTTTTTATTTTTTATTTTTCCATTCAACTCCCTTTGGCAATGGATTGTAACATGGAACTGTAACCTTGAAATAAATTATTTTCTGCTCAAGTTGCTTTCAGTTATGACATTTTATTTACATCAATAGAAACCCGAACTAAGACAGCAGAGATGCCCTGCAAAGTGGACTCCCCTCCCCTCCCAGGACTCGGGCCTCTCTGCCCTTCAGTTGATAGAGAGGTCATCTGTTAAATCTCATGGACAGTCTTCAGTTTGACCTGTTCTTGTCCACCTGGGATTTTGCACACCCTTGGAGGTACACTGCCCAGAGTGAAGCTAGCAAAATTGTCAAAAAGTTCCATGAGGGGTAAGGAGAGGGAAAGGAAGAAGGAAAGTGAAAGGAAAAAAATAGGAATTTGAGGCATATTTTCTATTGGTACTAATATTAGAAGTTAAGCATTATTATTTCAATTACAAGTGTTGAGTAACTTGTTCAGGACACACAGCCATCTTGAAGAGGAAGCTCATGAAAGACAGATCAAGAACTCAAATTCCAGTCTTGACTGCAAGCCATGTCTGTTCACAACACCACATTGCCAGAGACTGGTTTTCTTTAAGGACCAGGAATGGATGAAGACCTCTCCAGTTAAGGTGGCCAGCTCTGGGAGAATAGGCAGAGTGGAATCCTACTACAAGGAAGGGCTAGGTAGTAGGCAAGGAAAGCATCCTTGTGTACAGTGTTAATGAGGCCTTTACAGGCCAGTGCTTACTCCTCCTCCATCTAGGATGCAATACACTCCTCTTCCAGGGCATCAGATAAGAGTGAGGAAGTTTCTGTAGAATTGGTACAAAGAATCAGGAACATGTAAACACTAGCCTGATTGGTACCGTGCAAGTCTAGGCTTGGATGCCAGCCCTGCCTGTGACCCTGAGCTAGTTCATGAACTTTTCTGTTTTCTGTTTGCTGATAATCCTATCCTCCTGACAAGCTTTCCTGTCCCCTCTCTCATTCCTTTTCAGGACTGCTGTGTTGTACCCAGGAGTAATATTTTACAAATGTGAACTTAATACATCAGGACTCCTACACTACTGAAATAAATAAACCCCATACATTTCTCATTGAACTTGAGACAAAATCCCCCATCATTCTCATGTGATCTCCTTCTCTACCTCAGAACTCACTTCCCAGACATTCCTCCAGCCCTACTGTCTCAAAGCATCCCCCTCCCCTCAAAGCTCCTTCAAGTCACATAGCTTTCTCATTTGCCAGCCCCTCCTTTCTCCTGGTGAGTGCTAATCATTTGCATGTCTCAGCTTCTCCTCCTAAAAGCAAACTGCCTCACCCACTGTTGAAACTCAATCAGGGCTTTGCTATTTCTTGCCACTCTGCATTTTCTTTCAAATCATTGAGCAACATTTGCAACCATGCATCTGAGCATGTGATTCCTTGATCATGGTTATCTCTTCCATAAGCTGTAGATCTTTTGAGATCAAGGTGTGAGTCTCGTTTGATCCATTCTGTCTAACTTGGAGCCATCCCAGTGCCTCATTCATATTAGGTTACAAGCTCAAGAGATACATGGGATATGGAGCACTGGTGGCGGAGAAGGATATGTTAAGAATATTGAGGACCTTTAAAAGTCTTTGCGGGCTCTGTCCCTGCTGTTACCCTTCTCAGTGGATATAGTCAAAGTATAGTTCTCAGAAGTGGGTACAGATCCTCTTTCCCCCAATTAAGAAATCCTTGACACTGACCCTTAGGGGTTCACTGAAAGCAGTCACTGTGCCTGTGGAGTCAAGCTGAGCAGAGCAGATGGCAGACCCTAGTACCCAGGGAGTGGGGAATAACCTAGCAGGGAGTTTGGAAGGTGCTGGGGAGCTAGCCCCTTGGGTCTCATCAGACTGAGCCTTCCCTGTCTCTCCCGCCCCCCTGCAAAAAGCTGCTCTGCCTGGTCCGATGCCAATTGGGCTGCTGCTTGTTTTGTTGTATGTGCTGCTAGGCAACTGGCCTGTTTTTGCTTATTTACCTCCCCTGGGCCATTTCACAACACTTAGTAATAGGCCTTGCTCTCTCTGGTGCACATCTGGTTTGTATTAGCCTGTCAGAGCCCCTTTGCAAGGAGAGCTTGCCCTTCTCTCAGTGGTGACCAGGGAGGACTCCCAGGACCCTGACTGCTCCTGGGCGTTGATCACTCACCCAGTCCCCAGGGACCTCCACCCTGCAACCTCCTACATGGTTTTCAACACTTCACACATTTATAAGCCCAAAGAGGGGGAACTTTGAGAAGAGAAAGACAAGGGAGGGTTCAGGACTGTAAGAGCAGGACTCAAACTTAGAGAGGATGCCATCAGAGTGCCTTAGCCCCAACAATGCCCTTGTTTAGTCACAGAGAGGGACAGTAGCCTCACTTAGGTCACAGGGAGACAGGTATAAACCCATATCCAGGTTCCATCAGACTTGAGGCTTCCCACCAAGACCACCTAGCATTAAAAAAAAATGTGGTTTCTGTGAAGAGTCAGTTGAGAATCAAAACTTTGATAAATGCCATTTAGAGACAGAAAAAGAATAAAAGTTTCTTATCTTTTTTACCTGTTTACATAGGATTCATTGCAAATCAGGACAAAGCAGGGTTAGCCAAAAATGAATAAGAAGGTCCAGAAACAAATTCAGGGCACCTCTCTGGTCTCTTTTGCTCCATTTTTCTGGCAAGCTTGGTCTACAAAGAAAAAAGCCCAAAGCCTTCACAATGACTTTCAAGGCACGTTAGGTCTGGACCCTATTCTCTGTAACCCTGTGTTTACAGCTTCTGTAATGTATGCCAGGAAAGAGAGAGATTTCTATTGTATGGAAGCACTGAGCAGCTGTGCACAGCTCTGAGAACAGAGCAAGTGATGCAGATTGCCCTAGTGCTGTTTGTATTTTGGAGGTAATTCTACTTCCCCAAGAGGGGCTGCCTGAGACAAGGAGTGAATCATGTACTCAGGTGACTTCATGTGCACCTTCTCCCCATTTTAACTTATAAAATAAAGGCTCGAGCCAGTGATTGGGCAGTGGAAGGGAAGGTGGAGCTGAGAAGTTTTAGGGAGAACTAGGAAAGGAGGAGAGAGAGAGGAAGACCGAAGAGGATGAGGTGGAAGGAAAATGGAGCAGAAGCACGTGACCTGGAGAAACCGCAAGTTATAAGGGAATATAGGAGTGTAGTGGTCAATCTGCCTAATCTAGGCGTGCAGCTTGTATTCGTATTAACCAAGTTGTGTTTTTGTGCACTCCACCTCACTATCAGTCTATACCACTGCAAAGTAAACAAATTGCTTGAAGTACAAAAAATTTCCAAACTGCTTTATCTGACCCTTTCACATGTTCATATTCTTTGTTGTGTTTTAAGGTTTCTACTATTTGGCTTTGCAACTTTCAGATCATACTCCATCACTGAGGGAACTCAAGACAGGAGCCTGAAGGAATACTGCTTGCTCCCCATGGCTTGTTCAGTTCTTTTTCTTATACAACTAAGGACCACCTGCCCAGGGCTGACACTACCCATAATAAGCTAGACTCTCTGACATCAGTCATCAATCAAGAAAATGCCCAACACACTTGCCTACAAGCTAGTCTTACAGAAACATTTTCTCAATTAAGATTCTTTCCTCCAAGATATGTCTAGGTTTGTGTCAAGTTGGTAAAAACCAACTAGCACACTCTAATAGCACTGAACACTGCCACCCCCCTACCACCCCATTTGCCAAGAGCTTATATGTGGAACAGTTTTGTACGTGGATTAGACTTAATAATATATAATAAATAAATGATTATGTCTGGTTTTCTTCTTAGCTCTTTTATATGGTGTTATTTTCTATACTTACCTTTCTCTTACAAGATAAAATGCTCATCTGTCATATAAGTCCTCATGAGTATCCCTTGTCTCAGTGTTAGTTCATGGTGATCCCACACATCTCTGGACAAAGAACATAGTTCTTTCTCCATTTGAACACCCTTCCCCCATCCATCTCTGCCTCCCTGCACCTACCCCATGCATTTGACCTCTCCCTTCTCATGCTAGATAGCCATCTCAGCAATTGCCCAATGCCTGTCTCTGGTTTTCAGAAACAGTAGTTAATCCATTCAGGCTATTACAATACTGATCAATGACAAAAAAGTACACTGGATGACCAGCTGTATGGGCATAACAAGCAGCAGGCTATGGCCTCCATCCTTGAGGGTTCTCAATATACTGAGTATTCTTTGGATTCATTTTGTCACCTTGGATGTAGAGTTCTTACAGTTCAAGAGTATGGGAATTTTGCCTGTACGTATATCTGTCCATCACACATGTACCTGGTGCCAGAAGTTGGGGGAGAGGGCCACGTCCCCTGGAACTAGAGTTCCAAATGATTAAGAGCTACAACACGAGGCGTGAGAACCGAACCAGAGTTCTCTGCAAGAGCAGTTAGTGCTGTGAACCACTGAGCTACTGCGTCAGCACCAGTGGTTCAAAACCATGGGGTGAGAGGCAACAGCAACATCTTAGTGTTTCCTTTTATAGTTCTATCTTCCCATTGCACACCCGGAGGGGAAACACCGTCCATTTGGTTTCTTATGACAAAATCCAGGATTGATCAATAGTCCTAAATTCTATCACATCCCATAATCCCTGCTAACCTCCAATCCTGCCCCTGCTTGCTTCATCAGCATCTTGGTCCTCCCCATCTCTCCTCCTGCACAGTCCTCATCCCTAGCCTCCAGGCTTCATCACAGGCTCTTCTTTTTTTCTTTTCCTTTCTTTCGCTTTGGTTATTTTATCTATTTACATATGTCCTCCTTCCCAGTTTCCCCTCTGCAAACTCCCCATCATATCCCCCCTCCCCTTTGCCTCTATAAGGGTTCTCCTCCACACACACACACCCACTCCTGCCTCACCCCTCTAGCATCCCCCTATGCTAGGGCATCAAGCCTCCACAGGACTAAGGGCCTCCCCTCCCACTGATGCCAAATAAGGCAATTGTCTGCTACATATGTAGCTGGAGTCATGGAACATGAGAATTGCATACAAATTCTCTCTCTCTCTCTCTCTCTCTCTCACACACACACACACACACACACACACACACACACACACCCCTCATAAAAATACCATTGGAAACCGTAATATACAATCAAAAGACCAGTAAGGTTAAAAAAACCAAACAAACAATGAAAGCAATGTGAGATGGAAAGAAAACAAAAACTTAAGAGTTCATTTTATGTTAGCCATATATTGCTGAGCATAGAAACTAAACTTAAGTGTTGTTTGTATACCCAGAGAGAGTCCCTTAAAGATAATATTTTTTTGTTTGGCAAGCAGTTATTAATTGGAGATAGTTTCTTGGTGTGCTGGCTAATTTAATGTAAACTTGACATAAGCTAGAGCCTTCTGAGAGGAAGGAACCCCAATTGAGAAAATGCCTCTATAAAATTAGGCTATAGGCAAGACAACAGACTATTTTCTTAAATGATTGTGGGTGTGGCAATCCATGGGCTTGTGGTCCTGGGTTCTAAATGAAAGCAGGATGAGCATGCCATGGGGAGCAAGTCAGTAAGAAGCACCACTTCATGGTCCCTGTATCAGCTCCTGCATTTAGGTTCTGCCTTGTTTGAGGTCCTGTCCTAACTTCCTTCAGTGATAGACTATGGATGTGAAAGTGTAAGCCAAATAAACCTCCCCCCCCTCCAAATTGCTTTTGCTTTTGGTCATAATGCTATTCATATGATATACATATCATAGCAATAGTAACCCAAACTAAGACTGATAGGGATGGGAGCTTGGGCCCATTTCCCCATCTCAGCATCTGTACTGGCTGGTTTTGTGTGTCTGAAAGGAGCTTCAGTCGGGGAAGTGCCTCCATGAGATCCAGCTGTGGGACATTTTCTCAATTAGTGATCAAGAGGGGAGGGCCTCTTGTGGGTACTATCTCTGGGCTGGTATTCTTGGGTTCTATAAGAGAGTAGGCTGAACAAGCCAGGGGAAGCAAGGCAGTAAGAAACATCCCTCCATGGCCTCTGCATCAGCTCCTGCTTCCTGACCTGCTTGAGTTCCAGTTCTGACTTCCTTTAGTGATGAACAGCAGTGTGGAAGTGTAAGCTCAATAAACCCTTTCCTCCCCAACTTGCTTCTTGATCATGATGTTTGTGCAGGAACAGAAACCCTAAGACAGCATAGGACCCTATATGGTTCGGACCTATGCAGACCCTAGGCGTGCTATCACAGTTTTAGTGACTTCACATTTGCATCAGTCCTGTTGCATCTGGAAGGCAGTTTTCCTGCTATCATCCATTCCCTCTGGCTTTTTGCAATCTTTCCACTTCCTCTTCCACATAGTGAGTTGAGCCCCAGAAGGAAGAATTTAATGACTACATCTCATTTAAGACTACGTGTTTCATGCTTCAATCTCACTTGGGAGGGAGAAGAAATCAATCAAAGGAGGCAGAGGGAGGGAGAAGCCTCAGTGGGAGAGTGGAGGGGAGGGGAAAAAGGAAACATTATCACATCTGGGGGAAGCAGAACAGGAGAGAAGTCCTGAGGAAGAATGGAAACAGGTAACCTGTATGTGAGTGTGTGGGGGGGGACTTGGAGGAGGGAGAACCCTCTAGAAAGTACCAGAGATCTGGGAGGTAGGAGACTCTCAGAAATCAAAGGGAGGGACCTTAGATGAAATGCCCAACAGGGGGAGAGGGAGCTTGTAGAATCCACCTCCAGCAGAAAGACAGGGCCTCAAGTGGAGGGATGGGGTTGCCATCTCACAGTCAAAAACTCTGACCCAGAATTGTTCCTGTTTAAAAGAACTGCAGGAACAAAAATGGAGAAGACACTGAGGAAAAGGAGGTCCAGTGATAGGCCCAACTTGGGATCCATCTCAAGGGGAGGCTCCAAGGCCTAAAACTATTACCGATGCTATGGTGTGCTGGCAGACATGAACCTAGCATGGCAGTCTTCCAAGAGGCCCAACAAGCAACTGACTGAGACTGATGCAGATATTTACACCCAACCAATGGACTGAAGTCAGGGACCCTTGTGGTTGAATTAGGAAAAGGCTGAAAGAAGCCGATGAGGAGGGAGACTCATAGGAAGACCAGCAGTCTCAACTCACCTGGACCCCAGAGATCTCTCAGACACTGAGCCACCAACCAGGCAGCATACAGGAGCTGGTCCAAGCCCCCCCCTGACCCCCACCCCCTGACACATATACAGCAGAGGACTGCCTGATCTGGTCTCAGTGGGAGAAGACATGCCTAACCATTGAGAGACTTGAGGCCGCAGGGAGTTGGGAGGCCTGGCAGGGTGAGGGGAGTGCGGGGTGGGGACACCCTCTTGGAGACCGGGTGGGGGGGGAGATGAATGGGATGAGGAATTGTGGGAGGGCAGACCATGAAGGGTTATCGACTGGACTATTAAAAACTAAAAGTAATAATAATAAAAAAGACCATCTGTTTCAAGTTCTTTCACTCTATGTATACTGTCCAGCTGTGGGTCTCTGTAGTAGTCCCCATCTACTGCAGGAGAAATCTTCTCTGATAATGCCTGGTGAGGCATCTATGGGTATCAATGGGTATAACAGAATGTTGTTAGAAGTCATTTTATTGCTATAGTGCTTTAGCAGAACAATGAAATTTTGGTTTCTTCTAGGTCATTGGACTATCCCTAGCAATGTCAGGTATGGGTTCCATCTCATGGAGAGGGTATTCAATCCAATCAGATAGTGGCTGATTACTCCTACAACATTTGTGCTACTAACGTACTGGCGTATCAGGTGGGCAGGTCAACATTGTAAATGGAAAGGTTTTTAGGAGGGTTAGTGTTTATTTTTCTCCCCTAATAGTATGCAGAGTACCTTCTAGTACCTTCTCAAACTACATAGTAGGGATGAAGGCTGCAGTTAAGTACCAGCTCAGCTTCTCTATGTTTAACAAGATATATAGGTGTTGTATTCAGCAATAGTGCCTTACCATCCATTTGCGGAGAACATCTACTAACGTTGGCAATGATCTGATTTATTTGGGAATTTCCACGGGGCCCCTTGGATCACAACTCAATTAGATGTAACCTATTCCTAGCACTGGAGGCTTCACTTGGTGGAGAGGCGTTGAGTTGGGGCTTTGTATCCCTCGTCATTTGGTGATTCTATTTAGATTTCTTTCATATATGTACTTATTTAGAGAAGCTTCTACTGTCATAGATTTCCATATGGTCTCTCAAATGGCCCTTAATGTTATCTCTCGATATATTCACTTTTCTAGGTTTCTTTCTTTGTCTCCCTTTTCTCCCCCTTCCCATAATCCTCATATACCAACCCCTTTCCCTACGGCTGTTTCTCTCTAATTATATATTCTCCTTCTACTTCCTTGAGAGATCATTCCTTCCCCTTAATTCCTCACTCTATACATCAGCCATTTGTGGTTATCCATTTAGTAGCACGCCTATTGAGAGCTCAAATGTTAACATGTACATATAAGAGAATACATACCAGTTTTGTCATTTTTGGGTCTGGGCTTCCTCAATCAGAATGATTTTTTCAAGCTCTGTACATTTACCTGAGTCCAGGTCAGGAATGGTCACTAGGGATCCCAAGTTGAATTATTTTTCAGTTGAAACATACTAGGTTACATTAGTTACTTAGGCACATATCCAAAAAGGGGTTTAATGAAGCTCACATTTCAGACCTATTTTTCTACTTTCTCCAAGAAGTCTCTCTTTTTTTCTATTTATGAGTAAAGAATGGGTTCTCCCATATAGGCTGTTGTGTTAAAGTACATGTTAGTGATTAAAACTGGCAGAACCTAATTCAGTCAATGCTGGCAGTAAGGCAACTGTCTTAACAGCCCATGAGCTCCAAGGAAGAACTGAACAGCCAAGTGCTGGCAGGGCAGTGATGAGCTGGGATTCAAGCTTTGCTGGAACTAGAAGCTGGAGTTCCCATGCGTGGCCCTACAAGTTTTTAAAATTGTTGTTGTTGCTGTTGCTTGTGTCGGTGTATTGGCTGCATCTCTCTGCCTATGTGCATCATGACTTTTTCCACAGAGTTTCAGCACGTGATTCATTACATTCTGCTACAACTGACTTGTTTTATTGCCTGGATTTAGTCTCTCAATATAATAAAGTTCACTGGGGCAAAGACTTCATGCATATATTGATTTATGTATCTCCTATACCCAGTATGGTGTCTAGAGTATAGAAGGCACTCAACAAAAATTAATTGGATAAGTAAACCATCAAAAAGATACCTTTGACTTTTCCAGCCTTAACATCCTACAACTTCAGGTACTAGAGAAAGTCTAGTCTAGCTTTCTAGCTTTCTAGCTTTCTAGCATTCTATTTAAAATGGCAGATTAGGAGCTGGGTTAATCATTTAGTAGGTTGCTTGCTGTTTAAGCAGGAGGACCTACACTGCATCCTCAGAACCCATATAAAAGTGCCAGGCAAGGTGACTTGTTTATAATCCCAGCATTGAAAGACAGAGACAGGACTCAGTGGCCAGCCAAGCTTAGTTAGCAAATTCCAGGCCAGTGAGAGACCCTGTATCAAAAAAAAAAATCTAAGAAAAGACGTCTAAGCATCTAAGGTTAACCTCTGGCCTCTGTACAAATGCACCCATAAACACACAAACAGGAGAGAGAGGAAGGGAGAGAGGGTGGAAGGGAGGGAGGGAGGGAGAGAGAGAGAGAGAGAGAGAGAGAGAAGAGAAAAGAGAGATATTAAAGTAAACAAAGAAGCCTCAGGGAATGGACAGTGGTTCAATTAAGTTGTATGTTTATAGTTGGATCAAACACTTGAAACTACTAAATATGACAGTATCTTAGTATATGTGTAAAGAAGAAAGGGTAGTGTTTTAGAAAACAGCTATCTAGGAAATCTCGATGGTGTCAACACAGAGTGTGGGGGGCAGATGAAATCTTGAGTGTTTATTATTGAAATGAGCACAGCCATGTCAAGGACTCCAGTGCCTCAGACCCACAGGAATGACAAATCCTTCCCCTGGTCCATGTACAGATGTTAACAATATGTATGGAAAGCACGAACTGCTGTTTCCTCATCAAAAATGACTGCATCCTGAGACTGCTTCCCTATAGGGAGAACATCAAGTCCGCCCCACCCAAGCTTTGCTTGTGTTACATGTGTCTGCCTTTCTTTCTTAATCTCCCTTGTCCCAGCCAGGTTTACAAACTCAGCCACTCATACCATTGCATCAGAATTCTTGGGCTCTGATGATATGCTGTGGAAGAGGGTACTTTGAAAATCTATTACAAAATCGTTTGTTTATAGGCTACAATCGGTCATATATTGGCAATTCTTCATGTTGTAACCTATAAAAGTGTTGTATAGATACAATGCGGCACTATAACCATCAGATAAGGAAAGAGCAACATTTGACAAGAATTTGATGTTCTAAGTGGAGTATGTCTTATGATGATGGCCACATTCATTTACTGTGCTAGTATGTTGGACAATAGTACTGCAAGTTTTGCACAGATTATATCTCATTATTTCTTCCAAATTTTCTACAAAGAAACTACTGCAAGATCCTCACTTGACAGTCAAGCAAACGAAGATTTACTGTTGTTAAGCTATTCATTTTCAATGATATAGTTTAAAACCAGAACCAGGGCTTGGCCCTAGGGAAGATGGGATGTGCAAGTCCTCTGTGCAACAGTCCTTGTTCCTGACAGGAAGAATGAGCTCTCCCTTTACCTGTAATCTGTAGATCTGGATGTAGTCTTCTGTCAAGCCACCTGCATGATATTATAAGGAGTAGTGAGCATCTGTCCTCCATGGCAACAACTTCTGTTCATTTAAAATTTTCTAAAATTACTATTGTGTATGTTATGTGTCTGTCTCTTTCTATCTGTCTCTGTCTCTCTGTCTCTATTTCAATCTGTCTCTCTGTCTCTATCTCCATCTGTCTCTCTGTCTCTGTCTCTCTGATTCTGTCTCTCTCTGTCTCTGTCTCTGTCTCTCTCTCTCTCTGTGTGTGTGTGTGTGTGACTGTCTGTTCACAGAAGTGGAGGTCAGAGAACAACACACTGGAATTGTTCTCTCTTTCCATCATGTGGGCCCTAGGGACCAAACGCAGACTTGGCAGCAAGCACCTTTACCTGCAGAGTCATCACTCTGGACCTCAGCTTGCTCATTTCTGTACTTACAAAAGCCTTGTATTCTAAAATTCATGTGTAAAGAGCTCAGCAAAGTTTGATTGACTTGCAAGAGCTAGGCAGATGGCAGAAGAATAGTTGATGTCACCAAAGAATGTCTTGGTCCTGCACGTTCAAGGGTGGAAAGGGGATGGGTGGTACAATTCAAGTGATTGAAAACATAGCAATCATCGGGTTTCAGGAAATGTATGGCCTATCTATAATTTCTATATTATGGGATAAGTTGTTTGTCATAGTTCTTATCAATTTGACATAAACCCATATACACCTGAGAAGAGCGAATCTCCACTGAGGAATGAGGCTGCCTCTGTCAGCTGTCCTGGGGACATGTCTGTAGGGGCATTTTTCTTGATTCCTGATTGATATGAAAGGGTCACAGCCAACTGTGGGTTGTATAATAAAGATAGCTGAGAAAATTACAAAAAGCATGCCAACAAAGAGTGTTTCTCCATGGACTCTGCTTCAGTTCCCAACTCTAGGTTCCTGCCTTGGCTTCCCTTGGTGATGGGGTAGAGCTGTGACCTGAGAGTTGTGGATGAAGTAGATCATTTTTAGTCCATGTTTTATCACAGTAACAGAAAGCAAACTTGAAAAGTGGTGTTGCTAAGTCAGGCCCAAGTCATTGCCCCTGAGGACAGCATATGGTATTTCCAGAGACTAAAACCACCTCTGTGATGTTTCTGAACTATGGAAATCTGTTTGCTCTGATGAGGGTCACACAGGGTACTGAACTGAAGAACAGTCCTTCATTAGAATTCCACAGAATTCCATTCTGGGCAGACCCCCAGTTTCTACTGAATGCATACCACACCCACACTCCAGAGCCCCACAACTGTGTCAAATGCATGCTTGACTTGATTTCTGCACAAAGACTTGATGTGGAGCCAGGGAGTTTCAGAGCTGTGCCTGCAAGTCTGGAATTTAAATATTAGCCTTCGTGACCTGGACAGCTTTGATCTCCCAAGTTTACATTCACAAATATTGATAACATAGCTCAAATCACAAGCAAGAGCACAGGGCCTGTTGCCCACAGCTGCCAAGTGTGTGCATGTGTACAGGATCTTCGCTGAGATCAAAATGGACTTGGCTTATGAAAGCACTTATCTGATGGTGGGGAGTGCCACACATGGGGCAGAGAACTACAGATCTTTTCACACAGCCCGTCTGGATGGGTTTCTATAGGACAGACTTAAGATTGACCTGTAAGTGAACCCTAGCAGAACCTACCAGAGAGCTGGCCTGCCTCTGTTTCTTAGTTTGCATCTTCATTGAGGAATGGCAGCAATGGTTAGCTACTATTTGACAAATATTCATCTTATACTAGCTATCTGTGAATAATAATAAGTGAAACATGTAGATAGTACTGTTGTCCCCTTCATTATCCAGATGAGGAAACTGAGTCACAGCAAGTTAAATAGTGAGAGTCAAACTATGAATAAATGGCAAAGCGCAGACCAGACCCTGGTGCCTGATAGTATCTCTTCCTGTCTCACAAAGTGTGGGAAGTAGATTTTGGTTATTTTACAGAGAAAGGGTAGTTTAAATAACTTGCTAAATGTCACGTGGCCTGTTAATTTGAGTTCACACCTGTGGTTCAAATAAGAAATGTCCCATGGGCTATACATTTAAGCTCTCTCCCTCTCTTTCTCATTGCCCCCCTCTTTCTTCCTCCCTCCTACTTGTGGATCAAGACGTGAGTTCTGAGCTACTGCTCTAGTGCCGTGCCTGCCTGCTGCTGCCAATGCTCCCTATCACGACGACCATGGACCTTAACCCTCTGAAACCATAAGCTCCAAATAAGCAAATCTGTTCTTCAATAAGTTGACTCGGTCCTGGTGTCTTATCACAGCACTAAAGAAGTAACCAAATTCAGAAGCAGAACCAAGATTCAAACCCAAGTCAAAATCCAATGTCATAATTTCAAAACAGTGAGAAAGCCTCTTTTTGTATGGCCTGTGAAATAACGGTGATTTCTGGAACTTCTAAAACAATTTTTACAAAGACGGGGAGGAAAAAAAGAAGATGGAGGAAAAGAGAGAAGGAGAATTAGGAGGGCAGGGGTGAGGAGAAGGAAGTGATGGAGGAGGAAGAAGAGGAAGAGGAGGAAGAGGATGAGGACGTGGTGGTGGCAACAGTAAGTTTATGGTTCCTCAAAGCTCAGAGTATTTACAATCACACCCTTTATGGAAAGAACTTGGTGACCTCTTTACTCTGTGGTCTCTTTTCTGGGTTGGGCTGATGCCTTTTCTGAGGATCAAATAGGAACTGGAAGTGTCTGTGTGGGGTTCAGGGACACTAGCTCTCCTTCCCTGGGTTCATTTCACATTAGAGCAGTGAGGCCCGACCTGCCCTAGGGAGGATGCCACTGTGTCATAGACTGTTTTTCTATTCTGCCTCCCAGTTGGCCTGTCACCCACCTTATCGTAAAAAATTAATATGTAATTATACTTCAACAGATTAGGGAAACAGAATCTCCCATATAATTCATCCCTTCTACCATGGGTCCCGAAGACATGACTTCTTTGTCATTAGAGCCAAATTTAGGCCCTTGACTTCAGGCCCAGCCTCCTAATATGATATTTTTGATTTCCTCAGAAATGGTTGCAATATCTTTGACTCTCTCTTCCCTTAACCTCCATGGTATTTGTCTTAGTTATGGTTTCTATTGTTGCAGTAAAACACCATGACCAAAGCTGGGGAAAAAGGGTTTATTTGGCTTAAATTTCTGCATTACTGTACATTATCAAATGAAGTCAAGACAGGAATTCAAACAAGGTGGGAACTTGGAGACAGGAGCTGGTGTAGAGGCCAGAAGGGGAGCTGCTTTCTGCCCTGCTCTCATGGCTCGCTCAGCCTACTTTCTTAAAGAACCCAGGACCACCAGCCTAAGTACAGCACAACCTACAATGGGTTAGAATCTCCCTGATCAGCCACTAATTAACAAAATACCTTACAGGCTTGCCTATAGCCCTCTCTCATGGAAGCATTTCCTTAATTGAAATTCTCTCTTCAGATGATTATCCAGCATAATATTCAATATTAGCAACCAACCAATCAATAAATAAATACAGAAAGGAAGAACCAGCTCATTTCCCTCCCATTTGTTTCCTTCCCCATCTCTGGGCAATCTCGTTGGCATTGTAAGGATGAACACAGCTCCCTAGTTTCTGACCTCTGTTTTACCTTCTGTCTTACACGGTCCTTTATGGTCAGACAACCTTTGCCCTTTAAGGATTTGTCTCTTTTAAAGTTTTAAGCATCAGCCTTCTCTTCCTTAAGAGAAACCCAAGCAGAATGTTTCCGGAGGCCCTGTGAACTTACTCCCACCTTTAACATGCGCTTCCCTTGATGACTGACTAGTGGTCATTCTGGCTCCACATTTGCCTTGAGAGACAAGTAGAGAACAAATTTAGGCCTTGTAGGTCGGGTTTGTTTTCATCTTCCAGGAGGGTGGATTCTACCGGTTCAAATCCTTACCCTTGTTCCCAAGGGGCTCACCCATCTCTAGCCCCTTCTTCCTCAAATGAGTCACTACTCTATAGTCAGGACAATGAATTGCCCCGTGAGGCAAGTCCCCCTCAGCCATGTTCCTGCTCTACTGTCTTCAGTAGTCCTTGATGACTTCTGAAGGGTACCCTCTGCCCAGGTTCCTATGACTGAGGTCTTGTTGCTCCTTCTCTCTCCTTCATCATCATTGATTGACTCCATCCCTATCTCTTTGCTATGTCAAAGCAATTAGAACACTCCAAGCATTCCTGACAATATGACCACATCAGGATGCCTGCTGCCAACTTCCCCTTGCTAACAACAAACATCTCTGTGGTCTTTAGGTAGGTGTAGGGTAAGTACCCTTCAAGGCCCTCTACATCCACATTTTTCTGTTCCCTGGTGCTCTGGGTCCAGGAAGTTAGACTGAGTCTCTAGTTTCTTGAGTCTTCTGTTTCTGGTCGTGAGTTGCTCACATTTAGCAAGCAGCTATCATATGCTGGGCTGGGACCCAGGCACTGCAGATCTAGAGGTTAATAAATGATCACTGCTTTCCTTGCCAACCTCTGACTTCAGCACAGGCAATTACACTTGAGCCTCATTAGACATAATGACGATGAGCACAGCTCCATTTAGCAGACAAGTCCCAGTTCTGTGAATTAACTGGGATGTGACTAGGTTATCTCTCTGAGCCTCAGTTTCCCAATTTGCACGTACAAATAAGAGTGGAACCTCAGGCATTTGCTGTGGTATGCTAAAGTAGTTAGCACGGTACCCTGACTTGTACTTGACGCTCAGTGAGCATCCATTATTCATTTTATTATAGCAGGTGTATATAAAGTAAGTAAATAAATAGATCTAGTCTTGAATAACTGAATGATGGCCCCACTCACTCAGGTCCAGCTGTCTCCCATCTTCTCCCAGCAGCCACAATTATGCTGTTTTTCCCAATAATTGGGAGGCCTGGGTCCTGAAAAAAAAAAGACCCTGGCTTTTGCTCCAGTTTCCTTGTTTCAGAATACTGTTCCCAGAGCACCATGACCCGCTCTGTGGCTAACACATCTGGCTGCAGGTGGTCCTGGGGTTTGTAAACAAGAGTTGCCAGATGCTAGCCTGAAGCTCATGGTTTCTCAGAAGCTGCCTGGGTTCCGGCTCAGCTGCTGCTTTTTCTGCAAGGCTTCTACAAGCCCCACGGCCCTTCTGGTAAACCTGCCTGGCAGGGGTTCCACTTTCACTTTCACTGGACGCCCCCAAGGGGAGATTTCTCAGCAGGAGGGGCACTTTCCTTTCTCTTTTGGCCCAAGGCTGAGTCTTCCCCTAAGGCTTCAGAGTTCTTAGGCTGTACTTAGCTTCGCATTGCTGCTCCTCACAATATCAAGACTTCCAGCTGCCTCAGAGATTAGTGTGTACGGTGCTGTGGTGTCCCAGCCTGTCTGTGGCATGCTTCCCATCCGATGCCTCGGCTCGAACCCTGTGGTGCTTCCCTGTGGGTTGAGTAACTTGCAGTCAACCTCCATCTGAAAATATTAAACAGAGGGTTTAGAAACACTTTCTACGTTGGCAGCAGCCTGCTGTTATAATTGTTCTATCTGTAGTCATTAATCTTTTACTGGGCCTAATTTGAAAGCTGAACCTTATCATGGGTGTGTATGTGTGGGAAAACCCTTACACATCCAGGCTTCCATGCTGTCTCTACTTTTAGGCATTGTAACATCTTGGAACATGTCTCCTGCAAAAAATAGGAGCTTTCTGTATACTATCTGTTCCTCCCAAAATCACTATATGGTGGACATGATCCTAAGTCAGGAGAGGAGACTTGGGTGTGGGGTGATAGAAAACCTAGAGTCCTACGGTTTAAAAAGAAAAACCCACACCTTTGACCTTTAGGAACAAAGTTAGAAATGACTGCAGACAGAAGCCCCCACCCCCAAGGGAAACTCACCACTGCTTTTTCAGTTGCCTTGCTTTCTAGAAACTACCAGATTACTTGTGTGTATTTGTCTCTCCTCCCTGACCACTTTTCCTCAAGAATTGGGTAAGTGACTCAGTTCAACTTGTCCACTTGCCCCAGTACCTGGCTTGAGTTGAGGGAGGAGTGATGAGGGTCCAAGAAACCAAAACAATCCAGAAAGCTGAGAATGGATGGAAAGTCGCTATGGGTACCAGCTCATGGAGGGACTTACAGGACATGCAAGGAGCGGAACTGAATCCTACGTACAAGAGGAAGCCACTGGAAGCTTCTAAGCAGAGCTCTTGCATGATATAAAAAGATAATTCTGCAGTAGAGGGAAGGACTGTTTGAAAGGCAACAAGGATAAGCCGACAAAAATGTGTTGAAAGCTATTCCAGCACCCCAGGCTACGGCTGTGAGAGATTTACAGGACTGCAATTCTCAGGCTGCAACAGGACTGCGTAGAGCTTTCTGACCCAATTGCTAGGGTTACCCCATCAGTGGTTCTGGCAGGGCCTGAGAGTGTGTTTCTTCCAAAGTTGGTACTACTGCTCTTCCGGAACTATTGGTTTAGAAAAGGTGAGGCTGGAGAGGATGAGCAGGACATGAACTTGTTCCTCAGGAGATCTTCTTGCAGGTGAGAAGTAGGTGGACAGCTAAACAATGTAATTTGAAAGCAGCAGATGTGTGTCTGTTATAGAACACCCCACCCTCTCCATGCAGGTGGAGGAAGTGCCCTAGGAAGCTTCTATTAGAGGTATTATATTGGTCAGTGGAGTTTCACTACTTAAATGGCAGGTGACCAGCTAAGGGAGGTTCTGGGGGAGGGTGGTAGAAGACAGTATGCAAAGCAAAAGACGTAACCTGTGAGGTAGAAAACAGGGGCACGTTTAAGCAATTGGGGCCACAAGACCCAAAATGAAGGGTCTGATGTGAATCTGAGACTTGCTGAAAGCAGCTGTGTGTGCCTGACAGCTAAGCACACACTTCAGGGAGCTCAAATGTTTCTTAGTCCTTCCAATCACACTTAGAGAATTTCACTGTTTTGTTCATCTTTAGCTGGGTTACTGGGCTCGTCAAAAAGCAGCAATTGTTTCTTCTTTGCCCGGGTTAAATCTGGGCTGCTGAGCAGTGCACGTCAGCTAAACAGGAAGCCATTTCTATACCCAGTCACCTGCTAGAGCTGATGGTCATCTCAATCCAGGATACCCATGCCTTTCAGGGCCAGAAACAGTTCTGATGGCTGGGTTGTGTGGATAGCATGGTTCTGTGGGTTCCCAGGAGGTAGCATAATGTCATTTCTTCTGGGTTTTTTTTTTCAATGCTTATTAGAACTTGGGTTTAACTGGGTATCTTATATTTTATCTAGAAATCCATGTCTAAAGCAGCAGAATAAGGGCAGGAGCAGAGCTTCCCCTCCAGAACACTCGTTGTTGTGATTATTGCTTTATCTGCCTGGTGCAGAAGATTGACACAGAAAGCTTCATGGAATCACTTTCAAAACAGGAATGACCAGGCCTGACAAATAACCTTGCTAACCTAAGTCTTGTTACTTAGAAGACCAAGGCAAGAGGATTGCAAGTTCCAGACTTACTTGCTTCAGGAACAGAGTGAATTTCAACTGGCTGGAATAACTCTCTGAAACTCTATTTCAAAATTAAAAACTTAAAGGAGGGCTAGAGATAAAGCTTTGGCAGCAGAGCCTGCTTCACACACAAATGATTCTAGGTTCAGTTTCCAGCAGAGACCCAAGCAGGACAGAGTGACCCAACTCCTTCAGTGTCTCCCCTGAGGGATCCTGAAAAATAAGGGCAGGAGCAGAATTCACCGGATGACAGGTGCAGGCATGCCCATGGGTAGTATGCCCTAGGTTCTGTTTCCAAAGTTCTTCATGGTTCTCACACTGGTCTCTGCTCTTGTATCCGATCTTCTGTACTCCCTGGAGAAAGTTCAAAAAGTGCTTACTTGCATCAATAAATGTGACCCTCACCTTCTTCCTTGACATCACATAACCTGGGTCTAAGTAGATCGTTGGCTTGTTTTTCCTCATGGTGCAGGTTATCGGGATCTAGGAGATCTCAGAGGATTGTCTGACTTCAACAATACATTATAAATTTCCCCAAACTCTCCCCCCGCCCCCACCTCTAAAAAAATTTGAAATCTAAATATGTGGGCACATCTGTGCTGAAATTTGCTTTGTTCTTGACTGATATCCCAGCCAGACCCCTTGACTTGTACAAGCTTTCATCACTTCTTCACAGCCTGACCCCAACCACCTCCCACCTGTGCCCTGTGTCTAGCAGTTTCTACCAGCAGTGTATTTCTGAGGTCCTTGGCCAACTGGCTTCTCACATGCTTCCAGTCTGCTTTCTCTTCCACAGTTACCAGTGTGCCTCGGGTCGGATCACATTTACAGGAAGTCTGTTTGGACTGGCGCGCCTTGCCTCCTGGATAGCCACAGGGACATGTGCTAGATACAACTCAGCATCCCAAAGCAGAGGGCTGATAGCCTGCTCTAGCAACATCCATAAGATGATGCTTCCACGGGCATCCAGAATGGAGCCCAGGAGGCCTTAAAGAGTACCTGTCTATTGTATGCGCAGCATCAGGATCTAGGGCCTCAAAAAAAAGTCCATTCCATCCTTTAGCCACTGCACTTCTATATTACAGATTGTATATACCTGAGACTTAGCACAGAGCCTGTGACAGAATATGTAGTCCACACCCCATGTTTTCCACTTATGTCTTGTTCATTCATTCACTGAATGTTTAAGAAACACCTACTAGCTATTGGAAGAAGCGAATTGTACCATTAGATTATTGGAGTTGGATAGCAAACAAATAAAAAGTGAATATATATCTCAGTTGTTGGAAAATCATGAAGAAAACATCATTTCAAGTGAGGAGCTGAAGGCTTGGAGATAACTCAGCTAAGTGAGTGCTCTGTAAGCATGGAGAATTGAGTTCAACCCCTATTACCCATGTAAAAAAGAGTCAGGCATAAAAGTATATACCGCAGTGGTATAAATAAGGTCTTCACTAGAAAGGCAGACAGGAGAATCCCAGGCAGCATAGCCGACTTGATGAGTTCCAGACTAATGAAAAACCCTGTTTCAAACGAGAAATGAACAGAAAGCCTATAAAGGATAGACAGGCCCTGAGCAACAATACAAGAAGCTGTCTTATGGCTTCTATATGTATTCACATACATGTGCATGTCCGCGTGCGCGCACGCACAAACACACACACACACACACACACACATACACACACACACAGAGGTACAGGCAGGTACCTGCCTAGTGAATGCTTGTCATTCAAACATAAGGATTTGAGATTGAATCTCCAGAATTTATGTGAAAAAAGCCAGGGGTGGTGGTATGTACCTGTGATCCCAGCACTGAGGAGGCAGAGACAGAAGGATCCCTGGACCTCATTCACTAAATACTCTAGTTAAATCAGTAGACTCCAAGTTTTGGTAAGAGGACTTGTTTCAGAATATAACATGCATAATTGAGGAAGACACCTGGTATCAACCTCTGACCTTTACATTTTTGTGCAGATGTGTGTACTTACATATTCGTGTACACACAAACTTGTTGTGGGGGTTTGAATAAGTATGGCCCTCATAGGTTCATATATGTTTATGCTTAGTTTAGTTTAGTTATCAGGGAGTGGCACTATTTGAAAAGTTATAGGAAGTATGGCCTTGCTAGAACAAGTATGTCACTGGGGATGGGTTTTAAGGTTTCAGAAGCCCATGCCAGGTTCAAACTCTCTCTCTCTCTCTCTCTCTCTCTCTCTCTCTCTCTCTCTCTCTCTCTCTCTCCCTCCCTCCCTCCCTCTCCCTCCCTCTTCCCTCTCTCCCTTCCTCTCTCACTCCTTCCCTCCCTCCCTCCCTCCCTGCCTCCCTACAGTGCAGGATATAATTCTCTACTACTCCAGCATCTGCTTACAAGTTGCCATGCTTCCTGCCATGCTGATAATGGACTTAAAGCTCTGAAACTGTAAGCCAGCTCCGGTTAAATGCTTCCTCTTATTATCGTTACCTTGGTTATAGTGTTCCTTCACAGCAATAGAATAGTGACTAAGACACTTGTGCACACACATATGGAGACATGAGGATGTAATTTGTACAGAAAGTGATCAGAGGAGATGTCTCTGACTCTGTAGTTCTTAAGTGGGCAGAGCCATAAGGGAAATGAAGGAGTAAGCCACAGAGATCCTTGTGAGTATTCTGTCCCAGGGCAGCCATGGGAAGCAAACGCAAGGACCAGCTGCAAAGCAAGAGTGTGTGGAAGTGTTAGAGGCAGAGAAAAAAGGCCTAGGCAGTGGAGCAGGGACTGGGGAGGAAGAACAACTAGAAGGGAGGCTCAAGAAGAGCTGGAGGCAGGTTTTGTGGGCACATGAGCCAGTGGCAAGGACAGTGTTTCATGTGAGAGAGAAACCCAGTAGGGATTTCATCAAGTTGATCAAGCCCTTTCTAAAGGCTCTATCTGTGGAGCTGAGAGTGAATAGATGTGAAAATAAGAAAGAGGAGCTGTTCAAAGTCATTGCGATCCCCACAACAGGAGGTGATGGTGGCCGTGACTGAGGTGGTGAAGATGGGATTGTGCATGTCACTCAAGAGCTCTGCATTTTACAAAAGAAGAAGGAGGAGGAAGAGGAGGAGGAGGAGGAGGAGGAGGAGGAGGAGGAGGAGAGTTCTAGATCTCTGGATATACTTGCAAGCCAAGCCTTTGTTTTTATCTTTCCTAATCTTATTGATATACATTTGACAAGTACAAATTGGATTTATGTGGCATATCACATTACAATTCGGCTGAGCCATCTTGCCAGCCTGATAGAACAATTTTTGATGTTTTCTATAGTAAATTAATTTGTATACCCATCGTTTAAGGACAAGGGTTTCCAGTATTCCTTACACTTGCCAATATTTGCCCCAGTCATCTGCAAGAGTAACAATGGCTCTTTTCCGTTCACTGAGCCATGGCTCTAATACGTTTACTTTTCCCATTTTATGAAACAGAGGTTTTCAATGCAGGGTTAAGCTCCATAGTGCTGGGGTGGAAAGTGATTATAGGAGTTCTGATTAGGATGGATCATTCAAGGAATGGAAAAGCAATAGATTTTAGGCATCTTTAGAATCCCTATGAGAGTAGACAGGCCATATTACAAAGATATAACCTACCATTTAGAATAAAGGTTCTGTCCAAAACTGAGAAAATGTTACTCACAGGTAGCAGCTGAAACCACTTGGCTAAGTTAAGAATAGTCTTTCCTCATTCCTATACTATGAATGTGAGCAAGATGTAGCATGATAAGGGGAATCATAAGGTTAGTAAAAGAAAGAGAAGATAGAGGGTAATTGTCTAGAATACTGTGTTAAGGAAAAACAGCAAAAGGAATGCAGTTCCTGAAGGAACTTTTTTTTTTAATGAAATAGATATCTATCTGTTAATTAAGAAAAAGAAAACAACTTTGTCACATGGGCATAAATCCTTCACACTGTACTACCTGGGGTTTGAATTTTTCGTTGTTATGGGGCAGCTAAATCACCCAAATACATCTAAGGTATTTGATAGTCAGTGTTTCTGTATGGAACATGAACTTGCTTAATTCAGTCATGTGGTTTGTGAACTCCTTGAGGAAGTTGTGCACATGGTAAGTTTCATGAAAAATGTTTCTGTACTTTAAAGTGTATCTCTGCATGTTTTGCCAGTTCACATCTGTTTTGTCAACCCCAGGTGCCCAGGATCAGCAGACCTGAGCTCCTGTCCTAGCTTTCATTATCTAGTGACATCTTTAAGTTCAGATGATTACTCTGCTCTCTGTAGTCAAATGACCATGTACACTTCTGGCACCACTCTGTGTGAAGGACAGTGGGGCACTATGATTCTGGAAGGGGAGTTCGGACAGCCAGAGGAGTGAGATATCTGGAAACTGTACAGTATAGGGAAGAGCTGACAGAATAATGTGTGTTCTATATGAGAGTAGATTACCTGGGAAGGATGTGAAAACATCTTCAAAATATTGACTTGATTCTAACATACATTGAGGCTGAGTCAAAGAGATAGATTATAGGTCACCATGCATAAAAACAAACCAGCCAACTAAATACACGAACAAAAGAAACCCAAACCTCTGATAGTGTTTGCCATCCAACAGTGAAATGAGCTGCCATGGGAAGAGTTCTCATCCTTGAAATGACAAATAAGTTGGGTTCAAGAAGCAAACCTGAGATTTAACTGCATATTCCTAGATCTCATCTCTACTTGCAGATGCTCTTGGGGAGATGAGAGCCAAGACTCCACATACCTGTGATGGATAGTGAAAACATCAATCAATGAACACATTCTCAAGGACAAAACCATGCTGCCTGGGCTCTCACCTTCATTTCCATTACTCTTTCCTCAAATTTCTCTGATACTATAGCTCTAACATAGGGAACAAAATTGCATGAGCTTTTTCTAAATAGCTATTAAACCTTAGGTTCCTTTTCTGTCAAGTTGCACATTGTCAGTTTGACCTGAGATAATCCTAACTCTTTTGAGAGATTTACAGGGAGGCAAATACCTCTCATTCCTCAGGCTTCCTGGACCATGTGGTGACCAACTTCAACCAGCTACCGAAAGACCCCTATCCCCAAAGAGTGCCTTCTTCCTGGTGTGGCCCCAGGTCAAGGCCAATCAATTTTGCTTTGAGGGGAGGAATGTGAGGCATGTCTCTCCAAGAAGGTCCAGATGTTATGTTGATCTTTCATGACTGCTTTTGCTAAATGACATATGGTAGAGTCCTTAAGAGTTGGGTCAGGCATTGTCAGGAAAGCTAATCACTGATGGCCAGGCCCCGTGTAGGACAAGGGAAATGTAGATGAAATAATAGAAGACTGAGCTGTCACAGGAACTGGGGACAAGAAAGCAGTCTTTAAGCCGGAGAACCTAATACTCTGTAGTTTGACCTCTTCATTTTATAGACGAGCAGAGACGTCCACATGAAGTCACTGACAAGATCAGCTTTGTTGGGGATGGACGGAAGATAGTCAAAGGGGTACTTTCATGATCCAGAAGGCTATTCTGCTCTAGATTTACGCCTGTAGACCTTTGTTTAGCTTTGTAGATCACGTTCATCTAGTTTTGGCCTTCAAATCTGTACCTCTTATGCTTAAGGAAATTCACTACACTCAAATGCCTTCAGAGACGCTGATGTATTCTAAATACTCTGCTTCCCACTACAATGTCACATGGCAAAGTCTTAAAACCCAAGGTGATAGTATTAGAAAGTGATGGGGTCCTGGGATGTACTTAGGGTGGAGCATTGTGAACAGGATTAGTGCCTGTGTCCATATATGCTACTGTAAAATTTATTACAGACTGGGCTATCTCTAAGGAATAGAAATATATTCCTCCCAATTCTGGAAGCTAGAAGGTCCACAATCAAGCTGGTATGGATTATGGTGAAAATTGATCTTGGCTTTTAAGATGGTTCCTTGCTTCATCCTCTGGAAAGGACGGATACTATATCTTCACACGGCAGAAAGGACGAAAATGGGTTAAGTGCCCACTGGAGCTTCATTCCGAAGGGTCAGAATCCCCTTTTCAAGGAAGGAGCCCTGCTGACCCAGTGACTTCCCAAAGGCCATACCTGGTAATTTCAACCCTAAGTTTGGTTATTTACTGCCATCTACTCCTCTTTGGTGTATTTGCTTCTTTTTTGTTCTAGAGCTTTCAGGTGTATTGTCAAGCTGGTAGTGTAAGCCCTCTCCAGTTTCTTTTTGGAGGCACTTAAAGCTATGGGTTTTCCTCTTACCACTGCTTTCATTGTATGCCATAAGTTTGGGTATGATGTGTCTTCATTTTCATTAAATTCTAAAAAGTCTTTATTTTCTTCTTTGACCAAGTTATCATTGAGTAGAGCATTGTTCAGCTTCCATGTGTATGTGGGCTTTCTGTTGTTTTTGTTGGTATTTAAGACCAGCCTTAATCTGTGGTGATCTGATAGGATGCATGGGATTATTTCAAACTTCTTGTATCTGTTGAGGCTGGTTTTGTGACCAATTATATGGGCAATTTTGGAGAAAGTATCATGAGGTACTGAGAAGAAGGTTTATTCTTTTGCTTTAAGATGAAATGTTCTATAAATATCTGTTATATCCATTTGGTTTCTAACTTCTGTTAGTGTCACTGTGTCTCTGTTTAGTTTCTGTTTCCATGATCTGTCCATTGCTGAGAGAGGGGTGTTGACACACTACTATTGTGTGGGTTGTGATGTGTGCTTTGAGCTTTAGTAAAGTTTCTTTTATGAATGTGGGTGCCCTTGCATTTGGAGCATAGCTGTTCAGAATTGAGAGTTCATCTTGGTAGATTTTTCCTTTGACCAGTATGAAGTGTCCTTCATTATCTTTTTTGATAACTTTTGGTTGAAAGTTTCATCCAAGTGGGGAAGGTTCTATAAACTCATACAGAGCCCCAGATGTTATTAGTCAGGGTGGTCATGGACCGGCAGCACACTGGGACTGGGAGGTTAGGATTCAAGGCTCATGTTAGCTTTTGGAATCTTTATGTCTTGCTCTGATCTTGGCTGTGATGATGGCTCCTTTGGGAAACCTCTCCTCACCATCCTGGGTTTGTGTCACTTGTTCTAGCTCATCATTCTACGACTTGTCACTGTTTGGTCTCGTTCTCCCAATTCCGAGCCGGAGAGAGGAGAGATGTTTGCCTTTTTGTTTGTCCTTGAGTTTCCGGAATCTGGTAGTAAGACATTCAGTAAATAAGTACTTGACTGAACACTTAGCTCACCTTGGCTGGGAAAGAGCCATTATGTCCTGAGTTGGTGTTCTTCTGCTCACCCTGAGCCTTATTCTATCTCCTTCCTTCCAGCTGAAGCTATTAGGCCATCATAGATGCTGGACATTCAGGCTATGGTGAACTCTGAACTGATCTTCAGCATCCCACCATATCACAGTCAACACCACATCCATTGATATTTCACAGTTCCATGCTCCTACCCCAGAATTCAATTCCCACCATATGGGGGTGGTCCATCATGTTCTAGTGTACCCTCACTATACAAGAGGGCACAGTGAATGGCTTTCACTGACTTATTTATCCAATATTTCAACACCAGCTATGTAAGGTTATTGTAGAGAGAAAGAAAACCAAGCCAAAAAGGAGTGACTTGCCTGGGTTATACAGCTAGTGGGTAGCTGGGGTTCAGCTTGGATCTATGGCATCAGACCATCAGACTTTCAACAGATATCTTTATACCTCTGATGCCTCTTTATTGAACTACAATGTTTGGTTGTTTTTTTTTCCTGTAAGTAATTAGAGCCATTGAATATCTTATGCTTCGGGGAAGTGGCAGGATGTTTCCTATGTCATTGTAGGTAAGTGCCTCGTCTCTCTTGCCACACCGACTCGTTTGATTTCACAGGCATGTGCTTTTCCAGATGAGGGCTACAAAGTCACTGCTGCACCCCATAAATCCTTCTTTGGCATTTCCTCACAGCTGTGCTGGTTGACAGCTCTGAATCATCATCACAGCGGAGATGGCAGAGGAGCTGGCACCTCATAGCATGTCACCTGTACAGCCAGTGATGGCTGACGGCTGCTTGAGTGCACCTGCACCATGGGGAGGCCTGTCCACCCTGCTGGGCTGATCAGAGAGGACACTGTGGTGACAAAGGGATGTTTCTTCCAGTGAGTTATGCCTGGGATGAAATATGACCCCACATCAACTTTTGCTCAATCAATCCAGAGCAGCATAAACTTGAGAGAAAATTAATTTCTTGCCTGAAACTTTGTGCCAAAAGGAGAACACAGTGTTCACTGAAACATTTTAATAATGGCCAAAAAAGTAGAGAATTGGCTGAACCACTAGCTGGCATCTTTCATAAGCAGAAATATTATGTATCTATTAAGACGAAAGTAGGAAAAAATGGAATTTTTATAATCAATTGGCTAGAAAATTAAGTTACAAGGTCTTAGTCCCCCAGGAGCCTGTTTTCTTTCAGAAAAGAAACTTTGACTAGAGAGATGAATGACTGGGTGTGGAAGGATCTCAGAAAGACATGCAGGAGAGTATACATAAGAAATAGGACACAAGAAAACCGAAAGACTTATACTGACATTCTAACTCTTGCTATCTTTAGATGGACTGTTTCATCTAAAAAATCCTTTGTCTTATCTTCTTATTGTTTAATAATAAATGTGCTGCTTTTGTTAAGACATCATTATTAGTACCAATCAACCTTGGTCTGGATCCAGACAGAGAGCTCATCTTTTATCTATGACTCTTCTTCACATGCTCTTCATTTATTCAACGTGGATGTTCTTGAGAAACATTCTGCCATCCATCCATCCATCCATCCATCCATCCATCCATCCATCCATCTACCCACATATCTGCCCATACATCTATTCATCCATCCACCCACCCACCCACTCTCACATCCATCCATCTGTGTAGTCACCATCCTCTCACGCCTCTACACATTGTTATATCCATTTAGGAAGCAGAATCTGTGTAGACTTCAGGTGGTGCTTAAATAATGCTCTGTGATGTTTTTACATTCATGTCCTGTCCAGTCACAATTGCTGTTTTACTGTTGTGATTTTTCTAGATTTTGGAGCTCCTGAGTTGATACTTCACCATGCTTCCCTTTGTTCTTGCTAATTACTATTCATGTTTCAGACCTTCTTCTACACATCACCTTTCTCTTGTCATTGACTCCTGCCTCCAACATCATGGCATATGTTGTAAATGACCTGATTTGGAACTTTCCAATGTGTATGAATGTGTCTTTTGATTGGATTGTGTGCCAACTGATACAAAAACTAAATGTTCCATTTCTGAGCAATTGACCAGTAGAAGGCCAGTCTGTTTCTTTCACAAATATGTTTCTAAGCCCAAAGGGAGACTTGGCTAACAACCTTGTTGTCATTCTTTGATCAAATCTATGTTCACTGAGCATTTACTATACCAAAAAAATGAGAGTTATCAAAATAGTTTCTTGCTCTAGGGGAATCAAAGCTTGTAGGAGATGAAAACACGTGTAAAGGATCTATGAACAAACTAATGTTCTAGCACAGCCTAGACAGTGATTCTTTCTAACCATACATGGAGTTCACTGAAAGCCATCTTCCTGTTCACATTGTCTACAACATAGTGTTTTCTCAGTAGATGTCTGTTAGAGACAGCTATTCTAGTAGATTTATTAATGGAATCCTTTTAGTTAACAGTAATTTTTAACATGGACTTAGAATTTGGTCATTCTCATAATACTATGAAATGGAACTTATTCCCATTTTATAAGTAAAAGAAGTAAATGGCTTAGCTCGGATCACTTAGCCAGAAACACTTAAACTGAGGCAATTAGACTATAGGATGCTATACTTTCCTCTTGAATTAACCCACCAGTAATGATAGTGTGCTTATTGCATGCCATTCCAGACTGGAGGAGTGCACTTGGAAGAAGCGATAAGCAGAATATCAGATGATTCTATACTTAGTGAAACTCTGAAACAGATGTCTAAAGTACAGATTATCCCAGAGGCATGGACAGCCATGGGTGAGGGTGGAGGAGAAGCAAGATAACCAGAGGCTTCCAAGCATGGAAGGGCAAGTGCAAGGGTATGGGTGTAGGCTGGAGCAAGTCTAGACTGGCTGCTGCAGTAAGGCTTCCCATCTTCATGGCATTTCTCAGGGGTGAAGGAACATTTGACGTACCTCCATTTTCAGAACCCCAAAGAGCACCTGGAACTGGGCCCTTGGTAAAAGTGGGAAAAGTCAATAACACTGGTTCTATGTTTCCAAGAATGAGGATTCTAGAAAGGGTCTTCTAGAAGACCCTGGAAGGCTGAATTGAAGATGACTCCAACTTGCAAGGAATAGCCAAAGATTACCAAAAGGAAATGAATGAACTGATCTTTTTACCAAGACAGCTTGGCTCCAAGCCCCATCTGAAACCTCTTCTTCTGTTAACAGAATTTGAAAGC
Organism: Tokudaia tokunoshimensis; assembly: GCA_036184795.1. Lineage (NCBI taxonomy): Eukaryota > Metazoa > Chordata > Mammalia > Rodentia > Muridae > Tokudaia > Tokudaia tokunoshimensis. The sequence continues at coordinate 80,466,064 of BTHU01000005.1, read as the reverse complement.
CCCTATCTCAGACTAAGGTGCTGTGGAGTTGCTAGGATAGAGATATATTTACCTACAACTACAGACATTTGGAAAAAGAACATCCCACTCCTTCCACACATGAGGCTGTATCCTGGGGATGCAATCAACATGAGGTTCTCTGGGGATTTGGAAATTAGCCAGAGGGTAGATGATTGCCTTGGGGTACCTCAGCTGAAGATTTCCCCATATTTTGCTATAATTAGCTTTTTTTTTTGTAGTTGTAGTGAAGTTGATTTGCTTTGACCCCCTTTGGGCTTTCAAATTTAGTTGTGATTTGCACCAATTTTGAATTTAAGAAAACACGAGGGAAAGAAAAGAGTCAGATTTTCCTACTCCACAGTCTCCAGAGTTCCCTGTCTGGATGTTCTTAGGGTCTAGATGCCCCAAGGGTAAATAGGAACATGGTGGGTGGGAAGCACTTTGGCTGAGAATGATGGCTGGAACAGGTGGAGCTCCTGGCCCGAGGAGTGTCATGTACCAGAGGACGGCTGCTTCTGCAATAGTCCAGAGAGAGGAGGACTGCCTTTTATCAAACCACAGGATACAGCACTGACTCAGTGTACACATCACGGCCAGACGCTTAGCTTCCAAACCCCTTAAATGGAGAGTGCTTGTAATCCCAGCTGCTTGAGAGAATAAGGCAGGAGGATCACAAACTCAGTCTGTCTTAAAAAACAAATTTAATTAAATTTGATGCAAATCAGTGGCTGTATCACAAGAGAGCCCAGTGGTCTGGCTCCCTGATTTTTAGACCTTGTCTGAATTATTAAGATTTCAAAAGCAAATCAATATTCTCCATTAAAGTCTTCCCAGTAAAAAGTTGTACCCTGGTCTTGGCATCATAGTCCCTAGTAGTTTTCAGGCACTCCTTTGAGTGACCCAGGGCTACAGGATGAATAATGAATCATGTAGTTGCTTCACCCCAAATTCCCATAAAGACTGCAGGAAAATAAACTCCTCTTTGGCTGGAGTTAATATTTCAATGAACAAACAATCTTCTATTTAATTATTGGCAGCAAGGGTGACTCAATCTTCACACTTCTGAAACTCTATTTTAGGCCATAAGTTACTGCCCCCCAAAGTAATCATCCTAGGCCAAAACCTTTATGATGCACGGAGATTTGTTTAGTTTTTCTTCCTGGTAAGTTTAGTGGCATACGATACAACACATATAACTCTGGCGGTTTCACTGACAAGTTCTGTGGCTCAAACTATACATTCCAGGGTTTACTGCATCTATCTCACAGAAAACTGGCAAGCCCTTTATTGAAAGTCTCGGGTGCCAACCCCCTGGCTCTATTCAATTGCATATACTATTCTTTCCTTAAGCTATTTTTTTAAAAATCAACCTGAAGCCCACAAGATTATTTCTAAAAAAAAATACTACAATCACACTATCGTTGTCATTGGATTTGACCCTGAGGTTCCACAGAATCCAGCAGACAGTCTGTAGATAGAAGTCCAGAGGCCTCCCCAGCTAGAGTTTGTGTCTTACCGTGACTCCAATCTGAGAATTTAAAATCATTTCATTTTGGGGGCCTCAAGAGATGACTCAGTGGATAAGATTACTTGTTCTCCTAGAGAACTGTTAAATTCCCAGCACTCAGATGGTGGTTCATAACTGCCTATAACTCCAGTTCCAGGGGATCCAATGTCCTCTCATGGCCTCTGCATGTTCCAGGTGTGAATGGAATGCTCAGACATGTGGACAACATGTCCATAAATGTAAAAAGAATCTAAAATGTGACAATAATAAATAAAATGACTTATTTTAGTCTCTAAATCTGTGTAATTGTTTTCTAGTTTGATTTTAACATTTTAAAATATTATAAATAACAACCATGACTCTTACGAACCACCACTGTTCGTCCTCCTAACTTCTTGGCCCCAGCAGTGCTTAAAATGAACCTTTTTAGTTTTACTGGTTGTTGATCAAATCATGACCACGAAGTAGTCACAGAAAAAGGGCATTTTCTGCATTTCATCTCTCCTAGAAGGAATTAAAAAATAATATATCTGTATCTGTGATATAACTTTGCTGTTCTGTAGAAATATACACACATACTATATATACATATGTGTATACATATATATATATGTTTGTATAAATAGTATGGCATGACCATGTGATAAGCTGAAATCTTCCATATTCTAGCATCTGCTAACTTTGCAGCATTGTTTTGTGCATGAACCTTCAGCTTTGGACTAGCTATTTTTTCTGTTACCTTCTCTTATCTCAGACTTCTTCAACCCTATCCTCACCATCCATACTCTAGTACCTTCTCCTTCCCATGTATTCACCCATTCCTCTCTTATTCATTTACCCTTTCCTTAATATCTATATCCATCTATCTAAATTCCTGTCCATATTTAATATCTATGTCCACGTTGTCTAGCAAGTAGCATTTGTTTTCTGTAATTTGGAGTACAAGTCCTAGTCTCTCTCTCTCTCTCTCTCTCTCTCTCTCTCTCTCTCTCTCTCTCTCTCTCTCTCTCCTTCCCTCCCTCCCTCCCTCCCTCCCTCCCTCCTTCTCTCTCTCTCCCTCCCCCTCCCTCCTTCCCTCCCTCTCTCTCTCTCTCTCCCTCCCTCCCTCACTCCCTCCCTCCTTCCTTCCCCTCTCTCTCCCCTCACTTCCCTCCTCTGTCTTGGGCATTCCAGTAGCCAAAGATGATATAAGACTCTATTGGGAAATAAGGCTTTACTTACAGGATCAGTTTCAGCACTGGTTGCTTGGCATCCATAGCCACCAGGTGCCTCCTGTAATTGTCAGAAAGCTGATGGCCAGTGTGAGGTTCTCTTGTGCTGTGGCACTAGTGGTACAGTGGGCTTGGCCCATTACCTGGTGGTATACACGCTGAAGCAGAGCAAAGGAGGACACATGGAGGCAGAAGCAGGGAAAGCTTTGGCCACACAAAGGACGGAGGCCGGGGACTGTTCATTTCTTGGTTGAGGGAGTCTTCTAAGCTCAAGGGCTAGTCTAAAAAATATATATTGAAAAAACAATTTTTCATATAATATATTTGGATCCTGCTTTTTCTACCTCCCCCAACTCCTTTCTCTCTCTCTCTCTCTCTCTCTCTCTCTCTCTCTCTCTCTCTCTCTCTCTCTCCCCTCTCTCTCTCTCTCTCTTAAATGCAAATAAGAAAACAACAACAACAAAAGAAAAAAAACAAAAGAAATAGGGTTAGGGTTAGGGAAATGGAAATCAAAATTTATAATCAAAAGATCAATATGACAAAAATTGCTCAAACAGAGAAACATGGAACAAGAAAGTTTTCAAAAATACCTTTAATTTCATTTTTGTGTGGGCCATCTAGTGCTTGGCATGAGGCCAACACATGTGTGGTTAATATTCCCAGTGAGTTGCCATTGGACAAAACTTTCCCTGTGTAAGTGGGTATCACTTGCCAATAGCTTCCTGGTTAGGGGTGGGAGCTCATGTCTATTTCCCTCCTTGTGGTGGAGGCCCCCTCTAGCAGTCTCAATATTTTAAAAAGTCAACAATATAATTACAACAGAAAACAGAAGGAAGAGCATTCGTACTAAATTCCTGGAAGAAGTTTTAAAGAAAAGTCCACACGCTTAGGTGCAAAGGGAACCCTGGGGCTTGCCACCAGCAGAAATCCATTACACTTCTATGACTTCACAGGGAAAGAGAGGGGACCGCTCCATAAACCAAAGACAGTATTTGTAAGGAAGGGTCAACTGATCGGAGGTTGCACTGGTAAAGCAGGCTGGGTGCCCTGTGAGCTTGCAAAGAGGAGCAGAAGGAAGGATCAATTCCCATGCTCCTTTGCTTTATATTTACTCCTCCTGCTGGCTGCTGCTTGCCTTAGGCTAAGCCCTTCTGGAAGTTGAGAGGGAAGTGCTTGCTGCTCATAGAAGTTACTGCTGCAGGACAACTGTCTGGGTACAGGTGAGTACAGAGGTCTGGGGGTAACCTGGACTAGCATGGAAGTTTATCAACACAATAGTCATGACTTAACTGATAACAATTGTACAAGTAGGCATGACTGTAAGACATAACTGTCATGGTATTTGGTATATACCTGCCACTTCAAAAACACTTGCAGGATCACAGATATGAAACACTATCAGTAAGTAAGAGTATAAACTGAATTAGATGTTTGTAATTACAAATGCAGCATTTATCGGTCACCTTACCGCAAATGATAACCACTGATTTAGATCACAAATCGGTGGTAAGACAGGGAAGTGACTGAGGTGTGGGCTGGGACAATAGTCATGTATATCATCGAGGTCAAGCAAACACCTTCCACTTAAAAGATGTTAAAGTATAACCCAAGAGAAGAGAGAAAGAGACAAGGGAGAGAGGGGGGTTGGGAAGCCAATGGCACATAGAATAGAGGCCAAATGTCTAATTATAGCTGACAAGGCCCTCATGATCTGGGCCTCTTTCCCTATGCCCCCCACGGGGCACTGTGTCCCAGCCAAAGTCAACTTTGTTTAGTTCTCGAAATAGCCCTCAGGTCCTTGCCCCAGCTGCTGCTCCGGCCTGGAACACTCTACCCCATTTTCTATTTACCCATCTCAACTCCTGCTTATCTAACAGGCAGGTCTTGGTGATGGCCTTTCTTTCGCTGTTCCTTCTCTCCCTCTTTCTAACAGGTATTCCTTTGGGTATCTCGCATAGCAGACTGTGAGAGCTGGCCCCAGGCCTGTGGATTTCTGTGAGGAAACTGCTTCTTCCACATCTATGTGTAGGCTGGGTTTTTTTCCCAGTGTGTTGGCATGACATCCTAGGCTTATCTGATAGCCACTTTCTTACTCTCTTCCCTGGCACCCGGGATATGTATTTGCCTATTATATCATAGGTTCCACAAGACAAATGTCTGTCTGTCTGTGTGGGTACAGATTCCCATGCTGCAATAACAAATTATCATTACTCCAAGGTTTAAAGTGACACAAATTTACCGTCTTGTGGTTATGTAGGTATATGTTTAACAGAAGTTCTCTGGGCTAAAATTAAGGGATGTGGGAGGCTCTTGGGAAAAAGCTATTTGCTTGCCTTTCCAACTATAAGTTATCCATAGCCTATAGCCAACAGCCTCTTCCTTCATCTGCAAAGCCATCCAAGGCTGGTTAACAGTTGCTAGATCACATCACTGATGCTGACTTTTTTCTTATCTTACATCTTTTAAAGACTCTCATTATACTGTCATAAGTAGATAAGCCAGGTTAGTAACAGTAATTTTAACTCTAGCTATCACCTTAATTCCTTTTTGCTGACAGGTTCCAAGGATTAGGACTGGGGTATCTCAAGTAGGGTCTGGCACAAAGAGCCTCCCTACCTAGCAAGAATCCAAAAACGGATCTTAACTCTGGAAGGATGACCCTGAGGCTATCTCTGCCACACACAGGAAGAAGAAGCTGAGGTGGAAACTTAGAGCACACACTCTGGAACTCTAGGAAGTCATCCTTGGTAGTCCTCCACAAAGCCTGGAGGGAGGACTTAGGAGTCTATGGTCCAACTTTACATGCAGATTGCTTGAGCTTCACTCTTCCTGAAAGCACTACTGGCATCCTTGGATAGCAACTTCTCTCCCTCCCACGGAGAGGAAAAGCATTCCACAACTCCACTCTCAGGCCTTGGTTCATGAATCCAGTTTTACCGTGGGTATGTGTGCTATCTTCATCTTGTTCGCTGTTGTGCTGACTAGTTTATGTCAACTGACTCAATCTAAAGTCACCCGAGAGAAGGGAATCTCAATTGAGAACATGTTTCTGTAAGATCAGGCTATAGGCATGCCTATAGGGCATTGTTGATGTGGAATCGCACTGTGAGCGGTGCCACTCCTGGGCTGGTAGCCCAGGGTGCTCTTAGAAAGCAGGCTGAGCAAGTCATGAACAGCAAGCCAGTAAGAAGCACCCACCCATAGACTCTATATCAGCTCCAGTCTCCAGGTTCTTGTTTATTTGACTTCTTACCCTAATAGCCTTTGATAATGAACTGTTCCCTGGAAGTAGAAGTGAAATAAACCCTTTCTTCCCCAAGATGCTTTTGCTCATGGTATTTCATCACAGTAATAGAAACCTTAACTAGGACCGCAGTGGTCACATGTACATGGTATGACATAGGTAAAGCACAGTAGGTGTTCTTGTCCTTCCCCAATTAGGTGAAGAGCAGAACCATTCATCTACTGTCATTTATTAAGCCGATATTTATTGATCATCTACTTGATACCACAATAAGTTTATAGTATCAACCCAAAACCTTGAACTGGAATAGGCACTCACACCACTGTACTACAAACAGAACATGGAAGATGAACTCCATTGTACAAGCAGAGAGCTGAAACAGAGAACAACCCTGGACCGCACTGGGATTCAGACCTTCCTTGGGCCTGCCTTTTAGTTTCCTCTCACACCTACTTCCTGCACTGACTCTAGAATTTTTGCAGAGCTACAATGTCACCTTTGGATCTTTAGGGCCTCCATAACCCATGGTATGCATTAGGTTCATGGAGAAGAGAGATAAATTGAAGAATAAGGTTTTGCATCTAGAGCTCTTGGGCCCCTGAATCATTACTGTCTCATCGGAGTTTTTAAAGAGGGAATACTGCCCCATACCCTCTTTGTCACCCTAGTTTTGAACTAAACATGCCAGCAGGTAAAGGTGGAATTATCTCCAAGGCATACTGAAACTTCCTCAGATGCAACAGAATCCAGGAGAAGGAAACACCAGAGGTGAAGCGGGCACACCCTAAAATGAACATCTGTTCTATTCCAAATAGTGTAAGAAGCATGTCAAATTCAGGCATTGGACCAGGTAGGTCCAATATGGCAGAGGTGCCTGATAGCAGGGGTTTCATGTAACACACAGCACCTGAAGTTAGGAAATACCCAAGATTCTCCTGTTCTGAAAGGGACACTCCAAACTGACCACACTTGAAGCTCCTGTCCCATTTAGGTCGCTCTTGATCACTCCTACACTTATATCAAATCTCTGTCCATGGTCTCCCAAGCAACGCAGGCGGCCATTTTGACCCTCACCACCTCCGGTAGTTCCCAGAATGGGTTTCCCTTAAAATCACTTCGATATTGTCTTCCATGTCCAACCCCAGCTCTTCCTATAGGCCAGACTCTGCTAGGTAGAAGGGAACAACTTCAGATCCGACCTTTAAAGATCTTATAGGACAGGTGTGATGTTGGAGGCTAGAATGTGTGTCGGAAAGAACACTGGGAAGATGTGAGCAGGCTCCTTCCAGAACACGGACCAGGAGTACGACACGCAGTTAGTGGAGTTTGGGAAGGCCTCGGAACGATGTTTGTGTTTGAACTGGGCCTTGGAGGTTAAGCAGATGTTTGCCAACTGGAGAAGGGCATAGAGCAGCTAGAGTCCAGGAGAGGTGCCCGGAGCATGGTAGAGTATAGTGTTCGTTTGGGAGAGTAACCAGCCACTGACTGAAAGAACACGGTTGGAGCAGCCTCCCTGAAGACGCAAATGAATTTCAGGATTTTCAGATTTTCTTCTGCCCACCGCCCTATAAGCAAAGACAACAGGGCCCCCTAAGTCATCCAGGCTCCCAGCGAGTGCCAGGGGAAATGTTTAAGGTATCATTTAACCCAAAGCAATTGTACTATCAGCATTTTTATAAATCTCCAAGAAAGAAGAAGAGACAAAAGCTGTTGAAATGTGAAAATAATTAGAGAAGCGACTTTCCCAGGGACCAGACATGGCCCACGCTGCGCAGAGGGAAGAACAAACAAACCCAGGGGCGGTTATGAAGCTGTAAAAATCCTTGTTTATTTCTGAAGAAAGAAATAACGTTGGAGCAAAGCCACCCCACCGAGCCTGCACAACCATAAATCAAGGCTGAGGCAGTAGGGAAGGAGGAGTCAGCCAATAAATTCAGAGGAAACAAAGTGCATTCCAGCTGTCCCAGGCGGCCTGAGAACCTGCTCTGCTCGGGTTCTGCAGCCCTGGATCACAGCATCTCAAAGTCAGAATGCCCTGCGTGTTTCTTGTGTGCTTGCCCAGTCAGAAAGCATTTGGCTCGGGTTACGATTTAGAAAAGCTAATCTGAGAGTTGTTCAGTTTTCAGAAAAAAGTGGGGGAGAAAAGTTCTTTCAGAACGCCCGAGTTCCCCCTTCTCCAGTTGCCTTCTACAGGGTAGTTTCAGCCCAACAGAAACCCCAGGAGGCAGCGGGGCATGGTCAGGGCTCTGGAGGGAATTCCCACCCTGCGCGCTCAGAAGGGGAGCCCACGCTCTTCCGTCCCAGGCTGCTGGCTTCGGTAAACAGCCTCACTGGAAAGGTCACCACTGACCTCTGAGCTGAGGGAGTTTTCTCGGCTCACACCTCAGGTTTCTAGACAGAGGGGTCTTGATTGTTTACTGAGAACTTGCTCCACTAACAGCACAGAGTCCTGAGCCGCAGGGCTCGTAGAGCAAGGGCCTTGAGCAGGTAAGACTTCAGCTTCATGCGAGCAAAGTGTTTAGTAATGCCCCCGCCTCAGACCTGCGTGCTTTATTTTGTTTTTTAAGGAGTGTGAACATGTGATTTTACTTCATTGAGTACTGACCCCTACTTCACTCTGAGCTCTGAGCCCTTTTTGTATCCTATTAAGACAGGAAGCTGTGTGGTTCAGTGCTTGCAGCACTAACCCAATACTGGAGTCAGTGAGTGGGGGCGGTAGGACTCAGGTAAACTTCCACTTTCTATTAGCCACTAAATTCTGTTGTTTCAGTAGCCAAAGCCCTGTCTATGGAACTTACGTGGTTCGAAAAGGGAGATGAAATGTCACTCAAGTGGATTAAGAGGTGAGTAACCACAATAACAAATTATTCACTGCTAGTTACCAGTCCCTGACCACCAATTCCCCATGCTGAGCCCTTTACATATGCTAATTCAGTGTGGCCAGAAAGCACCCTTAAAGAAGGGGGCAACTCCATTTCATAGCTCAGAGAACTGAACTAGGGAGGGGAAATGTATGGAAAGGTCACCTCACCCTGGAAAAAAGCGGAGCAATCTTGCTATTAAAGGGTAGTTTTTATGTGCAGGGTCTGTGGTCTCTACAGATGATAGAGAGCATATTTGTGGTCCTAAAACTTAAAATGACTAGATTTTGCACTCAGATGCCATCCGAACAGATTTCCAGGTTTCTTGAGAATAAAACAAAATTAAATCATTTATATGTTTGCATGTGTGGTCTATGCGTTGTCCACGTATGTGCACATATGTTTGTATGTGTGGTCATGTGAGTGTGTGCACTTGTACATGCATGCGTTTGTGTCAAAACCTTCCTTGATTATTGAACAAATTTTTGAAGATAGTATGTCTCACTGAACCTAGAGCTCATAGATTTGGGTGTGAAGTCTAGGAGTATACTTGACTCCACATACCTCTCCGTATCCCCCAGATGCGCAATGATGAAGTTACAAATAGACATTGTCCCTACCTTTTTTGTGGGGTGCTGGGGAAGATGACCTCATGTTTGCACAGCAGCCATTTTACTGTTTGAGCCATGGCCGCAGCCTCATGTCTCTATCTTCTGACTCATGTATCACCCTATGATGTGAGTTAGCGGGGATCCCTACTGATCAGCATCAGTCAGCCACACTAGCAGTCCATACTAGGGGTTGGCGAAAGCCTGGCTAGAACTTCCCCCACTACATAGCCGCCATAATTTATCATTCTTCTTCAAGAGTAGGTGACTACTGCCTTATTTACAGATGAAGGAATTATAACTCAAAGAGGGGAAGTATTTGCCCAGGGAGAGCTGTAGAAGTGCAGGGACCAACACTTGATGATTTCATGTATCTATAGGAGTTGTGCACCTCATCCTTATTTTGTCCGTTTCCATCCTTCCTGCCCTGTGTATTTTAGTTTCCCATTTATGCCATGGCAAATGACTACAAACCCAGACGTTTCCAATACTGCATTTGCATTCCTCTCTAATAGAGACCAACTCTCCTAAACCAGTGTGAATAACTGACCTGGAGGCCGTGGCAGCTGCAGAACTCACAGGAGAACCACTTCTGAGCCCCTTCCCAGCATCTCTTACCCGTGTTGTTCTTTCATCTTCCATCAGTTATACCATCAGCTGCTCTCGTCTTCCCTCGGAATGTGGTTCCTCTAACATGTGCTGCCAGCCACATGTTGCTTTCTCTTCTGTCTGGGCTCAGTGTCCCTCTGCCTCGGTATGATGAGCACAATGGGATTGTGTTTGGGTAATCCAAGATAATGTTCCTAACTCAGGAGCCAACATTTAATCACATCTTCCTCCCTGTTATGTGAAAGGTATAGGTTTCAGACTTCAGGGTCCAATAAATTTGGGAGACACTTTTTAGTCAGCCAAACTTTCTTTCCTCCTGAAAATGGCATGTCAGATTACCAAGAGTGGAAACAAGGCTCTGTTTGGCTAGCCACTCTCTTCACTCGTTTCCTTGGTGACTGGAAAATTCTACCTCCACCTGTTTCTTCCTTGTTATCCAACCTTCTGAATCAGTGGTCTCATTTGTGTTTGATCCTAGGTTCAAAGTACCATGGGTTAGACTCAGGAGAAGAAGGGAAGTACTTCCTACAGGGATCTAGCAACAGAATTTTGCAATGTTCCATGTACATATGTATTGGAAGTCACCTGGTCATGCCAAGGATCATCCATTCAGCAGGAAGCTATAAAGGACACCTGAAATTCAGAAGAGGAAGGAATGCAGCCCTATCCAGTTTTGAGCATAAGGTAAGACTGATGAACAGCCAAAGGCAGCTAATACACATGAACAGCTTCTATAGGTTATACTACATGACTGTCTTTCATGTACTCCTCACTTCAGCCCAGGGTGATGCTTATTGTGTTTACAAATGAGGAAACTGAGGCTCAAGCAGCAAGGTCTTGTCTGACCCCTATCACCTAACTAGAATTGGGTCAGCTTCTACATGACACCCTTAACCTACAACCTTGACCTTGGGCTAAGTAGAGTAACAGGAACATGAGTGTAGTGTCCCCTGGACCCAGAAAAGAGATGAGCACATTGTAAGGAGAAGAGTATCAGAAACCACATGATGTGAGCACCCAGACTAGCAGGGGAACTCTGAGTGTATCAGATTTGACAATATGATTTTGAAGGTGCTCATTCAAGACTTTTAAAAAGCATTTGAAACTAAATATCAAAAATAGCCAACTGTGTGGTAAAGGGGTAGATTTACTTTCCTGGCACTTGACATGTCAACTGGCCCTAGTAAGGACTAAAGTTCCCCCATTGACTTACCAATATTAATCTCTAGGCTCTGCAGACATGTGAAGTAGATATCATACACTATATTATGCTCTCAAACAGCCACTCCATTGTCCAGCATAGGTTCCTTGTTCAGCATCACCATGTAACTCTGGTTTAGATTAAAGACAACTATTGCCAGACCTGTACTGCTATAATGTACAAACCATTTATAACATTCCTTATTTTTCATTGTCCTTGGAAAAATGCTATGGGTTGAAATAATAATAATATCTCCAGAGATTTGCTGTATGTTTTTTGTTTTGTTTTTGTTTCTTTTTTTCTTTGTTCATATTTGTTTTTTGAGACAGAGTCTCACTATGTAGCTCTGGCTGTCCTGGAACTCACTACAGAGGCAAGACTATCCTTAAACTCACAGAGATTTACCCACCTACCTCCTGAGTGTTAGGACTAAAGGTGTGAGCAACCATGTCCAATATGGTATGGTATGTCTACATATGTGGCATGCATGTGATCATGTTATATTGGTGCTGTATGGTTATGCCTATGTGTGTGTGCGTGTGTGTGTGTGTGTGTGTGTGTGTGTGTGTGTGTGTATGTTCACATGTTGTATTAGGGTTCTCTAGAGGTATATAACTGATAGAACTAATCTATATCTATATCTAATCTATATCTAAATCTATATCATCTATCTAAAACTATAATCTATATATCTATATCATCTATATCTATATATCTATCTCTATCTCTACCTCTCTCTACCTCTACCTCTACCTCTGTCTTTATCTCTATCTCTATCTCTATCCCTATCTCTATCCCTATCTCTATCTATCTCTATTGGATTTATTAGAGTAGCTTATAGGCTGTGGTCCAACAAGTTCAGCAGTGGCTATTTACCATCAGAAAGGCAAGGAATCTTGTAATTGTTCTGCTCATGTCTCAGTTGGTCTTGAGTCTATCTGTGTTGGAGTTTTGAAGAAGAAGGTTCTAATCTTAGCAAAGGAATACCCCAGAAGCAAGATAAACTTGCCAGCAAGCATGAGGGCAAGGAGCAAGAAGCAAAAGCTTCCTTCTTCAATATCCTGGTTCTGTCACCAGAAGGTGTGTCTCATATTTAGGGGGGGCGGTCTTCAAACCTCACTGCTGCAGGATATTTGATAACACTGTGAAACCCAAGATTGTGTTATTTACTGAAAAAGACCTGTTTCTCGCTTTCAGCCTTTGTATACACATTTAATGCCTGTGGCGGGAATATAAAGGTGCCCATACGCACCTTAAATCCCAAACAATGAAGGTAAAGTTAGTTTGTAGAAGGAAGCACCCTTGTTTGAAAGTAATGTCTAATTGAGTGGTAAACAAAGTGATGAATCAGAGAAAGATTTGACAGAATGAATCAGAGATAGGATATGACCAATTTTCATGAGAAGAGAAGGGAAAGGGAAACTACTAAAGAGAGAACAGCATAGAGAAAAGAAAGGAGGAAAGCAGTTTTACCAGGGCAGTTTTACAGAGACAGATTGAAGAGAGAACGAGCTAGACACAGGTGAAAACAGGATGAGCCAGAGAATGAGAAAGAGTCAGAAGATTAGAACACATTGCTAAAGTTAGTATGAGGCTAAGCAGAGTAAAGAGTTTGAGGCCAAGAGAAGCCAGTTTGGATCAGTCAGCTTGGAGGGGAGTTTGAGTCAGAACTACAGAGTTGTACCAGCCAACGAGAGATCAGGAAGGACTAGAAAGGGTGAGTTTGTTCAGCAGCAAGTCTCAGAGGCTAAAAGTATTCTAGGCCTAGATTATATGTAGGCTAGAAGCTTCCAAGACTAGGCATAGGTTATCAGACTGAGGCAGTAAGCCTTGGAGATGACAATTACATCAAGTGAATAAAATTACTTTTACAATCACATCACCTGAATTTGGGGTGGGTCTTCTTCCAGTCTCTGAAGATCCAGATTTAAGGTGAGTCTTTTACTTCAGATGACTTAATCAAGAAAAAACCCACCGGGCAGTGGTGGTACACGCCTTTAATCCCAGCACTTGAGAGGCAGAGGCAGGCGGATTTCTGAGTTCGAGGCCAGCCTGGTCTACAGAGTGAGTTCCAGGACAGCCAGGACTACACAGAGAAACCCCATCTCAAAAATAACAAAAAAAAAAAAAAAAAAAAAAAAAAAAAGAAGAAGAAGAGAAAAGAAAAACCCTCATAGTTGTGCCCAGCTACCTGGGTTTTAGTTGACTCTAGATATGGTCAATTTGACAAGATTAGTCATCACACATATGTATGGTACACATATAAGGGGAGCATTATATTTGTGTGAATTATATCCAGAGGTTCAGAGTTGAGATCAATTGTCTTCCATGATTGTTTTTCACTTTATTGATTGAGATAAGGTCTCTAGCTTAACTGAGAGGCTGGCACTTCTAGCTAGTCAAGCTAGCCAGCTTGCCCCAGCATTCCTGGGTCGGCTTCCCAAGAACTGGGATTACAGGTAGCTGACATACCTGTTTGACTCCCCTGGGTACTTGGGATTCAAACTCTAGTCCTCATGACCTTGCAGTCAGTGTCTTAGTTACATTTCTTCAATGTGATCAAACACTGACTGTCTTAGTTAGCTGTGAAGAGACAATGTGACCAAGGCAACTCTTATAAGGACAATATTTAATTGGGGCTTATAGGTTCAGAGGTTCAGTCCATTATCATCAGACAGGGGCATGGCAGTGACCAGGCAGGTATGATGCAGAAGAAGCTGAGAGTTCTAACTCTCGTTACAAGGGAAAAAATGGTGAAGACTGACTTCCAGGGAGCTAGGACAAGGGTTTTAAATCCCATGCACCCAGTGACTCAGTTCCTCCAACAAAGCCACATCTACTCCAACAAGGCCATACCTCCTAATAGTGCCACTCCCTGAGCCAAGTATATTCAAACCACCAGTCTGACTAAACCAACCAGAGGCAAAAAGGTTTATTTGGTTTAAATATCCCAATCACGGTCCATCATCAGGGTCAATCAGGACAGAAACTCAAAAGCAAGACCCTGGAAGCAGGAACTGAAGTAGAGCTAATAAAAGATGCTGCCTTCCAGTTTGTTCTTCATGTCTTTCTCAGCCTGCTTTCATATAGACCCCAGGACCAACTACCCAGGAGTTCCCCACAGACTTGTCTACAGGCCAATATGATAGAGGCAATTCTTCAACTAAGTATTCTTCATTCCAGATGACTCTAGATTACTAGCCAAGCTTACAAATACAAAACAGCATAACCAGCCAGCACCCAAAGCAAACACATTACCCATTGAGTCATCTCTCCAGCCTGTGAAAGGGCTTCATCAAACAGAAAGAGCTGCTGAAGTTCAAGTTGCTGCCGTTGTGATGAAGCCTAAATAGGAGGTTTGAGGTTAGTAAAGGAAGACACAAAGCAGATAAAGGCAGTTCTGGGAGATCTGACTCCAAGAAGCACTTCAGCCAGCCATAGATTCCACTCCACTCCATTTACTAAATAAATGGCATAAACCAAGCATATCCCCGTGAAATATCTCCCTTTGATTTTGCCATTCCATCGCTTCTCGGCCTTTTGGCTAAGATCAAGTGATTTTGCCATTCCACTCCCTTATGCTGTCTTTGTGAGAGTCAGTCTCAACCACAACCCTGCTAAAAAAACTACAGAAGTTTCCCTTGACTAGTGATCCCTAAAGTATGCATTTGCTTGCTCTTTGGTATATAAACCTACAAATGCTATTTTTAAAAATTATAAAGTGTTCTTCATAAATAAATCCTCATGCTTTCTGCCATAGGTCTTAGAGAAAGACTCTTCTTTTGAACTCTGTAAGCGCTGAGTTATCTCCACAGAGGGACTGCACACGGTGAGCTGGGTATCCTGGAGAATCACTCACCATTGCAGTTTCCAACAAAGTGAGGTGGTGAAATTCCAGAACTCAAAGACTCAGTATTCTTTAGCAACACAAGAGTCTTCCACAGAACACCCTGCTTCCATTTACCCTAGAGAGTTCACTACGAATGCTCTTACAGATTTTTTTAAAGCCTAACAAAGGATTCCCTCATGATCCAGAGCAAAGAACAGATCAGTTTGGGAGTCTCAGGGCGTCAGTTTGAATTTTAACTTTGTTCCTCACCAACCGTGTGATTTCTATAAGAGGCTTACATGGTGTTGAGTTGAATTGACATCTCTGTGCCTGCCTCAGTTTCTTCAACTTGAAAATGGTCCACAAGTCATGGGGCTATGTTAAGAAATAAAAGTCCTTCTGGTCTTTGCCTGTGCCCTGAGCAGATTTGAGTACCAACTCCATAATACCCAGAGGAAGCTCCACTCCCAGGCACTCTAACATGCCCAGGATCATAGGATCAGAGATGAGGAGGACACAACATCTGTCCCAACACTGGGAGTAAGTGAGACCAGCAGGACCCAGGCATGCAGGAACTCTGCCAGACCAGTGGCATGGGTTCCTTCTGGTCTGTCTGGGCCAGTGCCCTGAGCAGGCTCAAACTCCTCAGTCAGTCCTACAACACCCAGAGGAAGCTCCACTCCCAGGCACTTTCACACATCCAGGATCCCAGAGCTTGGTCACAGCAGGATCTTAGGGTCCTAGAGGCAGCTTGACTCCCAGGAGTTCGGACACACCTAGAATCTCAGGATCACAGGATCCCAGAATCACAGGATCACAGAGACAACCAGGATAAAAGGAAGGACAGGCTCCAGTCAGATATAGCGAAGGCAGGTAGCACTAGAGAAAACCAAATGGCATGAGGCAAGCATAAGAACATAAGCAACAGAAACCAAGGTTACTTGGCATCATCAGAACCCAGTTCTTCTACCATAGCAAGTCCTGGATACACCATCACACTGGAAAAGCAAGATTCAGATCTAAAATCACTTCTCATGATGATGATGGAGGAAGTTAAGAAGGACATAAATGACTCCCTTAAAGAAATACAGGACAGTGGTGGCACATGCCTTTAATCCCAGCACTTGGGAGGCAGAAGCAGGCAGATTTCTGAGTTCGAGGCCAGCCTGGTCTAGAGAGTGAGTTCCAGGACAGCCAGGGCTATACAGAGAAACTCTGTCTCAAAAAACAAAACAAAACAACAACAACAAAAACCAAAACAAAAAAAAAACCCAAAAAAAGAAAAAGAGAAAAGAAAAGAAAAGAAATACAGGAGAACACAGGTAAACAGCTGGAAGCCCTTAAAGAGGCAAACTTCAGAACTGCATGTTTCTTTAGAGCTAAGTAAAATTTGTGAATATGTACCTCATTTTCATTATCCATTCATTTGTGGATGGACATATATTGTTCAATTTACTTGCTATTGTGAATTGAGCAGCAATAAACATAGACGTGGGAAGTATCCCTGCCATAGAACATGGAGGCCTTTAGATGTATGCTCAGGAATGGCACAGTTAGGTCACATGGTAGTTCTGTATTAATCTTTTGAGAAATCTCCTCACAAATTTCCATAAAGGCTGTATTGCTTCACACTACCACTAGCAGTGACTAAGGCTTTCTTTTTCCCCCCACAACCTTGCTAGCAATGGTTGTCAGTCTTTTTGATGCTAGCCACTCTGACTAGGAAGAAATGGTATCTAAGCAGTTTTAATCTATATTTCCCTGTGGCTAGGGATGAATTTAGTGCAAAGTCTATCAGACATTTAAGGAAGATCTAATGTCAACACTTCTCTTAGAAGGAACACAACTAAGCAGGGCTTACATGGACTCACAGAGAATGAAATGGTAAGCACGGAACCTATACGGAATTCCTAATACTGGGAGTATATCTGGCGTTTTTACCTCTTCTTGCAACCCTTTTCCTCCTGTTGGGTTGTCTTGTCCAGCCTCGATATGAGAGCTTTTGCCTTGTTTTATTCTATCTTGTTTTGTCTTATTTGACTGTTGTCTCTTGGAGTTCTGCTTTTTTCCTGAAATGGAAAAGGAGGGAAGTAGATCTGGGGAGAGAGAAGGTAGAGGGAGCTAGGAGGAGTGGAAGGATGTAAAACTGTGGTTGGGATGTATTGTACAAGAGAAGAATCTATTCTCAAGTTTAAAAATAAAAGGAAAAGAAACATTGCTTAGAAACCTTAGGAATAAACCTAATCAGAGAAACAAGGCATCCCCTCCACTCACTCACTCTTACTCGGTCTTCCTCTAGTCATGCACCCCCCCCCAACTTCAATCAAAATCAAGAGCAAAAGCTACAAGCCCTGCAGGGTGTGCTTTCATGCACCCTTTAGCAACCTTTAACCCCACACTTTGCCCCTCACGCACCCTATAAAGGCAAGTGGGTCTCTGAGAAGTAGGCCCTCACTTTTCTCCTGTGTGAAAGACTTGTTCAAGCTTCCCTGGATATCTGCCTTTCTCCTTTTTCATGTCTGAGCTATTCAAATAAACAAATTTTAAAATTTTAAATAAAGTTTCAGTTTGCAAATTTTATGTTACTTAGTTGTGGTAAAACACAGTTTACACAAAAGTTGCTGTTTTACCCATAGCTAACTGTAGTGCTGAGTAGCATGAAGTGACATCACATTGTATAAACCATCTCTACCATCAATCCTCAGACCTCTTTTCATCTCATGAGCCTGAAGATGCTCTTCTATAGTAATTCTCTCCTATTTTCTCATTCCAGCACTTTCTGACCATTACTTTGAATTCTGTTTTCTTTATTTCATTATTCTAGGCACTGCGTACTAGAATACATATCCAGTGTCTCTCTGTCAACCAGACTGGCTTATTTCACTTTGCATAGTGGCCTCATGGTTACATAAATGTAGCACATGGCAACATTTCCTACCTTTTTAAAGCTGAATACCACTCCACTGCATATTGGCAGTGAGTCTTATTTATCTGTTCAGTGAACACTTGAGTTGCTTCTATCCTTTGTAACTAACACTGCTATGAACATGGAAAGACAAATCTGTTGGTCTTGGCTCCCTTTCTTTTTGTAGAAGTTGAGTTGCTGGATCATGAATGGTAATTCTATTTTTTCCCAATAAGTTTCATGTTGTTTTGTACAGAAATCAGCACTGTTTCATTATCCCAACATTAATGCACAAGAACCCCAACTTTACCAGCATTTGTTATTCTGTCTTCCTTCATTTACACTTCTTTCCCCATTCTTCCTTTCCATCCTTCCTCCCTCCGTCCTTCCCTTTCACCTTCCTTCTCGCCTTCTGTTTCCTTTCCTTTCCTTCCATCTTTCTTTCCTTCATCTTTTCTGACCGTAGTTGTGATGATTAATTAATCAATGCGATGTGACTGGATTTAGAATCACCTAGGAAACACACCTCTGAGAATGTCTTTGAAACTGTTTCCAGAAAGATTTAACAAAGGAGGGAAGACACATTCTGAATGTGGATGCTAACACCCAACAGGGTGGGGTCACAACTGAATCAAAAGGGCAAAGAGAGGAAGCCAGCTGAGTAAGTATCATCACCTCCTCCTTCCACTGACTGGTTGGTACCTGATTGGGGATGCAACGTGACCAGCTGTACCGTGTCTGCCACCATACATTCTCTGCCATGAGCTTAAAAGATAAACCTTTCCTCCCTTACGTTGCTTTTGGTCAGGTATTTTGTTACAGCAATGAGACAAGAGCTAATACAGTGCCCATCTAAATGACATGCTACAGTAGTGTTCTTTTGTGGTGTCTAACAGGCAATTTTGGGATTCGTACTATTATCGGATCTAAATAGAAAGACTGTCAAGGCATGCACAGAAACTCCAGTTCTTTTCTGCCAGGAAGGGGAAAAAAAGTAAAGTGAAGTGAGTTAACCTCCTGTTAACATCATTTCTTTCATTCCTCACCTCCTCCCCAAGGAGGAGGTTAAGAAGCCAAGATTTACAGAGTTCGGTGACTTGTCTCATGGTTACAGGGCTAATATATAGGTGTGACTTAATATATGAGAGATATCTTTAGGCTCTTTTCTCTGACACCATTGTGATGAGATTGTTTATTTGTTTGTTTGTTTGTTTTTAAACGTAACTGAGAAGAAGAAATTGTTAAATAACTCTGGGTACTGACAGCAAAACAAGAAAGCTGGAAAGCAATAATCTAATGTCAGTATCTTTACTTACATCTAATGTCAGTATCTTTACTTACATCAAATGAAAATTTAACCATATCCCTTGGAAATGCACAATACAGGAAAAAAAAAGGATGGAGCTGAATGAACTGGGCTCCAGGGAAAGCTGGCTTTTGGCTAGTGTTTAGCCTACAGATGCCAAGCCATCCAACCACACAGGCATAGACTGTGGGAAATTCCACACATATCATGAGTCGACCTTCAGAAACCACTGTAGAGGGCTTGCCATGCCTAGAAGCAGAGCTGAGTGTCGTAGAAGGGTTAGCCAGCCTGCCCTGCATGTGGCAAAGTCATGGGAAGCATCAGTAAACCAACTCTTCTGCAGATTTCATAGTCCCCCTCCCTGTTCTCTCCTCCTCTCTCACTACTGGCTTAGGTCCCATTTTCCAGAGAAAAGTAAAAACTTCTATACAACAAATGCCATCATAAACAAACAAAAAATACAACCTGAGTGGGGAAATAGTTGCCAAAATTATCGATGAATCTGGGCCGTGGATATGGTTCAGAGGTACACATTTATCTGACATAGGTTTAATCTCCCTGCCAAAATCAAAAACCTTGCATTAAAACTATATAAAGATTTAGTAAAGGGATCAATAAAAAAAGAGAGAGAGTGAATGGCTAGCTAATAACCACTGTTTCTCTGTCCCGTGGCTACTGACACACTGCTGTCCCCACTACACTGTCCAGAGAATTGCCATGGTGCCCAGTTCAGAATTTGATGACTAGCCTGCAAAGTTTATGTCCTGGCTCCTCCCTCACTGGCTTTCTCAGAACAATCCTCCTGAGCTACAGTTTATCTGTACACAAGGGGAGGGCAGGCCCCATCAATGACTGTGTAAAGTAAATTATGCTTCTAGAAGTTACACCTAAACACTGCCAAGCCACAGAAAAGTTTGGAGGAATTGCTGGAGTCACCTGCAGAAAGATCCACAAGACCTGGCCTCTTTCCCTCTTTGCCCAGGCCTTGTGTCCATAAAATCCTAGCAAGCATTTATCATAGTGTTTATACCTTTTAGATAGAGAGTATATTTTTAATATAAAATACTGACCATATGAGAAAGTTTCAAGGATAATACACACGACTATATATCTTCTCTTCCAGTCTTCAAATCTTACTATTGTGTTACATTTCAGGCACATTTTTAAAAAGAATTCAAGATTTACATTTGCAACTGTGGCTAGTGTCACTTAACATTCCCTACTCTCCCTTGAAAACACTTTTGTGGTCTAAGTAATTTGCAATGCAATAAATGCCATGGCCATGATCCCATACTGTATGCAGTATATCCACACTGTGTGTATATTGTCACTCATTGAACATTACATCTTCCAGCCTTGTTCACACAGAGATATATAACCCAGGTTCCTGTAGACCAATTTTCAGCCTAGGGGAGGTCCCTATGTTCAGTTTACTGAGTCTGTCATGGATGGGTGTGGTCTTTCCTTTGTGATCACGTCTGTTTTCTTTAGCTGGTTGGTATGGCAGATGCCATTCTGTGGTTTTCAATAATAAGCTGTGCTTGCATTCTTCATGTTGATAAGAGCCATTAACCTCTCTGTATGTCTGTATTTGATTTGCAAATATATTTTCTTATACAGTCTTTATGTGCTCTGGATATTGGGATAATGCCAACCACATATAATGAATTGAAAATGTCCTGTATTCTAGCTTGTCTACTTTGGTAGATAAAGATTTCTTGAAACACAGCCATTCCTATTCATTTGTATTTTGTCTGTAGCTCTTTTCATTATTATAATTACAAAGCAGAGTTGCTAGGACAGAGATTTTATGACCACCTGAGTCTAAAATACTTCAGACCCTAATCTTGCTTCAAGGTTGTCATCTCTGTTATCTGGTCTTTTCTAGGGAATTGTTTATTCTGTTGTGTTTTTCATATATAAGGTTTCCTCTGTATGAGGTGTGTGTGTATGTGTGTGTGTGGGTCTATGTCTCTGTGCATGTCTGTGCATGTGTGTCTCTGTGTGTGTGTGTGTGCATTCCTATATAACGTGTGAATTACATTTGCCTTGTAGTCAGAGGACAACTGTAGAGGGAATATCTTGTGTACTGTATGGATGCATCACCTGTCAATTAAAAACCTATGGACTATAGGAAAGAGTAGAATAGAAAGGGGGACAACTGGGAGGTAGAAAGAATTCTGAGATAGAGCGAGGAAAGGGAGATTCACTCAGGAAGATGTAATGAGACTCACGTGTGGTACCTGAGCACAGGTAACCAGCCACGAGGCAGAATGTAGATTAGAATAAATGGGATAGTTTAAGCTATGATCTAATAAGAGAAGAGCATAGCTATATGACAATATATATTTGTAAATATATTTTGAGTCTGAGTCTTATTTCTGGCAGCATGGGGCTGGGAGGAAAAACCTGATATAACTTCTACAGACAACTTTAAAAGGGGTTGGTCATTGCTTTCTGTGTTTTGGAAATGAAGTCTCTTGCTTGCATATCCCACGCTAGCTGGCCCCAAAGCTCCAGTATTTTCGTGTCTCTAATCCCATCACCCTTAGGAAAGCTAGAATTACAGACCCTCATGCTATGTATCCATCATTTTTTTTGTAGGTTGAGGGATTTAAACCAAGTCTCCATGCTTACATAGCAAGTGTTTTCACACACCTGAGCAATCATCCAACCCCAACCCCTATTTCCATTTTTTAAATAGCTTCAATTTCTTAACTGAAGACTCCTTTGTTTCTTCCTCTCGAGCAGAAATGATGCTTTTCTCCTCTCAGTTAAGGGGTGTTCAGTCACAGCAATGAGAAAGTAACACCATGTTTTTGTGTCAGGGAATGGAAACCTTGTGGCCTTCTTCTCTCTCTTGATTTCCTCCTGAAATTGATTTCCAAGCCCTGTTGATCTTTCTGCCCCCATCACCTCCATGAGCTAACTGCCCTACCCTGGCCCAACTTCTCCATGATGGTATCTAGGACAACTGAACTTGTTTCTCCAGCATTCCTTCCCCTCACCATGTCTACACTCACCTGCCCAGTTTCCTACTGAGGACCTACAAGAACACAAGACTAGCTATTCCTCTAGGTTAAAAATAGTCAGTGGTTTCCCTCGCCCAATAGGGTTAAATGTCAGCTATTCCACAGACAAAGATAAAATACAGCGCACCAAGCCTGCCCAAAGCTGTAGTTGCTCCTCCAGCTGTGGGTTCTCTTCACACCCATGCTAAGAGACAACACTGAGCGGTCTCTCCCAGGGCACCAGGCATCTTCACACACCCTGACGTCCTCTCACCTTTGTATCTAAAATTACCAGTGGTAACTCCTTCCCTGCCCTACTCTACAGAAGTGTTCCTAAGACTCCAAGGTGGAATAGGTGGCTCTGTTTGAAAATTAACCGTGACTGTGAATCAAACACCTTCACCTTTGTTATAGACTCAGTTTTCTGAGCGACCTCATTTTACGGGCAGTAGGCTGATGATGCTTGGAAGAGCTTCATCATAGACTTACTGGCTATGCAGGTAGCAAATCGCAGAAGCAGGGCTTAAACTTGGGTGTTTGACAGCCTGCCGACTGACCCATAGTCCTTCCTGGTTTTTGACAACAACGTGACCAAGCCAACTCAGTCAGTCAACAGGGTCTCAAGGGCAGGAATGAGGACTAAAAAGAAAAAGACACTTAGACAAAGATTATAACATGACTCCAGCCCGTGCTGAGGCTGAAGCAGCTTTAATTTTTCCCAGTCAGCTTTTATACCATTCTAGGTACTAGCAGAGAATAGGGTCAGTTCTTTGATCAAAGACAGAGTGATTAAACAAGGCAAAGAACAAAGAGATCATGCCAGGCAGTAATCAAACAACTCAATGAACAAAGTCCCCAAGTCTTTGGGTCTGGTGGCTTATCAGGATTACCAAGACAAAAGGGAAGTCACACATTTCTTGCCTGTGTTCACCATGATCCTTGCATTAGTCCAAATGTGAAGATTCTTATCTGACTGATCCTACTTCTTCCTCCAGAGCCCAGTGGCAAATAATTGCCAAATTTTTAAAAGCAGTACATTTCTATAAGCAGCACCAAAAGCTCCCCACAGTCTTGGGTCTGCCCCTTTCTGACTTTGTGACCTTGAGCAAAGCACCTCTCCATTCTGACTCTGTTTTTTCTTTAAAGGGGAAGATAGTAGGCAAAGATCATCTGTTATTCTCCTTGTAATGACCCAAAGTCCTAGGACATGTCCATGTGTCCACACACTCCTACAGTCACAGCTTCTGGCTCAAACATGGCTCGCTGACAAGGATTCCCAGGTAAGAACACTGAAAATCCTTTCTACCTGCACTAGTGATTTACACTAGTCTCCAGACTAGCACACACCTCTCGACAGGTGTATTGTCTAGACTTGTTCTTGGCTAATGCATCTTGTCCTGGAGCCAAAACCCCATTAGGAGAAATGAGATAGCAAATCCAAACATGATTTTCTCATGGAATTGCACGAAATTCTATTCTTTCCCAATTGACCCACTAAGGATTCCACATGCACCTCTGAGCCACAGTGTCCCTGAGTATCCTATACTAAGAGTGACTTAAGGAAGCAGAGGTCCCTTCCATGCCTAATCTATGGGACATTACCTGAGGGAGAACTCACTGGTAAAAGTCAGCCATTAAACAAAGACCCTTTCTCCAGGGAGACCCTGCCCTCAGTCAGTCCCAGATGTCTGTCTTGGAATCATTGGCTACTCTCCCAAGTTCAAAGGCATATTATGGAGAAAGTTCCTGGAAAATCAGGAGTGTATTACTGTAGAGAGTAGGAAAGGGAGGCAATACAGCTACCGCAGGCAAGGGAAGACCTTGCACTGGGTGGAGAGGTACGGTGTTCTTTAGAGTATTTCACTCTCTTCTATCACGTGTGTTCATAAGTATAGATCCTAATCTCTCTGGGCCTTTTTCCTCATCTCTTTAAAAAAGCAGGCCAATCTGTTTTATTCACAACTACCAGGAAAGCTTACTGTAGAAAGGGATGCAAAAGAATGCTGCTTTAGTACCGTGTAAGTGTCAGAATCACTCCTTTTTAGCTCTCTCTGCTTGCTATTTAAAGAGAATTGGGGGCTGTCAAGAAGACACAAGAAAATGCAAGGCCAGATGTTCCCAGAAAACACACCTATGAAAACCAGGCTGCTATTGCATCCCAAATCATAGAATCCTGAACCTGGAAGCAGCTCTAACAATCAGGGGCCAAGCTTTATTTCTGTTCTCACAACGTCCACCAGAGCACGAGTGATGGTCATGATGGGAGAGGTCATTATTTTTTTAGAATGCATGCATGAAAAAAAAAAAAACCACAGGCTGGGGGAAAGCACTGAAATTTCCAGTGTTAGTGCTGCTGAGAATGGAGCCTTTCCTTTCTTCTCCTTGACAATCTAACACCACTAAGCACTTTCAGCTCTCAACATCCTCCAAGCTTGTCGTCCCAGCAGCCTTTGTCCTTCATGTTTCTCTGCCCTTTCTGTCAACTATGAAAGGCCATGCACATCCCTGATGCTGTTGCTAAAATTTCTACTCCCAAACACACACCTCCAGAAAGTTCTTTGTGACCTCCCTACTCTAACCTGCGACCAGAGCACATCTGTTCCCCTAGTTCCATTCACATGGTAGTGTGCTAAACATTGCTTGTTACCAATTGGTTACCCTGACTGACTTCAGTTCTTTGGAAGCAAGGGCCTTCCTGTGCAACATCTCTGTCCCTAGTTCCTCAGCCAGGTCTGACTCCATAGAAAAGGTCTGTGTGAGGAACTGAGCCAACTATAGAGCTGGAGAGGTCAGAGCAGAAGAGCCCTAAACTGTGCTGCTAAAAAAGAAGCAACGGGAAATGGGGACAGAAACAGCCTTTATCGGGCCTCATGAATGAAACTGAATAAAGAAAAAAGGGTTGTGTTTAAAAAAAAAAAAAGTGCTCCAGGCTTTGTTTTGGTTTGATGTCTCTTTGTCCCCAGCTGAGAGCAAGGAAAAGCCAATAAGAGCATCGTGACATGTGTAGCTTTTCTTCCTTTCTGCACTATATGAAAAGAATGCCAGACAAAGATCTCAAAAAACGCTGTGCAATGTGGACAACATGATGCTGGGTTTTGGTTTGGTTTTGGTTTGTTTATAAGTGAAATGACATTTATTGAATTGTCATGGATCAGTGAGTTTGCATGGGTTTCTAAAATATGCTTTTTAATTCTTTGAATAATATTTTATGAATTCTTTGAGAATTTCATATACAACGCTGTGATATATTCACACCCCTCACTTCTCCCAAATTCACCTTTTCTACCTCAACTCCCCACCCAACCAACTTCGTTTTCTTCTTCTCTTTTCCATCCAGCCCAGTTTGGAAATTTTTTTAAGCAGGACAGTGAGATAGAATTCCATTATGTCTTAACCAAGTTACTTAATGTCTTAGGAAAAGGATGGGTGACATGGTTACAATTTATATATGTGACATTATGTGGTAGGTGCTTTCTACAGTTATTCATAATCAACCTGTGGGGTTTCACACGTGAAAACAACCTAATGGTCCAGAGGTGAAATAACTATTCCGGCAGCTAGAAGACCTATCCAGGTATAACCCAAACTAACGTATCTGTTGATGTTTTCACAGTTCTTTTACCAATGTGACAGTGATTTTTAGTTGCCTACTGAACATCCACTTTGCCCTTTGTACCAAGATACGAAACATCTGTTCTCTGCTGGATAAATTGCCATGTAGAATTAAGACATTTTCTAGTGTTCTTCATAGTCAGAGATAGTGTATGACAAAGTTCTCCCCAGTGGCATGTGGGAAGTAAATGTAATGTCTGATGGGACATGCAGAACCTCAGGGATGGTTCCTTAAAGGAGGAGAGGGATGGACTCTGGGACCCATGATTTCTCCTGATGCTGAACTGGAGTGTGATACACACATTTCCATGCTAGATCTGGAAGGTAAAATGTGATGTGCTAGTAAGGGGATGGGGTTCTGTTAATCATGTGCCTAGTGCCAGCTCTGGACCTCCATAAGCTGCTATACAACAGGAAATCCACAGGTTTCAGCCTCTTCCTGAAGAGGAAACAACTCTAAGGGCATTTGGGCTTAGTTGCAAATTTTTCTAGGGGACTTTAGAAAAAAATATTTAATATATTGATTTAAAAAAAAACACTGGAAAAGAAATTAAATGAAAAAGAGTAGTATTTTCAAAGGTTCTTTGTTATACTGAGGTATCAAGTATAAGTACTAGGGAACCAGAGTTGCTAGGTCTGAAAGGACCTTAGTAGGTCAAGATCTTTTTTCAAGGATTTTCAAGGTTCTTAAATAAACAAGCATTCATTCATTCATTCATTCATTAAGTACATTTGGTGTTGGTGTTGCTTACTCACAAGTCTACTTAAGACTCTTATCATAATTACAAACACAGTTGGCCATGACTTCAAGAGTCACCTGATTGATACTGTGCATGTGTTCTAGGGAATTTACAAATGGATCTGTGTGAAGGGCCTGGTGTACTGGCTGGTTTTGCGCGTCAGTTTGACACAAGCTAGAGTTATCATAGAGAAAGGAGCCTCCAATGAGATCCAGCTATAAGGCATTTTCTTAATTAGTGATCAAGGCGGGAGGGCCTAGCCCATTGTGGGTGGTGCCATCCCTGAGCTAGTAGTCCTGGGTTCTATAAGGAGGCAAGCCAGTAAGCATGCACTCCTGCCTCCAAGTTCCTGTCCTGACTTCCTTTAGTGATGAAGAGCAGTGTGGAAGTGTAAGCTAAGTGAACCCTTTCCTCCCCAACTTGCTTCTTGGTCATGATGTTTTGTGCAGGAATAGAAACCCCGACTAAGACATGTGGGCTATTTGCCTTGATTTGTCAGAAGAGACAACCAAACCACAGAGTTCCTAGCAGCTGTATCAAGTTCAACTGTATCTTCCCAGTCCTGCCTTTCATCAGGCTGTTCTCCAAGCACTTGCCTATGACCTATCCACAGGCACTGAA
Source organism: Tokudaia tokunoshimensis (assembly GCA_036184795.1). Classification (NCBI taxonomy): domain Eukaryota; kingdom Metazoa; phylum Chordata; class Mammalia; order Rodentia; family Muridae; genus Tokudaia; species Tokudaia tokunoshimensis. Next base: position 80,438,799 of record BTHU01000005.1, on the reverse strand, counting down.
CATGTTCCTCAGACTGAAAGCAACTAATACCATGCATTGCTCTACATTGGGGTCTGGCTCACCTGAAAGCTAGTTGGCTATGAGGCTCACCTCTGAGTCTGGGAAAGAGCTCATAGCATATGGCATATGGGCATGAGACTCAAGGATTTGATCTCTAGGGAAGCTAGGGTTTGGTATAGTAAAAGAGAAGGAACCCATAGGTGCGGTGTATCAGATACTGAAGAGATAAAGGAGGGGAAAAATAGACATTAAAGACTTAAGTAAGATGACTGCAGAAACAAGTCGTCCCTAATTTCAGACAGTGTAAAAGGCAGAGGGCCTCCTTGGCAGCATCCCAAGAGCTGATTTCCTGCAAGCAGACAGAAGAAAAAGCTGAAGATTGAGCCAAAGACTTACTCATCAGGATAGGACAATTTAGAGAAGGGCAGACTATCTCTAATGTGGAATGACTCAGGCTAAGACACTGCTTGAAAGGATCAGGGGGAAGACACTGGGTTTGAAGCGTTGAGAATTTGAGAGCATGCCAACTTTGATCTGGTTCTGCCTGTTCCTCCTGGCAATAGGAGCAAGTAGGTCTTCCCAGTTATGGGATAACTCTTACATCTTGTTTAAAGACGACATAGGAAGCCCAGCCTGGCAAAGAACATTGCTACACCTCCTCTAAATCATGAGAACAAACATACCATAATCAGCCAAGTATTTTCTGGGCTTCTAAGAAAGGGACTAGACCATAAAGAAGCAAAGGACTTCACCAATATTCATTGACAGAAGCCAGAAGTATATGTTTAGGACAGGATCTAAAGGTGCAGCAATAGGGCAAGAACATACAGAGAGTGGCGAGTACTTTCCTTTGGCATGGGATTTAACACCTAGCAAAGGCCCCTGAGATACAGGTACAGTATACTACTAGGATGACTGTGGTGGCGACTGTGCAGATCATGCTGGGTACCTACAATAAGGAATTAAACAAGGTGGCACACAGAAAGGAAGAATAGTTGAAAAGGCTCAAGAGAATTTTCATGCTGGGGTAGATTTACCCCATAAAGCAGAAGAATCTGATCTGAGATGTCCAATAAAAATGTGTTGAATTTACCTGAAGCACAAGGGACAGTCATGGGCTCTTAAGCTAGAGAGCCCCGGTCCTTATGGTACCAGAATACTGTGATTATGGAGTAGTTTCTAAAAACACACCACTCAGATGAATGTATTCCAACGGACATAACTCTTGTAAAAATCCACACAGGGGGATTCCAGCTATCCACTAATCAAGGGAGAAAAATGAAAGAAGATGGAGTCACACAGGCCTAGATTTAGGTCTAAATATGTTGTAATTTCTCTTAAAGAGTGTAAGAATTTGGAAAAATGTTCTAAGGTCTTTGGATGCTAATTATCTCACCTGTAAAACTCAGATGGTGCTATCTGCTTGGGCTGGGTGTTCTCCATTTACATTAAAATGAGACACAAATAAAATGCCCAGTTCAGTAAATATATTGAAAATGCTATAAATATGGTTTTTTTCTTCTCCTATGCTTCTATTAGGGCTCAGTCAACTCTTTTATATAAAGAAAAATAAGAAATGGTGATTTACTCTTTCTTCCTCCATTTGTTCTTTTTCTGGATTACTTATTGGGCTTAGCTAAAGCATCTGGTCCAAGCCACTCATACTTGTCACCGGGCTCTTGAGGATTTCAAGTGTTTTCCATGATGTATGCAGCAATATAGGGTAAAGACTTGCCCCTTTAAAGGATGTAGAAGATCATAGCTTTGGCTTTGAAATTGCCAAGAATGCTGGAGCCACTGCAGCTTCTCTGGAGTAGGCTTTTATCTCCAGGACAAGGTAGACAAGCTTGCAAAATGGGGCCTTGTAGGGATGTCTGAACAACATGCTCCAAATTAGATATGAAAAGGCCATGATGACGTTCACCAATACAACGATCATCTCCACAAAGTACATTATATTATCTGCGGGTCAGACACAGACCCTGGGCAGTATGACAGGGAGACAATGGGGAAAGAGACACAGCTTCTGAGAGATCAGAGGCAGTGGCAGATGGCAGGCTCATGCCAGAAGACTGATCCAAAGCCATTGGAAGCAGGAACCCCACCCCCCTCACACACACACACACACACACACACATTAGGAAGTGAGAGAGTATTGTATGGGAGCAACCCTAATCCTGACGCTGGAAAATGAAATAGCCTGGGTGGGGACTTCAGAAGGAGGGAGCAGCACATTTGAGGCGGAGGAGACAGAGCAAGTGAGGGACACTGGGTTAAGCTCAAGCTAGTCATAAGATACTGGGACAGTCCTGCTGGCAATACCAGTGTGCAAGTGAAATAAGCAGGTGACCCAGGGACCCTATACTCTAGATCACTTCATGTCATCCTAGTTTAGACTTGGCTAAAGAATGGGATGAGGAACTGTGGGAGAGTGGACCAGGAGCTGGACCATTACTGAACTATAAAAAAAAATAAAATGAAAAATATAAAATCGTAAATATTAAAACATAAAGTACTGTTCAAAACATAAACAGCAACACCAAAATTTAACAAGATAACACACACATTTCAATAATAACATAAAATATCAATGGCTTCAAATCTCCAACCAGAAGATCCAGAAACAGAATCTATCTATCTGTTGTTTAGGGGAAACATGCCTCAGTTTTATATAGGCACTGCCTTGAAGCAAACAGATGAACAAAAGTTCTCCGAGCAAAGTGGATTAGGAAGCAAGAAAATGTTGTTATCCTAATATTTGACAAAAGAGACTTGAAACTAAAACTAATCAGAAGATATAAAGAGTCACACTCCATTCTGAAAAAAGGAAACATTTAACCAAGGAGACATTAGTATTCTAAACATACAAACTCTTGGACAATCTATTTTATTTTAAAAAGTACTCTGGATTTAAAGACTCAGAGCAACACCAATCCATTAACTGTACGTGGTTTCAATAGCTCACTTTCTCTAATACTAAGATATCTGGACAGAAAATAAACATAGAAACATCAGAAGTAATTGACGCCCATACATCAAATGGACTTAACAGGTGTGCACACAATATTCCACTCAAACACAAAAGGATACGCATTCTCCTCAGCAGCACAGAATAGCTTCTCTAAAATAGACATCTCCTGGGACACAAATCTTTATAAATCTAAAAGAATGAAATAACTCTCTGTATCTTATCTAACTATACTGTGATACAACTTGAAATTGGCAGGAAAAAAAAACTCTACTAAATACCAAAGCCATGGAAATTAAATAACTCATTACTTAATAATTAATGGATCAAAGAAGCAATCAAGAAAGAAATTTAAAAAAAAATCCTGGAACTAAATGAAAATGAAAGCACAATACAACCAACCCTCTAGGACACATTGAAAGCAGTACTGTGAGGGAAATTTATAGCTTTAAGTGACTATGCTTTAAAAAATAAAAGAATAAAGCAAAATTTTAAGAATTAAAAAATCAGAAAGAACACCAACAAATGGCTTAGTGATGCAACTCAAAAAGCCAAAAGGAAGAATGAAATAAATGCAAACCCAGCCCATAGCAAGAAATAGTAAAACTCAAAGCAGATATCAATGAAATAAACAATGAAAATATAATATAATTAATGAATCTAAGAGATTGTTCTTAGAGAAACAAGATTTACAGATCCTTGGCCCAAATAATCATAAGAAAGAGAGGACTAAAATTAAAAGAATTAGGAATGAACAGAGAAACATTACAAGAGGCAACAGAGAAATTCTGAATATTACAAGGGAATATTTTTAAAACCTGTATTCCATTAAGCTGGAAGACCTAAAAGAAATTGATGAATTTCTAAATTCAGCTAAGCTACCAAAATTAAATCCAGAATAAGTCAACAGTATAAATAGATTCAGAACAAATGAGGAGATTAAAATAGTAATAAAAGCCTTCCAGCTTAAGAAATGCTCTTAGCCAGATGCATTCACAACAGAAGTATACCAGATTTTCAAAGATCTACATTCAATCTTTTTAAAAACTATTCTGAAAAGGAGGAACAAAAGGAGCACTCCCAAACTCTTATGAAGCCAGTATTACTTTACCAAAACCAGGTAAAGACACAACAGAAAAAGGACAAGAAAAGAAAAGAAAAAAAGAAAAGAGAAGAAAAGAAAGGAAAGGAAAAGAAAGGAAGAAAGGAAAGAAAAAGACAGAGAAAGAAAGAAAGAAAGAAAGAAAGAAAGAAAGAAAGAAAGAAAGAAAGAAAGAAAGAAAGAAAGAAAGAGAGGAAGGAAGGAAAGAAAATTATAGGACAGTATTCCTAATGAACAGAGTCTCAAAAATGCTCAATAAAATATTTGAAAGAGAAGATAGTCATACACCAAAAAGGTTATGCACCACAAACAAGTTGGCTACATCTCTGAAATACGGGGATAAGTTCAACATACACAAATCAATAAATGCAATAAACCACATAAATGAAGTTAATGTCAGATCATCTCAATAGTTGAAGGAAAAAGCCTTTGACATAATTCACCCTTCATTATAAAAATCCTACAGAATGTAGGAATATCAACATAATAAAAGCTGTGTGCAAACAAACAAACAAAAAACCCCAAAACTACCATCAGTGCATGACCTACCAGGAGAGAGTGATCTCCCAGCAGCACTTTCACTTCTGAGAGTAGAGGTGAGATCTCCACCTTCTCTCTGGAGGGGAACAGCTAGGAGCTCACAGGGCATATGATCAGTGGAGGTGCTGGGACAGGAGTCTTCCAGCTGCCATTTGCCCCAAGGAGCCAGGCGGCTCCACAGCCTTCTGTAAACAATCGCTGCCAGAAAAGAGTTAGTCTCCCAGGAGTGCTGACACAGGCTTACAGGCCCACATGAGGGACAAGCTTCACCCAGAGACAGGAAGACCAACTAACATCAGAGATAGCCAGATGGTGAAAGGCAAGCACAAGAACCTTACCAACATCAGAACCCAGTTCTCCCACCACAGCAAGTCCTGGATACCCCAACACACCGGAAAAGCAAGAGATGGATTTAAAATGGCATCTCATGATGCTGATAGAGGACTTCAAGAAGGACATAAATAGCTACCTTAAAGAAATACAGGAGAATATGGGTCAACAGGTAAAAGCCCTTAAAGAGGAAACACAAAAATCCCTTAAAGAATTACAGGAAAATATAAACAAACAAGTGAAGGAACTGAATAAAACCATCTAGGATCTAAAAATGAAAATAGAAACAATGAAGAAATCACAAAGGGAGACAACTCTGGAGATAGAAAACCTTGGAGAGAAATCAGGAGTCATAGATGCAGAATACAAGAGATAGAAGAAAGAATCTCAGGTACTAAAGATACTATAGAAAGCATTGACTCTACAGTCAAAGAAAATGTAAAATGCAATAGGCTTGTACCCCAAAACATCCAGGAAATCCAGGACACACTGAAAAGACCAAACCTAAGGATTTATAGGTACAGAAGAGAGTAAAGATTTACAACTTAAAGGGCCAATAAATATCTTCAACAAAATTATAGAAGAAAACTTTCCTAACCTAAAGAAAGAGATGCACATGAACATACTAAGAAGCCTACAGAACTCCAAACAGACTGGACCAGAACAGAAAGTCCTCCCGGCACATAATAATCAAAACACCAAATGCACTAAACAAACAAAGAATATTAAAAGCAGTAAGGGAAAACGATCAAGTAACTTATAAAGGCAAACCTATCAGAATTACACCAGACTTCTCACCTGAGAGGATGAAAGCTAGAAGATCCTGGGCAGATCTCATACAGACCCTAAGAGAATACAAATACCAGCCCAGACTACTATGCCCAGAAAAGCTCTCAATCACTGTAGATGGAGAAACCAAAATATTCCATGATTAAACCAAATTTACACAATATCTTCCCACAAATCCAGCCTTATAAAGGATAATAGAAAACGCCAAGACAAGGAGGGAAGCTACACCATAAAAAAAAGCAAGAAAGTAATTTTCCAACAAACCCAAAGGAAAGTAACCACACAAACATAAAAATAGCACCAAAGATAACAGGAAGCAACAATCACTATTTCTTATTATCTCTTTACATCAATGGATTCAATTCCCCAATAAAAAGGCATAGACCAACAGAAGTATTTTTCATGTAAATCTTCAATTTTATCAAAACATGTATGTAAGTTCTCTTCCAATTAGTTTAGTAATATTTTTATGTCTACCATTTTATCTGTATTATTTTCCATGATAATCTTCAATTTTAACATGTTTTCTATATATTTATTCAATTTTATCAGAGATATTTTCCATAATCTTCAGTTTTATCAGAAAATGTTAATACCACTTTCAATCAACTTAGAAATATTTTTATGCCTACCATTTTATCTGTGTAATTTTCCATGATAATCTTCAATTTTAGCATGTTATTCTATATTTTGACAGTTTTATCAGAAATATTTTGCATGTAAATCTTCAATTCTATCATAAAATGTTTCTACTTCCTTTTTCAATTAATTTAGCAATGTTCTCTATGTCTACCATTTTACTCTATAATTTTCCATGAAAATTGTCAATTTTAACGAGTTTTTCTTTATATTTTTTTCAATTTTGTCAGAAATATTTTCCATGTAAATCTTCAATTTTATCATAAAATATTTTACTTTTTCAAGAAAAAAAAAGAAAATAATTCTCCTGTGCCTATGTGGTGAAGGCTCTTCCCCAGTTTCTTTTCTGTTAGTTTCAGTGTGTCTGGTTTTATGTGAAGGTCCTTGATCCACTTGGTCTTGAGCTTAATACAAGGAGATAAGAATGGATCGATTTGCATTCTTCTGCATGCTGCTACCAGTTGAACCAGCACCACTTGTTGAAAAGGTGATCTTTTTCCACAGCATGGTTTTAGCTCCTTTGTCAAAGATCAAGTGACCATAGGTGTGTGGGTTCTTTTCTGGGTTTTCAATTCTTTTCCATTGATCTACATGCCTGTCACTGTACCAATACCATGCAGTTATTAACACTATTGCTCTGTAGCACTGCTTGAGGTCCAGGACACTGATTCCCCCAGAAGTTCTTTTACTGTTGAGAATGGTTTTAACTATCCTGGGTTTTTTGTTATTATAGATGATTTGAGAATTGTTCTTTTTAACTCTATGAAGAATTGGGTTGGAATTTTGATGGGGATTGCATTGAATCTGTATATTGCTTTTGGGAAGATGGCCATTTTTACTGTATTGTTTTTTTTTTTCTAAGTTTTTTTTATTTACATTCAAAATCATTTCCCCTTTCCCGTTTCCTCCCTCCCCGAAAGTCCCATAAGCCCCCTTCCCTCCCTCTTTTCCCCATTCAACCCCCTCTCGCTTCTCTGTCCTGGCATTCCCCTACATCCAGTCTTTCCAGGACCAGGGGTCTCTCCTTCCATCTTCTTGGAAATCTATTGATATGCGAATTGTGTCTAGGGTATCCAAGATTCTGGGTTAATATCCCCTTATCAGTGACTGCATACCAGGTGTGTTCTTTTGTGATTGGGTTACCTCACTAAGGATGATATTTTCAAGTTCTGACCATTTGCCTAGGAATTTCGTGAATTCATTGTTTTTTTTATTTATTTATTTATTTATTTTATTTTATTTTATTTTATTTTTTTAATTTACATTCCAAATCACTTCCCCTTTCCCGTTTCCTCCCTCCCCGAAAGTCCCATAAGCCCCCTTCCCTCCCTCTTTTCTCCATTCAACCCCCTCTCGTTACTCTGTCCTGGCGTTCCCCTACATCCAGTCTTTCCAGGACCAGGGGTCTCTCCTTCCATCTTTTTAGAAATCTATTGATATGCTGATTGTGTCTAGGGTATTCCGAGATTCTGGGTCAATATCCCCTTATCAGTGACTGCATACCATGTGTGTTCTTTTGTGATTGGGTTACCTCACTAAGGATGATATTTTCAAGTTCTGACCATTTGCCTAGGAATTTCGTGAATTCATTGTTTTTAATTGCAGAGTAGTATTCCATTGTGTATATATACCACATCTTCTGAATCCATTCCTCCGTTGAGGGACATCTGGGTTCTTTCCAGCTTCTGGCTATTATAAATAAGGCTGCTATGAATATAGTGGAGCATGTGTCCTTATTGCATGCAGGTAAAGTCTCTGGGTATATGCCCAGGAGTGGTATAGCCGGATCCTCCGGGAGTGTCATGCCCAGTTTTCTGAGGAACCGCCAGACTGCTTTCCAGAGTGGTTGTACCAGCCTGCAATTCCACCAGCAGTGGAGGAGTGTTCCTCTTTCTCCACATCCTCGCCAACAACTGCTGTCTCCTGTGTTTTTGATCTTAGCCATCCTGACTGGTGTGAGATGGAATCTCAGGGTTGTTTTGATTTGCATTTCCCTAATGACTAAGGATGATGAACATCTCTTTAGGTGCTTCTCAGCCATTAGATATTCTTCAGGTGAGAACTCTTTGTTTAGCTCTGTACCCCATTTTTTAATAGGGTTACTTGCCTCTCTGGAGTTTAACTTCTTGAGTTCTTTGTTTATCTTGGATATTAGCCCGCTGTTGGATGTAGGATTGGTAAAGATCATTTCCCAGTTAGTTGGTTGCTGCTTTGTCTTTTTGACAGTGTCTTTTGCCTTGCAAAAACTTTGTAATTTAATGAGGTCCCATTTGTCAATTCTTGATCTTAGAGCATAAGCTATTGGAGTTCTATTCAGGAAATTCTCCCCTGTGCCCATATGTTCAAGGTTCTTCCCTAGTTTCCTTTCTATTAGTTTCAGTGTGTCTGGTTTTATGAGGAGATCCTTGATCCACTTGGAACTGAGCTTAGTGCAAGGAGATAACCATGCCAATCCATGAGCATGAGAGATCTTTCCATCTTCTGAGGTCTTCAACTTCTTTCTTCAGAGACTTGAAGTTCTTATCACACAGATCTTTCACTTGTTTGGTTAGAGTCACACCAAGATACTTTATGTTGTTTGTGACTATTGTGAAGGGTGTCATTTCCTTAATTTCTTTCTCAGCCTGTTTATCATTTGAATATAAGAAGTCTACTGATTTGTTTGAGTTAATTTTATATCCGGCCACTTTGCTGAAGTTGTTTATCAACTGTAGGAGTTCTCTGGTGGAGTTTTTTGGGTCCCTTAAGTATACTATCATATCATCTGCAAATAGTGATAATTTGACTTCTTCCTTTCCAATTTGTATCCCTTTGATGTCCTTTTGTTGTCTAATTACTCGAGCTAGAATTTCTAGTACTGTATTGAATACATATGGAGAGAGAAGGCAGACTTGTCTAGTCCCTAATTTTAGTGGGATTGCTTCAAGTTTTGCTCCATTTAATTTGATGTTGGCTACTGGTTTGCTATATATTGCTTTTACTATGTTTACATATGGGCCTTAAGATCAAAAATTGACAAATGGTACTTCATAAAATTACAAAGTTTCTGTAAGGCAAAGGATACTGTCAATAGGACAAAATGGCAACCAACAAATTGGGAAAAGATCTTTATAAACACTATATTCAGCAGAGGGTTAATATCCAATATATACAAAGAACTCAAGAAGTTAGCCTCCAGGGAACCAAATAACCCTATTAAAAAATGAGGTACAGAGCTAAACAAAGAATTTTCACCTGAGGAATATCTAATGGCTGAGAAGCACCTAAAGAGATGTTCATCATCCTTAGTCATCAGGTAAATGCAAATGAAAACAACCCTGAGATTCCATCTCACACCAGTCAGGATGGCTAAGATCAAAAACACAGGAGACGGCAGTTGTTGGCGAGGATGTGGAGAAAGAGGAACACTCCTCCACTGCTGGTGGGATTGCAAGCTGGGACAATCACTCTGGAAAGCAGTCTGGTGGTTCCTCAGAAAACTGGGCATAATACTACTGGAGGACCCTGTTATACTACTTCTCAGCATATACCCAGAGGACTCTTCAGCATGTAATAAGGACACATGGTCCACTATGTTCATAGCAGCCCTATTTATAATAGCCAGAAGCTGGAAAGAACCCAGATGTCTCTCAGCAGAGGAATGGATACAGAAAATGTGATATATTTACTCAATGGAATTCTACATAGGTATTAAAAACAATGAATTCATGAAATTCTTAGGCAAATAGACAGAACTGGAAAATATCATCCGAAGTGCGGTAACCCAATCACAAAACAACACACATGGTATGCACTCACTGATAAGTGGATATTAGCCCAGAAGCTTGGAATACCCAAGACACAGTTCACATACCAAATGATGCCCAAGAAGAAGGAAGAACAAAGTATGGATACTCTGGTCCTTCTTAGAAGTGGGAACAAAATGCCCACAGAAGGAGATACAGAGACAAAGTGTGGAGCAGAGTCTGAGGGAAAGACCATCCAGAGACTACCCTACGTAATGATCCATCCCATACACAGTTACAAAGCCCAGACACTATTATCTATTCCCACAAGTACTTGCTGACTGAAGCCAGATTTAGCTGTCACCTGGGAAGCTCTGCTAGTGCATGACAAATATAGAGGGGGACACTCTCAGCCAGTCATTGAACTGAGCACAAGGTCCCCAATGGGGGAGCTAGAGAAAGGACCCAAGGAGTTGAAGGGGTTTGCAGCGCCATAGGAGGAACAACAATATGAGCCACCCAGTACTCTCAGAGCTTCCAGGGACAAAACCATCAACCGGAGAGTACACATGGTGTTACCCATGGTTCCAGATGCATATGCAGCAGAGGATGGCCTTGATAGACATCAAAGGGAGGAAAGACCCTTGGTCCTGGAAAGGCTTGATACTGCAGTGTAGGATAATGCCAGGACAGGGAAGCAGGAGAGGGTTGATTGGGGAACAGGGGGAGGGGAGATGGCTTATGGGATTTTTTGGGGGGGGTGACCAGGAAAGGGGAAATCATTTGAAATGTAAATAAAGAATATATCTAATAAAAATATTTAAAAAAATATATTAAAAAAGGGGGAAAAAACCCCACCCTCAACATCCTCTTAAATGGCAAAAACCAGCCAACCCCAGTGAGGTCAGGAACAAGGCAGGGATGTTCACTCTCCCCACTCCTTTTCAATACTGTACTTGAAATACTAACTGAAACAAAAAGAAGAAACTAAAGGGATACAAACAGGAAAATAACACTCATACCACCCCTATTTTCAGGTGACAGGATATGATACATTAGGGATTCCAAAAAATTCTATCAGAAAACTTCTAGAAATGATTAACAAAAAGTCAGCAATGTGAAAAGATACAGAATCAATTTGCACAAATCAGCAACTCTTCTGTAGAGGAACAAACATACAGAAAAGGGATCAATTTACACACACCTATTCACAATAGCCTCAAAGGGAAAACATATCTGGGAAAGCCTAACTAAGGAAGTAAAGACCTCTAAAAAGGAAAATTTTAAACTTCTGAAGACAAAGATAAGAACAGGAAAGAAAGAAAGACAACCCATGCTCATAGATTGATAGCATTAATATAATGAAAATGACCATTTTACCAAAATCTATTTACAAATTCAATGCAAATCCAATAAAAACTCCCATTGCATTATCACAGTAGAAAAAAATATTCTAAAATTTATATGGAATTGCCAGATAGCAAAACCAAGTATAATAAAAAAGAACAATGTTAGAGGGATTTCCATTAAAGACCGAATGATATATAACAGAGAAAATTTGTTACCTATATGAAAGCAGATACACACACACTCACACACACACACACACACACACACACACACACACACGAAAAGAAATCAAATACCTATGTATGAGTACACACAACTTTAGTCACTTAGTATTTGACAAAGATACCCAGAAATATAAGCTGAAAAAAAGAAACCATCTTCAACAAATGTAGGGAAAATATGATATTCACATGCAGTAGAAGGAAATTAGGTCATATCTATAACCCTGAACAAAATCTAACTCCAGATGGATCAAAGACCTAAACATAAAACCTGAACCACTTAAATTGTTAGAAAAAACACACAGGCAATACCTTACAGGAAATAGGTGTAGGAAATGACTTTCTGAATAGAAACTTCAACAGTTGTCAAGCTAGACTTCATAAACTACAAAGCTTTTGCATAGCTAAAGAAACAAGCAGCTGAAGAGGAAGCCTACAGAACCGGAGATAATATTTTCCTGCTATATATCTGACAGAAGATTAATATCCAGAATATATAAAGAACTCAGAAAACAAAGGATTCTAAAAAAAACCAAATGAACCATTTAAGAAATGAACCTAAGACCTGAAAACTATTCTCAGAAGAAGAAAAGCAAATTGCTAAGAAGTATCTCAAAAAACATTCATCATCCCTAGCAATTAGGGAAATACTATCAAAATAACTGTGAGATTTCATCTTACCCCAGTCAGGATGGTAAAGGTCAACAAAGCAACTGACAACAAATGTTGGAAGGGTCATGGGGAAGGGGAATCCCTCATTCCCTGTTGGTGGGATTGCAAAATGGTGCAGCCACTGTGGAAAGAGGTGTGGAGGATTCTCAAAAAGCTAAGACAAATTTTCCATATGACCCAGCTATACCACTCTTTGGCATATTCCCAAAAGATTTAGTATCCTACCACACAGATTGTTTACTTGGCCATGTTCATTGCTGCTCTATTCACATTCACTAGGAAATGGAAGCAACCTAAATGTCCTTCAATCAATTAATGGATAATGAAAATGTGGTATATACTCACTGTGGAATATTATTCAGCAACAAAGAAAAAATGGAATCCTAAACTTTCCAATTAAATGAATTGAATTAGAATAGATCATATTGAGAGAGTTCACCCAGACCCAGACAGACACGTGTCGCCTGTTCTCTCTCATGGGAGGTTTCTAGCTCCAAATCTTCAGGTGTAAGCAGTAATTACATAAATCAGAAAGTAAACTGGGCACATTGATACACAGGGGTTTGGAAAGAAATAGGGGGGAAATGGTAGGAGACAAGCAGTCTCATCAGGAAAATGGAAGAGGAATTCTTTAACAATGAGGAAGAATGCAAATGAAGGAGGAATGAGGGTAAAATAGGAATAAAGATGTCTGAAGAAGTCATAGATATACTGTTAACTTTCTATCTTAAAAAAATTACAAAACACATAATTCTGTGTATAAATACATATGGATAGTTTTACTGATCTTTTCTCATCTGAAATGATAGCATTCCCTTCAGAAACAATATTGCAAAAGCTCCAGTACCAAGCATGAAAAGCCCACTTGAGTTGTTGGTCAGAGTTGTTCAAGAGACTCCCAAACAGAAGACCTATTGTTCTTGCCCTCGATTAGGTGGAAGATTAGTGTTGAAGATACTAGGGGCTTCAGAGGCAAGGTTCAAAGGCCCCTGCTCTGGAACTGACCAGAAAGCATCATGCATCACATGATCAATCACATCAATGATCAGCATGGCACAATAACCTAGGGAGGCAGTATAGCACTCTTGGCAGTAACCATCAGCTTTCTGCTTGGGCTTAATTAAGACCTGTTTAAATAAAGAGAAACCATGCCTAGTACTGGAAACTTAGCTAATCATTCAGTGCTAACAAAGTCATGGCTATCAGCGAACCTACAACCACTACCTTACTAAACCCGCATGACCCCTGACAGCAATCTGAACACTTGATCTTACACCCACATGTAAGTGCTGCCTCCACAACTTTTCAAGAAACTTCTCTTTGCAACAGACAGAGGCCACTGTGGAAATTCACAACAAATCAAAATGTAGAGTTATGGAGTCCAGTCCCAACAGATACATGTACAATACCCTACCACATGTAAGGTTCAGGGAATATTGTAGAAGAGGAAAGCAGAAAGATTATAAGAGCCACATGATCAAGAAATTTGCTGTGAAATTTTTGTCTTCTACTAATGTCAGAAGCTACACCCATAAAGCCTTACTAACGTGGCTGCCTAAACATGAGTTTAACAAGGGCAACATCTATAGACTCATCCAAATGAATGGAGAAAAGTCCATGAGGCCTCAGCCCTACATGAAGAACTACAGGTGACTAAGGAATGCCGAGAATGGGAGAAATAGTCTTCCCCAGGGAAGACCAACCACATCAATTAGTTATTCAGTACTAAATTGTCTGTCCTGAAAACATACATATACGCGCCTTATACAGGCTGATCAGGTTCTATTTAGCAATATGTCTGTATATACACATACATATTTACATGTAACAACAATTAACAGAAAAAAAACCATGGATTTGAAAGAGAGCAAGCAGGGGTATATGGGAAGGTTTGGAGGGAGGAAAGGGAAGTGAGAAATATTATTATACTATAATCTTACAAATAAAAAATTAACAAAGAAAAATAGTCTATTCAAAGACAAAACCCTATGTTTTCAACTTCTCTGTAATTCCCCAAAGTAAATAAGTTTAGTTTATATAACATATAACCAAATATGTTTAGTTAATGGTTGCTCCTGAAAAATAATCCCCTCTGTAGATTTATCCCTCTTATGTTTCTTTTGCAAAGAAAAATAAAACAGAGTAATGGAAGTTTAAATAAAGGAACCTTTACATAACACATCCACGGCTGCAGCCACCACCCAGTAATAGTGGCAGCTCACAGGCATTTCTGCTAATGCTTCTAATACTCTTTTTCTAAGCACCTACTACATCTTTGAGATGTGTGATGATAGTAAACAAAGTGGTGTTCCCAGAACACTCTGGGCACATCCCTAGAGGAATTTTCCAGTACACTGAGGGACTCCTGGCAGAGGCTGCGCCTCATAAACTGTTAGCTCTGAGGCCTGAATAGGAAAGACACACAATAATGTTAAAGGATCAGTTGACCTCAGAGAAACTAGACTCAAAAGAGCAAATGACTTACCCAAAGTCCCAAAATGGGCGTGTGCTGTCACAGGATCTGAGCAATGATAAACCTATCTATCTTTGTCATCATACCAGGTGGCTACAGGAAGTAATTGATGCCCACAACGAAGACCACTGTGTTGTGAAACACTGAAGCTGAGATATTAGTCTAATCATGTGGATATGCATTCACCTCCTAGACTCTCCTTCTAAGGGAATCTTGAACTTTTTACACTTTGGTCTTTTCATGTCCCTTAGCCCTATTTTACTTCTGTTTCTGCACAAAATCTCAAATAGCCTTCAAGAGTCAGGAAACTATGGCCAAGTGTGCAACCTCTCCTCTCTGCTGTAAGAGTGGCTGTCAGGATCTAGCTGTCCTTTGGTCTGCCTTCCCTACAGTGTGAGCCTCCTGAGGACAGGGACTCTGTCTTATTTATCTTTATATCCATATTACTCAGAAGAGCTTTCATAGACTGAAGTTATTTAATTGAAATTTGTTGAATGAATGATGAACTAATCTTTGTCTAGATCTCTTGATGAGAGATCTAATTCCCTAATGGGAACTTTGCCTTCCGTTGTTTGCAATGGGAGGCCCTAGTAGATCAGAGTCTGAGAGGAGAAACATGAGCCATTTGTTCCTTCTCCCATTGTCAAGCTTAGAAATGGGACAGTAGGGCAAATGATGTGACTTTGGAAACACATTTTCTCATGGCTCTGGAAATTGGAGGTTTATGATCAAAATTTCATCTCCTTGTCTTCTGGGGACCTTCTCCATGTCTTCATATATGGTGTGTGTGTGTGTGTGTGTGTGTGTGTGTGTGTGTGTATGTATGCGCAAGAGTGCTTGCATATGTAGTTGGATGTGTGTACATGCACGTATGCTTGTCTGTATCCAGACCTGCATAGTGGATTAGAGCCACACTCACAATATTTTAACCTGTGAGCTTGTGGCTAAATATAATAACATCATGAGATACCAGAAGTTATGTATTTAACATTGAGTTCTGGAAAGGGACACAATTCAGTCCATAGAGGGTGATAACAATGTACCACTATTGCAAGTCTCTGCATGCTAGACCCTAAGGCTATCCACACCTCTGCAACCGTGCCTTCACAAATTCTGTTTATTTCGAAGCCTTTATAAATATGAAGGGTGCCCTTTGGCAGACGTCTCTCAGAAATAGATGAAGTCCACCATGGAAATCTTCAGCCTCGATCACTTTCCCACTCAGCAAGGCAGAGTCCATGTTGAGTTCTGTGAGAATCAAATGCTGGGTCCTTCTCTTTCTGTACTTCTGTGTTCATCTGGAAAATGGGACCCTTTCACATCCAGGAACCTTGGGCGAGTCCTGCTATAGAAGGAAAAAAACCTTTCAAACTGGAATGGGCAGTGAGAGGAAAGGTGTGTGGAGTCCGCAGGGTGGGCCTGCTTTTCCAGCCAGGCCACAACTCTACAATACTGAAATCTGAGTCAGGAGACGCTGGGCAGTGGTGGCGCACGCCTTCAATCCCAGCACTTGGGAGGCAGAGACAGGTGGATACAGAGTGAGTTCCAGGACAGCCAGGGCTATACAGAGAAACCCTGTCTCGAAAAACCAAGAGAGAGAGAGAGAGAGAGAGAGAGAGAGAGAGAGAGAGAGAGAGAGAGAGAGAGAGAGAACTCAGCTTGAGCTGCACAAAGGAGAGAAAGATTCTCAAAGATATGCCTAGCTGCTTATGTGGGTCAGGAATAGAGAAAGTAGGGTGTGCTTTGATGTCCTCAGTCAAGAGTGCCTCAGTCAGGATAAGCGCTATTCTGCTCTGTGGTAAGAATGACGACTTCTCAGGCTTGCTTAGTATCTATGAAAAACAGTGCAGGCAGGGATCCTGGATACGTTTATTTATGATGGTGTTGACATAGAAAGGACCAGTACATTCATGCAGAAGCCATGTTTCCTGATTCTATAAACATCTTCAATGTGAGAAAAGGCTTCAGCGGGTCCATGGGCACAATTTATAATGTGTTCTGTGCCAACATAAATCCAACCTGAATACCATCCCAGTGAAATCATGCAGCTCATTGATTCAGGGTGGCAAGGACTGGCAAGCAGAGTGGATTCCGAGTCAACACATTCTTACACCCCTGTGTCTGGTTAGCCTTCACCTTTAGGAGCAGCAAGGGCCAACCTGACTTTGAGATGCACCATAAAGAATGAGTTTTGGCATTAGACCCTGAGGGATCATAGCTGGCATGCAACCTTGATGTTGAATGAATTAAGCCTTAGTCTTCTCTTCCTTAAAACTAGGTTAGTAGGGCCACCTTCAGAGGCTGCTGGATCTGGGATTAAATGAGGCAACAAGGCCTGAGCAGGTGCCAGTTAAATGATGTCTTAAATTCCTATCTCTAAGTGCCCTCATGCTCTTAAAAGTTTTTTTTAAAACATGTTGTATTTTTAAAATAGTCTCCAATTTGACAGAAATTGAGCAAGTCATCAAAGTCACACTTAAGAACTTTGTCACACCCTTAAAATCGCTGAGCACTGCCCCAACCCCAGTGTCCTGGATTGTTCTATGTTAACTTAACACAAGCTAGAGTCATTTAGGAAGAGGGAACCTGTTGAGAAAATGCCCGCCCCCCCCCCACGAGACTGGCAAGCTTGTAGGGCATTTTGTTGGTTAATGATTGACGGGAGGAGCCAGCTCACTGTGGGTGGTACCACCCTGGACTGGTCCTGAGAGCTATAAGAAAGCAGGTTGAGCAAACCTTGAGGAGCAAACCAGTAAGTAGCACTTCTTCATGGCTTCTGTTTCAGAATCATGCCTTGTGTTCCGGTCTTGACTTCCTTGACAACAGACTGTGCAATGTGTAACTGGAAGCTTGAAATAAACCCTAAGTTGCTTTTGGCCATGGTGTTTTATTACATTAATAGAAATTCTAACTAAGACATCATGTATGGAGTTCTGTCCAATGAAATCCTTTCTTCACTTGCTTGTCTCTCTGGAATGCAGTTCTCGTGACTATCTTAAAGCTCAAAATAAACAAGTTACAGTTCGCACACCACAGGAAGCTCAAGAAGAAGGACTGAAGTGGGGATGCTTTGGTTCATCTGAGAAAGGGAACAAAATACTCACAGGAGCAATAAAGGAGAGAAGTGTCGAGCAGAGACTGAAGGAAAGGCCACCCAGAGACTGCCCTACTTGGGGATTCATCCTATAAACAGTCACCAAACCCCGACACTATTATGGATGACAAGAAGCACATACCAAAAGGAGCATGTCATGGTTGTCTCTGGGGGTGCCCTGTCAAAGCCTTATGCATACAGAGGCAGATGCTAGCAGCCAACCATTGGACTGGGCGTGGGGTCCCCAACGGAGGACTTGGAGGGCGGTCCGGAGGAGCTGAAGGGGTCTACAGCCCCATGGGAAGAACAACGATGTTGGCCACCCAGACACCCCAGGACTCCCAGGGTCTAAACCATCAACCAAGTGGTACACATGGTTCCAGGCAAAAATATGGCAGAGGAATGCCTTGTCGGGCATCAGTGGGAGGAGTGGTCCTGGGTCAGGTGAAGGCTCAATACAGGCCCCAACAAAGGGAAATTGAGGGGACGGGGAGGTTGGAGTAGGTCGTGTGGAGGAGCATATACTTGGAGGCAGGGGGTAGGAGGAGGGGTTGGGGGGTTTTGGGGAGGGGGGAAACCGGGAAAGGTTTTAGCATTTGAAATGTAAATGAAGATTATATTCAATAAAAAAAGAAAGAAAAAAAGAAAAGCAAGCAAACAAACAAACAAAAAACCAGGTGAGTGTTATCTATGTAGTCTCGATAATTATGAAACAAGAGTGGAGCTGCAAACTGGCACCAAGAGAAGTTAGGTTACAGTCTGTTACACCATACCTCCAGGGGATTAAACTGGTTCAATGGTCATAGGGGCTCTTTGGCAGTTTTGAAGAAAAAAGCCTTAGCTGAACTCCCACAACCTACTAAAACTGACTTTTCACAATCCTCACTCCCCTGACACACACACCTCACCACTAGCGCGCGCACACACACACACACATCTGTTTGGAATGCACCTCCCAGAGCAGCAGAAAGCATGCTGGTGCATCGTCTGACCACGACCTTAGGTGATCTGAGCTTGGTGGATTCAAAATATCTGACTAGCTGGAATCCTACTCCTGTCATGGGGCCCTGCACAGCCATGTCCCACATTTGGCTTTGGAATTTTTTAACCAGTGAGAAAGAAATATCAGTTCAATGTTATCCAACTATGGAAATTGAAGACCTACTGAGCACAGGAATTGTTCAAGGGGTGCAGTTTCAAACCATCAGCTTACTAGGGCTAATAAAAGATATTATTTCCAAGCCCAAATCTCAGCTTTGCCCTTCTACCGTCAGACACCCTGCCTCATCTATTTAGATTTCCCCTCATATATTGTACGCCTTCCCCACAAGCCCTATCTAGTGCCTGTCTAGGTACACAATGATCATTGTATTTACAAATGTTCATTTCGATATTTTTTTAAGATTTGTGTTTTTAATATGTATGCTCGTTTAGCTGCATATGTGTATGTACACTATATGTGTGCCTGGTGCCCCATGGAAGCCAGATGAGAAAGTATGGGATCTCCTGGAATTGGAGTTGCAGATGTGAACTGCCACATGGGTGCTGGGAACTGTACCCATATCCTGGACAGCAGCCAGTCCTCCAAACCACTGAGCCATGTCTCCAACCTCTCCGTGTATTTTAATGTCTTATTTTAAAATAATCTTAATTTATAGAAATGTCACATAACATACACACACAAAAATTTTATGTATTATTCACTAGATTTCCAGAGTGTTAAAAAACATTTTACTGGCCTCTCACACTCTGTTCCAATATTTTAACTTCCAGCCTTAATGCCTCTTCTCAAAGGCCTCCTTGCTAAGCACATGGCCCCACCTCCATGGTTCCATTCCAGCTGCACCCTTCCACCCAGCCCTGAACTCCAGATGATATTTTTCTTGGCTCTTTATTGCTGGTTTTATTCCCTCCCTGCCTCCCCCGCCAGGGTGAAAGTCTTAGCCCAGAATTGGCTTTGTGTCCCTTACTCTGTTCACGGCAGAAGCCTCAGGATGCGGCAGGACTGCATTGGCACCAGGTTGAAGCTAAAAGAATTAGGGCACTGCTGCCTGTGGCTCTCAGGGGCTCAGGAGCATCTCGTCTGTCCAACCAAGATGCTGGCATCCTCCAGAATCCATATAGGTAGCAATGTTCACTCTTAGGGAAATATTTGCTTTAATTTGCCCTGGACCGGGATTACTTAAAACCCAGCTAACATTTGGGTGTGACTCCTCTAAGAGAGGGAAAGGGGGGGGGGGGAAAAACCCTACACACATGTGGATGCTCATACAGGGAGAGGGAGGATGGCTGGTCCAGTGCTTTATAGATGGCCATCTGGCAACACAGCCTTGTTCACACACAGGTTCTGCCACTCATGACAGATCTTACAGGACTACACATACCTCAATCTCTAATAAAAATACCTTCTTCATAATCTTGACAACATGAATAAAATGTATTATTGTATTTTAAGTGCTTAAAGCCATGCTTGATACATAGTAAGTATCCAATAAATGTCATCACAGTATATAATTATATAATTGGGAGCAGATCATCCCTACTACTGTGTGGCCTTTTCCCACTTGACATAACATCTAAGGCATTCCATTCCTATAGATAATCCTTTACCATGTGATTGTTAAAGATGAATACTTTTCTGTTGCATAGGTATACTATATGTATTCTAACATGTACCATTGCTAGATATTTCTGTTACTTCATTTTTTCCTTATGATCAGCACTACACTGGCCATCCTTGAGCACAGGTCATTAGACACATCAACAATAATCTCTTCTCACCATTCCCTTAGAGACTGAATGACTGGGGCAAAGGCTATGCCTGTTTTTGAGCTGAGATAGAGTTTCCAAGTGTCCAAGACAGGTTGTCCTGGCACAGGTGTTTCCTCATGAACTCAAGTCCAGAGGCCAGGGTGGGTCCTAATCTGGGCTACTTCCTGCTGTCCTGTCCCTTAATGCCAGCCAGGCTGTGACCCATGTGTCAGCAGTGGCCACCACTTAACAGGCCAAAAGTCCTGTTTACTTGGCTCCAGGAAGGAGCAGGGTACTCTTGCTCCAGGGAATATCAAGGACTCTTACTTTGAGTTTCCTGTAAGAGAATCAAAGCAAGCACAAGCCCCATGCAGGCTGTTCCCCTGCTGCCTTTCCCTTGTGTCCTGCCTGTGGCACACAGAGGGTCCTTTACTTTGGAAACCCTCTCAATCATGGCTTTTCCATTCACCTCTGTTACTAGAAGAAATGCTTAAGTCAAGAACAGCCCCTTCAAGAACTGGTCAACTTCCCTTCACTCTTAGTCTTCCATGTAGGAGAAAATCCCTGTGATGGCCTCAGGCCAAGGGCAGAGGCATACCTAGTTCCTTTCTACTCTTGAGCTCCTCTGTCCTCAGCTAAGCTAGGATGAAGTCACAATCCTAGCTCCAGCAGTTCAGCATAGAAGGGATGATGTTTCAAAGCACTTTACACTACTGTGCCAGGAAGTGGAGCTTCTGGGCTGGTTTTGTTGTCTACGTTGTAAGTTGGGATGTAAGTACCATTTCCATGATCCCAAGAGAAGAGAGGCCAGTCATATCCTTCTGAAGAGCAAAGCAGTCCTTTGCATCCCCTTTCTACTCCCCTAAAAGAAGGTTTGAGGATTCCAGGGTGGGAGAGGGAATCAGGCTAGCAAAGGGACCTGAAGAGTTGGCTCAGTGGTTAAGAGCACTGACTCTTCCAAAGGTCCTAAATTCAATTTCCAGCAACCACATGGTAGCTCACCACCATCTGTAATGGGATCCAATGCCCTCTTCTAGTTTGTCTGAAGAGAGCTACAGTGTAGTCATATACATAAAATAAATAAATAAATAAATAAATAATAAGCCAGCAGTAGAGATCCTGAAAAGTGTTAAAACAAACCATGGTGGTAGCTGTTTCCTGCAGTGAGCATCTTCATCCTTCTGTGCACATCAGTCTTAGAAGGAAGGATATTTGAATGAGAAAAGAAAACTTCTTAGGAAAAGCCAGGGCTGTGCTGCCAGGAAGTATGCCCATGGACTGTACAGAAGGAGACTGCTGCTTTTGAATGAAGCCCAGTGAGAACATATATATGCAGGGCTACAGGGTGGGGCTAAAGTATATGCAATTTACAGCGCTTCCTTTAATGTAAACTCCATAGGACTGGAGAGATGGCTTAATAGTTGAGACTATGGGTGCTCCTCCAGCAGACCCAGGTTGAATTCTCAGTGCCTGTGTGGTAGCTCACAACTGTCTATCACTAAAATTTCAAGGGATAGAATGTCTGGTCTCTATGTTACTGTCTTGGTGTACAGGCTTAGGTACAGACAAACAACCATGCATAACAAGACAAATAAATAAATAGTACACATGCATACATACACAGACACACACACACACAAACACACACACACACACACACACACACACACACACACACACACACACGCCATGCAGCTTACTAAATAAGATCAGACATGGGAGGACAAGATAACAGGATCTATGTTCATTAGGGTTATAATACTATGCTTTTCTTCATTTGATATGGCTGTGTGGACATTTCACTAGGGTCCTCTTCAGAAAGGACTTGTGTGGTGAGGATCTCTAAAGATTTCATTAATAACACCTTCTAATCTGAGATTTGTTAGCTCTGAAACCAAAGACAGACCTCTATCTAAACTGCATTCCTGGTGAGCCCCTAGAGTCTGGGGCAACTGTACCCTATATCACTAAAATGAGGCTTCCCATCAAACTGGAGATGTTTATCTGATTTGGAAACACAAATAAATGTGTTACTTTTGCTTCAAGGTGTCATAAAAACACCCTGCCGATTCCATACTCAGGAGACAAATTTATTTTTAAAGAGTCAACAAACAATATATCCCTTGTGAGTCTTAATTTCCCTGCCACACACAAAGGGATAATAAAATGTACCTCTCTGGTTATATGAGCTAACACATGGAAGGGCCCTGGCAAGGAGAGCCCATGTATTTCCTAAGCATCTGATTGGTGCCTAGCCATACGGTTGGCTCTCTAAAGAGGAAGATCAAAGAAACCAGCTCCCATCCATCATCCAGGGCCTCAATTGAGCTGTGCAAAGCAGGTGTAGAGGTGGACCTGGAAACTGTCAGCTCACAGGCAAGAGGCTCACTTGGATCGAAGCTCTAGGAATTGAGAGTTCCAGATGTCTTTGGGTGCCATGTCTGATAATGCAGTCCGGTGGAGTGTCTCTAAGGCTAATCTCTGAGGAGGTGATGGTATGTTTCTCAGCAACTCCCAGAGAGAAGGTTTTGAAGAACAAGAGAACTGAAATGTGTACAGCACAACATAGAATCCACGGGTGGAAATATCTGTCCTCCTGTTTCTTCTCAGGGTCTGAGCCACTGACAAAAATCTCTCCTAGTTCCCTGAGAGGCCACTTGTGATCCCTTCCTCTTTGCAAGATGCTGACCTCAAGGTCCAATGGGGGTGCTTCCCCTGCCACTTATTTCTCCTGAATTCTATTTAAATGAGCATCTTCCTGCTAGGAGGAAATTCAAACCACTTCCTTCTACTACTAGAGAGTTTTGAAATAACCTCCCTTCCTAACGTCTACCCAGCTGTAACGAGTCATTACCCTTTGACTGAAGGTAGTTCCACTGCACTTTGTCCTGGATCCTATGCTGATTCATCACCTCCACTTCATCTTTTGTGGCTATCTTGATCTTAACATCTTCCTGACTGCCAGGAGCCTGCTACCAAGCCAGTGGCTGCACTCCAAATGACTTGTGTTCAGATCTAGTCTTTTTCCCCCTGGATGGCCGTTCTCACTCTCTTCTTCCTATGACAATGATGACAGCATCAGAGTCAGTGCTGGATGGAGAGTCAGGCAGCCTCAGTCTATCAGCAGTGTATGCATCTCCAGGGTTGCTACTCTGCTCCCATACCATCATGTGTGATTATTAGAGGTTGGGCCATACCAGCTCAGGGTCTCAAAATTTTCCACCTGTCCCATGCTAATGTTCTTGCTAGTGAGGACTGCATTTCCTACTCATCAAAGCCTAACTACAAACAACAGTACTTCCCTTTAAGTCCATCATTCAAGGTGCCTTTGTACTGAGTAGGCTCTGTGTGAGGTTCCAAATATATTAAATAAATAACATGGAGGGACAGGAAGTAACTCAGGTAATGAAGTGTTTGCCTTGAAAGCATGAGGACTGAAGTTCAATTGCCCAGAACCCACATTTTTCAAATGTGTAAGACCACCTCTAAAGAAGCAGAAACAGATGAATCTGTGAGGCTCTCTGGCCAGCCAGCCTTGACTAGTTGGTGAGTCTCAGGCCAGTGAGTGACTCTGTCTCAAAATAGGTTGATGGTGCTGAGGAAAGTTACCAGAAGTTGTCTGCAGACCTTCACATATACATAAACACATGTACCTAAAAACACACAAATCAGTACATGAATATACAAAAAGTATTATGTTTAGAAAATCCTGAGAAAGGGTATACATGATAGGAAAAACATAGACACTCAGGAGTTTTGCCTCAGATGCATGTGGGTTCACACTGAGTCTTGACCAGTCAATAGATTTGGGGAGGAGAAGAAAATATTTTCCAAGAAAAGAAAACAATATGTGCAAAAGCTAAAATCTGGCTCAAAGACCTGGAACAATCCAACATAGTTGCCGTGTGGTATTTATGAATGAGCACCAGGTGAGGAATGCAGGCGAGCATACACGCAGAGGTCCCTAGGCCTTGAACTTATCCTACAGAAAGAATCTGTTGGAATCTCCAAAGCCATTTGATATCAAGGAGCTCGACAAACACAGAAGACAGAAACAGCTTCTAAAACCTTAGTATAGTTTGTTTTAAAGCTCAGGCTCTTTGTCAGTTTCACAGCAGAATTTCTGACTAAGACTTGAAGAAAATGGTCTTCAAGCTAAGACAAATATTTAGAGTTTTAAGAGCTAAGCCTACAAATTTAGAGCCACAGAGAAATTGAATGTCAGATGTGCAACTTTGCTTTTCTTAATTTAAAGCAGACTTTGTTTTCTGATAGAAGATAGATTGACATCCCCCAGCCTTCTCAATAACATGCTGGAAACCACTTCTGAAGAGCCAATGTTTTATGTTATAGACAACCAAATTGAATAAGGTAGCAGAAGAGAAAAAAGTGACGTCAATATGGCTTTAACCATGAATCAAAAAAAATATATCCACAGTTTCACTGAAGTCATTCCAGTCTTAATTGGAGTAGAAGAGAAAAGTGAAGTTTTCCATCTCTTGATTCTCTTTGTTTTCTCTTATCCTGACCCTAATATTTGTTCTGAACAAATAGAATTTGCTCAGCAAGAAGGAGAGGTTTCATGCCTTCTTCTCCATCCTACTTAATATGGAGGGATATCATGGGGATGCTTGGTTTCCTGAGTACCTGATATACCTTTGTCCTTTGCCTACATGCCTAACGCTACTAGAGTGCACATTCCAACAAGAAGACTCCTGTTTTCATTTTAAAGACAAAGCAGACAAAGCTCTGAAGAGAACTATATTTGCTAAGGTCACATGACTCCAATAGCACCAAATGTGCCTCACAAGTCAGAATCTGACCCCCACATGCTTCAGACCATGTTCTTCCCTTGTTCCAATTCCTTCGTGTCATCCAAAGACTTGGTGAGTAGGAAGTGTCTGGAAATGTCTGTGAGTAGGAAGGCCCATGAGTCTATGAATGAAGGGTTTAAAGGAGTAATAGAATAAAACCATCGAATCATTCAATTATTTGACAGATACTGATTGGGCAGTATGTACAAGGCTTACTTTAGGCTCAAATCAGACTGATATACCCTGACCCCATTTAATTCATATTGCATTGGCAGAACAAGACTTGAGATTAAGGACTCAAATACAATTCTTGACTCTGCCACTTGTGAGCTGTGTGACTTTGGACATCTTGCTTAACCTCTCTGTACTTGTGTCCTCATCTGTATGAGGAGACATATGCAATATCTTTCTTCACAGTCATTCAGGATTAGGTGGTTGATATTCACAAAGCAATCAGAGCCTGTAGACATCATCACAGAAGCATTGTGGGAACATAGGTGGTAAGTTGAATATTTAGCACATTCAATGGCACAGTGTGAAGATGAACAATAGTCCAAGGACTGGCGGCAGGGTCTGTTGATGAAGGTGCAGAATCTTAGAGGGGTAGCCACAAAGGCCACACTAAACAATTGCCCTTCGAAGTTCAATGACTTCGAAGAGTCACGCCCTTGTGCTAAAGCAAATGAGATGCAAACTTTTGGCCATGACACTTCACATCTGTCCTAGATGACTTCTTGCTGTTGTGATAAAAGACCAACCAATGTGGGAAGGAGAGGGTTTATCTTGCTTACAGGTTACAGTTCAAGGCTTATCTGTTTTGGAATATCAATAACTTCCCAATGTTCAGTGTAGGGATTCAGTTAAGAAAAGACAGTCTCACACTGCTATGTAATGTGATTTATTAATGTCCTATAAGAGACATTTCTTCTAAAGTTATCTCAGGTACCAGTGAAAAGGTTGTGTACCTAGAAGGACAATATAATATTCCTTTATGATAAGAATAAATCTTCTGAAGTTAATCCTTGATTCCCAGAGTGTATTTACAGTCCTCATCACCTAGATAAAGATTGCTCTTACTGACTCCTGGGCTTGTACACCGTGTGCCCTCATTAACTCATGTTTTTCTTCCAGACCACACCTGACTACTGCTTTAGTCCCTAAGTCACATGGCCATCCTCCCTCTGCAATGGCATAGGGGACAGCCTCAGAGAATGGTCTCCAGACTGCCTCCTGATCCCCTGAATTGCACAGGCTCCTACTTCCCATCAAGCTTTCAAGTCACCTGGTAAGCTCCTCACACTCCCCCAACTCATTGCTTCTGTGTTTAGTCTGGGGTTTCTCCTGAGTAAAATGGTGAAACAAAGGAAGGTCTTGCAAAGTGTCTGTCACTTGCTGGCCAGATTATCCTTTAGGTCTTCTTTTGCCAGAGGGTCTTCAAGGCTAGATTAAAACTCATGAGGTAGGCATAAAAGGAAGGGAGCCACTGATGAGCTACCACTCAAACTATAAGAAAGGAATAGCCACATGCATAGAATAGCTTCCATAGGGAATCCTGAAATCAAGGTGACACCATCCTTAGAAAGGATCCCTACATTATTACAAAGAAGCTGTTGGGGCTGAGGTGGATAGGCAGTATAGGGCTGGGGAGTGATAATGCCTGAGCTTGGACATCACCTCTGGCATGCGTGAAAGCAAATGAGATGCAAACTTTTCGCCATGACACTTCACATCTGTCCTAGATGGTTTCTTGTTGCTGTGATAAAAGACCAACCAATGTGGGAAGGAGAAGGTTTATCTTGATTTACAGGTTACAGTTCATCACTGAGAGAAGCCTAGGTAGGAACTTGAGGCCAGAATCTAGAGGCAGGAACTGAAGCAGTAGCCACAGAGGAAAGTTGTTTACTGGCTTGATTTCCATGGATTACTTAGATTCCTGTGTTATATAACCTAGGATCACCTTCCCTAGAGTGCTACTACTCACAATGGGCTGGGCTGCCCCACAGCAATCATTATATTAGTGACATTTCTATTTCTTTGATAAAACACCATGACCAAGGCAACATATAGAAGGAGGGGTTTATTTGGGGCTCATGATCCAAAGGGATGAGAGTCTATTACCATCACAGCACAGAAAAGCTAATGCAGAGTGGTTGGAGCCAAAGTCGAAAGCTCACATTTCCAACCACAAACAGGAGTCAGAGAGAATGAACTGGGAATGGTGTGTGGCTTTAGAATCTCAAAGTCCACTCTCAGAATTTTACTTCCTCCAGCAAGGCTACACCTCCTAATGGCCAAATGGGCTACCAACTGGGGACCAAGTATTTAAATGCCTAAGACTGTGGGGTGCATCTCATTCAAATTACCATGATTGTAACCAAGAAAATTGTAGGCTTAGTTTGTTTGTTTGTTTGTTTTTCAAAACTTTATTCAGGGTTCTTAAATGCTTCAACCTTCATTCTAACCCACTGACCAGAGGTAGGGGAAAAAGAAGATTAAGAGGGAAAAGGTGTTGTGGATCTGTTTAGAAGTAGTTCCTTGGGGCGATTCCAGTTTTTGGTGTCAGGATAGTGGTAGTCCAGTTCAATAGCAAACAACAAACATGAATCAGTAGTGGATACATAATCAGCAGAAACAGCAAGGCCCCACCAAATCGGGAAGAGTCAGCAGAAGCTGCCAGAATCTGTCAGAATACCACAAGAAGTTCTTTGGCATGCTTCTCTCTGTAAAGTGAAGAGCTATGAAGACCAGTGAAGACCAGCCTTTGAAGACCGGTGAAGACCACCAGCCTTTGAAGACCAGTGAAGCATCGCATGGCATAACTAAGCAAGGACAACCTCTCACTGTTTGTGGGATCCATTTCTATTCTTTCTAAACCTCACGTGCCCTCTCAAGTATCTGATTTCATGAAACATCACATGCCCTCTCACAAATGGAAGCTTCCAGAGAAATATCAAATGTTAAAAAAGCCAGAAATTTCCATTTCATATCTGCCTTTCTGTTTAAAAAAATTGTATTTTTCTCTACCATTAACAATCCATATACAATAGAAATAATTATAAGAGCCATAAAATTAAAATTATACATCACATTTTAAATAAGCTGCTTATGTACAACATATCAAATAATAGTCTAACAAAATAACCTTAAGTTTCTGTCAAGATATGTTAATCTATGCCAAAGTAAAATATTGAAGACTAGTTCTTTCTTTCTTTCTTTCTTTCTTTATTTATTTATTTGTTATTATTATTCCCCTTTTCCCTCTTTTCCCACATTATTAGAGGAGAGAGATATCTGACTTAAACTTTATTTTTGTTTCTTCCCTGGCCATAACTAATAACAACCAACCACTCTAGATGATAACAGCCATAACACATCAAATGACCAAAAATATCCATCACATCTTTTGGGAATAGGTGAGTCATGTTCTTCAAATTACTTTTCTGGAGTCAAAGATATCTTTTGGTACTCTATGAAAATTGGGATATTGTCCAAATCCTGGAAAAGCTAACTGTATCTTTTTCTGTCTAGTCTCTATGTTGTTCAGTCTCTGTGGTGTCCAGTCTCTGTTATCGAGTTTCTGTGTGATCAGTCATTGGGCTAGTCCTTTTGAAATTGATTTGCATGCATATTTTAGAGAGATCAATGGCTCAGACAGTTTATGAGAGTGAATCACCTAGACTATTTGCTTTGTGGAGACATTCATGTCTCAGCTGATAAGAAACATGGTTAAATCTAATCTTAAGTTTTGTTGGTAATCATATTTTTTTCCATTCTCTGTAGATACATAAACATAACCACACCCTCATCTTAAGACTATTGCAGGTTTCCATTCTAATATCAGCACAGCCTTATACTATATTGGTTAGCCTAGTTCCTCAGTTTTTCAACAACCCAGAGTCTCTCTGCTGCTCTTGTACCAGTTGTTCAAATGCCTGCAAGTTTTCTTTTGGTGTAGGCCACTGCTCTTGCCACACAGGTCTGTTTGATAACCATTTTAGGGGCAAGACTGTTGGTATGTCAGCAGTAAAGACTTTTATAAATTTAGAAACTCAATCCCTGTGATGTCCTTGTGTTTGGACGATGGACACAGCTTGTAATTGTTCTTGATCACCAATATCAATACGTTCCCCAGGAGTATCTACCATAAAACCCCTAATTTCCTTATTTGGTTTCCCCAAAATTGCAGGAATAGTAATCTGAGTATCTTATTGTTGTAAACAATTCCTTCCCCATAACTGTATGGGTAGGTCAGCAACATAAGGTCTCAACTTCCCTGTTTGCCTTTCGGCTCCCACACAGTTTATCCATACAATACCTTGTCTTATTTGTGATAATTTACCAATTCCTATAAACTATGTATAAAGCTTCTGAAGTGGCCAGTCTGGATTCCAACCATTTCGGAAAGTATACTACTTCAGCTCCTATAACCACTAAACCTTCTATGTCAGCACAATTCATTTGTACCATTAATTTTGACCTCTGATCATTAACCACTATTTGCCAGAACACGTTTTCCAGTACTCCCAAAAGCTCTTGTTCTTTCTACTAGAACAGCTTTGGCCTTGATGTAAGGAAACAATAACAGCTGAGCAATTCTATCCCCTGCACTTTTAGGGATGTCATATCCCCCCCCCCAAAAAAAGTAGTCTATCTGTGGCCAGATCCAAACCTGCACCTCCTTCTGCAGCATGTAGATCAGAAGAATTTAATTTTTATTTTCCTGTATGCTTTGTACCTAGTGGCTGACCAAAGGAAGATGGCATATATTGTTTGCTGCGGTGCCTTGAGCTGATAGGCCCTGCAGTTCATTTCCTGATAGCAAGAGGTTACCTCTTATGTCTCTCTTGAGCCTACAATCCTTAGACCAATGTTTTCCCTTTTCACAGCAGCGACAATATCCTGGGAGCTTTTGTGTTTCATAGCAACCAGAACTTCTTATTCTCTTTTACAAATACCATTTTCTCCAGAGTCAATGCACCTGCTATTTTGAGATCTGAATCTTTTTAGCCTTATAATTTCTTTGGAAATGGCCAAATTCACCACAAATAAAACATTGAGTATTTTGATTCCTGAACCTTCTAGCTATGACTTGTCCTGGGATATTGGCATGATGCTCCTAAAAGCCAATACCAGTTGTCTCTCTTATCCATTTGTCTATGGGGCCTCCTTATGATTTCAGTGGTCTGATTTCCCTCTTATAGTCAGTATTTTCATTTCCAAATGGCAAGATCAATGACTATCTGGTTTCAGAGTCTGATATAGCTCTATTTAGAGCTGAGCCCAATCTCTGTAAGAAGTCAGTAAAATCTTTTGCAGGACCCTGTATTACTTTAGGAAATGAGGTAGATTTTTCTCCCAGCTCCTCAATCATATCCAAGCTCTTAAAGCTGCAATATGATATTCTTCAGTTATAACATCATCACATTGGATCTGTTCTTGGAGGTTAGGATAATGCCCTTCACCAAACAGTTGGTCTTTAGCAACATTTATCCCCCTTGATACATTATGTTGTTCTATTTTTGTGGTTTCATGCCTGCACCACAACAACCATTGTAGTTGTTGACCAGCTTCTAGCACGGCTGATACCAATCTCTTCCAACCTTGGGGAATAACTCAATACTGCATAGTCCAATTACTTAACATTTCATTAATGAATGAAGAATGCAATCCATACAATACAATAGCCTCTTTAAAATGCTTTAGATCTAGTATTTCTGTTGGATGCTACATCAACTCATTAGAAGCATGACCACCATCATTAGCAGGCATATGCTGTACAAAGTTGAAGGCTGAAGTTGCCTGTGTAGGCCCTGGCCAATCCTCTGACAATGCACTTGACTGAATACCTGTTGTCTCTGTACTGCCTCCAGTTCTTCCAAACCCCTTGTCTCACAGAGGTGCTTTAGGGTTCCTGGCAATGAAATTGGGTGGAGCAGGGTGGGACGACAGTTTGCCTTCCAGCCTAGTTCGCTTGCCTCTTTTCTCTTATGCTAAATTCTCAGTCTCAGACACCAAGCCTGAACCCTGTTGTTCTCCCACTGGCTCTTCCTGCTTTCTAAGCACTTTTAACCTCTATCCACAAACTCTCTAAGCTCAGTGCCAACTTTGCAATCCTTTCTAACACAAGAGAATTGAGTAAACCTTCCAAGTTTGCAGCTTTCCCCACCACCCAATCTTTTTCAAAATGATATACACGAAAACTACAAAGCAAAACCAGAAAACTCCATCTGGAAGCAAGACAGGACATCACCCAGCAGCAGTAGCTGCTGTTTTGCCTACATCCTTAAATAACAATGCTAACCCACCAAGCCTGCTGATTCCTCTACGACACAGAAAAATTAAATATGAACTTATGCCTAAGTTCCAAAATGAGCACTGTCTGCATGCTTAGATGTTTTTTCAAAACATACTTTATTTAGGGTTCTTAAATGCTTCAACCTCCCTTCTAACCCACCAACCAGAGGTAGGGGGAAAAGAAGCTTAATAGGAAAAGGGTGGTATGGGCCTGATTAGAAGTAGTTCCTTGGGGCAATTTCACTCTTCATTGTCAGAATATCAGCAATCCAGTTCAATAGCAAACACCAAACACAAATCAGTACATGATCCAGCAGCTACATGATCCAGCAGAAACAGCAAAGCTCCGCCAAATTGGCAGGAGTATGAAAAAGCAGCCAGAAGTAGCCAGAATACCCATAAGCACTCGGCAGAGATGGGGCAGAGAGGAAGAGGGAGTGGGGAAGGGGAAGAAGAGAGAGGGAGGGAGGGAGGGAAGAGACAGAGAGAAAAAAAGAGAGAGGGAGGGAGGGAGGGAGAGAGAGAGAGAGAGAGAGAGAGAGGTGAACCTATGGGGGTAGTTCTTATTGTCATGACAGTGACTTCACCTGAGCCACAGAGATGCTTGGAGAAGTTCTTTGGTGTGTTCCTCTCTATGGAGTGAATACTAACAAAGACCAGTGAAGACCAGCGAAGAAGACCAGGAAGCATTGCACAATATAGCAAGGCAAGAGTGTCCTCTCACTGTTTGTTATATTCTTTCTAAACCTCACGTGCCCTCTCAAGTGTCTGATTTCAGCAAAACAACAAATGCCCTCTCACAAGACAGCTTCCCCAAAAAAATCATCACGTGACCCAACTGAGTTGTTAAAGAAACTGGAAGTTTCCACTTCGGAAAATGTTCCTAAGATATGCTCACAGACCCATTCTGCTAGAGTTTCTTCTCCTAGGTGACTAACCAGCATATGTAAACTATAGTTCTTTAGCTTTTAAGTACAAATTGAGCTGTTCCACTTACTAGCTGTAAGGCTATGGAGACATCACCTAATTTCTTTGTGCCTTGGCTTCTTCATCTGCAAATTCATAGTGTGATGGGTATTGTGGAAATTAAAGAATATGTACAGACATTCCTCACACACTTCTCCAACAATGAGAACAACTAATTATTCCTTTCCATTGTGGATCATCACAGTAGGGAGTGAGGTAGCAAACTGTCTAGCATGGTGCTGGAGCAGTAGCTGAGAGCTCAGATTCCAGATTGCAGACAGAAAGAGATCAATACTGGGTCTGGCATGGGCTTTGGAAATCTCAAAGCCCACCCCCCCACACACACACACATCTCCTCCAACAAGACCCCACCTCCTAGTCTTTCCTAAACAATCTACCAACTAGCAACCAAGCTTTCAACTATAAGAGCCTATGAGAGCTAGTCTCATTCAAGCCACCACATTGCGTTCCCTGTCTCCCATAAGCTTGTAGCCATACTATAATGGGATGCATCTAGTCCAACTCCAAAAGCCCTCATAGTCCTTCACAGCCTCAACACAGTTTAAAAGTCCAAAGTTTCTTTTGACTTAAGGCAAACCCTTAACTGTAATCACCTGTAAAACCAAAGATCAAATTACATAATTTCAACATACAATGGTTTAGAACATACATTACCATTCTGAAAGGGAAGAAAGAAGATATGCTGAGGAAATAACATGCTAAAGCAAGACCCTGCAGAGTATATGCCTAACTCTATAGCTCTATGTCTGATGCCCAAGTGCTTAGAGGCTTCTTCAGATCTTCCCCTCATCCCAGCTTTGCTGAATGTAACACATTTCTTGCTTTGGCTGGTTCCACTCCCTGTCTGTAGCTCTCCTTGACAGGTAGCCCACAGCTCTGGCATCTCCAGCATCTTGAGGTAAAATCCAGGCTTTGCCTTCTCAGTTTTATTCAATGGCCTCTCCAGGCCTCCCCACAGGGACTCCCCTACCACATGTCTAGCCTTGGCAACTTTCTTTAACCATAGACAAAGATTCCACAGTCCATTTCCTCCTGTGCTCATCATCATAAAGCTAGAACCACATGGCCCAAACTTGCCAAGTTCTGTTGCCTTCTGGGGCTGAGGCCTCGCCCCATCTATGAATTGTGTTGACTTAAGCTTTAACTTGTTGATATTTTAGGATGGAGGAAATCTCTCAGCCTTTTTCTCCCTCTTCTCAATTATTTGAGAGCCAGACTTGGCTCCAACATTAAATTTCCTGGTGCTCTTTTTTCTCCTTTAAATATGCATTTTTCCCCTGCTTGCTCTTTTTTTGTTGTATACCTGCTTAAGGGTGATCACTAATAACCATGTGACACAGTCAATACTAGGTTGTCTTGAAATCCCCTCTGCTAATGCCATTAATCCAAATTTAGACTTAGGCTAAATTTGGAAAAGGGCAAAAAGCAGCCACATTCTTTGCTGAAACATCAGAAGAATGGTCTCTAGTATTATTCCCCTTTGAAAGCTTTTGACTGGGCCTCCACATTCCACATTACTCTCAGCACTATTGTCTTCCATGATCCTATGAGGAACACCCATTAAGATATACTCAAAGTGCTCAATTGCCTTCCTAGTCCAAAGTCCCAACGTCTGCCATATTTTTCCACAAAAGAGCACTACCAGGTCTGTCACAGCATCACCCCAGGCCCTGGTACCAACTTCTGTCTTAGTTACTGTTATATTGCTGTGAGATAACACCATGACCAAGGCAAGTTATAAATGAAAGCATTTAGAGGGGGGTTTGAGCAGCAAGGACTTAAGGCCAATGACCTCCATGGCACAGGAAACACTGGGCTCACCACACAACGGGAAAGTCACAGTGTCAATGTACTAGGAAGGAGTGTCCTAAAAGGCCAGCATTGCACTGGGCCTCCCCATGGACAATGGGAGGTGAGGTTCACCTTGCACTGCCTTGCACTAGCCTAGTAGCAGGAAAGCATTTTAGGCAGTAGCATAGACTAAACACATGACCTGAAGTTATCCAGACTTAGCATAGAAGATCTGGGCAAGTGACATTTAGAACACAGTTCTAAAGAAGTGTGCAGCCAGATGAAACAGCATCGCCAAGGGCCAAGACTGCAAAGCTACAAAAGGTTCCCACCAACCCTAACTCAAATAAATCGTGTGGTGCGACATTTGCTCTTACTAGGTCTTCCATGCAGCACAAATCAAGTCTTGCAAAAGAGAAGCTCCCAGCTGTCCTGCCCCAGAAATGCCAAGCCAGCTGTCCCTGGACTACACAAGTATCTGGGAGGCAAAGTTCAGCATCACCTGACAGGCGTGACAATTATGAAACTCACCTCCACCCCTGAGCACATTGCACCACCAATGCCACCCAGGCATGGCTTCAAATGTCCTTCTTCCCAAAGACTTGTGACTAGCAAGTATGATTGCCCTTTGACAGCTGCTAATAATAGCCCTTACTCTGCTTTTTTTTTTTATAATAACAATGGACTTCGAAACACGTGATGGCAGGCAGTCACATCAGCTGACTGTCCCTTGGGTAAGCTTCCTTGGGAAGCTGAAGCCAAGCATCCTGGGAGCTTCCAGGACCCTTTAAGAATAACAGAAGCAGCCGGGCAGTGATGACGCATGCCTTTAATCCCAGCACTTGGGAGGCAGAGACAGGCGGAGCCCAGCCTGATCTACAGAGTGAGTTCCAGGACAGCCAGGGTTATACAGAGAAACCCTGTCTCAAAAAACAAAACAAAACAAAACAAAAAAGAATAAGAGAGGCAGAAATGCTCCCAATATGAGCATGATCTTTGTGCCAGGCTTGCCAGCAACTTATTTAAATTAAATAAAGGTGGTACACTCAGGCATGACATGAAACTGAACACTTCCATGTACTGTCAGCCAGGCCACTTACTTCCAAATCCCTGCTTTGCCTGCCTTATGGAAGGTACTGGTCATTGTTGGCATTTTGTTTAGGCTCTGCCCCACAGTTACCTAGCAACAGCCAGTTGTGCCTGACTCACTATAAAAAGGGACTGCTTGCCCCCTCCTCATTCTCTGGCTCTCTTGCTCCCTTCTCTTTACCCTCTCTCTCCCCATTCCCCTCCCCACTCTCTCTCCAGTGCTCATGGCTGACCTCTACTCCTCTTCTCTTCTCTTCTCTTCTCTTCTCTTCTCTTCTCTTCTCTTCTCTTCTCTTCTCTTCTCTTCTCTTCTCTTCTTTTCTCTTCTCCTCTCCTCCTCCTCCTCCTTCTTCTTTCTCTCTCTCTCTCTCTCTCTCTCTCTCTCTCTCTCTCTCTCTGCCTTTCTCTGTTTCAACTCCTTCAACTCCTCTCCTCATGCCCTGAATAAACTTTATTCTATACTATACCATCATGTGGCTGGTACTTCAGGAGGAAGGAATGCCTCAGCATGGGCCCACAGAGGCACCCCCTTCCCCCACACCATACCATCCCTTTCACCAAACATATTCCTTCCTTCTCTCTATCTTTTTATAAACCACAACAGTCATAAGAAACAAAGGCGATCAGGTGGCATGCTGGGTACTCTGTAAACGAGAGTTAGGAGAGAGGAGGGTCTCACTAAGCTTCCAAGCAAGTATCGGATGAGTCAGGTTTGAAGTCATTACCTGCTGACCCCAGTGTCTCTTCATTCTTCATGCTTTCGTCTCATTAGAATCACATTGTCTTAGTTACCTTTCTATTCCTGTGATAAGACAACATAACCAAGGCTATTTATAGAAGAAGGAGTTCAAAAGGGGCTTACAGATTTAGAGGGTTAGAGTGCGTAGTATTATGGTGATGTGTATGATAGCAGGCAGGCAGGCAGGTGCTAGAGCAGTAACTGAGAGCATGCATCTTAATTCATAGCATGAAACAAAGAAGGAACTAACTGGGAATGGTATGGGCCTTTGAAACCTCATAGCCCACCCCTAGTGACACACCAACAATACCACACCACTTAATCTTTCCCAAAAGGTTCTACCCACCAGGGGTGAAATAGTCAACCATGTGGGGCCTATGGAGGCCATTCTCATTCAAACTACCACAATGTGCTTGCTTATACAGAATTGCTGGATCTGAACATTGGCTTGCCCTGGGCAAGACAGGTGGAAAGGACAGAATGACAGACCTGGGCTGACAGCTGCCCACTTATGTACTTTCATGTCTTCTTATAAAGGCTTTCTGTTTTCAATCTTCCCTTCAAAACTAGGCTCTCCTTCATCTTGTGGCCCTCAACCTGTGGGCCACAACCCACTACAGAGGCTGCATATCAGATGTTTACATTAGGATACAGAACTGGAGTAATATTACAATTACGAAGTAGCAATGAAATAATTTTATGGTTGGGGATCAGCATAATATGGTAAACTATATTAAGGGGCCACAGCACTAAGAAAGTTGAGAATCACTGGTAGAGACCCTCAGGTCCTATCTGAATTTGTTTTCGCCAATGATCATCAAACTGTCTCAGGATAGGGCAATACATTCTATAGCCCTGCATGCCCAGCACCTAACTCAGTTATCTGTTTATATTTTGTCTTCATGGAGGAACCTCACTTACTTAATACGTGCTTTTAAAAATACAATTGAAAACTCTAGCCGTGTAAACATGTATTCAGACTTGCTGAAGGTGGCTTCAGAAGGCATTTGCAGACCTGCTCCCATGTAAGGCCCTCAATTTCCCTTGTCCAGGGTTGGGTCTGGCCTGGCCTGGACTCTATGCTGAATCTTGCCAACCCTGGATGGGCATTCTACTTGGGTTTTGTTTTAGCTGCCTCCTTCTCCACCTCCTCCTCCTTCTCCTCCTCCTCCTCGTCCTCCCCCTCCTCCTCCTCATCCTCCCCCTCCTCCTCCTCGTCCTCCCCCTCCTCCTCCTCGTCCTCCCCCTCCTCCTCCTCCTCCTCCTCTTCTTCCTTCTTCTTTTCTTCTTCTGCTGCTATAACTACTACTTCTCTTCCTCCTCTTCCTTCTTTTTCCTCTGTTCCTCCTTCACCTCCTACTTCTCCTCTTCCCCTCTTAACCTTTCTCTTCCTCCTTTCTCCTCTCCTTCTTGTTCTCCTTTTTCTTATTCTCCCTCTGCTTCTTTTTTTAATTAGACTAAACTAGAGTTTCTTAAACCCTCTCCAACCAAAGCTCTCATTTTCTTCTCACCTGCTCACAGGCCATGCAAATTGCATAAATGTCGCCAGAAGTCCTATTAAAAGTTTTTAAAGAACAGATTTCTTCTAGGAGGAAATAAAAAGAAGTTCAGGAAGGACTGAGTCTGGAGATTATGGTGCAGGTTAGCCTTGTTCCCTCTGAGAAGGCTGTATCTGATGACCTTCTCTGATAGGTGACTTCCAAGAACAAGGGGGCGAGGACAATGCAGGGCAAAGAGGTGCATGAGATGGAGCGCTATGCTCAGATATTCGTATGTCCTCAACTGGTAGGGTTGGAGGCAGACCGTACTTCTCTGTGCCTCATGCCACATCTATGAACTGGCTCCTACCTGCCTTGAAGGGTCCATGTGGGTTTTGAATGAATTTCTGTATGAGATGGAAGAGTGTTTCAGTGACTGAACACCAATCTTAAAACTGGAAAAGCTCACCTGAGACCCAGCCCTGAACCATCTCCATTCTATCCCACCCATGTCTCCACCCATGACTTCCCCTTTGCTTAGGCTTGCAAGCACCCATGATGGGGATGTCACTACTTCAGAATTCTTTCTCGGACTGAAAAAGTGGTCTCTCCAGAGCCTTTCTCTTTTTAGCACTCTCCACTGTGGCCACTGAAAACAAGGCTAGGCCCTCGCCCCAGTGCAGCCTTCTGCAGGAGAGAAGAACGCTTTCAGCCATCCTGGTGAGGCCCATAGAATTCTTGAGGCTTTAGTTGGGTTTCTACAGAAACCTATTCAAGCATAAAGAAAGGAAGATTGATATGTTGTTTTTCAGCCCGTCGGCATCCCTTCGGTCCACATGCATGGATTCAACCAACTGTGAGTTGAAATTATTGCTATATGAAGAAAAAAAACCTTGCATCTGTATTGAATACATACAAACTGTTTCTCTTGATTGTTTACTGAACAATAGAGTATAACAAATGTTAGCAAAGCATTCAGGTTGTTCTAAGATTCTGAGTAACCTGGGGATTGTGTGAGGTTGTGTGTGGGTTATGTCAGCAAATACTTCCCCATTTTGAAAGAAAGTTTAGCATCAGCAGGCTTGGGAGTTGTACATATAAGCGACTATGAGCGATTGTGTTAGCACACATCAAAGATACCCTTTGGAAGGTCCAGGAAGACTTCTTAGAGGAAGTGAGATTTAAACCGAGGAGGAGTTTGCTGAGTGCTTGTGTAGACACTTCTGGCCAGTCGTGTCAAAACTGAGATGCAAGTGTAGGCAGTCACTGTTACAGCAAGAGGGGACAGGTGACATCAGCAAGTCACCTGCTTGACTGCGGCCTACCAGCAGTCTCAAGTTTTCAGTTCTTTCATGCTAAAATCTACCCCTGGGCTGTTTCCTCTTCTGCCCCGGCCCTTATCTGACAGCACATTTTCCCGTTAACCTCATAAAAGGCAGAGTCGCAGCCTCCCTGAGGGTGAAGGCATAAAACAGTTAAGGGTGGCTGTAAGTTAAACTCCAGCTGTGAGGCTCCTCCTTTCCACAAGTCCACTTTCAGTGTGAGCAGGAACAGCAGTCCTCCCTGGGCTGCTGTGTGGATTGACTGGCATGTGCGTGGAAGATATTTACTTCTGTCCTTGTTTGACAAGGTCACATAGATGATCTGATATTAGACCTCTCTCATAGCAGATAATGTCAGACTCTGTGCTACTTGCCAAGGACTTGCATCAGAACTGACTTCCAGCAAGTTCGGTAATATGCCAGGCTCTCAGGAAGGATGGCTAGAGTCCCTAGGAGTGAGTGAGCCTTGAGTCCCAAGCACATCCCCTGCAGGACAGAAGGTCTTAGAGGTGACTGTATAGTCTCTGCAACAGGTTTGAAACACACAGCAGACAAGAACCGAATTCACATCATAGTGCTCTGCAAGGCCTCTATAGCAGAAACAGCAGATTTCTCAATTGGTGGAAGTCTCTACACAGCTTCTGATGGCACCTCAGCTTCTCCTAAGGCTGTGCTCCATCCCGAGAGCCTGTTCTTCTCTGGGGAGGTAAAGTAGTTCCTCAAATTTAGAAATCAGCCTTCAAACCTAAAAAGATTTCCCTTTGTTTCATGCCTGAATCCATCCTTCCATGGTGGGGCCCTGCTTTGGGTAAAGTCTACACTCAGAGAGGTTTGGCCTCTGGAAGGCAGGGCCACCAGCTTCTCTTGGAAGAATCCACATGGCACCTCTGCTGTCTTCTCAGAAGTCACCAAAGGTGCCAGAGGGTGAGAATAATTTCCTGCTGTGTTCAGTCTTAGCTGCAGCTGAACCTCTAGGGGGGTGCGGGGAGCAGTGGTGAGTGTGACTGTTCTTTTTCCACTGGCCGTCTCCTGCCGGAGTATCTCTTTAGTCACAATAAAAAGTCCAAGTAACGACTTAGAGGACATAGGAATCTAGGGGATGCAGGGCTGGTCCTTCTATGGAGGAGAGCAGGCAGAGTGGGCAGAGCAGTGGATTGGATGGACGGGACCACACAGAAGCACCACTGCAGCATCGGGTTTCTCAGAACCCTGAAGGGAGAATAAAACAGCCAGCCCTGAGGTGGGGATCTTCCCCAGGAAAGAGAATGCCATTTAAGGAAAAGAGTGATCCAAGCTGAAAGGCAGCTTTTGCTTTCCCAGCCAGACCAGAGTGTCCAAAGGTCCTATGTCCAGCACATCCGCCAGAATATTCCCCATGACCATAGACGTTTCTTACTCTGGTTCTTACATAATGGAGGGCAAAGGGGTCGTTCAACATTTCTGAACCTCATCCATCTTCCCCAGGACCAAGACCTTGGCAGGCCACTACTACAGAGAAAGCAACAGTTCCAGTCTGATGGTAAACTATCAGGAATCACGATTATGCTGAACAGCTGATAAGGAGTTTGCTGAGAACATTTCAGGTGCTTGGAAGGAAGAGTCAGTCTGTGCTTGCTCACTGCAAAGGCAATTAATTCGGCTGGTCATGGGGCAAGACTGTTCTCAAAGCCAGGTGCTCACAGATGTGTAATAGACAGGAGTCCTTCCCATGATTTATGCTACAGTCGCCTCTCTGGAGTGGTCTTGCAACATGGCCCAGAATACTCAGTCTTTCGGCCATGTTAATCTTCTGTGGTGTCCTGAGTACACCCTGCTTCTTCTCACCTCTGTGCCTTTGCAGGGGCTGTTCTCTTAGCCCAGGACATTGCTTTCTCACCAAATCCTCTCCCAACTGGATGAGCTCCACTGTAGTTTTGTATCGTCACTTGCGCATCAAAGCCCCACAGGTATCTGGAGTCCTAGAGAAAGCTTTTTCTAGGAGTGCTACTACAATGTTCACCACGAGGCTCAGTCCTCCATTGTATGGTGTTTGGACTTAGGCTGCCTTCTTTGAAGGACTGGGTAATACCTGTCTCATTTACTCTCTATCCCATGAACCCAGCTCACTGCCTAACACCTAACAGGTACCTAGAAAGCATATAGAGAGGGTTGCTGATGCTGACATAGACAGCCACTGTGGCCCACATAGGGAAATCAAGGGGAAAGTCTCTAGTAATGGGGCCAAAGGGCAGCTACCTCCCTGAGAAGAAACTCCCAGAAGAAGAGCTGCAGAACAGAGGACCTTGTAGAAGCAGACTTCCGGTGAGCACAAAGGAAAGGTGATCTAGACAGAAGGAATAGTGTATGCAAAGGCCCCAAGCGATGAAGACCTTCGTGAGTCATAGAGAATGGAAGACAGGATGTAGGACACAGGTCTTGGAGCAAGGGGACACAGGGCTTGGAAAGGCTCAAGTCCTGGACTATTTTGCCATTTCCTGGTGATATCCCTGAGTCTCAGTGAAATGGAATAATAGTGGTTCCTCCGTCATAGGAGGATGTGGTAAAATGCAACTAAGAAGTTTTTGGCCAACACAGCCCATGCCAAATGCCAGCAAAGGACCAAGTTTTCATTCCATGGTGTCCTTTCTAGCAATAGGGGTGTGATTTGTGAGAACTTTCCAGTGCACACCCCTAATGGGTACCCAAGAGAATACCCCAGGGATGAGTCAGCACCAAGGAGACAGATGAGTTGCTCAGGAAGGGTATGGGGTCGGGAGGATGCAAGGGAAAATTGATAGCAGAAAAAGAAGCCTGAAGAGGTAATGTGCAACAAAAGGAGCTTGGCTGGGCGCAGGGAGGTAGTGACAAACACTGGTAAGAGCAGTGACATTAGAGTTTAATAATCAGACAAAGGGGCCTTAAAACAGCTGGGGCAGGGTGTGTTTTGAGCAAGTGAAGAAACTGCTATGGGCTTCAAATTACCTTAGTGGCCTGTGGAGTCACCCAGTAGAATCCTGTCAACTCTTCTGCACATGGAGACCATGATCAATTGAAGGAGGGACAGATGATTTTTCTATGAGGTCTTTCAGTGCAACATGAAGGAAACCAAAAGAAAGCCTGAGTCTACATGTTTCTGGAGCAAACTGTCTAGTCCACCTGCCACCTTTCCACCTCTGACCTGAGAAAGTAAACCACCTTGAGGCCCTTTTGGTGTAGGGATAGGATACTCAGAGAGGAGCAAGGGCAGTTATTCAGGAAGTGCCTGAAGTAGACCTAACCCTTGTGTCCTGTGTGAATACTGACCACAAGACTACCCCTGGGACTTGTAGTGAACAGAGACAGGACCACCTGTCAAGCCTACCATTGCCAGTAGCAACCATTATTACACACTGAGCTTCCTGTCACTGAATCATGCTCTGGTTTACCCTTAGCTCCCAGGTCCTTGTAGTCCTTCATCAGATGAACTCAGATGAAACCACAGAATGTATTAGAGAATAATAGAAGCATACTCTCAAAGTTGGTTTCAGCTGTCAACTTGACACAAACCTAGAGTCCCCTTGAAAGAGGAAACCTCAACTGATGAGTTGCCTCCATCAGCTAGGCTTATAGCCATGTTCTTGAGGCACTTTCTTAATTGCTAATGAGAATGGGGAAGAGGAGTGGCAGGGGGCCCAGCCCACAGTGAGCAGTGCCATCCCTAGACAGGTGAGTCAGCACCATTTAAGAATGTTAATTGAATGTAAGCCTGGAGCAAGCCAGCAAGCAGCAGTCTTCCATGGCCTCTTTAATTCCTGCCTCCAGGTTCCTGTCTTGAGCTCCAGTCCAGGCTTCCCTTGATAATAGACTCTGATATGGAAGTGTAAGTCAAATAAACCCTTTCATTCCCCAGGTTGCTTTTGGTCAGTGTTTTATCATAGCAATAGAAACCAAATTAGTTTCCCTTCTATTAGTTTCAGTGTGTCTGGTTTTATGTGGAGATCTTTGATCCACTTAGAATTGAGCTTAGTGCAAGGAGATAAGGATGGGTCAATTTGCATTCTTCTGCATGTTGACCTCCAGCTGAGCCAGCACCATTTGTTGAAAAGGCTATCTTTTTTCCACTGGATGGTTTTAGCTCCTTTGTCAAAGATCAAGTGACCATAGGAGT
This sequence comes from Tokudaia tokunoshimensis, assembly GCA_036184795.1. Lineage (NCBI taxonomy): Eukaryota > Metazoa > Chordata > Mammalia > Rodentia > Muridae > Tokudaia > Tokudaia tokunoshimensis. Next base: position 80,395,505 of record BTHU01000005.1, on the reverse strand, counting down.
GTGGATTCATTTCTGGGTCTTCAATTCTGTTCCATTGATCTACATGTCTGTTACTGTACCAATACCATGCAGTTTTTAACACTATTGCTCTGTAGTAAAGCTTGAGGTCCGGGATACTGATTCCCCCAGAGGTTCTTTTACTCTTGAGAATAGTTTTAGCTATTCTGGGTTTTCTGTTATTCCAGATGAATTTTTGAATTGCTCTTTCTAACTCTATGAAGAATTGAGTTGGGATTTTGATGGGGATTGCATTGAATCTGTGTATTACTTTTGGTAAGATGCTCATTTTTACTATATTAATCCTGCCAATCCATGAGCATGGCAGATTTTTCCATCTTCTGAGGTCTTCTTCAATTTCTTTCTTCAGAGACTTGAAGTTCTTGTCATACAGATCTTTCACTTGTTTGGTTAGCGTCACGCCAAGATACTTAATATGGTTTGTGGCTATCGTAAAGGGTATTATTTCTCTTACTTCTTTCTCAGCCTGCTTATCCTTTGAGTATAGGAAGGCTTCTGACTTGCTTGAGTTGATTTTATATCCGGCCACTTTGCTGAAGTCGTTTATCAGCTGTAGGAGTTCTCTGGTGGAGTTCTTTGGGTCGCTTATGTATACTATCATATCGTCTGCAAATAGTGATAGTTTGACTTCTTCCTTTCCAATTTGTATCCCTTTGACCTCTTTTTGTTGTCTAATTGCTCTAGCTAGAACTTCAAGTACTATATTGAAAAGATATGGAGAGAGAGGGCAGCCTTGTCTAGTCCCTGATTTTAGTGGGATTGCTTCAAGTTTCTCTCCGTTTAGATTGATGCTGGCTACTGGTTTGCTGTAAATTGCTTTTACTATGTTTAGATATGGGCCTTGAATTCCTGATCTTTCCAAGACCTTTAGCATGAAAGGATGCTGAATTTTGTCAAATGCTTTCTCAGCATCTAATGAGATGACCATGTGGTTTTTTTCTTTGAGATTGTTTATGTAGTGGAGACTTTACCTGCATGCAATAAGGACACATGCTCCACTATATTCATAGCAGCCTTATTTATAATAGCCAGAAGCTGGAAAGAACCCAGATGTCCCTCAACGGAGGAATGGATTCAGAAGATGTGGTATATTTACACAATGGAATACTACTCTGCAATTAAAAACAATGAATTCACGAAATTCCTAGGCAAATGGTCAGAACTTGAAAATATCATCCTTAGTGAGGTAACCCAATCACAAAAGATCACACATGGTATGAAGTCACTGATAAGGGGATATTGACCCAGAATCTCAGAATACCCTAGACACAATCAGCATATCAATAGATTTCTAAAAAGATGGAAGGAGAGACCCCTGGTCCTGGAAAGACTGGATGTAGGGGAACGCCAGGACAGAGTAATGAGAGGGGGTTGAACAGAGAAAAGAGGGAGGGAAGGGGGCTTATGGGACTTTCGGGGAGGGAGGAAGTGGGAAAGGGGAAGTGATTTGGAATGTAAATTAAAAAAATAAAATTAAATTAAATTAAAAAAAAAAAAGAAACCAAATTAGGACACACTTGCAAAGATAAGACTGGACATTTGCCTAAAGGGATTATTATGTAGAAAACCAATGTTATGGGATGAGACTAGACAGTGGCCAAAGGGACCATTGATTTCAGGCAGGTTTTTATAGTGTTTCTTATAGCGTGCACACACACACACACACACACACACACACACACACACACACAAGTAATGGTTTATTATCTATAAAGATATCTGTCTTTCTACATCCATCTTACTTCACTTGATATGACCTCCAGTCACATCCATTTTCAGCAAATAAATTTGAACAAATGAATTAGTGAATGAATTAATCTTTGTAGATGAAAAAACTACACTGTGCATAGGTTCTACGTTTTCTTTTTCTAGTCATCTATTGGTGGGCACACAGCTGATTCTAACTTGTCTATTGAGAGTCGTGCAGGTACCTTACCTTAGATTCCTTCAGATGCTTACAGAAATGGTCTACCTGAGTCATATGGTAGTTCTAGTTTTAGTTTTCTGAGGAAGCCTGATACTGATTTCCATAGTGGTTGGGCCAATTTGCACCTCTTAAGCTTTATGGGTCTTCAGCACCTACGTGTCTGGCATGGTACAAATTTGTCTGTAGTAAAATACTGGAGGAGGATGTAAGCACTAGAGCCTTCTGTCCTGCAGTTACTTCACTCATCCAAACGGACTCTGTCAATTTCCTATTATGGATATGCTGCTTCAGGAAACAGCCTGGAGCAAGAGATGATTCCTCCTGTACAGGATCCAGTCCTCAAGAGGGAGAAGGAAAGGAAGAGTGATGCTCAAAGTGGCTAGGGAGACCATGCAGTCTCTACAGCTACCTACAGAATAGGTTCGCTTATGACACCCATTAATAGAGAAGGAAACCAAGATATCATAGGTTCATACCAACCACATGTAACATCTGGTAAGCTGGAAGATGGACATGTCTTTGAGTTGGAATAGACCCTTCAGTCCTGGAACACTTTCGGTTATAGGCACAGTGCAGATGTTCTGCGTGAGATACATACCTGAGACTCCTAGCAAAGCTTAGGTGATTCAGGGATCACCCTGCTTTAGAAATGAACATAGTTAGTCTAGGATTTTCACCTTCAAGGAGTCTCCTGATAGAAGTGCACTAGGTACCCTTGACTTGTATACAGTTCAGCTGAAGAACAGGTCTGGGAAATATGTAAGACTTAAGAACAATGAGATGTAGATTTCCTTCAGCAGTGGGTCCTGACCCCTTGACTCAGCTTAGACCTAGACCACCTGCAAGAGTGCCAAGAGGTCATTTGTTAAGGGAGAAGATAATGGGGTTGGATCTGTGATAGTTTTAAATGTAAGCAGGGCTCAGAGGTGGGGCTTCTAGGAAGTGATTGGATCTAGAGAGTCCTTTCTTCGCAAATGGATATATCCTATGATGGATTCATAATTTTCTAGTATTATTTGCAAGTGATAGGTTAAGAAGAGAGACCAGGTGGAGGAAATGGATCTCTAGAGGCATGCCTTTAAAGAGTGAATCTTGTTCATCACCCCTCCTTCTCCCTTTGCTTTCTAGTTGCTACGAAGTATGCATGGTCTTACTACTATGACATGTTTCCTCATCATGACCTAAAACCATGGACAGAAGCTGGGACCCAAAACAGTGCCTATGTCAAAGTCCTGGCCAAAGCTGGTTAATTCTGGATCATGATGTCTAAAGTCTATTTAAAAAGAAGGAAGGGAAAGAGAGAGAGAGAGAGAGAGAGAGAGAGAGAGAGAGAGAGAGAGAGAGAGAGAGAGAGAGAGATAAAGAGGAAGAGGAGAAAGGTTTCCCAAGAACTTCAAAGAAAAGTCTCAAACAGGAGTCAGGCTGGGATAACACAGTAGGACTTCCTGCACCCTCCCACTGTGTCACATTTTGCCAAATAACCAAAAGTGAGCGTTTGCACTCTTCTACCTTATTGGATAATCTAAGGCAGGGTTTATCATGCTTCTGAGCCTCTATCCTTCCTAGGCATTCTGGAAATAAGTCAGTTTTACCAAAAGATGAATACAACTGATGATTGGGGAGTGGAGAACAAGATAAAAAAAAATAATCTTCAGATTTTCAGTCCAAGAGGTGCTAACAGCCACCCACCCACCCTACACAGACACAGGCACACACACACACACACACACACACACACACACACACACACACACACACACACACAGACGCATGCGGTTTTCCAATACCCTTGAACTGTTTGGTGCTAATTTTGCCCAGTCACCAGCTAGTGGTAGAACCCTGATTCAAGCATGGGTCCTCTCGCCACAGATACCATGCTTATATTTAATTTTGTCCAGGCTTCAGTGTCAAGATTATGGCTTCTTGATGACACCAGGGCTATTGGCTGTTTGATCTAGATGATACTGAGTTATGGGATATGGGCATGTTAAGCAGAGACCTGATCTCTGCTCACTGTGCAGGCCTAATCTGGTGCTGATTAGTTCTTTGTCAAGTTGAGGAGGCAGGTGAAAATCTGATCAGGAGAAATAATATTTGCAATATAAACTAATGATAGAACACAGGCATGATTCTAAGTAAATATAGTTAATGCGGACAAGGTGAGTGCTATTTAATGAGAAAGAGGACTGGTAAGGAGGGTGTGGCTTCTGCTCTGCTCTGTGAGTCTTGGTGAGTCTAGGTTATCTCGGAGGCCTCAGCTTTCTGAGAACAAAGGAGGGCTCTCTGTGGTATAGCACGAACTGTGCTTCTCATCTGTGCTCCAGCTTCTCTGCAGTGCAGATGGGGAGATGGAAGCAGGCTTACAGGTTTTGATGTGGATCAATGAGATGGAGCACGAGCTGTGGTACTTAGCACAATATGGCACAACACTCAGAAATGCTCTATTTTTATGTGACTCGTGAGGAAATGAAGACCACAGGTATTTCCAAATTGCCTTCAGGGCTCACACTAGCGTGCAGCGTCACCTGCATTCAACCTCATGTCCCCACCTCAGATCAGTTACAATTTTCAATTGAGTCCCATAAGACCCCAGGGAAGTCACGATGGAAGAGCACACCACTTTTGCATCTTACACAACTATGCCTCTGTACCTGGCCCACGACCTTATACAGCAAAGTCTCTTGAATTTAGTGAATGAATCACTTCATTGTTAGTGTCACCTTGCTGGTGGCTCCAGTTTATTCTTTCATTAGGAAATTTGAGTTACTGCTTCAAAGGACACACAGTGGGTAGGCTTTTATTTTATTTTATTTTATTTTACTTAGAAAACTGAATAAATGAGTGAAAGAGCCATGAAGAAAGTGGAGGTCAAGCCTCAACTAGATTTTGTAAGAAAAAAAGAAAAAGAAAGAAAGACCTTCAATAAGCTGCAATTTCCACCAAAGCCGCTGTGCCCTCTGAGACTTCCTGGATGCAAGAGCACTCAAGACATACATGCTGGTGGAATGTTTAACCCCATGAACTGAGGGATTGACCCTCGCCTATCCTAGAACAGAAGATGGAAATGACTTGGCCACAGTCTCTTAGCTGGCTGGCATTGGGACAAGATGTATGCCTGCCTCTTTTCCTTTGACCTTTCCTCATGGCCTTCCATGTGCTCAGAAGACCAAGGATGTCTCTATTGGGAAAGAAAGGAGCTATCAGTCCCCAGTAGAAATAAGTGCATAGTGTTTGGTAGTGAGGTGTAGCCAGCTTTCTAAACTCCACCAAAGCCCAGGATGGAGACTCAGTGGCAGCCTTTGCTGACTCTGGATCCTGCTCAGTGAATGGTGACAAGAAAGCACTGTACAAATAAGGATATCTCAGGAAGATAAAACAGTGGGCCCATCCCAGAAAAAGAAGGAAAAAAAAAACTCCCTGCCAAATCTGCCCATTCCTATCATCCTTCTGTTCATATGCTACGAGCAAACAGTGGGCACCAGTCAGACTGTATGTCTTGAGCAAAGAGCTGAACGTCACTGTTGCTCTGTGTACTAGATGCACACAGCACAGTAAGTGCCTCCCATCTAGGGTGTCTGAGTGATGGAAGTTCATGGCCGCGTAGACCCTGGTACACAGTACTGGAGGTGGCAGTGTGGGTCTCCACGCTGCGAGTGTCCCTCCCAGCCATTAGCCACTGTGTTCTCATCTGTTGTGCATGAGCCCCTGTGTGCCCTAGTATGCTGTAATAAAACACCATAATCAAGAACAACTCTCGGAGAAAAGGGTTAATTCAACTTACATCCCCATCATCAAGGGAAGCCAAGAGTAGAACTCAAGGCAAGAGCCTGGAGGCAGGAGCTGAAGCAGAGACCATGGAGGAGTAGTGGTCACTTGCTTGCTATGCATGACTTGTTCAGATTGCTTTTTTAAAAAATATAAAGGCCACTTGCTCAGTGGTGGCAATGTTTATGGTAGGCTGGGCTCTCCCTCATCAGTCATTAGCAAAGAAAATGCTCACAGACATGTCTACAAGCCAATCTGGTGCAGGGTTTGGGGGGGGGGGTTTGTTTGTTTGTTTGTTTGACACCTCCTCATGTCTCTGGGGCTGTCGCTCCAGCTGTGCTCTTCTTCCACATCCACATCACCGCTGTTTGTGTCCGGGATGCGGTTGTTTCTACCACAGTCTTCCCGTACTGGTACTTCTTCCACGTAAGCATGAACGCACTCTGCCGAGCTCACATCTTCCTGCAGCTACCACCCTGTCGCTTTGCTTCCTAAACTGGTGCATGTGTGCCCTACCTCTGACCCCTTTCAGTCTAGGTTCTTAGGTTCATCCTGGTTGGACTCTCGCCTCCACTCCACCTCCTGAAGTGCACTTGTAACTTCTCTGTGTTCCACACATCACTGTTTTAGTTGCTCCGTGCACCCATCTGGTTTCCTTTCAGACTTCGATGTCTCACTGCATCTGCCACTCAAGCCTGAACCTAAGGCTGTCACCTCTCACCTGGATTGCTGTCACATCTTAATTTTTGTCCCCCTCTGCTCTCTTTTCAATACAGTATCTAGAAAAGTTCACTTAAAACACGAATCAGTTCAAAGCCTCTGTTTAAAATCCTGCTAAGTTTGCCTTCACTGTTAGAGTAAGAAACGTTAGAGACACCACAGTGACCAAGAAGGTCCTGTGTGGCCCGGCTCCTCTTCCTGTCACCTCACACACCTCTGTTTTCCTTCTGCCCCCACTACACTTCCTCATCCTGCTTCTAAGAATTGTGTGCTTTCTCCTCTCAGAGACAAACCATAGGCTGCCCAGCTCCCCTCAGGTCTCACCTCCAGGCCACCTTCAGAGGCATCCTTCCTGATTCCTGCTTTAACTGCGCACACTACCCCATGGCTTTCTCTGCTCTGTCTCACTCCAATTGTGACATCCCATCATTTCCCTCCATGACTGCCCTTTCTAGAGGCTGCACCAGCAGGGTGGCTGGGCAAATCTGTTTGCTGCCTGCCTCATAAGGGTGGATCTCTGTAGGCTTGGTCTTACTCTGTTGGTGGAGGGGAGGGAAAAGCTGCTTCTTAGCAGCTATGTGTGCAGCTGTGTCTTGGGGCCCACAGGGTGGAAGGTAGAGCTTTCCAAGATCTTACAAGTACCTGCCAGACACACAAGGGAAGGGAAATGAGTTAGTTAGGGCTTCTAATGCTGGGATGAAACAAATACAAGACCAAAACGCAAGATGGGTGGAAATGGTGCGTTTGGCTTACACTTCCACACTATAGTCCATCACTGAAGGAAGTTAGGAGAAGAACCCAAACAGAGCAGGAAACTGGAGGCAGGACCTGATACAGAGGCCATGGAGGGGTGCTGCTTACTGACTTGTTCTCGTGGATTGCTCAGCCTGCTTTCCTATAGAACCCAGGATCACCAGCGGCAGGCACGGTACCACCCACAATGGCTGGGCCCTGCCCTCATCAATCAGTAATTAAGAGAATGATCTACAAGCTGACCTACAGCCTGGTCTTACTGAAGCATCTTCTCAGTTGAGGTTTCCTCCTGTCACATAGCTCTAGTTTATGTTAGAACTAGCCAGCCCTCTGGTACAATGCCACTCAAATTTGGCTCCAAAATAAACGTTCCTTTATTCCCTTTGAGTTGTGAGAGTTAAGGGATTTTTGTTTTGTTTTGTTTTAGTTTTACGCCAACAATGCCTTCTCTTCAACAGTCCCTTCCAGAGGGTCTCCAGCCCTCCAACTCAGTCTGACTCTCAATACTGTCTGCATCTCCAGGCTTAGCCGCCCTACACACTAAGTCTTACCTCCCTGTGGTATGTGTTGTCCCTCACAGTTCACACGGTAAGGAATGGCCTTTCTCCTGTTGCCCGCTGGGAAACTGTCTCTGGCCTATTTGTGACCTTCTTAGGGCTCCATTGTGGTAGGTGATTGTGTGACTTATCTTCTGACAGAGATGGAAAGCAAGTTCTTGAGCTGGAAGTGACAATGTGGTAGGTCTGACTGAAGCATGCAGGGTGGTGGATAAGGTCTGAAACAGGTAAGACTGGGAGAACAAACGAAGGAGGGATGCAGAGTAGCTTACCAGGCAGATGGTGGTCATCTGCACAGACACTGTAATACAAAAGGAAGTCACCATGACCAGGCCTGGGGAGTTGTCTAGCACTATAATCAGTCATGTAAGAATGAGAGAAATTGTACATCAGGGAGAGATTGTGAGAGAAAGAAGAAACAAACTATAGAGAGGCTGTCAGGAAAGTCCAGGGGCCCAGGTCTGAAATATGTTGGGTAGTGTCTCGTGATGGCCTTGACATGGGAAATTTCCCTGAATAGCTCTTCAGATACTTCCATGCCCCACCACTTTACAGGATGAGCCAGTCTCCCTGACCGGTTTCAGCATCACCTCAGTAAGAACTGGGTATTGTGTGCCTTTGTGTCTCAACATCAGACCAAAAGAAAGCTCACAAATGAACAATGGGTGAAGGCGTTGCTTTAATAGAAGCCACACCACATTCTGTGACCATCAGACACCCTTGGTTTGTACATCACTGTACAGGGACAATTCCACAGCAGGAAGTTTTGTTTCAATCTTTCAATAACTCTACAAGATAATAGCCCAACCATCTATTCACATATTTACTCGGTCAACAAAAGAAGATGTAATCTGTGTCAGGTGCTGCCAGCATCAGAAGGCAAGAAAACACAATAGGCCAAAACCCTGCCTTTCTCCAGCTAGCATGTCTGCAGAAACTGTTGCTGTTGCCATTTTCTAGATGGGAAGACTGAAGTCTAAGCACGTGATGTGGGGCTGCCTGACGCCAAGGGCAAGAATGCATTTTCCACAAGCTGATAGACTTGTCCATGATTTATCATGTTCTTTCTTTCTTTCTTTCTTTCTTTCTTTCTTTCTTTCTTTCTTTCTTTCTTTCTTTCTTTCTTTCTTTCTTTCTTTCTTTCTTTTCTTCCTTCCTTCCTTCCTTCCTTCCTTCTTTCTTTCTTTCTTTCTTTCTTTCTTTCTTTCTTTCTTTCTTTCTTTTCCTCTAGCTTAACAAGTACAAGTAAAGAGAGACTTGGCAGAAATCCGAACCCTGGGGACTACCTTGGAACTCCTCCTCTGTCTGATGTGTATGTGTGTGTGTGTGTTTAACCAAGATGTGAGAAATACCTTCCAGGTCTTTTCTTGCTGGAGCCAAGAAGAGGAAGCCACCCAGTATTGTGAGCTCTGCACAGCGTCTGCTTGTGTGCAAACCCGCAGGCATTTTTAGCAACTTTGGGGAGCAGAAAGAAAAGCTGTTGGTTTTGTTTGCACATATTTCTCGCCTCTGCAGAAGGCTCCTTGCCACCCGGCACAGCCTCTGAGCTGCCACTTAGGAGTGATGTCTCCATAGCTCCTGCCTGCAGAGCGGCAGGTAGCAAGTTCACCTGCTCTCCTCTCAACACCCTCATCTGGAAATAAATCTTATCATAAAGTCATAAAGGCCCTTGCCTCCAGAGGCTGGGATTGTGTGTCTATGTGTGTGGGGGGGAAGGGCGGGGTGGCGGTAATCTTTACTCTTCAGAAACTTTGAGCTGGATGGGGATTGCTTGGAAAATATAGACCTTCCCTAGTATCTGAAGGAGATGGATTGGAATCCCAGCTCTCCACCTTCTCAACTGCAAAACCTTTGACAAGTAACGTACCTGCCCTTGCTCCTCCAGCTTCACTTTCCCACCGTTGGGACCATTAGTACATTATCCTGAGGGGTTGTTAGGGATACAGGCTACTGTGCCCAGAGAGCAGCCAGCACTGAGCCAGCACACACTTACTTTCCAGTAAATTCCACAAGCTGTTCAGCAGCAACTGCAGCAGCAGCATCATAAGCACAAGCGCAACTGCTATTAATTTGTAGGTAGCAAAGTCAAGAAGAATTTGGAAAACCTGAGACTCTGAATTCCTTAAAGCACCCTCGAGTAACCAATGTCTAGAAATTCCTGGGCATCGGCAACTGCACAGTTAAGTTGGCGACGCTGTACTAGATGAAGGGAGAATTGACCGGACCTTGGAGTGGATAGCTTACACAGTGTATATTTCTCAGGCAACAGACTGTCATCTCTACCTGTATTTGCACTTCAATTAGACTCCTGAGACAAAAAGTACTATTATAATTTGTTTTATAAACTAGGAAACTGTAGTCCATGACCTGATCAGGGTCATCCAGATGAGTAAGGAGTAGGGTGAGATTAGGAAGCCAGGAGTGTCTGGCTTCTTAACCCACAGCCCAACCCCTGCCCTGCCCTGCCCTGCTATGACCTTCTGTGACCTGCCATGACCTTCTGTGACCTGCTGTGGCCTGACAGGAAGAGTAAGGTCTGAGGTTTCTTCTTCTAACTTAAATGAGTCCCTGCTTGTTTCAGTGTGCTCCCTGCTATCAGGAAGAACATGGCTTCCTCCCTACAAGTCCCTCAGCAAGTGACTTTCAAACCAGCCATGTTATCATTTTTGGGATTATCACCAGCATGTTTGGCTTTCCCCAACAATGGCCAGATACTGAGAGTGAAAAGGAGGGCTGACCATTTATCACCCATGGTTCTGCAAGCAAATATGTCCAAGGGAAACAAAGACCCCACTTAAGCCTCTCTCTGGGGAAGGATGCTCTACCTTTAAAACTGAAGAGAGGAAAGGCTGAATGAACCCAACAGAGGCATCAGCTTCCCCCACTGCTCTGACAGGGACTTCCTTAGGATGTCACAGCAGACTATAATCATATCCCTCAGTCTAGAGAGAAGAGATCGCCTTCCCACCGCTAGCCCTAAGTAAAGGAGCTATGAACAGAAACTGGAGACATTCAGAAGATTGTCTAGTGGGTTTTAAGCAGAGATTTAACCCAGCAGGCAGGAGTGTCATTGTTAAAGGAACCCTTTGTTGAAGCAAACTGACTGAAAAGGTCAGATCCACGCCTACTTGGTGGCCATCAGCAAGCCAGCCATGTCTGTGAGTCTACAGATAGGGAACCAGAGTGCAGCTCAGGCAGACAGTGGATGAAATGGTACTTTGCATATAAAGCCAGAATCCCTTCCTCTGCTATAAAGGATAGGACAACACATCTGCTCCACTTGTTCCTTAGATCTCCAAACATTTATCATATGTTAAAATAGGGGACACTTTGAGAGTGGCACAGTGGAATATACCTGTAATCCTAGCATTTAGTTTAATAGCTGACAGCAACCCCTGTCTAAAAAATTGGAAAGAGAAAGGGAAGGAGGAAGGGAGGGAAGGAGGAAGGGAGGGAAGGAGGAAGGCAGGGAGGGAAGGAGAGAAGAGGGAGAAGAAAGTGAAGAAGTGCCCTGCATAGTTTTATGTCAACTTGACACCAACTAGGGTCACATACTTCTATAAGATTTGCCCGTAGGCAAGCCTGTAGCCCATTTTCTTAATTAGTGATTGACATGGGAAGGCCCAGTCCAGAACCCTGGAAGGTGGTTCTAAGCTGTGTAAAAAGGCAGGCTGAACTAGCCATGGAAGCAAGCTAGTAAGCAGCACTCCCCTATGGTCTCTGCATTAGCTCCTGCCTTCAGGTGTCTGACCTGAGTTCCTTCTGTGATGGAGTATGTTGTGGTACTCTAAGCTGAAATAAAACCTTTCTTCCCCAAGCTGCTTTTAGTCATGGTGTTTTATCACAGAAACAGAAGCTTTAACTAAGAGAGAGACAGCAAAAGAGGGAGGGATGGAGGGACAGAGAGGGGGTAAGAGACATAGGGGGGAGAGAAGGAGAGAATACACACATATATAGTTTTACACACCACTAGCACCAGAGCTCTAAGGAAGAACCATGAAAATAAATCATCCAGTTAACTGCCTGTTCTGTTAGCCAGACTGAGACCAGCTCTTAGAACTGACTCAGCACTTAGAGCCCCATGATTCTGCCTCTGGCCTCTGTATGTGATCTTCCTTCGGGTTAGATTTTCTGCTTCTCTCTCTCTCCCTTCCTTTCTTCCTTTCTTCCTTTCTTCTTTCTTTCTTTCTTTCTTTCTTTCTTTCTTTCTTTCTTTCTTTCTTTCTTTCTTTCTTTCTTTCTTCATCTCTTCCTTTCTTTCTTTCTTTCTTCATCTCTTCCTTTCTTTCTTTCTTTCTTTCTTTCTTTCTTCTTTCTTTCTTTCTTTCTTTCTTTCTTTCTTTCTTTCTTCCTTTCTTCCTTTCTTCCTTCCTTTCTTCCTTTCTTCCTTTCTTTCTTCCTTTCTTCCTTTCTTTCTTCCTTTCTTCCTTTCTTTCTTTCTTTCTTTCTTTCTTTCTTTCTTTCTTCCTTTCTTCCTTTCTTCCTTTCTTTCTTTCTTTCTTCTTTCTTTCTTTCTTTCTTTCTTTCTTCTTTCTTTCTTTCTTTCTTTCTTTCTCTCTTTCTTTCTTTCTTTCTTCATCTCTTCCTTTCTTTCTTTCTTTTTTCATCTCTTCCTTTCTGTCTTTCTTCATCTCTTCCTTTCTTTCTTTCTTTCTTCATCTCTTCCTTTCTTTCTTTCTTTTTTCATCTCTTCCTTTCTGTCTTTCTTCATCTCTTCCTTTCTTTCTTTCTTTCTTCATCTCTTCCTTTCTTTCTTTCTTTTTTCATCTCTTCCTTTCTGTCTTTCTTCATCTCTTCCTTTCTTTCTTTCTTTCTTCATCTCTTCCTTTCTTTCTTTCTTCCTTTCTTCCTTTCTTTCTTTCTTTCTTTCTTTCTTCTTTCTTTCTTTCTTCCTTTCTTCCTTTCTTCCTTTCTTTCTTCCTTTCTTCCTTTCTTTCTTTCTTCTTTCCTTCCTTTCTTTCTTCCTTTCTTTCTTCCTTTCTTTCTTCCTTTCTTCCTTTCTTTCTTTCTTCCTTTCTTCCTTTCTTCCTTTCTTCCTTTCTTTCTTCCTTGCCTGTCCTTCCTCATGATTGGAATGCTGGATTCAGAAGAGACAAGTGGGCCAGACTTCTACCCACTGTAGCTCCCAGCCTGGACGACAAGGCAGATGAAAGAGTCAAGCCCAGGGGTACGGAGAGTCAAGCCCAGGGGTACGGAGAGTCAAGCCCAGGGGTACGGAGAGTCAAGCCCAGGGGTACGGAGAGTCAAGCCCAGGGGTACGGAGAGTCAAGCCCAGGGGTACGGAGAGTCAAGCCCAGGGGTACGGAGAGTCAAGCCCAGGGGTACGGAGAGTCAAGCCCAGGGGTACGGAGAGTCAAGCCCAGGGGTACGGAGAGTCAAGCCCAGGGGTACGGAGAGTCAAGCCCAGGGGTACGGAGAGTCAAGCCCAGGGGTACGGAGAGTCAAGCCCAGGGGTACGGAGAGTCAAGCCCAGGGGTACGGAGAGTCAAGCCCAGGGGTACGGAGAGTCAAGCCCAGGGGTACGGAGAGTCAAGCCCAGGGGTACGGAGAGTCAAGCCCAGGGGTACGGAGAGTCAAGCCCAGGGGTACGGAGAGTCAAGCCCAGGGGTACGGAGAGTCAAGCCCAGGGGTACGGAGAGTCAAGCCCAGGGGTACGGAGAGTCAAGCCCAGGGGTACGGAGAGTCAAGCCCAGGGGTACGGAGAGTCAAGCCCAGGGGTACGGAGAGTCAAGCCCAGGGGTACGGAGAGTCAAGCCCAGGGGTACGGAGAGTCAAGCCCAGGGGTACGGAGAGTCAAGCCCAGGGGTACGGAGAGTCAAGCCCAGGGGTACGGAGAGTCAAGCCCAGGGGTACGGAGAGTCAAGCCCAGGGGTACGGAGAGTCAAGCCCAGGGGTACGGAGAGTCAAGCCCAGGGGTACGGAGAGTCAAGCCCAGGGGTACGGAGAGTCAAGCCCAGGGGTACGGAGAGTCAAGCCCAGGGGTACGGAGAGTCAAGCCCAGGGGTACGGAGAGTCAAGCCCAGGGGTACGGAGAGTCAAGCCCAGGGGTACGGAGAGTCAAGCCCAGGGGTACGGAGAGTCAAGCCCAGGGGTACGGAGAGTCAAGCCCAGGGGTACGGAGAGTCAAGCCCAGGGGTACGGAGAGTCAAGCCCAGGGGTACGGAGAGTCAAGCCCAGGGGTACGGAGAGTCAAGCCCAGGGGTACGGAGAGTCAAGCCCAGGGGTACGGAGAGTCAAGCCCAGGGGTACGGAGAGTCAAGCCCAGGGGTACGGAGAGTCAAGCCCAGGGGTACGGAGAGTCAAGCCCAGGGGTACGGAGAGTCAAGCCCAGGGGTACGGAGAGTCAAGCCCAGGGGTACGGAGAGTCAAGCCCAGGGGTACGGAGAGTCAAGCCCAGGGGTACGGAGAGTCAAGCCCAGGGGTACGGAGAGTCAAGCCCAGGGGTACGGAGAGTCAAGCCCAGGGGTACGGAGAGTCAAGCCCAGGGGTACGGAGAGTCAAGCCCAGGGGTACGGAGAGTCAAGCCCAGGGGTACGGAGAGTCAAGCCCAGGGGTACGGAGAGTCAAGCCCAGGGGTACGGAGAGTCAAGCCCAGGGGTACGGAGAGTCAAGCCCAGGGGTACGGAGAGTCAAGCCCAGGGGTACGGAGAGTCAAGCCCAGGGGTACGGAGAGTCAAGCCCAGGGGTACGGAGAGTCAAGCCCAGGGGTACGGAGAGTCAAGCCCAGGGGTACGGAGAGTCAAGCCCAGGGGTACGGAGAGTCAAGCCCAGGGGTACGGAGAGTCAAGCCCAGGGGTACGGAGAGTCAAGCCCAGGGGTACGGAGAGTCAAGCCCAGGGGTACGGAGAGTCAAGCCCAGGGGTACGGAGAGTCAAGCCCAGGGGTACGGAGAGTCAAGCCCAGGGGTACGGAGAGTCAAGCCCAGGGGTACGGAGAGTCAAGCCCAGGGGTACGGAGAGTCAAGCCCAGGGGTACGGAGAGTCAAGCCCAGGGGTACGGAGAGTCAAGCCCAGGGGTACGGAGAGTCAAGCCCAGGGGTACGGAGAGTCAAGCCCAGGGGTACGGAGAGTCAAGCCCAGGGGTACGGAGAGTATAGCCAGCATGAAAGGGAGACAGCCCTCCCAAGTTGCCCTCCAAGATTGCTGTGGGGTGGGGGCACTCCAGGAACGACCTGGTGCTTTTGGAAGACTGAGCCCCAAGTTGGCAGGCTTGCCCACGTGGCAGGCTCAAGCATGTGTCAGCACACCTTTCTCAGGAGCAGTTCTTATCTCGGAGTCTACTTTCTAGGTTGAGCTTCAGGAGAAGAGAGACACACCAGCCCATGTCTTCACTCCCAACACAAGCATGCTCAGTTCAAAGTCTGCTGAATGAAGAGGAACAGAAATGGATTTCTACTGGGACTAGCAGATCTCTCCCTGTGAAACATATGAATGACCAATCAGAATTAGCTTCCTTTCTCTGTGCGACTCTCTGTCATCATGGAAGGAACTCAGGAATTGGAATCATACGTGCCTGCAGGGCAGTGGGGGGACATTCCTTTAATCCCAGTACTTGGGAGGCAGAGCCAGGTGGATCTCTATGAGGTGAAGGCCAGCCTGTTCTACAGAGCAAGTTCCAGGACAACCAGGGTGAAACCCTGTCTAAAGAGAGAAAGAGAGAGCGAGAGAGCGAGAGAGCGAGAGAGCGAGAGAGAGAGAGAGAGAGAGAGAGAGAGAGAGAGAGAGAGAGAGAGAAGGAAGGAAAGAAATTAAGTGCCCCTCTCCTTCTATCTCACCCTCACCCCTGTCTTCATTGGTAGAACCCTTTCATTGACTGACCTGGGAACTCAGAATTCATGTACAAATACAGAACCAGAGTATCTGTGTATCTCTGAAACTAACCTGGATCCTCGAAGCTGGCCTCTGTTCTCTCTTCCTCCAAGGAGGACAGTTTGATAGATTTCATGACTCTTTTCCTCTCCTCTCTAACACAGAATGGACTGTAAGGAACAGCGTGCTCATTGTCCAGAGTCTCTAAAACCATCTGTCTCAACAGAGGATAAGGACACAGATAAGAGCCAGGCACACTGCAGGGCAGCCAGGCTCTTTCAAACATGGTCCTATGTGTGCTTCCTTTTGTGAACTTCCTTTCTCTGAATCCCACTCTTCCCTTGCAAATTAAAAATAATTCTGTGTTGTTAGCTATTGGGTAGCAAGTCATGGCTATAAATAGATATCAGTTTGAAGCACGGTCCTTTTGCTCCTCCCACCAAACTGGTGGAGCTTGTTTTTTAGTAAGTGCTTCATAATAGGAGTGGGTTCTGAGGAGACAAGCTACACACTCATTTCTGAAAGATAACCACTATGAAGTCCTACCTCATAGACACTCATTGAGTCCGAGATGACACTCTCTAGCAAGTTCACACACCAAGCTCCACACTACACAAGAGAGTTCAGAGGGCTAGGAAGCAAGCAATCAGCAAACACCAGGCTTTGAGCCAAGCTGGTGTGAGCCACACCCAAGCCTGTGCTTGGGCCCAGCATACACACTCCCTGGCTCAAAGGCCCTTTTCTTACTTCCTCCTTTGAAGTTCCTCTTCCTGCTTCCTGCTCAGAGCTGGGGGAAAGACAAGAAGGACTGGAATACAAAAGCTGGTTGCTGATGCTCGCACCATTTTGACAAATAACTCAACCACTCTGTCTTAGTGTTCTCAGTACAGAATGGGAATTCTATAGTTACACTCCCAACCAGTGTTTTAATAAGGCTTAGAATAGTATATAGTATATAGTAAGTAGTCAGTAATTGGAAGCTGTTATGTTATATGTATAAAAATCCTAGTGATGACAGCTTTCTCCGTGTGATTATGGCTAAGCCCCTGGCTTTGAGGGGTTGCTATGGACCTTCTGGTCACAGCTTAAAGGTTGAACCCTGTCTATCTGTACTCTCCAAGGTGCAAGACTTCTGTCCCTTCCTGTAGACAACTTTCCAGGAGAAGTTGATGAGGCTACCCACTATGTGCTACAGACTCCTGAGGACCTACTGTGTCCCAGCCTGTGCTCTCAGTTCGCTCTCCAGAGGAAATCGAAGGCACACATGCAGTCCTTGTCTTTCACTGTGGTAGAATGTCCTAGCATTTATCAACTTAACTAGCCATGAGTGTCCAGTAATCCAGTGCACTCAATAGTAAAAGCCAGTTCTGCTCTCTCTACCCAAGTGCCATTGTTCTCAGTGGAACCTCTATGCTCATCAAATGGTAACCCATACTTCTCTTCACTACAAACATAGCAACCTCTATCCTGGGTCTCTTACCCTCCAGGGAAAACATAAACTTGAATAATTTCAAGTGTGGCAACAAACACCTCATGCTGCTGTGCTATGGCCAAAACCCATCTCAGCATTTTACGAAATAGCCGCCGCGCGTCTCACGAACATTGTCATCCTCCTGTAGTGAAACCTCAGAATCCTCAAACACTAACTCCTGCTTCCTATGTGCCTTCAGGCCCTTGCAGCTGCCCTTCTGTTTCCTGTCCCCACAAATCTGCTGTTCTTGCAATCTGAGTCCCACTGCCTCTATCCTCTTGTGACTGGCTTAATTTCCTTAGCAGAATGTTCTCAAGGTTCCTCCACATTGTAGTAGGCATTAGATTCTATTCCTTTTCAAAGCTCAAATATTATTCCCTTCTGTACCCTGTCCAACCATTTCTCTGCTAGGGATACCTGCGTGTTGTCTATGGTATTGGCTGCTGTGTGCATGTTGTTCTGAGAGTGGGCATGCACGTCCCCACTTGTGAGCTGACGGGCAATGAATGCTTGGAGCTTCTCCTACAAGTTCCTCCTGAAAAGCCATTGTTTCTCAACTTGTGAAATCCTCAAGTATTGTGAAATCCTTGGGTAGTGAGGCTACCCAATACAGGAGCTAAGTGTAGGGGCATGGTGGAGGTGGAGCTTAGCAACAACATATAAATGCTGGTGGTGGAGGCTGCTGCAAGGGAAGGCAGGATGAGTTGAGGGAAGAGCCTGGAAACTCGGGCGAGCACCCTCACTCTCACAAGCAGCATCCTGAATGCTTACAACATTCAGATGAGGAAAACAAACTAGAGAAATACTTCAGCTGTGGCACGAGAGAAGAGGGCTAGCAATTGAACACAGCACAAGTTCTCATCCAGATGGGAAGGTAACCAGAAGATAGAGTCTCTAAGCAAGGTCTGTAGAGCCTTCTTGGATGGAAAGAAGTGAATCTCCCCATAGCATCAGAGAGGGATATGAGGAGGCAAAGGCCAGAGGCCTTCCAGAGGAAATCCAAGAAAGAACCCAGAGGAAGAAACCATAGCAGTCTGTGGACATACTGGAAGGTAGAGCCAGGTAGTGGAGAGCGTTGTGCCAAGCCTGGCCCTCAGATCTGGGAGGGCTCTGGTGAACTGCTCTAAATGGCATTTCAGGATATTAGTGATAACAATTGGATGGAAGCATGGCCTCCACAGTCCCTGCCTTTCCACACAGATTGTATCTAAGGCATCAGATTGATCTTTCAGCATCGATTGTAGTTCAACAGGCCTGGGGGCTCTCAGAAGCCTCTTTTGTAGCATTACTCTTAGAAATCTTTCTACCCAGACAACCAGTGTCTGATATTCCTTCCAATGTTCCACTCCATATTTCTAAATAACACAAACTTTCAGCAATCAGCTTGAGGTGTGATGGAACTAAGGCTGGCTCCCAGCAACCATGGTACTTCCCTCTGTTCTTATACTCTAGTTATAACACAAAGTTTAGTTATAGTCATGATAATGTTAAGATCATAAAAATATCAGCTGGACCTTATTGTATTGTGATTATGCTTTCGGTCTGTAGTTTTAGCTGAAACTGATGTCCCAGGTTTTAAATCCACATGACTCTTTGTCCGAGTGTACTTGTGACGAGTGTCAGGCTTGCCACAGTAAGCAGCCCTGGTCCTCTTAGGTCTTGTTCTAATGTGGACCTTTATCCTCTAACCACTGCAGATTTCTGGGTTGTTTCAATGGAGTTTTTGATGTCAGCAAGTGGACAGGGCAAAGAGCAAAGCTCAAGTATCATTCAGAAATACGAACCATGTCCCTCTAGTTCTCAGAGAGGTCCACAGCACTCTGAGACTGGAGGATGGAGACATTAAAGCTACACTACCTTCAGAAGTCTCCTTAGCCAGTAAGATTGACAAAGGCACTGATTGGGTCAGAAAGGAGCTTGAGGAGCTCTGGAGGTCCAGGAGAACATCCTCACCTCAGCCTTTGGAGCAAAGGCCAGAACTATAAAAGTTTTCCTGGGTGAGACAATGTTAATTAAAAATATTTGGATGTACAAGAAGCAGTTTCCCCACAGTTCCCAGAAGAGATTTTATGTGGAGAATATGTACATAATGACAGTCATAAGAACATGAGAAATCCTAGCTCATTTAGGAATTTCAGGTACTTAATAGCTGTGTTCACATGAGAGGTATCTAAACAAGCAGTAGGTAGGGTCTTGGTGCACAGATAAGGATCTGGGGACAGTGAGAATCACAGAAGGACCTTTAGGAAGGATAACAGAGTCTGGCCTTCATTTTTGAAGGGCAGGATGACCTCGGGGTGTTACAGTAAGGAGGGGGGATGGTTAGGGTGAGGCTAGGGTTCAGCAGAGGATAAAGGCTATCCAGGTTCCAAAGTAACCAGGTGTGGGAGTCTCAGGAAATTGAGTGTGGAAAAGGTAATGACCAATAATTTTCAGGTCTTTAAGGGAAAAAGTGTTTTAATTTAGCTTTATCCTGGATATTCCAAAGCTACTCTGGGATAGAAGTTTCTGGCCAGCTGGGGAACTAGAAACTGAAAGTATTGGAGGGATGGACAGTCAGATATCAGTAAGAAAGGATGGGGCCTGGGATCTTCAGAGATCAGAGGACAGACGCAAGACGGAAAGGAGCCAGGCTCAGATTGGCTCAGAGTCCAGGCAGTGGGAGTTCAAGCCATGCGTTCAGAAACTCAGTTCAAATGCCAGCTTGCCTCAACTTCCCCATCTGCAAAATAAAGGTACCCCAAAGATATCAGGTGACCCTAAGACACACCACATGTAGCACAGAACATGGAAAATGTATCATTCCATGCCTTGCCACCATTTTTTTGGGAGATAAAGGCAGATGATATTTGAGGCGAGGTGGGAAAATGAATGGTGGGTCCGGGGCCCTGGCTTATAGGCTGAGAGGCTCATGATGTGTGCACTCACACAGAGGGCGTTGAACTCAGAAAGCCACACACGTGGTAGGATGCTCTGCTCAGCCATCCTGATGATATCTGAACAAGGACCTCACAGGGTTAGTTTGTACAAGGATTTATCCAGTTAAGTAGCCACAGTGAAGGCCCATGGGCAGGAAAGGGAATGGTACTTTTGAAGCAAAGTGGCCCTGGGTATGCAAAGACCCATAGGCACACAAGATTCACTCAGCCTGTCTGTGGAACAATGCATGTGGGCTGCATTGTTTCTGACCTGAGAGAGCTGGCTATGATGAAGTAGAGAACAGCTCCAAGTAGAAACTGGTAGAAGGCTAGGATGCTAAATGCAGTCCTAGGAATTCTGTATGCTCTCCACTGAACAGAAAGGTGGCCTGCTGAGACTTGAGGGGGTAAGTAAAGGATGGTTCCAGAAGAAGTCCCAAGGACCTGGGGTTGAAATGGTGTAGAAGCTGTCAGGAGCTGAGTTCCATAGAAGGGAGACCAGACCCAGGAAGTGAACAGGCAGAGCTGTGCTCTGATTTCAGAGCCTTCAACACTTTTGCTTTTGTAAACAGACTCCTTTTCCTCAGGAAGGCAAATATATAAATTTATATTAAAACTATATTAGTGAAAAGACAAATTCTCAGTACTCTATGCAAACCGGATTTCTTCTTCTTCATCACTGGTGGGTGTTGTATTTACCTTACTTAATAGGCAAGCCACTTTGACATTGGTCAGGAAGTTCCTCAGATCTTCAGCTGGGATTCCTGGACCGTCCTGGAAGGTTCCATCTTTTTTTCTCTACACATCCCTGTCAACAGGGGCCTGCTTTGTCTCTACATTAATTTCTCAAAAATGGAACGGATGGCTTTTGAGCCTGTAAAAGGCACAAGTACCTGACTGACAGGTA
This sequence comes from Tokudaia tokunoshimensis, assembly GCA_036184795.1. NCBI lineage: Eukaryota > Metazoa > Chordata > Mammalia > Rodentia > Muridae > Tokudaia > Tokudaia tokunoshimensis. The sequence goes on along the minus strand of BTHU01000005.1, from coordinate 80,374,661 downwards.
AAGGGTTCGGGGGAAAATTCCCTGAGACTCATATCTGCAAGTACTTGTGACTTTTCCCCTAATGTCACGTACATCAACCTTGGGTGCTAGGCTAGCTACAAGCCACACCCATGAGGTGGGTGGGGAGGTTTAGTCATCAGCAGTCACTGAGGAGACTGTCTGGAGAAAAGAAATACCATTACCTGTCTGTCTGTCTGTGGCTGCAGTATAAGTCACTGTGGCTTTACTTCATTACCTCCTCAGAAGACAGCCATTGGTGATTCATCTCTGGTACTTCTTGCTCTCCTCCATAGAACTGAGAATGGTGACAAGATGGCCTGATTCAGCAGCAGCAGCCCAGCCTTCCTACTTTGGCATCTCTGTTGCTGGATCTACTTGGATAGGTGAGCAATAGCAAGAGACGAGGTGCACTCATTTGGGAAAGCAAGCTAGGTCTGACCTAGTTGACTCTTCTGGTGTCAATCTTCAAATCACTGTTCTTTAGACCCCTTCCTATTTGGAAGAGAAGCATGCATGAGTGAGTGGGTAAGTGAGTGAATGTCTAAATTTTGCTGGTCCCACTTCTGCCCTCTAATTCCTGAAGTCAAGAGACAGAATCCAACTGTTTCTGAATCCAGGAGGAAAATTAAGCAGACAGGAAAACTGTAGATAAATTTAGACCAAAAAAAAAATGGGGGGAAACTGAGATGGGGTGAAGAGAGCATTTGGAATCTTGATTCACCAGAGAAGTATCCAGACACATTCCAAGGTAACATGTGTGGCCCCTGTGATCATTTCATGATGGGAGTAAGAGCTTGTGTTTCAGTAGCAATCACTCTGGTCCAGGTAGCCAGCCAACCATATCTACACAGACGCCTTCATGTGTGTGTCTCCCTGGGAGGCAGGTGCCCAAGTCAAGACGAGAAAGGTCATGATGCAAAGACGGATGACCAGAAATGGCTCATTTACATACAACTTCTTGCTTGCTCATGCAAGCTGTGCTATGGGGGGGAAAGCTATGATGATCTCCAAGCTTAAGAAGCCTAGGAGATCTTAAAGACTAAGAGGGAAAGGAAGATGGATGCAGGAGCCTGGAATGCAGGAGATGGTCAAAGAGCCAATCCGGTGAGAGCTCTGAAAGATAGGAACAAGGGTCAGGGAATGGGACCCTGCTCTTTGAGACATCATGGGAGGGATGCAGCTTTCCAAGGTAAAAGCCAGGTGTGGCTCTGAGTGTGGGTGGATGAATCTCTGTGAAGGCAAAAGTCCCTGGAGCTGGGGTCAAAAGAACACCAGATGGAGTGATGCTGGTCTTCCTGGGACAGCAGGGATCTGGGGGAAGGGGTAATAATCCCATGTTTAACCAAATTTCAGCTTCCTGGGGTATACATTTTAACAGAAGAGTGTGAGGATAGTAAGTTTTTAATGTTCAGAGAGATATACAATAAAAGATCCCAAGGATATGTGTGTGTGTGTGTGTGTGTGTGTGTGTGTGTGCAGGCCTACCTTCCTCTACAGTGAACAGCTTGAAAAGCAGTCATTACGGAGAAGGTACTAATACATGACAGCTACCAAGAGGGCCAGAGACACAAGCTGGGGCTTCCTTCCATTCTTATTCAATGATAATCATCTCAGAAGTTCACTGGGGCTCCTAGATTTTTCCTGCTCCCAAGACTGCACTTTGAGAAGCTGTGTTCCACTCTCTTGTGCCTCAGAACAGACACACATTGTATCTATTCAGGACCCAGTAGACAGCTGCACTTTCTACATGTGCCTGCCGGATATCTGGTGTGTGTGTGTGTGTGTGTGTGTGTGTGTGTGTGTGTTTCTTTGTGTGTGTTTCTCTGTGTGTGTGACTATGTGTGTCTCTGTGTGTTTTTCTCTGTGTGTGACTCTGTGTGTGTGTGTGTGTGTCTTTGTGTGTGTATACTTCTGTGTGTTCACAGAAGGTCATGCAGTAATGGGGCTGAGAGTGGGTAGATGTGCTACAATTCACAGCTTCCAGAAGATGTGCTGGAGCATGGAGCATAGAATACTGCCATCTAGGACAGGCAAGCTGTAGGGTTGATGTTGCTGGGTGCTGGTGAGGAAGACAGTAGAAATAGCAGTACACAGGGAAAGTGAAGAATGGAGGCTCCCTCGAGGCCTTTCAGAAGTTCCAAAGTCGGTGGTCTCCCTTTCACCTCCAGGATCGTCCTATGGGCCAAGAGGAGCAATATTATATGAACGGATAGTTGACTAGAATGGGAAGAGAGCTTGAAGCTGCTCATGAACCATGAGGAGAGAGGTGTACAATGAGACAAATTAGATCTCTGCCTCCGAGGAGCTGTCCTCTCAAAGCTTAAATTCATATGTAATCAAAACCGTTCAAGTTTTGTCCCTGAGTAAAATCTGTCCTCACCATCGCCTGCCGGTGAGTGTGTGGGCCACCTCCATTCCCCAGCCACCATCCCCCTACTTTGTGGTCCAGTTTAATTAAGAGCTCTGCCAGTCCATTAGTCTCAATCACCTCTCTAATTGGGCACCAGCTGTGTTTTCTCTTGACAAGGACTCCTTTATGGGACTTCTAAAATGCATTACATGAAGAGAGGGGGGAAAAAAACTAACAGTTTCTGGGCTATATGGTCATAAAACCAGAAATATTTGTTTTTTACACAAATGAAAAGTGCATCTTTCCCTCTCCACCTCCCTCCCAACTCGTCTCTCCCAGAAAATATCTTTTGAAAAGCTGGAAGGGAGGGAATTGAGTAACACATTCCCCATTTGTTCGGGTTCTGAATATGAACGTTGATTGTGGTTTTGCATAATCACAGGTGTCAGTGCATAAAGACACGAGACATTTCCTGGCAGAAATGTGAGACTGGAGAAATTGAGCCATGAATGGCTCCATTTATGGATACTTACCCATGATTGACAGAATGACTATTAGGAGCGAATATTAGCAGAGCTCTTTGAATGGGCTTCACCTCGTGCCAAGCACTTGACATGGATTATCTACTTTACATCTGGCAAGAGACTGCGGTGCGTTCTCCTTTCCCCCATTTTCACATATCAGAGAAATGAGACCCAGAAAGGTGGTGTAATTCATGTTCAAGACCAAGCAGATCACCATTGGTTGGCCTCAGACCAAAATTCCTTTCTGCTTCTCTTCACCTAAACCATAGTATTAGTGGATGGGGCCAATTTGCTCTGTTTGCAACAACTACAATGTCAACAGTGACCCCTCATATTTGTCCAGAGTTCATAGCCATAAGCTCTTCTACAATTGCTGTCTCCTATGATACGACAGCCTTGTGAGATAAACAAGCAATTACCATAATCCTTATCCCAAAGGAGGGATCGAGGTAAAGGCAGGACTGTTTACCTGAGTGTGTATTAGCAGTAGACAGGAGTAAACTTTCTGACTCTACTGCAAACCCAGTACATACGTTCCTCCTCTTCCCATCCTTTTCCAATGTACAGACCCATCCATTCATCCAGACAATCATATTATATTCTGTTTCCCTAGCCTTATTATTTATGTGTCTATTCAGGACCCTGCCTTGGGGTGTGAACTTTACACAACACAAGAGGAATTTATCCTCTTGTTGATTATATTTCCAAGCCTCCAGATAATACCTAGAACTTAGTGTGCTTAACTGATACTATTGCTGAATTCATTCAAGGAAACATTAATTTATCTACTCAATAAGCACTGATTTAGCACCCCCTGGGTAGTAAGTACAGCGAGGTCTCAGGGATACTGCAGTGACCTAGGCTGGTCTGATAGCCACCTCCACAGAGCTTTCATGCCAAAGGAAAGAGTGGGGATTGACAGACCAGTTCAGAAGACCCTTGCTAACTGGGAGGTGTGGTATGTGGAAATTAACAGGGTAACAGGGCAGAAAGACTTGTATCAGAACTGTTCAAATATGTGAACTGACTTCACAGCACACAAGACATTTCCAAGTCATCTTGGATTTGAAAACTTAGATAACTGTACACTTGAATGCAAGGCCTGGTTGTGTGTATAGGGCAATCCTGAGGAGGAAGCTCCTGAGTGGCCCCAAGGACTCATCAGAAAATGGTGAAATGCTCCAAGCCTTTGGTAAAGCAGATGGCAAAAGACCAGCTGGCACGGTGAAGGGGTGGCTGAACCCAACGTGCGAGGTGGCAAGAACAAAGAAGGAGATGACTGTGTCCCATGTCCAAAAGTACTATGTTGGGCTGGTTAGATTTCCATGCCAGTTTGACTAGGCTGTCATGCCCAGGTACTCAGAAACATGAAGCTAGGTGAGGCTGGAAAGGCCTTTGTAGAAACAGTTATTATCTATAAGCAGTTGACTAAGTAAAGGAGATTATTCTCATCTAATTGGCAGCAGGCTTCTCCGGGAGAGTGGAAACTCTGCCTGTGGTCTGCAGCTACAGACTCATAATTTCTAGCCAGCCAGCCTGTCCTGCAGGTTTCAGACTTGCCTAGCCAGACCATACTCTTTCCAATGCAAATCCCTTGAAATCAATCTTTTGGTAGATAGATAGATAGATAGATAGATAGATAGATAGATAGATAGATAGGTGATAGATAGATAGATGATAGATAGATAGATAGATAGATAGATAGATAGATAGATAGATAGATAACTTCGAATGTCTTATTGGCTGTTTCTCTGGTGATCCATACCTAATTGGTGCACATCCACCCACATATATAACTAGGCTAGACATTGCCCTGATGTGAGGGAAAGAAGCCAGGGAAGATTTAGGCAAAGGAAAGAGGTATCAGATTTATGTAGCTAAATAATAGCTCTGAGGTGGTCTTCTCCAAGGAAGAGCACACCAACTGGTTGTCCAGCGCCCAGTGGTCATCCCTGAAAACATATATGCAAATAACAATACACAGACCACACAAGTTATATTTAGGACTACATGTATGTATATAGATGCATATATGTAAGCAATAACATTTAAAAAGAGGACATGAATTTGAAGGAGAGCAGGGAGCAGTATATGGGATGGTTTGAAAGTGAAGGGAGAAATGTAATATCATGATCTCAAAAATTAAAAATGTATCATATATATATATAACATATATATATGAAATAAGTTGGAATTAAGAGTTAAATGAGCAAATGATAGAAAAGGGGGAAAAATGGCTTTGACTACTATGTGCAGTGGACTAGAAGGATTAAGACTGGAGACCAGGCAGGAAGCAGTTTTCTAGACTCTGCTATAGCAACAGGAATGGGTCAGAAAAGACCAGGGCTAATTCTAGCAATATTCTCGAAGAAGAATTAACACGGTTTGGTACACAGGTGTGTGGAGGGTGAGGAAGAAGGAACTGCGATGATGCCAGGTAAGAAGTATCTTGAAGGAGACTAGGGAAGAACCTTGAACATATGGGCAACAGGGGAAAATTTCCTGAACAGAACACCAATAGCTTATGCTCTAAGGTCAAGAATTGACAAATGGGACCTCATAAAATTATAAAGTTTCTGTAAAGCAAAGGACACTGTCAAAAGGACAAAGCAGCAACCAACAAACTGGGAAAAGATCTTTACCAACCCTACATCCAACAGAGGGCTAATATCCAATATATACAAAGAACTCAAGAAGTTAAACTCCAGAGAGGCAAGTAACCCTATTAAAAAATGGGGTACAGAGCTAAACAAAGAGTTCTCACCTGAAGAATATCTAATGGCTGAGAAGCACCTAAAGAGATGTTCATCATCCTTAGTCATTAGGGAAATGCAAATCAAAACAACCCTGAGATTCCATCTCACACCAGTCAGAATGGCTAAGATCAAAAACACAGGAGACAGCAGTTGTTGGCGAGGATGTGGAGAAAGAGGAACACTCCTCCACTGCTGGTGGGATTGCAAGCTGGTTACAACCACTCTGGAAAGCAGTCTGGCGGTTCCTCAGAAAACTGGGCATGACACTCCCGGAGGATCCGGCTATACCACTCCTGGGCATATACCCAGAGGCTTTACCTGCATGCAATAAGGACACATGCTCCACTATGTTCATAGCAGCCTTATTTATAGTAGCCAGAAGCTAGAAAGAACCCAGATGTCCCTCAACGGAGGAATGGATTCAGAAGATGTGGTATATTTACACAATGGAATACTACTCTCCAATCAAAAACAATGAATTCACGAAATTCCTAGGCAAATGGTCAGAACTTGAAAATATCATCCTTAGTGAGGTAACTCAATCACAAAAGAACACATATGGTATGCAGTCACTGATAAGGGGATATTAACCCAGAATCTCGGAATACCCTAGACACAATTCGCATATCAATAGATTTCTAAGAAGATGGAAGGAGAGACCCCTGGTCCTGGAAAGACTGGATGTAGGGGAATGCCAAGACAGAGAAGCGAGAGGGGGTTGAATGGGGAAAAGAGGGAGGGAAGGGGGCTTATGGGACTTTCGGGGAGGGAGGAAACAGGAAAGGGGAAATGATTTCGAATGTAAATAAAAACTTAGAAAATAAAATAAAATTTAAAAAAAATATAGAAAAAAAAAGAAGTTATCTTGGCGGATACCAAGATATCCAAGATACAAAGATCATCAGGTCTGTGTTCTGTTCCTTTGAACCTGAGAAGAGCCCCCCCCCCTGGAAGCCCCTTCTTTCAGTTGCATCTATTGAGTGGTAGTGCAGCTCTGATATAGAATGGTGGCAAGGAGTGTGAGGCCTTTGGGAATGGGTTAGGTTTGAGAGAGGAGTCAGATTGCTGGGTCTTGGAGTTCTTACTGAGAAATGCTCTAGAGAAGAAACTAGGCAGTGAAAGGCAAGCAGCAGAAGCTCATGGTGAAGTCACATGGACAGTGTGTGAGTGGAGAGGAAACACTCATGGAAGCAGTGTGAACCTACGAACTAGGGCCGAGAGAGGACCCCAGAACAGAGGCTGCACACTGGCTACAGAGGGAGGAGGACCAAGAGAATCCTTGAGCAGAGGATGAAGAGATTTGCCTTTTAATTTGCAACCTTGAGGTTGGCCAAGATCACTTCCTTGTGGGAGAGGAAACGGACATCAAACTGTCAGTCTTTGAAGCAGGATAGAGACTAAGGTAGGGAAGGCAGCATCTCCAAAGATTCCCCACAGTATTTCTTTCAATCGGGTGGCTGCGCATTGATCACTCATTCTGAGGCACAGATGAAGTTAGCTCAAAATCATCCCAGGATAAAAGAAGCTATGCCCTGTGTAATACAGCAGATAAACATACTGCACATGACCTTTTATGACTGGGAAACAAACTGGAAAGATAAGGCTGAACCCCAGAAAATGTAGCACAAGAACCTGCAAGTGTGTAGAAACACTTTCTCAAAAGGAACCACCTTGTCTTGAAATAGCGTGTTCTTCTGAGTTGATAAGAGAGAGGACTGGGAGACATCCCAGTCCTGAGCCTCCTGGTAGGACATGGACCAGAGATGCTGGGAACTGTAGATGGTTACAACTATTGTGAGTCCTGAGAGGACTTTCTCCTGTGCCGCACACCCATGGTCTCTTTGCTCATCCCCATGCTATAGAGAAGGCTTCAGCTCTCTCTTTTGCCTTCACTCTATTGTTGTTGCTGAAGACTGAAGGAAATGAGGCCTAAAGAGGCAGATACTTGCCAGTTTCACAGCTAGTTCTGTACATAGGAGACCAATGCCCATATCTGCCAGTGGCCAACTCCTTAGCTTTGGCACATGTGTTCAGATATATCTAATGAGCACGGGACAAGAAACTGGTCAGCCTTCTCTCTTTGGCTCTAGAACCCTACGAAATTTTATCATCCAAGATCAGTTTTCTCATCTCCAAAATGAGTATAATGCAGCCTACCCATGTTGCAGGATAAAAGAAAGCTTGGCAAAGGAGACTCAAGGTCACCAACCTCAGAGTGGATGCCAAGTGTGTGTGTGGTGCATGGGTATGTGCACAAAATCAGCCACACTTTACGCTAGCTAATCAGGACAAGTGCCCTGAATTCCAAATCAGACCAACCAGGAGTCTAATAGTCGTCTGATTGCTACCGATTGGCTTTTATGTCATTTTTCCTTGCTGGTTCCTGGGCCCTCCACTCTAAAATCTTGTAACACCAGTTGAGCCTAGACCAGACCCCCAATGATAACCCCTTACCCTCATTTACAACCATTACTACTCAGTCACAACTTCTCCCACTGAGCCAGGAGGACACCTGATAGCTGCTCTCAGCTCATGCTTCCTATAGATGAGGTAAGATTCTGTGGCTCTCAGGGGCATGTTTGCTGAGATGCAAAGTCTCAGATACAGGAAGCCAGTTAAACTTGGCAACAAGAAAGGGCATGGTCTTGCAGCGCTTATTGGAGTTCTGTCACCTGGAAGCACAGATAGGCTTATTGTTGCATTGTGTGATGATTTGGATGAGGCTGGCCCTCATAGGCTCAGATTTGAATACCTGGTCACCAGGGAGTGACACTATTTGAAAGGATTAGAAAGTATGACTTTGTTGGAGGAAGTGTGTCACTGAGGGTGCCCATTCCTAGCCCACATTCCTTCCCTCTCTCCCTCCCTCCCTCCCTCCTTCCCCCTTCTTCCATCCCTCCCTCCCTTCCTCCTCTCTCCCTCATCTCCCTCTCTCCCATGCCTTCCTCCTGCTCTCTCTCTCTCTCTCTCTCTCTCTCTCTCTCTCTCTCTCTCTCTCTCTCTCTCTCTCTCTCTCTCCCTCTGCCTGCAGACAAGGATGTAGCTCTCAGCCTTTGCTCCAGCATCTCCCTGCATGCTGCCATTCTCTCCCACTACGAAGATAATGGACTAAAGCACCAAAACTGTAAGCAAACCCCAATTAAATGCTTTTAAAAATATATGTGTGACTTGCCATGGTCATGGTGTCTCTTCACAGCAATAGCACACTGACTCAGACACTTGGGTCATGGTTAGACTGCTTTACCTCCAGTTGGGTAATAATAATAAGGGGCAGGATGCTTTGCACATGCAGACCGAAGGAAAGGGAGCTGTTTGTGTGAAGGAATCACGTTTAACTTAATATGGGAGTGAGAATACAGTACAGGGAAATGGACCAGGTAAGCCGTCTGACCACAGAGAGTAAATGCCTATGCTGATGTTTGCCCAAAGAATTGAGGGAAATAGTTTAAAGAAAGTTGAGGCTTATTTGGGGGTCATAGTTTCTAGGGTAACACTACCCAAATATTCCCCGTTGCAGAGCTTAGACAGTAGGATCGTTGTGGTGGGTTGGATCTGAACTGTGTCTGTCCCATGTACCCCCGTCACGTGTCAAAGACTCAGTCCTCAGCTGGAGGTACAATATGATCAAGCAGTTCTCAACCTGTGGGTCTCAACCCCTTTGGGGTTGCATATCAGCTATCCTGTATGCCAAATATTTACATTACAATTCATAATGGTAGTATAATTACAGTTATGAAGTAGCAATGAAATAATTTTATGGGGGGAGTCAATACAACATGAGGAATTGTACTAAAGGGTCACAGCATTAGGAAGTTTGAGAACCACTGGGAACATGCCTACCTTCTCTTCTCTCCTGACCACCATGAAGTGAGCAAACTTTGCTCCTCACATACTCTTGCCAGTTGTCCTGCTGTGCTGTCCCAGAGCATGCTAGTAGCATGAGCCAAAGCCCATGAAATCATGTCCCCCAAATGAGTCTTACATTCCTTTAAACTGCTTCCCTCAGATAAATACCAGACATTGCCAGAGCCCATGTTTGAATCTTAGCTCTGTGGCTTCTTAAGAAGTAAAGAAAGCTATTCTGTATTTTCTACCAGTGGTACTTTGAATAAAAATGGCCCCCATAGGCTCATAGAGCCTATGGCGCTATTAGGAGGTGTGGCCTTGTAGCAGTAGGAATTGCCTTGATGGAGGAAGTGTGCCACAGGGCCTTTGAGGTTTCAAATACTCAAGCCAAGCCCACTGGTTCTCTTTTTCTGTTGCCTGTCCATCTAGATGTAGAACTCCCAGCTACTCTCCAGCACCATGTCTGCCTGCATGCTGCCATGCTTCCCACCATGATGACAATGGACTAAACGGCTGAACTATAAGACAGTCCCAATTAAATGTTTTCCTTTATTAGAGTTGCCATGGTCATGGTGTTTCTTCACAGCAATAGAACACTGACTAAGACAATACCCCTCTTTCCCCATCTAAAGTTAATAGTGGAAACTTCCAAAAGTCTTTGTGAGATTTAAGCAAAATAACATTCATGAAGCATACAATATTCAAACTCTGGACGTTGAATACATCCAATTCAATAAATAATTGCTAATTCCAAACTCTCTAATAATTCTATGGTCTTGGTTCCATTTTTTCTCATTAGTGCAGAAGAAAATGGGGGTGTTAGGGAGTATAAATCCCAAAGGGATCAGAGATAGCTTGTCCAAAGTTACCCAGATAACCAAAGGTAGGTAGGCACCGGAGCTCTAGACTACTTAGCTTTCTTTCTGGAAGATAACACACAGTGGGCCATGAGCTTTCTAAACACAGTTGGATCAGCTGCAGGGCAACAGAAAATCATGTTCTTTGGCGTCTTATGCAACAAACCATATGGACCCTCGAGCTCTTACATAACAGGCCCAATGCTAGCAAGAGGAAGTTTAACAACAACACAAAAAACATTCACAATAGACCACCATATGTTCCCCTGTTCTCTGACAGCAGCTATCCCTACTCCTACTCAGGCTCCCACAGAATCCTTCTCGACCAAAACAGTCTATTCCTAAGTGACTCAAGTGATCGATGGCTTTATAAAAAGAAGCAGGTGCGAGGACTATGTGATTCTTCATAATAAATTCATTTTATTAACTCTTGGGAAAGCCTAGAAACCTTTAACCTGCACTCCTCAGTCTTGCTTAGAGCCTGGGGCTTCTCTAAAGACAGTCTGACCTGGATGACACAGATCACCTCTGCGAGGGAAGTTAAAATGATTCCAATTTCCTTTGCCACAAGTCGAACACCCCAGGTTGCTTGGTCATCCCTATATTTGGTCATAAACTCTCTGATGACATGGTGAGTTCATGCTCAGCTTTCGCACTTCGAGTTTGCTGCAGGCTTTCTGGGAGTGTCACTTCTGAGATGGAACACAGCTCCAGAAGGATGTTGTGAGCTGTGAGCATTGCACTAGGGGTCTTTCAAGAACTCCAGGCCAGGTTCTTCCTTCCCACCTGCTTCTGGGACCCACTCTCCAGCCCTGGGGTCAAAGTACTCATATAAACTCCATAATACAAATGCCATTATTGATCATTGTGTCCTTGAGTAGCTAAGACAGACTCCACATTCTCTGTGCCTGGTGTTCCTACCTGCCCCCCTTCTTCACTTCCTTAGCACTGTCATCCATTCGACCTCTGAGATCCAGCCCTCTGGATGTTCTTGTACCCCAAAGTTGGCTCTTCCTCTTTTGTTTGCTCCACTCACTCACCCCCCCCACACACACACACTATCTATGCACTTGTTCCCTATCTTCCAAATCGCAGCTTAATTTCCCACAAATGCTCACCAGTCCTGTTTGGCCCCAGTCTGTTGCCTCTGCTAGAATTGTCTTACCTCACGGCTTTTCTCCCCCAGCTTTCAACTCACAAAAGTGCAGCAGCTTTCTCAACACCATGATTTGTACATTGTCCCTTTCTCCTGTTCAGTCAACAGGCTCCGTGACCAAGAGTTAGACTGGAGTAGGAGCTTTTGGTTAGATAAGCAGAAAACACAAAAACACAAAGGCCAGAGGGAGTGCACGGACCAGAGGGAACACCCCGCAACCAGCCAGGCAGGAGAAAGACCATGTGGTGCCTGACCATAGCCGTAGCTGGACAAAGGGTCATGCACTTTAGAATATATTTCTTTTACAGAGATAATGACTCAGCAGAGCTAGATAACCAAGGAAAAAACTAAACAAACTGTCCCAGTGACTTCTAAAACCAGCTTCCCAGGCCATCTGTGGCTAACCATATATGGAGTGCTTGTACAGAATGACTGGACACTATAGGAGACCACACTTTTAAGATCCCTGTTCTAGGACCTGGCTCTCTGCATTCACCTTCTTCTAGATATCTCTTTGGCTGAGTTCTCCAGTCCAGAACCAAAGTCCTCTTCGGGAACTGCATTTTCCTTTTTTTTTTTCTCAAAGATTTATTTATTTATTTATTTATTTATTTTATATTGTACACTGTAGCCGTACAGATGGTTGTGAGCCATCATGTAGTTGCTGGGAATTGAACTCAGAACCTCTGCTCGATTCAGTCCAAAGATTTATTTATTATTATATGTAAGTACACTGTAACTGTCTTTAGACACACCAGAAGAGGGTGTCAGATCTCATTACGAATGGTTGTGAGCCACCATGTGGTTTCTGGGATTTGAACTCAGGACCTTCGGAAGAGCAGTCAGTGCTCTTAACCGCTGAGCCATCTCTCCAGCCCGGAACTGCATTTTCCTAAAAAATATTATTTTATCCCAATAACTCACACTAACATCAATATCACAATATAAAACATTCCAACTTTTAAAAGTTACACAGTTTCTAGAATTTCAAACACTTTAAGAGTTCCGTCTCTTTAACAGAATAGAATTTCTCCTCCTGTTCTATTTTCCAGTCCCACCTGCATGATCATCTATGCACAACAAACCACAGAGCTACTTTCTATCAGCATAAATTTGCTTGTGCTTTCTAGATTTTTATACAACAATTTACTTTTTTCTCTCTTTCTTTTCACTCAGAATGATTCTGAGATTCATCTACATGGCTATATGAATAAACTTGGCTCCTTTGTGGTAGCTGAGTAGTATTCAGTTGTAGCAATATACCACAATTTAGTTAGTCAGTCTTCTTTTAATAAATAATTACTTTGTTTACACTTAACACTTCCAAACATATCTGATAAATATTCATATACAAGTAACTTTGTAAACATTTATTTTTCTTAACAGCACATTTTATATCTTATAGCACTGCCAAACTGTTTTTCAGAATGGCTATACTGTCACAGACTCCCACGCCAGCCCCTGAGAGACCTTACTGTGCAACTCAGTCTTACTACCCTAAGTCATTCTGATGGCTGTGGAGTGGTTTGATTCCATTTCTCCCAGGGATGCTGAACACCTTTCTATATCGTCTTGCCATATATTTTTTTAGGTTGGGTGTCTGTAGAAAGCTTTGAGGTTGTTTCTTCAAACTGAGTTTTAAGACTTAGTTGTACATTCTCTATCCAGGTCATTTATCAGATATATGATCTACACATATCCTCTCTCACTCTGTGGCTTGTTTTATCTCTCTCTTTTTAAAGTTTTCCCATTTTTCCCATTATTTTTTCACTTTGCATACCGATCACAACCCCTCCTCTCCTCCTAGTCCCTCCCCGCCCCACCCCATGACACAGCTCCTCTCCCATGCCTCCTCTCCCTCCCCTCTGAGAAGGGAGAGGTACCCCTGGGTACCAACTCATTTTAGCACCTCAAGTCACTACAGGACTAGGCACATGCTCTCCCACTGAGGCCAGACCAGGCAGCCTAGCTAGGGAAACAGGATCCACAGGCAGGCAACAGTCAGTAGTAGTCCCCACTCAAGTTGTTGGGGGACTCACAAGCAGTATATCTGCTACATATGTGCAGGGGGCCTAGATCCAGCCCTTTTATGTTCTTTAGTTGGTGGTTCAGTCTCTGGAAGCAAACTACTGCCACCCCACCCCAGCACCCCACCCCCGCCAAGTCAACTAGCATCCAGGTAGTTAGTTGACTCTGTTGGTTTTCTTATGGAGTCCCTGTCACCTTTGGGTTCCTCAACCTTTCCCTCAACTCTTCCACAATACTTTCCAAGCTCAGTCTAATGTTTGGCTATGGGTCTCTGCATCTGTTTCAGTCAGCTGCTGGGTGGAGCCTCTCAGAGGACAGTTATGCTAGGCTCCTGTCTACAGGCAAAACAGAGTATCATTAATAGTGTCATGGATTGATTCTTGCCTGTAGGATAGATCCCAAGTTGGGCCAGCCATTGCTTGGCTGTTCCCTCAGTCTCTGTAACATCTTCATTTCTGCACTTCTTGTAGGTAGGACAAATTTTGGGTTGAAGGTTTTGTGGGTGAGTTGGTGTCCTTATCCCGCCTCTGGGAGTCCTTTCTTAATAGCATTTTTATAAAAATAAGTTTTGAAATTTGTATGAGGTCAAATCCATTAATTTGTTCTTCCAGTGGCACTTTTGATGTTATAGCTAAACTTCTTGACTCTAGAAGGTTTATAGTTTTATTTTTGTTCATTTTGAGTCAAAAGAAGGTATGGATCAAGGTTAAATATTTTCAAACATAGATTATCCAATTATTCTAATACCATGTGCTGAAAACAATTTTGCTATATCTTCTAACTTGACTTTAAATATACTTTTACTAAAAATCAATTTCTGCAAGCACAGCATAGCATTACTAATAGTGTCAGAGATTAGTATCCACCCGTGAGATGGATCCCAAGTTGGTCCAGTCACTGGTTGGCCGTTCCTTCAGTCTCTGCTCCATTTTTGTCCCTGAATTTCCCTTATACTGGAGCAATTTGGGATAAAAAGTTTTGTAGGTGGGTTGGTGTCCCCATCCCCCCATTGAGGGTCCTGTCTGACTACTGGAGGTGGTCTCTTCAGGTTCCACATTCCCACTATTGGGCATTTCGACTAAGGTCATTCATATTGAGTCCTGGGAGCCTCCCCCATCCCAGCCCTCTGGGAATTTCTAAAGTTTCTCCACACCCCTACCACCTCAGCAGCTCCATATTTCCACTCGTCCCCCCTGGCTCTCTGGGTCTCTCACCCATTTTCCCTCATACCTGATCCTGCCCCTTATTCTCTCCCCATTCCCTCTCCCACCCATGTCTCACCCTCTCTCTGCCTCCTGAGATTATTTTGTTACCCCTTTTAAATAAAATTTAATTGCTCTCTGAGAGGTTCTACCCCGCAGCTGGCTGAGACAGATGCAGATACTCATAGCCAAGCACTGGACCGAGGTCGGGGACCCCTATGAAAGACTTAGGGGAAGGACTGAAGGAACTGAAGGGGATGGCAACCTTATAGGAAGCTCAACAGTTAACCTGGACCCCTGAGAGTTCTGAGAGACTGAGCCACCAACCAAAGAGCACACGGGGACTGGTCCAAGGCCCCTGGCACATATGTGGTAGAGGGCTGCCTTCTCTGGCCTCAGTGGGAGAGGATGCACTAATCCTGTAGAGACTTGATGCCCCAGGGTGGAGGAATACCTGGGGGGGGGGGCACCTTCTCAGAGGCAATGGGAAACAGGGATGGGGGAAGAATTCTGTGAAGGGAGACAACATTTGGGGTGTAAATAAATAAAATAATTAATTAATAAAAATAAAAACCAAATTCTAAAGAAAAATTAATTTCTGGGGTTGGAAAGATGTTTCGGGTGTTAAGAATGCTACTGTCCTTACATAGGACTGGGGTTTGGTTCCCAGCATCAGAATGGAGTGTCTCACAGTGATCTTGAGCACTAGTGGACTGAACATCTTCACCTGACCTTTGCCAGCACCTGGGTGTACACACACACACACACACACACACACACACGTATATATAAAGTTGCTCTTATGTATGTAGCTTTCTTTTCTGTTCTGTTTGTTTCTGTGTTTGACTATCTTTATTTTTAACCAATACCACACTTCTCTGAAGCTGTGTATGTGGGTGAGCATGGTGGGGGGGTGCTCTAATAGATGGATGCCAATGTCTTTTTTTCAGTATAAGGTGAGCATTTAGTCTTTCATCATTAAACATGATATTGGCTGTAGGTTTCTCATAGATTTCTTTTTACTAATTAGTTCAATAATTAGTTTACTGCATTAGACTTTTTGTAAGTACTGCTTTAAGGAAGTTCCACAACTTTGAATATTTTTATTTTCCTTCAGTCAAAGTACTTTACAATTTCTCTGTGATTTCTTCTTTCCCCACGTGTTACAAATACGATTGTGATCACTTTATTTCCGCTAATCCTTTGTTGGGCGGCTGTTTCCCCAGCACGGAGAGGCTTCTGCCCGTGTGTGTGCTGACCAGAGTCCTCTACAGTCTTCAGGCTCTGCTATCTGTCTGGCCCTGTCCTATTCAGCCTTCTGCCCTGTGTATTCCCTTTGTCTGTGTTTCTCTGAACAGTTTAATCCAATCCTGCTTGGACTGCCTGGGTTCATTCACAGGACACAGCCTGGAAATTCTCCAGATCATTAGGCTGTGGGTAGGACTTCTCTTATGCGCTCCATGTCATTCAAGGATTGCTGTCCTTCTCTGCTTTCAGATTGCTGGTTTTCTGGGGTGTGTGTGTGTGTGTGTGTGTGTGTGTGTGTGTGTTGGTTCGGTCTGTAGATTTCTGATAGTAAGAACATCTTCTGTTTGTTCTAGTAGTTACTAGTCTAACTCATTTTTTTTTTGAGGCAGGGTTTCTCTGTATAATCCTGGCTGTCCTGGAACTCACTCTGTAGATGAGGCTGGCTTCGAACTCAGAAATCTGCCTGCCTCTGCCTCCCAAGTGCTAGGATTAAAGGCATGTAACACCACTGCCCGGCTTAGTTCACCTTTAAGTAACATCTTCCTCTGTACTTTTTGTATAATACCTACAAGTTTACTATTATGAGTCATGGAACAGTTAAGGTGTTCATCTTTCTCTTGTTCCTCTTCTTATTTAACTGATTTCAGTCAACATGTTTCTTAGTGTGTATGTGAGTATAAATTGTTATGTGGTTAAAGTCGTAGTTCTTTCATTTGTATTTTAAGTATTTGTTCTCAATTCTTATTGGGTCTGTGGTATAATTTTCTTACAGGGCAATCTGTAAAAGCTGCTGCTTTAAGCAGGTGTGTTGGCACTGCATGTCTCCAGAGCATCGCCCTGGGAAGTAAAGATAGCACTTGAGCTTTCATTCCTCAATTATCAGCTGTTCTCTGACCTTGGGGTCACTCTTTCACCTATTATAGTGCATTTGTTTGAATGACGGTGGCCTCTATAGGCTTATATATTTGAATGTTTGATTCCTACTTGGTGGGATTGATGGGAAAGACTAAGAGGTATGGCCTTGTTGGAGGAGGTGTGTTACCAGGGGTAGGCTTTGAGGTCTCAAAAGTCCATACTATTCCCAACCTAAGGCTTGTGAATCAGATGTAAACTCTCAGTTACTTCTCTAGTGCCATACCTGCCTGACTGCTGCCATGTTTCCTGTCATGATTGCTATGGACTCTTCTACTGTCTAGAGCCATGAGCCTCCAGATTGAATCTTTTCATAAGTTGCCTCTGCCATGGCAATACAAAAGTAACTAACAGACTCTGTCAGTTTCCTAATCTATAAAAGGGGGTCACCAGAGGTTGGAACTCACTGACTGTTCTTACAGAGGACCTGGGTTCAATCCCTAGCACCAACATGGTGGCTAACAACCATCCATTTTCAGGGGATCTAACGCCATGCTATGGTCTCCACATAAACTACATGAATGTGGTACAGAGACATACATGCAGGCTAGATACAAGCACATATAAAGTAAAAATAAAGAGTTTAAATTTTTTAATGGGATAACAAGGTCTTTTTTTTAATTGTTCTGAGACTTGAGCATTATAGTAAAATGCTTATTATAAAATACCATGTATAGAAAGCACTTAGGAAAATTATAGTTACTATTAATAAAAATTAAAATGGACAAACATTTGTGTAATATAGATGGATGAATACCTATTAGCACTGTGCTAGTGATATTCATTCCTGTTTCACTTAATTGTCACAAAGAATCTGTGGCACACTCATGTCATTTGCAGCATGGGGGCAGTGAGACTACAAGAGGTTAAGAACCCAAGCAAAGTCCACCTGGCACACAAATAAAAGTGGCAAGGTTAAGACTGAAATAGAGCCAAGATCAGCTACTACTGCTTTGCAGCTGCCCTTATTAAGCTGAATATTGGCCTAGTAATACACACACACACACACACACACATGTGCACACATACACACACTCAGTCACATGGACACACATGAGTACAAACACATATAAGTACATTAACTTTATTCTAAGAACAAACTTGACCTTAAAGCTCTGTGTACAGACGGGATACATCTGGACAAATATAACATGGCTGTTTTTCCTAACCCTAGGCTCACAGCCTGACTTGCAGACAAGGTACATACGGAGACCTTCCTAGATACAGTCCAAGAAGAGGAGAGAGTGGGAAGGGCTGGCCCTGTGGCCTGCAGGACCATCAGCACATCTAGTTTCGCCCAGTCCCAGGGGTATGTCAAGGGGATCATACCATAGACAAGTCTGGTTTATTCAGCACTTTCCAGTTCCCAGAGCTGTGCAGCTCCATGCCCTCCTCTACTTTCCTCAACAGCTGAAGAAATAGTGACTGGAGGAGGTGACAGTAATCTCCAACCTCCCAAAGATTTGTCTAGTGCTGTACCCAAGATATGGCTCTGATTCATGGATGATATCTAACCTTCCACTCTTCTGAAGAGGGCATGACTGTAAGGCAAATGTAAGCATTTGACTAGATACCACATGCCTGCAGCACTATGAAATGACCTGTAACGGATACATCCTACAGGCTGACCTTTGTTCCATAGCCATTTGTTTAGGAGTTCACTAGGTTCTAAGCTCCATATGGAGCTGTGAGATACTCAAAGGACTTATAATGTGTGTAATGAAGGAGACAGACTCACATATCACATGTTCAGTTTCATAGGGGAAAAGTTAAAATAAAAGCCTTCATTTCACCTGTGGGATTTGGGACAGTGTCCCAGAAAGAAGCCACGGGTGCCAAAAGAATAGGATCTGACATGGATGAAGGTGTTGATACACATAAAAATCATGATATGCATATATTTTTAGCACACATTAAAGAAAAAGAAATTTTCATACTAAAAAGATGAGTGTTCTTTATTTTTACATGAAAAATGAAATCTTTATAGAATAACTGATACTACAGAATATTGAGCTTTTTCAATGTGCTTCTGAATTGATCTGAATTTTAATTTTATTCTAATGAATGCTTAGAATCCTGCTTCACATAAATACATAGTATGAAATGATAAAAATAAGTTTAGGGCCACTTCAGAAATTGTTGGAAATACCTTCCTAATCTCAACCCAAATTACATTGAATGATTTTTTTTCTTACTCAAGTCAGAAGTTTTAAGGCCCAACCCTGAAACTCAAGATAACTCAAATGTAGATTAATTTGATACTTCCATACTGCAGAACGATAAGAGAAAAATATTAAATCTTGTTTTTCATAATTAAACCATTATGTTTAATTATGAAATTAAATGTGAAATAAGAGCAGACATTAAGAAAAAACTAAAATTTATAGCACATAGAAGTCTTAAATCTGAGCTGAAATATTTCAGGGGGCATTTGATGGTGTTGGGGTGCATGCATAGTTCAAAGTGTATAGGTTCTGTGTTCAGAACCAAAAGTAGAAGCAGCCAGAAACCCGCAGACTCATCATGCATTTGGTTTTGAAATCACTTTTTGTCATTGCACATTCAAAAAATGTTTCTTGTTGCTGGATTTTGTTTTGTATTTGGAGTGTGTGTGGAGGTGGGGGGGTCTCAGTTATGTGACCCTTACAAGGACCCATATGTGGAGCATGATCCAGAGTTTAAAAAGTTTGACAAAAAAAGGACTAACAGGAGAGGGCTGTGAAGACACAGTTCAAGGTGGAAGCCCACACAGAGCGTGGGTGGTGGGCCTGGAAAACCCTCTCTCGAACCCTGGAAGAAAAAGTTGAGTTCTGTAGTGAGTAGGTTCTAAGCTGGCACTGCAAGCTTCCAGCCTCCAATGCTCACTAATGTGGACAAGATGCCTCATCACTCTGCACCTTAGTCTCCTTATCTGGGAAATAAAGACAGTAATAAAACATATCACCTTCACTTATTGCTGGAGATGAAATGATTCAACGCACATAAAGCACTTCATGCTATATCTGGTTTTAATTAAGCAAGCAATAAAAGTAGGCTTATATTATGCATACACCCATTTTTCTATTGGGGAATCAATGTTTTATGACTCTAAATGACTGGACAGGTTGTTCAGTAGGGGCAGGTACTCTGTGCCAACAGAGGGCCTAGGATGAAGCAGGCTTTCAGTAAATATTTGTTGAATGAGTAGAAAATGGCGGTGCAGATACATTTGAGATGTAATAATTAAATCATGTGTCCCTGGCTTACTGAGTAACCATTAGACAAAAGGTAAAGAAGAGGAATAAAATGGGCTTCCTAAAATGGGTCTTACATGGCCAAGGTAGGGGAGGTAAGAAAAGAAACTGGTTCATTCAGATATAACCAGCCAGCCTGGGCAAGTGCAAACCTATAGCAACCAAAGAAGCAGAAACTTTCAGCAGGTCTGCTAGAGTGCAAGCTTCATTCACAATTTACATAACCTGTATGTCTATGTCGGTGCCCTGCATGTCAACCAGAGAAGTAGGACCTGTGTAACCGTTGTCAGATCAGGAAATGAAGGATTGAAGAAAGAGCTTTCTTGTAGGTGACGGGGTATCGTGACGGCTTTTATTTTCAATGACTAGATATCTGTGAGGGTGAAAGAAGAGAAGAAAGAAAATCATCATTAAAGATTAAAGAAGAAAGAACTAGTAACCAGTGTTTCAAGTGAATGAACACCAGAAGTCCTCTTCCTTTTTCCCTTTCCTGACATATCAGAATATTTCTATGATTGCCAGCTTCATAGTCACACATCAAATTGCAAGGAAGATGACTAAACATTTGGTAGAGTGTACACACACACACACACACACACACACACACACACACACACACACACACACACACAGAGAGAGAGAGAGAGAGAGAGAGAGAGAGAGAGAGAGAGAGAGAGAGAGAGTTCAAGGAATCTAAAAAATGAAATGCCTGGTAGTCAGGATAATCATCCAGTCCTTCGTGTTTAATCCTATCTCAAACACTGGGTTCTCAGAAAATATGTTCTTTAGTCAGGACATGTATAAGACTGGCATCTGTGTAGGACTGACTGATGATGGATCACGTAAAAGATGGTGATCCTATGATACTGTTTTGTCTAAAGACAACATTGTAGCTGGCTTAGTTTGTGTAATTTTATGGCTGTCACATAGCCACTAAACCACCTAATAACACATTTATACCACACAGCCTCTCATTAGGTCACACACAACTGTGTTCAGGATAGACTTGTCTGAATAGCTCCTGTTTGAAATTGATAAGCTCTCCTTCGATTCAGGCTTAGGAAGCCAGCTTTATTATAGTTATTGTACTAAGAAGGGACACAGTCCATCCTGGTGAGAAAAATGTGACAAGGACCATTTTGGGGAAGGCATGGTGCCAAGAGCTGGGGCAACTGCTCAGTCTCTCTACAGTAAGGAAGCAGAGAGAAGGCAGGAAGTGAGACTGGACTATAAAACTTCAGGACCTGCTTCCGTGACCCGCAGCCTTTATCAAGACTCAATCTCCAAAAGGTCCCATGACCTTCAAAGCAGCACTGGTTGATGAATAAGTATTCAGATACATGAGCCTCGGGGGATATTTTCACATCCAAGTCACACTAGTACCAGAGGAGCACATATAATAATAATGTCCATAATAAATTAGATGATTACTACTTTGAACATCCAGTGAGTGTTATATATTGCTGAATGCACAAAACAAAGTAAAAGAAAGGAAAAGTGAGCTTCAGAGGTGTTGAGGTGGCCATGGTCAAGTACATGAGTAGCTGGGCTCTGGATCCCAGCTTGTCTGACTCCTCTCCAGCCTAATTTTTATTTTTATTTTTTTATGTGCATTGGCGTTTGCCTGCTTGTGTGTTAGATCCCCTGGGGCTGGTGTTGCAGACAGTTGTGAGGTGCCATGTGGGTGATGGGAATTGAACCCTGGTCCTCTGGAAGAGCAGCTGGTGCTCTTAACCACTGAGCCATCTCTCCAGCCTCTGACTCCTAAGGCTATAGAAAAGCCCTTAGCCATGCATTGCCCCCTCAGCTGCTTGGAATTTAGGGCTGGCAGAGTTTAAGATCATCTGCAACTCCTAGTGGAAGCCAAGACTCATGCTCTATCTGCAGAGACGAGATGAGTACCCCTGTTCGGACGCCGTTACCAGTCCAAAAGGACCAGAAGGTTGCTGAGCAGGGACCAGGAGGCTGCTCTCCAGAGAACTAGACGGAACGTCACTCTGCCACTTGCTGGCTTGCAACCTCCAGGGAATCACTTAAATCCTACAGGCCCTGTTGTTTACTCCTTCTCCTCAGTGCTCTGCTCCTGCAAGACACTGTTCAAAATACAGAATAAAGGCTTTTGCTAAATGTTCTCTTTGTATTCATAGAAATTTGTTTCTTGTTTCTTTAAATATTTTTTTTTCTGATTAAAAAGTGACGCTTACCTATGAAAGAAAAGGCAACTTTGTTAAAGTGGTATAGACTTGCCAAAGGAACTGGAGAAAAAAAGCCTGATTCTCTCTAATGTGAAAATATTACATTGAATATATGAATTTCAAGAAGCATAGAGAGGCTTCACACAGCCATTGATGTTTTCCAGGGGCTGTGGCCTGTCCTGACATTCTTGGCTTTCCTCTGGAAGGTACTTGTATTCCTGCTTGCTCTTTAGGGTTCAAATATAATGTGAATGATGGATTATAAGCCCTATATTCTTTTGAAGGCTGAAAATGCCATAAAAGCCTCTTGAGGAATTTTTTTCCTTACCAAATAATTCATTCAACAAACTCTTGCTAAAGGCAGGCTGTGCCCAGGGTTGTGTAAAGAGATACATTGCTTCCCAGCCTACAAGGAAGGCAAAGAGAGTGTGTCAGAGGACCCAGGGGAGATGTAGGCCCTATCCCAGAGGAAGTGAAAAAAAGATTGTGTCTTGAAGCATGAACTGGGATTTCACTGATGGCCCAGTGTAGATAAGCCATGACCTGTACAATCTTTTGCTTCACCTCCCACTATGAGAACATAGAAAGACATCTTCCAGCAGTCAACACAGGGCAATTGGCAATAAAAGGAACTCAGTGATGGTTATAGTATAACCACAACACCTGAAGGAACTAACCACATGGCCACCTGATTCCATGCTGAGGTTTTAGAGTTATGAAGAATGGGCCCCAGTCCCATTCCATATACATTGAAATCACTGATGAAATGGTAGGTGAAAATGGCATCCTGGGAAAAGATATTGCCTTACCTAGTTACCAGCTTCCTCCAGCCCTCTTGAACATTGACATAGCATCCTGGAAACAGTGTGTTCAAAGTAAGGCATTCATCCCCATAACTATACTCCAACCAGTTTGGAAGCAACACAAGACTTCCCAAACCACTCTGATATCCAACTCCACATGCTTGAGGACACACTGGGTGCCTTAGTTCTTAGCATTTCTCCTTGATGTTAGTTCACTTGTTTGGTTGAACCAGGCTGCCCCTTCCCTTGAAGGGGAATACTTGGAGAAGTCTTGAGAGTACAAGAGCAAACCCAATAGTTTTATCCTTAAAATCCATACTTTTATCCTTAAAGTATGGTAGCGGCATGCTGTAGACCACGAGCAATGTGTAAGAGTCACAGATGCTGGGAACGGTGTTGGCAATGTGGAGAAGATGCAGCTAAAAATGGAGACCTGGAGTCAGATCACGAAGGGCATTGAATGTCATCTTCAATGAGTTTGGACTCACCCAGTTGGCAATAGTGAGTCTGTGGTGCTTACTGTTCAAAAGGATATTTGATTATGTGATTCTTTAGGTATCAGGGGGCATGGGAAAAAACTAAATAAGATCAGTGAAAGATAGCAGTCATGAAAGCAATTTCCCCATTTAGTTTTGTGGTCTCAACTTGCTTGTCCTTCTTGTTAACACTGTCTGTTCCCTACCATACCCCAAATGCCATCATCAAAGAATTGTATCTCAGTGGACACACTTGAAAATCTTGAAGTCCAGCCCAGTCTCAGTCAAGGTTGCATTGAAAACCACAGCTAGTCCAGGCTCATTGGAGATACAATACAAGCATCTGTATTCTGAATATCTTATCATGAAAAGTCCCTGAAGACTTGTTCTCCCTGTGGAAGAGGATATTGTCTTGTCTCCCTTCCATGAGCGCTCATCCTGACTGAAGCTACCTGAGACCCCAAGTCAAAGCCAGGAAACTAATGCAAAGATGGCAGCTAGGCCTTTCGGGCTATTCAGAGCATAAATACAAGACAGGCTTGAAAGATAAGAGTCTCTGTGTCCTCAGATATCTCTGAACATTCTTGTGCTCAAAAGGATTCCTGCAGGTGGTTGAGCAGTTGTATCTGACAAATGAGTTGCAGGCTCTTTGGCCTCAGACCGTATTTCCTCAGCTTTAGAACTGGAGTCGCAGAAGTCCTTTCTCTCAGGAGGAACAGGGCAATGATGATGCTTGGCCCGGTGCCAGATACCAGGACCTGCTCAGCAAACACTGTAAATATAGTTATCGTAAGCTCATGAGAGCCAATGGCTGAGTTCTGTGCTTTCTGTTCCTTCTGTGTGTGACCCTAACCTGGGAACACAGGGCAGTCAGTACAAGTCCCACAGACAAATGACTGACCACTCATGGTATTTAATCTAACTCTGAGGGGGGGGGGTCATCTCCAGAGGGGAAGATGAATCCCAAGAGGTGAAGGGACAAGGTCAAGACCACATATGAAGATTCAGGCAGACCCGGATTGGAGCCATCCCCTCTCAGGCCTAGCCATGCTTTTGATTCTCCCGTTGGTACTGTCCCTCTTTCTGTCCCTAAGTAACACCCAAGACCTCAGCCGGTCTTCATTCAGTGAGCCTGTCATTTGTAAGTTCAGAGCACTTACTGCCCATCCGTCCTGTACTGATCAGACTCTACAAGCTGACAGTTTTGCTGAAATCCACCTTCTGAATTAGGGAGATGAAGGGCAGAGAAGTAAAATCAGGGATCCCAGTCTTCCAACCAGTAAAGCTCAGAACTGAACCTGGGAGATTGTGGTCCTAAGGCTGTGGACAGAGAGGGGTCCGCTGCGGAGGGCTACTTAGGGGAGGCACAATACAAACAGAGACATGGTGGTAACAAGTGTGTACAGCCTGGGCTGCAGGCAGAAGAAGAGGGGCGGAGGTGGTGGGGATGGATCAGAAAGTCTCCTGGAGCAGATGGTGGCCACCTTCTGGCATCCAGGCTTTACCAGCTTTTCTCCAGGTTGATGAACGTGGGGAAAGGGAGGAGGGGAGGCTATGCAAAGGAAAGGAGGTCCCTTTGCTGAGGCAGACAGCTGTGACTCCGCCAGGGTGGGGCGTGGTCACTCAAGGAGAGAGAGCTAGGTGCGGGACACTTAGGATAAAGAGGCAGGATAGGAGGATCACGAGTTCAAGCCTGGGAGTTGGAGAGATGACTCAGCAGATTAGAGGTCTTGCTGATCTCCCAGAGGACCTGTGTTCTCCTCCCAGCAACCAGCATAGGGCAGCACCGAACAGCCTCTAACTCCACTTCCTGTCTTTGGAATGCCTTGGGCACTCACACGCTCGCGTGTACACACACACACACACACACACACGAGAGAGAGAGAGAGAGAGAGAGAGAGAGAGAGAGGTATAAGGGGAGAAGGAGAAGGAGACACACAGAGGAGAGAGGAGAAAAGGGGAAGGGGAGAGGGAGAGAGGGGGGAACAAAATGCTTGGGTTTATTTTTTAGTGAGTTCAAGGCTATCCCCAGCTATTTGGTGAGTTAGAGGCTAGTCTAGGCTATACAAGACCAAGTCTCAGAGAGAAAGAGAGAGAGAGAGAGAGAGAGAGAGAGAGAGAGAGAGAGAGAGAGAGAGAGAGATTAGATACTGACCCAGGGTCTGAGGTGAGCCAGTTACTTCTGGAAGCTTCAGAGTCCTCACCTGTACAGTGGACATAATGCCTGCTTTACAAGTTTCTTTAAATACTAAATGAGACACACGCTTGAATACGTCCTGACTCTTCCTTATTCACCTCATAAAACTACATCCCTCAATAAAAGTTTTTAAATGCGCATATTTTTACTTATGCTCCCAGGAGCACTAAGAATCTATCTCATGATTAGTCATACGCCATAACAATATAATTAATAATAATGTTAATTACTGCTGATTGAAGGCACTAAGTGCTTAATATGTATAATCTATATCTAATCTAACCCTCAGAGCGTATCTAAAGATAAGTATCATTACTCCCATTTTATGGGTGAGGATAATGAGACAGAGAAGTTAGGAAATGAACACGGGTCACCCGCTGGGTAGGGATAGGTCTGGCCTTTCAGAAAAAAAATTGTGCATCTACAAAAAGGCCAGAGTGGGGAATGCCCTGAGTTTGGAGTTCATGCTGGTCTTCGTGATCTTCCTCTGTTTCTTTCGTAGAAAGAAAGCAAACATTTTAAGTGTCCACCGAAGGAGGGGCAGCCTTACAGATGAGGAAGAGGGGTCAGAGCGCAGGCTCCTCCAGTCTCCGTTGCTGTCCTGCAGAGGGGCCAGGTCCCTGCGCTGCCCCTTCCCACCGTGGGTGGCTCCCAGCGGCAGGGAATCACATTATCTGTTGGGAAGGCGTCCAGCACCCTCCTCCCGCCAGCCAGTGTTTGCTCAAGGCCTGGCTCTTTAGAAACTGAAACCCGCAGCCCGGGCTGCCAGCCTGAGGACGCCCGCGGGCTCTGCCCGGGCTTTACCTTCTATGGGGAGGCCCGCGGAGGGCGGAGCGAGCCGGCGCCGCTGACGTGGCCGCCCTGCCCTCGCCCTGGGCGCCCGCCTCCTCCGCGCCGGGTGTGGGAACGCGGGGCTGGGAGAGCGCACTGCGCGGGCGTGGGAGCGCAGGGGCAGCCGGTCTGGTGCGGGAAGCTGGGGTGCCGAAGCGCGGGCGGGGCTGGCGGTGGCGGCTGTGAAGGGCAGGGGAGCAGGTCGTGGGTCTCAGCGCTAGGAGAGCAGAAAGAAAATAATGTCTGCTCTTTATATTTGGTGACAGGGACCGAGCCTAGTACCCAAGAAGCGCTCAGGACAAGGTGACTGTGTTACTGTCCTTGCCTATCCGATAGGCGGACAGTGTGCCCTGTGAGTTTATGAACTTTCTTCCTTCACAATGTTTAGGCACAGACTGAAGTTGATGAGGAGATCCGTGAGCGGGTAAAGCGTGAGAATGGATAGGGACTCAAACTTGCTGTCTCCCAGCACTGATGTGATGACTCAGAAAGCTTGAGCAGGACAGTAACTGAATTAGAATCCAGAAGGCAAACTTAGAAAAGCACTTTGTAAAAGACAAAGGTCTCTTTCACCTTCAGAGTTCCTTCAGTTATGTCCTCTTAACTACACGATTCGAGCTACTTACCAAAGTAAATAAACCCACAATTTGCTTCCTAAATAATTAATCAAAACCCAGAAGTCACTCAACACATTTTCAATAAATATTCATTGGAAATGTCTAAGTACTAGTTGTGGCCAAGTGCTATGCTGGGCACTCAGAGGGTGACAAAGAAATGGACAAAGGCTATGTCCTCACGGAATACCCAGACTGTTGGACACAGAAATTGAACACCTCAGATACTGACAACCAACTAACCAAAAATACAGGTGTTTCTACAGTGGACAGATAATGTTTTCAGTCAAAAGTAAAAGTAAATAAAGGTGATGTTCCTTTCTCCTCTGTGGCCTCATAAGTAGAGAGAGAATACATGAGCACACACAAACACAGACACACACACACACAGACACACACACACACACACACACACACACACACACACCACAGTATTAGTTCTTTTATGAATCCAGAAAGTGCAAGTTCCTGAGATTAGTAGTATAAGGCTGCATGAAGAAAGACCCTATGGATTGATTCCTGTTTATGTGGCCCTCCTCATAAGAAACTCTTAACAGATGCCCCGAACTCAGTTCTCAGTGAGTAGCTAAGAGGATGGGCTTTGAAGCCAGGTTTTAAGAGTTGACTTCAAGACCTGTCTTAGCAGACCTCTAACCATGGGCCAAGTACTTGACCTCTGTGTGCCTACCTTCCTGTTCTGTAAAGTGTTCTGGATAATACCTAGTTCACAGAATTCTAAGCATTAGAGACGGTGCTTTAAGCAGGTGGCAGGCATTCGGTGTGTGCTCAGCAATGCTGTGGTGCTCTCTGCCTAGAGAATCCTTCCTCCCCCTTTCTCTGCTTGGAGAGCATGTATTTATAGTCCAATGTCACCTCCTCTCTGGAACCTTCCTTGCTTTATTGGCAAGGTAATTGGATGCTTTGTCTTCTATGTTCCCATCTCTTTCACAGCACCTTAGAGGACCCTTCATGCTGCAATAAGGTTTTCTACTGTTGTTTAAGTGTTTTCCTTCTTTATTCGACTACAAGTACTTAAAGAGTAGGGGGCTATATACAATTTACTCCATCTCTAAGAAACCAGGCAGTCCTCTGAGCAGAGTGAGTTCTTGACACTATCTTGAGTTAGTGGGTGGATGGGTGAGTGGGTGGGTGGATTGATGCTGATGGATGGATGATAGGTGAAGTAATCCTCCCAGGATTGTGAAAGTCGAGGTCAGAGTCTGTGTTTAGTTTATGTGGAGAATATCACATTTTTTGAGTCTCTGGTTTGCCGTCTGGATCTTGGAATAAAAGCACTATATTTGGGGGGTCAGAAGTTTAGGGGAGATGTATACATGACAGCACAGGCAGACTGCTAGGGCTCTAGTCCCAGCTCTACCCCCTATTCAAGGGATGATCTTGGACCAGTTCTTAACCTTGCTATAGTGGAGAAGGCAGAACACACTAACAGGCTGTTCAGAAAATCAAGAGACATTCTCTGTAAAAAAGCCTGGGGCCCAGGGTATATATTCTTGCCTCCCTTCCACACCTATCCCCTTGTCTGTTCTCCAGACACATGGGCCTGGACGCTCAGTACCCAAGACAGCTGTTCAAATGCCATATTTTGCTCTGAGTGACTAATGCCCCTTAAGCCAAGGTTGGAAAGCTGATTCCCAAACCAAGTTTAAACTTGAGTGCTGAGTTAGAAGCAGGGAATGTGGCTGACTGGTTGATTTAATTAATAAGGACACTTTTGAAAGAGAGCACTTTTAAAACCAACAAACATTCCAAGGAAATTGAAAGCAAGAGCTAATCCGTGATTTCATGTGTGGGTTTCTCGTGTGACTGAGAGAGTCCTTATGTAAAAGTATGATTAATAAATCGTCCAAAGCCACGTGAGTATTTCTCAAACTCTTAAGAGCAGTGGGTAGAAGTGGTTTTGGAATCAATTAGCCAGTTAAATCGGGTACACTGTTGTAACAAATCTTAACTGTCCTTCTGTTCTATTGTAATATATTCTAATAAACTATTCAAAATTCTCCAAGGTACACTCACCAATTACAAAGCCAACAGCTATAGCAGAGAAAGGGCTAGAAGATACCTCTATAGTGGACCTAGAATATTGCCATATCACACATGAAACCCCCAGTCATCCCCCACCTTCTTACTCTGATTTTGAAAAGGCTGAAACGGGGGCACCCGGGGCCTTGGGGACAGAGCTTGCCCATGGCTCAGACGGGGAACACTTGGCAGCAGAAGTCGAAGGGGAAACCTGAGAGTGCGGGACCTGAGAGATGCCCTCCAAGAGGGTAGGGATCTTATTAGCAAAACTAAGCATCCTGCCAAGGAGGGCATGTGTCTGAATACCCAAAGAAAATAGGATACAACTCACTTTAATGTCAGACCTCCAGAACTTGTGGGACTACTTGCATTTCCGCCTTCTTTAAGCCCCCAGTCCATATCTTGAGCAATGCATGTTTCTGTAACTCTCTCCTGAAAATTACCTTAGAAGCCCCTGTCAGAGAATCAGTTTCCCTCCTTCCCCCTATATGCTTAACAGTACATAGTGCTCCCATTGAGAGCTCACTTCAAGATACTTAATGATTTGCTGTCCAGCTTCCTTCATCTCCCCAAGCTTCCTCTTTTTCTTCGTGTTCATGGAGAAGTAATTGGCCCATATGAAACCACAAGTGCTTGGAGAGTTTGATTTGTTAGATACAGACCTGTGAAAGCTTCCCCACCATCCAGCCAGCCAACATTTTCATAACCTTGAAGTTGTGTCTTGTATTGTTTTTCAGGCCTTTGTACACTTTTTCTCTTGTCTCCCTTCAGCAAATAAGCACTTGCCTACTTTCTACTGTTTTCTGTAGATCAGTTTCCATTTTCTATAAATGGAAATATGCCAGAGAGACACTTTTGTGAGCTTCTTTCTCCGAGCACAGTTAGTTGTGTTGGCACACCAGTGTCAATGTTCCCCTTCTTTGGTCTGTGGATTTTCTTGGGGGACAAGAACTGGGCCCATCTAGAACACAGCCCAATGCTGAGGTCAGGATGTCTTTGGGGAAGACCCTAATGGGATAGGAAGAGGTTGGGATTTGCTGCCAGGATACATATGCTGTCATCCCAGCCCCCATTGCTCGGAGCTGTGAATTCAGGAGATACCTGCTTGTTTTGGACCCTCAATTTCCTCGACTGGGAACTGGGGTGATGATAAAGCTCTTTTCTCTGAGAGAGTTTGTGAAACTCCACTGAGCCAGGAGATAAAGTGCTCTGTAAACTGTGAAAGGTCAACCCTGGGCAGGGATTAGGCCTGGATCAAGCCAACACCACACTGGGAATGCCCCAGCTCCCAGTGATATTTAAAGAAAGCCTTGTCCTCCAGGGAAGCTGCATGCATTTGTCAATCTCACAGAAGCAGCCAATAGGGGCTGTGCCTGGTGTCCTTTTAATCTTGGCCCCATCTCTAAAATGTCAAGGATTCTTTTCCTTTGACCCTCCTCCACTGCCTCTGTATGGTCTGTGTTTATTTACAAGGTCTCCTCCCCCCCCCCCCCAAGAGCTCCAAGGACTAGACAATTATTCTTCTGGCCTGGAGTACTTTGATAAGGCTGATAAGGTCAGTCTATCTGCTGCAGGCTCCAAAGAGCAACAGAAAGAGGAACTAAGCCTGTGGAGGGGTCTCAGCCTGCCAGACCCAGCTGTGACTTCCTTTGGCCAGGACTAGGGACAATGACAAGCACAAAAGTAAATATTTGCCTCTTCTTTAAAATCAATTTAACTATGAATTTTTCTTTTGGGGAAAAAAATAAATATATTCTTGATGTAGCAGAAAAATAAAATAAAATAAAATCAATTTGACTTATGAATCAACTGAACTTGAGAGCGATCCTTTCTGATATCAAAGGAGACTTCTCAGCCCTTGCTTAGTAAAGACAATTGTGTGACCTGGAGGGCCTGCAGACTTCAGCCATTCATTTCTTATCTGACCCTGGCAAAGCCACTACCCCTCTCTAGGCTGTAGTTCACAGGAACTACCATTCCTGTGTAGCTGACACGCTACATTTTCTATAGACTTCATAAACTATGATCGTCAATGCTATTCTAAGTAGAGGAAGGTGAACTAATCTATCCAAGGTGCTGTTAGGGTCAAAACTTGAGCTCTGGAAGCCCTAACAAACCAGGCTTAGTCACCAGTCCTCTGTAGGCCAAGTAAGGAGACAAGACACAGAAAAGCCAAAAGCAGAGATTTATTCAACACAGCCACATTGGAAAGAGGTCCAGTGACAACACCTTGGGCCAACCCTACTAATCTATCTTCTTAGACATGAGGCCTTGGGATAAGAGAGCAAGAGGCATGCACAACTAAGTAGGTCACCCATTACCAACCCATCTTTGTTTCTGCCCCTCTTTTTGAATGTGGTCAAAAAAGTCAGGACTGTATGGAGTCTCTTCTGAGATAACAAGATCCTCTGTTGGCGTGGAGGTTTTTCCCTCACAACATGAGATCCCTGGGCAAATTCTAGTTCTTGGGTGCACTGTCTCAATGGTCCAACAGACAAAGAAGGGAAGGACTCTGCTCCCTGTCAGGACAGTTACAAGGTCATCTACAAAACTTCTAGGATAGGAACTAAGCATAACAGAAAATGTGTCTTTTATGAACATGAGGCAGAGTTCTCAAGAAGTGATCTTATTATTTCCTGGTTACTGTGTATAAAAAGAAGCCTCTGTCATTGGCAAAGACACACACCTTAATGTGTTACGTACCCTTATGTAGACCCACAATACACTTCTACATCTAAAAAGCTCTGGGCAATCTTACCTTAAAGGTATATAACTTTATTTCCAAAAAGAAATTAAATTAATCATCAAACATTTTTTTCTTGGTAAATATATATCCCAAGAAACAGGTGTTCCTCAAAGACTAGACTCTTGAACTGAGGGACTACAGAGTTTATTCACTTAGCTATGAGAATCCCATTCATGGGACCTGTTTCTTGTACCTCTAGTGATGAGAAGCTTATCACTTGCTGACAGAGCCTGCCCCATGCTGAACTAGAGTGTAGTACTTGGAACCTCGCCACCCAACAGAGAGACGCTGCAAGCCATATGTGTGCTTTGAGATTTTCTTAGGAGGCACAGGAAAAAAAATGTTAATTAACCCAATGGATCAGAAACCATTTCAAGCCTGTAGCCCATTAAAAATATTTTTAAGGCATTTCGCTGCCTTTTTAAAAAACAAGTCTTTGAAATCTGGTACTCTGCAGTTTAGTGTGACTAGTGTTCCCTGCACTAGACTGCACAGGACTAGAAGATTCTTCTGCAGGTAAAACTGAGCACTTCCTGCCTGTGTCCCCCTTCCATGATCCTTGGGTACAAAGGCATGGTCTACAAATACCACCAACATGACGATGAGTCTTCCTGTTCAATGGGTCCAACATGCTACCAAGTGCCTCCTTCTTCCTCCGATTGCAGAACTCAGTCCTGGGATAGTGTTCACTGTCTCCCTAAGAAAGAACTTTCCACAAGTAAATATGCTCTGTAGACCAGGGGTCTCTCTTGCCTGAAGTGGAGCAGGACAAGTAGTGGTCTTAATCCCACTTTTCTCTTACACCTAACCAACAGCATCGAATTGGTTAACAGTGATTTTTAGGGCATCTCCTTTCTGCTCCCGGGACCAGTTTCCCCATCTGTCAAATAACAGGTTTGAATCTTCTAAGGCTCAGCCCTTTAGCCTGCTCCTGTGTACACCACCAGTCTGCCTCCCTGCTAGTTTCCCCCATTAAAACTAAATCTTCGGTTATTATCTCTACCCAATGCATAATAAGCACATTTTGAGTGCTTAGCGCGTGCCGGGCATGGTGTAAAGAGCTGTGTAAAGGGCATTTCATTTGGTCTTCTCCATAGCCAAGTGAAGTAAGCACTGTTATTATCCTCTTGAATAATTGTGGAAACTGAGGCATCAGGTGGGTGACGCATAGGTCAGAGGCCTAATGAGGGGAGGAGCTGAGGACACCTGCCCAGGGGTCCTTCCCAGGCTCTCTTTGCTCTAGCTGTGAGTCAGGTTCAGTCCTTGAACCCGAGGTAAACTCGGGTCTCCTGTGACAGCTCAGGAAAACCAGGTTTTCCCTTCATATCCTTGTTTTTAAAACCGGAGATTATCCTCCTTCTGTTTTGCAGAGGAAGGAAGCACCGTGCGCCTGCCTTGCTGAGGAAATCCTACCCTTTGCAAACGGACTTTCTTCCCATCTCCTTGACCTTTCAGGAAAGGGGGGAGGCCCCGGGAAGGCTCTGGAAGAGGAGCATGGAGCTGAGTTCGCCCTGTCTAGGGCACTAGTATTTTTAGAGCTGGCTCTACACTGTTTACAAGGAAGCCAGTCCCCTGAGCCTGCCTGCTCCCTCCAGGGAGCACTGGCTGCCAGCCCCACCCACCCGGTTTTGCTTTGTGCTTGGCCCTCCCTTCCTCCCTCCCTGCTCTTATCTCCATCAGCTCCTGGGCTCTATCTGCAAGCGGGTATGCTACCAGACTGCTCCAGGCTAAGAAACCTGAAAAGTTTCCTGCAGAGGACCAACAGTGTTAGGGCACTGGGAAACAAGCTGCCTACAGCTACAGTGGCCCGGGGGCCTTCCCATAGTCCTTTCCAGCAGCCAAGCCAAGGACCTGCTGAGATCTCTGCCTCGGACTTTCTGAAAGAGAGAACCTTAGAACTTGCCAGTGTGAGGGGGATCAAGGCCTGAGTCCGCAGGCTCAGCGGCTCTGCCTACATCTCTTACCTGGTGTGATATTGCTCTCCAGTATGTCTTCTCTTGTCTTGTGACTGTAAGGCATTAATAGGACAGTCGTACGAAGTCTCTAGCATGTGCCAGACATGTAACACTCAGGACCATGCTAATCACCTCTAATTCCGATGCTTCTAGAGTCTAGCTGAAGGAGACTTTTAGCAAAGGGCACTTTCTTTATTCTTTTAGCTCAAAGCTCTTACACTTCTAAGTCTGTGGATAAACTCTCTTCCAAGCTGAATCCCCAGACCACGTGCCTGTAGCCTGAGACAACTATCAGGAGCTGAAATGTTAAGCTTTAGATTCAGTGAAAGACCCAGTCTCTAAAACCTAAATAGGAATGTGATAAAGGAAGACAGGATACTTGATGCACTTCTCTGGCTTATGTGTGCTCATGTGTGCACACATTAAAAAAATAAAATAAACTGTCCCTCGGCCACATACATTCATAAAAAGTTAGTCATGCCATTTTATTCCTTCTCCTCCAGCTCTGACCCATCCACCTCCCATCCTGAAGAAGTCTTGCAGAAGATATCCAAACGTGCTTTTCTGAGTCACAGTCCCTAGCTTCTAGAACAGGCCCTTTTATGTTTAGCTTCTGAGAGCATCATCCAGACCTGTGTTCATATACTTGGCCTAAGTGAACCAGGCTTCCCAGGGTCTGACCCTAAGCTGGCAGTGCTGAGTGAGAAGCTGAACCTAGGTGACCTAGGCAGACCTGTGCCACCTGATCTTGGCAAGGTCTCAGGGATCCTCGGGGTAAATGGCCTTTCTCCATCCTGGTTACAGACTGGACTTCTCCAGAAGCTGAGAGCTTCAGGAGTTTAGCTAGGACAGTTTTTTCCCCCCCACAGGCATTTCCTCTTCTTCCTGGCTACCTACTCTTCCTCCTCCTGTTTTCCACTTCCTCCAACTCCTTGTTTCTTCCTCTCCTCCACTTCCTCCTTTACTTTGTCTTCCCCACAGCTGTGCCGCTAACCAGGATCAGGCTACTTCTATCCTAAGGGAGGATTCAGTACAGAAGACCAGGGCAGAGCTCTTCTCCTGAGGTCACACCTCAGTTCCTCTCCTTTCCATAGACATATGCTGGACGCCAGGCCCTGGGCCAGCAACTCAGATACCTGGCCACTTCTTAGCCCTGGGAAGTCACATATGAAAAAAGATTTTATCTTTGACGACCGTTAGGATCTCAAAGAGTTGCATCCACACTGTTCCACGTTGAAGCTGCTTTGAGAGTAGGAGATGACATGAAGGGATGTCACACCCCTGCTCCCCATCCCCTGCCTACCAGGAAGCAGCAACAATATCCTTGCCTGTAGAAAGGTAGGAGTGAGCAAAAGGACCCGCGCTGACACATGTGGTCCAAGGGTAGAATTCATGAGCAAGGAAGAGTGTTGAGAGGAGGCTGAAAGCGCTCACTGTATGTCACAAACCACAGCGGCAGTGCCTGGAAGCCATTGTCCTGTCCTGTTTTGCACCTGGAGATGACTCAAGTGAAAACGTGGGGGATGGGTTGGAGAAGGACAGAGGACCAGCACCCAGATCTCATGAGAAAACAGTGGCTGTTCTTCTGGACCTGCTTTAACCCCTCAGGCTTTATTTTCTTCATCTGTAAGTCATGTGTGTGTACGACACGTGCTCAGGCAACTCGCCCTGAGTTGAAACCTTCATAACTAAGACAATGTAGAAGGAAAACTCTTTGGAAGCTAGAGATGGTCTTCACTCCTGTCTGGGGCGGCTGTTCCCATTCTGTGAGGGGAAGTCCTCACCCGGAAAACCTTGTTCACACTGGCCCAGGGCCCAGGGCGTGAGTGCCATAGATGTTGGCTCTCTCCCTCTCCATTTCCCTTGTTGACTTTCCAATATGACTGTTAGTGGCTCACAGAAAGACACGCCGTTCAGTATGGCTTTTCAGATATCAGACTTATGCCCCACCTTAGTTTTCCAGGGTTTTTTTTGAGCAGGCTCTGAGGGTAAAGTCCTAGATCCAAGAAGCTTAACAACAAGAGCTCCAGGGTAGACATGTGTGTATCTTATATACCTCCTTTCTTACACCCCCGTGGCCACTTTGGGGAACCAGTGGTTCTCAACCTTCCTAATGCTTCGAGCCTTTAACATAGTTCCTCATGTTGTGCTGAGCTCCAACCATAAAATTATTTTTGATGCTACTTCATAACTGTAGCTTTGCTACTGTTAATCATAATATAAATATCTGTGTTTTCCAATGGTCTTAGGAGACTGCTGTGTAAAAGTTGTTAGACACCCCCCCAAAAGAGTTCACGACCCATAGGATGAGAACCACTGACCAAGCTTACTGCCTAATTGGTATCCTAGCCTCCAGCTTCATCCTCTAAACCATCACCACATAACTGTCCATATGACCTTTGCCATAGACAGTTCTAATCATGACATGTCTTTCTTCTGCAGTCCCCACCACCTCCAGGTCAGCATCACAGACCAGGACCCACAATCCTTCAGTACCTGATTCCCTCACCTGAACTGTGCCTTATTTCTACACAACCTACACAAATTGAATGATCTTACCACATAACCCTGTTCTCCAAAGGGAGACACACTGGGTTGTGCTGTTGGGTGTCCTCTCTCTTGTTGGAATTTGAATCCTAACTCTGTCAACTAGTTTAATGGACACCTTTCCCTCAGAGGCCAGCAAAGGTGCCATCTCCTCTCCAAAGGATCTCCCCCCATGCTCTGTACTCTCCGAGATCTGTGTATAGATGTCTCTAGTACAACATTCTTACCCTAGAGTCAGGAGTCAAGAGCTTCATGCATGGTGAACTACATCTTTATGATCACTAGTCTCTGTCTAAAATTGAGCATTTCCTTCTCATTTACACACAGACTCAACTCACATGAATTATTTCACTAGTTCCTGAGATTTAGGACTAGTTGAAATTATAGTCATTTATAATTCGTGCAGATTGCCTTTAAAAACACTTGTATATTTGCCTATATCTGGAAATAATAACAGTTAACAGCCCTGCAATTCTGGCTGTTTAACTTGTAAATTGTTACTTGCCTATTTTATCTACCTATTTTTCTAGCTTCTGGAAATTAATTGGCTTTCTCTGTCACTGTATTTGTTTTATGCATTTTAAAATGTCATTCTAGACATTTTGGTACATAGGCTGCACTAGACTGACCAAATGTTTCTTGTAGGAATGGTGACCAGTACCCACCACTTTAGCTGTGGGTTCATTTTAGACAGCTCTTACCATAGATGCTGTGTTATCTTGAAAAAGACAAAGGGGTGTTTGTGTTACCTACCTAAACATTTAGCTTAATATGTATTTTTGTTTGTTTTTAGACAGGGTCCAAGAACATTGTCCAAAACAGACTCAAATTAAAATCCTCCTGCCTTACCTCTCCAGGGGATAAACAAATGACATACAACAACAACAAATGGTAGTCCTGGAAGGAGTTGATTTCTGTTCAGAAGATCTGCTTCTTCCCTACTGTGAGTGTTCTCCTCACTAAAGAGATATCATGACCATGGAGACTCTTATAAAAGCATTTAGTTGGGGCTGGCTTACAAGTTCAGAGGTTTAGTCCATTGTCAACATGGCAGGAGTGGTGTGCTGGCAGATATGGAGCTAGACAGAAAGCCAAGATTTCTACATCTAGATGGCAGATAAAAGGAAGAGAGAGAAAGAGAGAGAGAGAGAGAGAGAGAGAGAGAGAGAGAGAGAGAGAGAGAGAGAGAGAGAGAGACTGGGTCTAGCTTGAGCATTTGAAACCTCCAAGCCCACCCCAGCTGGCTCAACTCCTCCAACAAGACCACACCTCCTACTCATACAAGGCCACACCTCCTCCAACAAGACCACACCTCCTACTCATACAAGGCCACACCACCTAATAGTACTACTCCCTGTTGGGGCCATTTTCATTCAAACCACCCAGTTTCATACCATCTGGTAGGTTGTTTCTGGTAATAATAATGATAATAATAATAATAATATATTAATTATTATTATTTTGTTGACTATTTTCTCTCAAAAGAAGGTATGTTCCATGAAGGTGGGGACATTTTATTTATTTTTGTCATCAGCTCCCAGATTAATAATCCAGATCTGTAAGTGTCAAAGCCCAGGCAATTAACATCGGTCCTCATCCTGCAGAAAGAATGAGTGTTGAAGGTCTGCCGGGGCAACTCTAGATAATTGTGAGTAAGCATGGGAAGAAGTCCAGCTTGTCTGCAATGGGTGTGTATGGAAGCATTTGGAGCTTTGGCCTGGGAGTTTGATCTGAGTTCTTATTCTGTGAACTCTGGAAAAGATAGAAGGAGCTGAGTTATTAGTAGGCAGCAGGACTGACAATTGGTGGAAACAGTGTAACCATATTTTATCTTTGCAGAAATCTCTCTTTTTGGAAATACAAGATGAGGACCTAGTACAGAGACTTTTAGTCACTATATTCAAGGGAAATGGTGGTTTGCAGATTGCTGGTGCAATATGGTAAGTGCTGTGGGACTTAGGAAAGGGACCTTCTGTGGCCTTCCTGTCCTTGGCATACCATGTTGTCTGATGGTCACTTACCACAATGGCCATTACAATCACTTATGGAGGTGGGGAGTACTAATGAACTTGACCATGTGGGGCATCTGAGTGATAGCCAAATAAAGGGTCCCAATCTCTGGGACCTCATGGCAAAGAAGAACATTGAAATACAAATGGTGTACCAAAGATTGAGGAGCCAAAGAAGATCCCTTTCTCAAGGCTCTCAACATTTACCAGTTTGAAGCTATATTAGCCACTTTCCCCCTAAACTCTGTCTTTTCACAAGAATTGAAGTTCCTAGGACTTTGTCCTTCCCACTGTAATACTTCCAACACATGGTAAGTGCTCTAGTGTCAGCTTAGTGAATATTTGTGAATAAACACACCTATCCCAAGGAAGCACATAATAACATGAATATCCAGGCCAAGAAAGAGAAGGCAAAGCCATTTTCCAGAAAGAAGAGGCACAGATCAGAAGCATATTGTGGCTAAGGCTACATCTCCTTCAACATTTTTTCCTTTCAGGATTTCCTCTCAATCCAATGAGGCTATACTTGTTTTATGAATGAAGAAACAAATCTCAGTGAAGGTATACGTTTTGAAAAAGCCCACTCAGTTGGTAAACAGAAGGCTCACGCTCACATCTTCTAAGGGAAAAGAAGATGTCTGTGCAATCTCCACACACTATTATGCTTCTTGCCAGTGCACTAAAGAACTCACTGTCACAAAGGTGACAGTCAATTTCTGAGGGGTGGGGAAGCCACTCTAGAAAGATGGAATGACAGTCACATCATTATCTCAACCACCAGGGGCAGCAGCATTCTTAGAACAATGGAGGTTTACAAGTGCTGTGGTAGCTGGGTTCCTTTCATTCATTCCTCACAGCCAGCCTGTGATTTGGGTTCCATTAATGTTCCCAACTTATGTAAAAAGAAACTGAAGACTGTTACATAACTTTCTCAGGCTACACTGGCAGAAATAGAAATACCAGGCTTCAGTCCCACTCTTTCTGTCACAGCCTTAACTGTCTGATCATCTGCCTCAACAGACCACACCCACACCTGATCCAACTCTGGGAGATGATAGTAACTCCATAGCTGAGCATTCTTCAAAGTCTACTAGGAGTGTCCAACTCATGGTCCATGAGCCACACATAGCCAAAGATGGTTATGAATATTGCCTAACACAGTTGTAAACTTACTTAAAATATGGTTTTATAATTTTTTTTGTAATTTTCTTTTGAAACTGTTCTGCCATTCTTAAGTATGAACTTTGCATGGAATAACATCATGCCGTGATTTCAAGAAGTTCAAAATGCATGTTAAACACTCTTGGGGGCTGTTGGAGAAAGGACTAAAGTCTCTCTCTTCAATGAGTTAGTCATCAAAAAAGGAAGGTGATGAGAACTAAAATATCAGTTCTAGTAGATGTTTGCTAAGGTGAGTACATCTGATCAGCTTTAAAATGTGGAAAGAATGCTATTTCAAGAAAAGGCCTCAGCATGTCTATTGCATCCTAGCATAGCAACAGGTTATGGGATAAAGACAGGACAAATCAAAAGATAATTGTGGAGTCTGGAACCTGGAAAAATTGGAGTACTGTGTTAAACTTTTTCATTCACCATTCATTAGGCTGATCAACAGTAGGTTGGTGAAGAAGGAGGCAGCGAAGTCTGATAACACTTTTAGAATGGTAATGGGGTACCCGTATGGACATGCTAGAGAAGGAGAAGACAGGTGGATCACTTGGCACTTGTTGTATAATCAATCACCACATAACTCAGACCTAAAACAAAGGCCAGTTTGTTACGGCCCATAAATCTGTAAGTCTGTGGGTGTCTCTGCAGCCAAACAGTGTTTTGCTCATCCATAGGTTTGACCTCTCCACTGAAACAGTGGGAACGAGTGGGTCATATATCTCTTATTATTGGATTTCTTTTCCCTCAGGACTACCAAGATCAGCAAGAGAAAGCTAGTCCTGATATAGAGGTGCTTTTTAACTTTCTGCTTCTTGTTTTCTAGTATCTCACTGGCCAAACCCAGTTTCCAAGGGTAGAGCAACAGACCTATCTCCTAGGGGCAGGAACAACAAAGTCATATACCAAAGTGGACGCATTGGGATGGGATGAATTTGGTGACTGTCGTTAGAAAGTAGTTTTTATAATGAGCTCAGCAAACAATAGTTGTTGCTTAAATTAAGGACAGCATCATAAACGGAAAGATGATCAAGATATATTTGAGACACGTTAAGAAGATTATTGTGAGGGAGAAGAAAGAAATCTGGATCCTTCATGGGTTTTTGGCCAGACTTACTAGGCAGATGTTTCCTCATACTAATGAAGGGAACTGATAGGAAAAGCAGGTTGCAGTGGTAAACACATTCCAGTTCAGATTAATTCTTCTAGGCTCCAGGGATGTGTTACCTTCCTCACTTGGAGAAATGCTATTTTTCTCATTCTGCTCTCCACTCGGACCTCATGGACCAAATGGACAGGGTGATTTCTAGTGTAATCCTGCTTTTCTGGCCATGGTGGTGGCCCAGTTGTAGAGAGCTACTCCAAAATGGGCTAATGAGAATGTCCCTGCCTATGCAGTCTACCAGCCAGGTCCACCACAAACAGCTCTGCACTCATGCTTCTGTGACAACCTATATGGCAGGGTGTCCTGTTCTTCTGTGGAACTCCAGATACCCAGAATGTGGTACCTTTCTAAAATCCCGCAGAGAGATTTTTATTCTGACAGTCCCAGTGACTGGTCCAAGCAGGGTCTCAGATGCCATGGTAAGTGTGCTAACACATCCTAGGAATTATACTATTAATGCATATCAGGAAGAGAAGTTTCACAGTTTAAAAACTATAGTTTAAGACTAAAGAGTCTTAAAAACTCTATAGATGGGAGTGTGTAGATGTCTATATCCAGGTCTTAGGGAGGAATCTGGTGCATCAGTGAACAGGGAGAGTAGATGGTGGAGTCCCCAGAGTGAAAGCTCCTCTTTCAGCCAGCTGTTCTTTTCTTGGGGCTTGAAAGTTGCATATCTCTTTCAATATTGAGACAGTCTTATATACTTCTGGTTTAAATTCCCCTTTGGAGCTTAACAAGTTAAAGTTGCAAACCATCCAGTCTTTAACCATAAAAGAGAGAAGTTTCTGTGCCCATATTTGGAAAGAAGGGAACAGGCATTAAGGGTAGAGCCAAAAGTGGACTAAAACCACCATCATCAGTTGGACACGTCCTATGGGAGAGGCATCCTATCCGAAGGCCCAGGTCTCAGACACTGGGAGGGATGATGGTGCGTTTGGTAGAATTGACAATAACTCCTTGAGGTAGAAGAAGAAGAGAAAATGAGTTCCTCAGTATTTAAGCATCTACTGAACAATTACTCACCGGGCACCAGAAACTGGGCAGTAGATCAGAGAATGGAAATATGGATGGCATCTAGGCATCGCTGGCTGATATACTCAGAAGTGAGTGCCCACTTGGGGCCAGGAACTACATACAGCACTGAGCAAACACCCAGGCAGTGGGGTCCAGCAAGTAGCTGGAAGGAAGTCATGCTCACACTTCAGTTGATAGAGTCAGTTCGTCCACATTGTTTTGGGAGCGAGTACTTGGAGAAGTAAGTCTTTTTCCACAATTATTTCCATTCATAGACGGGCTCCGCTAAGGCCCCGAAAACCTGATGATTCTTTGACTTGTGTCGCTGAGAGACAGACAGGTAAGCACATAGTTTTAGGAGTTCATGGAGGTCATCCTGGCTTTCTGCCTATATAAATCAGGTAACTGGTATATGACCTTGACCTTGAATGAGTTATTTAGCTCTCATAGTCTTTATTCTTCTGCTACACAGTAAAGACATAGGTACTCACCCCCATGCTAAGGATAGATAAAAGAACAATGTGTCTAGAAGAGCAGTCACAGGGCCACAGAAAGCTGCCTGACACCCATGTGCCCAGCGCTGAACTAAAAGAGCACCGTCATCAATTGAGTCCCGTGAGAGAGGTATCCTAGCAGAAAGAGTTCTTTGAGGCTGTCTGAATCTGTCCCCTGCATTCCCAACTTCCTGAATGGCAGCAGAGGGCCTCACGAACTCTGATGTTCTTGGCAGCTTCCACTCTGCACCTCACAGCCAGAGGCTAACAGTATTATTTGTGGTGTGAGTTACAAGCGAGGGCAAAACCCCTAGAAAGCAGGGGAGGAGGGAGAAAACATTGTAAAAGTTGAGAAAATTTTGTTGCCTTCTTAAGTGATGGCAATTTGCTGAACACCTGAACTCCGCTGGATGCTTGAGGTCTGACTATGGCTTTGTGCTCCAGGGCTCAGGGACCAGGGTCATGTGTAGGGGACTTTTCTTACATTAAGGGAAAAAAATCACTTTCACGATACTAATGAGTGACTTTGCTGCATCAATGGTAACATTGTTAGAGGTTTGGAGAGAAACTTTTGGGGTTTGGGGTGGTTTTATTCTGGGGATTGCTACATATAGCATCTCATACTCATTAAACAGATTCCAAGCCCAGCAAACTGAACACTCTGAGGCCTTTAAGGTCTTAGTGTCCAGCCATCTCCTCCCTGATGACAAAACACGAAGACGAGAGAAATTACAAAGAATGACCACCACAGTCCAATCTGTCATGATAGGATAGAAGCCAGACTTAGACCACAGGCCTCTGGACTATGAAGAGCTCTCTAGCAGTCTTTGAAGTAACTCAGAGGTGACATTTCACCTTAA
Source organism: Tokudaia tokunoshimensis (assembly GCA_036184795.1). Classification (NCBI taxonomy): domain Eukaryota; kingdom Metazoa; phylum Chordata; class Mammalia; order Rodentia; family Muridae; genus Tokudaia; species Tokudaia tokunoshimensis. Next base: position 80,331,436 of record BTHU01000005.1, on the reverse strand, counting down.
AAATGACGACTGGACTCCCCTGTGTTGACACTTTTGCGGCAATAACTTTGAAAGCTGCCTTTTATAGCCCTGGCTTGAGAAGGGCAAACACTGTTATCGGTAAAACAACACAGGTGGCTCATAGAACTGGAGCCAGGTACAGCCAAGCAGGAAGCAAGACCCTTTGCACAGACAGACATGACTCAGTCACCTGTCTGCAATCAAAAGGGTGCCAAGACTCAGGGAGCAGCACAAGAGGCTATCGTACTGGTGACAGCCTTGACTTTGAGGCCAGGCAAAATGAGTTTCATTCCAGTGACTACTCATCTACCTTGACAAGCTCCCTGACAAAGCTTCAAGTCCTCATCTATATACCAGTGACAATGATAGGTCAGTTGCAGGAGTTACATCTCAGAAGCTCAGTAGCCACCATGCACTTTTGGGGCTGTCATCAAAAATCATAGGGTCTGTGTACTAGGATACTGTTGTCAATTCTGGATCTTACCCAGCACAGCCTCTCTCTTCCCTGATCCTCTAAAGTGAAGGATTTGGCCTCAAGGTCTGGAGCTTCAGGATTCTCCTAACAGAGTCTCAGGGCAGAGCATGTGAGAGATGAGAGGCAACAGGCAGGATGGCACCTTATGTTAATGCTGGTGTTCAGAGTTTAAAAGCTTTGGGTTCATGCTGTCACATACCTACTCAGACATCCATTTCTCATTGGACTGCTGAGTCTCAGTTTTCCTTTCTCTGCTCTCTTCCTTCAGGCACAGGAAGAAAGAGACAGGGCAGCTGGAAACACTTTGTTGTCTGCATGAAACTTCTATACATAGGGAGCCAGTTCTTCCCTTGTTTTTCCCTTTTCTTCACTAACAGTGGAATTAGTGGCAGGCAGGCAGGTCTCTTTGAATCTGTGTAAAAAGATGTACTTTGAAGAAACATCCCCCAGAAGTCTGGAGATTAGAAAATGGGGTATCCCAGAGACACCCTTGGAAGGAAAATATTCTCTTAAGACCTGCCGTCCTCTAGACATGGCAACCAGCATGTTGTGTGAAAGGGGACGGACGAGGTTGACAGCTCTCAGTCTGTTGAGCACTCTCAGTACAATGTGTGTGTTCTTGCTTCTTTGCATTTCTTAACCCTGTTTTAAAGATGAGGAAACCAAAGCTCTGTGAAATGAAACAAGTTGGCAACTTGAACTTAAACCAGGTTCAAATGCCAGCAGTCAGTGTCAGGGCCAAGTCTGCCCTGCCTCCTCAGTGCAGATGGTGTTGGAGTTTCATGGGTGGCATGCATACCCACACCCTTCAGACAAGGAAAACACGGCTCTGGAAGATTAGGTTCCCTACATAGGGTCATTCAGAGGGAATGGTCAGTCACTGAGTGGGCCATTCTCTTTTTTCAAAAGTACTTCTTGGGACTGGAGATGTAACTCCATTTGTAGAATGTTTGCCTGGTATACATAAAGCCTTGTGTTTCATCCACGGCATCATGTAAACCAAGGCATGATGGTGTATGCCTGTGACCCCAAGCACTCAGCAGAGAGAGGCAGGAGGATCAAAAGTTTAAGGTCTTCCTCAGCTACTTAATCAGTCGAAGGCCAGTCTGAACTACTTGATGTTTTGTCTCTTTGGCTATCATTTTGACTTATGCATAAATGACTGGCCTGATGACTACATCTTTTCCCTATTATTTTCTTACTTCAGCTCTATTTCCCCCTTAGGATTAGAGATACCTGCTGTGTCGCTTATAAAGAGACCTCAGAGACCCCCAAGACTCATCCTGCCGACTCCCTCAGCTCTGTTCCACTTTAGGAAAAGGACATCCAGGTCCTGCACAGAGAAAGCACCATGTCACTTTAGTTACTTATCACTCTGTGTGCCTAATGCACAATGGAAGCTCATGCTAGTTCCATGGGCAACTACAGTTACATTGCTATCTACTGATATGCTAATGTCCAGTTTTCCAGCTCAGGAATGAGGGGCTATGGACTGGTTCTGCTCTTTTAAGATTATTGTAGTCAAGCCAGAAGTTTATCCAGATGAGCAGAACTAGAGAACTGTTCTGCTTACAAAGCAGAAGAACTTGAATTCTCCTCAGTTCTCCTCAAGTGAGGAGGGCCTAGGCCCCATTCATCCCTCTCTCTCTAACATGCTGACACAAAACAGGTCTCTGGGCAGCATCAGTTGAATGAACTAATAGGAGATTTGGTTATCTGCATCCATCCCTCAAGATTCCAGAAGGAAACAAAAAGTATGTGGTCAGAGTCCAGTCCAGTTCAATTCTCTGGCAATATGTGACCAAGTCAGGTGTTTTCAGGCATGTTGCAATGACCTTTCTGCTACACTCTGTGACACAGGCTGTTGTGGCTCAGGTGGGTGACAGTGCACTTCTGAGATTGCCTCGCCCTTTCCCATGGACCATTGAGCCAATCCATTATGAGTTTCCCACACTGAGTCACAGCTGAGGTGAACTTCAGACCTGGTGAGAGAGGAGAGATGTCCTGTTGGATAGGTGTGCCCAGGGATCCTTCAGGTCAGCAAAAACTGCCAGGGAAATCCCTTGGGAGTTGGGGTGGTGGTGGACTGGGGCAAGTATAAGTGGGTCACAATGGATCCTCCCTCCTCTCACACAAGACTCTCCAAGATCAAAGAGTGTCCAGATCCAGGCATTGTGCATTGAACATATTGAACATCTAAAATAGAAGTGTCCCATCTCAATGCCCAGTGTCAACACCTTAATTCTTGGTCTTGATCATCTTTTGTCTTGACTGGCCTTCTAGCCTTCCCTCTTTGAACCTTCTTTGTAAGAGTGTTGAGTAAGGCTCAGTGGCTAAGAACCCTTTCTGTACCCACATTTGGCAGCTTATAATTCCTTTTCCAGGGAATCTGATGCCATTTTCTGTACTCCAAAAGTACTACACATACATAGTGCATATACAAACAAGCAGGTACTCAGACATACACATTAATTAATTAATTAATTAATAAAAAGAATGTTGAGTAACTGACAGCCATGCCTGCTCTTTTAACAATTCCTCTCAGGGGACACTAACCAAAATCCTGAGAAAATTATATTAAGCAGTGTCCTCAATGATTTAAATACCTTCTACTGGATCCCAACCCTTAAAGGGTTCATTCCACCTCCCAAAGTTATCATACTGGGGACCAAGTATGAAACACTTGAGTTCAGAGACAAAACCACATTCAAACCATAACAGGGGAAAGGGGTCCACTGTCTATGACAGAAAGCTCATCATAATCATGAAGTTTAGTTTTCTCACACATATAAAAGCCCAGTAGGAAATGATCCTAGATTGAAACAGCAGTCTATGGTGGCAGAGGCCCAGGTTGCTTCTGATGTGTTGCTCTGCAGTCTTCAACATGTTTTCAACTTCTTGATCCTTCAGTAAGGAGGGAGAACAGAATGAAAAGCAAGTAAGAACACTTCCCAGGGGCCTGGGGAGATGGATCAACAGTTAAAGAGTATGCCCTGCCCTTGCAGAGGACCCTGCACATACATCAGGCTACTCACTTCTATTGGACCTTAACTCCAATTCCAGGGGATCCAATGCTTTCTGGCCTCTATGGGCACCTCCACTCAGCAGCATACATACACACAAACACACACACACAAACCCACACACACACAATTTAAGAAAGAGCTAAGTTTTCTAACTGAAAGAACACTGATCCAAATGTATACAGATCATACTTTAGTTCCTTCCCTGTTACTGTGACAAAACACTCTGGCCAAAAGCAGCTTAGTGAGAAAAAGGGTTATTTGGCTCACATCTCTCAGATCACAATCCATCTCTGAGGAAAGTCAGAACGGGAGCTCGAGCAGGAACCATGGAGGGACACTGCTTACTTGTTTGGTCCTTCTGGTTTATATAATTCAGGATAACCTGCACAGGGAATGACATCGGCCACAATGGGCTGAGTCCTCCTATGTCAATTAGCAATCAAGAAATGCCTCCTAAAGACCAGTCTGATGGAGACAATGCCATATTCCAATTGCCCTCTTCCCAGGTGACTCTAGTTTGTGACAAGTTGACAATAAAAATTAACCAGTGTAGACCACTTCTGCTTATGTCCCATGAAAAAGAACATAGTTAGAGCAACATCCAGTTGTAATGAAACCAGGCATTGCAGGTTATGTCCCATGACTGCCAGTGGGAAATCAAGTGTGTTGTTGTTAAGAAGACCATAGACTTAAATGCTCACTTTCAGAATATGGATTCATGATTGGTCAAGTCTTCTAACATACTCTTGGACCTGATATAGAGAATATCAATAGATGTTGAGGCAAAACAAGTAACTAGCTATTCATTAAAGAACCAAATTTTAAAATCAGATCACCAAAGGGCTCATCTCAAGGAAAGTCTAGTTACGGGATCCATCTAGGACCTGTAGTGTTAAGCAAGTCTTCACCACTGTAATCCAATTCTATTATAGCTAACTGGTACAAAAACTAATATTGATCTCATAGGGATGCAGAGTCATTCGTATGTCATCTTAAGAAATGTAAAACAACACAATAATTTTGATATTTAATTAAATCCAATATATCCCAAACTGTATCAATGTGTAATCAACTGAACTTACTAATGAGATATTAACATTCTATTTTGTATACTAAGACTTTGAAATTCAATGTGCATTTTGTCTTAATTCAGACCAGTCACATCTAATATGTTCAGTAGTTGCAAGTAGTTATTGATTTAGATGGTACAGGTAGGGTCTAAATTTTGTTCTCTTTTATTTTGTTTGAAATACATCTCCTATTAGCCTAGGGTAGCCTATTGCTGTGTGTATAACCCAGGCTGGCCACAAACTTTGGAGCCTACTGCTTTTTCTCAGGGCCAGCACCATCTTACTAAGCTAATTGGCCACTGATTTAAGTGCCTATGACGGGCACCTCCCCGGCTACTCATATTTTCAAAGGAAGAGTTAATCTTTGCTGTGGCAAGTGTCTGTTTACTTAGCTTGTCCAAACAGTTTCTTGAGGGGCAGAATATGTGGAACCCCCCCGCCCCCCGCCAGAGCTTAACATAGTATCTTGCATAGAGCAGACATTCAAGACACACTTGTCAGACAAATGTTTATTTTTCTCTCCCCAGTGCGTAGTCCAGTGCCTGACCTTCAGTAGACGTTTAATAAACTCTTGCTAAATGAATGAAGCAATGACCCAGGGTTTTAATGGTAAGAGAATTTGCAATCTGACAGCAGGTGAGAGGCGGGCAGTTTATGGCAGAGGAGACAATGGCACCTTTCTAACAGTCCAGGTAGCACCTGCCACTAAGTCAAATTTCCTTCACTGCCTCCTCACTGCTGATGGAACTGGTGCCAGACGGAAAGCTCTGGACATTCACCTTGCAGTAAAATCACATAATGCCTGTTACCATGATAAGTTAGCATATCAAGTTCCCACGACCAAATAAAATCAGCTCCCAGTGAAAGCCGAGGTTTGTCATTCTACTATATTCCTTTTCTTACAAAGGACTGGGTCTTGTACTGACTCTGTGTAGTACAAGGTAAAAGACTGAACAGTTCCAGCCTCTGTCACATTAAACACAAAGGAACTTTGAAAAGTGCCCATACTGATCCTAGCCGTGAGACAGCCCTGGCACCACCCTCTTTGCTAGTTGCTAACCTGAAGCATCTGTGTCTTCCAACCAACACCCATCTTCTCACCTATAGGATGACAGTGCTAACATGGGCTTCCCTAGCCAGGACACTGCAGGATGCTGTGAACAGAGCCTCCTGTGTACCGCTCCTGGCGAGGGGCAGTGGACACTGCTCACAGCACCCTGGCTCCGCTCTCCTGAATGATATTCGCACAGTGAGACTGAGCCTCATTTTCGTCTAGACAACTAGCCATAGGCCCAATGAGTTTTTAGAGCTGTGTGGAGCTTCCCACCCACCCCTCCTTATGGATGATTGAAACACAAACACTATTTAAAGAGATCTGAGCCTAGTCATCTCTTTGGAGCCTGGTGGCAGGCCAGAAGGCTAATCACAAAGGCTGCATTCAACTGCAACAACAGCAGCCTGATGGGCAGGGGCCTGCTCCCAAACATTCTTGACTGGGCTTCTGGGGGAAAGGTGTTGCTGGCCTCCAAATATTTGTTGCTCTGTTTCTATAGCAACCACAGTGACCATGACAAAACCTCGAAACTGCACATCAAAATGGGAGGTGCGAAGTAAAGGCCAGACCGACAGGGTGAAGGATTTCTCCTGGCCTTTTCAGTCTGCGCAGACTGAAGGCTTTTCCAGGCTTCTTTCAAGGTATTAAAGAAAACTTATTTGGCTGCATGAAGCCTACTGTTGCTTTGACAATGAAGAGACTGCATGCACTGCCCCCACTGCTTTTAGGAGCCTGCTTACTGCCTCCTGAGCTCAGTCAGCCAACTGTGCTGACCTTGGTCCAGGCATAGAACAGTACCAGTAACAGCACCTCCTCTCTCCATAATGTTGGGAAAGTCACTTGCTCTCACTGAGTTCTTTCTGCAACAACAACAACAACAATAAAATTCAATTAAGTCAGTAAACTCAAAGCCTACTCTGACCCTATATGCTGAATTTATAAAGCAGAAATAACCTGAGTATTGTCATCAGGATGCCATGTAGCCTCCCAGGCAGAGCTGTAGTAAATATGAGGTTGGATTGCACCACATGCCATGCCTGGCACCCCGTGGGATTTGTTACACCATAAAAGTTTATTTCCCCCCTTCTCCAAATCGGGCTATGCCAAAGAAAGCCCTAAAAGGTGTAAAGAGCCCATGTACTTTAACAACATTTTTCTGGTAACAGATTAGCTTGCCTGTTTGGACGTAACCCAGAGGGAATGACTTTCAAAAGGGTTTTGTCCATCGCGGCTTCACTACAGCCTGCTTCTACAGCCCCTGCATCCCTTGACTTCCTTCACTATCTGCTGGGTTTAGAGTGACAAACATGACCATCCCCAATGCAAATTGAGGATATTGAGGCTCGTGGTGAAGGAACTGGCCTCAGTCACAGGGAATGGCAAGCAGAGCTGAGATTCAAACACATTTTCCAACTTACTCTTTCAGCAAATATTTCTTTGGGCATCTGCTAAGTGCCAATATTGTTCTAGACACTTGGGTAAATAAAAAGTCTATGTTATAAAGCTTAAGCTGTAAGGGTAAGAAGCAGATTATAGGCACATAAATACATACTGTGTTACAAACACAATAATCCCTGTGGAGGCAAGTTGGAGTGGAGAAACGGTGATGCCAAATACTGCTTTATTCCTAGTCATCTGGAAAATCTTTGCCTAGGATCGGACAGCAATGAGGAGCTAGTAACATGGATACCTAGCTGACCGGAGAAGGTGTTGGGTCTTGGTTTATAGAAATACAGCCAGAACCTCAGCATGGTTACAGCAGAGAGGGATGGGGAACAAAGGAGGGAAAACAAAACAAAACAAAACATAGAAATGAAATGAACACTGGATTTTCAAGTGATATGGGAGCCAACCAGCCCTCACTGGGAGCAGGTTTCAGGGCAGCAGACAGGGGAGTGGGAGAATGGGTTCTTGTGAATAGAGGCAGCTCTTAGAGGGAGGTAGTCTGGGGTGATGTGTGACTCAGACCTTTCTCAGGAAGAGGAATTGGAATCTGCTGGTGGGTGGAGGGCAGGGATGAGGGTAAGAGGAGCCAATGATAGGGACTGAGATCAGAGCAAAATGGCCATTTCCAGAGGAAACAGGAGGCAAATACATTACATTGGAAATTTGTGTTGAAGAGCCCATGGAGAAGAAAGTGACAGGTTTAAGAAACTGGTCATTCTTCAGCCACATTCGGCTAAAAGTCTCACTTGGCTTGAGATCACTGGGTAAGAAAGTGGGCCAAGTAAAGAACAGGAGACCATGCTGACTCCAGTGGATGGAGGGAGTGAGAGGAGCGAACCCAGCCCGTTGGCTGGCCATGGAGGAGGGGCTTGTTAAGTTAGGGAGACGCCCTAGAAAGTCCTGTCCAGCAGCCAAGCAAAGGGAGATTTTAATAAAAGATCAAGCCAGGTTGCATAGGCAGTGATGGTTTAGGGTGGGCACTGAGAATTGTTCACCTTCAGAGATGGTAATGTGTTGTTCCTCAATTCTCTTACAGCCCCTGACAATGTCTGTCTCAGTGAGGGTCCAAAGACAGTTATATTTTTAAAGATGACTGATTTTGGAACAAGACTCTGGACTAGCGGGAATGTTCTCTTATAGAGAGATAAATTGATGGGCCAGGAAAAAAAGAGAGAGAGAGATAGGCCAGGGGAAAAAAGCCTGGCATGCATTAAAAAACAAAAGCCAGGTCCTTGTATGGGTATGGGTATATTTGATTGCAAATTTCTGTTGTAATTTCTTCTTCTAATAAACCACATATCTGGGGGGGGCAATTTTATACTGTGCCAAGTCCAATCATTTCTTTTTGTTGCACAGAATAAGCTCACTAGAAGGTAGCAAAAATATCACCCAATGGACTTTAGAAACTTTCCATGACTGTCATTTGTCACTTTAATGCTGGGTTCCCCTCTCCAGCACACACTTCTCTAATTTCAGGTTATTTGTGTGATGAGTTCCCACAGCTCATAGGCACTTGCCACAGACAGAGAATGTGTTTCATTCCTTTTTGAAGTTTGCTCTTAGCAAATGTGCCCTCCCAAACACTTGGGAAAGGAAGAAGAATTCAAAAGAAAGAAGGCAGCAACTATATCCTCTTACTCAACAGAGTCTCTTTTCAAATGAGGAATGAACCTGACATTGTTTTGGAAAAAAAAAAAAAACATCTTTCAGCCAGTTGATCAATATGCAAATTCTTTCTTTTCTTTTCAATGTGTGAAAGACAAGGGGAAATTCAGGCAAGAGACAGGACAGATTTAGTACTCACCATGCACTAGGCGCCTTGCCAAGACAGTTAACCAGCGTGATGGGGGAGCCTCACTCTTCACACTGAGAGACCACCACCAGCTTTGAGTTACTGTGTCACACAATGAATAGGAAGCCCACACAGGAGTGAGTGACTTATCACTGGAGATAAGTCAGCAGAATCTGGATATCTGGGAGAAAGAACTATAACAGCTAACGACCATAGTATTCTGTTACCTTGGGAGTCCATCTAGTCCAGGTATTAAATTAATCCAAGTCACGTCATCCCAAGGATGGATGATGGATACCCTGAGGGTTTTTTTTTTCACCATCAAATATAAGCACATACTATGTGTTACATCAGAAACAAAGGATATCATGGCATTTCAACATGCAGATGCCAAGGACACACTAAGGACAAAATGTGGCTATGTTACTAAAAAATTATTCTGTGTGACTCAGTTTCCCTATCTGGAAGAATAACAGCAAAATACTATCAGTCCTTAAAGTGTTTAAAATAATATCTGGCACAAAGTGTATGCTCAGCAAATGTTAGCTGTTATTTATCCAAATACACTAACCCTTGTCCACCATGCCACTGTGGGACCCATGGGTATCTGTTTTGGATCATTCCTACACAAGAAAGCAAAGTCAACCCCACTTAGAGGGATCAGGTTCAGCAGACAGAAGCCCCTGGGGAACAAGTTCTTTTGATGGGAGCACCAACAGCCCTAGCCAACTGGCCTCCTTTCTGCTTCACAAGCATGCCATCAGCGCTGCCTGGTCAAATGTGCAAAAAATGTTTATGGCGACCTCATTTGTTTTCCTTTCTGTTACTACATCTTCCAAAGGCCAGGGACGGCTGAAATTAAACTAAGACAGGGGCCAGGGGAGCAGACAAGGCCTGGGCCAGGGCCAGGAGTAATGAAGTGGAAAATGTTCACACCGCAGGCAGCATTACAAAGCACCTGTACAAACAGAATGAGGCCTGCCCACCCCTCCCTACCAAGGCCCAACTGCCTCTTAGAGGTCTTTTTTATGGTTTCACTCTCTCTTGCTTGATCAATATTAGATCCACGAAGATAAGAGACAAACACATCCAGAATAAAACAGGATAGGGTGGGAGAAACTAAACAAAGAGACACTCTTAGCCTCAATGTTTCTGGCACATTCCCAGGGTTCTCACCAAGCCTGGCTGCCTACAATGGAAGACATGCAGAACAGCTAGCAACTCATGGCATATACCTTTCCTCCCTCCATCCAAGCAGTGTAGCTTTGCTTCATTTCAAAGACAAAGGAGTCCAAGGAAACAGCCTGCAGGAGATCAAGCAATGATCAAAGGCCAGGTACCACCACCCTGTCAGACAGTGAGACTGTCCAGACTACAGTTCTGGGTGGCTTTCTTCAAGCTACGCCACTAGAGCAGTGGTTCCCAACCTTTTTGATGCTGCAACCTTTTAATCCAGTTCTTCATGTCGTGGTGACCCCCAACCATAAAATTATTTTTGTTGCTACTTCATAACTGTAATTTTACTACTGTTATGCATCATAATGTAAATATCTATATTTTCCAATGCTCTTAGGCAACCTCTGTGAAAAGGTTGTTTGACCCCAAATAGATCATGGCTCGCAGGTTGAAAAACACTGCACTGGAGTTGAAAAGGCTCAGTCCCTGGGCTCTGGACAGTACTGTGTCAGGAATCAGGAAGGAATTCTAGAGAGAGACAGGCCACAGCATCCATAAAGAAGTGACATGGAAGATTAGTGGTATCGCTTCCCCTACAGATAGGCATGGACCATATCACTACTATGACAGGACATGAAAGAAGAGAAATGTCATTTTAAGCAGTGTCATACAGTTTTCTAAGCAGTGAGAGTGTGCGGGTGAGTCCCTGGATCTTAGGGAGGATCGGTTTCTCCAAATGGTAATTCTGGGAGCTGTAAGTGGAGTGGTGGTTCTAATTCCCAATGGTCGCTGCAATTTGCCTTTCTTGGTATCAGCTTGTAGTTGCTTCACTCCCAACTCCAACTGCTGGTATAATCAAAAGGCTCTTTGCCACGTAAGGGAAAAGCAAAGGTCAGCAGTGTGTTGGGGTCACCGCTCATCCCCCTTCTTGGTAAATGGGTGGTTGGGAGACTCAAGAGAACAAATGGATGGGAAAATACATTCCACAGAACTGACACATAGTAGGCCCTCAATAAGCACTAGCACACTTGACAAATGGTGAGCTCTTTGCAAACCAAATAATAGGCTTCTTTAAATTCTACAATCTATAGTAAAGTGACACTCATAGGAGATGGTCCGTGAATGCCTACTGACTCCGTCGAGCCTTTTGGGAGCTCCTTGCCTTGTGCCTCTTACTTTCATCTTTATGGTTCAGCCAACAGCCAGCACGAAACTCCAGCCTCTTTAAGTGTCAAGTGCTACAAGAGGCACATGTTCAGGGACCAATTTGACACAATTCTGTAAGCGTGAGTTCAACATTACCTCATTCAACATGAAAAGTTAACTCTTTGCCATTCTTTGTTGTGACTTTTTGGTTGTTGCTGTGCAATTTTATAATTATTATTGTATGTATAAGAATGAGTATTGTCATGTGTGTTAGTCTCTTTATCATCACTGTGACCAAATAAACAAAACCCTAAAACCCTAGTATCATCAAGTTAATGGGGAAGGAGTTTATTTGAATGAATGATTTTATAAATTTCTTTTCAAGCTCAGCTGGATCTACTGAGTGTGTGGCAAAGGCACAGGAAGCAGAAGGAGTAACAAGGATGGGCTAGACCTATCCCTCAGAGATCTACTGCCTCTAACTTGACCCTACCTTCCACAGCTCCACCATCCCAATAGTCTATTCAGATTTTGAATCCATCAACAGGCAAAACCACTGATCAAGTCAGGCCCCTCCCAGTGCCTTTATCTCTGAAGTAGTCCTTACAGACAGACTCAAAAGTGTGCTTTACTAATCTCTCAACCCAACCAAGTGATCTCTTGATTGTTTTAATTTTATTTGGTTTTCTGAGACAGGGTGTCCCTTAGCTGACAAGGCTGTCCTCAAACTCCTGGAAATTGTCCTGCTCCAGGAAAGCACCATGCCTGATTCTAACCAAGGTGAGAATCAAGACCAACCTTAATACCATCACTTCAGTAAGTACTTAGTCCACTTTTCCCTATTAACAATATTTCCCTGGTCCTTCATGGCACACTCCTGTGCTCCTACCTGTAGACTAGGTGGCACAGAGAACTCATTGTTCCTGAAGAAGAAAAATAAACACTTTGAGTACATTGTAACTCCCAAAATACTAATGAAGACACATTCTTAAGAGTGGAATCTGTTGTCTTAAAAGTGGTTACATGATCTGTATTTCAGGGGATGGTCTCTCAGTAAACCTTATACCCTGGTAACATCTAAACAGCCAAATGGCCTTGTATCTTTAGAAATTACAAAGACCTATACACATAACATTCTCATTCCATAGTTACTACTATGCCTGTAATGGCACCTGCTCTAACCTTGTTATTTAATGGCTTCATGTGAAGATCTGTGTGTAAAAAGAGCTACATACATGTTTGTTGATCTCTCCAGTCAATATGAAAAAACTGAGTGCTGCAAATAATAATCCATCAACTTCTTAAGATAGGGAGACAGGTCTTAATAATTTTGGTCTCTGTATGTGCATTATAATTTCCATATCTCCAGAGCAACTAGCTTCTACTTTTCAATTAAACTACCAAAAGAGAGACTTTTTCCTCAAATCATATTCTGTGAAAGGCTAATCAATTGACAGTTGTTCTGAATAAGGAATAAATGAAAAGAAAAAAATTATTAATAATACATTCTTCAGGATATAATTTTAGGGATACATATAAGGTAGGTGTGTGTGTATGTACAGTTATGTATGTTCCTTATTATTACAGCACATGATTCAGGAGGTTCTAGTTAAAAAAAGGTAGACAAATGGCACACCTCATATTAAAATGCCTGATGGTCTCATGAGAGATTCCTGTACAGTGGTATAAAACATGAACTTATAACATTTCATGAAAAACTAATGATTTTGGATATATATGGCCTCTTAAATATATATATATATATATGCATATATATTTCTTAAAGAACATCATGCATGTTACTCAATTTTTACACACTAAGATATGAATCAGATATAGTCATTTCTTAACAATGAGATTATCAGAAAACCTTTCTATTCCTGTCTATTTTACTCCAAATGAACATCACACTTATCCATTTCTTGGAGCATTCCTTTGGCATACTGCTTTCCTAGAGTTTCACAGATGAGTATTCTAAGGAGCACCATTATCTAAGCATCACTGAACTGTTCCTCCCCACTTACTGATTTCCTTGGAAAAAGAGACATTTGGATGGAGAAGGTAGGTGGATGGGTGTTGTAGGCAATAAAATGGTGGTCCCCAAAAGTTTAAATTTAAAAAGACATGAAGCCCTTATAAACCCACCATTAACCAAGCAGGCAAGGGGGCTATAAAATGTGCATGGATAAATATAAATGACCTTGAGGAGAATAAACTGTGTAAGATTTTAAAACAGAATCCAGTGGTTTCTCCTTATAAAAAGACAGGCATGTGAAATGTCACATAAAGTTTAAGATAATAAAGATATAATTTAGAAGTCAGATGGGTGCAAACAGAAAACACAAGTTAGTTAAGTGGTGCACAAAGCAGACTTGATGTGGAGGAAGGGTAAGAATAATAACTTCATAATGAGAAAATGTGTAATTATAAACGAGGATATAATTGTGAGAAGCTCATTAACGTTAAAATATGCAAAACTTTTAAAACAGTGAGAAAATGATCATTTCAATAGTCACCTTTTCTGTACTTAATTTTTAAGAAAACAGAACAAATAAAATGTCTAAAAATAAGATTTTAATGAACTCTCTATGCTAAGAAAGAATAATAAAAAAAACAAAAAAGAAATAAAGACTAAAACTAATTAATTTAAGTTCAGGAACTGAATATACTGTAACTTTCCATATAATTCCAAAATCTATTTTTGAAGTAAGAATACCATAAATATATGTAAAAAACATAATTTTTCAAAAAAAGATAATTATGGCTCAGCTAGATTTTTTTGTGAAGTTTGTGAAAATTCTAAATAAAATAGTAATGAATTTAACTTTACTCACATAGTAGTTTAACATACTACAAAGGATAATATATTATAACAGTTGGACTTATTCTTAGGAAGGCAGTGCTTCTAAATGTCATTTAAATAAATAAAGAGGAAAAAATAACAAAGATAACTTGGACACACAATAAAATTGTAAAAATCTGTCCTGGGAAATTTTAGCACACACCACATAGTCATTGTTGGTGAAATAGTATAACCTCAGTATAAGAAACACAGGCAGAAGGATGGAATTCAACACAGTCAAGAAATGAGCCACATTTTACATTCCAATAGAGCAATTGATAGCAGTTAACAACAAATCAACGGGGAAAAAGAAGAGAGAGGTTGAATAAGGAAAGAAGTAAAAGCCAGCTTTCTGTATGTATGTTATAGGCTGAGGAAGGACTCCTCTAAGTTTAAACTTCAAAGGTAGAAGTAGAAAAAAGGGGGGCAGGTGTGAGAGAGGAAAATGTCTGTAAAAGAGTAAGCAGTAGCTCCCAAAGTGTGGGCAAGAGCCTAATGAAGTTTGTAAGGGTTGTTACTTGTTCAAAACTATTTCAAGATGGCAGCAACTAAGCCTGGTACAGACTCAGTGTGTGACTATGTGGCCAGAACATGCCTGAGAGCAAGTTCCCCCAGTTAGGGAAGAAAGAACTGCAGAGAGGACTATCAGAATACATCCTACCTCTCTGGACACCTACTCTGTACAAGGCTCTGTAACTCCATAGCTCCTGTCCTTAGGTGCTCATACCTTAGTGAGAAAGACTTCAAAGTATACAAGCTCCACCATATCAGAAGATAAGTAAAACAATAGAACTAGCTACACAAACAAAACCAAAACAAAACATACCCACAATGCTGAGTTCTAGTTTAACAGGTCTAAAGGAAGCCTCGAGTGTTGTGAGGCGCAAGTTGAGTATTTCTATTATGTAGCTGCATCGAACAGACAATTAAAAAACAAGCAGAAGCCCCCCTGGCTCTGTGGGAATTTGACTGGATAGACGCTCTATGTCAAGTTGATTTGGTTTCACCAGTGGCAACTTTTAATCATGGAAAAAAACACAAACTAAAGTTAAGAAGGAATCAGGAGATGGAAACAGTCAGAGGTCCAGGATTAAACGAAATCATTGAAGTGCACTATACACTTCATCTCATTTAGACTCAAAGTCAGGGAGGAAGAACCCTCTTGCCATGCTCAAAGTCTAGACTAGCATGTTCCATGAACAAGAATGAAGAGCGGGAACAGGATGCAGTGGCTTACCTCCCATCCAGGGTCTGCCATTTCCCTCCATGAGAAAGACAAGACCTGGACCCACCAGCTGAAGAGACAAGCCTCCCTATTCCTGGGAAACTATATATTTATCATTGTTTATCTCTATATCAAGCATGAGTGGCAGTATTTCCTGCCTGCCTGTCAATCATAATAGCTAAGATATCACCTGGGAAATTCTAACTCCACGACAGATGGCTATCCAATAATTTGCTGCCTGAGAGCTGATTGTTGTAATGATTTTCATTTGATAGAACAGGGTTCTGAAAATGACAGAAGAAGCCACAATAGCATTTATTGCCTTGTTAGAAGCATGGTGGAGATGACTGCATGTGAGTTTTGAGTATGGCTCTTAATTGCTCTATGTGGTTCCTTGGATGAGTAAGCCTCAGTTTCCCATAATGGCTAAAGGGCATGAGGCTACCTACCTTACAGAGTCCATATACAAATGACACAACACATGTGAATGCATTTTATCTTAAAATAAAATGCTACGGATATGTTGCCTTGAATTGCTTTTAGTAATAAATACACACACACTGGCATGCATCCATGCATGCACGAGAGCACCCGCAGCAGCCAGCCTCTAAACTGTATTTCACAGAGGAAATATCACAAGATATGGGGGAGTTCTCAGAGTCTCGTGGTACAGATTTACCTCTTAGCTGCTTCCCAAGCAAGTAGAATGTGTCAAATAGCAAGAACCAAGATATTCCTAAAACACCATAATTTGAGACACAAAGCATTTAGTCCATTAGCTTGACATAGATGAAGTGTTAGAAAGATGTGGAAAATACAAGAGTGCCTTTATCTGAAGAAAAGAGCCTGACCATTTTCCTGAAAGAGAATCGTTGACCTAGGCTTTGCATTAGACCTAGGTGACCAGTTTGTTAAAGTTGAAAAAACAGAAACTCTTGTAGGCACCACAATGTCTATCTTGGTTAAATGACAGCTTCTATCTCTATTAAATTCCTCCTCTGGAAAGCAGGACCAAGTCACCAATTGAGAAGAATCTATTTCTACTGGGTTTGTCAAAGCCTTGGTTTTTTTACCAGTATTCTTACCCCTTATGTCTCTAACGGGTAATAATTTAACCAGGAACAGGATTTTTATGGAATTCCCCTATTTGTACCAAAAAGTGAGAAGAGATCAATTTGCCACCACAAAATTTTTATGTTTTGCCATCACAGTTTTTAGACAGGGTCTTGCTGGATAGCCCAAGCACCCTTTAGACTAATTATCCTCCTGCATCAGCTTTTTGAGGCTTGCAGGATGTGTTACCATACTTGGCTTGAATTACATTATTTCTTAGACTCTAAGATGCCACTAATTAAAATGTACCTCTGATTTGACAATCTTTAGTTTGAAGAGGAAGATTATATCATGTACACATATCCGTGGTCAGAGCTATCATCATTGTGTGTCTTTGAATTTAAGGTTAAGTGATCTAAGATAGGACACCTACCCCTACACAGTAAACAGTACAGTTGACAAGATAAAACTGTGTGGATAAAAAAGAAAAGAAAAGGGCTCACCTTGTTTAGAGATTCCTTTACTATCCATCATTTGGGTAGCCTGTGTTCTAGTTACACAGCAGTAGAACTGCAGAAAGACCCAGGTCTATCTTTACACTCCGTGTGTGTGCCTAGAGAGGCCCATAGCTCACAGGTAAAGACTGGTGTTTCCAAACGATGTGGAATGAACCCCGTCCTTGGAATAAAGTCCAAGTTTTCATAATATGAGTGATTCGCATCGGCTTGTCAAAACACCCATGGTCAAAGATCAGCTTCTACTTCTTAACCTGATAGTTTTGTATCAAGACCACATGCTTCAATGCCAGGAGGATATCAAATTGTTATAACATGTCTCCACTCTCACTGTATCTTTCTGTAGTTAGCTCAGCAAAATTCAAGAAGGATGCACACTGACACCAAGACACGGACCAGACTTAGAGTGTCTCCAGTCTGCATGCTTCTAAACCCTTCATTTCTAGTAATTTCAGAGTGGATAGAATTATCAAAAAGTTTTAGAAAGCTTTTCTAATAGGGGTCGCACAAACAGCCATATTTTCAGTGCTTTCTATGGGGAAGGCACTGCCGATGATTAGGAAGAACATTAACTATTTCTTTTTACTAGAGAGACAGATTGCTGTGGGACTGTGGAGACTGCTGTGGAACTAGACAGGCTGGTGTGGTACTGGACAGGCTGGTGTGGTGCTGGAGAGGTTGCTGTGGTACTGGAGAGGCCGGACAGTACATCCTTAGCTCTTTTTGCACTTGGTCTTACTCTTGTATTGCTTACACTCACACAGGTGGGTCATGTGTTGAGACACTATGGACCAGGATTAAGGGAAAAGGCATTACTGCCATGAGAAAATGCAGGGGATCTAGAAGTTAGGCTGCCCTTGTGTACTACTCCAGTGTCTATATGAATCAGGACAGTGTTTCCAAATGAATCAGCCCAAATTTCTCCATTCTCTAGGTACATAAGGGTCACTATAACTCATGGTGTTTTCTTTGGATTTGGGATGGCTTGCTAGGTAATCAAATGAGGCCCTTCCATCTGTCTGTGACCTCTGAAATAACAGCAGAGGGAAAAGTTCTGATGTGACCAGCAGGGGACTAGACAGTCTCAAAGTCTCTATAATGAAGACCAGCTGGGAGACAGAAGGGATGCTTGGCCTTGAAAGAAAGAATTCAGAACAATAGAGCTGTCTTCATTTCAAAACAACCCTTGTATACTGAGCATCAGCGTCTTCTGGGTGGTCCCGTGGAGGTTTTGGCCACCAGAGTCTGCCAACGAAAGAGGGGCCAGCTTGACAGAGACGAGCAGTCATGCTGTTTTGAGCCCATGTTCATTTGCCAGGAAGCCTGTAGCCAGTGACAGTAGCATGAGATCAAAGACTGGGATGGGTGGTCTCTTGTCTTTTCAGAGTAACCTTTATGGTTCTAAAACCCATCAAGAAACTTTCTCTGTATGAGAAGACTCCTGTCTTATGTTCAATTGGGCATGTAAGGTGCAGCCTGGGAGATATTAGTAAGTAAATCAGAGCTGCTTAAAATGGTAATTTGAGTATTGAGAGTGGTCCACATATCCCTTTCATGTTTCTAGCTGAGGCTGGATATATTGGACATCTTCACAGGTGTCCATGGCCCTAGCAGGGATTATTCTAATTTGTAAAGGTGGAGCATGGAGTTGGAGCAAGGAAGAATAATCGCATTGCCTACTTCAGCAAAGAATCAACACATGGTGAAGTCGATACTGGAGCCTTAAACCCATCCTGTGATTCCACATCTTAATCTCTTCCACTATCAATATCTGTGTATCCTATTCTAAGTCCCAGGTGTCCTTAACAATACCTGCCCCCAACACTTAGGATGCCTGTGGAAGAAGAAGTAACAAGGTATTTGGTAATAGCTTGTGTAGGTACTATCTTCTCTTTGCAGTTTTCATATTTCTCTTTCCTCCCACTTCCTTCTTCCCTCCCCCTTCCTTCCTCCTTCCCTCCTTCCTTCCCTTCCTTCCTTTCTTTTGTCCTTACTTCCTTCTTTCTTCTTTCCTTCCTGACTTTTACCTCTTCTTCCTTCCACACAGATTTTCTTTTCTTCTTTAAGGTTTACTGAAAAAAAATGATGTTCTTAATATTATAATAGCTGATAGGCCAAGGCAAATGGTACTCTCTTCAAGAGCTGCTTGCCTAGTCAAATTAATAGCAAAGAGCTAGAAAATGAAGGAAGAATGGTCAAAGAACTTGAATAAAATTCTTCCAAATAAAGCATAAAAATTATCATGAAGCTTTATGAAAAAGTGTTCAACATCAGACAGACAGAAATTAAAGTCAATATGAAAGATAACTTTATACCATAGAGTTACTTTTATAAAAAAAAACCAACAGAAAAATGTTGGCAAAAATATAAAGAAAGTGGACTCTATGGCAACTGTTAGTGAGAATGAAGTACACAGCAGACACTGTAGAAAGCACTGAGAATTTACAGTTACTGAGACAAGAACTGCACTGTACAATTATAGACATGAGGCTACCACCTCATAAAGACAATGCTCTCCCATGTTCACCTCACAAAGACAGTGCGTTCAGTGTTTACTTCACAAAGACACTATACTCCCAAGTTTACTTCATAAAGACACTAAACTCCTATGTATACTTCATAAAGATAATGCACTCCCATGTATACCTCAAAGACATGACACTGGACTCCTATGTTCACCTCATAAGGACACTCCACTCCCTTGTTTACCTCTTAAAGACACTGCACTCTAATTTTTACCTCATAAAGACACTAAACTCTCAATGTTTACTTCATAAAGACACTGCATCCTAGTGTTTAGCTCATAAAGACACTGTACTCCAAAGTTTACCTCATAAAGACACTATACTCCCACGTTTACCTCAAAAAGACACTGCATTCTCATGTTTGCCACCACCCCTTAAAGACACTACACTCCCATATTCAACTCAAAAAGATGTTTTTACCATCACTTCACAAAGACACACTCATGTTCACACAATCTGAGAAAGACACTGCACTTTCATGCTCCTTTCTAGCATGTCCATGGGCCTGGATTAAATTCAGTTGCCACTCTGAGATGTCTGCTTCCATTGTGAATTTAGAAATCTCTGAACCTGTGGGGCTTACTATGTCACAATTCCAGCCTATCTTCTAGATCTACAGTTTTTGCACCAAGAGTTTTAGAGCTACCCTGTGCTTTTGGGCCTTACCTTGGGTTGGCTTGGGCCTTTTACTTGGGTTTACAACTTGTGCCATGAGTCATAGAACTTCCAGAATGCCTGTGGGTTTTACCCTAGTCAGATCCAGTCCTCATTTTTGGTCACCAGCTTCTGAAGCAATGAGTTATAGAGCTCTGTTAACTTATGGGCCTTATTCTAGAACAGCTTGTCCTTACTACCTGGGTCCACAGTTTCACAGAGTTCTCCCTAAAAGGGTCTGTAGTCCTTATCCTTCAGGAGTGCAGGTTTTTAAAGGTCAGAGTCAACATTCCAGTTCATCACATTTACGAGGTAGCATGGGAACACACTGTATTTATAAGATGGTAGTAAACAGGAAAGTGCAGTGTCTTTATGAGGCAAACATGGGAGCACAGTGTCAGGTCTTTGAGGTAAACACAGAGAACAGCATCTTCATGAGATGAACATCGAAGTACAGCATTTTTATGAGGTAAATATGGGAATGCAGTGTTTTTGTGAGATAAACATGGGAATGCAGTGTCTTTATGAGGTAAACACTGGACAGCAATGGCCATGAGGCTGTAGTAAGCATGATAGCAGAGTATCAAGGGATACAACATAGCCAAAACATATGGTGAGTGTCTTACTTAGGGTTTTATTGTTGTGAAGAGATACCATGACCATGGCCACTCTTATAAAAGAAAACACCTAATTGGGGATGGCTTGTAGTTCAGAAGTTTGGTCCATTATTATCATGGTGGGAAGCATGGCAAGACATAGGCAGACATGGTGCTAGAAAGGTAGCTGAGATTTCTACATCTAGACCAGTGGGAAGAGAGAGTGGTACTGGAGGCCACACCTATTCCAACAAGGCCACAACTTCCCAATACCACCACTCTCTATGAGTCTATGAGGGTCATTTTCATGTAAACCACCACAGTAAGACTATCTAGGAATTTCCTTTGCAACATGGTTAAAGCTATGAAAACTGTATTGTATTAGGGATTCTTTTTGAGTAAACACATTTTAGCTGTTCTTGTGACAAGAGTAACTTTCTAACAGTAATCGTCTTCACTATAGTAACCGTTTTACTATCTAAATGTATCCCAAAATTATGCTGTAAACATCGAATAAATGCAACAAATTTTATGCCAAATAAAACTGAAAATTACAAAGTGTGTCAAGAGTAGAAATATAGAAAAAATACAGTGGAGGATGCTTAGAGGTAGGAGCCATCTTCCCAGAGCAAGCTTCTTCTGGAGCTACCTGAGAGGAATAGTAGTAGTAGGTCTCTAGAGTGAAAGTGGATGTTTTTCAGAATCCCAGAGAAAGAGAGGATAGTAAAGAAACCATGGTGATTTGGAAGAGCATGGTTTGCTTGAAGTGCAACAGAGAGGCTCTAAGAAGTTCAAACTGAGGAGAGACTGTTATGGGGCATTAACATGAACTCTTTATCAGAGTACGGGATGTGTAAGAGGAGGGGCCTGGTTCTTCTCCCTCCTCTTCTCCATGGGTTTAGAACCATTCTCAGTGGGTTTTCTACCTTTGCTCTATGTCCACATCTTCTAGACTGCCTGGAACTGATGTTCAAGTAAAAGACAGGTAGGTGGAGGGGGTCCTTTGGTTTCTTTCATGCACTCTCCTGCCTCCACACACCTCTCTGCCGCTCTCCCTGGCAACCCACCTCTTCCCTCCTTCAGCTCCCACTGATGTCCAAGGTCTGCATTTCTTTTTCTTGATCCTTCATTCCTAGAGTTGACATGGCTTCCAGCTGTTCTCTTTTCCAGGCCCTTCAACATCCCTTACTTGTTCCCTTAACCCTTCTCCTACCTCTCTGTGTAGTCTCTTAAGTCTTGCCTCCTCTTTTGGACCACTGAGATGAATCCTGCTATCACTCATGGGGCACAAGGCTAGACGGAAAGGCCTTGGTGTTAACCTAAGCAGAGGTAGCATGGTAAAGAAGAGAAAGCTGAATGAAGTGCCCTTCCGCCAGGCGAGCAAGCCCTTGCTTATAGTCTTCTCCACATCTCAGAAAATACATGGTTCTGAGTGATTTCTGACATGGTTTGTGAGGTCAACAACATGGAGAGCTCAGAGGAATATGTGGGTCTCAGAGACTCCTGATACCAGCCTTGATAAGCGAGGTTCAAAATGCCTATGGAGCATCAGGGTCTATTTGGTAATGATGGTGAATCCAAAGATCTGGTCCCAGTTTCACCAAGAGCCCAGTGTACAAAGCTTAGAGGTAAGGCACATAAACCACGAAGATGTGTGCTGAAGTTTCCTCATGCTCATCCCACTGGTTTTGTGTTCATAATTATTAGTAAGTGACCCAAGATCTTGCAGATCTTTCATGCACTCTGTTCAGAAGCCTCCTGCCTTGTACCTTGATTAATTGCCTCAACCTTAAAGACATGCAGATTTGTTTTTCAAGCCCACAATTTTTCCTGGTGTTCCATTTAGTCATTCCTATTTTTCACCACCAGATTGTTTGCTGGGAAAAAAGCACAAAAACAGCAACAGATGTCTTTGGTGGGGAGGGGGGCGGTTTGCAAAACTCACTGGTTAAGATAACACTTTCAATTAAAGAAATTATATCATTCAAATACCATATGCCTACAAGCCCTCAACTTCAAAAATCACCTGCTTTCAAAAACTGTTTGAAGAGTTTTAACCACCAGCCAGCTACACTGAGACTCTAAATAGGCCCCTTAGTGTCTGTCCTTAGGGTTCAGAATGGTTCTATTCAAAAATCTGGGCAAGGTAGGAACCCCTGATTTGTCCTCAAAGACCTAGAGAAATTCACACACAGCCATTTCCTCAGCCTTTGCAATGCACACACACACACACACACACACACACACACACACACACACCTGCATGTATACAGCCTGCATTGTTTATATACATAAACACCTGGCCCATTTTAGGCACAACTAAGAACTGTGCATCAGTTACTTCCCTTCTTCCTATCTCTCTGTTTCTTCTATAGCAAATCAGTTTTGGGAAGCCTTCTCTCTGAAGCACTGAGTGCACAAAGATGATTAAGCAGATTCCCCACCCTCAGGATACTCACCGGTCTAGAGAGGGAAAGGCCAAGTGAGAGAAGACTTTTGACCCCAGTAAGTATAGAGCTTCCTACATAAGGGAGGCAGCCCCCACCCCCTTTTGGTAGTCCTTTCTTTGCACAGTGTCAAAAGCTCAATAGACATTCAATACATGTTGAATGGAATATTTCGTGAATAGCACATGCCTCAAACAAGCAAGCATCGTGCCTCAGAAGCACAGGGAAAGCCCTGTTCTAGCTCTGAATGGAAGTGAGCAGAAAAGGAGCCCATGTGCAGACACTGGCACTGACGGGGGCAGGTGGAGGGGCGAGACCCTTAGGCTGGAGGATGCAGGTGCACCAAAACTCACAGGTATTTTTTGTTTTTTATGAAGTGACTCCTACAAACAAGAGCAAGATGACCTGGCCACCCCTGCAAGAACAAGGAAGACATTCAACCCAGGGAGGAACTCCCCATTGTGGAGGTTCTTCAAGATCTACTTTGAAGATGCTCTGTATATCTTTGGAGCACACCTGTAGGTTGTCGAATTAAAGTAGCATCGAATCCAGGTCAACTCCGATCTGCTGTGTGCTCATCACACCTGAGATGTGAACACTTGCTGCAGGTGGGCTGTAGGCACCTACAGAGCAGGGAGAATCGGGGCGGGGCTGGGGGGAGGGAGCGTTGAGGCATCTATACTCCTGGATCCTTCTCTGCCAGGCTGCTGGGGCTGCTGGATTTTTCCATCAGAGAACACAATTCTTGGAAGGATTCACCCTCTTTCGTGGCCCTTCCGCTTCCATGGCTGCACCCTCTTCACCCGCAGGCCTACACATGGTGTCAGTTCCTTTCTGCCCTTCGCTGCTTTCTCTACTAATAATAACTCCTCAAATTACCCTATTCGAGTGACTGAGACTCTCACATAAATATCTAGCATATGCCAAATGTGTTCTCTGGTAATTTCCATAAGTTTTGGGGCTTTATAGTATAGTCTTCACAAAGATTCAGGTAAATGATACCTTTCCATTTACAGGTTTGGTTCAAAACAAACAAACAAACAAACAAACAAACAAAGGACCTAAAGCTATACGATGAGTCAAGACCATCATCCACAACTTGAAATCCCCCGTTTAGAATACCCCCCCAGCACATGATAGCTCATTGGCTGAATGCTAAAGTCTGATACAAGGTGTTAAAAGCATACAAAGTTCAGACAAGAAGGTTAAAAATACCCATAAATCAAAATTTAAAAGTAAAGACAAAAAATAGCCCTAACTCTGTTACTGACCAATTCTCTGAATTCGAATTCTTCCTACGGGAATAGATTTCTAATTCCTAATTCCAATTTCTAATCTATAAGATGGTTTTAGGAACTAAACAAGATAAGACACCCAGGAGACATTGAACACACTTCATCGTTTCACCAGTGATAGGTTTATTTTACATGTTCTCAGAGCAAGGTTGCAAACAGCCTGAATGATGTAGTCTTTTCTTCTCATAAGTCATGGCTCCAAAGCACACATGCATACTAACACATCCATGTCATCATTGCTAAACGTTAACTGTCAATGTTTGAAGCTGCCTATTTGGTCTATTGCTGTCTCCTTCACTTGTCCACCACATAGGTTCACCATTAGAATCTGTGCATATGAGAGGGGTGGGTCAAAATTTTACACTGAAGGAAAAAGACATCTATGACAGCCATCATGTGCCAGGTACTTTCATATTCCCTAGGGAAGGACTTCTTAAGCATTTCCCTTTTGCCTGAGATTTTATGTGCCCTTAGATATAAAGATATATAAAATGGGCATATGCATCAAATATTTATTAATACTAAGTCATAAAAAATTGAAAACTGATTTACCTGAGGAATATCGAATGGCTGAGACGCACCTAAAGAAATGTTCAACATCCTTAATCATCAGGGAAATGCAAATCAAAACAACCCTGAGATTTCACCTCACACCAGTCAGAATGGCTAAGATCAAAAACTCAGGAGACAGCCAGTGCTGGCGAGGATGTGGAGAAAGAACACTCCTCCACTGCTGGTGGGATTGCAAGCTGGTAAACCCACTTAGGAAATCAGTTTGGTGGTTGCTCAGAAAACTCGGCATAATACTACCAAAGGACCCAGCTATACCACTCCTGGACATATACCCAGAGGATTCTCCAGCATGCAATAAGGACTCATGATCCACTATGTTCATAGCAGCCTTATTTATACTATCCAGAAGCTGGAAAGAACCCAGATGTCCCTCAACGGAGGAATGGATACAGAAAATGTGGTATATTTACACTATGGAATACTACTCAGCTATTAAAAACAATGAATTCATGAAATTCTTAGGTGAAACTGGAGAATGTCATCCTGAGGGAGGTGACCCATTCACAAAAGATCACACATGATATGCACTCACTGATAAGTGGATATTAGCCCAGAAGCTTGGAATACCCAAGAAACAATTCACATATCAAATGATGCCCAAGAAGAAGGAAGGAGAGGCCCCTGGTCCTGGAAGGGCTCAATGTGGCAGTGTAGGGGAATGCCAGGAAGGGGAGGCAGGAATGAGTTGGTTGGGGAGCAGGGGGAGGGAAGAGGGCATATGGGACTTTTGGGGAGGGGGGGGATCCAGTAAGAGGAAAATCATTTGAAATGTAAATAAAGAATATATCTAATAAAAAAAGAAAACTGAAAACAATTCTTTGTTATACATATGATGTTGCTGTTTATTAAAGGCAACTTTACTTACTACTTTCTATTGAATGTTCTTGGTTATCCTCACATAAAGATGTAAGCCTTATTGAACATTTTCAGAGCTGACTGATACATTAATTTTGTAATCATAATGCTGAGAATGCAACTTCCCACAAAGAAATAGATCAAAGTGCCAGAAATATTTCATTTCAGAAATTATTGGAAATTCTGTACTAATCCAAAGCCTAAATCAGTTTAATTATTTTTTTTATGAAACTAAAGCATGCAACACAAGTAGCAATTTTTAAAATAAAACACTCTCACAGAATTCAGTCCAGAGATGTACTAATTTAATACTTAAGTGCTGGGAAATGCTGATAGAAAAGTATCATAATTTTTTCATGATTAAGTCAGTATGTTTCTCTAAGATCAGGAAACTTGGTAAGTACAGCCAAGAAAAGCTCCGTAATCCCCAATATGCAGTAGTCGTGAATCTGGTCATTTTGGTTAATGTCTGCTCAACAGCATGCACAGGGCAAAGTGGGCGTGTGTTTTCATTACAAAGTGGGCATGTGCAGCAAAGCTACACATGAGGCACAGGTGAGTGTGGCTGGAAACACCTCTGGTTCATTACACACTGGATTTTCAATTATGGTTTTGATCATTGCATGCAGAAACCTTCCAGTCTTGCCAAATGTTCCTGACCCCCCCATATCTAGTTACATGACATAGTTTAAGAAGCTAGATCCTAGGGGGTTAATTTTCACTTCAGTATAGACAATGCATAGGCAACATTCCCATTTTCACTAACTTGGTGAGGGTCAAAAAAAAAGTACCTTGTTCAAGCTCACACAACTAGCCCAGATAATGACAAGCCTCAGGTCTTCTGGTACCCACCTCTTCCTCAGCTCTCCTAGTGCCCTGCTGCTGAGTGTCAGTCATCTCCTGCCCATCTTTCACTTTATATTTGCTTTCTTTCCCAGAGCTCAAACCTCAACTGAAAGCAGCAAACCAACCATCCCAAGACGAAAGCCAGTCGCCCATGTAGGAGCAAGCTGCGGGTCTCTACATGGTTTGCCAAATCTTTTCATTGTTTCTATGGGGACTGGGAAACCTCCATTAACGGAGTTCCAACAACAAACATGACAGGACAAAGCAGAGAGAAAGTGGGGACAATGGAAGGAAATGGTGGAAGATCCTGAGCCAATGTAGAGTTGCAGGAGCCTACTTCCGGGAACACAGTTCTGGGACAAAGGCTACTGATGCTGAGAGGTGAGAGGTCTACACTTTGTAAGTACATTTCAGTGTGTGTGTGTGTGTGTGTGTGTGTGTACACAAGCCTCATAGTGCATTGGTGTGTGTGTGTGTGTGTGTGTGTGTACACAAGCCTCATAGTGCATTGGTGTGTGTTTATGTGTGTGTGTGTACACAAGCCTCATAGTGCATTGGTGTGTGTGTGTGTGTACACAAGCCTCATAG
Source organism: Tokudaia tokunoshimensis (assembly GCA_036184795.1). Lineage (NCBI taxonomy): Eukaryota > Metazoa > Chordata > Mammalia > Rodentia > Muridae > Tokudaia > Tokudaia tokunoshimensis. The sequence continues at coordinate 80,304,237 of BTHU01000005.1, read as the reverse complement.
TGCATTGGTGTGTGTGTGTGTGTGTGTGTGTGTGTGTGTACACAAGCCTCATAGTGCATTGGTGTGTGTGTGTGTGTGTGTACACAAGCCTCATAGTGCATTGGTGTGTGTTTATGTGTGTGTGTGTACACAAGCCTCATAGTGCATTGGTGTGTGTGTGTGTGTGTGTGTGTGTGTGTGTACACAAGCCTCATAGTGCATTGGTGTGTGTTTATGTGTGTGTGTACACAAGCCTCATAGTGCATTGGTGTGTGTTTATGTGTGTGTGTGTGTGTGTGTGTGTGTACACAAGCCTCATAGTGCATTGGTGTGTGTTTATGTGTGTGTGTGTGTGTGTACACAAGCCTCATAGTGCATTGGTGTGTGTTTATGTGTGTGTGTGTGTGTGTGTGTGTGTGTGTGTACACAAGCCTCATAGTGCATTGGTGTGTGTGTGTGTGTGTGTGTGTGTGTGTACACAAGCCTCATAGTGCATTGGTGTGTGTTTATGTGTGTGTGTGTACACAAGCCTCATAGTGCATTGGTGTGTGTTTATGTGTGTGTGTGTGTGTGTGTGTGTGTACACAAGCCTCATAGTGCATTGGTGTGTGTTTATGTGTGTGTGTGTGTGTGTGTGTGTGTACACAAGCCTCATAGTGCATTGGTGTGTGTTTATGTGTGTGTGTGTGTGTGTGTGTGTACACAAGCCTCATAGTGCATTGGTGTGTGTTTATGTGTGTGTGTGTGTGTGTACACAAGCCTCATAGTGCATTGGTGTGTGTGTGTTTATGTGTGTGTGTGTGTGTGTGTGTGTGTACACAAGCCTCATAGTGCATTGGTGTGTGTGTGTGTGTGTGTGTGTGTGTGTGTACACAAGCCTCATAGTGCATTGGTGTGTGTTTATGTGTGTGTGTGTACACAAGCCTCATAGTGCATTGGTGTGTGTGTGTGTGTGTGTGTGTGTGTGTGTGTGTACACAAGCCTCATAGTGCATTGGTGTGTGTGTGTGTGTGTGTGTGTACACAAGCCTCATAGTGCATTGGTGTGTGTGTGTGTGTGTGTGTGTGTGTGTGTGTACACAAGCCTCATAGTGCATTGGTGTGTGTTTATGTGTGTGTGTGTACACAAGCCTCATAGTGCATTGGTGTGTGTGTGTGTGTGTACACAAGCCTCATAGTGCATTGGTGTGTGTGTGTGTGTGTGTGTGTGTGTGTACACAAGCCTCATAGTGCATTGGTGTGTGTGTGTGTGTGTGTGTGTGTACACAAGCCTCATAGTGCATTGGTGTGTGTGTGTGTGTGTGTGTGTGTACACAAGCCTCATAGTGCATTGGTGTGTGTGTGTGTGTGTGTGTGTGTGTGTGTACACAAGCCTCATAGTGCATTGGTGTGTGTGTGTGTGTACACAAGCCTCATAGTGCATTGGTGTGTGTTTATGTGTGTGTGTGTACACAAGCCTCATAGTGCATTGGTGTGTGTGTGTGTGTGTGTGTGTGTACACAAGCCTCATAGTGCATTGGTGTGTGTTTATGTGTGTGTGTGTGTGTGTACACAAGCCTCATAGTGCATTGGTGTGTGTGTATGTGTGTGTGTGTACACAAGCCTCATAGTGCATTGGTGTGTGTGTGTACACAAGCCTCATAGTGCATTGGTGTGTGTTTATGTGTGTGTGTGTACACAAGCCTCATAGTGCATTGGTGTGTGTGTGTGTGTGTGTGTACACAAGCCTCATAGTGCATTGGTGTGTGTTTATGTGTGTGTGTGTGTGTGTGTGTGTGTACACAAGCCTCATAGTGCATTGGTGTGTGTTTATGTGTGTGTGTGTACACAAGCCTCATAGTGCATTGGTGTGTGTGTGTGTGTGTGTGTGTGTGTGTGTGTACACAGGGAGAGGTCAGAGTCTAACCTCAAGAGCTATATTCATCAAGAGAGTTGCCCACCTTGTGTTTTCAAACATTGGTCTGGATCTCACCAATTCCATTAGACTAGCTTACCAGACAGCCTCAGCAACCCTCCTGTCTCCATTCCTTTCCCCAGGACTGGGATTAGAAAACCACCAATATATCCTACTTTTTAAACGTGGCTTCTGGGGATTGAGCTCAGGTCCTCACACTTGCCAGATAATCGTTTACTGACTGAGCTGTCTCTGCAGGACTTCTATTATTGTTTGTTTCCTTTTTCTCTGATGAGGTTCTAGGAGTTGACTACAAATCCTTCTCCTGTTGTTCCATCCTTGCACATACATAGCATTCCACTTTCCAGTCCCACCTGACGGATCGGATGTCACCATATCTTGACAGCCTACCTTTGAGATTTCAGGGAAAAGAAGTGTGCCAGAACAAACCAATCTCTGTTCAGGCAGTGCTTCCTCTCCAGGCCAACTCCATGAGAGCCTGAATGGGGAGCAGGGGAGGGAATGGGACCGAAACTGAATTCGATCCTAGGTGACCAGGGAGCCTTGGCCAGGCTGAGAAAATGAGGCCACACGAAGGCAGTGCTGGAAGTCCTGCTTAGAATCCTGGCTACGAGAGACTCCGGTGTCTTGTCGATTGGCCATACCACCCTGAACCCCCTGACCTCTTCATGTTCCAGCGTCTTCTGCAATGTACTGGAGACAGTAATACCCTGCCTCTCAAAGCTGTTGTGACAAGTCAAAAAGCTCTCTGTATCATGGTTTAGCATCCAGGGTTGGTCTCTTTGGGCCATGGTTGGTGTACAATAACAGGTGTGGTACCCTGCCCCTCCCACAGCTTTCTAAGGAAGGGAAGAAGCTTTCAGGTAAGCACCTGGTTCCAATCTTATCATGCTGAGGCCCTGGGGCCCACACTGTGCTCAGATGCTAAGGTATTACAATTAAACTACAAAATTTTCTTCAACTTCATGTGCCTCTTACTCTATTAAGTTTTGAAAAAGAGAATCACTACAAGTGAAGCAGAGAAGAGAAAGATGGAAAAGAGGAAGCCAGTGTGGAACAGGATCAGTCAGTCTAACTGAAGGTACTGGTAAACCAATTGCATTAAAATAATCTTCTCAAAGGATTGAACAACAAAATGAACCAGCCAATAGTGGTAATGCAACCAGGCAGACAGAGAGGGATTGGTGCTCCACATAGCCTAGAAAAAAAGAAATATATATATATATGTGTGTGTATATTAATTTATGCAATAAATATTTTTGAACACCATCTACAAGGCAGATTCCATGCTCAGTGAGGTTGGCTGCAGACATTGGCACTCTGTCTGAATGGAGCTGAAACGATCCCAGGTTTCCTAGGACTTCCCTTGTCATTAGTCTGAAATCAACAATTTAAGGGGAGTGCAGCCTCCTTAGAGCCAGGACAGGCTGTCTCACCTGTAAAATGTAAATAAGACTCACCACCAGGGCTTATCATGTCTCAACTATCCCTCACATACTTATTTAGAGAAGAGAATGTATATTGGTGAGGTAGAAACTAAAAAGGAACCCATGGGTGCTTGTGAAGAATTGTACAGTTGAAGTTTCAGCACCAAGATTCCTAGCATTGTGTGGTGCACAACCATACAAGCTTCCACAGCTCACCACACATCCAGGCAGCTCACCAACCTAAATCGTAGAGCTGGCTCAGTCCATCCTCCAAGGAGAACACGGGAGTCACTTGTGGGTCCCTTCCTCAGTCCTGGCAGCTTTTCCTACTTTCTTCCAGACGCATCTAGCTTTCTGCCTCAGAGAAGCCCACAGTCTATGCCTCCTTTCCAGAATGTCTAATCCTATTGAATGCAGCCGAGCCCTTTGACCACTCCAGTGGCCAGACATCTGAGGCTGTTTTCAAGGGACAGAATGGCTGAAGGTAGATTATGAGGGCAGTCTGGGGCCTGGGTGGAAAGAGCCTATGGAGGAAGGGAGGGCTAGAAGAGGGACAGACAATTGTTTCTGGGTGGAATTTTCCAGACAGGGCCACAGTCAGAGAACAAATGTGCTTTCTGAATCCTCACTGTAATTGTTTCTGACCTTTACTAAGATGAGCCAAAGGACTCCCCTATGCCCTTCCAAACCCCCCCCCCCCCAGCCCTTCTTTACAAAACTGTTTTCCTGGCTTTTCAAAAATGAAGTTTGGCAAGGCCTGATGGCCAGACTGTGGGCTGTGGAAAAACAATGCTTCTCCTTATGGCCCCGAGTGGAGCCTTTGCAATTAATCCATTGATCTCAGTAGAAAACCCTATTGTATCAGGGCCCACCAGGAGAAAGCTGCATCCTGCCGCAATGGCCCTGCACAGAATGCTCATTGAAGTCAGCCCCAAATTGATGGCAGGATGTAGCCCCCATCGCAGCCTGGGAATTAAAAAGAGTCCAGACCATAATGACAGTAGAGCAGTGAAAGCCGAGGGAAGTGGGCTGCAGGAAGGGCAGAGGCGTTGCCCCCGAGAGCTACGACAGGATCTACTTGTGCCCGGTACTTTACAACAGCTTCTCCAGCCCCTGACTCTGAGAATCTTCCACAGCCTCAGACTCTTAGCTAGGTTGCTTTTTGACCTTTTTTTAAAAAATACTACTACTGTGCTACGGGTAAAACTGCCAATAATAACACATAATGGAATGTATACAACACTATCTGAGAAACAACCCTACCTACTTTACCCTCTCTTGAGGTTTTTCCTCAGCCTCAGGAAGCTAAGATGGGCAGCATGGGGGCACTTCCTGGAGCTGTGCGTGTACTCAGTGAAAATGGTTGAGCTTAGAGAAAAGACAATCCTAGTCTTGTATGTGGGAAAACGTGACTCTTGCAGCATCTATGATGTCCTTAAAATAGGAGTGGTGACTTTGACCTCACAAGAATACCAATTAGATGTGCCCCCCCATATCACGCTCTTGTATCTCCCTGTACATGGAGGGCAAAGGTGATTCCTTTGCAAAGTAAGCATTCTACAAATATTACCTTCCCTCCCTACATTTGAAAGCACTGAAACTAAAAACAGGCATGTCTGGGTTTATCACTGAGTTAGAACTCCACAGGAAACTGTGGGGTAGTCTAGTGACCATTTGTTCACCCCAGACAAATGTTACAAAGTGATATTCAATGAAAATAAACTAGTAGCTGAGTGGGAAAAAAGACTCTTCCTCTAAACTCTAAAAAGAATGACATCCAGAAAATCAAATGTTTCTCAAAGAATCAACAATATTTTTTGATGATGGAAAGATGAATAATCAAACATATGGATTACATTTCCGTAAACTGTGTAGCACCTAAGATCCCAGAGGGAAGGGAAGGCACTAGTAAAAAATGTTTTTCATGTTTTATTAAAACCTCAAGTTTCTGAGAACTAATTTTATGACTAACACACAGACATACATCCACTCACATGCTGGGGGGAGGGTGGAGGGACAGGGAGGGGGAGGAAAAGAGAGAAAGGGAAGAGAAGAGAGAGGGGGGAGGGAAAGAGAGGGAGGGAGGGAGAAAGGGAGAGAGGGAGAGAGAGACAGAGAGACTCTGTCCAACTGTCAAAGAATGGACTTGAGAAAGGTTTTCCTCCTCAAAGCTTCTTCCTTGCTCCAGTCAGCCCCAGTTCCTCAGCACTTACCCAGTCATCAGAAATTCAGGAAGCACAGTGAGTGTGTCTCTCAAGCTCTGCTCACATTTCTAGTGTGGAACCCTGAACTCTGTTTCAATAGGCGAAACAGTCCGTGTCTCACAGAGAATCTGAGTGTCCGATGAAGCAAGACATGTGAAAGCACACTGCAACTGCTCAGTGCAGCGCCGTTAACTTCCCAGGATTGCTGTGCAGCCCCCACACTCATTCTTACTCTTCTCAATATCACGCTGTGTGTTCCCAGGCAGACAACTAAGCCACTCTGGGCCCCGTGGCTCATTTGAATGTGGAATGGTGCGGATACTAACGGTACCCATGTCACACAGTGGAAAACACAATGAAATCAATAAAGAACTATAAACTACTTAGGTGCAACAGTGCCAGAATTTACCGTGAATGGAAATGTGAGAGAAAAGAAACAAGGAATAGAGGAAGGGAGGGGAGAAACAGCGCATCCGGGAACTAGGATGGTGCTGGGATCGATACTCAGTCCTTGATGTGGACTCCGCAGTTTTCTCGGAGACATTTTCAAAAACGCAAACATTCAGGTCAGGGTGCACTTACAGCACTGTATACGTGTGCTGGATACTGGACTATACACTGAGGGGTCACTGCTCATGCGCAGGGAAATCTCTGACATTCTGGAAGGAGGTGTGGGGGTGCTGATGAACAGAGAAGAGGCAGGCGGATTTCTAAGTTCGAGGCCAGCCTGGTCTACAGAATGAGTTCAGGACAGTCAGGGCTACACAGGGAAACTCTGCCTCGGGGTAAAACAAAAACAAACAGAGAGGAACCGGGAAAATTGAAGCAAGGGCCCCCAGAACGGCCTTGGCCCTAGACCGACAGTGGGTGATCTTGGACGCAGTATTCACCACAGAGTTTGAAAGAATTCTGACAGTGACAATAAGGTTATTGTGGGGGAAAATGAAACGCTGTGCGTAAAGCACCTTAATCTACTCTGCACTCCACATCTGGTCCAGAGCCGCCCAACTGCTGCTCTCTGAGCAGACAGGAACTGCCGATTAATGAAAAGGGGAAATCAGTAGGCTGCTTCCTCTGCTCAGTTAAAAAAGAGGATTTTTGTGGAGACCACACTGCACTCACTCATCCCAAGTGCATTTCCTCTCCCTGTGACATTGACAGTTGCCAGCAGCCAACAGTGGCCCAATGACTAATTCTTCCTCCGGCAGCAAGAAGCCAGACCTGGCCATTCAGTTCCCCCTTTCAATGCCCTGATTCCCACTGGATCTAGGTTCTCCGAGACACAGAGGAAATTTTCAGCTCTGGCTGCATCCATTAGCCACTAAAGGAGACTGGAGAAAGCAAGAGACTATAAGCGCTCTTCCTGATCCTGGCAGAAACCAAAGGAAGGAGGCAGGGAGTAACTGTACCATCCATCCAAATGCTGCAGCTAGAAGTCTGGGCCAAGAGGGTGGTGTGTGGGAGAGGTGGGCGGCTCCTGGGCTGCCTCCCCGGGATCGGGACAGCTCAGCATGAGTCAGTCCCCTCTACTCCAAGCATCTCTTCTGGAGAGCCCCTTCATGAGGGAGCCTTTCTTTCCTGCAGGGGCTCAGGCACATTAGTGAAAGGGTAGTGTGTCATCAGTTTTATGACACATACTGTGGTCGAAGCACCTGGCTACACGCGACAGAGCTCTGGTAGACAAGGACCAGGCACCAGGTCTGTGCCCATGGCTGGATGCAGCTAAGTCCCTACATTGAAACAGATAAGGGCTATTATCGTTCAACCAAAGCCCACCAGCTCCCATCACCATCTTGAGTATGAGCTGGTTCCAAACCCCTTCTCTGAAGACATTAAGCAGTATGTGCTCTCAAATGAACAGTAACCCAGCCACAGTATTAAGTCATCGATTTCTCCCCTGCTTATCTCTACTTTCCCACTGCAAAATGCGGACAACATCCACATCAGTTATGGGCTCTTTTGAGAAGTACAGCAAAAGTCTGGATGAGTGGTTGTAGCTCCTGGTAGCTGGTGCCCTTGCTCAAGTGAATTACCTCACCTGTGCTCATACAGGAACACTAATTAAATGCAGTGGTCCACAGGAAAAAAAGGCAGAAAAGGAGGGGGAGGCTGTTGGGAAGGAGGGGTTTGGCAGAAGGGGCAAGGATATGAAAGAATTATGTGGGGTTTAATCAAGTCTATTACCTCTCCAAAGCATATATATATGTAAAAAGCATGTATATATATATATATATATATATATATATATATATGTAAAAAGCATATATGTATGTAAAAAGCATATATATGTAAAAAGCATATATAGGTAAAAAGCATATATATGTAAAAAGCATATATAGGTAAAAAGCATATATATATATGTATATATATGTATATATATATATATATATAAAGTTGTGACACAATCTATCATCCTTTTACAAAAATAATTTAGAATCTGCTTTGACTCTTAGTTCTGTCTCTGGTTCACTATGCTTACTGGCACTGGGCCAGTTTCTTAATAGCTCAGAGTCCTAACTCTACTTCTGATTTGCTGTGCAAACTGGAGCCTATTTCTTGACCTCTCTGAGCTTCAGTTTCATCACATTAAGAGGACCATAAAATAAACTCAGTCTCCAGGTTTTATAACAAAGATCACATGATAACAAAACCTGCTTCCTTATTTTAAAATCAAAGAAAATAATACACACATTCTCATTGCGAAGAGTAAAGAACATTTAAAAGTTGTCTAATAAGTTGGGTCTGGTGACAGAGGTCTGTTATCATAGCTGCTCAGGAGGGGGACACAGGAGGGTGGCATGTTCAACAGGACTTTGGGTTACACAGTGAGTTCAAGGGTAACCTCAACAAACTGGCAAAAGCAAACAAACAAACAAACAAACAAATAAATGAAAAGGTTTAAAAGTGGGCTTTGAATGTAGCTCAGTGATAGAGAGCCCTTGTTTATCATGTATAAAACCCAGTACAGGAAAAGAAGAAGAAAAGGAGGAGGAAGAAGAGGAGGAGGAGGAGGAAGAGGAGGAGGGTGAGGAAGAAGGAAAGCCTAACACAGTAGTCCAGTCATGGATATTATTATTAATAGCCATTACACAAACAGTAACTGATGAACTTTAAAAATAATTAGTGCTTTGACTATAATTATCATTTTTGTCAGTACAGGCTAATCTCACTTTGTCTTTGATTTCTTTCTCATGAGATCAGGCTATGCTGGTGTTCACCCTTAGACAGTGGACTCAAAGTCTCAGGATGTTCATCCACCTTCCAAAGATGCAGAGGTTATCTTATTGCTGCTAATGACAACACCACGGTCTGCCTACACATCCAGACTTTGAGCTGTAGGCTGTGAATGCAGTAGCTGGTTGTGGCCCCAGTGGTCCTCTCCTGCTCACCAGAGTCTCCAATTTACTGAGTGATAGAAAGCGAGTCCTGTTTACTGGTGCCATGGGGTTCTAAAACAAAAATTCCTAGATTCTCTACTCCCCAACTGTATAGATTTATTCAAGATGTAGAATTCCCCTTACCATATCTCCATCTTGTCATCTGAAAGCCATTACTAACATCAATAAAATAGCACTGGCTATGTCAGAAATATATACAAGAAACACTAAAGACAGCTCTCAGCCATAGTCACCAGTGCCCATTGTAAGCTCCAATGTCACTAACATTGCTGCCAATTGCAGTGGACACCTTCCCCCGATGGAACATGGTTGTTCTATAGTAAAAACTGGAAGCATGTCCAGAAAAAGTCTCTATTCCCATAAAAGAAAATAACATGGAAGAAGTATGTGTCTTCAACGCCAATCTCATCTGCATAGGTCAGCATCCTACAGAATAAGAACCAAGGTTCCTCCCTAAGGGATCCCTAATGTGCAAAACTAGCAAACAGAGGAAGACCAAGACTAAGGTCAGTCCACAGACTTTAAATTCTACCATGAGGCTGTCAGGAGAGTATAAATTGAAGACGGCCTCTTGGACAAGGAGCTGAGAGCCCTTAGTCTAGGCTCACAGAGCTTGGTGAAATGGGCATTCATCTCCTCTACAGATGTGGGCAGTATGTGGATAATCCTGCCAGTTTCCTACATACCAGAGTGGAAAGTGAGATGGGAGGAAGAGCTAGGTAATGGGGAGGAGTGGGGAGAACCTCAAAGGTGCTCCGTTTAAAGGCCAGAACTAAGCAGACATGGCTCATGCCTGCACTCTGAGCACTTGGCGGGGGGAGACAGTGAGGCAAGAAGGTCAAGTTTTGGGTCACTCTGGGCTATATAGAATTCAACCCTGCCTTATAAGAAACAAGATCTCATTCTTAGAGACACTGGAGATGCTTATCCAAGGGGGAGGTACTGTCAACTCTACACATTTTATTTATGCTGTTTTCCACTTTGACTCCAGATATGGTGAATGCTTTGTTGTGTAGATTGCTGTTTGTTTGCTTTAAAAAAACAAAACAGAAAATAAGCATCTTATTTTGTAGCCCAGGCTAGCCTAGAACTCGGTAATTAGCCCAGGCTGCTCAAACTCACAACAGTCCTCCTGCACCTGCCTTCCAGGTGCTGGGACTACAGGCAGGTGCTCCCATACCTGACTCCTCTGATTATACTTGATCAGTTATTTTTGTGAAAGTCTTTGTCATCTAGGAGTTTTACATATCCCAGAAAACTTGGTGACGATGATAATCAAAATGATAATCTCATCATATACTTATACTGAACTCTACTAACTATGCCTTAGCTTTTCCTTAGCAAGTGAGCAGATAGTAAGTGGGTGAATATTCATTTCCTTGGCTTGGCTTGGCTTGACAACCAGTGCCATCAGCTCCACACAGTAGAAGTTTTGACTGTGCCTATTTTATACATGGAAAAGCTTGGATCAGAGAAGAAAGGAACTTTCTATAGCAGCAGAGACAGTCACCACTCCTGCAGTATACAGGAAGTGTTCACTGATAGCTTCATGGGCCAACAGAACTGACATCAACTTAGCCTTGAAGACAGTATGTGCTCTGGGTCCCTTTTAATACTGGGCTTGCCCCTCAATATTTGGGGTGGTTTATTGAGTGTTCACAGTGTCTGCAGTGCCTGCTTCATCTCATAGTCCTCATGAGAAAATATGAGTCATAAATACTGTGTTCAGGACCCTATGATGACAAGACACCAGAGCCCAAAGAGCAAGACATGCGGCCATATTTCCCCTGTTGGTAAGAAGGAACTGGATGGAGGCCCAGGGCTTCTGAGGCTGAAGCATCTTCGTTACAAATGCAGGGCTGTGAGCAGTCACATACATCTCAGATGGCATCCATGAACATGGGATATCCCGAAGTGACAATCCACGAGGACAGAGAACGGAGGAAAAGGACTTTTAGAGGAAACAGTCTTCGTCCAGGTCATCAACATCAGCATGCAGTGTGGACGATCAAGTGTTGGGTTGACAGATGAGGTGTCTAAGCAGACAGTATCTTCCTCTCAAGATGTACACAGTGACAAGTCAGAGATCATCCCTGGGCCTTAGTATTCTTACTGTAGAAAGAAAGAACCAAGAGGAATAACTTCTAACTTCTCAAATTGCTTCAAACCCAAACTGGCCATGACTCATCTAGAGTATTGGTAAGTGCTTTTCTTCTTTTAAGTCTAGACAGAGATTTTTCTATTAGACCTTACTGGGTATTGTTTTTACAAGATTTGCCTAAGCCCACATTATCAGTCTCTTATTTCTTCCCAAGGGAATCTCAAGAGGTTTCTAAATTGATGGCCAATGCTATATTAAAAAAAAGTGAGACTAACTGTTCTTCCACCCTGCCTTCAAAAGAAGGAAACAAACAACAACAAACAAACAAAAAACCTGATCTAATCACAGTTCTGACTTTCTGAGGAGAGGCTCAGAGACCTGGATCAGCCCCATTCTCTCACCTGGCTTCCTGCTTTGGAGTTGAGGTTGTTCTGCTTCTGGACAGTTGGGCCATGGAATCACAGACGGAGAGAATCCATCTTCAACCTCAGTTTCCTTCTCAGTAAGTGAGGATTCTCAGAGTGCTCACTCGGCCTACTTCAGAGTACTGTTCTGCAGATAAAAACAGGTGAAGTCTGAAGAAGCCATGTTCCATTCAAGTGGAGATAAAGATGACCATATTGTTTTGTTTATCAAGGTTCTACATTGAGTTAGCACGAGAGAGGGAGAGAGAGAGAGAGGGAGAAAGAGAGAGAGAGAGAGAGAGAGAGAGAGAGAGAGAGAGAGAGAGAAGCTATAAGGAATCAGCACATGGGACATTACCACAGACTCAGGAAAGTCCCAGGATTTACAAGATGAGTCAGCAGTTGAAAACTTGGAAGAGTTTATGATTTAGTTCTGATCCATATCTGAAGTCCAAACTACAGATGAGTGGATATTGTGGTTCCAGTCCACGGCTGGTTGGCCCGAGATCCCAGGAAGGGTCATTGATACACTATGAATGTGAACATAAAAACCAAACAAAGCCCCCAAAGGCTGATAGTTTTATTCAAAGCTAGAATTTTTTTTCTTCCTCCCCTTTCTGTCCAGGTCATCTCTTCAACTGACTGGAGAAGAGTTAGTCACATTAGAGAAGATAATGTGCTTCACCCAGTCTGCCAAATAACCCGTGGCTTTCATCTAGAAATACTATCTTAGAAACACTAAAAAGAAAAAAGTCTAAAGTTTAGTCAAGTTGACACATAACTGTAACAATGTAACAATTACAAAGATTAAACCATAAACTTAATAGAAAACCAAACTTTTTGCCTATTCCCTGCAGTGCCCTCCATATCTAGAGTAAAAACCTAGCACACAGTAGGGCCTCACAGCAAGCTGAATAAATGAATTAACAAGGTGGAAGAGATGGAGAAGGAAAACAAAAACTTAAAGCTAGAGGAAAAAAACATACTATGTACCACTATGCTAAGCACACTTTCTTCAGTTATTCAATCAATAATTGCATACTAAACTCTCAAGCAGTTGTATAAATTAGGTATTGTTCTCATTTTCTAGGTAAGGAATTTGAAGCCACTCTATAACTTTGTAAGCATCTTTTGCTCATTCCTTACAACGTGCAATTAGTCATATCTTGTTTGGTCTGTTATTCTTGACCCTTGTAATGAGTTGAATGGGGCCAAAAAGGCTTGTCAACAGGAAATGTGTGACAGTCATTGTATCTGGAAAGTGCTCTTTGAAGGTAGAGTTAAGTATCTCAAAGTGAGATGGTCCTGGTGGGGCCTAAATTCAATGACAAATGTCCTTATATGGCTGTGCTGTGAAGAAGGCAATAGGAAGACAGAGCTAAATGACAGTGATGCTCTGTGAGTACTTGAAGGCCGAGGTCAAAGCTCAAGGAACCATAGAAGATGGGAGAGAGGCAAAGATCAGGCCTTTTATCAGAGCCTCCAGTAGGAAATAAGCCCCACAGACATGTCACCAGCAGACTCACCTCAAGAGCTGTGAGACAGTCCAGATGTGTCATTTTAAGCTACCCAACTGTGCACTCATGAGAACAGTCAGAAAAGCAGTGTGCCCCCACCTCGCCCTGACCCTGACCCTGAAACTAGACCACAAGTGCATTCCAGGAAATCCTTCAGAGCTACCACCTAAAGGTGCAGGGTCAAAGCAAAAACATGACAAGCACTGGAAAAGAGCTAAAACACACCACTACCCAGATCTCATATGGCCAGGCACGGAAAGGCTCCAGAGTGGAAAGCAGGACCCAAGGCTCTCCGCTCTTCTATGCTTACCATTAGTCCTCAGACTAATGTTATAACAGTGAAATCTGCTGTTTCTTCCTCCTGTGGGGAAGAGTAAGCAAAGGCAACTATCCTCCAGCTTACAAAATGGCCAGGGACTTCTTCCCCAGGACATTTTCAAAGTAGCTACTAACTCCAACAATCAACAGGACCACAACTGTAGGAAACAGGCCGGTGTGGGGCCCAGCTTGTCCTTGTACTGGTGTCCTGGCAGAACCCTGTTGCTTCACACTGATCCTTTACACTTCTATTGTCTACCTAGCCCAGCAGTGCTTAGGACTACTGCTGGCCTGAGCCCTCCTGTGTGAAAGCAGCACCCAAGGAGGCTCAGCACCCCAGGGAGGCAGACCCATGCCCCTTTCTAACAGCACAACAGGGCAGGAAGCTTTGGCACCACACTAAATGTGACAGGCTCCTTCCTTTCCTTTAGCCCTCTTTGTCTTCTAGAGGATGTACATTATGGTACCTAGGCAAGTCTTTAAGTGTTCCAATTCCACCATTACCTTCTTTTCCAAAACCAATCAGAGATGCTTGCTTTGATGCATTCAGTTCAGCGGGTGGCAAACACCAGTGCCTCCCACAGAGCTGAGCCCAGTAACTGTTTCATTAATGGCAGCTGCTATTTTTCGCTCACTGAGCATCTGTGAACGGTGGTATGATCCACGAGAGTTCTAAGGGAGCATGCAGTCTCCTTGCTGTTCTCCATGTGAAATACAAAACAGAGAACACAAGGAATTACCTGTGGCTGCACAGGCAGTAAATTCTGAGTTAGGCCTCGACTCTCAGGCTGCTTGTTCAACTGATTTCTCTCTCTCTTCCAGCTCTGGGCACTGCCAAGAACATCTCCTAGTAACTGGTGCCCAGGGCAGCCTCACCACTCAGGAGGCCCTGGGGGCCTATTGGGGCTCAGAAGAAATGTGGACAGATGGAAGAGATTATAAGACTGGGCACGTAGGAAGAGGTCCTATTCCAAAGCAAATGCATTCTTGCTGTGCAACCCTGACACTCACATCCTAAAAATTGTTATTTAATGTACTGTCCACATCCGAACGTGACTCACCTTCTGAAATGGAAATCTGGGTGGTTACCAACTAGGGACAGGACAGCACTTGTTGGTAGCCCCACAGGCAGTGTTGACCTCAGGCTGGAGGCCACCCTGCAGGCTATGGGGACTACAGAGCTGAGGCCTTGGTCTAGGGGAACCTTGACCTCGTCACAGATGGATTTGTTTCTGATCCGGTGTGGCAAATTTCTAAATCTTGGCTGTGGGATGACATTTGCTCCTCTCAGAAAAAGAGCAGGGAGAGCAGGGGGCCCAGCAGGTTCCAATTGACTCCAAAGGAGAAGCAGCTGTAGGAATTCTGCAGCGCACTGATTAAGGAAGTTCATTTTCAGGTTGTGGTTTCCAGAGGATGGGGCCCCTCTTGTTCCTTGCCCCACTCTGGGCTGTCAAAGAAACCTTGGAAAATCAAAATTGCCTTATCCATTCATCCAGAGCTAGAACTCAGACAAAGCAGGAAGGATCTAGAAATAATAGCATCCGTCTTATAAGAACCTCATAAGTACTTGACATTGAGGTCAGTGTTTTACGAATGTGACTTCTAGCTTGTAAACTCATATGGCAAAACAGGCCATCCCAGACTGACAAATGGGGAGATACAGACTGTGAATGACAGCCACTGTTTTTCTCTGCACAGCTACTTAGCATGTTCTTTGAGCAAATAGTAGATTATCTTCCAATCCACCCACACAATCAGCCCTCTGAGGTTGCTGTCACTTATGCCCCCATTTAATAGAGAAGAAAACTGAGGGTTAAAGAAGAAATCTCTAAATGACCTGCAGCTTGAAAGATACAGGATACAGCTATTAGTGCTTTCTCTGCCATCCAAATCTAGGTCTTTCTGATTAGGAAATCTTTAACAATCGAGCATGCTATGTGCCGCCCGCTCTTCTTAGTGTTTAACCTGTCATACCATCCAATCTTCACGGGGATCCCATGCTATGTGTTACATTTTTACAAATTAAGAACTTGAGGCTCAGTAATAAGGAGAAGCAGCACTCAATGCAGGCCTGAGCTGTTCTTAAAGCCAGTGTGCTTCCCCAAGTCTCATGGAGGGCTCATATTCCCTGAGTTTCTGATCCTCTGTCTGTTGCTGTAATTTTATCATTTTTAAGGAACACTGGGAGCCAGCCTCAAAACCTGGCTCCAGGCTTGGTGGGGTCCCTTCTGTCATTCTTTCCAACATCAGCCTTCAAACACTGCTGTAAAAAAATGCATTTGAGATCTGAACCGTACTGCGTAAGCTACAAACAGATGATTAATTTAAACTGATGTTGATTTTATAGGCTATTAAGAGTGAAGTGAGTTTCATATATTTACTAACTTAAAAGAACATGAAGTTTGTGGTTTTTAAATTACTGTAAAAATGATTAGTAGGATTTTCCCCTTCTATAAAGCTGAAATGAATGGCACCTTTGACAAGGTAAACATTTCCAAATAGGGTCTCTGAGGCCTTGAGGATCTCTAAAGCAAGAGGAAAGTGACACACTGAAAGGAGACAGAGTGGGAACTAAGTTGCATGCCTTGTCAATCAGCCCAGACACTGAACACCACTAGAGGTGTCTGTGTACCCAGCACCTTCTAGGGGCTTCCAACAGGACCAGATTTGTTAAACCGAGTATGTGGTGCGAGTATTCACCAAGGGCTTAGATAAGAATGAGCTCATGTGGACCTGGGACTGAAGGACCAGGCAGAGGATGAGAAGACCTGAGTAACTGCAAGCAAAAGCACCAAGGAAGAGGTCAGGCTCAAGGGCCATGCTGAACAGAAGACTCCATAGTAAAGGATTTGGTACACCTAGGGCACAAGTACTGCTGTTCCCACTATGGCTGACAGAGAGCCCTGTGATGTGTTAGGCGTTGCTGGAAGTCAGATATTCCAGTGTCCCGTTTCTGTACATTTTGTGAACAAAATACCAACTGCCTGCTTTTCAGTCTATCTTTCCAAAGATGTTTGTAAAAGAGCAGAGGTAGTTATCTCTCTCTCTTAAAAAGAGGGTAGATTTAAAACTTTAAAACTTTAGGTTCCTTAGCTCTGGGATCCCCTCAGGAGTGGCCAGTATTCTTCAGAGTCAACTGGATCTATATGATCTTCACAGAGGCTCTGTAGGGATGGATCATGTGGTCTGAGATAAGAGTCCCATGATGAATGTGCCTACAGGCTGGAAAGTCAGGGAAAGCAGTAGCTACTGAGTGTTAGGATGGAAGCCTCAGAATGTGACAGGAGCTAACAATACAGCTCTAGACTGAAACAGAGAACCCATGCATCCTAGAGAGCCTCTGGTGCAGGACTGCATCCAAAGCTGAGTCTGATGTGCACAGACCACTGCTGCAGCAAACACTCAAGAGCGGAGGACGACTGGCAAGAGCTGGTCTTCCTTTCATCTACTATTTTGCTCTATCCAAGCTTCCTGCCTCGTAGATGGTGCCACCCACATTCAGAGTGTATCTTCCTCAGTGAGTTATTGAAAATCCCTTAAAAGACACACCCAAACAAGTGCTCCAACCAAGGCATTTGTGTTGGTCAGCTTTCTTCCACTATAACAAATTACCTGTGGTGATCAATGTGTGAAAACAAAAGGTTTGTTCTGGCTCTTAGTCCATAGGCAGATGAGTTTTAAGAGCTCTGATGGGGCTGTCGTATGGTAGCAGCAAGGAACAGATAACAAAGCCTTTCACTTCATAGCTAAGAAAAACAAAAATGAGAGGCTTGGAGCGTTCCACGGTTACTTCTCAGAACATGCCCCAACAACCTAAAGACTCACATTAGGACTTACAGCCTCAGCAGTGACCAGAATATCAGTGAATTCTTCCTGGGGTCCAATTCCCATGACAAGGATTGGCTGGTTGTGTGATGGTTGACTTCTGGCTGTCGACATCACTACACAAAAGGACACTGCTAAAGTTCAAGTATTGGATGACCCTCAGATATATGCATGTTCAAAGTCTGGTGGTGCTAGTTGAGAGGTGTCTGTGACAGAGTGGCCATAGACTAAGCCATCAGCAAACGGTCTAAGATCACAGACCCTAAGAGCTCTTGAAAATTATGTGCTAAATGCATTTCTCACAGATCTCATTTGATCCTTACAGAAATCATGGGTGTGTTTACTATCTGCATTTGGTCCTAAGAAAGAAAACAAGACAGCCTGAGGCTCAGTGTTGGCTTTTGAAACATCATTAGTCTTGGCTACAGAGTTTGAACTTCGTGTATTCAAAGTCTGGGAAGCGTTTTGTACAGGAAAAGAACACAAGGAAAAAGTCTTTTCAAAAGACTTCTCTGACTCGGGAGTGTTCCATGGATTGAGATGGGAGGAAATCCTGTTAGGAAACAGGCTAGTAAATATTAGGAGGGAGAAGTAAGATTCAAGATGGTTTTGAAAGATGGGCTAAATGTACCCACAGTGGAATTTCACAAGCCTAAATGTCAGGCCCTGGACAAGACTCCACCACACCAAGACTCCAGGAAACGGCTGTGAGACGTGACTTAGCAGTGCAGCCCTTGAGAAGGAAGCCAAAAGCTTCGAGGAGGAGGTAGCTAGGGCGGGGGTGGGGGGTGGGGAGTGGGGGTGGAGGGTGAGTCAACAGAGGGTGTGTCTTCCAAAAGGATCCTTGCTCCTCAGCTTTGTAGAATGCCAGTGTTGGGGATTGAGGGAACAGTGGGGCTCTGGCAAACTGTGCTCACATAGCTACTGACTGATCTCTCAGGTGCCAGTCTCTCTGTCACCACTTTATATGCACACTTTGCTGTGAACCCCACAGCAAGCCTGTGGGTCTATGTATGCCTCCTGTTTTACAAATAAGGAAAGTAAGGCTCAGAGAACCTTGCCTAAGTTCTACTAGGTAAAATAAAGAGGCAACGCTGGAACTGAAACCCAGGCCTCCCACCATTGTGAAGGCCTTGTCCCTAAGCAGTATGGGAGCTTCTATGTCCCGAACGATACTGATAAAAAGAAACAGGTTCAGGGGAAACACACAGAGATCAGTAGACAGGAGCCAAGACACATGCGTGTGTGTGTGTGTGTGTGTGTGTGTGTGTGTGTGTGTGTGTGTGTGTAAGAGAGAGAGAGAGAGAGAAAGAGAGAGAGAGAGAGAGAGAGAGAGACGAGGGAGGGGTTGTTGAGATCCTAAGCATGCAAGCTGTCCACAGAGAACCCACATACACACACGTGGACTGTGTGACTCTTTGGGGACAAAAGAGTTGTTAAAAATCTTCAATAGGACAGCTCCCATCTGTTTGCATAGAAAGCCCCAGGTGTCCTTTAAAACCAGGCCCATACCCCTCCCCTATAATTCCTGTGCAGGTGCACCACCCCAGGCTTTTCATCCATCCTCTGATTCTACCCACAAGGACATAGGCTATACTCAACACCTCACAGACCCACGGATGGGTGCCAGGGATGTTGAATGAGAGTAAAGAACACTAGTAAATAAGTAAGCAAGTCATGTTGCTCAGAGACACAGGCCACGAAGTAACCCCAGAGGAGGAAATCTAGGAGAAGGCTGGGGAAGCAAGGAGAAAGGTTTGCGGCTGCGTAGCACTTCTGCTTGGTTGGGCAGCTGCTCCGGTGACAGGCCTGGAGGGAGCAGGGACAGGAAGGAACAACCTACCTTGGGCAGTTAGCATCTCAACATGCTGCTTTTCGCTGGAGTCACTCCGATGGGAAATACAGAACAGGTGTCCTGGGAAAACCCAATTTCTCAGAGGCTCCAGGCCAGAATGCCAAGAACAGAACTCCTTTTTTCTCTTTGCATGGTAACCAAGAACAAAAAAGGTAAGAAGGGAAGCTTTGAGGGTACCTTCTGGCAGGCTGAGGCAGCTTACCCGAGCTCTTCCTGATGGTCCATTTCTCTGAAAATAAGCCTTCTCTGACACCCCAGACTTTGTGTCTCAGCCTTTTCTCAGTCCAGCCCCCCTGAGTGCCTGTGCCAAGCTTGTTGCACTTCCAGTCCACTCCTGTGTTTGGGGACACCTCTTGAAGTATAACATTTTATGTTCAGGATGACATGAAGCTCACTTGTCACCTGAGCCTCTGCCAACCGGGGCAGGAATATGAGAGGATGTATAGGTGGGAGCAGCGACCTGCACCCAGACCAGCCCTGAAACTCTGAGCTTCCTGAGTTGTGAGCCTGTTTAGCACACTATCGGGTACTATTGCAAATGTCAGGAATGCAATGCTTCTTATTAAATCAGTCATCCTGAGCATAAAACTTTATACCTATATTCTTATTATGACATGGAGCCTGGGGCTGTCAGGAGGTTTCTTTTCTAGAGAATTGAGGCATCAGGAAGAGCTCAGTTGGCTTCCTTAGTCCTCTAGGAGGTATACAGGAATCCCCCATGCAGAGAATCAGGAAAGGAGTACCTTTCCTCCGGGTTCCTCAGTCTCTGAGTTTCCCTCTCTCAAAGCATAGCACCCCAACTGGTATCTTCTTCTGCTGGACTTCTGTTTACCCATAAACTAAAAAGTTGGGGGACAAATTCCTCCACTGCTTACTTGAAGCTGCCCTGCTGCCCACTGAGTGCTGAATGAGTGTGTCTGAGGAAAAGATCCTGGCAAGGGCACAAGGCCAAGCTAAGATTCCTACCAGAGGCAAGCAAACCCTCAGCAAGTAGTCTGAAGCCTTGGAGGTTCCCAGTCCCAGTGAGCATTTTAACAGCAAGAGAACCAAGATCTGGGTTGGTCCTCTGAGTCTCCCCAGCATCAAGCATGAGAAAGAGAACAGTCTGGGTCAGTCGGCCACCCCTGGGGCAGACAAGTGGGTCTCACAGGATATATTGTACTGTCACTCTGAGGAGCTTGAAGTGGAGAAGTAAGGATCCCAACCACTCTTTCCTCATGAAAGTGCACCCTGAGCCTTCTAATTAAGCTTCTCCATGACCTCAGAAGCCATGGTCACCTCCTTATCCCTACCGCCTCTCCCTTTGACAGTGCGAACTAGATGGGCCTTTTGTAGATGGGGTTTTCTCTACTAAAAGGATGGGAGTGTGGGTAGGGGGCAATCTGGTTTCCTGGACTTTATGGCTCCACACCCTGTACTCAGACCCCAATTTAAGGTGTGCATAGGGGAGCTAGGAGGGGTAATTACTGTTCCTGGAGCTTTGAAGGTCAGTTTGCTCTGTGGCAATAGAGGTGTCAAAAGGTGATGATTAGCATTAATAATGATTCTTATTAGCAGCGGGGCTTAGTATTTCAAAAAGTAAAGTAGTCCTGCAGTGATTTCCCAACTGCTGTGGTTAGCTCCAGTGTTAAGTTTTGTTCTTAAGAAGGGCAACTCCATGACAGGATGCTGTGGAACTGGGAGTTGCACTGTGGACCTCCTGTAAAGATCACAGGCCATGTCTGGTCACTGATGTAGAGAAGGCACTGGCGATGATCACTGTGAATGGCACACTAGAAAATTCCTCTAGGTACCAAATCTGGTCCCCACTCTCTTCCTAATCCTCCACCAAGATACACTGGGCCTCATGCATTCCTTTGAGGATGCTTTTCCAACTCTGGATATACAGTAGTCCATCCACCCAGAAGGTTTAATTCCATCGTGACACTTCTTCCTGTCAAGCACTGCGTGGGTGCTCCAGAGTTGCTTTTGCAGTGCAGGTGTCTGTCCGTCCTCTACTATGCTGGGAAGTTACTGGGCATTGCTGTCAGTTCGTTTGCTCTACTCCCTAAATTAATTTGACAGAATGCACCTCTTCTGTACTTTATGCCTGCCAAACCTAAGCTGAATAATGGACTGACAAGATTTCCTACCAGCATAACCATCCTCCAGACACCTGTAGGTAACCTTACACCTCCAGAATTAGAACACGTTGAGAATCCAGATTCTTTTGGATCTTTTATTGTTTAAATTCTGTTGTTGTACAAATGGGAATGGCCATGTCTCTGTGTGTTTCCTCCTCCTCTTAGACATACTGGAAAATCCTGAGACCTAAGGCAAGCCTAGGGTAATTCCCACCCGTGGCCACGGAGATTTGTCCGAGGAATGCATGTGACCCATCCAGGCCAATTACAGCATGGCTACGGGGCTTTCCTATCTGATCTGTAGGAACAAAGTCTTCCTTCGTTCATCACAGACAGTGAAAAACGGGAACCTACTCTGCGTGTATATGACCATTCCACTTTTCTATGACACACGTTCCAGCCTCCAGACTTGAAGAAGGCCCACACAACATTAGGAGGCAAACCTAGAGCACTGACAGTAGATCACAGTGCTTGCTGCAGGTAGGAAGCTCACCTGTACTATAGTGACTTAAATGAAAATGGCCCCCATAGGCTTGGATATTTGAATGTTTGATTCCACAGTTAATAGAACTGAGTAGGAAGGATTAGGGGGTGTGACCTTGTTAGAGAAAGCATGTCCCTATGGGTGGGCTTTGATGTTTCAGAAGTCCACACCAGGCCTCCCTCTGCCTACTGCCTGAAGGTCAGGATGTAAGCTCTCAGTTACTGCTCTAGCACCATGTCTGCCTGGCAGCTGCTGTGCTCCACACCATGACATGGACAGATCCTCTGAAACTGTAAGCAAGCCCCCAATTAAATGCTTTCTTTCGTAAGTTCCTTTGGCCATGGTGTCTCTTCACAGCAATAAAACAGTGACCATGACAAGGAACAGCAAAGAAAAAATCTGAATAGAGAATAAGTAGGGGTACCCAGAGGCACAGCGGCCCCAACATTGGACACTGGAGCTAGCCACGTATGAGGCTGGATCCACCCATACCCCTCTCACCATCTATCTGAACCTAAGCTAGAGTGTGTCTGGATTTCTTTGACTTGAACATACTGGCCATCAAGACATAACAATACCACTTCTTTTTTCATTCATGTCCACCAGGACCCACAAAAGATTTAATGTAACCATTTTCCAATGGTCTTATTCTCTGATATATTACTTATTACCACAGTCAAGGTGATCTTTCAGTATAGTTTCTTCAGTGAGACAAAGTAAGTGCAGTTCACCCATTTTAGAGATACCATAAGTGAGTCTCCAAGAAGCAGAGAGACTTGGGTCCCATAGATATTACAGAATGGCAGATCCTAAGCAAGAGTCTTCATGTCATTGTATTTCTTTGTGCTAACAAGTCATGGATACATGTGCTAGAGACAAGGCAGTTTGAATAGTTGGCTTCCTGAGATTTTCTCCACTTTCTGCTGTAGTTAGCAAAGCCCTTCCAACAAGCACATCATGTTGCCTTTCCCAGTGCTGTGACAGAATGCCTGACAAGAGCAAACTTAATGGAGGAAGTCTTTTTTTTTTTTTTTTTTTTGGCTCTCAGTTGAAAGGCACAGTCCATCATGGTGGGAAAGTATGGTCAACTCAGCTTGCTTTCTCTGTATTTTGTCCAGGATTCCACTCCAGGGACTGGTGCTGCCGCCTTAGTTAATTTAGTCTAGATTCCACCACAAACATGACCAAAGGTTTGTCTCTTAGTTGATCCTGTCAAGATTAGACTGTCGACCAACACACACATCCCAGATCCTGACTTGCTTCTAAGAGGGGCAGTGTGTGTTGCCTTTATAGCTTCACACAGTGGCCTCTCCGGATCTCCTCGCCAAGAATCTAATCCTGCCATACATCCCTTGGCCTCAGCAGCCTCCAGGAACCTTGCTGTAAGCTTCTATGAGACTGGGCACACTTGGTTTGGTGGTTTGAATAAGAATGCCCCTCCCCCCATAGGCTCATCTGTTTCAATGCTTGGTCACCAGAAAGTGGCACTACTTGAGAGGGATTACGACATGTGGCCTTGTTGGAGTGGGTGAAGCTTTCTTGGAGAAGTGTGTCACTGGGGGTGGGCTTTGTGGTTTCAATAGAGGAAGCTAGGCTCAGTATCTCTCCTCTCTCTTCCTGCTGCCTGTGGATCCATATGTAGAGGTCTCAGCTACTCTCCAGCACCATGTCTTTCTATGTGCCACCATATTCCCTGCCATGTAACAATGGACTAAACCTCTGAAACCGTAAGCAAGCCTCAATGCTTTATCAGAGTTGTCACAGTCATAGTGTTTGTTCATAGCAATAAAACACCTACTAAGACACTTGGGAAAGAAGGCTCCCAGAGTGGGCACAAGTGAAGACAGGACGCTGCAAAAAGGTTCTGTTTTCATCAGCAGAGATGTCGATGGAAGATGGGAAGTTGGAAATGACTTTCATAAAGTCATACAAAACCAGTCTTAAATCTGAACCAGCTTCTAATCAACATGTTGGGCAAATCACTACATATCTTATTTCTCCTGAAGTAAAGTTAATACAGTTTTTGAAAATGTGTATTTTTTTTTATTTTATTTATTTATTTATTTATTTTTTTGGTTTTTCGAGACAGGGTTTCTCTGTATAGCCTTGGCTGTCCTGGAACTCGCTCTGTAGGCCAGGCTGGCCTTGAACTCAGAAATCCGCCTGCCTCTGCCTCCCAAGTGCTAGGATTAAAGGCATGCGCCACCACTGCCCGGCGAAAATGTGTATGTTTGTGGTGTGCGTATATGTGTGTGTGTGTGTGTGTGTGTGTGTGTGTGTGTGTTTGTGGTATATGTTTGTGGTATGTGTTTTGTGTATGTATTTATGTGTGTGTTTGTGGTTAAGTGTGTGTTTATGGTATGTATACATATGTTGTCTGTGTATGTATGTATATGTGAAGATGTGCATTTGTAATATCATGTGTTTTGTGTGTGCATGTGTGAGTTTGTGTATGTTTGTATGTGTGTAGGTATGTATTTGTGGTATGTTTGTGTGTATCTATGTGTGTGTTTGTCATGTGTGTATATGTGTGCATGTTTTTGTAGTATGGATGTGCTGTATTTGTGGTGTATTTGTGTGTAAGTATGAGTGTGTTTGTGGTATATGTGTGTATATGTGTAGTGTTAAATAATTATAAAAAATGGTATCGTCCCACCAGGTCCCGTTGGGTCTCACCCAGAGAGGCTCTCACTGTCGGTGCCGAGCCAATCTTCTCCAGCTAGCTCTCACAGCATCCCAGCTGTGTTTCCTCTCCATCACAGACTCTGTAAATGGCGGGAGTCCCATGCTCCCGCCCTACACCCAAACACCTGGTAAAGCACGACTCTTAAACTTAAATAGTTAACCAAGTATCTTTATGTGTGTGTGTGTGTATATATATATATATATATATAACTCCCAACTACATAATGCTAATTTACAATGATAAAGTCTTATCCCAATATTTCTAACCTCTCCAAAACACCAGAAATACGTCTGAAACCATCTGGATATCCTCGCCTCTCCTCTGCACCGCTCGTGTCCTCTTGGCCTCTTTCCCTCTCCATCCCTCACTTCTCTTAGCTCCTCCTCTCTCCCCTCCAATCACTGGCCTCTTACTGCCTCAATGTGAATGGATAGGAAATATCTTGCAACATGTATGTAATATGTATATGTGTTTTTGTGGTGTGTGTTTTGTATATATATGTGCATTTGTGGTGTATGTGTGTGTTTGTGGTATGTGTATATGTGTGTTTTGTGTGTATGTATATGTATTTGTAGTATGTATGTGTTTTTGTATGTTTGTGGTATATTTGTATGTATTTGTTATGTCTATGTGTGTATGTGAATGCATTTATATGTGTGTGTATGTTGTGTGTGTATTTTGTGCTTGTGATGTGTGTATATGTCTGTGGTGGTGGTGGTGGTGGTGGTGGTGGTGGTGGTGTGTGTGTGTGTGTGTGTGTGTGTGTGTGTGTAAGCTCCTATGGCTGCCTGGCCTATATATGCCTGGCATATAGTAGCTGTCCAGTAAATCTTTCTTCCCATTTTCTTCTCTTTGCCTCATAAGAATAATCATGCTTTGTTCTCCCAGGAGAAATCTAGAAGGAAAGAGCTATGTGTGGCCCAAAGCTGGTGGGCACACACTATACTTCCCAATAGTACCCAGCACCTTCTCAGTCCCATGTTCCTCCCCACCTCTTCTGTCCCAATTACTTCTCATCCTTCATCCAAGTCTCACACTCCCAACTTTATCCACAGGGTATTTTCATGGATGATTGATTTGCACCTATGCTTGACCTGAAAGAATGTCTAATGACATCCTTTCTAAGAGAACATTGTCTTTTCCATCAGAGAAAATAGAAGGAAGAAAAAAGAAAGGAGCCAGGCAGTGGTGGCACAAGCCTTTATTCCCAGCACTTGGGAGGCAGAGGCAGGCGGATTTCTGAGTTCGAGGCCAGCCGCGTCTACAAAGTGAGTTCCAGGACAGCCAGGGCTATACAGAGAAACCCTGTCTCGAAAAACCAAAAAAAAAAAAAAAAAAAAACAAATAATAGTAAAAAATTAAAAAAAAAAAAAAAAAAAGAAAGGAGGCCAGGGCCTTGAAGATGGAAAATAGAATACATAAGAGACTTATTGTTTCAAGGGCTTTCCCCAAATGTATTAATAGCCACAGGAAAAGGCTAGAGCATACCAGACATTGTATTTCCAGTCGCTGCACCCAGGTTCTCTAATTTTTCCATCTTGCCCTCATATTCTTTTTTCTCCTATGATCAAAATGCTTCACAGCCTTCAGGGCTCAGCATAGGAGCCTCTCGGCATTAAGCACCTCATATGTTTGACCAGAGCCAACACCGGGTTCTGTGGATACAGTACTAAGCAGGACAAACACCCAAAAAGCTACTTAGAGGGCTGTCAGGGGCACCTTACTCCCTCTTAAATTATTTATGTATTTATTTTTGGTTTCTTAAGACCTTCCCATGTATCATTATATAGTCCTGGCTGGGCCTGAACTTACTACAATCCTCCTGTCTCACACTCCCAAGTAACAAGATTCTTGTGTGTGCCACCAGGCCCATGTTCATTTGTTTGTTCACATTGGTGATTGAACTCAAGACCTTGAACACCCTAGTCAAGTACTCTACCACTGAGCTACATCCCCATGTCTGGGATTCTCCTTAAAGATGGTATTTGTCTCCTCCCTCTGATCCTGTAACTGTTACTACTGCTGCCACAATTACTTTTATATCTTTCTTCCTTTTTGAGACACCTATAAATCAGAGGCTGGTGAAATGGCTCAGTGGTTAAGTGTACCGGCTACTCTTGTAGTGTCCAATAGCATAGACTTAACTTTTGAATTATGTTCCCAGGATTACAGAGTAAGCATCAGTCTTTTGTAAAGTTGAATACTATGGTGATTTTAAGAGGAATGGCCCCAAAGACTCATATGCTTGAAAGCTTGGCCCATAGGGAGTGGCACTATTAGGTGTGGCCTTGCTGAAATAGGTTTGGCTTTGTTGAAAAAGTATGTGACTGTGGGGGCAGGCTTTGAGGTCTCAGATGCTCAAGCAAGGTCTAGTGGGTCAGTCTTTTCACTTGGTACTGTGTGCAAATCAAAATGTAGAACTCTCAGCTCCTTCTCCAGCACCATGTCTGCCTACATGCCGCCATACTTCTTGCCATGATGATACTTGACAAAACTTCTGGGATTGTAAGACAGCCCCAGTTAAAGGTTTTCCTTTATATGAGTTGGGGAGTGGGGCTGGGAATCATAGTGTCTCTTCACAGAAATATAAACCCTAAAAAAAGTCCATTTCTCTGTAAAGTCTTCACAAACCACTTTTTTTTTTTCATATCATGTGCTTTGCCTACAAGTCGAGAATTCATCTCTGGCTAACAAACCATATTGTAAACTCTTTCAGAGTCAGGGCTATGACTCACACTTTTTTTTACACCTTCAGATAACCCCTGGCTTCTCCCCTCTTTAATCACATAGCAACAAACAGCAAGTAACTGTAAGTGTTTGATTCCACCTTTTACAGGACACCTATGAACGTTTGCTCTGAAATATAAGGTCAAGATTTTAAAGCTAGAAAGGGGCCCAGTTAAAGAAACTGTCAAAGGTTAAAGTCATTACTTGAAATACATGATTAGAAGAGGAAAAACTATTCCAACATGCAAAGACTGCATTTGGAGCACATGTAGTGGCTGTTATCTGCCCACTACAGCACCCTCAGCACATGCTCTGGCAAGTGTGGCAGTTGTATGTATGATTTACTTTTGGAATTGCTGTGGCAACAGCAACTTAAGGAAGGAATGGTTTCTTCTAGGTCACAGCAGGGAAGACATGGCAGCTGCAACATGAGGCGGCTCGTCACACTAATCGATAGACAAGAAGTGTGGCCAGGCTATCTACTCTCAAGTCTCACCCCTGTGACTACCTACTCCAACAAGACTCTGCCTCCTCAAGATTCCATGGCCTTTCCAAATAGCACTACCAGCTGGGAAACAAGTGCCAACCCAGGAGTCAATAATGGACATATCTCTTTAAATCACAGCAGGGGCAATGAGCATGAACTCCGAGAGGATTCTTACAACAATCAGCACAGCGTCTGCGAGTGCTCACTGATGCCCAACAACGAACCTGTGAAGAAGACAAGCAGACACAATGATCTGCGTCTTTTGGAAAATAGGTATTTAGGGTTCAAAACGATCAATCTTTCCAAGGACATGAAGGTAGTAGACAGTTGAAGTAGAAAGCAAGTCAAGATCTGTCCTCTGTCCTGGTCCTCTCTTCTTTAAGCTACAGTGACTCCAAACTGATTTTGGAATTCTAGACATGTCACTGCACTCACTCACCAGCTTGAATGACCAGTCTGTCACCCTGGGAATTCCCTTTGGATAAACATGTGCTTGGAGACACTAGAGAGTAAACATACACTCCCTGCCCTCATGAAGCCCACAGACTTATCATGCAATAACTGCAATGCACAAGACAAATCCCATCTGCCATGAGCTCTACATCAAAATTAAGGTAATTAATAGGGACACTAAACATCCTCCATTGACCATTTACTATGCATCAGGTTCTGTCCTGGACACTTTGCTAGGCAGTGAGTAGCATGAAACACAACACTGCTTAGCTGACAGCCAGAGTTTAAGGACTGACAGTCATTTTGACTAGAGTTTAAAAAATAAAACCACGGGTTCTTATGTACAGAACAAGGAAATGCTTTATATTGAAATTACCTAGAATAACATTGTGGAGAAGCAACTAATCCTCTGAGAAATGAGACTTGTGGTGGTGGTGGTGGTGATGGGGTGATAAAGTAACCTCTACAATGGGGGCACCCCAGCATCCCAGGGAGCACTTTCGAAGACTTGGGTATGAGCAGCAGTAGGGGAAGGAGAGGAGACATTGTTTTAGGACAGCCAGAGACTGGCTACAAAGAGATGGTCCTATAACTAGAGAGCCCAGAGAGGCTACACTCTCCCTAGGCTTGACCTAGCTCCAAGGGGAGGCACAGATGGCCAAGGCTATTTGTTTGTATGTTACATTTTTCCTGAACAGATTCCAAATCCTAGTTTCCAAGGAAAAGAGAAAACAGACTTATTGGGCCAAAGGCTTTCCCTGAGAAATGTCCTTGTGGCTCTGTGCCAGCCCAGGATTCCCCCCACAGCCCAGAGCAGCAGACGGCAGGCTGGAGCCTTCCCCAAACCTTTCAATAAGACAGGGATTAGAAGTTATTCCCTGGGAGATTTTCAACAGAGTCATGTGCCCAGCAGTTCTGCCCTAGTATTTAGGTCCACCCAACTCTGGCATGCTTCCTGGTGACGTTTCAGTCCCTCCCAGGCCCACCCTCCCCTTTCCTGTTTGGCATGGCCATCCCTCCTCTGAGTGTTCCCTGAGAGTGGTGTTCCCAACCTCTGACCCCCAAAGCAGGGTAGGTTATGGGGTTGACCTCAATGCTGGACAGAGCCATGGAAGTGATTCTGCTAGTAGCCCTTCTACCGCCCTGTAATGGTAGCACCCACAACACAGGTTCATGCCCCTGCACTCCCTGCGCACCCCCTGTCTATCATAAACCAAGGACAGGAGCAGAGGAACAGCCCTGGGTGTAAATGGTAAAAAGAGCTAGGGGCACATTATTTGTTGCAAACTTTGAAAAATAAAATTCAATGGGTCGGTCTTATTTTAAATCACAGGGATCTCTGCAGTGCCACAGGAAGTGGGGTTGGGGAAAAAGACATTTTTTTTTCCTGACATGTTGTTAGGGAAAAACAAAGGTAGTGAAGTCAGATGCCTCTACTCAAATCCCTGATTTACTATGAAGCCTGTGCAACCCTGGGTGAAAGGCCTAACCTCTCAGACCATCATACACTGAAGTGTCTGTGGTAAGGCCTCGGCAGGAGAGCATGCATTTGGTATCTTGGTATCTATGAGCAACCTGAGGTGACGTGTGAGCTTAACGCTGTCCATTACCTCTCACGCCGCCCCCTTCCTTCCCTGAAATCTGAAGGCAGCCGTGCTGGAGCTCTGGTCTGTTTGACTTCATAGGCTGTTTGTCACATGTGAAGCTGAGTCACCCTGAGTTCCTGCTGCCTCGAGGCTGTGCTCTCCTGAAAAGGATGTGTAGCTACGCCAGCCCCAGGTTCTGAGTGGACATGCCGTTCTGGGAACCCTGCGAAAGCTGACTGGAGATGTGAGATTGCTCACACAGGCCTGGGCTTCCGTGGCCCTGAGTGCTTTCTTGTGCTAGGACATTTCCAATGAGAATACAGACATGTGAGCCTACAGGCTACTGGGAAGAGTGGAAGTATAGCTGAGAAACAGTATGCATGGAACCCCCGGTAGGCACCCAGGGGAACCCCAGTGGTGGCCTAGGGGAGAAGAAGTGGAATAATGATCAAGAGACAAAAAAGAAGAGAGAATTGTTACAGCCTTCTCTTAGCACTCTGTAAGACAGCTCTCAGCCCTGCTTCTGTTTGGAGAGGCAGGCTTTCCTCCGCTTCAGATGAAAAGTGCATGTTTTAACGAAGTGCAGTGGTTAGCTGAGGTTACACTAGTTAGCTGTGGGCCCACGTGGCTTTGTCACCTGCACTCATGTGGCTCACATAACAAACAGGTGCAAGTAAGTGTCCAGTGTCCTAGTGGCTGGAGCACAACCCAAGGAGGGAGGTGGGGCAGGTGTGGACCTCTGCTTCATAGACAAAGAAGCAGAATTCAGAGAGGATAAGGAGGATACAAGAAAGGGTAGAACTGGGGCCTCAAGAGGAGCCCCAGCATCCTCTCTGGTGTAGGACAGTGGGTAAGAATTCACTTATCCTTTTAGCATCAAACTTAAGCAGGGCTGCCAAACATCTAGAAGTGGCCTGACACTAAAAGTCAACCCCCTCCAGGAACCCTGATTCCCCACTACTGCCACCAGCAAATCCTCATATTAAAGCATAATTCTCACTTGCTGTAGGGCCTCATGACAGAAGCTCAGCACTTAGGAGACAGTGGCAAGAGTAGCTCAAGTTTGAGGCCAGCCTGGGCTACATAATGAGATACACAGGAAGAAGGAAGGAAGGGAGAGGGCATACAACCTTCCTAGACTCTGGTCCACTTTTCTAATAAAAAGGAAATAGTTAGTTCTTCCTTCATCATAGCTTCTTTTGGTTGTTGTTTGAGACAGGGTCTCACTCTGTAGCCCAGTCTAACCTTGAATGTCTATCCTCATTCTTAGTTTGTAGTGTGCTCAGATTCTAGGTGTAAGCATCTAACTTATCATTCTTTTCTTAAAAAAACAAAAACAAAACAACCGAAATGGCAACAACATAACCCCTCCGGTTATAACCTCTCCCCTGCTCTAGCGTGACATCCGCGGCCAGTTCTTTAGAAAGGTGTAAAGCACTCCTCTGTATATGGACCTGGAGCATCCCACACCCAGGGCCCTGTGTGCACAAGGATGAAGCAAGCAAAGCTGAACGATGTATAAAACAGGAATAGCATGTGTGCATTGTCTGGTCATAATTGGTGAGAATCCCGAAGAATACAAACAAACAAACAAACAAACAAAACCCAAACTTGTTCTCATGGCCATTGCTTCAGGGATGCAAATGTATCCGAGTCCCAGAGAGACAAGGCAAAGTTCATCTGCTTCTGGAGCCTCTTCTGTGTTCTGTGCAGTGAAGTAACACATGGAAGCCTGCCTAGCAGAGGTATGCAGAGAGGGAGGGAGGGAGGAAGGGAAGGAAGAAGGGAAGAAGGAAGGGAGGGAGGGAGGACCCAGGCCTTCCTGGCTTCATACTGCTAACCTGTCCTTTTCAGGGCATATTCATCCTCTCTCAAAGGCAAGAGGCAGCAAGCCTATAGAGGACAAGCCCCTGACTGTCTTCTTCCTGCCCAGGGCCCCATACCCATGACAGTGTAATAATAGTTACTGACTTGCCACAGTCAGGAACGCATGGACTTCCAGAGTGGCCCTTCGATTGGGCTGAGCCTTTTAGATGTCATTTCCACCCAGGTTTCAGTGGGGAGTCACTTCCTTAAAATAAGCTTTGTTTTTCTTTCTAATTAGTTATTTCGTCGGGGGGTGGGGGTGGGCACGTGTGCCAGAACACTTGTGAGGAGATCAGAGAACAACTATTAGGAGTTGGCTCTCTCCTTCCTCTGTGTGGGATCTGGGGATTGAACTCAACAGGCTTTGTGTCAAGCACTTTTACCTGCTGAGCCTGGGGTTCTTTTTTTGTTGTTTGGGGTAGAGGACACTGGGATATCTTCAGTAGCTGGTACCCGCTGCTGTTCTTGAAAACCAACAGTTGTCTTGTCTCCCTGAGCCCATAGTGGAGGACTTACTCCACAGTGCGGCCACATGCAGAAATCTACAGCAGGACCTCTGGGTTTACACTGACCCTCCCCAAATCACCATGAAAACAGTGTCTGTGATTGGTTCTGTCCTGCCTATGTGGTTGGTCACTTCATCTATCCTGCTGCTGTCCCATGCCACAGGGGAGCAACCTGTGCAAAGGCATGGAAGGATGACTAATTCTGGGGCAGAGAAGTGACAAAGTCAGATTCCTGTGTGGTCCCCATGCTAGGAGGGCATACATAATAGTGACCAGCTGGGAGGTAGACAGATGTCATGGTAAAAGCACCCCAGGAGGTGGTGGGCAAACCCAAGTCCAAAAACTGTGTCACCAATTCCATCCTCTCTGGGCTTCCCCTCCTAAGAAATAAAGGACAGTGAGGAAGGCGGAAAGAAGCACCCTCTTTCTCCCTTGGGGTGTTATTGTCAAGGATGGGAGATGTCACCTAGAAGCTCTGAGGAGGCTCCTGTTTGATGAAAAAGTACGGACACTGCTGCTTTTCTGACTTGGCTTGCCTAAGTCGTGATATTTATTTGGAGTTTGAGACTCATGAAAAGTGGCTGTGAGGTGTTTATCTAGGGTAACTTGGTTTACCAAGTGACTGAGAAACCTTGGCTGAGGTGATCTTGAAATGTCTTCTGAACCTTCAGAGTGACGGAGGTCTGCGACACGGGAAGAGCCGGGAGAGGCTGTGAGACTTGCAAGTTGCCGATGGTCCCCAATTGCAGCTCAGACTTTGCATTTTGTCCCCTGTGCAAAGTCAAGAAAGTCTTGGGATGAATGGAGTGTCAGATTCCTCCTTTGTGACACACTGGTATCACAGGCTTGTGGGTTTATTTCAGATAAGCAAGCTCCTGGTACACAAGAGGTCCCAGCCAAGTACAAAGCTACACAAGGTCCCCTCGGTATTGAATGGGCTGGTATTCTCTGCACTCAAAAGAGGGCTTGACCCTCAGAATGCAGTCTCAATGAATGATGGGAGCTCAGAGTATGCTGCTAGAAACCACTCCAGGGTTAAAAATCTTCTAAAAATTAAAGCTTTTAAAAATTATCCTGAAAAATCTTATCCAGTCTGCTTTCCCAACCCCAACTTTCTGCATCTCACTGGAAACTTCAAATGGAAAAGCCAACCTTGAAATGATCAGAACATTTCCACGACAGACATCGGAGGAGGGCTTCTGTTTGCATTCCTAGACAGCCTATGGTCTATGCTTTGTAGCTCTGGCCATGAGGATTAGAACAGGACTCCAAAAAAAAGAGGGAGGGAGAGGGAGAACTCTGGCCCTTCGCTGTCTTAGAGGCAGTTAGTAAGAAAGACCTGAACCTGAGTATGCGCCAGGGCCATCCACAGGCGTTCACGAGGCACAGCAGTAAAGAGCTCAGGTTTGGGTAATTGCACGAGACCCAAGTGATTCATCCAGAGACACCATTATTCTCCAAGTAAGCAAAATATACAGATGGAGAGGCTAGCACATAGTGCCTACTATGTGCAATCTGCCTTATCTAGAGTGTGTTAAAGTGTGAGGCTTACTGAAACCTGTATATGAAGAAAGATGCCCCTGTGCTTACTGAGGATGTGGCCCCACATCAAGCCACTGCTGGCTGCACCCGTATCTCCTTGTACAGCTCTTCTCAGACTCTGAGCACCAGGATATCCTACACCAGTTTACACCAGTCACATAACCACCACCACCCCCATGCCTCAATTTCCCTCTAGTGAAATAAAATACTAGTAAGACCTCTCTCATAGTGTAATTGTAGAATTAAATAAACAGGTGGGTGGAAAGGGTTAAGACAGTGCTGGCCAATGGTTTCCATCCTGTTCACATAGCTTGTGAGCCTGCCAGACACCACAGTTCACCCCGTCTCACCACCGCCCAGGGTCTGAAGAAAGTGCACCTGGCAGGGTCATCCGGTTCTTAATTGGCCCGAGAGTCCTACTTAGACCTGCCTAACAATAACAAGCGAAACAGAACACTTCATTAATTAATTGTTTTTTAAACGGCCTAGGCTTTATGGATATGTATGCATTCAGTTTTCAAAACAATTATATGAGGTAAGTGTTGCCAACTCCCAATTTAAGGCTTCAGAAACTAAGACTGAGGGAAATTAAGTCATGTTCTCAAGACCATAGAATTGGGAGCTGTCCTACTGAGGCTGAAAAACAGGCAGACCCTATTTCACTCCCTGGGACTGGGGATAAGTCTGTTACTCTGGGCTACACTGTATTTAGCCAGCCAAGAGCAGTGATTTCCACCACCACCACCATCACCACCACCACCACACACACACACACACACACACACACACACACACACACACACACACACGCTGAGAGGAGGAAGCAGGCAGGTTCCCATAGAGGGAACTTTCTGGAGAGGGGCTGTTGCCCACCAGCTAAACTCACTCATCAGCTGTTCTCCTTGCTCAGAGCCCTCAGTTCCATGTCTTCCCACCCCTACCCTCACCCCAGCACCAAAGGACCTGAGAAGAGAGTCTGAAATCTCAGTGCTTCTCTCCTGCTTGCCTCCCAGTAAATGTGGTGGGGCCTCAGTTTGAGCAACTGTGCCCAGGGCATCAAATATATTTATGGAGTGGACGAATGTGTAGAAACTGCCAGGATTGTCTTTGCTGTCTCCCATTTTCAGCTAAAGTAATTCTGAGTTCTGTAGTCTTCGTCACTATTTTAATAAGATTGTATATTTGTAACGAGAACCAGACTGTCTCAGGAGCATCAGCCCGTGGCTCAATTCTCATTTGACACACCCACGGCAGTTCAGAGGGTCCGTCTCTTAATCGTCATGGACCACTTTTGCAATGTCCTGGATAACACTCAGGCTTGAGCTCCGAAATCATACACATGATTGGCCAGAAGTCTGGAGCCAGTGGGAATTGGGTAGCAATGCGGGATCCAGGGTCACAGAGCTAGACTTTGGCTCTGCCTCCCTCCAGTGTGTACCTGGCACAGAGAGCTAGACCTGTGGGGACCTGCCGCTGAAAGCCCTGGCTTTGTTTACATACTGAGCGAAGGGAAGGGTGGAAGCTGGCCTTGTATGGATGAAACGCTGTAGGGCCACTGGGGGAGGCAAAAAGCAGCAGCCTGATAAGAATCTGCGAGTAAGTACGTGAAAGAATGCACTGAAACTCCCTACCAGGATCACAGAAACCGGACCGAAATTCGACCTTAGGGACCCGCCCTCATGCCCCATCCTGCTGGCTAGACAAGCAACCCGAGGCTAAAATGGCTCTTGAACTGTCTCCAGGCCAGGCCACCTGCCTCTCATAACCTTCCGTCCTAGCTCTGCCTGTGGGCGGGACTGTAGGGCAGGGAATGCTGGCATGTTAGAAGGAAAGCTCGTTTTATTGAGCACCTACTAATACTATGGCTACTGCTGCGCTGTTAATCTCTTTGATTCACTCCTTGCACATCTGGAAAGCGCGGTGCCAGATAGGCTATGTCACTTTGCCCAAGAATACAAAAGCCAGGAGAATGAAGTAGCTTGGGTCGAAACTTAAGGCTGTCTTTTCCCCTACCCAGTCAATGGCTATGCTCAGAGAGGCGCTGGCGGCAGTGTCTTTGGACTCCGCCGCCCACTCCTTCGCCCCCTCACCACACACTCCGCGGCAGGGTCATTCTCCTGCCCATCCACTGGCCCACAACTTACTGCCCCACCCGCTCTCCCGATTTAGCAACCGGAAGTTGCACCCCAGTGTCTGCTGACCCAGAAACGCTGGTCCTGTCCTACCCCTGGCGGATGTCGTTCAGAAGGACTTACAGGTGCGCTCCCGGGCTCAATTCTCTGGTCTCCGCCCGGATCGCAGCCCTGCATCCGGTCCGGAAGCAATGGAAACTGGTCATGCCGCAGAGTTCCAGGCAGTGCCCAACCCACGCCCACCCCACTGCTGCCCCGAACAGGTTTCTTCACTTTCCCTGAGCCAACTCTTGCCCCAGGCGGGGAAAGGAAGCAGATTACTCAATGTGCGGGAGGAGGATCATTCTGGTTCCCTTGGGAACCAGCCACCAGCCAATCAGCCAGGTGGACCCTAATGAAGCCAGGTACTAGGACTCCAGCTCCTAGGACCACGACGACGAAAATCTTTGAGGGTCCGTCCTCAAGTGACTTCCATGCTCTGTTCTCAGTTTTAAGTCCCATGAAGAAAGTGGGCTGGATGTAAGGGGCCACAGCGGTCGCTGAGATTCGCTAGGGTGTATAGCATGCCAGAGCCCAATTTTGGCTTGCCAAACAACCTATCACTGGGCCAGCATCAATTCACCTATCCAACTACATCAGAAAAGCAGACTTTTCTGGAAACCGCAGCTACTTTCTCAGTGGGCTTGGCCTAAAGAAAACCCAAGCAAGTAGTGGAATTCAGTTTATTCCTCAGTATTTGAGACGCAGCTGTATGACACCAGGGATACCAGCTTGACCCAAACATACCCTTCCCCTTAGAAGTCCCAGCCTAAAGAGTCTGAGAGGTTATTGGTCATTTTAATAGACACAGCACCTAGCAGCCCCGCCCCAATATGAGTTACAATTACTATTTAGTAGGTATTACAGTGCCTGAAACCAGCATATATGTCTATGACACATCATATCCAGTATAACCTCTGCACTTGTGATGTTAGCAGGTGAAAGACTGGTTCTGAGAAATGTAGTGTTTAGCCCAATCTTCTATGCAGAGCTCTCAAATCCAAGTCAGTCTCCACCTTAGAAAGGCAGTTCCTGCCAGTTTCCTGACTACAGCTCTGAAACTAATGCTCCCGACCTTGCACTCAAGTCACCCAGAGCTGCTCTGATGAGATGCAAATGGCACTCCACAACTTCCAAGAGTCCTCTGGGTTTGACCCAGACGCCAACCAACACTGGCATTATTCCACGACCACTCTTCTCCCCTTGAGTCCCAGGATCTGCACTTGCTCCAGCCTGGGAAAGAACATGTCATGTGAGACCATCCCGGTTCCAGTGAGTGACTGCCCACCCCCTTCCCCAGAGAACCAGGCAGGCAGGGACAGGTCCTGCTATCCACAAATGTCTTAACAAACAAAACAGTTTGGCAATTACACATACCCTTTGCTGGAGCGCCCACTATCTTCCTGGACTCCAAGCAGCTGCTAAGCACTCTAGGGTGACACTGAGAGCTGCCTAAAGGTACTTGCAGTGATGTATTTGCCCAAGCAATATTTTAGCCCCTTAATGTGCCTGCCAGGATACTCTGAGCTACTGCTGCTCTCTCTGAGGCCTTGGAAGTTCTTCAGCCACCTGACATGAAGAGATTCCTTGGAACAATATTATACTAACCTGGAAGTTCCACAAGGGAAAGGCACCATCACGTGGTAACAGCTGTGCAGGGTGGGCCTCACACATGATGGGCCTCACTGAATGTGTGTTATGTTGGTTAGTTTTTGTTAACTTGAGAGTCAACTTAGGAGGGAAGGAATAGTATTCATCAGACTGGCCTGTGGGCATAACTGTTAGGACATCTTCTTGACTTCTGATTAATATGGGAGGGTCCAACCCATTGTGGGTAGTGCCATCCCTGGGCAGGTGGGCCAGAGCTGTATAAGAGATGTAACTGAACACCTAGAGGAAGCAAGCCCGTAAGAAGGGCTCCTCCATGGTCTTTGCCTCAGGTCCTGCCTTGGGTCCCTGCCCTGATATGCTTTGATAATGGACTGTAACCTCTAAGTGAAATAGCCCCTCTGCTCCCCATTGATTTTGGTCACAGTGTTTATCAAAGTAACTAGGACACGCGTCCAACACTGGATACCTAACTATCAAATAAGCCATTCATTTCCTACAGACTGCTTCAAGTCCCCCAATTAGACAAAAGAATCAGGATTTTAAGAATCAAAAAAGACAATCTAGGAAGAGAAAAAAAAAAGTAGAAAAAAAATTAAAAGTCTTCCCCTACTTCCTCCTTCATACAGAGAGAGCTCCAGTCCAAGAGAATCTGGAGTCAATTCCTGGCCACCGCTTTTGCCTACATGCTGTCCTGAGTTGGGCCCTGACCTAAACCATAAACACATTTTCATTTCATTTGCAAGTCAGATCCGGGACTCCAATCACAAGGAGGGCAGTAATTCTGTTGTCAGATGGTTGAAGAGAAAGTAGAGGCTGAGAGAGGCAGAGTGGAATGACCTGCCGTTCTCACACAGAGTCCTCAATCTCTCCAGCCCAGGCCATGCTGGAAGCTCCAGTTCAGTCCAGTCCTAGGCCACACACTCTCTTTAACAGACTTAAGGGCTAGGTCTGTGCTGCAGAGCTTTTCGCATTTAGTCCCCGACCCCATCCCCCCTCACCCTCCACCCTCCCCAGCCTCTCT
The DNA here is from genome assembly GCA_036184795.1 of Tokudaia tokunoshimensis. Classification (NCBI taxonomy): domain Eukaryota; kingdom Metazoa; phylum Chordata; class Mammalia; order Rodentia; family Muridae; genus Tokudaia; species Tokudaia tokunoshimensis. Next base: position 80,266,032 of record BTHU01000005.1, on the reverse strand, counting down.
CCCAGCCCACTCCTCATGTGCCCAGGGCTGTCCTCACACACAGGGGCGCTTCATTTGCAATTGTTCACTTGAGAAACAGCCTTCACCAGCCTGACCTGCAGGTGTGTCTGTGAGGACATTTTCTCACACACTCCTGTGACTTGAGCACTTTTCTATACATAGGTTAAACTTTTTTTTTTAAAAGAATCATCACAAATATAATTTTCAAACCTCTAGAAAAACACATTCCTCAACAGACTTTCTCTACTTTTTATTTTAACATGCACTTCCCTCTCTAGGTCTTTCTGTGGTTCCCCAGTGCAACCTGGATGGTAATACAGTATCCGCTTTTCATAGGTCCCCATTCCACCTCTCTGTCTCCAGGCTCACTACCCTCTGTGCCATCATCCTTCCCGGCATTCTTCTGCTTTCTGGCCTGGTTGGTTCCTATTCTCACAGTCTTGAAGCCTCAGAAGAGACAAAATATCTCCTCCAAGAAGCCCTCTGACACCTTCCCCTCAAACCTGCTCTCACGACTCCTCTTCCAAGGTTCATCTCACAGGGTTTCAGGACCAACCTCCACCCCTCTAGGGTCCACTGGCAGACCTATTTTTCTGTTTCTTTCATGAGCCCATGAATTCTTGGAAGGCGGGGACTATATTTTGTCATTTCTGCTTCCCAGCAAGGCCTCTGTGGATGAGTCCTGACTAAAATTTACTGAATAATCTCTCTACCCAAGGCCATAAGGATTTGTCTCCCTCTTGCTTGGAACACTGATTGCTAAACTGTGTCTGTCCCATTCTCAGATAAGAAGTTCCTGGAAGGCTTTGTGGCAAGTTAAACAATGAAACCAGGTTCTAAGCTCCAGTCCTTATGAAGGCGACCTAATTTGGAAGCGGGGTCTTTGGAGAAGTAAGTAAGGGTTTCAACGTGAGATCATTTGATGTTCAGAACAAACTTTCTATTCAATGATGTGTTCTCATCAGAGAAAGGAAAGGGAGATTTGGGATACAGAGAGACACAGTGAAGACATTTTAAACTTATGCTGCTGTAAGGGGGGCAACTTTCAAAAGGGGAGAGGCCACCAAGGGAACTCAGTCCTGCTAACTAACACCTTAGGTTCAGATGTTCTGGCATCTAGAATGGAGAGAAAATCATTTTTTACCATTTAAGCTACTAAGCTTATAGTTATTTGTTATAGGAGTCACAGAGCACAAAAGCCAGCAGGAACTGTGCTTTTCATTGTGTTGATGCCACGACCCTGCTCCTGAACCTATTGTGTACACAGTAGGACTTCCATAGAAGCCTTTATGAGGAGTTGACTTCATAAGTCCTTACCATCTGCTCAGTGGGCCATATAGGCCTGGAATAGCCTACAGCATCCTGCAGGCCCCTCCCTACTATTTCATAAGTGGTCACACACATTCAAACCATGGTATGTTTTGTCTAAACACATACTATGTGTCATGGTCTGTAGAAGGCACACACAACCTGTTTTTATAAGCTCACAAGCTACCTCAGGGAGAGAGAGAATTAAGAATAAATGAACCACACTGTCTTAGCACATATGAGACTGTGGCTTCAATCCCTGCCACTGAAAACAGAATGAATGAATAAATTCATACTGTATCACTTACAGGTGAGAAGAAGGAAACCAAAATGGAGGTGGCAGGGAGCAATTGTGGTGTTATTTTATATAAGCCATGGAGGCGGGTTTTCTGAGGAGGCAGCCTATAAACTGCTGAGACCTGAGGAAGTAAGAGTGCCAGTCAGCAGATCCTCAGAAGGAAGAGAGAACTGCAGGTGTAAAGTCCTAAACCCAGAAAATTCTGGAAAGTTCCTGTCACAGACAGGAGCCCTTGGTGACTGGGGTGCCCAGAGAGAGCCGGCACTGGGGATGCTGTGAGAGGCACAGATTTGAATCTATATCTAGGTTCTTGTGTCCTATGACAAAAAATTAGACATGGGTCACATGCTTAGGAATAGAAATAGAGATAGTTTATCAAATAAAAGAGAGGCCAGGGGTGGCGGCGCATGCCTTTATTCCCAGCATGTGGAAGGCAGAGGCAGGCAGATTTCTGTTCAAGGCCATCCTGGACTACATAGCAAGTTCCAGGACAGCCAGGGCCACACAGAGAAACCCTGTCTCGAAAAACAAACAAACAAACAAACCCAAAAAAAAAAAAAACCAAAAAACAAGAGAGCAGGAGAGGGGGAGGGAAAAAAGAGAAGAAAAGAGAGAGAGAGAGGAGTAGGGGATTGGTAGTGAGCATGTGCTTGAGAGAGCAAGGCCATGAGCAGAACAATTCTTTACCTCAAGTACCTGCCTTGCCCATGTTTGTATACCAGGCACATGTATGTAAACCCATTTCTTGCGAGCACTCCATTTGTTATCTGAAGCCCGGGTAGAAAAGCATGTTCGACCTTTTATTGTTAACTGTCTTGTGTTACTGTTGATGTCACCTTTTCTGTCTCTACTGTTCTGCCACAGTAAAGTCAGAGTAGGCCGGTGTAAAGGCAGTAGCCTGTGCTGGAAGCAGCCCACGGTGACAAGATCTGCCCAGGGTTGTGGCAGGAGGGGCTGAGGGAGGCAAGGCTAGTGAGAAAGCTGTGCATCCAGGGCTAGGTGTGAGTCTAGAGGAACTCAGTCACAGCAGGGCTGACCAAGAGGGGAAGACAGGGAAGTATAGGAAAGGAAAGAAAGGAATGGGAAAGAGGGGTGTGGCAGTGGAGATGGAAATGCATGTTTTACAGATCAAGTAGAAATGTGATCACCTGATGTTGAAGGTGATGACTCTAGGATGGAGACTAGACTTTGGGAGGAACAATCGTTGCCAGTCACCTCCTATGTTCTAACCATCTGCCACCCAAGCCTCTGTAGGTCTCACCTTATCACAACGCAATCATTTCAAGGAGGAATAACAAATCTCTATTCCATAGGATGAAATCTGAGGCTCAGAAACATCAGGTAGTTTCTCCAAGGCTGCACAGCCAATTGGGGGGGATATTGGATTCAGAACGGAAGTAATATCTTAAGTCCAAAAGCTGCTCAACTCAAACCTCATTCTGGCCGAGGATCGGCAGTATATATAGTTCCTGCCCTCAGAAACCTTCTAGCCTGTAGGAGTACCATCAAGTCAGGACTGTTATTAACCCTATTTTTAGAAATGGGAAAACCAGTGCCCAGAGAGGTGAAGTGACTTGTCCAAGGCATAGCAGTTAAAAAAAGGCAGAACCAAGATAGACTTCAGTCTACCTCCAAATATCTTTCTCTCCCTATATCATTATATATTGTATTAGGATTAGTAGAACAGAGCTCAAATCTCATTCACAGAAGGATAGTGAGTGTGTTAGTAAGCTTTCTGCTTTAAGAAGGGTGCTGGCAAGACAGTTTGAAGGAGGGCTCACAGTTTGGGGGGTTTTCAGTCTGGAACTGATTGATTTCCTTGTCTTGTGCCTGTGACACAGAACAGCATGGCGGGAGTGCTTATCAAAAGAAGCCCACTCACTTTATGAACAAGACAAAAAAAGAAACGCACCATTGTCCCCCTGCCCCCTTCTAGAGCATGTCCCACTATACCTCACCTATTAAAGGATCTTCCAGATGCACCTTCCAGGAGCATCAAGCTGAGGGCCAAGTCTTTAACACATGGCTTTCAGTGAACATTCAAATCTGAACTCTGGCAGGAGGTATAACAGGAACCTGGTCATTTACCCATCACTACTCTACGACTTCTGGAAGCTTTTACACACACACACACACACACACACACACACACACACACACACACACACACACACAAACTCATTGGCATATATTCCCACACATATGATATGGGCACACCCATAAAGTACGTGAATGCACAGCATTCCGAAGCCAGTGACTTCCCAAATTATCCTCTGCTTTCTGTGGAAGTCACTTACTCAATTATGATGAATTACCAAAGCCACCCTGTCTCTGTTCAACAAGTATGCTGCAGAAATATTCTTCAAATTACCTCTTAACAGATCAAACAGAAAACACTGTAGCATACATCTGACTTAATTTATATTTAATACACTTACAAGCAAGTTCTCTGGGAATCTCAGGAAAGAAGGTAGAGCAGGTGAGATCTCAAGCAGTCATCGTTTAGGGATAGAGAATGCCATAAAACACACTTCCTGGCGCCTTGCCTGACTCTGCCAATATACACTCAGCTCCATTTAAGTGTCAGAAAGAGCAGTGTCCTGGTGAGGGGTGCTATGGCACTGGCACTAAGTATGACTTCTGATGATCGTTCCTGGTTTCAGCCTGTCTCCTCTCCCCGATAGCTCTTGGACCCCAAGCAACTGACCAGGTTCTCTCAAACAGAATGAGGGTAAGAGAGCACTTGCTTCTAGAGAATCATGAGATTACAACAGAAACCTTTATCCTTCCTCTCTGCTTCCAGTAAGGAGACTGATGAAGAGCAAAGTTCATAGTCTTGACCTTTCCCCTACATGGTAGAGAGCAACTAGCTTCCAACCAATCCAACCTGTAATTACTGTCTTGGGCCATCACAGGAAGGAGTTGGGAAAAAGAAAAAAAAAAAAGAAGTCAGATGTTTTCAGCATAAAGGCAGGCCCAGGCATCTTTACCATGCTCCTTGGTGTTGTTAAGCCACCCACCTAGCCTCAGAGTGGGCAGCAATTAATGTAATTAGCACAGTGATGAGTGTCCTCCACAATGATAAACAGCTCAGCCCTGTAGAACTTGACAGACCTGTTGTTCTCACGAGGCTCCTGACCTGGAGAATCTTCCTGGGGAAGAGGTGGAGTGCAGTTGAGTAGAGAGTCACGTGGACGAGGTGTAAATCCTGACTTTGCTAAATCCTACCTGTATAGCAGCAGAGGGAGTTGCTTCAGTCTGTAAAGTGGGGATAATAATATTCTCATAGGATATTGTTCTCTTTATCATCAATACCATCACCACCACCTCTTCCACCATCACCCTTGTCCCAGCCTAAACCAGGCTGCTGTTGAACTATAGAGAGCCAAGGGCTGGAGCAGCCAAGTCTCTTTTTCTCTGGCTGAGAGGAGCTGAGTGCTGATATGAATAGCTTTAAGAAAAATGTCTGGGGTTCTAAACTCAGAAATACGCAGATCTGATATAATTATAAACATTTGCCCTTGCATTCCAACTGACACAAATCCAAGTACCACAGCAGTTGTGGGTCAGTAAGAATGCGATACCCGCTTAGAACCTAGTCTAGTAAAACCATGTTGAGAATGAGGAGTCTTACAAAAGGCATCAGGTTATCCACAGTCAATGTGGATGAGGATGAGATTACTGACAACCACTGTGTGTTTTCAGATCTGCACAGGCAAGAAGAGTGAGGGTGACCTTTACTGTGGGGAGACACAGGCACAAGCAGAGCTCATTGAAATCAAAGCGCTGAGGTCTGTAAGAGGAGGAAACTACTACAATCCCAGCTGATAGCTGTCCCTTTACCCTTTTCTCTTCATCATGGGATGAGGCCAAAACCATTAATATTAAAAGATAACCTAGAACCCATTCTAATTTGTTTAACAAAATAGGATTTAGAACCTTCCAGTGGTGGTGAAGACCAGGGAGCTGGCCAAGGTTCCGTGATGAAGAGGCTGAGATCCAAACTGGCCTTACGACCTGCCACTCTAGCACCTACCTCTTGCTCTATCGGTATGAATGTCTACAAACAAGAAGACGAAGGAGATGAAGTACTCAAGGCTTCAAGTGTCTGATACCAGACACTAACTTAGGGATAGGCACCACAGTACTTAGAAATTACTGTTTATTATATTATTATTATTATTACACTGGCTCAGATATAATAAACACAATGAACAAACCACCAATACCACTACCACTACTACCAAAAATATCTAATAGTTCAGTGGATTTAGTGTCATAGAGTACAGTGGGCATGGCAGAAGGGGGTCCCAAAAATTTCTTATGTGGAGTTCTGAGTCCTCCAGATATGGAAGGGCCCCGTGCCCAGGCAGGAATGTCCCAAAAATCCAACCATCTCCATTCAGTGACACTGAAACAGGTAGTGAGGAACAAACTTTGCAGTATTGTCGAAGTGTAGACTCCATAGGGAAAGTGCTCTACATATTGTCACTGATTGGGGCTCTTTTTTTGCCTGGGACTGTTACTATCTCAACCCTGGCTTACACTACCTCTTGCCAGTCTGTTTTATTCATTATATTATAACCTTTCTTTGATGCTTCCTTTTAAGATGGCCCTCATTGTTCATCTTCAGGACCAGATAGGTATTTAGAAATCTTTTGGATCTACAGGTGCAATCACTTCCAACTCCCATCAGACACTGTTCACATATTCAACTAAGTCAACAACCACAATAAGTACTTCTAGGTCAGAGGTCAAAGGTAGTTCCCACCCAGGCCTTAATACCCATAGCATTTATCAAATATTTTGATTTATGTTAATTGGCTGATTTCTTATTTCTACATAGCAACTATAGTACCAGCAACTACACTGCATATTTATTAGGTATTTACTATGTCAGGTACTATTATATAGATATAGAAGCTCATTGAACATTCACAATGTGAAATAAATTCTACCATGAGCTTCATTTTATAGATAAGGGATTAAGACACAGAGAGGCACTGAGTCAAGTCTGTATACTGAGTGAAGAATACAGCCAGAAATTAATTCCCAGGAACTTGGAGACAGAAGCTAAGCACATAAACTATAGGTATATGAAAATATCCTACCTACTGCCTATCACTCCATTCTTAGGACCATGTCAAATCCTGACAAGGAACAGTGTTAAGTTTACAGTTGTTGGGAGGTAAATAGAAAGGTACAGAGGGAGGGAGGGAGGGAGGGAGGGAGGGAGGGAGGGAGGGAGGGAGGGAGGGAGGGAGGGAGGGAGGAAGCAGGGCTGGGAAGACAGATGTGTATTTGACTCTCCTAGGTAAAGAAGAATGAAGACCCAATGTTCCATCTTGCCATACACGAGAGCAAAAGGGTTGCAGGGGATAAAGTGGAGTCATACACAGTCCCTAAGGAACCTCCAGTCCTCAGCTTGTGTTGCCTGCTGGTGAATCCCGGTGCTACCATAGAGAGTCCAGAGGTTTGCCTTGGCTACTAGAAGTTCAACTGCAATGCAACAGTTCTGTTCCAGGGACTGACCCTATGCTGCAAACTTAGAGCACAAAAGTGAACATCAGGAACCTTTCTCAGGAAGCTCACAGGCCAGTACAAGCCTAAAGCCAAGGAGAGAGATGACAGAACAATCAATCTGAGGACAGAAGGACAGATATATCTCTTACTGAATATTCCCTATGGGATTGAATGCTTATCCTGATAATGAAGCCCAGAAATTTGTGGAAACCTAACACATGTCAGTTGCCTGTGTGGTCCATACTGTCCTAATGCACAATCCTGTGATGCACATTACAGCAAGGCAGAGTTACTGAACGTCTGCTGACCAGTGGGATGACAGCAGTGTAAGAGTTTTGTTTGGTTTTCTTTCCCCCCAAGATGACAGATATTAAAAAAGCTTACTGAATGGCGCACACTTGTTTTTGAGCACATTCTCTCTCTGGCTTCTCTCAGCAGTCTCATTCTTTCTCAGCCTTCTGTCAAGCAACCTTGGCCGACTTCAAAGTAAAGTCCTCTATTAGCTATAGCATGTAAGTGTGGGTGCATTTCCTCATTCAAATTTCTTTCAGTTTGTGCTTCTTTCAGTTTTATCTTAACACTGTAGCCAGGGCATTCTAACAGCTGGTTGGTCTGCCTCAAACTGGGCTTTGCAAAAGACCAGTTGTTTTCTAATGTTCAGCTCTAAGGAACTGCTATTTCAGGAGTCCACATATAAATACACATATGCTAAATAACATATATATGTGTATATATGCTAAATAACATATACATATATATATAACATATATATAAATACACATATGGTAAATAACACACATATATATATATTATTTATATCTGACTCTGTTTAGTGCTGCTTATATACATGTATGTATGTGCATGTGCTTAGGGATGGCCACTTGAGGCCAGAGTTTTAGTTTGAACCTAAGACACCCTGATTCCAAAGTTCATAATTTCCCACTTTATCAACAGAGATCACTAGCACTTTTACAATAAGAGATAATGTTCAATGATACATGAATAAATCTACTTAATAGCTTTATATTTATATTTACATTTGCCTAAAGGCTTGAACAAACAATTACTTGTTATCAAGGAACTGCGGTTCCCAACACACTCCAGTAACATCTATGGATCATCTCCATAAACAGTTTTGACTTTTGAAAAGGCAAGACGTGTAAAGAGAAGAATTATATAGATTTTAGATATGTAAGTGGACACATAAAATGGAAAGGCCCAGGGTAAGTGACTGAAAATTGAGAAATACAACTTTAATCCTAGCAAATCACTGACTAAGACATTTGTGAAGGGAGTGTATGATTGATTCTCATAAGCTATATTGAGCCATACTTTCTAAATTACTTGGAAGATATGCAAATTAGAACATGCCTGATTTCCTGGCCAACATTCATTTTAAGGAAATTAATCTCTCTCTCTTGTCTCTCTCTCTTTCTCCCTCCCTCCCCCCTCTTTCCCTCCATTCCTCCCTGCATCCTCTCTTCTCTCTTCCTTCCCCACACCTGTCCCAGATTTTGTCCAAAACTACCACATGCTTACCCCAGGAGGCCAGAAGGTGTCAGAACCCCGAGAACAGGAGTGAAGGGGAGTTCCAGATGGCTGGGAGCTGGGAACCAAACCTGGGTCCTTGCAAGAGCAGTAGGTGCTCTTAACTGCTGAGTCACCTTTCCTGCTCTTTTTTTTAATGTTTTGGATCACTTGTTGTCTTGATTCAGGGTTTCCATTTGGCTGCTTTAAGAAGCACTTGGTTATCCTTGGGTTGAGGATGTAATGGAAGACGTAAAAGATGCTGCTGTTGTTTCTAAACAACTTTTCAGAGCCTAGTGAATATTCCCAACTGACCCGCATACTAGATGGCTGGGTTATGCAAAGACACAAACATTCCGGATCCACTCATGACACCTGGCTTTCCATTCCATTTTTGGCCACTAAGTTACTGTGCCATTCAGTTAACCACAGCTGGGCATTTCAGTAGCAAATCATTTTCTAGAAGTGTAGACAAACCTTTTCCAGAATGACCATTTTGGCCAAAGCAATGTCTCTATAAGTTAGAAGACACCTGCTTGTCATAGGCACCTGAGCCTTCTGGAACTCTGGGACTTAATAACAAGAATATGAAATGGCCTCTGGCTTTTGCTTACTGTTAGTGTCCTATCAGAAGTTGCATAAACTTCCCTGCTGTGTAAGGCAATGAATACTCTGGTTAAATGTCCATATTTTCATTGCTGTGTTCACTGCAGTAATAGAGTTTGCATTTTTTAAAAACAAATAGTATAACTTCAGAAAATGCTAAACACAAACTCCTTGGTAACTATTCTTTTCCCGTGCTTTGTTGTTTTTGTTTTATGTTTGCTGTGGTAGATTACTATTCAGAAAATACCCCCTCCTTCCTTACACAACCTTGATGACTTCCCAGCTCCACTGACATGAACCTTGTTCATATGACAAAGACAACACACCAGATCTAAGCCTTGCCCTTGGAAAGCCTGCTGTGCGCCCACTTACCATGTTCTGTGCCCTGAAAGAGTATCCCCACAGAGGCTGCCTCTCTAGCAGAGTTCCAGAATGAGACACATTAGGAAGCCCTGAGTTTGACGCAGAGTCCAACTTCTCCAGCTTGAAATTACATGTGCATGCAACACTGCATCAGCGCAGCAATTCCAGGAAAAGTCATCACGACTTAGAAAACCACAGGGGTGGTTGGGAGGCACAGCGGACAGCAGAAAAAGACTGAATGGAGTCTGGGGAAGGCTAAGCCACTTTGACTGACTACAGGCCAATGAGCAGAAAATAAAGTGCTCAGTGCCGGATGAGGCTTAGAGTTTGTGGTGTTTGTTTCCTGATAATTGCCGGGTAGTTTGCCTATTTTGCCCAACACAAACTTAAAGAAATCATCTCAGTTTTAAAAGAACAATCCCCTAGGCCCAACCCTGCTTAGCTTCTGAGTCCAGACAAGATCGGGCACATTCAAGGCGGTTGTAGAATTTCTCCTCTTCTCCAGTTCAAGTGGCAAATAACCATCTGGTGTAAGCTATTTCCTGCTCTGTTCCCCCCTCCCAGGATTAAATGAGCAAATACATGCTAAAAAACAAAAACAGAAAACACTTAATGCCGTCCATAACAAGTAACTACTCACGAGGCATTTTTATTAATAATCTCATACCAGTACATTCATGGACTTTCGTAGACTCATAGGCTTGGTTTAGTTTAGTTTTATTGTTGCTATTTGTTTGTTTGGAAACACTTTGAATTCACTCTGTAGACCAGGTGGGCCTCAAACTTGAGGAATTCCTTCTGTCTCAGCTTCCTGAGTGCTGAAATTACAGTATGTACCACCATGCCTGGCTCATGGCTTTCTCAATTTGTCAAAAATAAAATGATACTTACGTGGTCTCCGTTATGCCCTTACAGCTTGCTTTGCTCATTTAAATCTATCAACAGACTTCTCCAGGTCAGCTTGTGTTTTCCAGACAACTCACCTTCCAATGGGGTTACATGATATTCTGTGGATTGAAGTATAACATTCAAACAAACTACATAATTAGTTTGTTTCTTTACCTATTTTCATTCTCTAGAGAATCTAAAATTCATATTGCTAAATAAGACCTGACCTGCCTATTGATCCCATGTACTTCTGTGTCAGGTCATCTTTGTGACATGCTTTAGCCCATGGTTGATGATCAGCAGTGATCTCTAGACAAAGCTTTAAGAATCATTCAGTGGTACAACTTTCATCTCTTCTGGAGTACACACTGGTAGTATCTCAGGCAGGGCTCTTCCAGGCTAAGTCTCGAAAATAAGAACTTTGGCCTAGATGAAGTCAGAAATGGGCAAGCACAGAAAACAAACTCAGGTTGTTCTAGTCTCTGGGGCTGCTGATCATTGTTCCAACAGGACAGAAAATGCTGACCTAGTGCATCCAGATCTCCAGGCATTTGGGTGTTCACTGGAAGCATCATCATGGTTTAGCCACGGACCAGAATGCTGAAGGAAGGTATGGGTCGAAAGAATTACTGATAACAGCAGCCTTCCTGACATTTTAAAGCATTATCCCTTGCTTCCCCTCTAATTGCCAAATCCATAAGAATGGGTCACAGTGTCATAGAAAAGATATGTCTCTGCAGCAGAGTGGACTGAGAACCATCCTCTGTGTGGAGAAGGTTGTTAAGTAGGGAAGTATCATAGAATCTGTGTCCTGATTTCTCCAAGTTGCACACTCTAAACACACAAGCACACAACAAGGTACTTCCTGTGATTTAGCAAAACCATAATTGGTTTAAAAAAAAAAAAAAAAACTACAGGGAAGGCAAAATGCCATGTAGAGGTGAAGGGGATAAAGAGGGTAGCCCAAAGTTTAAAGCTACCTTCTCTGTGGCTCATCTGTGGACCTCAGCTCTTCCAGAGGACTTCTTTCAAAGCCCTTCAAAGGCAAGATGGTTGGATGACAGCTAATCAGATGGAAAACATGTTGGCTTTGTTTGTTTGTTTGTTTGTAAGTGTAAAGCATGGTCACTGTAGAAAACTCTGAAACAAAGAAGATAACACAGTTGATAATGTAGAAACTACACAAATATCACAAATGTCTACATCTTGATGGCTATGGCATATCTACTCCTAGGAAAATAGACACTTTACATATGACACTTGACCACATTACAAAGCCTACCAAGGCATTTAAGCATGTGCATCAATATATCTCTTCCAAGTCCCTCCTTTACAGTTCCAAATAGGCCCTCGTCCATAACATTTAAGCCTTCATGAATACATTCCCTCTTCCTAGTAGAGGTCCTCTCTGAGGCCTCCTCTTCTTCTAGCTATTTCCACCTACTTTGGAAGGTTCTTCTTATTAACTAGTTTCTCTAAGGCACTTTCTTCAACCTCTTTCCTTAACAGAGAGGCCCTTCCACACAGGAATCCTGTAACTCAGAGCATTATGCTGGATTATCCCGTCTTCTCTCTTATCCATTTTCCTTGCTATACCTCAACCAATGGGCATGCCCAGAAGCTCTTGTTTAGCAATGATTGCCAGTTGCTAAGATGCAATAAACACTCAAAAATATTGAATATATTAATAAAATGTTTAACAATACGTGCTACTTGTATTCTGAAATTCAACTGAAAAGCACCTGGCATTTCAATAAACACCCACTCAACGATGAGAAACAGAAAAAGGCAAAGACATACCTAACATACCGCATGAAGCTTACATGCTCAATAGGAACATAACAATATATAATCTGTGTTCTTTTCAAGCTGGGAAAGCCAGAACAAAAGCCTCAACTTCAACCCATCATTTCTTCTTATGAAGGACATCATACAACACCAAGTGGAATAAGATATTATCATCTTTACTTCAAAATCCCAGTGGACCAGCACAGTGAAATTGATTTCTCATTCAAAGTCCAGCAGGACTACTTCTGATCAGTGAGTAAATATCCTTCCACAGGGTCATTCAGAGATCAAGGGCTCTGTCCTTCTGTATGTCCTTGAAGTCCCTTGTATTACCAGGTGATATGAGAAGATGACTTTCTGAAGCAAGCCTGTAAATGAATGTGCATCACATCCATCCTCTTTGTACTGGCACTGAAACTCAGGCACATCTGTTCACAAAGGAGCCCACAAACACATACTAACTACATATAGAAAAGGAGAAGGCCCAGTTCGTACCAGGATGCTTTCCTGGGACAGATGGTCAAACTTAGTCTTCTTCAGTGATCCTTATGGATACTAAAAGTAATTACTTTGATATAATGTTCATCTAATATGAAAAAATCATCCCAGATTTATAAATCGTGAATTAAAAAAGGGTCAAATATAGACCCACAAAGGTTGGATAGATTCTAAACAAGATTATGTGACAGGGCTTCTGTGAACGGTGGCAGTGGGTGATGGTTGCTATAATTAGGATGGGCTCACAGAATCATACAGGAGTCTAGCAGAGCATCTTACACACAGACAACAAACGTGTCTAGTGGAAGAACTTTACCTCTATGAGCACAGCAACTGTTCTACTCAGAAACTACTCCAGAAGTTCTTGCTTGAACACAATCAGAGTCTTTCCATCAACTTCTAACCATTACCCTAGCTTTGATCTCAAAAATCTAGAGCAAGTCAATTCTCCTACAAGGCTATTATCCCACTATCTGACAGCCCTTCTAAGGGCTCAATCTTCCCCACCTCCCTCCCGCCTAAATAAGGCCAGCTTCTTCTCTTCTTGGGAAATTGTTTCAGGTTCTTGGCATATGCTCATTTTTCCTTTGGAGCTTTACTGATCAGCCACAGAGACTTCTAATTTTTCCATCCACGTTTTCAGCAGCAATTGTTCAGTACATCCCTTCTCTCTGCTCTGACCATCACATCCTATACTTCAAGACTAGAGGCACTTAACCATGAGAATGTGCTTGTACTGGGAAGTCAGACCTTGGAAGATGATGTCTGGGACTTGGGTTATTTAGTGGGTATGTAGATTCTGTGGATATTCTGTGTAGCCTGCCACTACCCTAAAGGCAATGGTGACTGCCAGTCATACAGACTTCCTTGTCCCAAACAAAGAGATCCATAAGACATCACAGGAGCACTGATGAATCACCAAGATCTACTTAGGACTCTGTGCCCAGCATCATGCTAGCTGCTCAACATACTACAGGTACCAAAGGCACTGTTTCCCTCTGCCTTCTTAATGCATGGCTGCTGCTGGGTTAGGTTAAAGAGATCTCAAGAGAAAAATTAGAAATACACAATTAATTATACAAAGAGATACCAAATAACAAATTCCACTGCTAAGAGGCAATCACCATCAGCCTGGCCTTAGCTTTCCACTTGAAGATACCTGATATAGATCTTTTTTGTCACCTCTCGATGCGTAGTCACTCCTCATGGACAGGAGAGTGAGCTACCAAAGTGGCTGAGTGCAGAAGGACCCAAGCATACGCATCTGCAGTTTTTCTCCCTTCCAAGGCAGTTCATGCAAGACTAGCCTGTCCCTTAGGAATCTCTGTATACCTACCTAACCAGGCACAAGTTAGTGTAGTAAAGCACAAAGAAACCTGACGTGGCTTTGTATCTAACCTGCCCTCCAGCTGATATCTCCAACCCTATCCATCTGATTCCTGGGTCTCACTTTTCATCTGGCCCTGAACTCAGAAAACAAAGAAAGGCGGGGAAATTATAGGGACTTTCAAAGAGTGTGGAACAGCGAGGAGGATCCGAGGACAGTTTAGGTGAGAGATGAGTACATCAGAGGAGCCATGGAACGCTTTGTCATCTTAGCAAATACCCAAAGGAAAAAAGAAAACACTTGAGGACCAGGAAATCAGGGGTTGGGTATCATATAAAGAGTCTTAGGGGAAATAAACAGCTTGTCACATTTGGGGAACCCAAGACCAGTGTTGGAATCATCACGATTGGTCGCAAATATTACCAGCTCTTTACTTTCCTGCTACCCTGTGGCTGAATGGGCCAGGAGGCTTGTTTAGCCAATCAAAATGTGAGACGTGACATGTAACATTTTAAAGCAAAGGCATATTATTGTTCAAACAAGAGTCTTCAAATCTCTCGTTCCCTCTATAGAAAGAGCATTTAGGTTTCTGGAAGTGGGAAGTCCAACAGCTTGGGTCCCAGAGGAAGGTGGTCTTATGAGGGCCCTGCCAACCTTGATAAACATGAAGCAAGATTAAGAAATCAACCTTCTGTCACAAGTCACTCAAGTTTAGAGACTGATTCTAAACTGTAGTGTAACTGATTCAGCAGTGGACAGTGTGGCTAGAGAAAAACGGTTCAGGAGAAAGGTGAGGTGTGCGGGAAATATGATGTAGCAGTGTAGAGGGTGGGACAGATGGTGGGGTGGGTGTTAACTGGGCAAATGCAAAGAAGTGAGGGAGAGAGGCCCAGGCCTATCAGTCCCAGAAGGGAATTTGCCATGATCCAATATTACTAATAAATTCTAGGAAATGTTTCTGCTTCACTATTGAAATGCCCCATAATTCCACAAGCAACAGCAATTAAAAAAAATTCATCAAGTTTTTACCAAACATCCTTTATCCTTCCATAAAATGCCAGGTACTTATTAAGTACTAGAGCTACAAAATAGGAATGACAGCACTTCTGAGTTTTGAGGTAGCAATTGAAGAAGACAGAAGAGAGTAATAGGCTTTCTCTCTTCCAGGTATGTACCCACTGGGGTGAATGCCAAAGAAGATAAGACTATTTGAGAGTAGGCTGGGACACTGGTAGGGA
The DNA here is from genome assembly GCA_036184795.1 of Tokudaia tokunoshimensis. Lineage (NCBI taxonomy): Eukaryota > Metazoa > Chordata > Mammalia > Rodentia > Muridae > Tokudaia > Tokudaia tokunoshimensis. Next base: position 80,250,668 of record BTHU01000005.1, on the reverse strand, counting down.
AAGCTTCCTGGGTAGTGATTATTTGATCTGAGTATTTAAGAAGAAACAACTTACATAAAATCACATTTATTATTATTATTATTATTATTATTATTATTATTATTATTATTATTTGTGTGTGCATGTGTGTGTGTGTGTGGTGTGTAAGTCAGATGACAACTTGGAAGAGTCAGTTCTTCCTTTCTACCATTTGGGTCCCAGTGATTGCACCCATTGCAGCCATGTGATGAGGCTTGGTGGCAAAGGCCTTTAGCCACTGAGCTATCTCTTAAGGCAGTTCACATTTTAATTAAGAATAAAAAATATATTAAAGGAGGGATATAAAGTGTTTGGATTGGTTGAGAGTCTGAGGAATGGATGGAATGTAGATTGTAGGGTGTGGTGGATGGCATCTCTATTTACAAATACTTGCTTCCCTTCCCGTGACGTCAGGCTTGACCATGTGAACTGCTTCCAGTAGAATATTTAATATCTATGTACTCTATACTCTCAGTAACGTTCAGAAGAATGAGGATGCTGTTGGCTAGGGTCCAAGAGCAAACATGTGTGTGCAAGTGTAGACAGAGCTGACTTCTGCAGACATGTATAACATGAGTGGGAAATAACCCTGTAGCTATAATCCAGGAGGATTTGTGGATGGCTTCCACCGCAATAACCTCACCTAGACAGAAGTGGGTACTTCATGCTCCTGACTTCCAGGCATACAGTGGGACCACATGTCCCTGTACCCTTTAAGCCATAAGTCATGTGACTCATATCAGTCACTAATCTATGAATTCAATAATGTGCATCACACCTGGAAAAAGCTCTTAAAGCTGGCATGAGTTCATGATGCTTTCCTTCTCCACCAAGGAGTTTATGATTCTGGAAGCACAATTCAAGATGAAACCATCTCCAGATAAGTTAAACACATTAAGCAGAGCCCTTCTGACCCTGAGCATATACAATGAGTAAGAAGTAAATTTCTATATAAGCCACTGAGTTGTTTAGGGCTATTTGTTATAGCAGTATAACTGCCCTTGACCTGACTCACTTAAAACAGTATGTGGGATAACACAATAAGACTAATAAACATCCAATCATTCATCTAGACTGGACAAGAGCTAAGAACACAGGCTGAAAGGATAGTGATCTATTTGGCAAACCTCCCCTGTAAAACTTAGGAGACAGATCGTGATCCTGTCAGAAGAATCTCCCACCATCCCCTCCCCTGGTGGGAGGAGGAGTAGTGGTGGTGGGAGGAACTAGGCAGCATCTACCTCCAACCTCTAAGGTCCCACCAACAAATCAACATTTGCTTCTACCAAATTTCATCAGGAAACCCAATTAGCTCATTGCGCTTCCTTATAGAACATGAGCAGGAGGTTATAGGAAGGATCGGGGGTGACTCTAAAGCAGCTGAGCTGAAGAGCTGCACCTAGCACAGGCGATAGCTCCCCATGGATGTGCAGATGAAGGCTCTTTCCCCAAATCTTACCCAGCCTATATAATCTACCCACAACCTGAGACCCCCAAGGCCACATTCAATCAAAGCAGAGCTGCATACAAGTAGCAGAAAGGAGTGGCTGGATCCTCTGGTGAGGGTAAAGTGACACTTTCTACCCCTCCTCTAAAGCAGAGAGTGTCAACAGTCCACACATCCAACTGTGGTGATCTTTCCCAAGTAGGTACAACTAATCTGAAGATGGACAGCACCTCACAATGAAACCTAATGAGAGAAAGCAAGAGATAACATTTCAAGGTGGCTACTGAAATGAGTTCAAGGTAGATGTGGCCAAATTATAAGTGGGAACAAAAGGGAATAGAAAATCCAAAAATTGGGGAGGAATTTGAATAGGAACAAGAAAAGAAAAGAAAAGAAAAGAAAAGAAGAGAAGAGAAGAGAAAAGAAAAGAAAAGGAAAGGATCTGGAGAGGTCAGACTTGAAGCAAGGCTCAGTCCAGGGGGTAAGGACCTATGGTTAAAATCTCAAGATACACACAGAACAGATACAGATGGTGAGCATTGTAATCCCAGTGCTTGGGAGGCTGAAGCAGGTTCATGGCCAGCCTGGGCTGTATAACAAGACCCTGTCTCAAATCAACCAAACCTAACCCTTGGGATACATTATGACATCGCTTAGTCCATTCATTCAGCTCTAGAGAGGAAAAGAATGGGACAAGTTTCCACCTTACAAGTCTAAAACACCCAAAAGCAAACAGAATGAAATGAGCAGAGAAGGATGTGGAAGAGTAAGAAAGCAAAGAAACAGAGCAAACCGCTGGGATGGGACCAGAAAGAATAGTTGCTGTGGTTACTGGTACTCGGTATACCTGGTATCCTACAAGAAACTACACTGTGTGGGGATTACAATCAACCTGTATTACAAAAGACCATCTTCAAGACTTAAGCAATAGGACCCTTACATTTATTAAAGCCTAAACAAGGCTTTTAGGAAGTCTTTGGAAGACTGAGGCAAACCCAGAGGGGCACAGAAAGAAACCACCAAGCAGAACCAGGCCTTACTTGCGGAAGTGGACGGGGAGAGGTCCTGAAAACACTCAAGGGCTATCATGTACTGGGACCTCTGTTCCGTCCCTCCCCAAGCAGAGCCTCTGTCTCTTCCCCATTATACATATTGAATGGGGTGCAAGGTAGCTAGCTCTCCCTCAGAGGAAAACATACATCTGGACCTGATGTGGTCTCTATTCACTACCTCTCAAAGCCTGGATGTGAACTTTCTGTTATAACTGAAGGGTCTTTTCTGCTGATTCCCCTGAAGAAGGAAAGAATGCAGGAAGGAGCCCTTTCAGACCCTCACTCTCAGGCATGGCCAAGTGACTGGCTTTGGACAGTGGCATGAGAAAGGAAGGTCAATACATTGACAGTCAGTGTTTTGCTAAGTTCTCCCTTCAGTCAAAACTGACAGAAGCAGGACAGTAGACAGAGCTCCCTGCACAGTCACAGTGGGCAAGTAATTGGAGGAAGCAAGAAACAAGCATTCATTGACTTCAGCCTCTGGGATGTTGGGTTCTTTAGGGTGGCATAGCCCAGCCCTTCCCAACTAAGCTTCCAGCATGGTATGGCTAAAAAGAGCAGAAGCTGGCCTGTGAAAAAACCCTTCTCCCAGGCAAAGAGGAAGTTGATGATCCAAACAGCAGCATTAAAAAGAACAGGGATTTGTTTCACCTTGGATGAAACTGCTATTTCTTAACCTAAGTAGAAAATCAGCCTCTTAAGCCACAGGAGGCAGAAGATGCACAGAACCCTTGGGCAAAAGACACATAATTGCACAAGGTCCTAGATCTGGGAGTTTCTAAATACAGGAACAAGAAAACAAAGTCTATCCACCAGCACCACTTCCCAAGCAAATAACTAAGACTTTAAGGGAAAGTTTGCCAGAGTAAATACAAAGGAATGTAACATAGACCTGAGATCACTTTCCAGCTGTCTGTATACCCCAAGCAAGACACATGGACTTTCTGGGACCATTTCTTCCCATGTAAAGTCTAGGTAAAAATGTATGCCTTTCATGATAGCTGTAGGAAGAAAACAGCATACTTAAACTGCTTGGACTATCGGGCGGATAGGTGGTGTTTAGTGGACAAAACTTACTTTTATTACTGTTATCATAAATCATGCAGAATATGAGCTCCTTGGCAAAAAAAAAATGGAGAGAGAGAGAGAAAGAGAGAGAGAGAGAGAAGATTAGGGCTGCGGACAGAGGAACTTGGTCTCCCTTTGGGAGAAGTAAATGGATCTAGACTTTACAGAAACCCTGCTCTACCCTGCCCCCACCAAGGTCAGCGCTTGGCTGGCAGCAGCCAGTTACCCTCTGCTGCTGGGAGTGAAAAAGAGCTGGCCGGTTTCCCACCGATACCAGCTGCTATTGGGTTCTAAATACTCAAAAGGCAAAATATCTTAAGGCTTCTGGGTACAAACCCTGAGCTGAGTTCTGAGGCAGCAAAGTTCAAATTAGAACCTAGGAACTTAAAGTCCAACTTCAAACTTCAAGAACTAGGCTGAAGGGAGGCTTAGGGAAGAGCTGACTCCCGGTCCTTTTCCTACCTCCTTTACAAAAATACACAGGCTCCTGCCAAATCCCAACCCAGTATCCTCCAAATCCATCCCCACCCCCACCCCCACCCCCACCCCCACCGAAGGCCCAGGGTAACTCCGAAGCTGGTAGGGGAGGGAGCGCTGATTGACCACCTTCTAGTCTCAGAGTCAAGACTAATGCCTGGCAGCCCGGTGTGATGGATCCCATCCGCTCTACTTCTAGAAGAAACTAATAAAGCTCAGAGAAGTTCTGAGATTTGCACTTATGCCCTGGGAGAACCAAGCTCGCCTCCTCTTTAATACTGAGGGGTAGAGAGGGTGGAAGGCCGAAAGCAGAACCTTAGAAAAGAAACAACTTACATGTGTCTAGCGCTTCCTAGAGGCCGCACAGGATATGAATCCACCAGTGAGCGGGGAGGGGAGATTTCAGCCTGTTTCTAGCAGGGACTCCTGCTTAAGCACCGTGACTTGGGGCGAGTCCGCAGCTCTCAAGGCTTGTTTTCCCAGAAGCAAATCGGGAGGGAGGAAGGGCGGGCGCGAACTGAGAGTGAGCGGGACCGTGTGTATGTGCTAGCGCAGGCGATCGCTGGGGTTTCCTGACTTTCGAACCCTTATATGTTGCTTTCGACACCCCATGGACGCTGGGCTAGCATCTTTCATACCTAGAGGAGGGGGGTCCCTCCAAGGCAAAGCGAGCCCCTCCCTGTACGTCCCCAGAGAATAAAGTGTTGCGTTGAGGACTCTGAAGAGTCGGTTCCGAGTACCGCAAATCTCTGGTTTCCAAGTACAGCACACTGCGGCACAGATCCTTCTCCGAAACTAAACTTCCACGCGTACTCGTCGTGGGAGGGCCATTCTCAAGCCCGCTCAACTTCAATCCACTTTCGCGCTCCCGCATCCGGGGCGCACACAACCATATTAACCCGCATCGCTGCCTCCCGGAAGTGCAGGGGTGCGGAGGCAGCTTCAGTCGCCCAGATCATTCAGCCCTTTCGTTCTCTCTCTCTCTCTCTCTCTCTCTCTCTCTCTCTCTCTCTCTCTCTCTCTCTCTCTCTCTCTCTCGTGTGTGTGTGTGTGTGTGTGTGTGTGTGTGTGTGTGTGTGTTTACGCCCGCGCGCGCCTGTGCGCAACCTCCACTCCCACCCAAGCCCTCCGCCCCAGGCCACTAGCGCGCCTCCCCAGCTTTCTGGATCCCCGCGTCTCGGTACCCAGTACCCAGCCCTGAACTTGAGCCCGCCTCCGACAGACTCCGCAAGGGTCCAGCCGACCCGGCAGCCTCCGTCACTAGACAGCCAAACCAAGACGTCAGCCCACAATGCACCGGGCGGGCCGGGAAAGACGCGCCGGGGAGGGAACCGGGAACCCAAGCCGGAGCAGCGCGCAGGAGGGGGAGGGGGGAGGAGAAAGAAGGGCCCAACTGTAGGAGCGCAGCGGAGCATTACCTCATCCCGTGAGCCTTCGCGGGCCCAGAGAAGAATCTTCTAGGGTGAGATCTCCATGGCGACGGGTGGGCCCGCCCCCCTGAGAGCGACGCAAGCCAATGGGAAAGCCTTGGGGTGACATCATGGGCTATTTTTAGGGGTTGACTGGTAGCAGATAAGTGTTGAGCTCAGGCTGGGTAAGGACTCAGAGTTGCACTGAGTGTGGCAGAGACATCCTGGCAGGAGAGCGCTCAGGCAGACAGACAGACGAACGGACTCGGCCAACCCGGTCGGCCGCGGACTCCCGGCTGTTCATCTGTTTGTCTTCATTTTCTCACCAACTGCCTGGATCCAGCGCCCGCGGCTCCTGCACGGGTGTTTTGGGGAGCATCTGGAGAGTCCCTTCTCCCGCCTTCCCCGGAGAAGAAGCTCACAAGTCCCGGCGCTGCTGACAGCATCAAGAGCGGCTCCCGATCGCGCGAGGAAATAGGCGAGAGGCTGCCGGCCAGCAACTTTCCGGACCCAGAGGACCGGTAACAAGTGGCCCGGAGCGAACTTTTGCAAACCTCTTCTGCGCCTAAGGCTGCCACCGAGACTGTAAAGAAAAGGGAGAAGAGGAACCTATACCCATACCAGCTCGCCCAGGCAGCTGAAGTTGGGCGAGCGCTAGCCGCGGCTGCCTAGCGTCCCCCTCCCCCTCACAGCGGAGGAGGGGACAGTTGTCGGAGGCTGGGCGGCGGAGTCGGATCGCGGGCTTCCACCAAGACTTTCGTGAGGACTGGTCAGCACCGCAGGAGAGCCGCTGGAGCTGGTCCGTGGGCTCCGAGGAACCGCTGCTCCCCGAGAGCGCTCCGTGAGTGACCGCGACTTTTCAAAGCTCGGCAACGCGCGGGAGCCGACCAACGTGAGTGCAAGCGGTGTCTAAACCCTGCGCTCTCCTGGAGCGAGCGGGGGAGGAGGGCTCAGAGGGGAGCACTGCCGACTGGAGCGCACGCTCCTAAACAAACTTTATTACAGAAGCAGGGACGCGCGGGTATCCCCCGCTTCCCGGCGCGCTGTTGCGGCCCCGAAACTTCTGCGCACAGCCCAGGCTAACCCCGAGTGAAGTGACCGACCGGTCTATGACTGCAAAGATGGAAACGACCTTCTACGACGATGCCCTCAACGCCTCGTTCCTCCAGTCCGAGAGCGGCGCCTACGGCTATAGTAACCCTAAGATCCTAAAACAGAGCATGACCTTGAACCTGGCCGACCCGGTGGGCAATCTGAAGCCGCACCTCCGTGCCAAGAACTCGGACCTTCTCACATCGCCCGACGTCGGGCTGCTCAAGCTGGCGTCGCCCGAGCTGGAGCGCCTGATCATCCAGTCCAGCAATGGGCACATCACCACTACACCGACGCCCACCCAATTCTTGTGCCCCAAGAACGTGACCGACGAGCAGGAGGGCTTCGCCGAGGGCTTCGTGCGCGCCCTGGCCGAACTGCATAGCCAGAACACGCTGCCCAGTGTCACCTCCGCGGCACAACCGGTCAGCGGGGCGGGCATGGTGGCTCCCGCGGTGGCCTCAGTAGCAGGCGCTGGCGGCGGAGGCGGCGGCTACAGCGCCAGCCTGCACAGTGAGCCTCCGGTCTACGCCAACCTCAGCAACTTCAACCCGGGTGCCCTGAGCAGCGGCGGTGGGGCGCCCTCCTATGGCGCGGCCGGGCTGGCCTTTCCATCACAGCCTCAGCAGCAGCAGCAGCCGCCTCAGCCGCCGCACCACTTGCCCCAACAGATCCCGGTGCAGCACCCGCGACTGCAGGCCCTGAAGGAAGAGCCGCAGACGGTACCAGAGATGCCGGGAGAGACGCCGCCCCTGTCCCCCATCGACATGGAGTCTCAGGAGCGGATCAAGGCGGAGAGGAAGCGCATGAGGAACCGCATCGCTGCCTCCAAGTGCCGGAAAAGGAAGCTGGAGCGAATCGCTCGGCTAGAGGAAAAAGTGAAAACCTTGAAAGCGCAAAACTCCGAGCTGGCGTCCACGGCCAACATGCTCAGGGAACAGGTGGCACAGCTTAAACAGAAAGTCATGAACCACGTTAACAGTGGGTGCCAACTCATGCTAACGCAGCAGTTGCAAACGTTTTGAGGACAGACTGTCAGGGCTGAGGAGCAGTGGAGGAAAAAAAAATAACAGAGACAAACTTGAGAACTTGACTGGTTGCGACAGAGGGAAAAAAAAGTGTCCGAGTACTGAAGCCAAGGGTACACAAGATGGACTGGGTTGCGACCTGACGGCGCCCCCAGTGTGCTGGAGTGGGAAGGACGTGGCGCGCCTGGCTTTGGCGTGGAGCCAGAGAGCAGCGGCCTCTTGGCCGCCAGGCTTTGCGAACGGGCTGTGCCCGCGCGACCAGAACGATGGACTTTTAGTTAACATTGACCAAGAACTGCATGGACCTAACATTCGATCTCATTCAGTATTAAAGGGGGGTGGGAGGGTTTACAAACTGCAATAGAGACTGTAGATTGCTTCTGTAGTGCCCCTTAAGAACACAAAGCAGGGGGAGGGGGGCTGGGAAGGGGAGGGAGGCTTGTGAGTGCCAGGCTAGATTGCAGATGAACTCCCCTGGCCCGCCTCTCTCAACTGTGTATGTACATATATATTTTTTTTTAATTTGATGAAAGCTGATTACTGTCAATAAACAGCTTCCTGCCTTTGTAAGTTATTCCATGTTTGTTTGTTTGGGTGTCCTACCCAGTGTTTGTAAATAAGAGATTTGAAGCATTCTGAGTTTACCATTTGTAATAAAGTATATAATTTTTTTATGTTTTGTTTCTGAAAATTTCCAGAAAGGATATTTAAGAAAATAACAATAAACTATTGAAAAGTAGCCCCCAACCTCTTTGCTGCATTATCCATAGATAATGATAGCTAGATGAAATGACAGCTGAGTGTCCAATATACTAGGGTGGAAGCTGTGTCCCCGTCTGATTGTAGGACTAGATACCCTGCATGCTATCATTGGCTCATACTCTCTCCCCCAGCAACCTACAAGTCCAGACTGTTGACCAGAAGATGGTGTAGTGTTTCTTAAGGCTGTAGGAAGGGGCGTTGGCAAGGGGAGAGGGACAGCCCACTGGGAAAGCAGACACGTCAGTTGAGAGCTGTATCAAGTGGCATGTGCTGTGTTCATTTATAATCATAGTAAAGACTTAGTAATTAGATGTTTATTCTCAAAGCAAGGGACCCATGGAAGTTTTTACAAAAGGTGTCTTCTTCCAACTTGGAATCTGACAACTCCTAGAAAAAGATGACCTTTGCTTGTGCATATTTATAACAGCGTTCGTATCACAATAAATGTATTCAAATAATGGTTTAAAAATCTTGAATTCCTTTCCCTTTGCTAATCTTTGCTTCCTAAGCCTTATGCTGAGGGCTTCCCAAGTTCCTGGGTGTTAGTGCTATTGCATTCTACACTTAGCAATTTAGAAGCAAAGCATTTAGGAAGAGTGGAAGGAGAAGCTGGGGCCTAGGTGAACTCTTCTCCCAACCTGTCCCAATTCCCACTTGCCACCTTCCCCTCCCACCCACCCCCCCCCCCACACACCTCTCCCTTCTACCAAGGAAGTGACCAGTGCAACAAGGCCATATTTATTTCTTAATTGGTTTCAAAATCATCAATCTGGCTTAATTATTGAGGCAGTCTGGGAAAGTCCTATTATAAATCCTGTGGGGGCAGAGTCACAGGAGAAATGGGCCCAGCACTGATTATATAACGCATCTGTAATCCAAACCTCAGCTCTGGGGAGACTGAAAACTTGAACTGTGTCTACAGATACGGCTGAGCTTATCAACAGGTTTGTATTCAACAAGGGAATAATTTTTGCTTCGTCCCCTCTCATTCCCATGAGCTGCTGTGATTATCAAGCAGCAACAGCAATTTGATATCCAGAAACACTTCACAAACCACTAATTGAAGCCTGGCTGTTAACTCATTAGCACTGCTCCAGTGCTCAACAGGTCTAGGAGTGCCTGTGGTGGTTAAGTCCAAATACTCAGTTCCTCAGGAGTATAGCTAGGTCTGCAGGGGCCTGGACAGGTTTGTGGGTTATCAGACATACTCCGCTGTAATAATACTCCTTGAACGAAGAGCCGAGGCACTTTTCCAAACAGTGAATTTGCTGATGCCAGCATGGTGAGTTGATTTTGACCATATGTAGGAATAGCAGAGGGACAGTAAAGCACTTTAGGGTGGGGCTCTGTGGAAGCTAAACAACTGCAGAGTAGCCGGGGAATGGCTAGCCTGCAGTGCTAGACTAAGCCTAGGCAACAGCACAATGGAGCAATGCCACAGCATTCCCCAATTCGCTAAAAAGAAAAAAAAAAGTTCAAAGGTTCTCAAACTTATACCACACTTGTTCCTTTCAAGTAGTATTTTATGTTCCTGAAATTCTGACTACTCTAACCTAAGGAGGCAGGAAAAATAATGGTGAAAGAGGAAATTCAATAATGGTAAACTGTAAAAGCAGAAAATCAGCTAATTACTGTAGACACAATGACTAAATCTATTATGGACTTTCAGTGTGTTATACCTTAGGTAGCACTTAGGACGAAGGCAATGGCATATAAAGTCATCAGCCTGTCTTAATTATGTATATCAGTATAGGTACATGTGTATAATTAACTCATAGACTATTAACTCTCCTTTAGGACAGAGTTTATGTAATTAATAGAAATGCCCACGTGGAAATATTGTTATCTTTCCTTTTACCTCCCAAGAGCTCAGTGACAAAATGACCTGAATCAGATAAAACACGTTGAGCATCAGAAGCATCTTTGTATGAATCTAAGTCTCTGGGCCTTTTAAAGTTCCGAGCTTCTGCTTGTATTACCCTACTCTCCCTCTGGCCAGACTTGCATTCGGGTTCAAATGATCGCTCTCACCTGTTCTCAGAGTTTACTTGCTGCCCTAGTCTGAATTTACACTTTGATTTCTTTCAACAATGGATTACAACCTGCAAGTGTGAACCAAAATAAATCCTTTCCCTCCCCCAAGCTGCTTATGGCTGGAACGCTTTATCACAGCAACAGAAGAGTAACTAGAACACTTGGCTTAACTGGTACCTTCTCTGTGAAATTTTCCTAGATGGTTCCATGTGCATGGAGAATGAATAATCCCCCTTGGAGCATCATTACACTTAGCAAAATGTGAAAATGTGAACATCTGTGAAGGGCTGTGTGTCAGGAATAACACGCTATCCTGTCAATCAGAGGATCCTTGAATTCCTAGTACAACACCTGAGACATAGTGGATATTCATAAAATAATATTTTGGTAACTGAGTAAACATGTTTTTTAGTAGAATATATTTCATCCATGCCCTAGTGCATGATACAAGGTGCCTCAACAACAGCCCCCCAGAAGGCTAAATTTAGCCTACAACAGAGTTCTAAAGTCCAACTCTCAATTAGTGTTCCTTAAAGAATTATGCTGTTAGCTTAGTCGTACCTCCAGTCACACAGAGTAACCTTTCCTACCATCACTAATGCAAATGGTCATCTTATAGAAAATGAATCTACCTGAAACATTAGGCTTGACAGTAGAGGTGGAGAAGGATCAAGCAAGCACAGAAAGTAGTTCCAGATGTGACTTTACCAGAAGCAACTAACTTCATTGGTAGTGACAGGGAGACTTTCTGTAGTTAGATGCATTGCTGGGGTCTAGAAGTCAATATTCAGTATTTGCTTGCTGAGACGGGAATCATGCTAATCAACACATGTGTCCTTTGTCATTAGAAAAGAACGGTACTGATTGAACAGAGAAAAAGATGATGCTTTCCCAGCTGCCCTGCGCCTCACCCCCATAACCAACTTTTCAGTGGCTCATTCATCCTCCGGAGGACAAGAAGTTTAGAAGCTGAGAAGGGCACAGAAGTGAAAGTACCCTTTTATTATCCGAAAACAGATTCATTTATGTGCTTATCTGGGGAAACCAGAAACTCGAATTCTGTCTACAGATACAACTGAGCTTATCAACAGGTTTGTATTCAACAAGGGAATAATTTTTGCTTCGTCCCCTCTCATTCCCACGAGCTGCTGTGATTATCAAGCAGCAACAGCAATTTGATATCCAGAAACACTTCACAAGCCACTAATTGAAGCCTGGCTGTTAACTCATTAGCACTGCTCCAGTGCTCAACAGGTCTAGGAGTGCCTGTGGTGGTAAATCCAAATACTCTGGAAGAGGTACATCTAGGTCTGTAGGGGGCTCTGAGAGGTCTTTCAGACATCCTATATAGGCAGTTGCTTGGCCTGGGCCTCTTTAAGGCCCTACCCAACTGTGGGGAGGCAAATGTTGATTATCATCTGTACTCTCAAGGAACTCACTCTGCAGAGAGGGCACAGGAAAGGAACAGACTATTCCAGTGGTATGAGGCACGTGGTATAAGCAAGCGATGCCAAGTAGAGGGGAAAAGAAGCCATTATAAAGAAAGATTTCAAAGAAGTGACATTTGGACCAACCCAGGCAGAGACATGTAGATTCAAAGCAGGAAAGCACCATGTGAAAGTACCACATGATGGGGGCATAGAATCTGTCTGAAGAGGCTGGAAAGCAAATGATACAAAGAAGGGGATGAAATGGGAGTGAGGTAAGGGTCAGCTTTCGCAGTGGCCTCTAGTCCACCCCGTGGTGTGAATAATGGGGAACTGTACAGGGATTTGAAGATGAGCAGGGATGTGGTCAACATTGGAAATATTTGTACTGCAGTGGCGCTTGAGTGAGGAAGAGGAAATAAAGGAAATAAGAAAAAGGTTTCATTTAAAATGTCTGTGCTGTTTAAAGGAGCCCTAGAGCCGGGGAAGGAATGGGAATCGATGGCTTAGGTCAAGCTACATCACACACCTTTCTTGTTCTTCAGTCGCCTGACAGATTAAACCTCAAAGGTGCTGTCAAAGGCCCTTTATCATGTTGTTTTTCCCCCACTTGTTTTCTTCTCCAGTGTCAATCTGACCTCTTGAGGAAAAGCCATCTTGCAAAATGCTCAAATATACACCAAAGAAATGGAGTTGCAATGCTTAGGCCAGGCCACTGGGGTGAGAACTCAGTGAATCCTCAAGGCAGCAGGACATAGCATGACTTTGTCTAGCCACCCAGAACTGACCAAAACAATACAAACTCTGCAGTATTAGTAAAGAAGCCAATGATTTTATTAATGTCCTGGGACTCAAATGCCTTACATCTACTAAACACTTATTTTCCCCCAACAAGTAATTTGCAAGTCTGTTCTGTGTGACGTAATGAGAACGTAGTAGAGAGGGAGACTGACAAGAAGCCCTTTTCATGGCGTTTATAATCTAGTAAAAGAACACATAATAAGAAAAACAGGCCTTCCAGTTTCCATCTGCACCCCGAAGCTGACCCTGTGCACAGCTTTCCATACCCAAATCCCTAAGGGAGAGAGATGGTCTCCCAGGAGTACTGACATACCTGAGAGCACAGGTAAGACCATCACTTCTGCTCAAACACCTGGACCAAGAGGGACCCACCCAGAGCCTTCAGGATGCAGGAACCAAAGAGCAGCCTGGGACAGGATCCTTCCAATTTCCATCTACACCCGGAGCTGACCCTGTGCCACATACCCAAATTCTTCCCAGAAAGAACTGGTCTCCCAGGAGTGCTGAAACACAGGTTCACAGAAGGGACAAGCCACAGTCAGAGACAGCAAGACCAGCTAACACCAGAGATAACCAGATGGCAAGAGGAGAGGGCAAGAACATAAGCAACAGAAACCAAGGCTATTTGGCATCATCAGAACCCAGTTCCCCCACCACAGCGAGCCCTGGATATCCCAACACAACGGATATATAAGACTCTGATTTAAAATCATACCTTATGATGATGATAGAGGACTTTAAGAAGAACATAAATAATTCCCTTAAACAAATACAGGAGAACACAGGTAAACAGGCAGGAGTCCTTAAAGAGGAAACACAAAAATCCCTTAAAGAATTACAGGAAAGCACAACCAAACAGGTGAAAGAATTGAATAAAACCATCCAGGATCTAAAAATGTAAATAAAAACAATAAAGAAATAAAAAAGGGAGACAACTCTGGAGATATAAAACCTTGGAAAGAGATCAGGAGTCATAGACACAAGCATCACCAACAGAATACAAGAGATAGAAGAGAGAATCTCAAGGGCAGAAGATACCATAGAAAACATTGACACAACAGTCAAAGAAAATGCAAAATGCTTCTAACCCAAAACATCCAGTAAATCTAGGACACAATGAGGAGACTAAACCTAAGGATAAGAGGCATAGAAAAGAGCTAAGATTCCCAACTTAAAGGGCTAGTAAATATCTTCAACAAAATTATAGAAGAAAACTTCCCCAACCTAAAGAAATAAAAAAGGGAGACAATTTAAAAAAGAGATGCCCATAAACATACAAGAAGCCTACAGAACTCCAAATAGATTGGACCAGAAAAGAAATTCCTCCTGTCACATAATAGTCAAAACATCAAATGCACAAAACAAAGAATATTAAAAGCAGTAAAGGAAGAATGTCAAGTAACATATAAAGGTAGACCTATCAGAATTATACTAGACTTCTCACCAGAGACTATGAAATTTAAGAAATCCTGGGCAGATCTCATAAAGACCCTAAAAGAATATAAATTCCAGCCCAGGCTACTATACCCAGCAAAACTCTCAGTTACCATAAATGGAGAAACCAAGATATTCCATTACAAAACCAAATTTACACAATATCTTTCCACAAATCCAGCCCTACAAAGGATAATAGATGGAAAACGCCAACACAAGGAGGGAAAGAAACTACACCCTAGAAAAAGCAAGAAAGTAATCATTTAACAAACCAAAAAGAAGATAGCCACATAATTCCACCTCTAGCAACAAAAATAACAGGAAGCAACAATCGATATTCCTTAACTCCACAGAACCAAATAACCCTATTGAAAAAAAAAAAAAAGAAAGAGGAACAGGGCTAAAGAGAGAATTCTCAACTGACAAAACTGGAATGGCCAGGAAGCATCTAAAGAAATATTCAACATCCTTAGTCATCAGGGAAATGCAAATCAAAACAATTCTGAGCTTCCACCTCACACCAGTCAGAATGGCTAAGATCAAAAACTCAGGTAACAGCAGATGCTGGAGAGGATGTGGAGAAAGAGGAACACTCCTCCACTGCTGGTGGAATTGCAAGCTGATACAACCACTCTGGGAAGCAGTCTGATGGTTCCTCAGAAAATTTACCATAGAACTACCTGAGGACACAGTTATACACTCCTGGACATATACCCAGAAGATGCTCTAGCATGTAATAAGAACACATGCTCCACTATGTTCATAGCAACCATATTTATAATAGCCAGAAGCTGGAAACAACCCAGATGTCCCTCAACAGAGGAATAGATACCGAAAATGTGGTACATTTACACAATGGAATACTACTCAGCTATTAAAAACAATGACTTCATGAAAATCTTAGGCAAATGGATGGATCTTGAAAATATCATCCTGAGTGAGGTAACTCAGTCACAAAAGACCACACATGGTATGTACTCACTGATAAGTGGATATTAGGCAAAGAGCGTGGAATACCCACAATACAACTCACGGACCACATGAAGCTCAAGAGGAAGACCAAAGAGTGGATGCTTCAGTCCTACTTAGAAAGAGGAACAAAATAATCAAGGAAAGTAGAGGCTGTGAGGGACTTGGGAGGAAGAGAAGAGGGGGAAGAGAAAAAGAGGGGAAGAATCAGGTATGGGAGGAGATGAAGGAGATGTACAGAGGGTAAGGAAATTGAACAGAGGTGTATAGCAATGGGGGATGGGGAACTGGGGGTAGCAACCAGAAAGTCCCAGATGCCAGGAAAGCAAGAGCCTCCTAGAACCCCTCTGGGATGACATTAGCTGAAATACCCCACAAAGGGGAGGGAGAACCTGTCAAGACTATATCCAGAGGTTAAGCATGACCCCCCCCCGCCCCCAGTTGAGGGATAAGGCCACTCACTCATCTCCAAAATTTTAACCCAGAATTGCTTCAATATAAAGGAAATACTGTGACAAAGAATGGAGCAGAGATGGAAGGAAAGGCCATCCAGAGACTACCCCACCTGGGGATCCATCCCTCATGCAGACACCAAATCCAGACACTATTGCAGATGCCAAGAAATATTTGCTGACAGGAGTCTGATACAGCTGTCTCCTGAGAGGCTCTGCCAGATCCTGACCAATACAGATGCAGATGCTCACAGCCAACCATTGGACTGAGCACAGGGACCCCAATGGAGGAGTTAGGGGAAGGACTGAAGGAGCTGAAGGGGCCTTATTTGGCATCAATGGGAGGGGAAGCCATTGGTCCTGGGAAGGCTTGATGCCCCAGTGTAGAGTAATGCTAGGGTGGTGATTTGGGAGTGGGTGGTTGGATGGGGGAGCATCTTCATAGAACCATGGTAAGGGAGGATAGGATAAGGCTTTTGCAGAGGGGAAACCAGGAAAGTGGATAACACTTGAAATGTAAATAAATAAAATATTTAATTAAAAAGAAAAGGAAAAAAATTTAAGCCACACATCATTTCATAATTAGACATAATTATGTATGTAATCATGTACAATAGCATAATTGTAACATACAAAACAAAAAGAAACACAGGCAAGTAAATACATGGTTGGGCATGGACCAATTCAGTGAAGAACTGGGCATTAGCAACTAGAAAGACAGTCCAACCTGGGGCAAGGAGCAAGGAAGGCCTCCATGGGAAAAGTGCCCATGCTAAGGATTCTTAGATATCTGACTTAGAGTTGGGCAGGTGGGGAACAGCTAGGTAGAATTAGGGAATTCCAAAGAGAGGTAAGCCTGAGGGAAAGCTATGGAAGGACTGCAGCACACTGCGAGGCTATGCCAGAGCCTAGGTCACTGCAGTGAAGTGATCAACGAGGGGGGCGGAGAACAACGATATTTATACTTGGTAGTCCCAAACACTTCTATATCATTATGTTCTCATTTTTCTGGCATTAATAGTAGTTATACTTCACGTGAATAGACTCCAAAGCTCCATGTGAACCCTGAGTGCTGCTCTTGAGGCCATGTGTGCAATCACAGGAGATGCCATGATTCTATTGTAAGGCATCAACAAGCCTAGTCTTTTCCCTGTTTTGTTCCAGGAATCAGATGCGTCAGTAACCTTGAATCTTTCTCTGAGTACACATGCTGACTTGTACATGTAGGACCCCAAGGAGCTGAATAAGTCATCAGAAGGTTCTTTGATGTGTGTAGCATTTGAGCAAAGGTAATCAGATAGTCTCCTGAGAGATTCTGCCCATGTCTCAGCAGTGTCTAATGAACTTTTCTTGCCCTGCTGCAAACCCTCCCTTCCTGGAGGGAACCAAATGTTCAGTGCTAAGAAGCCCTGGTGGTTTCTTGCTATGTAAACTTCCTTCATGTATGCACAGTAAAATCTTTCCCTGGGAGCTGACTCATTGTTGCTTCAGAAAATTGGGTTATCAGATCATTGATTGAGTTACTGCCTTCATAGGCTATAGGTGCTGGTGAGACACCTGGATAGAATTTGGATATTTCTCAAATCTCAGAACCATCTGTCTATCAGCTCCTATTGATGGCTAATGTCCTCCAGGGTGTATTAATTCACTTTAGGAAGAACTTTGTCTGACCTTATCTCAAATCTTGTATGAAGGTAGACGGGCAACTGGGCTGTGATATAACTGAACTTTATACTAGTTAGGTTGCTTATGGGGAGGGCAGAAAAGAAGACAAAATTTAAATTAGATATCCAAACATGAAACCGGTCCAGGGAGGGCAAACACAGTAGCTTAGTGGTTCCATGACCTAACTATCTTCGGATGCTTTATTTTACTATTCTCAGTGTACCAGGGAAGTTTCTTGCATACAGTCAATTTCCCTGTGGCATTTCCTAGCTCTACAAGTAAACACAACCATTACCAACAACACGTGATCTTTACTCTTATCTTTCTACTCTCTGTAGCCCGTTTCTACCCCAGAGAATTTCCTCTCAGGTCCCATTGGTCAGAAGCAAATCAGATGTCTAAAGGCTTCACACCAGACATAAGAATTAGCCTTTGCCCATTCATCTCCTTGACCTAAGAGAAAAGCCTTCTAAATTGTGTTGGCCATTAAATTCAAGCCATGGTGATATATATGTTATCCAAGTAGAGCCTTAACCGTGAATATGAAATTAAACATATTCCTTCTTGCAGTGTTTTAGCAGCTGTGAAAGAACAGATGGGGTAACCATCAATGTAGATCCCTAAATTTGGTATTGATATTGATCAGAATCCCCCATTCCCTTGAATGCACTTATTGTATTTATTTATTAATTGCACAACAAGAAAACAGAACTAATTGGTTTTGAATACTGAGGTTTGAAGGCTGCTTATACAGTAGTATTGCTAAGTCTATTCTAAGCCCATTGAGAACCAACCTTCTGAAGCAGTAATCTCTAGTAGTCACGAAAAGGATCTACCATGGTATTTTATAATAGAAACTGACATCCATATACTATTCATAGTAAACAGAATTTTACAAATTTCTACTTAGCCGATAGAACTTACTGGGAGGACGCTAAGGGTTTTATTTATGTATGAGAAAATGAAGACTCACACGCTGCTCAATTTTATGAAATAAGTAATAGGTAGAAACTAGAGCTGATTCTCAAGTTGACTCCAAAGAGATGCCTTTGTCCACATATGACCTTGCCCCAAAGTACTCTTACCTCATAAATGTCTACCTCCGTTGACTTCATGACTTCTCTGTTACATGGATACTTTGGCATTCTATTTTGTATATAAAAATATTCAGATTCAAAGAAAAAACAAACTTGCTGAACTTCACAGAGCTAGGATGACATTAGAAGCCCTTTCCCTCCCGTGGCCCCTTACTATTCTGCTGGATACACAGAGAATTGAATTCAGCCTGGTGAAGTCGAGGAGAGAAGTGAGGTAGAGCCAGCACTTTCAGGATTTAGAGTTAAGCACTGCTGGAATAGATCTGACCTCTGCTGCTTGTGGCTGGGGAGTGTAGAGCAAGTTCTTTAATCTCGCCAAGCCCCAGTTCCTTCTTTTGTAAAAAGGAAACCAACCATAGCTTCTACAAAAGGCTGTTGGGAGGATCATTTATAGAAAACACCTGTCTACAGCAGGCCAGTGACCTTTAGCCATTTTTCACTGTGGGCTTGTTACCTCTGGAAGAAAGGAATACACACACACACACACACACACACACACACACATACACACACCATAATAACTGAGTTGAAACCGTTTCCTATTAAAATCCAATAAGGTCTCCAAGGGCCTGTGTCTTGATCGTACAAGGGCTGGCAGGTCCTCTCTGCAGGCTGGAGAAAAGTTTTGTTTTGCCAGCTGTACTCAAAGGGGAATATTCTCCGGGCATAGCATTGTGAGCCTGTTTGGTTTGGCTCACAGGCATGTCAGCACATTTAGGAAGTGAAGTCAGAATGAGGCAGGATTTCAAACACAACTGGCTGCAAGCATACAAACGCCCAAGCAATCAAATACCAAGCCGAAGCAGGGTGCCTATCAGCCTAGGTTGCCCTCCCTGCCTCCAACCACCCCAATATTGTCAGAGAAGTCTCTGGGAATGGCTGAATGCCTAAAAAGAAAGAATTGCCAGCACCCAGGCAAGGGCTTACACAGCATGCTGTCCAGGACCACACAGTGGTCATCACAGCCAGTCCCCTGTCTCCAGCAGAAGAATGACTAACTTGATGGAGGGACTAGTGTTTTTTCCTTAGATTCCGGAAGTCAAAGTGTTGGAGTAGAAAGGAGGAAGATAATGGATTAGCAGTGCTAATTAGAAGGGAAAGAAAGGGCTGAGGACATGGAATTCTGAGAAACGGACATGATGCCATTATACTCCACCTATGCCTAGAGAATCGTGCAGAGGTTGGAGATGCATTTTAATACCAAACACTAGGTGGGAGCGGGAAAACAATTAACTTCTTTGAGTTTCAGTGGATTTATTTATAAGATGAAGTTAATAATACCTATTTTTCTTGGATCGTTGTAAGGATTAAAAAAATTAACAGGTGGGAAAGGTCAGGCATCACTCTGGCAAAGCATAGACATATCCATTAGAACTTTTTGACTGCATGAGACAGAAAATTCAGTCTCAGCAGAGGAATGTCATTGAAAAGCCATTGGTGGAGGTAGCTATGCATCTGGCTATCTACAGGGCTCAAATGACATCATCAGGCTTTTTTCCACCCCGTATCTCTTGGTACTCCACTTGCTATGGGAACAATCAGCCTCCTCCTCATCTCTGGGTGGCATTGCCCAGCAGTCCAGCTTTCTGTCCACATAAATGAGGCAGATGAAACATTTCTTCATGGGCTTCCTAGATTGTATTTTATTAGTTTCATATCCATTTGAGGTTGGGGGTTTATCAGTTGCCTTAAATATAGATTATTCACTCACCTCTGAAACCAAGATACTGAGTTTCTGAAAGTGATTTGGCCATGTAGGGAGCTTGGAGGAGATCTTCAAAGAAAAATCAAGATCTAGGAGGGAGAAGATAGGGAATTGATCTGGAAGATCAAACAGAAAATACCTAATACTTGAGCCTGTCTATTTGGTTATTGTTGTACTTATCATTAGCAAAGATTTATAAACAGGATAAAGGGGTAGCTGCTGCCATCTAATTCTGGGTCAAAAGCCACTCTTTTATTTGGTCTCTTTTAATTAGTGGCTCATTCTTATGTAAGGGCAAATGTCCAGGAGGGTTGTATCAAATGATATAACATGCACACAATTTCAGTAAAGAGAGTTGAATTTGTTTGTTGTGATAGTTACTTCTAATTGTCATCTTAGCACAATCTAGAGCCACCTGGAAAGAGAGGGGTTGTCTAGATCAGGGTGACCTGTGGTCTTGTCTATGGGACACCTTGATTATGTTAATTGAGGTGGGAAGATGCTACTTTGGATGAGATCATTCCCTAGGAAGAGGGGTCTAAATTCTGGAGCTAAGAAAGTGAGCGTTACACTAGCATTCATACATTAATTCTTCACTTTATGCTTTTAATTATGGATACAGAGTTCCTGCTGCCTTGGTTCCTCACAGTGACAGACATTGAAATGGAATTCACTCTTAAGTTGTTTTGAACAAGGTATTTTATTACATCAGTGGGGAATAAAGGTAGGAGAGTTACCAATATGATGCTTACTACTAAAAATGGATCAATTTGGACAAACTGAGGCAAAGAGTTGAATGTTCTTTAAGCAATATTTTGAAAAATTGCCCTGGCTTTATTTTCCTCTATTAACCTGCAAGTCTCATGGCATCAGTATCAATGTCTCTGTCGGTAGTTCCACAATTCAATGACTAAAGCAGTAAAAGAAGAAGAGAGAATGAATCAAGCTATCATCATGACTGAATTATGAGGAGACACTGAAGGTGAGTGTTAGAAGTAGCAAGGAGACCCATACAGTTAGGACTTCAGACCTCCCTCAGGGGAATGCTCCACATACAGGGCATGGATCCCAAAAGTTCAGCCTAATACTCCATGACCAAACTTTCCCCTTCTTGGAATGAATCAAAGCTCATAACACCCAGAATCTAGGATATGAAAGAAGTACCTGAAAACTCCTAATAATAAAAACTGGCTTTAAGCATATGTGAACGGTAGGTGCCAGTGTTACAACCTATGAAAACACCACACCAAACTGATCTCTATTGTGTGTACTGAGACAAGTCTGGGCTAAAACAGGGGGAGTAATTTGTGTCACAAATGGCCTTACAATATTTCCATGTTAGGCTACCATGATAACTAATCTTCATTGTCAACTTAACTACATTTGAAAACACCTAGAAGACACACCTTTGGGTATGTCTTTTGAAGGAATTTCCAAAGAGGTTTATGTGAGGGAGAGGAAAGATCCACTCTGAATGTTAACTGAATCATTTCATGGATTGAAGTCTCAAGATGATTAGGAAAAAGGATGAAGCCACATGACAACATCCCTTTGTTGCTCAACTAGGGACACAATGTGACCAAGCAACTCATACTACTGCCACCATGCCTACTTACCCCCATAATATGCTATATCCCCTGAGACTATAAAGGAAAGTACACTATTATCCCTTTATGTTCTTTTGTATCATGTATTTGGCCACAGCAATGAGAGAAGAAAAGGAGACATTAATATGGGATCGATTTCCCACCATGTTTACAAAAGATGGTGTTCATTCTACTTCTTCATCCCATGTTTATTGAATATCTGTTCTTCTACAAGCAAGAAGTAAACCCTGGAGGAGAGAAAGCAAGAAAAGGAGAGAGAGACAGAGAGAGAGAGAGAGAGAGAGAGAGAGAGAGAGAGAGAGAGAGAGAGAGAGAGAGAGAGAGAGAGAGAGAGATCGGCATGTTGAATGCTGTCATAGCAGTGAATACCGTGGGAACTGAGAACAAATGCCTGAATAATAGAGTTCATTAACTTCTTCCTGGCTGTAGAAGATACTTAAAGGAGCATCTTAAAGGACTGTATAGAAAGAAGTTGGCCATTAAAATGGGATGGTGTTGTTTTAGTGAGAGGCAACATCAGGTACAAAGGTAGATATGATTCATAGTGCCTGTCAGTCAAACCTCACTATTTTCAGACCAAGCAGTTGAAGTTGAGTTTGTCAAATAAGGAAAAAGAGCTATTAAGCAGATGTGACTCACTGGCCCGAAGGAGCTTAGCTCTTTGCAAAGGACTGCAGGGCTAGGGCAAGCAGTGTACCACAGACGTAGTAAAAGCACTAAGAGAGCTGGGTGGGGAGGACAGTGAGGGGATTTACTCAGCCTAGTCACTACCAAAGGCTTTCCCAGGAAGTGACCTTTCAGCTGACACCTGAAAGAATTATTCAGTGATGTCAAGGTTAAATGTTGGCCTGTGTTCTGCAAGGATAAATGTTAAAAGTAGCAAGGAGACCCCTAGAGTTGGGACTTAAAGAGTTCCCTCAGGGGAAGTCTCCACATACGGGGCAGGCATTCCAAGAGTTCAGCATAATACTCTATGACCAAATTTAGTGCCCAAACCCTCTAGTCTTCAACCACCTCAGAAGTTATATGGCATTTAACAAAGAACAGGCTCTTCCTGAAGGCCACACTACTTCATATTAATGTATAAACATGAGTCCCTGGCTCCAAAGAACCATTGTTTCTTCTGTAGCTCTTGTGACAGAAGAGTTTTCTTCACATAAGCCTTATAGTTTTCATCCCAGATGAGGGAACCAAGGCAGAGTGATTATAGGAAGGTCCTAGGACTCTGATGGACAGAAACAGGATTTTACTTAAAGATCAAGCTCTTGGTCTCTTCATCACACTACCTCTGCAGATGACATGGTCACATTTTTCTTGTCAACAGATACCTGATGGCAATAACTTAAGAGAGATGTTCTTTTTGTTCATGGTCCATTATGGCACCCTGATCAGCTTTTCCCATCATAGCTGAAGCATTCACATCTTAACCAATCAAGATGCAGAGAACCCAGCTTCTAAAGCCCCAACCACAGTGTGATATTTTTACATGTCCACTCGCCACAACATAGAATTGTGGGGGAAAGAGAATTATAACAAAGGGATTATTGAGATGAGGTTGGCCTGTGGGAATTTCTATGGGGGATTCTCTTGACAGTTAATTGGTGTAGGGAGACTCACCCCACTGTGAGTCTTCTTACCATTTTCCAATGCACAGAGTCTCAAGGTAGAGAAGACAGAGGGAAGGTGGGTGACAGAAACCAAGCATGGAAGTGTTTGTTTCTCTCTAGTCTTGACTGTGAATGTGTTGGTTTCTCTCTGGTCTTGACTGTGGATGTGACATTACTGGCTGCTTAAGTTTCTGCCTTAAACTCACCCCACTCAATGTTGGGTAAGCCATATAAACCTTTCTTCCCTGCAGTGTTTATCAGAGTGTTTTATTACAGCAATAGAAAGGAAACTAGGATGCCCATGGATCTACCTCTGCTCGTAGGTCTCCTGTTCCAAAGGTCCTACAACAGCACTACTAGTTGGTAATGAGACTGTGGAAGACATTTCATATTCAAACTGAAATAAGACTAAGACCATTGGAAATGCTGTAAGATTCCCATTCAAAGAGCTCAGCAATTACACACTCCTGAGTAGCACCTGTGACATAGTGGACTTACAGTGAATACTAAGTCCTTTTCCTTAGCACAGATGGAGAACTGGAAAGCCTTGGCCACATTTTTTCTCTCTTCTATCTTTCTCTGGGTGTTATACCCTGTTGTTTGAAGTTCAACATCAGCAATAGACCACAGTTTGCTAGGCCACTACATTTCAAACAGATCTGTTAGAAACTTAGAAAGAATAGGAATTCTTTCTCTAATAAATCAAACATTGCAGTTAGCACTCCTCCAAGCAGCTGGGCTGCATTCTGTAATGAGAACAGATCATATTTGTGGGTGAGGAGTGGGGCTTGCTATTCCATCTTGTTCTAGGGTCTTGAGATCTGGACTAATGTCCTGCTTTTGACTTGGCATGTTTGGTTATCCAGATGTGGATAACCAGTTGTTTCTTGCCCAATGACTCTCAGAAGCAGCTTCTTTCCCAAGCACCAGGACAAACCAGAAGCACCCCTTTGAAATTGTCCTGAGTCTTAGCAAGGATTTGATGCTCACTGTGAAATCACAGTAACAGACTCAAAACTTAATGTGTTTCCTTTCATCACAAGTCAACTAGACCTTCTGTTTGCTCAAGTGTGCTGTGGTTTGCCCTGTTCCCTGATGTCTATACAAAAACAAAATCCATGTTTTTAGATGAGAGAACTGAAGAAGAAAAGTCACGATTGTTGGGATGGGAAAAGTAATACAGAGACAAAAGACTCTTGTTTCTTTAAACTGAGATAATTAGATTTACTATATGCTCTCTCTTTACCATTTAGCTAGTCCATAGATTAGAAGTATAAATCAAATAAAATTGGCAGTAGATAGCCAACACATTAAGTAAATATACCACAACTCTCCTTTACAGGATCATTGGGTTAAATGATGGTGCCAGAGGCAGACTTCCCTCAATTAAAGATTAGAAGGCCTAACCAACAAATTTCACGTATAGCTGTTGTTACCCCTAGAGGATCAAGTATAAACGTATTATTGTTTTTAAGTCTGGTGAAGAGCATGCATTGGAAATTCCCTTGTTCCATCAGTCAGTGGCCAGAAAGCCAGGGCAGGCTCTATTTATAGGAAAATTCTTATGTCAGGAATGAAGAATGAGACTCAGCAGGTAGAGAGACCTTGAGAACTAAGAATTCCAAGAGCCCAGGAAGAGGACTGGGCTCAGCACATATGTCTTATAATGAAATCCAGGAGACTTGCTTTGTTGGAATGATGGTTGGGGTACTCTTGTGGTACGCTGGGGAAAAGTTGGAAGAACTCTATTGGAATTCTAGGCATGAGGTTCTGGGCAAGCCTTTTTCCTTTGCTGACTAATAATCTAGTCATCCACCCCACAGATGAAACATTTGTAATGGATGGAAAAAGGGGTTGATATATGGAAAAGCCTCCAACACTCAGTATTCTGCAACTTTCCCAAACATATTGCTATAAACCATTCATATGGATATCAGGACAAGTGAGCAAAACAGCTTTCACATTTATGATGTAAATATACACATGTGTATGTATATCAATATCATCTATGTGCACATACACACAATACTAATTCTCCTTGTGCTTATCTTAATATATATAAGTATCTGATGCACATTATAATATATATTATAATATTAACTATATACAGGCCCAATTCACCTGCAAGAAGTACTAAGGGATGTGCAAAGACACACAGATATTCAATGAACACCAATTGTTACCAAAGGGGATAAGAACTGAGTCAATGTAACTTGAGACTGAGAACTGAGTCAGAGTAACCTGCACAAAAATCTGACAGCCAAACAGCAATGGCCTTAAGGAGTTAGAGATTTGTTTCCTCTTTGTAAAAGGAGTCTGGAGAAAATAGAAGACTAGCTTGGGAGCCAGGGTTTAACTTCCATTTGCATCTTAGGAACTGGAATCCCAAAGAAAAGCTGGGGAGAAATGTAGCTATTTCTCAAGGTTAGGGTTATTTGATACTGTGAATCTGTGATATGTTGTATGAAAGTCTTCCAAACTAAATTTTCCTTTGCTCCCTTCTAAGCTCTCAGGAACAGAGAAAGGATGAGGAGATCCAATCGTTGCAAAAATAAATGGGGACTGAACACCAGATGCTTAGCCGTGTCTTCATAGGAATCTTCAAAGCCCCACCACAAGCTCAACATTTTGGTTCCCAGCTTAAAGATGTGGGACAGTGAAGTGTGAGGATATGAAGTACTTTCCCAAGATCCCACACCAAAGAAAGGTAAGATGAGGTCCCAATCCAGGTGAAGAAGTGTATTCCTGAGCCTCTTGGGTGTGCTCTGCTGTCTGTGAAAGTGCAGACAATTTCTTGTTAAAGCATCTAGGCCCAGGAGGGAGACCCAGAGACAAACATTCCATTGCCTTGGGTCTCTGTGTTCTTAACCATGATATGATAGTGTACATTTAAATTTTTCTAAGGGCAGTTCTGTTCTCTGACTTTAAATCAAAGGCAGGCAACAAAAGAATCAAATAACAGGAAGGGTGAGCCACTGGCAGGATCCTTCCTGGGGTCAGGCGTCCAGGAAAGGCCAGAGACAGTAATGCAGGGTAAACAAACTGAGACTGGTGTTCATGGCACCCTTGCAGTTTTTCATCACCTCTGAAGACCCTGACTTTACCATCCAGGCACTCTGACCCTGGCCTTAACAGTATTAGTCTCTTGCTACTCCTACTTGTAAGGTGTCTGAGGCCTGCAATTCTGGTTGCTCTCTAGAAGCAGAGAGAGCCCCGTTTTGCACAGCAGTAGAAGGTGTCCCACCAACATGGATAGAAATGGACTCACACTGGGATACATGACTTGGCAAGAAGAGCATGGGCCAGTTCTTCAGCTCCACCTTTGCCTGTAGCCAAATGTTCCTATGTAGTTCACAACTCACACACCTCTTTGGGTCAGTTATGAAATGAGGCTGTCTGGTAATTTATGGATGGTACTCTATCTATCCATCCATGCATCCATCCATCCAACCATCTAACCATTAATTTATCTATCCCTTTATCTATTTATCTATTCATTCATCCATCTACTTATCCATCTATGTATCAATTACTTCATTTATCCATCTATCCAATTAATTATACCCAAAGGGACAAGCTATATCTGATCCTTTTCTTTCTACTTCAGGTTCAGTACCTCACACCATTTATTGACGTAGCTTCTTTTCCTCTCCCAGATGATCCTTACATCACCTGCCCCCCTCCCCAGCAAAGGAATCTCAACTTCCTCTGAACTACAACACCAGCTTTCTAAAAGCCCTCTGTCATCTATTTCGTTCTGCAGTGTTCATTTCCATTTCCCTATACAGAAGGTGTATAAACTAAGCCAGAGGAAGCTAGAAAATTAGAGAATCTCTTCACAGTATAGATTTGATCACAGTCTTTTCTTTCTTTAAGCTTGGTGGCTTCCTGTGACTCCTAGAATAAAAATGACAGTCTTTGCCTAGGTATCTTCTACCATTGGGCCCTTGCTGCTCTCCAAACTTCATCTTGTATCACCATTTTTCCAGTCACCTTTCCGAGGAGTGCCCTAAGCATGCGCTGTTCCACCCACATCACTGGTCCACTGAGGACTCCTAGTCTCACTTAGGAGAACATTAAATGCCAGGCATCATGATTCAGTAGAGTCTTCCCCGATCACCCAGAAGTGGTCATCACCCTTCTAAGTCTTTAGTGCCATCAAAGGAGCTACGGCACAGGCACCTGCGAGAAAATTGGCACTGTTCCCTCCATTCAGAATGTAAGTTGCAAGACACAGTACCTGAGCTCATCACTGGCTTTCTGACTCCTGTCACAGTTTCTGGCACATCATCTATACTTGAGAAACTTGTACTGGATGAATGCAGGGTTGTCTGTCTTGGACAAATTAAGGTGTAGTTAAAGTTCCCACTTGAGCATTCCTTAAATTACCTGTAAGTCTTGTGATATGAGGGGAAGGAAAAGAAGCAAAAAGCACAGAAAATTTACAATTGATGAAATGTTTCCTCATAACTGGTCAACTCAGAGTCCATCTTCTATGAGGCAGAAAGTATGGGGGGAAAGCTAAGTGTTCCAGGTCCATGTTTCTTTAAGAAGTCATTCCTATTGGGAGACAGAGATGGAAGGAACTCTGTAAGTTCACGCTCAGCCTATCTATTTAGTGAGTTACAGGACAGCTAAGGCTACATAAACAGACCCTGCCTCAAAATGATGATGATGATGATGATGGTGGTGGTAGAGATGGTGGTGGTTGTGATAATGGTGATGGTGGTGGTGGTGGTGGTGATGATGATAGTAATTAATAATAATAAGCCATCTCTAATATACACAGATTCCATAAATAATCTCCCAGTCCCCTGAATGTGCAAGACATTTCATCCTCCCTTCTCTGACTCTTTGACATTGATTAAATCTGCTTAGCTATATGTCTCACCTTGTTGGTGAGTTACTATAATTGCCTAATTTATCTTTATTCATGGCTCGTTCCTCCATCCTCCTATATCTAGCATAGTGGATCTCATAAGAGGTCATCCATTAAGACTTGGTAAGTGGATAAATAAATGCATAAATGGGTGATAAATTGTGTTTGCATTAATATCTTTTATCTCATGGATTCTGTTTGTTACGTTGAATATGTTCTCTGTGTCTACAGTATTTTCAAAAAAGGCTAGAGGGGGAAAGTTAGGATATTTCCAATTATCTGTCATTAATGGTGAGATGCCATGGCTTTGCTTCCCTTTGTCCAGTGAGGTAGTGGGACAGGTCAGAGTGGCCAGACTAGGCTAGGCACTAGATGTGGGACCAAGGTTAGAACCTAGAGAAGGACATAACAGATCTGCCTGGGTGGAGAGGCTGGATGTAGTGCAGAAGGAAACTGTATATAAAATGCTTTTATAGAAAAAAATTAAATATGCAAGAAAAACCTCGTTAAATGACAGATGTTCAAATTATTATATAAATCTAAAAAGATTACAACAGTTTGGAACTGGAAAATATCAACTGACAACTCAGCAAAAGAGAATAAACAGTAAATTAGAAGATTCGTAAAATTTGGATATGTGAGTACTTAATCCACTTTTACTATTAATGTGAGAACTTTCCTAAAAATAGTAGCAACTTTTGTATGATCCTCAGTAATTTCTATATATTATAGGCTAAAGAGATGACTTAGTGTTGAGGGTGTGTGCTGTTATTGAAAAGGACTGGAGCTCTTTTTGAAAAACCTATGTCTCATGATTCACGAGTTTCTGTAATTCTAATTCCAGTAGACATGACAACCTTTTCTACAGACACCTACATGCATGGTGTCCACGTACATACATACACACAGGCACTCACACATATGCATAAAATGAAAACAAATCTTTAAATTTTTTAAATAAATAAATAGGACTAATTTTCTTAAATATTCTTTCTTATTACATTTCACCTACATATAGGCAGAGACACATGTGACATACACATGCCATGGTGCACATATGGAGGTCATAGGAAAATCTGCAGGAATTGGTTTTCTTCTTCTACCATGTGAATCCCAGGGATTGAACTCCAGTTGTGAGGTTTGGTGAAAATCACCTTTCTTGATAATCATCTCACCAGCCCAAAGTGTTCTTATGACGTAGAAAAAAATGGGAAGAAATCTGACAAGGCAGAAAAGAATGAAAGAATTTGCGCTAACTGCAGAAGTGCTTTGTGGCAGTTCCCTGGTCATCTGCCCTGACCATTAGTAATTTTGAATAACTATTGATGTATAAATGCAAGTTACAACACAACCAGATCAGTTCTATTAGTCACAAGTAGCCTGTAAGAGTTTCATTTATTGATAAGAGAGATCAAGATAAAAAATTCACACCAGAATTTTACTGTGCATAATTCATAATCCTTTGTGTGTTATTGGACTTAAACTGACTTCATAGTAAACCACAGGGGGAAGGGAAATGGAATTTTATCTGGGATGAAGATGGTACTTTAAAGAGACCTAACTCTCCGCATTTTTCTCTGGCTGACAGCATTACACAGCCTCGCTAAAACCTCCTTTCTCATCTATAAATGAAACAACACTTTAATAAACCTTTTCTATAGAAAAGAGAGATTGTTCATGTAAAGCAGCAACCCTGGCAGAAAGGTCAACAGATAGCATCTGTTACAGGCTAAGGATTATTGCTAAAGTTTAGGACTAGCTTGCACACCATTAGCCTCCTTTGCAGAATCGAGCATAGAACAGGTCCTTGCTGACCACTGCCTTAGAAGTGACCACCATTTTTCTCTTCTTACATGGGCAAAGAATAGCTGGACAGTTCTGGCCAAGTTTGGAATATCAAGCCAACACTGACTTCCAGGTGGGGAAACTCTTTGGACTTTATTTCCTGGTTGAGGAAGACCATGGTGATAGTGCCACTAAGATCACTTGACTGTAAGGCAGTCAAGCTCATTCCTGCCTCTCTAGCCTTAGTGGGAAACCTGACCCTAAAATTTCATCACAGAATTGACTCATCCATCTCCTCAGACCACCCAGAAGAGTTCAAAGATCTTTTCAGACCTGGCCATAGGGCATCACATCAAGAAGACTAGACAACTGACCAAAGACTCTTAGGATGGCTCTCATAATTACTTCCATGAACTAGAATCCCCAGAGGGGGCAATTTTCTTAGGGGTTTTCTGCCAACAAACCAGGCTCAATAACCTACATAAATAAAACATTCATGTAGTGTTTTCTGTTTTCTAGGTCAAATAACAATCTGCTGTGCTTCAACAAATCCTATAGACAGTATATTCTCAACACAGTACATAGAGAAATTCAGAAACTTGGGGTTTGTAAATATCAAGGTCTCTAATCTAAGACTGTCTTAATAATGACATTAATCATGTGACACCTCTCTAGGAATTATTTTGCGGATGTTTTCAAAAGAGTAAAGTGGTCTGTCCAAGGTCACTCAGCTAGTCAGTACCACAACTGGAATTATAAAGTATATTCAATCAGGTTCTAAGCCATGGACTTCCCATGATACTGTGGTGCCTTCCATCACTATCTTACAACTAGTTTTACCTAAGTATCCCTCCCCTGAGTCTAGGACCAAATATTCTCCAGGACCCTTCAGTTGATGATCTGGATCCATACCTAACTCTTTCCATTTCTTTTCTTTGGAGATGAGGATCCAAAGTCTTTTGTTGCTGGTAGAACACCTGCAGTAGATGAATAGAGCCTCTCCAAAGGTAATATATGCCACCCTTTTTATTGCAGAGACTGAAGAGAGTCCTATTTGTATTTTAGTATGAGAATGTAGTCAAGCCATCCCCTTGGTTGCAATGTTTCTATGCTTCCCTGCTCCTAGAGGGGTTTGCACAAGGCTGAGAGGTGGCTCGCCATTCTGTATTTTCCCACCTTCACCCATCTGTTCACTCTGGAATAATCAGTATGCACAATGCCTTGTCTCCACGCTTGATCCTTGACAAAAGTATGCCATCACTTCCTATTATATCTGTGCATTATAAAAGCAACATGTGCATTGTGTTTTCTCCCACTGCTATGACAAATCTGTCCTTTCCATGGCAAAAGCATAAAGGCAGCTGAGTGATAGAAGGAGCACTATACCTCATAATAAGCACAAATGAAACCCCACTAAGGTGCTCAACGACTGTTACCACTGGATTAGTTTTTGATAAAGATCTCTCCCAAGCCAAGGGATTTGAAAGAGAAGGCTAAGAAACAGGATATTTAAACACTTCAAATTATTTCCGCAAAAGGCCTTTCTGCATCTCTTTGAAGGAGCGAGTCATCTTCCTGTGCGGAGTGTTCTACAGTCACTGAGTAATGAGAAGGGTATTCAGGTCTGGCTGCTGCCACTGTGTACGTGGTGAGGTCTGCGACACTGTGATTTCCTTCTCAGAAAGCAGAGGTGCTGCTACATGCCCCATAACACAGACTCTTCTCCGGGCTGCAAAACAACTGGAGTTGCTAAGGGCTCTCTAGCTTTCCAGCCAGTGCATCTAGGGCTTACCCCGAGCCTGTGCAGGAAGGTTCCTCCTCCAGGAATGCATCCATCTTTGCAACATACTCTATTGACTGAAATTGGTGCCTGTGCTGAGAAAGCTGAGTGGTGATGGCAGGTAGCAATTATGTGTCTGAGACACACTAGAC
Source organism: Tokudaia tokunoshimensis (assembly GCA_036184795.1). Lineage (NCBI taxonomy): Eukaryota > Metazoa > Chordata > Mammalia > Rodentia > Muridae > Tokudaia > Tokudaia tokunoshimensis. Next base: position 80,218,921 of record BTHU01000005.1, on the reverse strand, counting down.
CTTAGTTTAGGCTATAGCATTAGCCATGACATGAGCGAAGTTAAACCCATTTGTGTCAGGAACAAGAGTGATCAGCTTCAGTATTCTTGGAAGTATATACAAACAGTCTGGTGAGGAGTGCACATTGTATCTGAAGAAGGCTACTTACTACCTAAACTGAGCAAGAAACCACTTCAAAAGAGTTAACAAAAGAGAAGGACCCCATAGCCTAGGCCTTCAAATTAGCCTGTCCTACAGGAACAGACTGGCAGGAAGCTATTAGGGGTAGAATTTCTTCCGACTTTCACAGCAGAAGCTGAAGTTTCACAAAAAGTGTCTACAGATCACCTCAATGGTTGGAAGCCCAGGGGGATTTAAACTCATATATTAGACTCTGAAGCCTGGAAAGTTCTTAGATTCTTAAAATTTCAGTTTTTCCCACTAAATTTTGTCAAAAGTCACCTGTGTTCGATGCCCTTAGGGAACTTTGAATGAAAAAAAAATGAAAGGAGAGAAGGAAGTCATCTTAGATTTGTTATTTTCTGACCACACAACCATCAGCAAGCTAATCAACTTCCTTGCCTCTCAGTTAAAGCGTCAAAGAGTCATTGGTGAGCTTGTTAATGGAGGCTCTTCTGTAACCTTTCTGTTATTGGCTGTTAAAAAGTACAATATTCAGCTATCATTCGCTAATTTCATCACCCTAAAACATCTGTGCTGACTGATGCTTCAATGAGAGGCATTGAAGCAGAGAGATAAATATGTCAGTTCCCCGCATCAGAACAGTTGTATTTTGATGGGGAAGATAGAAAGACTCCAAAAATTGTCACCTGGCAGGATGCCACACAGTCCTTGCCTTCCTGGCACAGAGATAATTGCAGAGGTACAGATAATCATATCAGAGCAGCACTTGTTTCAGGACCAGGGGAGAACTGAGAAAAGGGAGCTTTAACCTCTGTGTTTTATTGGGAAGCCACAGGAAGGAACTTTCTGGAATTGTCCCCTCAAAGTCTTTGGGCCTTTTTAGCTTCAGGACATTGTCACAGAACCAAGAGTTTAAGAACTCTGAGATCATCCTAATTCCAAGCCCTTCCTTATTCTATCAATGGAAACTGAGGGTCCAGAGGGGTGAGGAGGGGGATAAAATGTTCCATGAGTCATACCTCTGCACCTCTGTCTTGCTAACTTCTACCAGATATGTTACTCCACTTTTCTTTATAGCTATATCCCACCACATCCTCTTACCCTTTCAAGTCTCATTCAGCTAGCTATCAGAATGGAAGAACACTGGGACACTACAAATCTCCTTGTTGGACTTGTATCCAGAATTCCCCAGAGTGGGAATTGTAATTTTCTAGTTGGCATATGATATCTCAGCCATGGTTAAAATATGCTGTGCATGGCTCTTTCATAATACGTAGTTGCTACAGTTTGATAGTTTCCTCCAAAATGTTAAACACTTGGTCTCTAATGGGGCAATGTTGGGAGATGGTGCCTAATAGGAAGGGTTTGAGCTATAGGGTCATTGTCTTCAGGGATGGATTAATGCCATTATCTTGGGAGTGGGTTCATTATTTAAGCTGAATTCATTATACAAGGACAAGTTTGGTCCCATCTTGTTCTCTGTCAACCTCTCTTTGGCTTTCTACCATGAGACAATGCAAAAGAGAAGTCCATGCCAGATACCACCTTCTCTGTCTTAGACTTCTTAGCCTTTAGGATGGTGAACTAATGGATTTTTGCCTATTATAAACTGCCTAGTCAATGATACCCTGTTGTGACAGCACATCAAGAACCATGACAGAAGTCTGTGAACAGCTTCTGATCTGATATTTAGAAGACTCAGATTCCTATCAGCTTTGCCAATAAGTCACTTTGAGTCACTTTTGGCCGACAATTAACTTCTCTCTCTCATGTCCTCAGTGAGTCCCTAAACTCCTAAATGACACAGTTGAATCCAATATAAGCTCCATGAAGGCAAGGTCTTGGTTCACTGCCATCTGCCCAGGGCCTAGAGCCAGGCACATACACCAGGAAGAACTCAACATACTTGTTTAACACATGAAATGGCTTCAAAGTGACTAACAGCAAACAGAGGAGTTGATTCAATCAGTTCCAAAAATCTCAAGTTTGCTCTTCCCTTTCACTAGCAGGATGAGTAAATGCCCAGCTCATCTGGCTCTTAGCAACCAGTGCTCAGAAGCTGTTCTGGTTGGGTGACCTGCCAGCTGTGTGTTCTTCTCTGTGCTCTAATATTATCATGTCAGTATCACTCCCTCATGGCTGTCACCCACCAGGCCTCTTGCTCACATCCACCCGCTCAGCTCTGCTCACTTGTTGCTGAAAACACACTTCAATCCCTCCTACGTCCACCCAGCTTGCTTATGCAAGGTAACTGGAGACTGCACATCCTCCAGAGAAGTTGGGAGCATTAGCAGGAGTACAAGTCTACAGGGAACAAGGTTAGATGGTCACCCCCACAAATGCCAAACCTGAGACTTGTAACCATTTTCTAGAGTCTTCTATGGGTCATTTTATTGTGCAATGGATAAAGCAAAATGGAGACTAATCACTACAATTGATTAATCAGTCACTGTCCAAAAGGTTTGCACAGTCCTCATCTTCCCCAGGGCCCTCTTGGCAGCCACTCACTTTACTGATGAGAAAAGTGAGGCTCAGAGTGTTGGTGAACTTCCCAAGGTGATACAACTGCAAGCAAGACTCCATGGGGCTTCCAATTTGATTGCATCATTGCAATTTTCAAAGCCTAAAATGTCTCAAAGCCCCACTAAAACCAACAGGGTCAGTAGAAAGCAGAGTGGTCATTGCAGACCACCCAGTTCTTTCTCTGCTCTCTCTCTCTCTACCCCTAAAATTGAAATGACTTCTTTTTCTCTTGCTCCAATACAGAATGCTGGCAGCAAGGCTGGGTTATGAGGAGATGTTTGGCAACTACTAGGTGAGATGGGGGTCAATTACAATGGACCTTTCAGCTTGTTCAGTCCAGCCTTCATATTATAGATGGCACGGTGAAGCACAGATATCTTCAGAAGGTCACCCAGCTACTCGGTAAGAGAAAGATTCTACCTTATCTACTACAAAATTCTATGCTTTTCTAAAAGAGAGAGAGAGAGAGAGAGAGAGAGAGAGAGAGAGAGAGAGAGAGAGAAGCAATAACACCCGTTTCTACGTCCCTGGCCATGAAGACTAAATGAGATAGTAACTTCATGGTGCTCACTCTGACTTGTCATAGGTTCTGCACTTGTCAGATGCTGCTGACACTGACCCCGACCCCTATCCCACAAGCCTCAGTCTTTATCTATTAGTAGATTGAGCAATGGCTCTTGCCTTATGTATTAAGAAAACCAAACAAGTTCTTAGATGTAGCCAAGCTTTTTACTGTCCACTGCAAACACTACCTTTAATTTTCTGAAGTGGTTGGGTGTGGCATTGCAGATGTTCCTAGGTGAATTTTCCAGGTGAACAGTGTGTGAGTGAATTCTAGAGCTTCTTCTGGCCCTGACTTCTCATCATTACAGAGATTTGAAACAGGAGAAAGAAGAAACATAACAGACAAAGTGGTCATGGGGAAAAATTCACGTCTGTGTGTTTTAAAAGTATTTTAACTTCTTTTATTCCAGACACTTTTTGGACCTTGATGAAACTACAGACCTCTCTGTATTCCAAGGAAGAATATTGATTGGAAGGTCACAGAAGGACTGACCCCAGCTCTACTAGGCTCTGTCAGAAGGCCAATGCTTGCAGGTAAAAGGCTCATGATCTGGGAGAGGACAGCATGCCCAGTATTTGGAGCCTGAAGAACTGGGGACTTTGCACAAAGTAACACATGCTTGCATCACATATTAAATGATATCCACTTAGAGGAACCATGGAAGTTCCATGTCTGAGTCACCAGAGTCTCACCAGTGGGAGGACCAACACTTCCCTGCTATACACTTTCGGGATGGAATCCAGTCTTGCCCTTTATTCCTTTTTCCAGACTCCAAGTTTCAACAGACTTTTAAAAGGTTTTACCATCACATCAGGAGGATCAAGTGGGAGGTGAGAAGGAAGTAGAAACAGGTTGCACAGACCCATCTGTAGGAAACTTGCTTGTGAAAAGAAAGGGAGGTAGGGAAAAAGGGAGAGAGAGACAGAGAGAGAGAGAGAGAGAGAGAGAGAGAGAGAGAGAGAGAGAGAGAGAGAGAGAGAGAGAGAGAGAGACAGAGAGAGACAGAGAGAGACAGAGAGAGACAGAGAGAGAGAGACCAAAGAGATATAATTCAAGGTTTTTCTCTTACTTTTTCAAAAAAAGACATGATGATGTTTGTTTTAAGGTAGAAGAGACCAGAGCATTATTTAAATGCTTTTGGGCAGAGGGCTATGTAAATGAAAATATCAAATAGTGAGAGCTGAATCAATAGTCTCAGGTCCCTAACAAGGCAAGGAAGGATGGATCCAGTGCTCATAGGAGAGAGACCTCTATTCTGTCATGACACGAGGAGAGAATAGACAAAGAAAGAAGGGGAGAGCCATCTTTCCAAATATGGACATACTCAGTGGGCCACAAATACACACACCGAATATTTGTGGCTCTACAGCACTCTACAGTACTTCTCTGAATTTGAATGCTCAACCCCATTCTGCAAAATAAGCTTTCTAGTCTCCATTTTATGGATATGTCCACAAAATCCAAAGGTCATTTAAAATTGCTCTGATTACATAACTAGTTTTATTAATAATATAGTGCTGACATTTCTACAGTGCTAACTAGGAACTAGACTGTATTCTAAGAACTTTATATCCTTTAGTCTTCTTAACCCTAACAGGGACTAGCACTTCCCTGGGTTTGCTGTACAAGACACAAAAACATTGCAAGCCTAGATTATTGGCTCAAGATCCAACAGCTTTCAATACAGAAGCAGCCCTTGATCTCAGAAGTGAGACTCCAAGAGATGAGACACCCCTTCAGGAAACAAAACGACGACAGATAAATCCAAACTCTCAGCATATCAAGGCATGAGTCTGGATAAAGGTAAATTGGCCTTTTGTGTTAACTTCTCTGTACTAAAACCAAGGTAGAATGTCTGAGGCAAGTAAAAGAAGCCTAGGTATGCCCTTAATAGGCTTCTTGTCTCACTGGCCTCAACTCTATAACATGCTCTCGTAACTAATTCCCTAAAGCTCAGATGCCTCCCTAATGGGAATTTGCAAGAAGAATTCCAGTTAAGAATGGTTCAACTTAACTAACTGTTAATTGTCCATTAAGGGCAATAGGTGCTTCACCTATGGTTCCATCCCATTAAGTAAATCAGTTACTGATCACCAGTTCTGCCAGGCACTGGGCCAGCACAAGGCATAGAGAAGTGAAAGCGTATAGTTGTATGCTTGCATGAAAATATGAATAATCAGACAAGTGTTGTGACATGAACCCACTTCAGGTAGAGTTAGTCTTCAAAGGGTGATGGAAAGAGAGAAGAGTGCCGAAGACCATCCCGGGGAGGACTGAGGGACAGGCTGCCCCCAGAAGACTCATCATTTTCAAGAAGAAAAAGAGTTTGCCTGATGAGCAAGGCCAGTAAGGAGGGCAAACAATTCAGGCAGAGGGGACAATATATACAAAGTGAGGGAGCAAAGAAACGGATCCAGCCTGGGAGACTGCTCCTAGCTCAGTCTGGCATCAGGAGAAGTGCCAGCTTTAAAGGATGGAAGATGGCCCAAGAGTGTTTAGGTCATGCCCCAACAAGGACATATAAACAGGTAGGGATCTAATCTCCAATCCTGCTGCCACCCTGGGAAGCTGTTCTGTTACTAGTTTCACTTTATATAACAGGGGCTCACTGGGTGCCCCCCACCAGGATAAGTGGATGAAGAGTGGCAGCGAACTCACAGTGGAATCCTAGTCAGCTACAGAAAGTGTGGACTTCTGCCATTTTTAACAGCAGAGCTGAAACTGGGAAACAGACATCATGTCAGGTGGAATAAGTCAGTCACAGAGAAGCAAATGCCAAATGTCATGGGAGTCAACACGTCGAATCTGAGAGAGAGAGAGAGAGAGAGAGAGAGAGAGAGAGAGAGAGAGAGAGAGAGCAAGCAAGCAAATAGTAGTTAGCAGAGTTAGAACAAGAGGTGGGGACAGCTAAGGAGAGGCAACCAGTGAACAGTCGTGAGCTACAGTGATATAAGAGAAATTGTAGAGTGACCACCATAATCATATGTGTTTTAGAACATGTAGAAGACATGGGGCCTACACAGGTCTGCACCAGGTCCTTTGCATATATATATTATGATTTCCCATGCAGTGCTTTTATGGGATTCCTGAGTGCAACAAATGGGTGTCTGCTTTGTGTGTTTTCTCTTGGGCTCTTTTCTTTCTGGTTTTTATTTTTTGGTCCAATTCCAATGTGTTTTTTTATATCATATATCATATCATTATCCCTCAGAGGCCTCTTTGTTCTCTAATAAGAAAGAGGGGAGTCTGGATAGGAGGGGAGGTGGGGAGAGACTGGGAGGAATAGAGGGAGGGAAAATTGTAATCAGGATACATTATGTGAGAAAAAAAAAATCTCCTTTCAATAAAAAGAAAAAAATAGAACAACAAAACATGTAGAAAAAGGGGGATTTGACATGTTCTCACCAAAGAAATAGTAAGTGCTTGAAATGATAGGAAGGCTAGTGACCTTAGTTTGGTAATTACACAGTGAACATACGTATTTGAAATATCACATTGCACCCTATAAATAGGTACAATTATTTACCAGTTAAAGCTAAAGCCAAGGTTGCTAAGGATGGAAATGTGTGCATGTGATCCCAGCTACTCAGGAACCAAAGTGGGAGTGTTTCTTGGGCCTAGGGATTTGGAGTCAACCAGGGAAACTTCATGAGACTTCACTGAAAGTCAATCAACCAATCAGTCAATAAACAAATAATCAAAAGTTCAGAAGAACTAAGGCTCTCCTATCCACAGCAGTCGGAAACAGAGCTTCTATTTGAACCTACGTAAGCCTCATGCCAATGCCCACAGTTCTCCCTGTGCTGTAACCACTGCTTCTCCGGGACAGCTTCTAAAGAGATCCTATCCTGCTATGTAGCAACGAGATGAAAGCATCTATGTCTGTGGTGTTAAGGGACTGCCATTCCAGAACCTTTGTTTTCTTCACAAATGAGGTTTGGATGCATGTCCCTCTTGCTCATTATAAAGATTCATTTGCTACCCAAATAAATAATGAGGCTGTAGCTGTCTGCATTCAGCCATAGGAAGACACATAATTGTATTTCTTCCGTAATGGAAGAACCAGCTGTGACACTAATAAAAAGGACTGCTTTTCAATTATTTCAACAGAGTAAATAAACCTCCCTCGTGGTTAACAGAGAATTGGTTTCCTACAGAGTTGACAGATCTGAGGGACCTCATGGTGGTGGGGGTGGGGTGGGTGGCAGTGGCACTGGAGACACAGGGGAGCTGTTCCTCCTCTACAGTGCTTCCCTCTGAGGATGTGGTCTGAAGGTGCCTTGGATATGAAAGATATTTTCAGTTCCTCTCAGGAGATTATCAAGTGCACATCAGCTTTTCTCCAGCATTCACCGTTCTGGTGATGGTAAAGGAAGCTTCGCTGTTATCCACAGCAGTCTTTACAGCTATCAGTTCATCAATGCTTTCCCATTCATTTATTCATTTATCTCACAAGTATTTTTAAAGGTAGTGACTTTTTTTTTCCCCACAAGCTAAGCACTTGTTGTGTGTCATCTGCACTCTAGCCTCGAGGGTGGGCTTTGGGGATACATTTTAAAGCATCAGCTCTTGCCTCAAGGTGTGAATAGTTTAACAGGGATGCAGAACCGTACATCACTTTTTATGGGTCTTTCAAAAAGATCCCAATCCCAGTGGGAAAAGTAAAAGTAGAGTTTTTTCAAAGTCTTGGTAAATAGAATAAAAACCCTTTTGCCTCCAGCCTTTAGCTAGAGTTACAATCCAAAGCTAGCAAAAGATCATTCAAAAATGAAGATAATGTAGATTTCTAATGCTAACAGTGAGAAACGTGATTTTACTTACAGAATCTTAGTGGACATGAGCTGTAATAGGAAGCAGATGATACACCTAAATTGAATAATTCAAAGACTGTTTCTTTGCAAAAGTGTGTGAGTGTGGGGAAAATAAAAGGATGTTGGTGGAAGAGACTTCACCAGGAATGTGGGAGAACCCAGGGCTAACAGCAGCCAGGGCTATTACCCCTTCTAGGTTCAAAAGAATAAGGATGTGGCTTGGCAAAGAGAGCTGGACTGGGGAAGGAAGCAGTTGTGTAACAGATCACCCCGAAAGGAGTAGTGATAAGTCCCAGTCTGACCACAGTGACTGGACAAGGAAGGTGTGAGGAAAGCAACTCTTTTAATCACTGTTCCATTGCTGTGAAAAGGCACTATGATCACAGTAACTCTTTCTTATAAAGGAAAGCATTTAACTGGGGCCTTGCTTACAGTTCAGAGGTTTAGTCCATTGTTATCATGACAAAAGTCATGATGGCATGCAGGCAGACATGGTGCTGGAGAGTAGCAGAGAGTTCTACATCAGGATCTGATCTGCAGGCAGCAGGCAGAGAGAAAGGAGAGGAGGGGAGGGGAGGGGAGGGGAGGGGAGGAGAGGGGAGGGGAGGGGAGGGGAGGGGAGGGGAGGGGAGGGGAGGGGAGGGGAGGGGGAGGGGAGGAGGGGAGGGGAGGGGAGGGAAGGGGAGGGGAGGGGAGGGGAGGGGAGGGGAGGGGAGGGGAAGAGAGGAGAGGGGAGGGGAGGGGAGGGGAGGGGAGGGGAGGGGAGGGGAGGAGAGGAGGGGAGGGAAGGGGAGGGAAGGGGAGGGGAGGGGAGGAGAGGAGGGGAGGGGGAGGGGAGGGGAGGGGAGGGGAGGGGGAGGGGAGGGGAGGGAAGGGGAGGGGAGGGGAGGAGAGGGGAGGGGAGGGGAGGGGAGGAGAGGAGGGGAGGGAAGGGGAGGGAAGGGGAGGGGAGGGGAGGAGAGGGGAGGGGAGGGGAGGAGAGGAGAGGAGGGGAGGGGGAGGGGAGGGGAGGGGAGGGGAGGGAAGGGGAGGGGAGAGGAGGAGAGGATTGGAGAGAAGAGTGGAGAGAGAGATACTGGGCCTGACTTGAGCATTTAAAACCTCAAAGCCCACCCACCAGTGACATTTCCTCTAACAAGGCCTCATCCACTCCAACAAGGTCATACTTACTAACCCTTGCCAAATAGCACTGCTCCCTAGTGACCAAGTGTTTAAATCTATAAGCCTATTGGGGGGGGGGGAATTCATTGTTTTTCAAACCACCACACATCGACCTTCTTTTATTTGTCTACAAATGTTTTTCTTCCCTTCACGTATAAGTCAGCTTCTGACCTGAATTTGGCCATGAATCAGAATCTGTTAGGTAATTAAGAAAATTAGAATAGACTACAGAGAGAGAGAGAGAGAGAGAGAGAGAGAGAGAGAGAGAGAGAGAGAGAGAGAGAGAGAGAGAGAGAGAGACAGAGACAGAGAGAGACAGAGAGAGACAGAGACAAACGAAAGGAAGAAGAAATAGATCCTAAGAAATTTATATGTCATGAATAAAAGCTTGAGTATTGTAACCAAGCCCTTGGAGAGCCATTGAATGATTCTATAATTCATTTATGTACATGGGTGTACTCAAGTACATACATGTACAGGTTCATATATGTATGTGTATGTATATGTATGCCAGAGGTGAAGCTAGGTGTCTTCCTCCATAGCTCATCACCTCATATTTTATTTAAAATGGCACTTATTTATTATTCATTCATTCATTCATTCATTCATATCTGTGTGTGTGAGGGTGTGTGTAGAAGCCAGAGAACAACTTTTGAGGGTCAGTTCTCTCCTTCCACTATGTGGGTTCCAGAGATTGAACTCAAATCAGCAGGCTTGGTGGCAAGTACCTTTACTCACTGGGCCATCTCAGCAGTCCTCCATCTTATTTTTTGAGACAGAATCTGTCACTGAACCTGGAGTTTACTGATTAGCTGGTCTGGATGTCCAGTGAGCCCAGGAATCCTCTTGCCTCTGCCTTTCAGAACTGTGATTCCAGGTAACTAGTATGGGGATCTTTTATAAATTTAATTTTACCGTATTTTACCTGCATGTATATCTATGTACCAGATGTGTGTCTGGCAACCTCAAGCAACCAAAGAAAGCATCCGGTTCCCTGTATTTGGAGTTAGAGATGATTTGTGCCACTACATAGGGGCTGGGAATGGAACCCTGGTCTTCTGGAAGAACAGCAAATACTCTTAACCACTGATAACTACTTAACTATCTCTGGTGCACAGCTTTTAATATGAGGGGCTGGGGAGTCAAACTCAGGGCTCCCTCACCCCCAGTGAATGACTTTAAATCCAGTGGCAAATATAATCAATCATATTAATAGAAGATCCCTTTGTCATAAAGGATGGATTGGAGGCCTGTGAATATAGAAGGAAAGACTAAAGCAATAAATTGCAGATAAAAGTGGGAACCTGAACATAGGCCACAGTCATGGAGAAGGGGTGGTTTAGGATTAAATGGTTCATGAGATGAAGGCGATCTGAGAAATGGGCAGCCTTCAGGCTGGTTCCCAGGGTTCTGACAGGAATAACAGTGCATAGCTCTTCTTTGCCAGAACTAGAAGAGAAAGAATAAGGTCAGGGAGGAGACAAGTCAGGGTGGCCCAGGGCATACTGAGTTCCATTTCCCTGGAAAACAAGCCAAATAGAATCATTTGATTTGAATCTCAAGAGTTCAGGAGTGGAAGACAGAGTAGGCTAAAGTAGAGTCACACGAAGTGGCAGAACAGTTGTGACAAGGCCAGAATGGTTCACTAAGGGAGGTAAGAGAGAGGGCTCAGGCTGGGTGTGGCCCTCACGCCCCCTCCTGTGAGTTGAAAACAAGAGTTCCTCCTCCATGAAAAAGTGTGTCAAAGTGCTTTGCTAATAGCAGATACCAACGGGTGTTTTCAGATTCAGAGAAAAGGTGCAAATGCTAAGAAAGTTGATTGTCTACCGTGGCAGAATGAACAGCGGCTGCTTTGTGACGAATGAGAACTACAATATTGTCTCTGCATTTCACTTCCTTCAGATCTGTCTGCTCTTGTTCTACATACTGTCAGATCCTACAGGGGAAGGGAGCCTGCACTCTTCTGAAGCCCTCGGCTATCTAACAGATAATCCTAAATGTGATAATATGACTCACGGAAGGCTCCAAACTGGATATGCAGCCCAGTGCTTCTGGGCTGACAAACACTCTGTGTCCTGTCCATTCTCACTGGAGAATGGTGACTAATGTCCTTTCCCCGTTTGAGTTCAAGGACTGATGAAGTCAAATCCTTTGGAGACATTTGAGTAAGAACTGGGTTGTATTGTTGCTTTGTTTTAATTAATTTAAAAATCATCGATACTGTGCAAATGGCAACTGACTCATCAAAGGTGGGTGTTTAGAAGTGATAAGTGGAAAAGTCTGATGATTTTCTCATTAATTAATTTGGTTCTGGAAATAAGCACTGGTCCACATTCCCAGTGAAGTGAAAACAGACTAACGAGTAACCAAGGGTTTGGGCCTGAGGTAGAATTATTTAAATTCTGGACATAGAATCTCACTTATGGCAGTCATTCAACTGTGTGTGCGTGTGCATGCGCGTGTGCATGTGCATGTATATATATGATTTTCCCTAAGATTTCTATGACTCCATGCTCTTTTATGATAAGTTAATATTAAAAACATTAAACACATTTGTTATATAAAATAACTGAATCATTTATTATAATTATTATAATAATAAATAAATTACAGTGGATTGTTTTCACTATTTTAAGACTACTTTATTAATATTTCATAATGTTATTTACTCCTTTATCTTACACCTAATAATCAGGAATCTTTAGCGGCTGGTAACAGAAATACAACTAGCTAATATAGAACAGAGTCTGCAGGGGACACATGGAGGTTTCACAAATTTCAAAGAACAGCAGGGACTAGGACGTAGCAAAGTAAGAAGCAGTAGCCAGGGACTAGAGAGATGGCTCAGTGGTTAAGAGCATTGGCTTCTCTTGCAGAGGACCTGGGTTCTGTCCCAGCACCCTCATGGTGATTCACAATCATTTGTAATTCTAGTTCTAGGGGATCCAATGCCTAGAATCAGTCACATATACGGTACATACACATATGCGCAAGCAAAATACTCATACACATAAAATAAAATAATACGAATGAATGCAAAAGGACACCAGAGGAATTGTGGGTGCACCTCTTCAGGTACCCAGTGAGCACCATCTTCCCTTCACAGAATGATCTGGTCAGCCCAGTGAAGGTCAAGTTTCTTATGAGGGCACCTTGCCATTTGTCTGTCCAGGATGTATTTAGCATCCATTACATTTCTTTTGGAGTTAAGATTAACGTCATGAGCAACCATTGCCACCGTATCAGAGTATCTTACTTTCATATTGCTGTGACAAAAGCACCATGACAATGAAAATTTATGGAGGTATCTAATTAGGCTATGGTTACAGAGTCTTAGAGTCCAGGATGGCAGCAGGAATAGCTAAGAGCTAACATCTTTATCCACAAGTAGAAAGCAGAGGGAGGGAGGAAGGGAGAGAGGGAGGGAGGGAGGGGAGAGAAATACAGAGAGAGAGAGAGAGAGAGAGAGAGAGAGAGAGAGAGAGAGAGAGAGAGAGAGAGAGAGAGAGAGAGAGAACTGGGCATGGCACTAGTTGTTTAAACCTCAAAGCCTGCCCCCAATAATCCACACCACCTAATACTTCCCAAATGGTTCCATCAAATGGAGACCAAACAAATGAGCCCATGGATCATTTGTTTCTTATTCAAACCACTATATTGTACTCCCTACCTCCAGTGGCTCATGGCCACAACACAATAAAAAATGCATTTTGTCCAACTTTGAAAGTCTCCATAGACTTGTATAGTCTCAATATCATTTTAAAGTCCAAAGTCAAGTGTCTGCTGAAATTCAAGGCAATCTCTTTAACTGTAACTCTCTGGAAAATTATAAAGAAAAATATTTATTCCAAACATACAATGACACAAAATTCACATTACAAAATGGAGGAATTGAGCTTAGTGAAGACTGAAGCAAAATCAGAACCCACAGAACCATCTTTAAATCCTGTACCTTCATGTATGATGTCAGGGGGCTTAATGGGTCTTCCATTTCAGTTTTCCTGACTGAAATGCACTTCTCTTTATTGGCCTAGTACCACTCACTGTGCAGCTCTCCTTGGCAAATGACTCACAGCTCCGGCATACACAACATCTTAGGGCCCCCAATACAATCCAGGTTTCACTTTTACAGTTTTACAAAATGGGGTCTCAGGACCTCCACATAGGGACTTCCCTGACCCATGTCTGCCCTCAAGAGCTCCCCTGAACTGTGGAGGAAGGTTCTGAAACCCCTTTATTCATGCAAACCTTTGTGATTCAAAAGCTAGAACCACATGGATAACACAGCCAAATTTGACTACCAATTGGGGTGAATCCCAGCACTCTAGAATCACATCTGCATCAATCTTGATTTCTAGTATATTTTTAGGAGCAGAAAATCCCTTAGGCCTTTTCCTTTGACAAGTTGGACACTTTAGCTGGATGTGGTCTTACCTTGAAGACATCCCTCCATTTATTCCATTTTAGATCAGACCTCTCCTTAATTTCCTTTTTACAGCACAAGCCTTGGGTCCAGAATTAAATTTCCTGGCATTCTTTTTTGCTTTAGACTCTTCATTTTGTATTTCCTTCTACTCCACTTGCTCTTTTTCCTTGTAGACCTGCATAAGAGAAATTACAAATGACTACATCATAGAATCAATATTAAGATGCTCCAAATCTCCAACAAAGAAATTAGTTCATTACTTTTCAATTTAGTCTCAGAAAAAATTTTAATACAGAGAAAGAAAGCAGCAATATTCTTTGCCACAATGTCATAGGAATGGCATCTAGCCTGCTTCCTAATATTGTTCCCCTCTGAAACCTTCACAATCCACATAGCTCTCAGTATTACTATCTTCCAAGATCCTACTTGAACAGCCCATCAAGTTCAACTTACAGCATTCAAATGTTTTCCTACTCCAAAGTCCCAAAGTCTTGCACATTCCTCCAAAGAACCCCACAGTCAGGTCTGTCACAGCAATAGGCTACTTCCTGGTACCAACTTCTATCTTAGGTACTTTTCTATTGCTGTTATAAGACACCATGATCAACACAACTAAGAAAATAAAGTGTTTAATTGGGCTTACAGTTTCAGAGGGTTAAGGCCTAGCAGCAGAAACAGCTGAGAGCTTACATCTTGATTCATAAGTAAGAGGCAGAGAGAAAGAGCACCTAGAACGGCACTAGTCTGTTTAAACTTCAAAGCCTGCTTGCTACCAGTGACACACCATTTCTAACAACACACACCTCCTAATCCTTCCCAAACAGTTCCACCAACAAGGGGGGCAGAACAGGGTATACCAAACTACCACACAGAGAATAATTTGTTTATTTACAATTTTCAAAGTATAATTAATATACATGCATATATCTATCTAGAAATATGTTAAAGTATTCTCTAGCTCCATATCTGTCCTTCTCTGATATTGAATCCATTTGCTTTGTCTAGATCAAAAAAGGAGTCAGGATCATGGTATGGCCAGATTGGCCGAGAAACTGAGGTGGGAATAGCTTGAAGAGAAGGAGACTTGGTGAGCTGACTTCCATGGCTATGCTCCAAAAGGGCTTGTGTCCGTGTTCAGAAGAAAAAGAAATGTGCTTTATTTCTGGTAACTGTGATTAAGAACAGCAAGATCTTCAAGAGAAGCAGATGTTATTTACAAACAGAACTCCCTGGAAGTCAGAACTACTCTACTCTAGAAAGATGGGAAAGGCTATGTCAAGGGAGTTCCGGACTAGGACGCTATTGTGGTTTGAGAATGACCCAAGAGTATTTGCTTAAAGACTGAAGCTAAAGTTAAAAATCAAAAGAGTCTGATTCTATAGGTGGTTGCTTCAGAATTTCAGAGCAGTTTTCACTCACACAGACTAATATAGAGTCTACTGGATGTAATATAAGGGCTGATGTGTATCTTCCTTCTCTCTGGAGTTGTTGGCCACAGGCCCATGAGGATGAAGGGAGCAGTTGACTAACAGGCCCCGTGAGTACGAACAGTAATAAGGACACACTAGGACCAGCTTCAGGAAGACAGATCAACTCTACTTGGAGTGATTCGAGGGTTATATAGTTTGGGATTAAGGGGGTAGGAATATCCAGGGTGAGCAAAGGTCATTAGCTGAAGGCTAAGGTACCAGGGTACCTCATTAGCATTGGGGGAGTCACTTCCGGAATCTCAGGTGCTTGCTCTTCAGCTTCTTACCCAGAGACGCAGGCAGATAGAGGTGTGTGTGGGCAGCAGGAGGTGGGGGAGGGAGGAGGGGAGAGGGAGGTGTTTAACTCCCCAAATAAGGTCAGAGAAGGAGAAGCCCTGGTGACAAAGGGAGTCTGCCATTTTGCTCAGAGAGACAAAAAAAAACAAAAACAAAAAAACAAAAAACAAACAAACAAAAAACCAAACCAACCAACCAAACAACAACAACAACAACAACAAAAAACCCTTCTACCTTAGCAGGGCAACAGACTGGGACATGACAGGCACTCAGTAGAACCTAGTTCTCTTCTACCCATCTTTAACCTAACTTTAACCTAAACACACCAGTGAGCTAGTACTCACCTTCCAGTGCTGGGCCCTATGATGCCCTCATTCTCGGCTGGTTACAGTGGGGTAACAACAATTCTCATGATGAAGTTCTTAGGGATTCTTAGGAACAAAACATTTTCTTCAAAGCATCCTCTTATGTCTTATTTAGCAGAGTTGGGCCAGAGTCTCATTCCTAAACTTTTCAATGGTAAAAGATCAAGCAATTGAATAAAGGAAGGAAAAGGGAAAGGGAAACTGGGAAAAAAAGAAAAAAGGAATAAAAAAGAGAGTGACAGCTGTGTCCCCTAGACCTATAGTTTTCTGTAAACAAACCAAGGTTTAGAAGGATTTAATTAATATGCCAGAGTCAAGGGTGGGAGTATGGCCATCACAGGAAGTGTGGCCATCACAGGAAGTGTGGCCATCACAGGAAGTGTGACCATCACAGGAAGTATGGCCAGCATAGGAAAAGCTGTTCACCAGTGGAGAGTGAGGGCCAGGTCAGAGCAGGGATAAAGACAGTGATACTAGCCTGTGTGGCACTTTGAAGTCATTTTCAATAGGACTGACTACATTAACTTCATAAAATTCTAGTTCTCAGAGATTGGGAAATACTGACATCAAAAGTTTTTTTGTTTTGTTTTGTTTTGAATTCTCCAGGATGTTTTAATGCAGCACCAAGATCAGAATCACTGGTTTAGGAAGACACCGGTTGACATGTACAGAGTTGATGCTAAAAGCACAGCATTGACAGGGAAACAAGGAGCCTGATCCTTCTGTTTCCTCCCAAGTAATTGCTACTTTTTGAGGATAGCCAGGTTCTAGTCACTCATGTGACCCAGCACTTGACACCTGTTCAGGCAGTTAACAATGGAATGGATGATAAATGATATACTCACAGAACATCATTTTTATACCGCTTCAACAATGCAATCATGCTCCGATTTTACAGATGAGCAAAATCAAGACCCTGATATTCTTCATGATCTATCAGCCAAAGAAACTGGGAGGCTGAGAAGTCAAACGAGAATTTAGAGAACAGTAGCAACCAAGAATAGGGTCCTATGGCAGATTGCTTTTCCCCCTTTTCTCCAGTCCCCATTTTCTTTCTGTGCCAAAAGCCTCACATTTTACTGATTCTGTTCTCCTGGCCTCTTTCATCCTCCTTGGAACCTTCGCCTGCTGGGAAAGAGGAAGAAAGGACTGGAGGTACCGACTAAGACATAGCTAGGAGTCAGGGCTAGCCTCTGTGTCTGAGAAACAGCAGCAGCGGGAATTGACCACAGCCATCCGTACTGGGAGGCCTGGGAGCTGGTCTGAGTGCAGCACCAGGGTGTGACCTTGAGAAAACTCTTTACTTCTCAACTCCAGCATCATCATGAAGAGTTTGCACCAGAACATTTGGGTCGCATACTCCAGTTCTGAGGTCCAGGTAGATACAGGGGGTTAAATGGGGACTGGCGAGCAGACCAGCATGTGCCTTGTTGAGTAACAATGTGAATTAAATCAGTTCCAGAGGCTATTGCCATAGGGGTTGGTGGACTCAGCATGGTGAGGACTTTGAGGTTGTTTTTAAAGGCTTGCTATTAAATCTATATTTGTATGTGTAATCTTGTGGTTAATCTATTCACCCAGGAATAAACAATAGTAATAAACATATCTGTGACAAAATAAACAACAAAAGAATAAGAAACCAGATTGAACTTGGTCTCATCTGTGAAACCTCTGTATTAAATTGCCTAAAAGGCTCTTGCTGGATGCAGAAGTTAGCATTCCGGCATTAACTGGAACTTTTATCCTGGAGGTAAAATCGAAATGGCATCATCCTTATCACTAACGCCTAGAACTTAGGTATGCACTTACTTCCGGAATCCCCGGAGAAACATCACCTTCCCAAAAGATCTGTCTGGTTTTAAAAGCTAGGCTGACCACTTCCTAGAGAAACAGTGACCTCTGGTGGAAGAGTGCAGCAGAGCAATGCCACGGTGCTGAGATAATTTAAGGCTTAGGCAAAGTGACTGTTTTCACTTGAAATAGATTTAATGAAGAATAATAAATAAAACCTAGATGCATGTGTACGGATGGTTTGATGTATGTTAGGCAAAAAAATAGGCTTTCATGTATCCATTTGGGAGTAATTACTCTTAATCTATAAAAAGAAGTTGAGGATTAGCGAAAGAACAAAAACATTTGCTAGATTGACTGACAGCAATCTGGAATGGACAGGCATGGAGAGAAAGCTAGGTCTCCAGGCAGAGTTGTGAGAATCAGAGACTTAAGCAGCTTACTGAAGGTCTCGGTGATTGTTTCCATGCGCGCTTTTGATGAGTCCCCAACAATTCTCCAAGGCATGGACTATTAATTATCTCCATTTGACAAATAAGGAACATGCAGCGTAGGAACTCTGAGTGACAGAGTCCTTGGCCGTTAAAGGACTTCTGGCTGACTGTACTGACACAGGTCTTTTGCACAATGTTGTGTAAGGCCTTCAATCGTCTAACAAGAAATGGTGCTGCTGAATTGTCCCCAAGCACTCCAAGCCCTAACTCTGCAAATTATCTACTTCTTGAACACCAGTGACTTTGACAGTGACTATGAAGATCTTGAGTTACATCACAAAAATGAGCCATCCTTCCTCTTTAGTTTTGAGATCATAAGACAATCACATTTGTCCCTTCCTTTTCCTCCCTCCGAATCCTGCTGCTCTCCCTCAAATCCATGCCCTTTCTTTATTGTTATTATATGCATATATGTGTAGACACATATACATAAATGCAACCTGTTCAGGCCATATAATGTTACTTGTATGTATGGTTTCAGGACTGACTGTCTGATACAGGAGAGCCAATTGGTGAGTTCTTCCCTGGGGAAGAGCATCTCCCTCCTGGGTCATTCCAGGGAAGCTGAGAGTCCCATGGGTCCAGGGAAGTGAGGACTATTGTGAGATTCATTTTATATGAGGTGTGGGGTGATAAATGTAAGTTCAGAAACCACATCAGGAAGGAATTACTACTGCAAAACTGGGGCCTATTACCAGGATAGGGAAAACTCCCTTTCTTATTTGGTCATTTATGTTTGCAGTGTTTACTTGTGTGTGGCCCTGTATCATGTTTACAATGTTTACTTGTGTGTGGTCTTGTGCCCTGTGTGGAGGAGACAGTGACATGGACATCACATGTGGTTTCATTAAGCCTAATATAGAGAGGATCAGAGAATATCAGACGTGTTTCATGGAGAATTAGCTTTGCCTTTAGCAGATTTGTACAGAAGGACAGAACTCAAATCAGCTGGAAGAGGTTGGCTGAAATATGTGTGTCACTTACTGCTAGGACTATCCACTTTGAGGCTAAAAGTCATTTGGAAGTTTTCAATGAGACTGAAGGTGGTGTTGGGTTGTGGTGGGACTTGACCCTCTTTCCAGCCTATGGGCTCAGAGTTCACTGGAAAGACCAACAACTGGTGCCACCTGTCATTCTTAGGTGAGGACAGACAACATTACAACCATGGGTCTTTGGTTTTCTTTCTTGATCTTTTCTTTGTCTCTCAGTGATATTGTGACCTTTTCTCTTCTGGCCACACAAGGCTCCTATATACAGTGTCTTTTAACCATAAACTATAAAGGACTAACATCAAAAATGTTTGGGACAGGACTTGGACATTTTCTTTCCCATCACTTGTGGTGCTAGAGATTGAACCAGGGGCCTCATACATGGTGAGAAAGTGTCCTACCACTCACCAGGATTTTTATTCTTTACTTTAAAAAAAATTATTTTTGAGATAGGCTCTTTCCAAGTTGTCCAGACTGGCCTTAAACTCACTCTGCAAACCAGACAGCTCAAATGCACATGAAGCCCCGATAGGCATTAGACTTCTGACTCAAATCACTTAGGAGCTGGAACTAGAGTCCTACATTACCGGGCCTGGCTGGATTTTTCAAAAGTCCGTCGTGAAAGACTTTCGTCTTCATTGTAGATAACTGGCACGCACAAAATAAGCTATTACAGTGTAGAAGGGCATCACCCACATGACCGTCACTGACATTATTTCCTCCACTTATTTCCTCCAATTATAATTTTATTTTATTTTTAAATACATATGATCAGGCCCAAACCCAGCTATATTATTTATGATTATTCAAAAGACATAGTTAAGTTCTGTCAAGATCTTTATTACAACCATATTTAATCATATAGCTAATATTTTATCATATTATATTACACTGAGTGAATGCATCGTACTTTATCTGTTCTCATATTTTGAACATTTCCAATATTTTGGTATTACAAACAATGCTCAAGCCTAAAGCATTCTATGAATATTTCAAATGTAAACAACTGTTGTGCACAAAGATGCTGGTTGTGGCTTTTATTTTTCTACCTAACCCTTCCCCCAACACATACCTGTCTTCTTGATCTTTACTTCACAATCCCAAGTCTCATGACGTGGCCTGAGCCACTCCTTCTCTAGAACTCCACTCATCTTTCTTAGAAGACAATCTTAAAAGCAAGCTTCATTGTTCTTTGCTTAGAAAGGCTCCCTTCTCTGCTCTCTAAGACTTCTCACCATCCTGGTCTCACTATCCTTCTCTCTTACTGTTCTGAGCAATGCAAACATTTGGTTAATCGTTTGGGAAATTGGTCCTCACACTGCTGGCTGAATTATATAATAGAGGTAGTTTAGTGTCAGAGCTAGAAGTCATTATTGAAGATAACACACTTACTCATGCATGTGTGTACGCACACATACAACCCGTCTATACATTACCCTGTAAAGGCATTCTTTTTCTGTTTTTTTTTTTTCTGGATGAATAGTCTTTGTTCTTTTAGATTATAGCAAAGAGAGAACCCAGGGTCTAGGGCCCAATTCTAATTTCCACTCCCATATTCTACTATATTTGGAACAAAAACTCTATGTTAGGCACCAAGTTGAGCTCTGGAAGAGAGAGAGAGAGAGAGAGAGAGAGAGAGAGAGATTAGTGTGCAGAAGGCAAGGCACACTAAAGGAAAAGTGAAGTAACCTGTATATGCATATGTCTATATTGACTATATAGTATACAGGGTATTTGGTGTGGGGAAATAAGGAATTAAACAAAACAAATGGTACATATTGTAGAAGCAGAAGAAACTGAGTGGAAGGTGAAGGATAGATTTAAAATTTGGAGGAGTATTGGAAGGTCAACAGATTGTCCTTGGGTGGACCAGAGAGGAATGTATCAATCAGATAGCACACTAAGGGACCTCCTTGAGGCGTCCTTCACCCATGCCAATGGGTGATATGAAGGTTAAAGTAAATAAGTCAAAAAATATGTAAAACCACGTAAAAAGAGTGTAGGGTTATGGCCAAACTCACCTGTACCCAGCTAAAGGCACCTGCACTAGATCATAACCCGGGACAATTTGCGCTTGTCTAAGGTCTCCCTGTGGCATGGGCGTTAGAAGCCCAGGAAACTCCATCTTGCAAAATGTATATTCCCAGAATGCATTCATTTCCTGGAGCTGCCATGACAAAGTACCACAAGCTTGCCAATTAAACAACAGGAATTTATTTTCCCACTGTCCTGGAAGCTAGAAGATCTAGATTAAAGGGTTAGCAGGGTGAGTTCTTCTGACACTTCTCTCCTCTTGTGCAAGAACACCTGTCTTCCATGCCATGGCCTCTGTCCAGAATGACGTCATATTTTTGGACTAGGGTCCACCTTACTTATTTCATGCTACTTGTATTACCTCTTTAAAAGCTTTTTCAAAATTCAGTCGTATTATGAGGTACCAGGGATCAAGACTTTCACATGGGGAATTCAGATATACATTTCAACCTCTTCCGATGAATTTCTGGATGACAGCCACATATTAGTTTGATAATGCATCACCTGACATAGAGGAGCCTCTCAGTAAATAAACCATTGAATTAGCCAGCAAGTGTACAAATACTGTTAGGTATTCCTGTGTATCCAAACACTTCCATCACCCGGGTAGCCTTCCCTCCCCCTCAGCACTTTGGCTCAGGCCCTTGTGTACATTGGCTGATCCCTAAGCTTACACATCCTTTGCTTCTTAACTGATATGGAAAATGTCCACACATCTGCCACAGCATGACTTAACTATCATATTGTCAGAGAATAATGTGGCTATGTAAAATGAATGTAGTTATTCAGTTACCTCTACGTCAGTTTAAGCCTAAACATTCACATAGAGTTAAAAGTTGCTCCATCCAGTAAACCCACAGGCTCACACTATTTTGCACACTGTAAAATTCCTTTCCTTTGTAATTTATACATGTCAGCTGCCACCTTCATCTTCAAGTCTGTTTTCTAGAAGAAGCACCTATACATTTGTCACCACACAGCTGGAGGTATAAGTAAAACAAAATATATTTGTGGGAAATAACATTATAGGTGGTTATAAAACAGATCATGCTCATTTCAGCTTTATCATGCAACTCAGATTCTTTTTTTTCTTTATTTTTCCTTATTTTCTAAGTTTTTTTTATTTACATTCCAAATCATTTCCCCTTTCCCGTTTCCTCCCTCCCCGAAAGTCCCATAAACCCCCTTCCCTCCCTCTTTTCTCCATTCAACCCCCTCTCGTTTCTCTGTCCTGGCTTACCCCTACATCCAGTCTTTCCAGGACCAGGGGTCTCTCCTTCCATCTTCTTAGAAATCTATTGATATGCGAATTGTGTCTAGGGTATTCTGAGATTCTGGGTTAATATCCCCTTATCAGTGACTGCATACCATGTGTGTTCTTTTGTGATTGGGTTACCTCACTAAGGATGATATTTTCAAGTTCTGACCATTTGCCTAGGAATTTCGTGAATTCATTGTTTTTAATTGCAGAGTAGTATTCCATTGTGTAGATATACCACATCTTCTGAATCCATTCCTCCGTTGAGGGACATCTGGGTTCTTTCCAGCTTCTGGCTATTATAAATAAGGCTGCTATGAACATAGTGGAGCATGTGTCCTTATTGCATGCAGGTAAAGCCTCTGGGTATATGCCCAGGAGTGGTATAGCCGGATCCTCTGGGAGTGTCATGCCCAGTTTTCTGAGGAACCGCCAGACTGCTTTCCAGAGTGGTTGTACCAGCTTGCAATTCCACCAGCAGTGGAGGAGTGTTCCTCTTTCTCCACATCCTCGCCAACAACTGCTGTCTCCTGTGTTTTTGATCTTAGCCATTCTGACTGGTGTGAGACGGAATCTCAGGGTTGTTTTGATTTGCATTTCCCTAATGACTAAGGATGATGAACATCTCTTTAGGTGCTTCTCAGCCATTAGATATTCTTCAGCTGAGAACTCTTTGTTTAGCTCTGTACCCCATTTTTTAATAGGGTTACTTGCCTCTCTGGAGTTTAACTTCTTGAGTTCTTTGTATATCTTGGATATTAGCCCTCTGTCGGATGTAGGGTTGGTAAAGAACATTTCCCAGTTAGTTGGATGCCTCTTAGTCTCTCTGACAGTGTCTTTTGCCTTGCAAAAACTTTGTAATTTAATGAGGTCCCATTTGTCTATTCTTGATCTTAGAGCATAAGCTATTGGAGTTCTGTTCAGGAAATTCTCCCCTGTGCCCATATGTTCAAGGTTCTTCCCTAGTTTCCTTTCTATTAGTTTCAGTGTGTCTGGTTTTATGTGGAGATCCTTGATCCACTTGGAATTGAGCTTAGTGCAAGGAGATAAGAATGGGTCAATTTGCATTCTTCTGCATGTTGACCTCCAGTTGAGCCAGCACCATTTGTTGAAAAGGCTATCTTTTTTTCACTGGATGGTTTTAGCTCCTTTGTCAAAGATCAAGTGACCATAGGAGTGTGGATTCATTTCTGGGTCTTCAATTCTGTTCCATTGATCTACATGCCTGTCACTGTACCAATACCATGTGGTTTTTAACACTATTGCTCTGTAGTACAGCTTGAGGTCCGGGATACTGATTCCCCCAGAGGTTCTTTTACTCTTGAGAATAGTTTTAGCTATTCTGGGTTTTCTGTTATTCCAGATGAATTTTTGAATTGCTCTTTCTAACTCTATGAAGAATTGAGTTGGGATTTTGAGGGAGATTGCATTGAATCTGTATATTACTTTTGGCAAGATGGTCATTTTTACTATATTAATCCTGCCAATCCATGAGCATGGCAGATTTTTCCATCTTCTGAGGTCTTCTTCAATTTCTTTCTTCAGAGACTTGAAGTTCTTGTCATACAGATCTTTCATTTGTCTGGTTAGAGTCACGCCAAGATACTTTATATGGTTTGTGGCTATCGTGAAGGGTATCATTTCTCTTACTTCTTTCTCAGCCTGCTTATCCTTTGAGTATAGGAAGGCTACTGACTTGCTTGAATTGATTTTATATCCGGCCACTTTGCTGAAGTCGTTTATCAGCTGTAGGAGTTCTCTGGTGGAGTTCTTTGGGTCGCTTAAGTATACTATCATATCGTCTGCAAATAGTGATAGTTTGACTTCTTCCTTTCCAATTTGTATCCCTTTGACCTCTTTTTGTT
Organism: Tokudaia tokunoshimensis; assembly: GCA_036184795.1. Taxonomy (NCBI): domain Eukaryota; kingdom Metazoa; phylum Chordata; class Mammalia; order Rodentia; family Muridae; genus Tokudaia; species Tokudaia tokunoshimensis. The sequence continues at coordinate 80,194,750 of BTHU01000005.1, read as the reverse complement.
GTCTAATTGCTCTAGCTAGAACTTCAAGTACTATATTGAAAAGATATGGAGAGAGAGGGCAGCCTTGTCTAGTCCCTGATTTTAGTGGGATTGCTTCAAGTTTCTCTCCATTTAGATTGATGCTGGCTACCGGTTTGCTGTAAATTGCTTTTACTATGTTTAGATATGGGGCTTGAATTCCTGATCTTTCCAAGAGCTTTAGCATGAAAGGATGCTGAATTTTGTCAAATGCTTTCTCAGCATCTAATGAGATGACCATGTGGTTTTTTTCTTTGAGATTGTTTATATAGTGGATTACATTGATGGATTTCCTTGTATTGAACCATCCCTGCATCCCTGGGATGAAGCCTACTTGATTGTAGTGAATGATCGTTTTGATGTGTTCTTGAATTCGGTTGGCAAGAATTTTATTGAGTATTTTTGCATCGATATTCATAAGAGAGATTGGCCTGAGATTCTCTTTCTTTGTCGGATCTTTGTGTGCTTTTGGTATTAGTGTAATTGTGGCTTCATAGAACGAGTTGGGTACTGTTCCTTCTGTTTCTATTTTGTGGAACAGTTTGAAGAGTATTGGTGTTAGGTCTTCATTGAAGGTCTGATAGAATTCTGCACTAAAACCATCTGGACCTGTGCTTTTTTTGGTTGGAAGACTTCCAATGACAACTTCTATTTCTTCAGGGCTTATAGGACGGTTTAGATGGTCTATTTGATCCTGATTTAATTTTGGTATTTGGTATCTGTCAAGGAAATTGTCCATTTCCTCAAGATTTTCTAGTTGTGTTGAATACAGGTTTTTGTAGTAGGATCTGATGATTTTTTTGAATTTCCTCAGTTTCTGTTGTTATCTCTCCCTTTTCTTTTCTGATTTTATTAATTTGGATACTATCTCTGTGCCCTCTGGTTAGTCTGGCTAAGGGCTTATCTATCTTGTTGATTTTGTCAAAGAACCAACTCCTCGTTTTGTTGATTCTTTGTATGGTTTTATTTGTTTCTACTTGATTGATTTCAGCCCTGAGTTTGATGATTTCCTGCCTTCTACTCCTCTTTGGTGTATTTGCTTCTTTTTGTTCCAGGGCTTTCAGGTGTGCCATTAAGCTGTTAGTGTATGCTGTCTCCCGTTTCTTTTTGGCGGCACTCAGGGCTATGAATTTTCCTCTTAGCACTGCTTTCATTGTGTCCCATAAATTAGGGTATGTTGTGCCTTCATTTTCATTTCAAAAAGTCTTTGATTTCTTTCTTTATTTCCACCTTGACCAAGTTATCATTGAGTAGAGCATTGTTCAGCCTCCATGTGTACGTGGGTTTTCTTTTGTTTTTGTTGCCATTGAAGACCACTCTTATTCCATAGTGATCTGATAGGAGGCATGGGATTAGTGCTATCTTCTTATATCTGTTGAGGTCTGATTTGTGACCAATTATATGGTCCGTTTTGGAGAAGGTACCATGAGGTGCTGAGAAGAAGGTGTATTCTTTAGCTCTCGTATGAAATGTTCTATATATATATATATATCTGTTAGTTTCATTTGGTCCAAGGCTTCAATTAGATTCACTGTGTCCCTGTTTAGATTCTGCTTTCCTGAACGATCCATTTCAGAGAGCGGGGTGTTGAGGTCACCCACTATTATTGTGTGCAGTGCGATGTGTGCTTTGAGCTTTAGTAAAGTTTCTTTTATGAATGAGGGTGCCCTTGCATTTGGAGCATAGATATTCAGAATTGAGAGTTCTTGTTGGTGAATTTTTCCCTTGATCAGTATGTAGTGTCCTTCTGTGTCTTTTTTGATGACTTTAGGTTGAAAATCAATTTTATCTGATATTAGGATGGCTACTCCACCTCGTTTCTTGGGGCCATTTGCTTGTAAAATTGTTTTCCAGCCTTTTACTCTGAGGTAGTGTTTGTCTTTGACACTGAGGTGCGTTTCCTGAATGCAGCAAAATGCTGGGTCCTGTTTACGTATCCAGTCTGCTAGTCTATGTCTTTTTATTGGGGAATTGAGACCATTGATATTAAGAGAGATTAAGGCATAGTGATTATTGCCATCTGCCATTCTTGACGCTATCTTTATGTTTGAGTGGTTATCTACTTTTGGGTTTGATTCAAGAATGTTATTATCTCATTTTTTCCAGGGTGTTGTTTCTCTCCCTGTATTGGCAGTTTCCACCGATTATCCGTTGCAGGGCTGGATTTGTGGAAAGATATTGTGAAAATTTGCTTTTATCATGGAATATCTTGGTCTCTCCATCTATGGTGATTGAGAGTTTTGCCTGGTATAGTAGTCTAGGCTGGCATTTGTGTTCTCTTAGTGTCTGTATGAGATCTGCCCAGGATCTTCTGGCTTTCATAGTCTCTGGTGAGAAGTCTGATGTGATTCGGATAGGTCTTCCTTTGTATGTTACTTGGCCCTTTTCTCTTATTGCTTTTAATATTCTTCCTTTGTTTAGAACATTTGGTGTTTTGATTATTATGTGACGGGAGGTATTTCTGTTCTTGTCCAGTCTGTTTGGAGTTCTGTAAGCTTCTTGTACGTTCATCGGCATCTCTCTCTTTAAGTTAGGGAAGTTTTCCTCCATAATTTTGTTGAAGATGTTTACTGGCCCTTTAAGTTGCAAATCTTCACTCTCATCTATACCTATAATCCTTAGGTTTGGTCTTCTCATTGTGTCCTGGATTTCCTGGATGTTTTGGGTTGCACGTTTTTTGCATTTTGCATTTTCTTTGACTGTTGAGTCTATGCTTTCTATGGAATCTTCAGCACCTGAGATTCTTTCTTCCATCTCTTGTATTCTATTGTTGATGTTTGCATCTATGACTCCTGATTTCTTCCCAAGGTTTTCTATCTCCAAAGTTGTCTCCCTTTGTGACTTCTTAGTTGTTTCTACTTCCTTTTTTAGTTCCTGGATGGATTTGCTGAGATCCTTCACTTGTTTGTTTGTATTTTCCTGTATTTCTTTAAGGTATTTTTGCATTACCTCTTTCAGGATTTCTGCCTGTTGACCCACGTTCTCCTGCATTTCTCTAAGCGATTTTTGTGTTTCCTCCTCATGGGAATCCATCTGTTGATCCATCGTCTCCTGCATTTCTTTAAGCAGTTCTCATGTTTCCTTTGTAAGGGCATCTATCCGTTGATTCATTTCTTTAAGCAATTTTTGTGTTGCCTCCCTTTGGGCATCCATCTGTTGACCCATATTCTTCTGCATTTCTTTATTCAATTTCTGTGATTCCTTTGTGAGTGTATCTACCGTTGATTCATCTCGTTAAGTGATTTTTGTGTTGTCTCCTTGTGCGCCTCCATCTTTTGATCCATGTTCTCCTGCATTTCTCTAAGCGATTTTTGTGTTTCCTTTGTAAGGGCTTCTAACCGTTGATTCATGGTCTCCTGTAATTCTTTATTAGATTTATTTGTGTCCTTCTTGTGATCCTCTAATAGGATCATGAGAAGTGATTTTAAATCCAGATCTTGTCTTTCGGGTGTGGTGGGGTATCCAGGACTTGCTGCTTTGGAGAGTTGGGTTCGGATGGTGCCATATTACTTTGATTTCTGTTAGTAACGTTCCTACGTTTGCCTTTTGCCATCTGGTTACCTCTGATGTTAGTTGGTCCTGCTGTCACTGGCTGTTGGTTCGACCTCCTGTGAGCCTGCAAAGCTATTTCTGCCCCCCCTGGATTACCAGGATTCCCCTGGCACCGATTTCTGGGGCCTGCCCTGCTCCTGAGTGACTTTGGAGCCCTTATGTGCCTTGCCCCAAGTGATGTTATATTGCGGAGTCCTTGCACATCCAAAGGCTCAGCATAGTGGATTCCTGGAGCAGAGGTCGCCAAAGGGAGGGTGGTAGGCTCCTGCCCTGTGCAGGGGTGTGTGATCTCTCCTAGAGTGTGGGTGGGAGGGGGCGTCCCTCTGCCAGGCAGAAGTCCCACAGCAGAGCTGGCGCGCTGGTTACTGCAGATCTGCCCAGCTCTTGGGAGCCGCGTACACACAAGCCGCCCGAGACCCAAGCGATATTATGCCTGTCTGTCTCTGTGCCTGGCAGTCCCAACTTCCCGGCCACTGGAGCAAAGATGGCGAAGTGCACTCTGCACTCTCTCGGTGGCACTGGTCACCCTGCAGAGGCGATGGCCTACAACAGATCTGGCAACCAGACGACCACAGTGCTGTCCCGTTCTTGGGAGCAGGCGGAAACCCCAACAGGCTGTGTCCCAAGCGATGTTATATTGGGGAGAACATGGGTACTTGTCTCTTCAGTGCAGTCTACCGGAACAGAGGTCACGGAAGGGAAGTTTGTAGGCTCCCGCCCAGTGCGGGGTCCCTCTGCCAGGCAGAAGTCCCACAGCAGAGCTGGCACGCTGGTTACTGCAGATCTGCCCAGTTCTTGGGAGCCACGTACACACAAGCTGCCCGAGACCCAAGCGATATTATACCTGTCTGTCTCCGAGCCTGGCAGTCCCAACTTCCCGGCCACTGGAGCAAAGATGGCGGAGTGCACTCTGCACTCTCTCCGTGGCGCTGGTCACCCTGCAGAGATGATGGCCAACAGCAGAGCTGGCACCCAGACGACCACAGCGCTGTCCCGCAACTCAGATTCTTAATACCAGACCTTATTTTTAAGAAAAAGATCTTGGGAGAGAGGCCTGGTGGCTCATACTTGTAATCCTAGCACTTAGCATGCTAAGGCTAAAAGACTACTATGAGCTTAAGTCCAACCTGGTCTTCATAGTTTAGTACTAGGCCAGTCTAAGTCATAGAGTGAGACTCTCTTCTTCAGATACCCAAATGATAGATCTGGTAGAAGTTGAAAGAGATGGGACGTATGAGGAAAATATATGGTAAAATTCTCAAGGAACTAATAAAGAATTGTGACAATGACAATGGTGAGATGATAAACAGCAGACTTCAGTCTTCAGACAACTTTCCTAAAGTCCTTTCAGGGTTCCTTAGTATGCCCCACTGCACCAACACCTCCATAGAGTGTACTAGCACATAACAAGATTAAAGTATGCCTAGGATACAGTAAATGACTAGTAAACAGTATCAGTAATCATACCTCAGAAGAAAACCACCTACACTTCACATGGCATGTGTCCTTCCTCAACACCACACACAGAATGCCTTTACCTATTCAGCTAAATTCATGAAGCAAGTCTCCGGCATTTTAAGAGTTCTACATTTTCATTCTGATCTTATTCGTGCCATCCTAAGCTACTTCCATAAGAGTTGGAATTATTACTGGGTATGGGTTCATTCTGTGCTCATGCCTATGTGTGGTTTGGGAAAGGCAGATGAATAGCATACACTGGGCTGTACCATGGACTAGGCAAGATGTGTTTCCTATTTTATTCCCCTGGACCCTTTTCAAAGCTGAGAGGATATTTCAAATACCCAGCATAAGATGGTAGAAGGTCAAGGACTGGGACATGGTATTTCTTGCCCTTTGCATCACATTCTGCACGAATTTTGTAGAACCAAGGCAAATGCGCGTGTTCAGTAAATGAACAGGAACGCTCTCAAGGAAGAATGAGGGAGTTGTCTGATACCAGGTATTCACTGAGTCTCCGTACCTGAAGGCAAGTAGGCTGGAGCCAGTTCTCTGCTTACTGGATCCCTGACTTTTAACAGGTTTTTCAGCTGTTTAATTATGTTCAAAATTGAGTCAGTTAAGTAGAAATCAGAATAGAATATCTCTTACAGCCGTCACCTTTACCCAAGGATCTAATTTTATTTGGTGACATTAGATCACAGACCAAAAATATTAAGTGGAACAGTCTACACAGTCATAAGTTTTAAGAATATTTACAGTATTCTTATATTTGTTCTATCTTATTAGTGGTATCACTAATCTCTCTGTATACCTAATTTATAGGCACATATATTACATACATTATAGAGAGGAACACATGTATAGGAAGAAACATAGTGCACACAGAGTCCAGGACGGCCTGTGGTAATGGGTATCCAGAAAAGTTCTGGGAACATGTATCATGCTTGTTTTGAGAATTAGATAAAATAGCACATGTGGATTATTTTGTATGCAGTAAGTGAATAAAAGATGCCACTCCTAAGTATCTCTCAGAGTCCCCTGGATAGCACTGTTGAGGAAACTGAGGAAGTTGTCCCCCCAGAAGATGCTGATCTGAGCCTCTGAGCCCCTAGAACCCTAAATCTGTTGCTGGTGGGCTGCAAGGCCCTCTTCCAGCTTTAACAGTCTCACAGCTGATGAAGAGATGATCATTTCCTTCCCGAGTTGTTTTGTTCTCTTTCCAAGACTTTAGAGCAACTGCTGGCTCAATAGGACCCTGAAGCTGAGTCACCTTCACTCATCCTAGGAGGTGACTCACACAGCAGTGTGTGGTCCACACATGCTCTGGGGGTGGTACCTCTTCAGCTGCTGATGGCCCCTGCTGAGTTGTTGGTGATCACAAACTCCTCATCAGCAGATAGGACCACAGATGCTCTAATTCAGTTCTCATACAGTCGTGTCCCATCTGTACTCCTACAGAAGTGGAGAGGCATCCACAGGCTTTTTGGAAAGATGAACTTGGGAGGGGGGAAGGAGTATTTTTCCCATTCTCTGGCCTTCTTTTGCAGTCTGGCTACGAGTCAGAATGAGATGTGGAGACCTGAAAACTTGTATTAATCATGTTTTGGTAAAGAGAGAGAATATGATCAGATAACAGGGAATTTTGGAAGCCGGGGCAGTTTCAGGGAGGCAGTCTCATATTGCCTCAAGTTTTACATCACAATAACATTTTATGAAGGCTTAAAAATGATTAACTTATTATTCTTCTGCCTCTTCCAATACACGAATACTTTATGGGTACTAGACCTTATTCCTCACCTTCACCGGGTTTGCCCTGTGGAGTCTGGCACAAGCCCTGTGGTAAAAGAGTTGAGTCTGAATCTGAGCCTTAAATTCCTCTCAAAAAAACCACAGGGAAGCCCTAATCCTGGATAATGTACTCAAATCAGGGTCTGAGGCCGGGGGTGGTCTATAGTTATCAGCACCTTTTTATTAGTTAACCTGCAGAAAGTGACCATTGGGAGCTTTCATAACAGCCACCTTTTGCCAGACAACTTCATTGTATTTTTATAAGAGTATTACTTAGTAGTAGTAGTGTTTTTTAAATTATTTTGGTTTTTTGAGACAGAGTTTCTCTGTATAGCCCTAACTGCCCTGGAACTCACGCTGTAGACCAAGCTGTCCTCGAACTCAGAAATCCACGTGCCTCTGCCTCCCAAGTGCTAGGGCTAAAGGCATGTGCCACCACTGCCCAGCTAATAGTAGCATTTTTAAGATTTAAAGTGTCATCACATCTGAGAACCATTAATGCTGTCATCCCATATAGATGTGCCCCAGCCTATAATTACTAAAGCACATGTTGTTTTGTTTTAAATACCTTCTTCTGGTTTCTCTTTTATGGTCATATTTCAGCCTCATTTGGGTCACATGATCTCCATTTCAGGGTATAAAATGTTTGTTATGTTTTTTAAAAAAAGTGAATGCTATAGAGCCAAGACATAAATATATAGCTTTGCTAATTTGCATATTTTATTTGTTATTCTTATTTATGCTTCAGTGCTGGGCATAGAACCCTAGAGCCTGAGCATGTTAGCCAAGCACTCTACAAAATGCAGTGAACAGACAGACTCTTTCTGAGTTCAACTCTAGGATTTAGTGGACATGTTATGAGGTTCAATTGAAAACGTGGTAGCACAGTCCTGGGAAATCCCATCCTCCCACTGTGTGGCAGGTACCTTGCTCTGCTCTGATTCTGCAGTGGGAAAGCTCCCTTGATAAGTCTTTGGTGAAAGCAGCTTCTCCCATCTAGTGATGTGTCGTGGTTTGAAGGTGAAGCATCCCCCACAGTCCTGAGCTGGTGCCACAGGACCTCTGAGAGGTGAGTCCCTGGAGGCAGTCCTTGGGGCTTTATGGTATGGCCCTACTTTCTGGTCTCTCTTTGCTTCCTGAGTGTGTGTGCAACATGAGCAGCAAGAAACAAGCTGGAGTAGCCATTCTAATATCGAATAAAATTGACTTTCAACCTAAAGTTATCAAAAAAAGATGAGGAAGGACACTGTACTCATCAAAAGAAAAGTCTACAAAGAAGAACTCTCAATTCTGAACATCTATGCTCCAAATGCAAGGGCACCCACCTTCATAAAAGAAACTGTACTAAAGCGCAAAGCACACATTGCTCCTCAGACAATAATAGTGGGAGACTTCAACACCCAACTTTCATCAATGGACAGATCAGGGAAACAGAAACTAAACAGAGACACAGTGAAACTAACAGAAGTTATGAACCAAATGGATTTAACAGATATCTATAGAACATTTTATCCTAAAACAAAAGAATATACCTTCTTCTCAGCACTTCACAGTACCTTCTCCAAAACTGACTGTATAATCGGTCACAAAACAACTCTCAACATATACAAGAAGATTGAAATAATCCCATGCATCCTATCAGATCATCACGGACTAAGGTTGGTTTTCAATAACAACATAAACAATAGAAAGCCCACATACATGTGGAGGCTGAACAACACTCTACTCAATGGTAACTTGGTCAAGGAAGAAATAAAGAAGGAAATCAAAGACTTTTTGGAATTTAATGAAAATGAAGACACAACATACCCAAACTTACAGGACACAATGAAAGCAGTGCTAAGAGGAAAACTCATAGCTCTGAGTGCCTCCAAAAAAGAAACTGGAGAGAGCATACACTAGCATTTTGATAGCACATCTGAAAGCTCTAGAACAAAAAGAGGCAAATACACTCAAGAGGAGTAGATGGCAAGAAATAATCAAACTCAAGGCTGAAATCAACCAAGAAAACAAAACTTTAGAATTAGAAATAAATGGGCTTGGGTTTTTTAAGCTATTGACTAGCAAGTCAAGGAGAGTAAAGATTCTTCACCTAAGATGGGAATAATAATACCTCTCTTGAGTCCTTGTGAGAACCATATCATATTCAAAATGTGCATGTAAGATCATGTCTCAAAGGACAATTATTTATTCTTTTCTACTCTTTTGTTTCCACAATGAAAATTCTGTTAAGGAAATTTAAAATGTTATTTTATTCACTCCCTCTCATGGAGAATGGGAATCTAGTCCCCTCCTTCATCCTAAACTAGTTAGAGACTTTCTTGGTCAACCAAATGGAACAGAAGTCATGTTTGGGGATGGCAGAGCTAAGTCATAAGAAATACTACTGCTATCATCTGGGTCTCTAGGAAAATCAGCTGTAGGGAGAGGCAGCCGCTACGCAAAGGACTGATTACTCTTTGTACTTTATGAGTGAAACTAGAGAAACCAGTGGGAGGAGGGATGCCACCCTTGCAAAGCGGTCATCCCAGACTCCTCCACTGGGTGCTAAGCGTGAGGGAGACATCTTCAGAAGATGCCAGAGTCAAATGCCACCTTCACACCTTCTATGGGAAAGACCCCAAGGGCCCTGGGGCTGCCCGGCTAAACAGCAGTGTGAAAGGGTATGTATTTAAACTAAATAGTTTATATTTAGTTGAGCCAAATTTTTAGTCTAATTTATTAAATTTTGTTTATTTGTTCACTTAGTATTTTTTAAATTAAAAATTTCCGATTTGTTTTATTTTGGTCATTGTATTGTTTCTAGTCATTTTTTTGCTACTTAGGACATAGAGGTATGATAGAAAGCCTGTTATGTGAAAAATATTTCATTTTCCCCATTATGATGATTTTAATTAATTCAAATTTCTTAAAACATAGTGGCTAAAATATACATGTAAATAGATGTATAATTTTTTAAACAGTAGTATGTAACCAGAACACTCTACTATAATAAAAATGTTGGCCTTTTAACACAATTTGTTTCCTAGAGGGAAGTGTTACAGTAGTACCTCTGACAATCCTGAACTGGCCAGGACACCATCCTTTCCCATTGTGCTACCTGAGAATATGTCTACTTCTGCTTTGGGAGGCAAGTGGATGTCCTCAGGAGGGACAGCTTGCCACAATGATCTTACCTGTGACTGGATTATTTATGCCTAGGGAAGACAATTTTGCCTCAGGTCAAGGGTACATTCTCAATTCAGATCCGATATTTTCATCTTCTCCTCTTTGGTTCAGTTGGTTCAGAACCAACCAACTGTTGGGCACACTGGGACAGGCACCACAGGGAAGCCCTGGGCACCCTTAGAACTCTCACATAGGGCTGGTGAGATGGCTCAGTGGTTAAGAGCACTGACGGCTCTTACGAAGGTCCTGAGTTCAAATCCCAGCAACCACATGGTGACTCACAACCATCTGTAATGAAATCTGGCATCCTCTTCTGGTATGTCTGAAGACAGCCTCAGTGTATTTACATATAACAATAAATAAAAAAATCTTAAAAGAAAAAAAAAGAACTCTCACATAGAGTGGCAGAGTCAATTACAGGCTCTCACTTTTGTTCTTCCTTATTTGCAACTCTTGCCTATATTGAAAATCGCGTGTTTAATTTCCCCAAACTTACACACAAGTCATTCATTCAATGAGTCATTGCTGGGAGCCCATTGCTGAGCCATGGCCTGTGATAGATGCCTGGGCTATTGCTTATAAATAAAATACTTTTAGGCCCTTCCAAGTTAAGAATGGGAACAGACAATAAGCAGGCAATTTCAAGAATGTTGATGGGTTAGTAAATCACCATGCCAGGATCCAGGAGTTTAGTTGTCCTCACTGCAGTTCTGTGAGAGCAATGATGAAGTCCTGTGTTTTGCATTTGGGAAAAGTGAGACAGAGGAGCTTCAGAAATGTGTTACTGAACACCCAGCTGGAACAAGGCATCGCCGCCAGCACTGAAAGTTTACCAGGATAACTCAACAACCCACAGTTTTCAAGAGTCCAAAGTGGTGACCTTTATATTCTTTTCTCTTTCCCCAAAACTTACATTCTTATAATATTATGCCACTACAAAATCTCAGCCTCCATTTGGGTCTTTGTATTTTGATATTAGTGGAAAAATAATAAGCTTATTGAGGTGGCTCTAAAGACTAGACTACCCTGAGAAAGGGATTTCTCATATTAAAGACAGGACTGGATTCTCAGAGACCACTTCAGAACTTGTTTCATTCAAGGATCCTCCTCCTTCTATTCCAGTTTCTGCACTTTCTATAACACTGTCCTATTGGCTGAACTGTTCAATCACAGAGGTCTGAGCTTAGACGAATGGCAAAGACTATGCAGTGTACGGGATTTTTTTTTTTTTTATCAACTTGACACAAACCAGGTCATTTGGGAAGAATGAGCTTCAAGTGAGAAATTGCCAGCATCAGTTTGGCTTTGGGGGAAATTTTCTTGATTAATGATTGATAAGGGAGAGTCCAGTCTACTACAAGTAGTGCCACCTCTGGAAACATGTTCCCAGGTGGTATAAGAAAGCAGGCTGGGCAAGCCAGGAAGCAGTGTTCCTCTGTGGCCTCTGGTTCAGTTCCTGCCCCCAGGTTCCTGCCATGAGATCCTGTCTTGGCTTCCCTCCTAGGATATGTGAGCCAAATAGACACCTCCCCACCCTCAGCCCCACCTCCCACCAAGTTGCTTTTGATCATATTCTTTATTACAGCAATAAAAACAAAACTAAAATGTAGTCCAAGTCTTCCCATGATAGTACGTTCTGGAAGCTCTCCAATAGCAAAATCCTTGAATACTCTTTTCGGATTAAGCATGCTCTCTACACCATGATTCCAGTAAGGTGCAGCTCTTAAGTGGGCTGAGAATTACAACCAAATTATTTACAGAGGAAACAGACTGAACATGGTAGTATGCCCTTACTGTTCCCTCATGGAAAAGGAATCTTAATGCACTGCAATGAACTGCCTTCCCACATAAGGATAGGTGTCTGACTGGAGGGGAAATGTCTCCAATACTCAGCCAAAATATTATACTGAGGTAGTGATTGAAGACATCTATGAGAAGGGGGACTTTGAGCCAAGCTTTGATGAGAGAGTTAGTCCAGTAATTATATGAAAAAGAGTCTTTAGGCACAAGAAATGCCCAAAGAATGGTTACACATGAGCGCCTGGCACTCTGAGCAGGAGAGATGAGAGGAAGGGACTATAGGCAGCACAAGACCCATCCTAGACCGAAGATCTCAGTAAACTGTAACACTTAAAAAATATTCAACACAAAAATAACTAAATATAAAAATGATAAGTACAAACACTTATTAGCAAATATTTAAGTAATAAAATTTAAACACAATTTTTACTCTGTATTTCCTCACATTTGTGTGAGATTTAACATGGTATTAACTTGAAGGTGAAACTGGCTCTTCTAGGAAGACCAAGGTGAAGGGATTCCTGGAGCGTGGAGAAGAAATGTGTTCAGAGCACAATCCAAACATGTTTTAAGAAAACCTGTTTTAAATTCTAAGAGTCATGTACATACTACATTCAGCAAGAGATTTCTAAGGGGGTGAATAGGAATAAGAGGAGAAATCTTGTAAAATTGCTGCTCCAGTCACACACATGATGCACTGATATACATGGTGCACTGACATACGTGCTGCACTGGCCATACATGTGATGTACTGACATACATGCTGTTACAAGATATTTCCCATCCAATGACATTTAGGCAGTGAGAGGGCTGTTATTGGAGAGAAAAGAGGAGGCGGAGCTAAGGGTTGGGAGGTCAGAGAGAGACAGTAGGAGCACTGGGAAGAGAGAGACGCAAATCAAGATGGAATCAGACGTTGAATTATGTAGAGGTTAGAAATTGGGATAAGACTTTTATCATTGTAAATTGACATCATGTAGTTGTGAGTTTAACATACATAAATACAATTGGTTAACTATTTAAGATTAAGAGTCATGCTTTACCGGGTATTTGGAAGGAGTGGGCAAAGGGCGGGAGCGCAGGACCCTGTTGGTCAGGCAGATAAGATTGCTGTAGGAACTAGCTGGGAGAGATTAGCTCAGTGATAGCTGCGAGGACCACCACGCTGAGTGGGACCCACCGGGACTTGGTGCTGAGGCCTGACAAGGCAGGAGAGTTGGCGGGGCAGTCGTCTCTTTTAATAGTTCCCACTACAACATGCTACATCAGCCATACACGTGGTGCGCTGACATACATGTTACAACAGCCATATATGTGTATAAAATAAAATAAATATTTTAAAAGGAAGAAGAGGACACACACACACACACCTCTTTCTCTTTCTTGTGTACACATGTGAGTCTCACACATAATTACTTAACAATTCAAAATGCCAAAGGTTCAAAAGCGTTAAGTGACTTGACATAATCCACAGGTGATGTGGTCAAGAAGCTCCATCCTTGAAGCTGACACTTTCCTTGAGATTTTTACCAAGAGTGAGGAAAGGTGGGGGTAAATGGAGGAGAGAGTGTTAAAGGGAAAGGAGGGAAGAAAAAGAACGGTAAGCAGTGGTCCTGACAGGCTTCCGGGATTTTCTTTGTCTTTCCTTCCTTTCTGTGCACACAGATGAGGCACAGAAAACACAGTGCAGGTTCCAGAGGTTAGAAAGGCAAGTGGAACCAGAGCAGGACTTTGAGCTACTGGCCACTTGATCTCCAAGACTGGCAGGCTCCTGGCATCGCCGGCTGTTTGCCAGGAGCAGAAATGAATGTGTGTGCTCTTTCGAATAATTCTGATGAGACCTTAAACCTCTCTGCATACTGTAGAGGGGGTTATTAAACCCAGTTTGGGGTTTGTTTTTTTTATTTATTCTCTAGCTTTAGAGCCTTTCTGTTCAACTCACTTTGCAGGGAGGATGTGGGTCAAGCCAGATGAACTCAGATATAAAGGGTACCTGTGCCGTGCACCAAATCCTGGCCAAGCTTTTTCCACTCATATTACCTTCAATTTCTTCCATAGCATTTCATCCTTCCAAAAGACCCCTGACATTCTAGGGAGTGAAACAGTAAGAACAAAAGTGCCCAGTAAGCACAAAAATACTAGTCCCCTTATGTGTGGTTTCAATTGCCAACAGTCAACTGGATTTCTGATATACAAAATTCAAAACTAGACAATTCATGTTTTAAGTTGCATGTGACTGAGGATGACAGACTCCTGTACCATCCTATCCCATTCTACCCAAGCATGAATCACCCCTTCATCCAGCATTTCCAAGCTGTGTATACTACCTTCCTGTGGACCACTCAATAACACAGCATTTCTGCATGGTGTATATAGACTACCTACCAGGAGTCATCACACACCAACTGTGGTGATAAAATTCATCTTACTTAGTAATCCCAAAGTGCAAATGTAGCAATCAGGAAGTTCAGATATGTCAGAGAGAAGCCGTAAAGCCATAAAGAGAAGCTTGTTTGAAAGGAAAGGTAAAACTTTATTTTACACACACACACACACACACACACACACACACACACACACACATTATTCCATGGTTCTAGATATCTACCAGGAGACTTAGAACCTACCCAGCCCTATGAAAGGAACACTATTATGCTTCCTAAGACACCCTAGCACCAAATTTGAAGCCAGAAATTCAGAATCTCCCACTCTACCACTATCCACTCTTCACTCCAGTAAACATTACCTTTCTCACACTGGGAATCTAAATGCTGAGATGTGAACAAGCCAGAAAATTCAAAAGAGAAAGTGAAGCTGTGTTTGTGGAATGTTTTATAATCCCAGCTGACAGGAAACTGAGATGGAGGATTGTGAGTTCAAAGTCTACCCTAACTACAAAGAGAGACCGCTCTCCCTCCCAGAAAATTAAAAAAAAAAATTAAATTCAATCCCTGTGGCGAAGTAAGGGTGGGTGGGGGGTGTCTACAGCATCCCCTGGGAGGCATCTTAGATGGCTCTGTCCCACCTTCCCAGGGTCCTGGCAGGCTTGGCCCCAGGCCCAGATGGGAAGATGAAGAGGACTAATGGAGGAGGGGGAATGGGGGATTGTTCTGGGCTAATAAAGTGTAAATACTGCACCCCAGGCATCAGAGTCATCCAAGTCTCTGGCTTCTTTTATGCTAGGTTCACATGAAGGCTGAAAAATTGTAGTGGTCATAGTGTATTTTCAGGGGCTTAGTGGGATCAGTAAGAAGAATGATATAGAATCTTCCTAATGCAGTTTCTGAGCCATGGAGCTTAGAAGCCAAAAATCTTATCAAATGTCATTTGGTCTACTTAACAAAGGAAAATCACAAGTTCAAGGTGTCAGTAATTGAGATGGAAATGGGCTTCAGTGAGCATGAAATTAGATCAAAAAAAGGCATGGAAAACTTTGAACAGTGCTTCCCCATACTAAGTGGATACCACGGAGATATATATGAACAATTCCTTGATGGCTAACGCTTTTCACCTTTCGAATTCTTTCAAAGGGTTGGAAAAGTTAGCTAACTTTTTTATTAGATATATTCTTCATTTACATTTCAAATGTTGTCCCCTTTCCTGGTCCCCCTCCCCCAAAAGTCTCAGAACCCATCTCCCCCCCCCCCCCCCGTTCCCCAATCAACCTTCTCCTGCTTCCCTGTCCCAGCATTCCCCCACACTGTGGCATGGAGCCTTTTCAGGACCAGGGACCTCTCCTCACTTTGAGGTCCAACAAGGCCATCCTCTACTGCCTATGTGTCTGGAGCCATGGGTAACTCCATGTGCACTCTCTGGTTGATGGTTTTGTCCCTGGGAGCTCTGGGAGTACTGGGTGGCTCATATTGTTTTTCCTCCTATGGCACTTCAAACCCCTTCAGCTCTTTGGATCCTTTCTCTAGTTCCCCCATTGGGGACCCTGTGCTCAGTTCAATGGCTGGCTGAGAGTGTCCCCCTCTGTATTTGTCATGCACTAGCAGAGCCTCCCAGGTGACAGCTATATCCAGCTCCAGTCAGCAAGCACTTGTTGGCATCCACAATAGTGTATGGGTTTTGTAACTGTATATGGGATGGATCACTAGGTGGTGTAGTCTCTGGATGGTCTTTCCCTCGAACTCTGCTCCACACTTTGTCTTTGTATCTCCTTCTGCGGGAATTTTGTTCCCCCTTCTAAGAAGGATCAGAGTATCCATACATTGTTCTTCCTTCTTCTTGAGCATCATTTGATATGTGGATTGTGTCTTGGGTATTCCAAGCTTCAGGGCTAATATTTACTTATTAGTGAGTGCATACCATTTGTGTTCTTTTGTGATTGGGTTACCTCACTCAGGATGATATTTTCTAATTCCATCCATTTGTCTAAGAATTTCATGAATTCATTGTTTTTAATAGCTTAGTAGTATTCCATTGTGTAAATATACCACATTTTCTGTATCCATTCCTCTGTTGAGGGACATCTGGGTTCTTTCCAGCTTCTGGCTATTATAAATAGGGCTACAATGAACGTTAGCTAACTTTTTTTTTCTATATTTTTTTATTTACATTCCCAATGATTTCCCCTTTCCCGGTTCCCCCCCTCCCCAAAAGTCCCATACGCCCTCTTCCCTCCCCCTGTTCCCCATTCAACCCCCTCCTGCTTCTCTGTCCTGGTATTCCCCTACACTGCTACATCCAGTCTTTCCAGGACCAGGGGTCTCTCCTTCCATCTTCTTAGAAATCTATTGATATGCGAATTGTGTCTAGGGTATTCCAAGATTCTGGGTAAATATCCCCTTATCAGTGACTGCATACCATGTGTGTTCTTTTGCGATTGGGTTACCTCACTAAGGATGATATTTTCCAGTTCTGACCATTTGCCTAAGAATTTCGTGAATTCATTGTTTTTAATTGCAGAGTAGTATTCCATTGTGTAAATATACCACATCTTCTGAATCCATTCCTCCATTGAGGGACATCTGGGTTCTTTCCAGCTTCTGGCTATTATAAATAAGGCTGCTATGAACATAGTGGAGCATGTGTCCTTATTGCATGCCGGGGAGTCCTCTGGGTATATGCCCAGGAGTGGTATAGCAGGATCCTCTGGGAGTGTCATGCCCAGTTTTCTGAGGAACCGCCAGACTGCTTTCCAGAGTGGTTGTACCAGCTTGTAATCCCACCAGCAGTGGAGTGTGCATATGCTAGCAGTAAGCTCTATGACCCTGCCTCAGTACCTACCAAGCTTCCCCTGTCCTGTCATCCCCCCACCCTGCTCATTTCCATCTTGTTGGCTTTCCCAGGCACACCCCAGCCTGAAGTGTTTGCACTAGAGATTCCATCCACCCACCCGACATTCACTGTGTGACAGTTAAGACTCTCTAGGAGTCTTACTTAGAACTGTTAGTTCCCCAGCCCTCTGATACCCCTGGTCTCCTTCTCCTACACAATGTATTCCCCATAAATACATAATTAACTTGCTATGTCTGTTCCTTATTTCTCATCCACTTCTAAGAGGTGAGTTCTATCCATATAGTTAACATTGTCTTTCTTTCTTTTTATTTTTTTTTAACATTGTCTTTCTTAATGTTATATCCCAAACATTCTGGATGATATTTGGAATAAAATGGATACAGAACTGAATTGATTATCTAAAGGCTTGACATTAACAATACACTTCACGATGCAGAGAAGATGGGATGCATTGGTTTCTCAGGCAATAATGATCACCCAATATGGCTCAGAAAGGAAGAATCTAAAGATCATGCCTGTCCTTAAGGAGTTTCCAGATATATGGGCACAGATGATCACAGGTTCAGTGGAGAGTACTCTAACACCAGAACACAGTGTGTACAGCTATAATAGAGGGAGAAAAGAGAGGAACCAAAGGGAATATTGTGTGTCTATCAATGAACTACAGAAGCGGGAGCCAGCATTGACACTCAGAGTCCTTTAACACAATACCGAGCGAGTCCGTCTCCTAAATGGAGCTGTTTGCTTTTTGCCTCCCTTTATTTTTTTTCTTTCTCTTTTATTAAAAATAGATTTCATTTTCTCACACAATATATCCTGATTGCAGTTTCCCCTCCCTCGGCTACTCCCAGCCCCTCGCTTACCTCTCCTCATATCTGGATCACCAACTTTCTGTCTCTTATTGGAAAATAAACAGGCTTCGCAGGGATAATAATAAAATGATGAAAAACAATAAGATAAAACAAAAACTAACACATTGGAATTGGATAAACAAACAAACAGAAGGAAAAGAGCCCATGAAAAGACACAAGAGGCAGAGACCCACACACTCACACACTCAGGCAACCCATAAAATCACTGAACTGGAAGCCATGATATACAAAGGAAGTGCAGGGTAAAATGAGAGAAGGAAAATATATAGTGATAAAATAAATGATAATAAGATTAAAGAATGTTTAAAGAGAAGGAAGAGCCCTGACATAACACTATAAGACAAGGAGCCTCCAAAGATGCTGAGTTCGTTCTCTGATGCCTATCTACTGCTGGCCATGCAGCCTGCATTAAGAACACTTTGTTTCCTCAGTGAGACTCTCTTAGAGGAAAGCGAATTTACACGTGGTTATCAACTGGAAATAGCTTCTGGGCTAGGGATGGAAATGTGTATCCACATCTCTTTTCAGCTCTGGAACACGATTTTTACATTCACTGTTTAAAATTCTGGAAAAATATAAATAACAAAGTTTATTATCTAGGCCAGTTCTACACACATGCTGAGTACATTCAGTCCATTCCTGACACACAGCCGTTACAATCATCCTTCTGCAGAATTCTTTGCATCTTTCAAAATGGAAGGTTTGTATCCACAAAACACCAGATACACATTTTCTCTTGCCCCCCAATCTCTCAAAATCATTATCCTACTTTCTTTCTCAAGGAATCTGAGAGCACTAGAAACCCACACAGTTATCACAGTATCTGTGTTTTGCATCTGACTTATCTCATGTTACAAAATTTGTTTATCCCACTTAGCACACGAGATAAGCCAGTTGTAAAACAATAACACTGGGGTTGGAGAGATGGCTCAGCAGTTAAGAGCACTGACTGTTTTTCCAGAGGTCCTGAGTTCAATTCCCAACAACCACATGGTGTCTCACAGCCATCTATAATGAGATCTGATGCCTTCTTTTGGTGTGTGGAAAGACAGCAACAACTCATACACATAAGATAAATGAAAAACATTTAAGGAAGAAAACAAACAAACAAAAACAATATTGTGCGATTCTTTCCCCTGAACCCTGATTAATATCCTACTGTATCTGTATTCCACATTTTCTTTTCTATCGACTCACTAATGGACATTTGAATTGCTTCTATCTCTTGAGTATTATGAATAATACTTCTAGAAAAATAGTGTAAAAATGTCTAAAATTTCTGCTTTCAAGTTTTTGAATATACATACTCAGAAGTCAAATTTCTAGATTAAATATTAATTTTATTTCTAATTTTCTTGACAGTCAGTCCTGCTATTTTCCATGATGGTGCCACCATTTGAAGTTTCAGTAACAAATCACAAGTGATCCAGTGTCGCCATGTTCTGTACAACACCTGTTATTGCCTGTTATTTCTAGTCGCCATCTTTGGTTTTTTGTTGTTGTTGTTTATAAAATACATTTTAGGAGACTAGAGAGATAGTTCAGTGTTTAGTAAGTGATTGCTTCCCATCCTAGTGAGCACAATTTAATCCACAGGACCCATATGGTGGAAGCAAAGAGCTAACTTTCCCAAGTTGTCCTCTGACCACTATACATAAGCAATCTCTGATTCTCTGTCTCTGTCTCTGTCTCTCTGTCTCTGTCTCTGTCTCTGTCTCTCTCTCTCTCTTACACACGCACACACAAATTAATAAAAATGAATACTTTTTTAATTTTATTTTTTTAAATTTTTTATTAGGTATATTCTAAATGTACATTTCAAATGATTTCCCTCTTACTGGTTCCCCCGCTCCCCAAAAGTCCTATGCGCCCTCTTCCCTCCTCCTGCTCCCCAATCAACCCACTCCCACCTCCCCTTCTTGGTATTCCCCTACACAGCCACATTGAGCCCTTCCAGGACCAGGCGCCTCTCCTTCCTTCTTCTTGGTATCCTTTGATATGGGAATTGTTCCTTGGGTATTACAAGCTTCTGGGTTAATATCCCCTTATCAGTGAGTGCATATTATGTGTGATTTTTTGTGAATGGGTCATCTCACTCAGGATGACATTCTCCAGTTCCACCTACTTGCCTAAGAATTTCATGAATTCATTGTCTTTAGTAGTTGAGTAGATTTCCATAGTGTAAATATACCACATTTTCTGTATCCATTCTTCCGTTGAGGGACATCTGGGTTCTTTCCAGCTTCTGGCTATTATAAATAAGGCTGCTATGAACATGGTGGAGCATGTGTCCTTATTGCATGTTGGAGAGTCCTCTGGGTATATGCCCAGTAGTGATATAGCTGGGTCCTCTGGTAGTATTTTGCTGAGTTTTCTGAGGAACCACCAAACTGATTTCCAGAGTGGTTTTTACCAGCTTGCAATCCCACCAGCAGTGGAGGAGTGTTCCTCTTTCTCCACATCCTCGCCAGCACCAGTTATCTCCTGAGTTTTTGATCTTAGCCATTCTGACTGGTGTGAGGCGAACTCTCAGGGTTGTTTTGATTTGCATTTCCCTGATGACTAAGGATGTTGAACATTTCTTTAGGTGTTTCTCAGCCATTTGATATTCCTCAGGTGAAAATTCTTTGTTTAGCTCTGTACCCCATTTTTTAATAGGGTTACTCTGGAGTCTAACTTCTTGAGTTCTTTGCGTATATTGGATATTAGCCCTCTGTCGGATGTAGGGTTTGTAAAGATCTTTTCCCAATTAGTTGGTTGCCGCTTTGTCCTTTTGACACTGTCCCTTGCCTTACAGAAACTTTGTAATTTTATGAGGTCCCATTTGTCAATTCTTGATCTTAGAGCATAAGTTATTGGTGTTCTATTCAGGAAATTTTCCCCTGTGCCCATATGCTCAAGGCACTTCCCCAGTTTCTTTTCTATTAGTTTCAGTGTTTCTGGTTTTATGTGGAGGTCCTTGATCCACTTGGACTTGAGCTTAGTACAAGGAGATAAGAATAGATCTATTTGCATTCTTCTGCATGCTGACCTCCAGTTGAACCAGCACCATCTATTGAAAAGGCTATCTTTTTTCACTGGGTGGTTGTAGCTCCCTTGTCAAAGATCAAGTGACCATAGGTGTGTGGGTTCATTTCTGGGTCTTCAGTTCTGTTCCATTGATCTACCTGCCTGTCACTGTACCAATACCATGCAGTTTTTATCACTATCACTCTGTAGTACTGCTTTAGGTCGGGGATACTGATTCCCCCAGAAGTTCTTTTACAGTTGAGAAAAGTTTTAGCTATCCTGGGTTTTTTGTTATTCCACATGAATTTGATAATTGCTCTTTCTAACTCTATGAAGAATGGAGCTGGGATTTTGATTGGGATTGCATTGAATCTGTATATTACTTTTGACAGGATAGCCATTTTTACTATATTAATTCTGCCAATCCCTGAGCATGGAAGATCTTTCCATCTTCTGAAGTCTTCGATTTCTTTCTTCAGAGACTTGAAGTTCTTGTCATACAGATCTTTCACTTGTTTGGTTAGAGTCACACCAAGATACTTTATATTGTTTGTGGCTATTGTGAAGGGTATCATTTCTCTTATTTCTTTCTCAGCCTGCTTATTCTTTGAGTATAGGGAGGCTACTGATTTGCTTGAGTTAATTTTATATCCGGCCACTTTGCTGAAGTTGTTTATCAGCTGTAGGAGTTCTCTGGTGGAATTTTTTGGGTCGCTTAAGTATACTATCATATCATCTGCAAATAGTGATAATTTGACTTCTTCCTTTCTAATTTGTATCCCTTTGACCTCCTTTTACTGTCTAATTGCTCTAGCTAGAACTTCAAGTACTATATTGAAAAAATATGGAGAGAGAGGGCAGCCTTGTCTAGTTCCTGATTTTAGTAGAATTGCTTCAAGTTTCTCTCCATTTAGTTTGATGTTGGCTACTGGTTTGCTGTATATTGCTTTTACTATGTTTAGGTATGGGTCTTGTATTCCTGTTCTTTCCAAGAACTTTAACATGAAAGGATGCTGAATTTTGTCAAACGCTTTTTCAACATCTAAGGAAATGACCATGTGTTTTTTTTTCTTTGAGTTTGTTTATGTAGTGGATTACATTGATGGATTTCCTTATATTGAACCATCCCTGCATTCCTGGGATGAAGCCTACTTGATCATGGTGAATGATCATTTTAATGTGTTCTTGGATTCGGTTGGCAAGAATTTTATTGCCTATTTTTGCATTGATATTCATAAGGGAAATTGGTCTGAAGTTCTCTTTCTTAGTTGGATCTTTGTGTGGTTTTGGTATCATCAAAATTGTGGCTTCATAGAACGAGTTGGGTAGTGTTCCTTCTGTTTCTATTTTGTGGAATAGTTTGAAGAGTACTGATGTTAGGTCTTCTTGGAAGGTTTGATAGAATTCTGCACTAAAACCATCTGGTCCTGTGCTTTTTTTGGTTGGAAGACTTTCAATGACCACTTCTATTTCTTTAGAGGTTATGGGACCATTTAGATAGTCTATCTGATCCTGATTAAACTTTGGTAGTTGGTATCTGTCTAGGAAATTGTCCATTTTCTCCAGATTTTCCAGTTGTGTTGAGTATAGGCTTTTGTAGTAGGATCTGATGATTTTTTGAATTTCCTCAGTTTCTGTTGTTATCTCTCCCTTTTCGTTTCTGATTTTGCTAATTTGGATACTGTCTCTGTGCCCTCTGGTTAGTCTGGCTAAAGATTTATCTATCTTGTTGATTTTCTCAAAGAACCAACTCCTGGTTTTGTTGATTCTTTGAATAGTTCTTTTTGTTTCTACTTGGTTAATTTCAGCCCTGAGTATGATGATTTCCTGCCTTCTGCTCCTCTTGGATGTATTAGCTTCTTTCTATTCTAAAGCTTTCAGGTGTGCTGTTAAGCTGCTAGTGTATGCTCTCTCCAGCTTCTTTTTGGTGGTACTCAGAGCTATGAGTTTTCCTCTTGGCACAGCTTTCAATGTGTCCCATAAATTTGGATATGTTGTGCCTTCATGTTCATTAAACTCTAAAAAGGTTTTGATTTCTTTCCTTATTACTTCTTTGACCAAGGTATCATTGAGTAGAGTATTTTTCAGCTTCCATGTGTATGTGGGCTTTCTGTTGTTTTTGTTGCTGTTGGCGACCACCCTTACTTCATAGTGATCTGATAGGAGGCGTGGAATTCGTTTTTTTGTGTTTTTTTTTTTGTTTTGTTTTTTTGTTTTTGTTTTTATCTGTTAAGGTCTGTTTTGTGACCAATTATATGGCCGGTTTTGGAGAAGGTACCATGAGGTGCTGAGAAGAATGTATATTCTTTTGATTTAGGATGAAATGTTCTATAGATATCTATTAAAACCATTTGGTCCAAAACTTCTGTTAGTTTGACTGTGTCTCTGTTTAGTTTGTGTTTCCCTGATCTGTCCATTAAGGAGAGTATGGTGTTGAAGTCACCCACAATTATTGTGTGGGGTGCGATGTGTGCTTTCAGCTTTAGTAAGGTTTTTTTTACGAATGATGGTGCCCTTGCATTTGGAGCATAGATGTTCAGAATTGAGAGTTCTTCCGGGTAGATTTTTCCTTTGATGTGTATAAAGTGTCCTTCCATGTCTTTTTTGATAACTTTTGGTTGAAAGTCTATTTTATCAGATATTAGAATGGCTACTTCAGTTTCTTTCCTGGGACCATTTGCTTGGAAAACTGTTTTGCAGCCCTTTACTCTGAAGTAGTGTTTGTTGTTGACACTGAGATGCGTTTCCTGTAAGCAGCAAAATGTTGGGTCTGGTTTACGTATCCAGTCTGTTAGTCTATGTCTTTTTATTGGGGAATTGAGCCCATTGATGTTAAGAGATATTAAGGAAAAGTGATTGTTGCTTCCTGCTATTTTTGATATAATTTTTATGTTTGTGTGATTATCTTTTTTGGGTTTGTTGGAATAGGATTGATTTCTTGCTTTTTCTAGTGTGTAGTTTCTCTCCCTTTGTTGGTGTTTTCCATTCATTATCCTTTGAAGGGCTGGATTTGTGGAAAGATACTGTGTAAATTTGTTTTTGGTACGAAATACCTTGGTTTCTCCATCTATGGTAATTGAGAGATTTGCTGGATATAGCAGTCTGGGTTGGCATTTGTGTTCTCTTAGGGTCTGTATGACATCTGTCCAGGTTCTTCTGGCTTTCATAGTCTCTGTTGAGAAGTCCGGTGTAATTCTGATAGGTCTACCTTTATATGTTACTTGAACTTTTTCCCTTACTGCTTTTAATATTCTTTCTTTGTTTAGTACATTTGGTGTTTTAATTATTATGTGATGGGAGGAATTTCGTTTCTGGTCAAATCTATTTGAAGTTCTGTAGGCTTCCTGTATGTTCATGGGCATCTCTTTCTTTAGGTTAGGGAAGTTTTCTTCTATAATTTTGTTGAAGACATTTACTGGCCCCTTAAGTTGGAAATCTTCACTCTCTTCTATACCTATAATCCTTAGGTTTGGTCTTCTCATTTTGTCCTGGATTTCTTGGATGTTTTAGGTCAGGAGTTTTTTGCATTTTTCATTTTCTTTGACTGTTGTATTAATGCTTTCTATGGTATCTTCTGCATCTGAGATTCTCTCTTCTATCTCTTGTATTCTGTTGTTGATGCTTGGATCCATGACTCCTGACTTCTTTCCTAGGTTTTCTATGTCCTGAGTTGTTTCCCTTTGTGATTTCTTTATTGATTCTACCTCCATCTTTAGTTTTGTTCAATTCCTTCACCTGTTTTGTTGTGTTTTCCCTTAGTTCTTCAAGGGCTTCTCCCTGTTTACTTGTGGTCTCCTGTATTTCTTTAAGGGAGTTATTTATGTCCTTCTTGAAGCCCTCCATCAGCGTCATGAGCAGTGCTTTTAAATCCAGTTCTTGCTTTTCTGGTGTGTTGGGGTATCCAGGACTTGCTGTTGTTGGAGAACTTGGTTCCAATGGAGCCATGTTGCCTTGGTTTCTATTGGTGGTGTTCTTGCATTTGCCTTTTGCCATCTGGTTATCTCTGGTGTTAGCCGGTGTTGCTGTCTCAGACTGTGGTTTCTCTGTGCTCCTGGGAGACCTGTTCTCTCTGTGTACACTGATATGTAAGTACTTCTGCAAGACCCACTCTCTTATAGTTGTATTTGGGTATGTACCTCTGTGGCCCAGATCAACTCTGGGTGCAGGTAGTAATCAGAAGACTCCTATCCCAGTCTGTTCCTAGGCTCTTGTGTCCTCAGGGTTTCAGGCTGTTTCCTCTTAGCAGCAGGGGTGGTCCTATTGTACCACTGTGCCTCTCTGCATTCCTGAGTGGTTAGCTACCTCCTCGTATCCCTTGGACCCAGTGGCAGAAAATGGCTCCTCTGCTCTGCAATGCATGTCTCTCCTGTGCTACCTGACTCCTCAGTGCAGCTGGGTAGATGGCTGGCTTCCTGTGCCACTTGGAGATGGTGTACTGGAGTCCCTGTCTGGTCTATCACCAGAGCAAAGATGGCAGAAGCTGTGGCGCTCCCTCCAGGCATTGATCACTCTGCAGGGCAAATGTCCCACAGCAGAGCTGGCGCACAAATGACCACAGAGCTGTCCAGCTCTTGGGTGCTGGCAGCACCCTAGCTGGCTGGGTCCCAAGTGATGTTATACTTGGGATATCTCTGAACCTGGAGTCCCTGTCTGCTCTGTTGCTGGAGGAAAGATGGCGGAGGCTGCTGCACTCCCTCCAGGCACGGGTCACTATGCAGAGCAGATGTCCCACAGCAAAACTGGCAACCAGACAACCACAGGCTGCCCCGCTCTTGGGTGCAGGTGGAACCCTAGCTGGCTGTGT
The DNA here is from genome assembly GCA_036184795.1 of Tokudaia tokunoshimensis. Taxonomy (NCBI): domain Eukaryota; kingdom Metazoa; phylum Chordata; class Mammalia; order Rodentia; family Muridae; genus Tokudaia; species Tokudaia tokunoshimensis. Next base: position 80,169,034 of record BTHU01000005.1, on the reverse strand, counting down.
CCTGAGTGATATTGGGATATCTCTGTGTACCTGGAGTTCCTGACTGCTCTGTGGCCCGAGCAAAGATGGCAGAGGCTGCGGCGCTCCCTCCAGGCGCTGATCTCTCTGCAGGGCAAATGTCTCACAGCAGAGCTGGTGCACAGATGACCACAGAGCTGCCCAGCTCTTGGATGCAGGCAGCACCCTAGCTGGCTGTGTCCCAAGCGATGTTATACTCGGGATATCTCTGAACCTGGAGTCCCTGACTGCTCTCGTTTTATTTATTTATTTATTTATTTATTTATTTATTTATTTATTTATTTATTTAAATTCTGGTCTTATTCTTCCCCGTTGATTAATTCAACAACACTCACAATGTGCCACACACACACACACACACACACACACACACACACACACACACAGACACACACACATATATTAGGCAATGTGCTGGATGATGTAGATCCAAAGTAGACAAGGTTACCTCCCAACTTTGTGACGCGTACAACAGTGGGACAGACAGATATGCTGACCAAGAAAACAGTGACACCTTACACACAGCATCAGAAAAGAAAAAAAAGATGGGCCAACAGTCAGTGTATATAAGTGTTTATTTAAATCAATCATTTATAAAATTTTGAATTGGTTTTCACAAATTAATTTTGATTTCTGAATTCTTTTAGAGAAAAATCTGAAACTGTAGTAGCACTCTGAGCCAGAACTTGAGAATGGCTGCAGTAGTTCAGAGCCAAGTCATAGCCGGCTGCCATTTTAAAGGCAGGAAGGAAACCTAAACCCCCAGAGAATACACACAGGCTGGCAAGGCGGTGCTGAGTACAAAGTCCAGACAGATGAACATTTTGATTATGGTTCATACATAACTAATTAGTAAACAACACAAACCTAAGTAAACCCAACACTTCTTGCTGTTTCACTGGTAACATTGTTCAGTAAGTGTCTAGGAGGTTAATGTATTATCAAATCATGTTAGTTCTGGAAGACACTATCTTTTCTTTAACTAGTTAATCATTTTCATTTTAGAAATGAAGAAACTGAAACATATAGAGGTTGAGTAGCTTTCCTGGTATAACACAAACACAGTTTCTAGTGTTGACAGCGGAATAATGTACAGAACAGCACACAGGACATTTGTTGATTTGCCTGTCCAGCATCTTTGTCCTCGTCTCTAGCAATATAGCCTCACTTTGGTTTGAGGATCACCATCCCTCCTTCTGGCCTGTGATCCTAATGGAACTGCATCCTCTTGGCATCAAGATTGTCACATGGCCCAAGCCTGTCTATGCTCATTCATCTAGAGCAATACCTATCACTGGGGTTTGCTGGGAAGAAAAGGCTTAAGTCAGAATGATGCTATTGGTACTCAAGACTCCATGATATAGTGAAAAGGTAATATGCTACCTTTCCTTGGGTAAATTGCTTACCTGTCCTGAGTCTCAGTTAACACATCTGCAAAGAGAAGTAATTCCTACCTCAGAAAACTATTATCTGCCTACAAAGAAATAAAGTACACAAAATGCCTGGTACACATTAGGAACTTATTATTGCTGTCTCCTTTTATTCTCCTCTAACTAATGTCACATGGATGTATCATTGCTATAATTAAAATATAAGAAGAACATTGACAAACATTCGTCACAACATATTGAAAATAGAATTTTCAGTAGCTACCTTATGTGATTTTAGGGAGTTGGAGAGGGAAAAGAGAAGAGAATGCAGCTTCGTTTCCTGGAAATACTCAAGGCATATCTAACCCTCATCAAGTGCAGGCCATGAGTCTGTGTCTGTATTCATCTGCTTTGTCACCTCTGGATACATAAAGCTTCCTCTCTGCTCATTAGCTATTGTGTTTAAAGATGGGGATTCTTTTAAGTCTCTGGCAATTGTTTAGCTGACACTTCCATTCATAAGGACATAATGGTAAGAGAGCATTTGCATGACACATTGTGCTCTTAAAGCACTTTAGAATCCAAACGAATTAGCATAAGCACTAACATGCCCGAATTCATGGATTAAAATTGCAGTTTTCCAGTTATACTTTGTTTTCCAGTACAAACACCGTAATCTTTTTCATTCATTAGAAGAGAAACAACACAGGAATAAACTGTCTGTCTAGTGGGGTCAAAAGTACTATAGGCGAAAAATGAGATGGGGGCTTTAATGACTAAACATTTCTCTAGCAACATCTACGAAGGTGTGTAGGACGGTGCCTCCTGTTAAAGTTTTCAAATCGGCAATGCAAACAAGGCACTGGTGCTTACATAAAAAGATGTACAAACTCATGTCAAGATTCCATTCCACAGAATATACTCTTTGTTCATGTCTGGATTTAAGTACCCTCAAACTAGAAAATCACCCACTTGTTATTTAATTTTAAACCAAATAGCAAACTACCAAATCACATACTGTTGAAAAATATCTCCTCTTTCCACTGTAATATGAGCATATACCACAGCAAGAGACTTGGAAAGACTTGAGTGACACTGGAGTGTCAGCTCTGGAACTTGTTAGCCGTGGAACAGCAAACTTCAGCATCTTTGTTTCCTCCTCCCTACATGGGGGCAGGGTACTAGTTAGGATTCTCTAAATAAATAGAACCGATAGAAAGAGTGCAAGCGTGAGTGTACATGCGTGCATGCATGTGTGTGTGTGGGTGTGTGTGTGTGTGTGTTTTGCACGTGCACACACACACACACATACACATACACATACACATACACATGTGTTCCTGTATTAGAGTACCTTCAGGCTGTGGTTTGGGTAGTCCAACCGTGGCTGTCTTCTGATGAAAAAGGCCTAAAATCTGTTAGTTGCTCAGTGTAGATTGAAGTAGTCTTGAAGAACTTTTTTGGTTTTGTTTTTTTTTAAAGATTTATTTATTTAATGTATACGAATACACTATTGCTCTCTTCAGACACACCAATGAGGGCATCAGACCCCATTACAGATGGTTGTGAGGTCTTCCTACCTCAGATAATCCAATCAAGAAATTCCCTCATAGGCATGGCCAACTGCTTTAGGTTTTAATTGATTCCAGATATGGTCAAGTTGATTGCTTTCTTCTTAGACAGTATACATTGATTTCATATATTTCATGATTCTCATACTTCATTAGTTATCATCATCAGCATCACCACTACCACCACCATCATAACCGTCATTATCATCATCACTTCTCTTAATACCTCAAGCTGGCCTTGATCCTCTTGCCTCCACCTCTAGAACACAGATTTGACAGGCATGTATTACCATGCCTGGCCTATTTTTTAACAGTCAATAATCTTAGATTTAAATGCTAAGGGAAAGTTTTGCATATGGGAATAGAGAGATGACTCAAGCAGTGAAGTTTCTGCTGCTCAGTATGAGGACCTGAGTTCTGATCCCCAGAACCCAGGTAAAAAAAAAGTGGAGTTTGGTGGGATGTGCCTAGCTCTGGGGAAGCAGAGACAGGACCTTGCTGGCCAGCTGATCTCGATGAATTGGTGAGCTCCAGATTCAGCAAAAGACTGTATGGATGTGTGTGTGTGTGCGTGTGTGTGTGTATGTATACATATATATGAAATCAGGTAGAGAATGATAGAGGAAGACATTTAACATTCACATTCACCTCTGGCCACCAAAAAGCACATGCACTTATACTGATATGTGCACACACAAAGATATAACACACACACATACACACACACACACACACACACACACTTCTTATATATGTATTCTGTGTTACTTGTTCTTCGATATAGTCCCAACTTCATCTCAAAAACTAATTTTTCTTGAAGGATATTGTTTAATATTTTTAATCATTCATATTCTATTGATTTCTCCAAAACCTTTTGTTGGTAATAGTGGTGCATGCCTACAATCCCAGCACTCTGGTAATGGAGACCAGAGAATCTTGAGTTCACGGCAAGTCTGTACTATATAGCAAGTCCTCCCGGTCTCAAAACAACACAAAGTCTCTCAGTCCTGATTTTTGGAAGGTTTGTTTACTAGAAAGATATCTTTAAATTGACTGGTTGTTTTTCTCCTTAGACTTTAAAGCTATTGCTTTACAACTTTCTTGGTTTTGTCTTTCTTGATAAGACAGTTACTGTCAAAGGGAAGCCTTTGTCTACTGGTTTTGAGCAATTCTATTATAATTGGCTTTAGTACAGTACCATTTGTTTGTCTGTGGAGTTACTGGAATCTAGTAATTTATTATTTTTCTCAAAATATGAAATGTCTTCAGTCATTGTTTTCTTAAATATTTTCCTGACCTGCTTCCCAGAGATTCTAAGTGCACATAGAGTGGGATGCTCGAAGTGCTTCTTGCACCGCTCAGTGTCTGCTTTTAATTATTTATATCCCATCGCACATTTCATTTTGAAAGGCGTACTTTGTTATATGATCAGGTTCATTGATTCTTTCTTCAGAAATATCCACTCTCCCATGAGTCTCATCAAATGTTTTCTCTGTCTCTGGAATATACTTTCCGTTTCCAAAGGTTCAATGCTTTCCTTTTTATATTTTCCATGTCTCTACATACTTTTTAAACACAGGGAATACAATTAGAATCATTGTTTTAATGTTCCAGCGGACGGACTCTCACATGTCAGTTCTAGATGAATTAAGTCCTAAGCATAGCAACTCTAACATCTGTGTTAGAACCAAGTGGATTTCAGTGGAAACAATGTCTTTTCTATGGTTTATATTTTACTTCTTTGAATGTCTAACTATTGGATCCCAGATACTGTAACAGTAATTTGCTGTAGACTGAATACTTCTTATTTTTTTATTTCTGCATGCTACTTGAAGGTGATAATGAAGTTAAGTTACCTAGAAACAGTTTAATCCTTTCAGGTTTTGCGTTTAAGGTTTGCTGGGCAGTACCAAAGCAATGGCCTATCTACCCACAGCTATTGCTACCTAGGCCATATCCTTCACATTGTCTACCCAATGAGTGATGAGAATTTCTAGTCTGTGCTGTTTCCCTGCATGGGTGTGGATTTTGAAACATGACTGGGTGATGAGGAATTAAAGAGACAGAACTTTAAAAAATAGAAAAGAAACGAAAAAGGAAAAGAAAAAACCCCAGATATATACACAGAACAGCTGGGTCAGGCGGGCTGAGCACACTCTGATGAAGTGGACAAACAATACCCACAACATAGAGCCCACGATACAGAACCTCAACACAGTTGTGTACAGCACAGGGACGAGACTGAGATAGTCTCTAGGAGGTCCTGGCAAGGTAGCAGTCTTGGGCTGTAAACATCCTGGAGGAAGACACTGCACTCGCTAGATTTTGCACACTGTGGTCAATTGTTCATAAACTCTCATACTTGGACCATAGCAAGGTGTTCCCGTTCTGAGTCTGACCCCTACAGAAATGGCTGCCCCAGGAGACTGAGGCTTTGGGTATTCAACATGGCTGAACACATCTCAACAATACACACTCACCTGGGATTCTATTAAGTCCCAAGACATTCGCTCCAGGTTTCCTCCGTGCAGGGCAAACCAGTACCATCCCTGGCCCTGCCTGAGTAATGGGTGCTGTAGTATTATTTCCTCTGGTAGTTTTACCTGGCTCTTTTTAACTTGGGTTAGAGACTGGTGTCTCTGTTTTGTGTTTCCCAATTAAATCCAACAGATACTTTTAAGTGCCTATTCTCTGTCAGAGTTGCTGTTATCACTGACTACTAGATGAGTTTTCTGACAACACACAAACAAAAAAACATACACCATGGTTCCAGGGTGCCCTGAGAAGTAAAATTCACACTATTCAGTTCCCGAGTACTGGGCCTTCATTTTACAAATTTCTTCTGCATCTCCTGCCATCACCCTCTCAGGCTGAGGTGTGAAGTAAGCTCCTGTTATTGTTTTATTTGCTTGTTATGGGATCCGCGTACATCCAACATGACGCAAACACGGATGACAAAAATGTATTGTACTCAAGCCGCTACTGATCGATCAGGGCGGTAGAACATAGAACAGAGTCGGGAGGTGACATTTTACCGGAGTTATGTAGCATACTTAAAGGATGAAACGGGAAAGCAAGGGAGTGCATCAGGGTGGGCTGTAACTTTGTCCAATCATATTTCGACATAAGGGGTTGAGCAAGGGAGTTTCCACCAATCAGGATAGGAGCTGGTTCCTGGGCCTGGGAAAGAGAACTTCGTTTGATCCTGCACCAAGCTGGAGTCCTTGAGGTGGCTGGACTCAAACTACTGTCTCCTTACAATTTTCCGAGATGGCTGGGCTCAGACAATTGTCTCCTTATAAGTAGTCTCTGAGATGGCTGGACTCAAATAACTGTCTCCTTACAACAGAAGCTGTTCAGGTATTGGGAAGTCCCCAGCTCCCCTAAGACCTGGGACCTTGAATTTAGTTCATTCCTATGATTAAATGGAGTATGAAAACGGAATGGTAGTACTTAAGACGAGTTTCTTTTGCTTGTTCCCTGCACACTACCTGTCCAACATTTACTGAGCTCCTACTATGTGTGAGACACTGCTGAACGCTGGCTGTATAAGGACTACCAGACAGGCTTTGTCCTTAAAGGGGTCATAGTCTGATAGACAGTGAGCCAAGGATTCTAACTGTATGAAAGACAGATTTGAGGGCAGTGAAATGCATAGGCTGTATCTAATTTCTCGGAAAACCGTTCTTTGCTTCACAGATTCGCAGCAGTGATTTGTATGTATATGGTGAACACTCAGGGCAGAGTTTAAAAGACTGGTCTACCTAGCTCTATATTTGAACGATCACGTCAGTTTTCTGAGTCTGTTTACTTATAGATAACATAAAATCCGTGAAACCTGCACCCATTCCACTGGGTCATTCTAATAATTCACTGGGCTGGGCGGGGAGGCGCGCGCGCGCGCGTGTGGGTGAAACTGAACCAGAGACAACGGCTGCCACATGCACAGTTCACAAAGCAGGGTCTCTCGCCTGAATGGAAAGACATCTGCTGTGAGTAATCCCACGTAATATGTGGGAGAAGTGAGATGATCCACTCTGTCCCGGGGGAAGCACCTTTCACGCAGTCTCTGGGTCTTCTTACACGTCAGAGCCTTTCCCCGGAAGTGCGCCACACTACAGGCCCCGCCTCCGGTCCCGCCCCCGACCCGTCGCGTCTCGCGGGATCTCGGGAGTACGCCTGCGTCAGGTGCAGTCATGGAGGCGGAGGAGGTGGATGTGGATGTGGAAGGAGATGTGGCGGCGGCTGCACAGCCGGGGTGAGGCGTGGAGCGGGATCCCACGGGCCGGGATGTGCTAGGCAAGGGCCGGAGGATGCGGTTGGCCGAGGGTCCTTGTGGACCGCGTCGGGACCCGGCGTGCTCCTAGCCGGAAGTCGGCCGGGTCCGGGCGTGAACCCAGTGCCCCATGTTGGACTGTTTATCTCCACTTCCTGGAATGAAGTGGACGTTTTTTCAATTCGGATTCTTTCCTGCATTCGCTTTGTCTCAGGCTCCTCACAGCAACTTGAACACTGGCGTCTAGTCTATGGGACCTGACTTCATAGACACTTGGTCCTGCGCCTGCAAGCGACCTTGGTCCAGTCCTTTGATTTCTCCTTCCCAGAGCAAGTTGTTGAAAACTTGTGGAAAGGCAGCTGACCTTAAAGGATCCAGATTTAGAGTTGGACAAGTCATGTTTGCCTTCTGCATTTGCTCTTCCTGTTTACTGTCATTCTGACCGTGGTCAAGGCATTTGAGAGGCGTTTCCAAGCAAAGCTCCGCTTGCTTGGAAACCAAGAACCACATGTCGATCTTACTGTTGTAAGCATCGAATGAAATAATTATGAAAATGCTCGGCAGATGTATTCTTTGCTGTGCTAGGGATAATGTAGTGAAGACCCAGTAAGGGATGTTGTTACATACCAGTGCCTGTAGGACGGGTAGTGTGATTTAAACTGAACCTGCTTTGACACGTCTTTAGGAGGAAGCAATATCCCTCCTTTTAAGTAATGGGGGCCAGAATAGGACCTCACGTAGAAGTCAGAAAACCTGAGTTATAAATACAGCCAGGTACATTACCTGTAACTTGTCAGCGACTTCGTTAGAACTCTGTTGAAGTACATGCTGTTACTAATACTGCTCCATTTTCAGCCTATATAATTCATTTGACGGGAGGGCTGCACCATTGTAGACTGCCAGTCCTCTATGAGGCACCAAAATACAGAACATTTTAAAATAGCCAGTGAGCTCTTAAAATGTGATAAGAAATGAGGGGTAGTTCAGTTCATATCATTATTTTCTCTAAAGTTCTTGGGCAGAGAAGTTCAAAAGTGATACGACGGATAGCCTGAGATAGCAATAACTCTTTACACTGGTGTAACTTTTCAGACTTGAACAAGTGCTTGTGAGTTTGTAATGCTTGAGAATCAGTGATCTAAGTGGGCAAGGACAATTTGGCGTTCATAAAGGAAGGAGTTCACCGTGGGTTCAGTGAGCATTGAGTTCCGAAAGCTTGGCTCTTGAGCCTCTTTCAAGGCTTTATCTTAACTTTTCTGGTTGTGTTTAGTTTTTCATCCCTTTTTCTGTACCATTTTCTTGACACTTGAGTCTACTGGTGGCATGTTGTAATGTTAACCTCATATGTTAGGTCTCAAAGCAGTGACAAATGACTCTCTGAGGTGCCATTAATGTATTACAGTGGACCTGGCCTCCAGGTTCTTTCAGCACCCTGCCTCCTACCCTATTTTCTTCAGCCCAGAAGTTAGGCTGCCCTTCCCCTAGCTGTCCTCTATATAATTTTGGCTGTCTGGCTCTTTCGGTCTGTCCTTTAATCATTGGGCTCTCTTGGCCCAGGCAGCCTCTCTTGGTTGCACCTTCTCGCTGCATTCTCCTTACATGGCCCAGTTCAGGGTCATATTCCCTCTGGATGCTCTGAGAAGTCCCCACCACTGTGGATGCTCTCCCTTTTATCTACAGTAAACTTTCTTCTCCACCATACTTAGGAGCAGTCATGTCCTGTCTTTGCTTTCCTTCCCTTTCTCCCTCCCCCTTCCTCTCCTTCTCCCTTCCTTCCTTCTTTCTTTTCATGTATCACGCAAGCAGGATGATGAAGGTTCCTGATGCCAGCCACTGCTTACGGAGCATCATTGACATTACTTGTGGAATGGTACCCTGTAAAGCTGGAGTTTGAATCATGTTGAATTTGGTGTGACTAGTGCCTTTGAGGTATGGTGTTACAGAGGACAATAGCATTTAAGGAACTCTTGAGGATTAGTTTGAAACATCGATTTTAAGCATTTACTGAAAGCTAGATACCAAAATAAAACATTGCAATTTGGTTTTCTTCCAACTATTATTTCTTTCTTTTTTTTTTTGGTTTTTCGAGACAGGGTTTCTCTGTGTAGCCCTGGCTGTCCTGGAACTCACTTTGTAGACCAGGCTGGCCTCGAACTCAGAAATCCTCCTGCCTCTGCCTCCCAAGTGCTGGGTTTACAGGCGTGCGCCACCACCGCCTGGCTCCAACTATTTCTTATCATCTTCCTTTTCTGAATGCTTTGGAACCCTAATTGAGGAAATGTGTTTTGCCATAAGAGTTGTGCTCAGTGGCCATTCCTAGTGATATCTCCAAGCCTGGCATCTCTCATGACTTAATTTCTATCAAGTTGATGTTTGCTACCTTGCCATTCTGATGCATAAACATACAGTCCTCAAATTCAACCTGATACTTGTTTTTTTTTTTGTTTGTTTGTTTTTTTTTCCCTAATCCTTCACTGACTTGTGTCTGTGAGCTTCTGACCAGGACTCTAATTAGAACCTACCAGCACTTCTGTGTTTCACAAGTATCTCACCATCACTATGTCAGCTTCCCTCTTTCTGATATGTCTCTGAGATGTCCCTGGTTCAGTACGTGATCCAGTCTCCAGGCACAGACCTGAACTCCCTTTTTTTTCCTTCTGCCATTTTTCTACTCCAATAGGCCTGGAACTTGCCATGCATTGGACTCCTGATCCTCCTACCTCTGCCTCCTAAGTTCTGATATTACAAATAAGTACCACCATGCTGGGTAGTTTGTAATACAGTTTTCATTCTTTACTACCGACCTCTGTCCATTATCCATTTGCTTGTTTACTCATTCACTCAACTGTTGATGCCATTCTATGTCATCCCCTGGGTGTATATAGCAGTTGTGAAAATGAAGTCCCTGCTGTCATAACACTATTAATTCTTGTTGGATAGAACGGACAATAAACTTTATATCTGTGTTCAATGAAGGTAAATAGACAAGGTTGAAGGAAGATGAAAAAGCTTACTAGCTTTTTTTCCTGCACTTACCCAGTAAAGCACTTAAGGTGTGAAACTATGGGCCGTGAGAGCAGAGATTGGAAACAGTGAAAGAAAAGGGGCAGATTGAATTGGATTATGAAGAACGGGGCAAATTCAGATTTGTGGCTTGGACCACCAGGGAGATTGATGTTACAAGAGCTAAGAGAGGAAACAGTGAAAGCCTGGCAGGTTTGAGACAAAAGGTTATTTTAAGCTTAACCATGTAACTTGTGGTCCTTAAGGAGATTCAGGTAGGTATTTCTATGCGTATATCAAGTATGAATGTTGCAAATCTTCACTATGGTAGACTGCATGGAAATATTTCTGCAGCGAACATGAAGCCTCTTGTGCTCTTGGCAGACCTAGCCGTTGGTTCTAAAAGATTTAACTGTAGTGTTTGTGTATGTGTGTGGCTGTTGTGCTCATTATAGTTCTCCCCTCATAGGCTGACAGGGCAGAGCAGGTATTGTCCTGTTCAAATCTTTATTAAGGAGAGAAGGTGCTTGTATCAATCAGTGGCCACCCTGTCTTATGTGATCTGTAGCTGAAATGGATGCACTATCACTTTTCTATTTTTTGATTTATCTTTTGTATTTTTTGTATTTATTACAGAAATGATGAAAATACAGCATCAGTTTTTCAAGATCACTATCTTGACCCAACATGGAGAAAGGAGAATGGCTGTCTTGTAAGTATGCTAAGTCAGGTGACGTACGTAACACTGCAGCTAGTTGCCCAGAGTGCCTCTTTCCCTTTTTTAAACTAAGGCCTAATTCTCCAAAACTGCAGAGGTAGTATATGGAAAAATAGAGGAACCTTTATTTTTTTTCCCAACTATGAAAAAGTGATCTCTTGAGAAATAAATTTAGATTCAGCTTGATTTAGGGACAGATCTTTACCACTTCTCACATTTGTCAACTTTGGTTTCTTCAAATGGAAGATGGATATCATCACAGCGTTCATGTCTTCATTTAGCCGTAACTGCATACTCGACGACACACCAGACAGTGGGGCAGGTTAAAGCACTGCAAGTGCCGGCAAGACAGACGAGGCTCTGCTCTTGTGGAATTTATAGACAAAACACAGTTGGGCAATACCTAGGCAGACAAAGCATTTGTAGATTGTCAACTAAGGTTACTAGGTTGGGGGAATCCTTAAGGAAAAGTCAATAAAGGACACTGAAGAGGTGACATTTAATTTGAAATAAAATGGAAAAATGAATGGTACATGAATTAAGAAAAATAACATGCTAAGCAGAAGAAATAGTGAATGCAAAAGCACTGGCTTATGCTGACAAATTTAAATTTTGGAAATGAACCAAGACATTGAAACATAGAGCTTTCAGTACAGACTAGTGGATTCATGTTTGTCAGATATGCTTTGGGTTCTGTGGTAAAGAAAGGACTAGAGAGAAGCAGAGTAGAAACAGAGGGACTGGTTAGGACCCATTTAAAATAATCCAAGCAAGGTTTGAAATAGTGTCTTAGTCCTGTATGTTCCAGAAGAGGTATCAGGGGACCAGTTTGAATTATACTTTGAAGGTAGAACTGTTTAGTAGATTGCATTTGGGGATGGAGATGAAAGGAAAAAATCCACAGTGATTCTTAGCTGTTTAAGTGGTAAGTGGTGGTTGACAGTGCTCTTTGAAAAGTTAGAAAGGCGGGTGGAAATGCTGAATTCTGTTTTGCATGTTTCATTTGAGAAGCCAGTTAGATATTCAAAGGTATTGTGTGGGTAGTGACTATAATAGCATGGAGCTTAAAGAGATTGGAGTTGAAAATTACATAGCTTTGAGAATTGAAATAAGTATGATTATTTACTCAGACTGTGGCTGAAGAAAGACAGACTTGAGTTTGGAAACAGGTTAAGTGTTTAGCAAAATGCCTGAAGCCTAGGAGTTCTTTGGTGTACAGTGGCCATTATTACTGGTTACAGGTGAGGGGCATGAGGCTGGGAATCCAACAGGCTTTACTGTGAGGTTTCTTTTCTTCCACTTAACATGCTACCAGTGCTTCAGATACCTTTGTGTGTTGTTTTTGCCTGTCTCAGGGTGATTGTGAAAATCAAAATGTATCTGTATATTCATCTAGTGAGTTGTAGCTGTTAGTGTTTATATCATGTCTTTCAACGAAATAAGATAGCCTTTTAAGTAATAAAATATATATAGAGAGTTACACATGCCATTCTTTTGTTTTTAAATAGCCTTGGACTCTCGATAGCACCATCAGTGACGAGAACAGAGCTGTCATTAAGAAAATGCTGTTGGAAGAAGAGTATCCTTCATCAATTATGAGAAGAGTAAAGGTTGTAGGACTAAAAAGGGAATTGGTTTAAACATTACAAAAGAGGCCACTGTAATTATCAAATGATAATTGTTTGGCCACAGATTTTGATTGTGTAATTTCATGTTACCTATCTGTGCAAAAAGTAGGCATGCTTTACTGGTGAATCTGATACTAACGCAACATTTTTAAGTTTTTGTTGATAGCCAAGTCTACATGCAGAGTGTGCATAATGCTTAGAAATGGTAGAATATTTAAGTCAGAATCTTAATTCCAAGCCTCCATTTCCACAATATAAGCTAAAATTGAGAGATACTTATCTTTGGAAGGCTCAAGAACATGTGGAAATTTTCACATTATACTGTGTGCAGTTTACAAATGTTATATGAGAAGAATTGTAATGAAAAACAAAATAGACTCATTTTTCCCCCCCAGAATTTGTAGGTCCTTATCTGTGACAGCTCAGCAACTAACTGCTTATCCTGCTTCAGTTTAACTTCTTTGAGACTCAGTTTATATGTGTGTGGTTATGTATGTATGTATATATGTATGTATGTGTATCATATATAAGAGGCTTAAACAGTAATTTCTGATTTTTCTGGCCTTTAAAAATTGATTACTAACAAATACCGGCTTATTTTTGTCTTTTCCATATTCATTTTCTGGATTTCAGTCCATTATTGCTGCTGCTGTTGTCACTGTTGCTGTTGTTATTATTTATGTGTTTTTTTTTATTTGTATGTATGCCTGAATCTCTTGTTCCTGGTATCTGTGAAGACCATAAGAGGTTGTCAAATCTCAGTTGAGAACTGCCATGTAGTTTCTGGAAACAAACTTAGGCCTTCTGGAATAGTAGTTAGTGCTCTTAACCACAGTTCTGTTCACTATCTAATCCAGAATTTCTGTTATGTATTCCTAACTGCTTCTGTTAATTGGAAATTTTTTTCTGTATTCTTAATTTCCATTGGTTAGCTCCTTACTCTTCCCAAATATTACAGTTATTACTTATTCATTTAAATAAGAGGCACATATCTCCAATTTTCTAGTGCCCTCATTTAACATAAAATGAAATAAATGAATTTTTATAACATGTACTCTTTTACAATATATCTTATTTAAAATCTTAGCTTATATGAAAACATTGTTTCTTTTTATATGTGGTGTGTGTGTGTGTGTGTGTGTGTAGGGCATGTTTGCATGTGCATGCACAGTCAGAGGTTGACTGTGTGTTTTCTATTATATGTGGTGTGTGTGTGTGTGTGTGTGTAGGGCATGTTTGCATGTGCATGCACAGTCAGAGGTTGACTGTGTGTTTTCTATTATATGTGGTGTGTGTGTGTGTGTGTGTAGGGCATGTTTGCATGTGCATGTGCATGCACAGTCAGAGGTTGACTGTGTGTTTTCTATTATATGTGGTGTGTGTGTGTGTGTGTAGGGCATGTTTGTATGTGCTGTTTGTATGTGTATGCAAAGTCAGAGGTTGACTGTGTGTTTTCTATTAGCAACAATCGCACCTCGGATAGACCTCGTTGGCTACGATACTGCCACTGTGCAGAGCTTGACTGGGTGTTTTCTTTATTCACTATCCACATTATTTTGGGGGGTGAGGATTCTTATGAATGTGAAGATAACTGATTTGACTAGGCTAGCTAGCTGGTCAGATGCTCTTGGGAGCCACCTGTGTCTGCTGCCCAGTGCTAGGACTGTGTGTACACAAACTAGTCCACCTAGCTGGATGTGGAGCCTCGGGATCCTAATCCAGATTCTCGTGATTGGACAGCAAGCACTGATTGAGCCGTCTCCTCAGCCCCAAATGAAAACATGTCTTTGGAATCTATAGTACAGTTTATTTCAGCACTAAATCTCAGTTAATGCTAGTTGTGTTCCAAATGTTTGATCCACACATGTGACTAGTAGCCACTATATTGAACAGTGCAATTCTAGGTTATTGAACAGGTAGTTGCTCATTCACTTTCAAATGTTGAAACAAGTAGAGTCAGAGTTACACATAAGCATTTGAGAATAGGGAGAAATATAAATATGTGTATATATATATATATACACATACATACATACATACATATTTATGTTCTCTAGTACATAGCCTAATGTATAGTATGTAGTTATTTGTGAAATGAAGAATAGTTCAGACTTAGGAGAAAAACTTTGTAGCAGGCTAGTTCCAGCAAAACCGAAGGGAGTTTCTTGGTAAATTTGATGTCACTTGTATTAATGTGTAGAAGAATCCTGAGTTCTTTTCTGTGACCTTTAAATATACAGAAACAGTGGTTCCTAAATTACTCTACAAAACAAATTCATCTATTTTACTATTTGTAGTTTAGAAAAGGGTTGAGGCTGTGCTTTCTTACCACTTGTAGTAGGGAAGAGAAGGGAAACCAGCACTGCTGTGGTGTGTACTGTGCAGGCATGTGTTGTGTATTTGCTATGTTATTCCTACAGGCACCACGTAAAGCACGGACTTGCAGCCTTGGGCAGTCTTTTAGCAGAATAGGTTTTGTTTACATTTGAATTTCTTTTATGAGTCTGTCTACTTGATATCTCATAAGAATTATATGGCCTTAATATTGTTTAAGTTTCCTTAATAATACATAGGTATTATTTATCTAATAAATCACATCCAGGAAAATTCTGGGTTAATCAAAAGGAGGATGATAAAAAGTACACAAACAGGTAAAATCAGTTTATAGTACTATTAAAAGTTTTGAATTGTAGTTTTAGAAACTTGTTCATAAGTTTCCTGGTTTCTTTTTTCATGGTGCATCCTGCAGAAAACAGCAAAAATCATATGTATCTATATTTTTAACACCTTTTTTAAAAAAGTAAAAATTCTTTTTACTTTAATTATATGCGTTCCCTTGTATCTCTGTATGAGTATGTGTGTGTGAGTGCAGGTGCCCATGATACCAGAGGTATCTAGTCCATTGGAACTGGAGTTACAGGCAGTTGTTGCAGTGTGATATGAGTGCTGGCAATTGAGTACTATAACTTCTGAGCCCTCCAACCCCTTTTAAAACCAATTGAAAACTATAAGAAAAATTTTAAAAATAGGTATGGTCAGTGGAAAAGCCCTCTTGATTCAGAAGACAATGTTTTTTAAAGATGGCTTTGGCACAGATGTTAGAATACATAATTTTATGCCATCATTTATTTGCCAGATTTTTAAAAAATGTCTTCTTATCAGCAGTTCATCACATGGTAAAGAAAGGTAGTTTCCTATGGGGAAATCTTTAGAAGCTGCTGTGAATTATATTATGAATTGAGTTGATTTATGTTATGTTTGGTAATTTTAAATGTGCTATGTATAGTTTCATTTGGAACTGTGACTTTTAAATATTACCTAGGAAAATTGGGCCAGGCATGCCTCTAGTCCCAGTAGTTGGAAGGCAGAATGAGGATTTCCACAAGTTCAAGGCCATCTTGCTCTACACAGAGTCCCAGGCCAACTAGGGCTACATAGCAACACCCTATCTAAAAACTTTCTAGAAAAATTAAAAGTTTTCAAGTACCTTTTTTAATTGGAGAAACGATGGTTATTATTCATTCATGAATGCAGGCTTGAGCACCAAGCAAACTGCTTTTATATTTTGCTAAAAAAGTGAAGTAGTTAGAAGATGGCTCGGCTTGATGAAATTGGAGAGCTTCCCTGGTATGCTTTAATTTGTGATACAGAATTTAAAAGAAGTAAATGAGATGCCATAGTTTTATGATTTAAACTCTTAGATTTGGGGACTATATTGCTTCCTGGTGTTTACTTTCAGTCTGAAGAGATATACTTCCTATCAGGCTGACTTCCTTGGATGTCTTTTAGACCCAAGATTTGTATTGTTTGGGCTCTTGTCATTCTAGTAGAAATTAGGAACAGGGTAAACCTTACTGTCTGCGCACCAGCTGCCTCAGCTGCACTTCCCCCCTCCTCCTGTAAGACTAGGAAGTCTTGGTTTTAGTGCATGAGTGGGTATAACAGCAGTTCCCAATTCCCTTGCACAGGGGTTGCCCAGAACCATCAGAAAACATGAATTTACATTATGATTCATAACAGGAGTAAGTTATAGTTATGACATAACAATGAAATGATTTTATTGTTGAGGGTCACCACAACATGAGGAACTATATTAAAGGGTCACAGCATTGGGAAGATTGAGAACCACTGGTCTATAACTTTTAGCTGCATAAATATGGCATGTTCCATTTCAGAATTTTTTTTTTTTTTCAATTCCTCTTTTCCTTCAGGGTGCATTCTCCTGCAAAACCAGCCAGTTATTCAGTAAAGTGGACGATAGAAGAGAAAGAACTGTTTGAACAAGGACTGGTAAATAGAGAAATGTCTAACTTACTGTAAAATATATTAGAAGCAAATAAATATTTTGTATATTTGGAATAGGAGCTGAATTCTTCCTTTTTTATTTAGCTATTTGTCGTTGTGTGTAATCCATAGTTTTCACACACATCTTTGAAGACCAGAAACATTTTTTTCTATGCCTCAGTGAAATCTCTTTGAAAGTACAGAAGTTAAGAAGTATAAAAAGTATATGTGTGGTTCACATCTTGAAAATACTTCATAACATGGAAAATATTTAATAAAATAACCATTAACTTTTAAACTATCGAGTATATTGTATATTTTCTTTTAGGGTAATGTAACTTAGAATTAGTCTAAATTGATTTTGAGACTGTATATACATTATTTAGGTAGTATATAATATTTATGGAAGGTTTATGAATAAAATTGAATTATTAACAGAAATTATGAGAAGTAAAATACATATTTTTTTATAGTCAGTAGCATGACAGCTATGTTTTATGGTGTTTAATACAAATATGTAAACTATCTGGAGGTTTTTTAAACTTCTGAGTTTATTTTCATTTACTGATGATAGTTATGCTGGTTTTTATTCTAATTAACAGTAATTTGTTAAGGATGGATGGGTGGATAGCTTCAAGATTTGCCCCTTATCAAAGACTAACTATCCATATGCTTGTATTTGCAATTGGTTTGTGAACC
Source organism: Tokudaia tokunoshimensis (assembly GCA_036184795.1). Lineage (NCBI taxonomy): Eukaryota > Metazoa > Chordata > Mammalia > Rodentia > Muridae > Tokudaia > Tokudaia tokunoshimensis. The sequence continues at coordinate 80,151,467 of BTHU01000005.1, read as the reverse complement.
TAAGATTCTTCTTCTGTTTTTATTGTTGGCATTAGTGATGGTTATGGGGACCACACTTGTATCTTCCGAACTCACACTTACCTAGAGTTGTTGGGTAATAAGTCTTGCTCTCATTTCTGAGGTAATCAGGTTTCTCTTCTTTGTGTATATACTTCTAGGGATGTTTTGTTCATATATAAACAGATGAGAATTTATTTATATAGATACATAGAAATTTGTGCACAGTAAGATATTTTAAACAGAAATTTTTTCTACAGAAGAAAACCCTTTGATTTATTGGGCAATTATTGGTTGTGTTGCTCACTTTTACCTGTTGATATAGCTTCCTTACAGACTACGGGCTTCTCTCAGGTATGGGAGGAGGGAATGACTTGGTGCTGATGGTAAAGGAAGGTTTCATTCCAGCTGTTTCTTTAGCATGGGGCTACATCATTACTGCAGTTTGTAACTGGTGGATATTTCCTTTGCTCCTTTTGTTAGTGTCACCTTTAATTTTCTTGATGCTCAAGCCCCTAGTATCACAAAGACTCTGACTTTAACCAGATCCCTGCTGTAATGTGTTTTATGATACCAAGTCATTGGCCTTTACTCCAGTAAATAGAACTGATTCTTTAGTTAGTTAATACTAGCTAAGTGTTACTCTTAAATAATTTATAGTAGTTTTCCCAGAAATACTTTGAGTTTTAATAAAGCATATTTATTACATATTTAATAAATATCTGAATAGCAGAAATAAGTGTATAAATGAAGCTTTATCATTTGGGTGAGATCTTTAAAGATATTTTAACTACCACATAGCATGGTCCTGGGTTGTATTTAGTTTTGGTTTTTGTGGTTTTAAGAATTCTAAAATGGGGATGTTGTTATCTCTTGTTGGAAATACCTTGTTTTGGTGAAGATTTGTATACTAAATATGCTTTAGACTTGGTATCTGAATGTCCATGTATATCTAGAATTGTGCATTTTCTGCTTTTGTACTTGAAATCCCCATAGGACTGCCCAGGGTGTGGCACAGCCTTTGGAGGCATTGGTTATACTTCATCTGTGACTGAATCGAAAAGACATTGCACTGTAAATCCAGTGTAGTGTGTTTGCTACAGGACACTTAATAGGTATTGTGGAATACAGACTCTGAGCTTAAAAGTTGCAATTAGTGCAGAATGTGTCCAGTTGATTCTGTAAAAATAAAATTTATATATATATACATACACACACACACACATATATACATACATACTGTAGATAGATAGATAGATAGATAGATAGATAGATAGATAGATAGATAGATAGATAGATAGATATAGTATAACTTACCTCACTTTTGGACTGTTGTGAGTTTCCAGAACTTCAGAGTCAAAGAAATGTGGGATTGGATTTTAAATGCATAGTCTAATAGATCAGGTTTCATTTTGTGCTTTAGAAATAGAGACAAATTTTCTTTTAGTTTTCTTTAATGTGGCAGCTGCTTGAAATATTACTAAGGTACTACTAAGCAAATTTGTTTCCATTTTGATAACAGGCTAAATTTGGCCGAAGGTGGACGAAAATTGCAACACTAGTTGAAAGTCGCACAGTTTTACAAGTGAAGAGTTATGCCAGACAGTACTTTAAAAATAAGGTAAGCAGAGTACAGATATCCTAAATAATGGTGAAATTTAGGAAAATCAGCATAAATACTCAATGCAAACTGTAAATATAGTCTAGATTGTTTTGTTTTTGACGTTGTTGTTGTTGAGATGGGAATCTTAATCCATAGCTGCTGTTGACTTCTATAAAGCAGTAGTATTCCTGAGAGGAAATGGTAAGCAGCCTTAATGCTTTCTTTGCAAAATATCTATTCTAGAAATATTTGCACTATGAAAGAAACCTGTGGAAATTTTAGAATTTTGAGATATAAATGCTAGCTAATTATAAGATATGTTTACAAACAAAAGGGTTTTTATTATTGTTATAAAGAACTATCTGTGGCTGGAGAAATGGCTCAGTGGTTAAGAGCACTGACAGCTCTTCTGAAGGTCCAGAGTTCAAATCCCAGCAACCACATGGTGGCTCACAACCATATGTAACGAGATCTGACTCACTCTTCAGGAGGGTCTGAAGACAGCTACAGTGTACTTACATATAATAAATAAATAAATAAATAAATAAATAAATAAATAAATCTTTAAAAAAATAAAAGAACTATCTGAAAAACTTAATAACCTTGTTCAGAAAGATGTATTTATGGTCAAGTTCCTTACCTTAATTTTTCAAATAATTTGTTCTGTATTTGACTATGTACATTTTTTGAATTAGGATAGTTCATTTTTATTTTATATATATGAGTGTTTTGCCTACATGTATCTGTGTTCACAGTGTATGCAGTGTCTTCAGAGGCCAGAAGGGGTTAGGCAAATTCTTAATTGGAGTTACGGGTGGCTGTGAGCCTCTATGTGGGTTCTAGAAACTGTTCCTGTCCTCTGGAAAAGTAGCCAGTACTCTTTAATTGCTGAGCCAGCTCTCCAGACCAGTTATGTAGTGTTGATACTTACAATTTCTGACTGAATTTAAGCTCTAGAAGCATAATTATATAAAATATATGTATGTATATATATATGTGTGTATATATATATGTATATATATGCATATTTATGTATGTATGTCTCAAAGTTTCATTACTCAGTTATCTGGTGATGAACAACTAGGATAATTCTAATGTTTTGCTATATTGAGTAAAGCAGAACTAGTAGAACACATTACTTACATTAGAAAAAAAGATCTCACTAAGACACTTCCAAATGTTATATGTTATATATGAGAGAGATCAACTTTAAAGAAAAATGAAGTTACAAAGTTCATAGGAAAATGGGTAGACTTAATATGTGTGTATATATATGTGTATGTGTGTATGTGCATATATATTATTAAGCAAGACCACATTCTCTCAGAAAGAGGGTGTTCTCTCTCATATAGGCAGTCTAGTAAATTTTATATATATATATATGTGTGTGTGTGTATATATATATATATGTGTATATATATAAAAATATATAAATACATCTGTGTGGATAAAAAAAACATGTAGAAAAGAGCACAAGAAAGGCTAAATATTAGGGGATGAAGACAGACTGAGTGTAGATGATGAACATGAAATATGAAAGAAGATATAAAGCTAACTGCTTTTCTAGTCAAGCAAAACTAAAACACTACAATTCTATCAAGGATTCTTCATTTTTGGTGGTGGATAAGTGCATAAAAATATATTCAGTAGTGAAAGTATAAAATCCACTGTGAATCTCCACAGCTTCAGAATGGCTGTTTTAACTGTGTAGAAGCTCACTGAGATGTATAGACTGGTTAATTGGGTCTAGCATATAGACTTTGGTGTATGATGTTTATTTTACTTGCAAGTATGGTTTCTTTTAAAGTTTATAAGATTTTTTTTAAAAGCAAGTGAATGTCTGTTAACATTTACTTAGTTTAAAAATTATTTTTTTGTGTAAGGTGATTAAACTTCAAATCTTAATATTATGTGTGTGTTATTTTGATTCTTAATAAGGTAAAGTGGGGTGTGGAGAAAGAAACACCAACTCAGAAGAGCAGCAGTGATCTTCAGGTTAAAAATAAAGATGAAAGGACGAAGGTGTGGGCAGCATCATGTTTAAGGGGGCGTGCTGATCCCAACCTGAATGCTATAAAAATTGAGAAGTTATCTGACGATGAAGACGTAGACATCACAGACGAGCTGGATGAGTTGACTGCTCAAACATCACAGAAGAATTCTGGCAGCCACCTTACTTTAGATGTTCCTAATAGTAAAATGTATAAGACCAACCACGGAGAATTATGCCAAGAAGGTTCATTAGCTAAATCTTCAGGAGACTATCTTCAGAATGTGAAGCAAAGTGAGGCAGAAGCATGTTCAAGCTCAGAAATTACATCACAGGCTGAAAAACAGAACAATAATGACAAAAACTCCCTCGGATTAAATGAGAAATACAATAAACTGGTTGAAGAACACACTATGCAAGATGGAGAAGAAATGATAGAGGAAGCCAAGCACTCACCTTCTCCAGAGCCCTGTGAGGGCCAAAAGGACCCAAGTAGAAATGAAATGCTTTTGCCTCCTTGCCAAATGGAAGAGGAAAACCATGAAGGAGAAGTACTTAAGCCACCAGAACAAGAAGTAGAAATAGATAGAAATGTCATTCAAGAAGAAGAAAAGCAAGCAATTCCTGAGTTTTTTGAGGGACGCCAAACTAAAACACCAGAACGCTATTTGAAAATTAGAAACTACATCTTGGATCAGTGGTAAGAATTATATTGTACATGTCCTAAAACCTTGATGCTCTGAAGTATATTGATTAGGCCCATGCAGAATTGTGGATTTGCTAGAGATCCAAAGAGCTTTTGCATGTCTTCCTTCAGTAGTCACAATGTACAGTTTCTCAGAGTGAACCTCTTAAAAGCTTTGGTAAGCATGGACATCCATTGCTATCACAGCATGTCATCCCACTGCAGAGTGGAAGCCTGGCAGGAAGGGAGTAGTGTTGGGAAGCTGTAACTGTAGGACATATTGCCCTGGTCAAGGAGAGACCTTCCAGTTTTCACATGTATTTGAGTATAAAGGACAACCTTAGAGACAGGATTATCATTAAACATGGCTGTCGTACAGAAATTGTTGTCTGAAATAGCTCTTCAGTGCTTGCAACTTTGTGGAATGAACACAGTTACTTACTAAACTAAAAATCTACCCTCCTCATTAGCCTGAAAGTATCTAGACTTGTTCATGATAGCTTGGTAGCCTCCTTTAAGTCTCCATAGTTGCTATTGATGTTTTAGAGCTTTCCAGTTCTTTGGGTGGGGATTCTGTGTTGTCCTTTGTTTTCTACTCTATCAAAGGTTTCTCTGTCTTGTTTCAGTGACTTTCTGCTAGAATCTGGAATGCTACCTAAGATTAACATGCGCATTGTTAAATAACTCATTTTACTTAGATAACATTAATTTACTTGGCTTTTAAAGACAGCCATGTTCTAAGGAAAAAAATGTTTACTCTTGCTTTGCCTCATGGAGATCTCTCACACAAGCGCTAAAGAACCATCTTCTAGCTAAGGATGTCATGAAACAACTGACATTTACCTAGTGCTTTGTGATTTACAGAAAGCTGCCCTGTATCATCTCATCTGAGTTTTCACAACAGTCCTGTGAAATAGGCAAATGGGATCTTTGCTGTTTGAAATAGATTAGCACAATTCTCAGATAGAGGTTTAGGGTACCTGCCTTTGATCTTTCAGCCAGCCACTGACCCATGAAAGGTGTCAATCCAACTCACTCAATCTGTTACTCCACATTACCTAGTTGATAGCTTTTCTTCATACCTGGGTTTGGTTTTGGAAATAAAAGGATGGATAGCCAAAATTGAAGGTCTTCAAAACAGTTTCTATCTCAGAAATGTCACAACTTGTATATACTTAATGCTATTTTAGAAAAATTTTGTTACACTGAATTTTGGGTTTTAAATTAGCAGGATAAATTACACAGATAGTGTCAATTATATGGCAGTAGTTTCCTAAGTCCTTTCTTTAATACACAAAGCCTATTTAGTATTGCTGTTTAAATACAAAGATTTAATGAAAACTATGAAAGCAAAAGAAATGTTTTTAAAGAGAAAGTATAAAGTATGGAACAATACAGGTGATACTTTTTTTAAAAAAGGGAAGATAAAGTTTTAAAAGCAAAGAAACCTTCCAGACCTTTCTTTTCATGAGAACAGGTACAATTGGTTTAATTTAGGGGAATGTTTTTATTGAAGTGTTAATCAACTGTTACTAACATTATTCTACCACATGCCATACATTATATTTAAACCATCTTCAATTTTCTTGACTTTGCTTACAAATGAAAAAGTACCCAGAGGATGTGGACCTGTTTACAGGTTGCAGGAGGTGTGAAGACAGCTTTAGCTTCAGTGTTGGTTCAGTATTTAAAGAGCTCTAACTCCGGCCTTACCTTCTCTTCCTTCAGAGCTTCTGGTATGCTGGCTCTTTGACTCTTAGGTTCTGCTCAAGGAAGGTGATGTGTGTGGCAGTGCTCCTCCCTGTTGTAGCATCCTGTATTTGTTTTTGTCATACAACTTAATACAACTGACAATGCTACCATTTTGTGAATTGTCGCCTACCATAGTCCTTTAAGAATGTAGGCAGTGTGAAGATGGTTCTGTTTTGTTTATCAAGTGCCCACTGCTTAAGATAGTGCTTAGAAGACAGAAGGCATTTTAGTTGTTGGAAGAAGATTCAGTGTCTGTGGTGAACAGAAATATTTACCATCCAAGCCATGAATAAGTCTGTTGATTAGAGAAGACAGATGTAGACAAAGCCAGTTTTCAGACTCCTGCCATCCTTTAGTAGCTGCGCTCTTTCCTACACTCTTGTCGTGTTTGTATAGTTTGTCTGCTCTTCTTTCATGAAACACTGAAGTCTCAGCTCCTCTGTGGAAGTTACAGTGTTCTCCTCTATGACAATTATTTTCACCTTCTACAGACCTCATAGATTTATGGATTTTAATTTTGTAGGTTTAGGAAGGCCTTCCCTAAACACCTATCTAAAGTAGTCTATACCTGTTTGTTGCACTGTCTCCATTTAGGTTTCTCTTTTTGTTTAGAGCTATTGTTTGATAACAAAAATATATATTATTCCTTTATATATTGATAATCGCCATTGGAATTTAAGGTCTTTGAAAGTAGGAACTTTGCATTGCTTCCCTCCCAGACTCTTGTTCCTACAACAATGTCCGGGATATGGAACACAGATACTTATAGAATAAAATGTGAGCAAGTCATATCTGTGCTGTCAGTTAAGGTCTGGGTTGATGTCTACATCTGGATCTTACCTCTTCTTCATGTTAAGTAGGTGCTGTAGTGATTCTGGCCAGCTTGTGTGCTCCCTTCTAAAATTGGATAAGTAAAGTCATTCTCATAGAATTATGAAAGTTGAACCTGTGTACCTAACAGTGCAGCGTTTGACTGATCAGTAATTGATTTCTACTATTGTAAAGTTCTCTGTTCCTGTTCAAAGTACATTACATAAATAAGATTATTGTATGAATCTTTAATTTCACTGGGAGTTTCTTGATTTCCTTTGGAATCCCCTAGAATATGTCTATTTGTTTTCCTTTGAAGAGTAAGTTCTTATAATTAAAAATCAGTATACAATATGTAAATATTTTTTGAGAGAGCTAATAATTAACAGCATTGGCAAAGCTGGGAAAACCTTGAGACTGAGAGTATAACTGACTAGGTGCCCAGCAGCATGAGGCCAGTACTGTAAAAAAGGAAGAGAAGGGGATGTCTCAGTACTAAGTCTCCTTAATTCCCAAAGTGCTCTTTTATTCACTGATGCAGATATAAATTGGTTCTGTACAAAATAAGTTTCTAATTTCAAGGTTTGGGGATACCTGGGATCTGTGGGGCTTCGTATTGGGGAAAGAAGACTTGTAACACAATCATTCTTACAAATACTTATAAGTTGTTGAATCCTTTAAGGATATTTTACATGTGAAAAAAAGGACACTTGGGTATTTATATGTTACACAATTAGGTGTTGAGTGAAGGTAAAATTTTAATATATTTCATATATTAAAAGTTTTCCCCAGAAATCCTTTTTAAAATGTTTTATTCATCCAAAATAATTGTACTTCCATCTCTTAATTAGGGAAATATGCAAACCGAAATACTTAAATAAGACCTCAGTACGTCCTGGCCTGAAGAACTGTGGGGATGTTAATTGTATTGGACGGATTCATACATACCTCGAGTTGATAGGAGCAATCAATTTTGGATGTGGTAAAAATAAAAACCCAACAACATCTTTTACTTGGCATTTTTATCCTTATAGCACCCATTAATTTTTATGATTGTTCAAATTCAAATAGTTTTAAGCATATGGAATTCAGAGAGAGAGTATAACATTATAAAATAAGTATATCATTAAGATTTTGATGTTAAAGAGATTTCTGCTAATTAAACTGGTTCCCTTTGAAGATACAATTTTAAAGGAAAGTATTTTGTCTCCATAAGAAATAATTCATCAAAAGAAATCTTTGTCAAGTAAAAGTAAATAATTTCACGAGAAATCAAGAATAGCCTGTTTACAAATATGGGTTAAGATAGCATAACTGTTAAAAAAAGTTTAGATGTTAGGAACTTTATTTGCACATATTCCAAGATCCAACAAAGTCTGATATTTGAAGTATATCTGTTCTAATATATTTTGAATAAGGATTACTCACCCTGTACTGTATTCTGGCTAGAACCTGTATATTTAATTATAATAAAAGCACAAAATATTTTAATGAGACTGGTGAGATGACTCAGTGGCATATGCCCCTGAGCCTGGGACTTGAGTTTGATCACTGGGGTCTACTAGGTAGGAGAGAACCAATTCCCAAAAGTTGTCCTATGACTTCGACATGCATGCACCTACACACGTGTACCCATGCACACACAAGTGCTTTAATAAGTGAGTCTGTCATTCTTGATTTTTCTGATTCAAAGTTGATGAGTATACATTTGTCAGTGAATTCTATCCTGTCATTGAGTTTACATGACAGAGCTCTGAAGAAAGCTGATGGTGACGGGCACAGGTAGTAATGAGGAACCCAAGCCTTCCCTCCCCTGGTTTTGGAGGTGAGCTAAGAGAGGGAACAGAAAGCCTCTGACACAGTCTACCTTAGCATTACTCCTTCATGTAGGTGGCTTTTGTGCCCCAAGCTCTGTGTAGAGACTAGCTTTTTAGGAGACTAAGTTATTTTAGATGCAGCCACAAAGAAGTGACATACTGTTTTCTGTATTAAATTGCCAACATTAGCAAAAAGGGCTAGGTGCTCATTTAGCCAGAAGTTACACACATTACTTATTTTTTAGATAATTGCTTTCATTGAGCATAACAGCACTATTTATTTAAGAACTAAGTGGCACATCAAATATATGATTGTGGGAATCATGGGGTTCAGCTGTAGTCAGTATAGTATAACTTCCTAATTAACAGATTGTACAGAATAATAGATTGTTTTATCTTTCCTAAATTCCAACAGAGCAGGCAATATATAACAGGCCACAACCAGTTGATAAAGTGAGAGTGACCGACAGAAAAGATGCAGAAGCAGCATACCAGCTTGCCTGGCGCCTGCAGTCTATGGTAAGCAGCTGCTCATTGAGTGGTGACTGATAATCAAATTGAGTAGAATCTATGGAATTTAAATGGTCATTGAATGGAAGAACATGTTTTCTCTTGTGTTTCACCGTAGCCATTTAATTCTATACGAGACAGAAACTAAACTAGGAAACCCTTCAAATTAACTGGCAAAGTATGTAAAAACATGTTTTACTACAGTGGTCTTGGACTACTTGGTTTTGATTTATAAACCCAACATGTCAGGTGCTACAGAGACGGCACAATGGTTAAGAGTACTTGTTGCTCTTGCAGAAGACCTAAGTTTGGTTCAGCACCCACATCATGGAGATTACACGTGTTTGTAGCTCCAGTTCCAGAGGATCTAACACGCTCTTCTGGCTTCCTGGGCATCAGGCATGTATGTATGTAGTGCACAGACATACATGTAGGTATAACAGCCTAAACAGGAAAACAAAAGCAAAAAAGCACAGCACCATACACACTAGCTGGGTGTGGTGGCGTGTGCATTTAATCTCGACATTCAAAAGGGAGAAGCAAGCAGATTTCTGTGAGTTTAAATCTCAAGATTATTTTAGCTGTGAACAATTTCTACCTGAATTTCCTGTCTTAAGAAAGGTTATTTTCAAATGGCTCTTTGGATCATGAAAATTACACACCTCTCTTTGGAAGCTGATCCATTTTACACACCTTAGGTACAATGTTTGCAAATCTAGATAAGTCATAACGTCTACACATTTTGTGGCTTTTCAGTGTTTGTATTAATTTGGCACTGGCCTTTCTAAATCTGGAATAAATCTCTTTTTCTATTTTCACTACACATTTTGCTATGTGTTCTTTTCTACCACAGATAAATGGAAACAAATCCATTTTCTTTGTTCTTTGTGATCTTAACATCTTTTGTGTTTTAGCTCCTAAGAGTAATGGAAAGGAACGTAAGAAGGAAATGAAATTAAATACAGAAAATCATTCGTGCCATGCTTTTTAAAGCAGTCCATTGATGCCATCATCTAGGTCTTGACTTGCCAGCTGCTGTTAGTGCCCACAAGAATTTGATTATCTAAGCAGAGAACTGACTGTTACTTATGGCCAATAGAACACAGTTTATTGAGTTGATAATCAGACATTAAAGTACTTAAGTTGTAGAGTTTTAGGTAGTTATTGTTGTGATTTTGTGTGTTCATGTGTTAAATATTTTGCCAGGCTAATTTTGTACATTTGCCTTTATTTTTTTTTTCTTCTTAATGTAGCGAACGAGGAGACGTAGGGTCCGAGATCCATGGGGAAATTGGTGTGATGCAAAAGACTTAGAAGGGCAAACATTTGAGGTAATTTGATGGTAGTTGTGGTTCATCCATGAAACCTTGTTTCATTATTTTAATTCCTGTATATTATGCTGATTTCATTGTTACTGTGTGTATGATCTTTCCCATGTTAGTTTATTGAAAAATTACCATTAACCAAACCAGAGGCAAGTGGTACACTTAACTAGAAGTCTGACTTGTGCTGAGGATTTTGATTCTCAATCTCCACATTGTTTCTTAAGTCAAGATGTGTAGCATGTAGTTATTTAAAAAATAAAAACAAAAAAAAAACCATGCTAAACTGGCTAAGCAATGGGCAGTGGTGGTCTCACCCGCCACCATGGTTCCTGAGGCTAACTTGCCAAGCCTCTAGCACTTCCCTTATCATCCACCCCCCTGTGGCTAGCCTGCAAAAAGCCAGCTACAGCTCACTCTTCCCTTAGCCCCATAAAATGACAACATTAGAGACTTGTAATAACCAGCCAGATTTATAAAGATAAATCTCCAACCCCAAAATGCCCACACAAAGAACACAAAACTCAATTGATATAAATATAAGCTGCACACCTAGATTGGGCAAGTGTACCCTACACTGCTTATTGCCATCAATGAATCTCTAGCTGCTTGCAGCTTCTCCAGACCATGTGGGTCAGCTCCATCTGCTTCTGGTTTGTCCTCCCCTCCCCCCCACCTCCCCCCCCCCACTCCGGCCTCCTGTCTTTGTCTCCCTCTAGTCTGTTTAGTCTGACCCTGTCCTCCCTTTCTCTTCCTGTTTTGCCCAAAAGATCCTATCATATCTTTGCCCTGTCACCTTTATCAACCAATCAAATAGGGGAAATTCTCTACAAAGATGTAGCAGACTGAGCAGTTTGCGCTATGCATTTCATTAAATGTTATTCTTTTGAATGATATTTGATAACCAATTAAAATACTGTTCTGAACATTATGTATATTGAATTATATATATTTAAGTGTTATTTCTACTAACAGAAGTTGGGACTCTGATAGGAAACAGGCAAGTATGTCTATACACATGCACACAGATGATCACATATAAAATTTGTTGTAAATAATTAGTATAATAGAGTATAGTAGAGTAGATAAAAAGTATTTATTAGCTTTGTTATCTCAGGTAGCTACTTAACTGTACTAAATCTTAAATTTTAATTTATGAAGTAAGGATGATATCCCTCTGAAAGGATTTTAAAAGAACTGAGATGAAGTATGTTAAGATCCTAGTATTAGACATTCAGTCAAGCTGCTCAGATGAGGTACTCAATAAATGTTCCCTTTCTCATGCCCCTACCTGCCCCTACCTTACACCTGGACTCTTGTTGGCATAATAGTAAGTAATATATGACTGCTTCCATAAGGTTGGTCTAAGATTATGAGGTACTCCCAAAGAGTAATGAGGAAAGAGTTCACAAAAAGTGAGATGTTTGAACCAAAGGATCAGGAGAAGAATCATCTCAAAATGTAGATGGAAGCATTCTAGGCTGAGGGAGTTGCCCAAGCAAAGGTACAGATATAGGAAAATACTAAAAGGTGCATAGTATGTTTAATTAGGGAATAGGCGTGACTAGATTATGAACATTAGCATATGTAACTTCACAGCACACCATGGCACTATTATTACTGCTGTTATTATATGCTTCATAAAGATGTGGAAACTGAAGTGTGAAGGCTCCAGAGCTCAGTGAAGGTCTCTCAGCTAATGATGTAGTAGAACTGTACGTTTTTGCTCCAGAATTTTATGATGTTGAGGACCTCAGTTCATGGTGCCAGAGATCAAACCAGGGCCTTGTGCATGCTGGGCATGAATGCTTCACCACGGAGCTACCTCCTTAGCCCGTGGAGTCTGCATGCTTGATTATCAATTACACTGTTATGTCTGAGTTATGAAGGAAACTAGAAATGAGAAATGATAGACTTGAAGGTTTTTGAAACTTGACTGCTACCATTCACTGAAATGAGCAAGTCAGAAGAAGCAAATTTTCCTTTTGATGGGACTATATAATTTGATATAATTTTAGAAGTTATTGCCCAGTATTTATTAGTAGCAAGCAAACAATGCATACCAACTTGGTTGGTCTTGTTCTTACATGTCCTTAACTGTTGTAGTTATTCTGAGTGGCTGATAAACTCTTTGGTTGGCTGTTTTAGCATCTGACTGTGGAGGAGTTGGCAAGAAGAGAAGAGGAGGAAAAGTGCAAACCTATTAAATTTTCAAAAGCTTCAAAACTTCCAAAAAGGTACAATGTTATGTTATATAATGTATTTTCTTAACTTACCACACATGGTTAGAAAATACATGAAAAAATGTCCAGTAGCTGCATTAGATACTTCCTGTAAGTTGTATCCAGGAAAATCGTTTTTTTCTTTATCCCGTGTGTGTGTGTGTGTGTGTGTGTGTGTGTGTGTGTGTGTGTGTGAGAGAGAGAGAGAAAGAGAGAGAGAGAGAGAGAGAGAGAGAGAGAGAGAGAGAGAGAGAGAGAGAAGAGGAGAGAAGAGAGATCCTGACTCTGTATGCGAGCCTGAGGTTGATGTCAAGAGTGTCCTCTGTTACTCTCACCCCTTATTTACTGAGGCATGGACTCTATCAGAACTGTACCTTTCCGTGTGGTGATCTTGCGAGTCAGCTTGACTGGAATCACAGTTGAGCTACTGTGCTCACCCAGTATTTACATGGGCTTCTGGGACTCCAAACTCAAGCTCTCTTGCTTACAAGACAAGCATTTAACCACCGGACCATTCTCTTAGCGTTGCTGATTACATTTTGAAATTTTTTAAAAAATTATTTTATTTCACTGATAATCAGTTTGGGAAAATTTGAGCTAGTACTTCAAAGTTCTGGCACATTGAATGTTGGGGATTATTACCTAGAGGACCTGTGTATAATAGGAGTCATTCAACCCTAGACATGATCAAATAGTCTCATTTTCTAGTTGAATTGTGACAAGTTATTGTGAAGTTTGTTGTTTTTAATGTGATACAGTAAGCTGAAATTTATGGAGTGGCAAAGAAACATTGTATTTAGTCATGCTGCTTAGTATAGAAATTGTGATTTAAGCCCAGGCTTAGAAAGGCCCAGGAGTCCTTAGACCTGGTACTATAATTCTATTACCTCTTCAAAAGGGAAATTTAACCTTACCCTGTGGGCAAAATAGACTGAGTATTTAAAAAAAATTTTTTTAATAAGCCTAGACTCCTTCTAATATTTAAACATTTAGTAATCTGGATCTAAATGTGAGACTTAGATTTATTGTGATTTTTAAATTATTCTGTGTTGCCAGGAACCTGTTAAATCAATGCATTGTTTTCTCAACTTTGTGCTTTTAGCATTAATTGATTGATTGATTGATTGATTGATTGATTGATTGATTGATTGATCAGCTTTGTGCTTTTGGCATTGATTGATTGATCGATCGATTGATTGATTGATTTAGCAATTTAGCATTTCAATGAAGGTACTATTTCTCTTATTGGTCACCAAATAAAAAGGTCTGCTGGAATAAACCTTGGAAATCATTGTTTAGTCATCTAATATACTTTAATACAGTTTCATACACAAATCATATATATCTTGCCTAAAACTCATATTTAAAATTTGTAGTATCTTATTTACAATAGAGCATTCCCACTAAAAATGTCTGTGTACTTTACTTGTATTGTTTATTTTTCATGACTCATTAATGCTTTTCTAGACTTTGACTGGTATTCAGTGTCTGATGCCTCTGCTTCCAATATTTACTTTTGTGTCCATTAAGGGTCTCTCTAGCTCTCTGACCCTCCATCTTCCAGAGCCCTCCAGGAAACAACAGCCTGTTCCTCTCTGCAGGTTAAATTCAGAGACATTCTTCAGTCTGTTCGCTCCTCAGCATTTACACATTCCCACTCCATCTCAGTCTGCATTGTCATTTTTTGTTTGGTTTTATTTATTTTTATGTGTTTGGCTGTTTGACCTACATATGTGTAAGTGCATGTCTGATAGCCTTGGCAGCTATAAGAATCTGTTGGATCCCTGGAACTGGAGTTACAGATGGTTGTGAGGGACGGTGTGGGTACTAACAATCAAACCTTGGTCTTCTGGAAGAGCATCCATTCCTCTTAACCTCCAAGCCATTTCTCCAGCCCATAAACCTTGTGGGGGGCCAGAGGGGGTGCCATTTTGTGTTTTTGGTTTTTATACAGAATCTGATATGTTCCAAAGTGGCTCCAAATTTGATATGTAGCTGAGGATGACCTTAAAGTACTGATCTTCCTGCTACTGCCTCCCAAATGCAAGGAATACAAGCTCACCAACTTTTAAATTAATTTAAAGATAGATCTATCTATCTATCTATCTATCTATCTATCTATCTATCTATCTATCTATCTATCTACCTACCTTTCGTTCGTTCGTCCTTCCTTCCTTCCTTCCTTCCTTCCTTCCTTCCTTCCTTCCTTCCTTCCTTCCTTCCTTCCTTCCTTCCTTCCTTTCTTTCTTTCTTTCTTTCTTTCTTTCTTTCTTTCTTTCTTTCTTTCTTTCTTTCTTTCTTTTAAATTTCTTTATGTTTTGAGCCCTGGGGCAGAAGCCTAATAAAGCAAAGTACCCTCACAGACTCTGTTGTCAGTTAGGAATTCAACATGCTACTCCAAGTTGTCTTAGAAGAAACATTTCTGATTGATTTTCTTTCTGTAAACATTGTTTCGATACCTGTAGGTAAGGTTCAGTTCCCAGCACCCACATGGTGTTCTTTACTCCAGCTCCAGGAAATCTGACTTTCTCTTCAAACTGTCCTGCACACCAGGCACATACAATCTTATATATCTGCGTTCAGGCAAAAACACTGATAAATCTAAAAAATTAATAAAGTTTAAAAATTGTTCTGCTATATCCCTTAAAACTTAATTTTTAGTTGTCAAACATTAGTTTCTGGTTCCATACATGCTTTTAAATCTAGCCTTGCTTAGATTCTCCTCGCCATTTCTTTGCATTTTTAAATAATATAGGGCTTTCTGTTTACATTAGTTTGTTTAGCAGACTTGTTACTCCATAATTTAAAAAGTATTTAGTGAATCTCCATTGTAGTGGATCTATTATGATAGTGTTGGTGTGTGCATATCTTTTCTCTTGAGATAGCCTCAATATGTATCCCTGGTTGGCCTAGAGTTCACTGTGTAGACCAGGATAGCCTCTGCTCCTGAATAGTGGGATTAAAGGCATACTTTGTAACACTCAACCTCTGGCCAGCTTTTTTGAGAAACTTCTTACTTGAACTTTCTGTTGGGTTTCATGTGGGGTAAATAGTGGTGTTAATATCTGTAAGCTGAAGAGCTGTGTCTGTTTATCATGAACCTTTGGTTGCTTAAAAAAAAAATGAATTTCCTGCTTTCTGTCAGATCTAAAAGCACGTGTAACTCCTTGTAAGGGATTCTCCTGGTCTAATATTTTTTCTTTCAGGCAAAAGCTTGGATTTATATTATTGCTAATTTTTCAAATTAGTGATTAATACTTTTTCTCAGTCTCCTTCAGACTAAATTAATTTTTTTTCTTTTTCAGCTCACTTGATCCTTTCCAACTGATACCTTGTAATTTTTTCAGTGAAGAAAAGCAGGTACTTATTATCAATGACTGCTTATAAATAATGCCCCAATTGGATGGGAAATGCTTCCCTTTGTGTGTGTGTGAGTCATGTATATAAATAAATTGGATGTGGCAGGGTATATTAAGGATCTGGTAAATGAGTCAGGCAGTAAATGAGAGGAAAGAGAGTAGTTTACTGCTGGGGCTTTGAAGCTTAGGTGTTTTGAAGTCTAGTTTGTGTTGAACTTTGATGAATGGTGAGACCTTGGTGGGTGGGTAAGGAGAAGAGATGGATATACCTATCAGAGAAAACAAATCTCTGTTTTTATGCTTTCTTTCTCTTCTTTTTATATTTCAGGAGCCATTTCAGGTGAAAGTAGCTTCGGAAGCACTTTTAATAATGGATCTGGTAAGGATAACCTATTGCGCTTTACTTATTCCCAATTTTTGTTCTTGTTTTTTTTTTTTTGTAGACATAAGAGAAAGTGTAAGACATATATTTCAGATTTTAACTATTCTCTTTACAAGGAATTGAAATTTTCTTTTGAAGGAAGGCCAGACAATTGCCTGTTTCCATAGTTGAGAAAAAAATGAATTGATGTGAGTTTTGCCGACTGACTACCATTATTAACCACTTACATTTTGTAATAACCAGTGTCTGCTGTCTGGTAGATGACCAGAATTCTACCATGTCTGAATACAGAAGCCCCTTGTTTGTACTCAGTACCTGCAGACAGACACCTCTACCAATTGTGTGTGCTAGTGTTGGTTTTCTACAGGAGGTTCTATAGTGATTTAGTTGTGTCCCTAGAATGCACATGGTGTCTTCCTTTTTAAGTAAACAGGCTCCATCTTCCATTGTGTGGTTCCAAGCCTCCTAGGCAACAGGAAGGACCTGAAATCTACCCCCACTGCAGCTCCTTGCAGTGCCTCTCCTTCAGAGTAGTATAGTCACTGCACTGACAGCATTGTTCCATGAGAATGAGGTGGATTGTGACTTGGTAATTGTATTTGTGGATGTTGTCTGAGTTTGCCCTCATGTTTCCTTTAGCACGCCCATGTGTCTATGGCAGAGGTGATTGGGCTTTTAGGAGGAAGATACTCAGAGGCTGATAAGATCCTTGAAGTAAGTCTTCTTTTTAAAACATTTCAATTATAGCTGCTATGCCAAATATTTTATAGAATTCAGAAAATACTGATTTATATCTTTATGTGTGAGAGTATGCACGTATAGAAAGTTATATATTCAGAAATGACAACATTCCATATACTGAGTGAGTATCTGTTTTCTATCAAGAGGGAAAGAATTCTGCCAGCCTTAGCTACACACTACCTTCACCAGAGAAAGCTACAACTAAGGGCAGGAATATATACTAGACTTGTGGGTAAAAACTGGTATTCATCATTTGCTGGAATTATTTTCATATGTAATAGGAATTGTTGAAAATGCAAAACTTAGGCATTATGGTGCAACCTGGAAAACTAACCATTATCATGCCTTTTAGATTAGAAAAGTGCTAACTAAATTCCTAGCCTACAGTTGCACTTTTGGAGTTTAATTTATTTGGTAAATAATACAATTGATTTCACAATAATCATGTAAGAACAATCTTTCACAGGTCTGTGCAGCAGAACCATGTAACAGTCTGAGTACAGGACTTCAATGTGAGATGGATCCTGTATCACAAACACAGGCTTCAGAAACCTTGGCTCTTAGAGGCTACAGTGTTATTGGGTGGTACCATTCTCATCCTGCATTTGATCCTAATCCGTCTTTACGAGATATTGACACACAAGCCAAATACCAGGTGTGTTTGTAGTGTTACATAACCTACATTTTGTAAATATCCTCTTGTTGATTTCTATGGAATAACATTATTATCATTAGCTTTACTATTCTAACATTCTTTGCTTCTGCAGTTTTAAAATAATTTGCTTTTTTTCCATGAAATTACATTAGTAAGTATTTGAAAGGTCAGCAGTTAAATATAAACAGGTTTTGATGTTGTTGTTTTGGTTTAGACAAGCTTCTAGAGCCTTTAAAAAACTAACAATATGCAATAGGACAGGACTTGTAACTGTAGTAGCTGAAAGCATTGATACCTCTCTTGGAAAAAAAAAAGTTTTATTTTTATTCAATTTTATGATTAATGTCTATTTTCTATGTAGGTAGCTATTTGTAAGTTATTGCCATGTTAATAAGAATTATAGTCAAAACCATCAACCAAGGGGTATATACATGGTTCCAGCCAAAAATGTGGCAGAGGAATGCCTTATTGGGCATCAGTGGGAGGAGTGGTCCTTGGTCCAGTGAAAGCTCCATAGATGCCCCAACAAAGTGAAATCAAGGGGGCAGGAGGTGGGAATGGGTCAGGTAGAGGGGCATATACTTGGAGGCAGGGGGTGGGAGGAGGGGTTGGGGGTTTTGGGGAGGGGGGAAACCGGGAAAGGTTTTAGCATTTGAAATGTAACTGAAGATTATATTTAATAAAAAAAAAGAATTATAGTCAAATGTAAACACATTTGTAGTATTTGTTTCATTTGGTTTGACAATGGCTATTACTCTGTGGCCCTTCGATAGTTTGGAATGTGTGGTAATTCTCCATTCTATCTTGGCCTCTTGACTACTGAGATAGATATATACCAACATACCAAAATAATATATGTGAGACCTTTGGCTGCCTTTTGTTTTTAACTTTGTATGTATGTGTGTTTAGGGGAGGTGCACACTCCTATGTGCTTACACATGAGCCAGAGGAGAACATTCAGTGTCCTGTCACTTTCCATGTTATTCCCTTGAGATGGGATTTCTCACTGAACCTGTAGCCAGGCTGATACTCATCAGTGCCCTGTCTCCCCATCTCCCTCTTACATGTGCATATAACTCTTTACACCAGGTTTATTATATGCATTCTGCATAGGTGAGTCCTGCTCCAGCTTGTATAGCAGCTACAAGCCATTTTCCGAACCATGCTGCATGTAGTTTTTAAAGGATCATTTCTGACGAAAAGCAAGGACTTTGGGCCTGAAAATAATACTTGAGACATTTCATTGGGTTGCTGCTGTTTTGGTGGGAACATTTTTTGTTTTCTTTTCTCCCATTAGCTGTGTAGAGCACTGATAGTTGAAATTATACTTTTCTTATCATTGCAGAGTTACTTCTCCAGAGGAGGAGCAAAATTCATTGGAATGATTGTTAGTCCGTATAATCGAAGTAATCCTTTACCATATTCCCAGATTACCTGCTTGGTTATAAGTAAAGAAGTTAGCCCTGATGGTACCTATCGTAAGTTGTCAACAATAATAAGTTCTTGCTATCCCTATCCTCAAATGAAAGAACTTAGAACTTTAAACTATTTAATGAGATAGATTGTGAATCAACCAAGGACTTGATGGATGCCCCCTAGTTAAATCAGCCTCTTTCTTTTCTTTCCAGTGTTACCATGGCCTTAAATAAAAGGGAAAAATGTAGAACAATGTTATGTTAGAGCAGGCAGAGTATATGCTGAGCATTGGAGGCATTGTGTAACAAAAGCTGTCCATTCTGAGCACTGAAGACACTGCATGCATAGGCAGTGTATACATACTGGGAACTGGAGACATTGTCGTACATAAAACATAGTTCTCAGATCTTGAAGATATTCTCATAAGTGCATTCTTGCTTTCCCTGCTGTGCCATGTAAATAAAGAAAAAACAAAACCATAACCCCAGCTTTCTATCCCCTCCCAGAATATTAGGCCTCCCAAAGACAGACTGACTTCAGATTTCCTAAGTCCCAACTGTCTTTAGAAAGAATTAGTTTGACATAGCCTGTTACCCAACTTGGTTTCTATGGGATGTGTGTCTCCTATATGTTTCCTTGTGGTTGTCCTGGTCAGCTCTGTTTACATAGGAATTAATACAGCAGACTAAGAAAGGCAGGGAGGGAACTTTGATGGAAAGGAAGTAGTTGGAGACTGAGAGTTCTCTGTGTGTGGTTGTGCGTGATAGGCACTTGCAGTGTTCCCATCCCATTGAATCAGGACATCTTTGTCACTACATGCTGTACTGTACTCTCTTTTCTAACCAGCATCTTCACAGAGCCTGGTATACAGTGATTCTAAATGAATGTTTGCTTAATAATTAATTTCTCTTTATCCTTAATCTTCTTTAGTATCCTATACTTCATAAAGTCTTTTCAATCTTGTTGACTGCTAATATATCTTTTTTTATATATATATATAAGTCTATGCAATGTTTTTCTGCCTTTGTCTCTTAATGCAATTTACTTATTGTTTTTGTATTGCTAGTACCAACTAGTCAGCACTGAATTTTTTTATTAGATTTTTTCTGTATTTACATTTCAGATGTTATCCCCCTTCCTCATTTCCTCTCCAAAAACCCCCATTCCATCCCCACTCCCCACCCCACTCCGGATTAACCAACCCACCCACTCCCCCTTCTCTGTCCTGGCATTCCCCTAAACTGGGACATCAAGCCTTCACAGGGCCAAGGGCCTCTCCTTCCATTGATGACCAACAAGGCCATTCTCTACTACATATGCGGCTGGAGCCATGGGTCCCTCCATGTGTACTCTTTGGTTGGTGGTTTAGTCCCTGGAGCTCTGGGGGTACTGGTTGGTTCTTATTGTTGTTCCTCCTATGGGGCTTCAAACCCCTTCAGCTCCTTGGGTCCTTTCTCTAACTCCTCCACTGGGGACTCTGTGCTCAGTCCAATGGTTGGCTGAGAGCGTCGACATCTGTATTTGTCAGGCACTGTCAGAGCCTCTCAGGAGACAGCAATATCAGGCTCCTGTCAGCAAGAACTTGTTGGCATCCACAATAGTGTCTGGGTTTTCTAACTGCATATGGGATAGATCCCTAGGATGGGCAGTCTCTGGATGTTCTTTACCTCAGTCTCTGTTCCACACTTTGTCTCTGTATCTCCTCCTCTGGGTATTTTGTTCTCCCTTCTAAGAAGGACCAAAGTATCCATACTTTGGATTTCCTTCTTCTTGAACTTATTTTTGATCTGTGAATTGTATCTTGGGTATTCGGAGCTTCTGGACTTATCAGTGAGTGCATACCATGTGTGTTCATTTGTGATTGGGATACCTCACTCAGGATGATATTTTCTAGTTCCATCCATTTGTGTAAGAATTTCATGAATTCATTGTTTTTAATACCTGAGTAGTATTCCATTGTGTAAATGTTCCACATTTTCTGTAGCCATTCCTCTGTTGAGAGACATCTGGGTTCTTTCCAGTTTCTGGCTATTATAAAAAAGGCTGCTATAAACATAGTGGAGCATGTGTCCTTATTACATGCTGGAGAATCCTCTGGGTATATGCCAAGGAGTGATATAGCTGGGTCCTCTGGTAGTACTATGTTTAATTTTCTGAGGAACTGTCAGACTGATTTCCAGAGTGGTTGTACAAGTTTGCAATCCCACCAGCAGTGGAGGAGTGTTCCTCTTTCTCCACATCCTCTCCAGCATCTGCTGTCACCTGAGTTTTTCATCTCAGCTATTCTGACTGGTGTGAGGTGGGATCTCAGTGTTGTTTTGATTTGCATTTCCCTAATGACTAAGGATGTTGAACATTTCTTTAGGTGTTTCTCAACCATTCAATATTCCTCAGTTGAAAATTCCTTGTTTAGCTCTCTACCCATTTTTAATAGAGTTATTTGGTTCTCTGGAGTCTAACTTCTTGAGTTCTTTGTATATATTGGATATTAGCCCTCTGTCAGATGTACAGTTGGTAAAGATCTTTTCCCAAATTTTTTGGTTGCCATTTAGTCCTATTGACAGTGTCCTTTGCCTTACAGAAACTTTGCAATTTTATAAGGTCCCATTTGTCAATCCTTGATCTTAGACCATAAGCTATTTGTGTTCTGTTCAGGAAATTTTCCTCTGTGCCCGTGTGCTCAAGACTCTTCTCTATGTTCTTTTCTGTTCGTTTCAGTGTGTCTGGTTTTATATGGAAGTCCTTGATCTACTTGGACTTGAGCTTTGTACAAGGAGATAAGAATGGATCGATTTCCATTCTTCTTCATTCTAACTGCCAATTGAACCAGCAGCATTTGTTGAAAAGACTTTTTTTTTTCCACTGGATGGTTTTAGCTCCTTTGTCAAAACTCAAGTGACCATAGGTGTTTGGGTTCATTTCTGGGTCTTCAACTCCATTCCATTGATCTACCTGCCTCTCACTGTACCAATACACTATTGCACTGTAGTACTGCTTGAGGTCTGGGATATTCCCCCCAGAAGTTCTTTTATTGTTGAGAATAGTTTTAACTATCCTGGGTTTTTTGTTATTCCAGATGAATTTAAGAATTGTTCTTTCTAACTCTGTGAAGAATTATGTTGGAATTTTGATGGGGATTGCATTGAATCTATAGCTTGCTCTTGGCAAGATGACCACTTTTACTATATTAATCCTGCCAATCCACGAGCATGTGAGATCTTTCCATCTTCTGAGATCTTCTTCGATTTCTTTCTTCAGAGACTTGAAGTTCTTGTCATATAGATCTTTCAGGTGTTTGGTTTGAGTCACACCAAGATACTTTATATTGTTTGTGACTATTTTGAAGGGTGTCGTTTCCCTAATTTCTTTCTCAATCTGTTTATCCTTTGAGTATAGGAATGCTACTGATTTGTTTGAGTTAATTTCACATCCGGCCACTTTGCTGAAGTTGTTTATCAGCTGTATGAGATCTGTGGTGGAATTTTTGGGGTTGCTTAACTATACTATCATATCATCTACAAATAGTGATAGTTTGACTTCTTCCTTTCCAATTTGTACCCCTTTGACCTCCTTTTGTTGTCTAATTGCTCTAGCTAGAACTTCAAGTACTATATTGAATAGATATGGAGAGACAGGGCAGCCTTGTCTAGTCCCTGATTTTAGTGCGATTGCTTCAAGTTTCTCTCCATTTAGTTTGATGTTGGCTACTGGTTTCCTGTATATTGCTTTTTGTTATGTTTAGCTATGAGCCTTGAATTCCTGGTCTTTCCAAGACTTTTTTTTTTTTTATATTTATTTTATTTTTTTTTTTAATTTACATTCCAAATCACTTCCCCTTTCCCGTTTCCTCCCTCCCCGAAAGTCCCATAAGCCCCCTTCCCTCCCTCTTTTCTCCATTCAACCCCCTCTCGTTACTCTGTCCTGGCGTTCCCCTACATCTAGTCTTTCCAGGACCAGGGGTCTCTCCTACCATCTTTTTAGAAATCTATTGATATGCGGATTGTGTCTAGGGTATTCCGAGATTCTGGGTCAATATCCCCTTATCAGTGACTGCATACCATGTGTGTTCTTTTGTGATTGGGTTACCTCACTAAGGATGATATTTTCAAGATCTGACCATTTGCCTAGGAATTTCGTGAATTCATTGTTTTTAATTGCAGAGTAGTATTCCATTGTGTAGATATACCACATCTTCTGAATCCATTCCTCCGTTGAGGGACATCTGGGTTCTTTCCAGCTTCTGGCTATTATAAATAAGGCTGCTATGAACATAGTGGAGCATGTGTCCTTATTGCATGCAGGTAAAGTCTCTGGGTATATGCCCAGGAGTGGTATAGCCGGATCCTCCGGGAGTGTCATGCCCAGTTTTCTGAGGAACCGCCAGACTGCTTTCCAGAGTGGTTGTACCAGCTTGCAATTCCACCAGCAGTGGAGGAGTGTTCCTCTTTCTCCACATCCTCGCCAACAACTGCTGTCTCCTGTGTTTTTGATCTTAGCCATCCTGACTGGTGTGAGATGGAATCTCAGGGTTGTTTTGATTTGCATTTCCCTAATGACTAAGGATGATGAACATCTCTTTAGGTGCTTCTCAGCCATTAGATATTCTTCAGGTGAGAACTCTTTGTGTAGCTCTGTACCCCATTTTTTAATAGGGTTATTTGCCTCTCTGAAGTTTAACTTCTTGAGTTCTTTGTATATCTTGGATATTAGCCCTCTGTCAGATGTAAGGTTGGTAAAGATCATTTCCCAGTTAGTTGGTTGCCGCTTTGTCTTTTTGACGGTGTCTTTTGCCTTGCAAAAACTTTGTAATTTAATGAGGTCCCATTTGTCTATTCTTGATCTTAGAGCATAAGCTATTGGAGTTCTGTTCAGGAAATTCTCCCCTGTGCCCATATGTTCAAGGTTCTTCCCTAGTTTCCCTTCTATTAGTTTCAGTGTGTCTGGTTTTATGTGGAGATCTTTGATCCACTTAGAATTGAGCTTAGTGCAAGGAGATAAGGATGGGTCAATTTGCATTCTTCTGCATGTTGACCTCCAGCTGAGCCAGCACCATTTGTTGAAAAGGCTATCTTTTTTCCACTGGATGGTTTTAGCTCCTTTGTCAAAGATCAAGTGACCATAGGAGTGTGGATTCATTTCTGGGTCTTCAATTCTGTTCCATTGATCTACATGTCTGTTACTGTACCAATACCATGCAGTTTTTAACACTATTGCTCTGTAGTACAGCTTGAGGTCCGGGATACTGATTCCCCCAGAGGTTCTTTTACTCTTGAGAATAGTTTTAGCTATTCTGGGTTTTCTGTTATTCCAGATGAATTTTTGAATTGCTCTTTCTAACTCTATGAAGAATTGAGTTGGGATTTTGATGGGGATTGCATTGAATCTGTGTATTACTTTTGGTAAGATGCTCATTTTTACTATATTAATCCTGCCAATCCATGAGCATGGCAGATTTTTCCATCTTCTGAGGTCTTCTTCAATTTCTTTCTTCAGAGACTTGAAGTTCTTGTCATACAGATCTTTCACAAGAAGTCAAACTATCACTATTTGCAGACGATATGATAGTATACTTAAGCGACCCAAAGAACTCCACCAGAGAACTCCTACAGCTGATAAACGACTTCAGCAAAGTGGCCGGATATAAAATCAACTCAAGCAAGTCAGAAGCCTTCCTATACTCAAAGGATAAGCAGGCTGAGAAAGAAGTAAGAGAAATAATACCCTTCACGATAGCCACAAACCATATTAATTATCTTGGCGTGACTCTAACCAAACAAGTGAAAGATCTGTATGACAAGAACTTCAAGTCTCTGAAGAAAGAAATTGAAGAAGACCTTTCCAAGACTTTTAACATGAAAGTATGGGGAATTTTGTCAAATGCTTTTTCAGCATCTAATGAAATGATCATGTGGTTTTTCTCTTTGAGTTTGTTTATGTAGTGGATTACATTGATGAATTTACGTATATTGAGCCATCCCTGCATCCCTGGGATGAAGCCTACTTGATAGTGGTGAATGATCGTTTTGATGTGTTCTTGGATTCGGTTGGCAAAAATTTTATTGCCTATTTTTGCATCGATATTCATAAGGGAAATTGGTCTGTGAAGTTTTCTTTCTTTGTTGGATCTTTGTGTGGTTTTGGTATCAGTGTAATTATGGCTTCATAGAACGAGTTGGGTAGTGTTACTTCTGTTTTTATTTTGTGGAATAGTTTGAAGAGTGTTAGGTCTTCTTTGAAGGTCTGATAGAATTCTGCACTAAAACCATGTGGTTCTGTGCTTTCTTTAGTGGAGAGACTTTCAATGACCGCTCCTATTTCTTTAGGGGTTATGGGACTGTTTAGATAGATGGTCTTTCTGATCCTGATTTAACTTTGGTATCTGTCCAGAAAATTGTCTATTTCATCCAGATTTTCCAGTTGTGTTGAGTATAGGCTTTTGTAGTAGGATCTGATGTTTTTTTGAATTTCCTCAGTTTCTGTTTTTCTCCCTTTTCATTTCTGATTTTGTTAATTTGGATACTGTCTCTGTGCCCTCTGGTTAGTCTGGCTAAGGGTTTATCTATTTTATTGATATTATCAAAGAACCAGCTCCTGGTTTTGTTGATTTTTTTGTATAGTTCTTTTTGTTTCTACCTGAGTTTGATGATTTCCTGCAGTCTACTTCTCTTGGGTATATTAGCTTCTTTCTGTTCTTGGGCTTTCAGGTGTGTTGTTAAGCTGCTTGTGTATGCTCTTCCCAATTTCTTTTTGAAGGCACTCAGTGCTATGAGTTTTCCTCTTAGCACTGGTTTCATTGTGTTCCATAAGTTTGGGTATGTTGTGGCTTCATTTTCATTAAATTCTAAAAGTCTTTGATTACTTTCCTTATTTCTTCCTTGACCAAGTTATTATTGAATAGAGCATTGTTCAACTTCCATGTGTATGTGGACTTTTGTTGTTTTTATTGCTATTGAAGACCACCCTTACTCCATAGTGATCTGATAGGAGGCATGGAATTAGTTCGATTTTTTTTTTTTTTTTTGTATCTGTTGAGGTCTGTTTTGTGACCAATTATATGGTCGATTTTGGAGAAGGTGCCATGAGGTGCTGAGAAGAACATATATTCTTTTGATTTAGGATGAAATGTTCTATACATATCTGTTATATCCATTTGGTCCATAACTTCTGTTAGTTGATTGTGTCTCTGTTTATTTCTTGTTTCCCTGATCTGTCCATTGATGAGAGTGGGGTGTTGAAGTCACCCACAATTATTGTGTGAGGTACAATGTGTGCTTTGAGCTTTAGTAAAGTTTTTTTTACAAATGTGGGTACCCTTTCATTTGGAGCATAGATCTTCAGAATTTAGAGTTCTTCTTGGTAGATTTTTCCTTTGATGAGTATGAAGTGTCCTTCCGTGTCTTTTTTGATGACTTTTGGTTGAAAGTCAATTTTATCAGATATTAGAATGGCTACTCCAGCTTGTTTCCTGGGACCATTTGCTTGGAAAATTGTTTTCCAGCTTTTTACTTTGAGGTAGTGTTTGTCTTTGACACTGAAGTGCATTTCCTGTATGCAGCAAAAAGCTGGGTCCTGTTTACATATCCAGTCTGCTAGTCTATGTCTTTTTATTGGGGAATTGAGTCCATTGATGTTAAGAGATAATAAAGAATAGTGACTGTTGCTTCCTATTATTTCTGATGTTATTTTCATGTTTATGTGGTTATCTTCTTTTGGGTTTGTTGAAAGATTACTTTCTTGCTTTTTCTAGGGTGTAGTTTCACTCCTTTATTTTTTTATTTTATTTTATTTTATTTATTTATTTATTTCATTTTCCATCTATTATTCTTTGTAGGGCTATCTTGGTTTCTCCATCTGTGGTGATTTAGAGTTTTGCTGGGTATAGTAGTCTGGGCTGGCATTTGTGTTCTCTTAGATTCTGTATGACATCTGCCCAGGATCTTCTAGCTTTCATCGACTCAGGTGAGAAGTCTGGTATAATTCTGATAGGTTTGCCTTTATATGTTACTTGACCTTTTTCCCTTACTGCTTTTAATATTTCTTTGTTTAGTGCATTTGGTGTTTTGATTATTATATGACAGGAGGAATTTCTGTTCTGCTCCAGTCTGTATGGAGTTCTGAAGGCTTCTTGTATGTTTGTGGTATCTTTCTCTTCAGGTTAGGGAAGTTTTCTTCTATAATTTTGTTGAAGCTATTTACTGTCCCTTTAAGTTGTAAATCTTCGCTGTCTTCTATACCTATAATCCTTAGGCTTGGTCTTCTCATTGTGTCCTGGATTTCCTGGATATTTTGGGTTACAAGATTTTTGCATTTTCTTTGACTGATGAGTCAGTGTTTTCTATGGCATCTTCAGCATCTGAGATTCTTTCTTCTATCTCTTGTATTCTGTTGTTGATGCTTGCATCTGTGACTCCTGATTTCTTTCCAAGGTTTTCTATCTCCAGATTTTTCTCTCTTTTTGATTTCTTTATTGTTTCTACTTCCATTTGTAGTTCCTGGATGGTTTTGTTCAGTTCCTCCACTTGCTTGTTTGTGTTTTCCTGTAATTCTTTAAGGGATTTTTCTGTTTCCTTTTTAAGGGCTTCTACCTGTTGACCCATGTCCTCCTGTGTTTCTTTAAGGGAGTTATTTATGTCCTTCTTGAAATCCTCTATCAGCATCATGAGATGTGATTGTAAATCCAGTTCTTGCTTTTCCAGTGTGTTTCGCTATCCAGGACTTGCTGTTGTGGGAGAACTGGATTTGAATCGTGCCATGTTGCCTTGGTTTCTGTTGGTAATGTTCTTGCATATGCCTTTTGCCATCTGGTTATCTCTGATGTTAGCTGGTCTTACCGTCTCTGACTGTAGCTTATCTATCCTGCAAGCCTCTGTATCTTTGCTCCTGGGAGTCCTGTTCTCTTTGTGCACACAGGTATGTAGGTACTCCTAAGAGACCAGCTCTCTTGTGGTGGTATTTGTGTATGTAGCTCTGTGGCCCACGATCAGATCTGGGTGCAGACTGAAATTGGAAGACTCCTGTCCCAGGCTGCTCCTAGGCTCTTGTGTCCTCAAGGTTTTGGGCTGGTTCTTCTGAGCAGCAGGAGTGGTCCTTCCTGTGCTGTCTGGCTTCTCCATACTCCTGGGTGGCCTCACCTATCTCCCTACTCCACCTGGTTATGGTTCTCTGTGGCCGAGGATAGTCTCCAGTGGAGACAGAAACCAGAAGGCTCCCTACTGAGGGTTCCGAATGGGTTCTTCTGAGCAGCAGGGGTGGTCCTATCTGTGCTGTCAGGCCTCTCTGCACTCCTGGGTGGTTCACCACCTCCCTGGGCCACCTGGATATGGAACGCCGTGTTGAGTCACTTGCTTTGCATTTTTTGGAACCCATCTGGCACAAGAGTTCAGGTTGTCTAGAAACTTTGAGATGACTGTACTTCCCTATTTCTAACCCAGGTTATACTTTAGAATGTCTCTAATAGCTAAGCATTTTTGTGAACTTTGATCAGTTACAAAGTATACTTAGTGATTAGTTTTCTAATATCTTGGTGCATAAATATTCTGAATAAAAGGTAGTCTGTACTTATAATCTCATTTGCTTCTGATGCTTCTGTTAATGGGGAACAAAATTACCTTGCTTACAGAGTCAATATTTGCAAGGATTGTAGCATGCACCAGGGTTTTAGTAGGTAGTTACTGTAACTGGCATCTGTGCTCTGTAGGTAACCCAGGTATGCCAGGTGTTCTCACCAATGCAGACTTGCTCAGTGACACCTGCACTATATCATTGCTCTTCAGTTGCTGGAGGAGAGGAGATCTGAGAAATCAAAAGAGCTCTAGTTATCCTTAGGCTTGCTGTCTCTTCTTCTCCCAAGCACCTCTTTTTTGTATATTGATAGTTAGGCTGCTCTTTGTTTCATTGGGAAAGTGCCATTGTCCTAGCTGTAAGGCCTGGTAGACTTCTCAGTTTTAAAATAGGAATGCTGCCTGCTGATGCAGCATTCTGGTAGGCTTGATGTCTTGTTCTGAAGGTGCCTTGCTTTGCTGAGAGCAATCCCAGGTTGGTACTGGCAGTGCCCTCTTCTACTGCTCAGAGGTTCTGTTGACTTGGAAGATAACAAAGGACATCCTGACTTTCACATGCCTTTCTTCAGAACTGTCAGAAAGCGGGCACTGTTTACTTCTCATTATTAGTAATAACTTAGCAGAAACATGCTTGGAGGAGCAAAGACAGTCAGGCAGTAAGCATTTGATGCACACTCAGTGTGTTCAAAGAGCCCCCCAAGCTGTGATCTACAAACACTGAAGAGAATTTTCATTAGAAGGGGATTGGAGAAATAGTTGATGAAAATGTGTCTCTTTACACTTCTCTAGGTTTACCGTACAAATTTGAAATACAACAGATATTAGAAGAACCAAAGTGGGAATTAGTGTTTGAAAAGACAAGATGGATAATCGAAAAATACAGGCTTTCTAGTAGGTATGTGCTGTGGTTTGTGATACCCTACATTGGCAGTCTTTCTCTTGAATCAGAGAAAGCAAGACCTAGATTAAAAATAGAATACTGATGTCTGAAATTAATGATAGCTTATTAAACAACCAATTGTTTGTTTATCTCATCAGTTGCTTCTCAAATTTCTTCCTATAGCAGCGTCCCCATGGATAGAATCTTTCGCCGGGATTCTGACCTAACTTGTCTACAGAAAGTAAGTTGCCTTCATTTTTAATTGGTTTCATTATTCAGATTCCAAAGCAGGTCATCTTGCTGTGTTTTGTGGATACATTTTTGATGTTTCCATTATTGATTCACTTTGTGAAATTAGTGTTATATTGGCTAAGCATATACATAGAAATAATTCTCTTTTAGAATGCATTTGTTTGTGGTAACTGATATATTTCTTAGGAGGTTATTGTGTACAGTGAAGAACTTTTTATCTTTCTTTGAACTTTATAAGTACCATGTTAACTGTAATGGTCATTTGTTTTTAAGAAATATAGTATAAATGTAATTTAAATTTAAGTGGTCATTTTGCTCTAATTTTGTACCTGAAAATTATAAAGGTTTAGTTTTTTTTTCTATTTCTGCTTAAGATAAATAAACTGTTACCATCTTTGGTTTGTTTTGGGGAATAATTCAAAAAAATAAATATACTAAGTTTTTGTTTTTTGTTTTGTTTTTTGTTTGTTTGTTTGTTTGTTTGTTTTTTTGCTGCTTTTCTCTACATAGTATTGAAACTGCCCCAGAACTAGGTACTTAGTTCTCTTTTTGTGCATTTGGCTGTGGTGGGTTCCAGTGTGAACCGTTCACTGTGCTTCATCCCTAGACCACAGGCTTACAGACTTTGTTGTTTGTCTGTTTGCTTGTAAGACTTTAGAGATCATTTGGCTTTGTAAATGTAACTGCTAAAAAGGCCAAAATCACAGATGTGTACAACGTAAGGCGCATTCCTTGCACCTGGTTTATTTCCTGTGGAGGCGTTAGGAAGCTAAATCTACCTTCAGTAGTGATTCCAGTGCTCCCGTCTGAGATTGGTGAGGAGAGTGTTTCTCATTTGATTATTAAGAAATCTGAGGTTTAAAAAGAAATAGCGACAGTTATGCAAGCCCTCTTAATACGTAAGTACTTAATATAAAACTTTTCTTTTTTACCAGCTTTTGGAGTGTCTAAGGAAAACACTAAGCAAAGTAGCCAATCGCTTCATTGCTGAGGAATTCTTGACTCAAATAGAAAATTTGTTCGTTTCCACTTACAAAAGCAAGGAAGAAAATGGACTGACAGAAGAGAACAGAACAAAGGAATTGTTCATGTAATTATTTTAAAGTAAGATGCTCTAATCTTGGTATGCTACTGTAAATAATTGAGATTTTAAAACAATACAAATTACCTATTTTTTTTCTTTTAATCCATAAAACTTAAACTTTCCCACATAAATCATGCGAGAAGGAAGAGAGATCGGCTTGCTCTCATGGTGGATCCCTGCCTGTATTAAGCTGTGCAGTGGGTCGTAAAAGCTTGAGCTCTGGTCTACTTTACGGTGTACAGCTTAGTAACTGGAAGATGGCTACGCTTTGCTTTTTCTCAGAAGGAGTGTGTTTCTCACTTTGGTATCTTATCTCATTGGACATGCATACTTTCTTCCCATACGTTCTGGTGGTAAGATTTGTGTGTGTGTGTGTGTGTGTGTGTGTGTGTGTGTGTGTGTGTGATTACATGTTGCAGCCTAGGTGTGGAACAAGTTAATGTGGTTGAGAACTACTGACTAATAAATCTAACAGCATGTTCTAAAGTGCCAACACAGCAAAAGGGGAACATCCTTAGAAACGTTCTGACAGGAGACCAAAGGGGAGAAGAGCCAATTTTCAGTCTGCAGTGTGTACTTCAGCC
This sequence comes from Tokudaia tokunoshimensis, assembly GCA_036184795.1. Taxonomy (NCBI): domain Eukaryota; kingdom Metazoa; phylum Chordata; class Mammalia; order Rodentia; family Muridae; genus Tokudaia; species Tokudaia tokunoshimensis. The sequence goes on along the minus strand of BTHU01000005.1, from coordinate 80,119,846 downwards.
TTATTGTGTACACTTTACTATAAGATAATCAGCCTCCTCAGTGATTTAAACGAATTTTCCAAGGGAAATGATTAGCTGCAACTCTGTCCAGTTGCTGTAGCATGTCATAGAATGTCATTGAGCTAGACTTGGTAATGTAGCCCTCAACCTAGCTTTCCCCTACTGTCAGGGGAAAGACAAATTACAGACAAGCTTAAATCAGATGTTGTAATAGAAAAAAAATGCCATCTAGAATTTCATATATTTAACCCAGTTTCATGTACTTTCTGAATATGAAAAGTAAACTTTTTTCATGTAAAATTCAAATTGTTCACGTAATTATTAGTGAATATTTCTGCTAGCTGGAGAACTGGTGTTTGCCCCTTGTCCAGGCCTTCTTCTTTTTTTTTCTCTCTCGAGACAGGGTTTCTCTGTGTGGCCGTGGCTGTCTTGTTCAGGCCTTCTTATTGGTAGCAGTTGTGTTATATGGAACCTGAATGCGAGTTTAGAGTTTTCCTTTTTGTGCTGTTGTAGTTGAAGCCTAAGAAGGAGGCAACACTGGATGGATGGCTGCAGTCCTAGGTGGCCTCTATCTGATTTGGGCTGTGTGCCGTGAAGAAATAGAATTTGCTTTCTCTAGGCCAAGTTTGTTTTATATAACTGAGGCTAATCCAGCCCTGAGTTGCTCCAACTCTGATTTATCTGCTGACCTGTTAGGCTGCACCTTTGGAACTTCACTTTAAGATCGAGTGGCTCCCAAATTGATGTGTAATTTTAAAAGAAAACTAGCCATTTTTCCATTTCCCTCTGTACGTTTAATACGAACAGTGAAACATACTTTGTAAAATCCTCTTGAAGCCTTGAAGTATAAGGACTCCAGAACAAAACATCAGGAATCCTGAGCTCTCAACCTAATCGGCTCAAGCTTTGGTCCATGCCCTTGCTCCACTCTCAGCTCTCTAAACTCATCAATTGAGATTCAAAGAGCCGAATTCTGTCACTTGGTGTCTCCTTAAGCACCGAAGGCTACAAAAGTCAGTAGCAATTCATTCCTTTGTGTTTTCCTTCCTCCTCACCTGTCTCTTCATAGACTGTTGGAACAGACCTGAAATGGATGATAATTAACTTTCTTGCTATTTTCCTAGAATGTTGTTGAATTTTAAAAAGTTCTTTCTCAGATCTGGACTTTATACACACCAATGGTGAACTGTATTCGCTACCTTGAGCTATACATTGTAAGGACCCAAGGGATGCCAGTAGTCAGAGTGTAGGGCCTTGAGAATAGAAGTTGTTAAGCAACTATTGAGAAAATACAACTATTTTCTGACTATAGAATAGATTAGTAATTTATCTTATAAAATATTTTTAAATACAGAGAAATATATACAAAGTGCAAATATCTCAAACCTACTGTTGAGAAAATATTTTACATAGGAATTAAATTCTTAACCAGTTTTTAGCAGCATAAATACAGAACATTCAGAGTTACCATTGTCTGCTTTTGTTTCATGTCTGTTCTCTGTGCTGCCTTCTCTTCTCTTGTCCTAGTATCTACGTGCTTTGTGCTGCAGATGGCCCCTCTGCCAACCTCGGCCTCCTGGGAAAAGTTAGAGCCAAGACCGTAAAGAAGCCCAGAGGAGTCTGGAACTTGAGGGGCATGTAACATAGGAGTTCATGGAAAAAAAAAGGAAGGAAGGAAGGAAGTGCCCTTCCCAACAGTGTGTGCAGAACTGGAGGACCAGAGAGGCCTGAGTCTCTTCATCCTAGGTTCTGTTTGCATGGTGCATACAACTGTAAAATGAGTTTAAATTTTGTTTCTTATTCTGATGTGGCTAAGGAAACTTAATAATAGTACTTCTCTTATATTAGACTTACTGTTCTTCAAAACTAATAAGAAAGCAAAATCAGTGAAACAAGACCAGTAAAATATAAACTCCCTGGCCATCGCTTAACCTTGGCCGTTCTTCTCCGGTCCTTTGAAATGGCCAGGAGCTCCTGTTCTTGGAGTTGGTCTGGCCTCCTCAGTGCTCATGAGGTTTTAGGCACCAAGCACTTTTGCTCACTTTGACCCCTTCCATATAGAATTTAAAATTACATTTTATAATTGTATAACGACAGTATTCACATTTTGAATTAAAATATTCTTTTACTCTAAAACTTTGATTATTTTTCCTAATAAAATTAAGTAAAACGTTTGTTACACACCATCAAAATTCTGAGAATCTGAGACTGTACCTGATGAGTGTTTTCCATGCCTGTGTTCCGAGAGGGTTGTTGGAAAAGTGCAGACAGTATTCTCCATCCCTCTCCACTCCAGCCAGGAGCACAGCCTGGACAATGTATCTTTTATCCTTTTATGACAATGTATCTTATATCCTCCTGTCACCAGCCTGGACAACTGAACTTCATTCTTTCCCATCCTCGCCAGAACTCAGTATGACTTAGATCATTCATGGGAGGCGGGGAATGCAGGAGTTTTATTTTGGTTCCTACTTTTACAGTTTGTGCCCCACCTCACAAGATGAGGTACCTTTCTTCCCTTTTCTCTCAAACCCTCATATTCATCTGTTCATCCATTCTCATAGCTCATAGGTATAAGAGCTTCATACCATTCACTGAAAGTAATTAAACAGACCCATTCAGAAAATCCTTGCACTTGTTTATTGTTTAGCATTGGCCCAGGCTTCTCCACAGAATGTTCCTCTTGGGCTTGGGTAGGTGAGGTCTGTAGCATGCAGACTGTAAGCACCTTTAGCTTCTTCATTTCTAAGGACAGAGAAAGTGGCAGCCTCAGCATTCCAGCCTAAGCTGTCCTACTGCTTTTTCGTTTACCTTCTCCCATGTACATTGCTGAGTCCTAATGGAGGACACTGGAGAAGCAATGGAACCTGTACATGCCCTCCGCTCTGTGCCAGCAGAAGGCACCCAATTGGACACCTGCTTGTGTACACACTTGAAGTTCACCAGCAGACATCCCATATGGGCTTCTCATCAGCAGGAGAGGGGGCCACCCAGATTTTTCTTTTACTACTTACCAGCAAGGCACTTAATCTGGTGTCACGTGACATGGCATGGAGGAAAGCACCAGCCCAGAAGCACAAGAAAAGCACACACATTTTGATAAACATGTACTCCGTCAGCATTAACAAACCTAACAGAGAAGCTTGATTCCTAGAACTGCATCTCTAGTTTCATATTTATTAATAATGCTTTTATGACAATGTATCTTATATTGTGTCCAGAAAAGTCAGAATAATGTAATATCCTTAGATTATTATTTCCTGACCTTTTCCGAAAAGATTTTATGCGTGATTTCATTTCCTGTAACTTTGCTTTCTGGTGTCTCTTCTACCTTATTCCCGTATTGCCCCCACCAAATCAGGAGGAAATAAAAGCATCCAAGAGGAACTTAAAAGGTTCTGAATGAAACTAAACTTTAAAGCTAAAATTAATTCACAGCATCTGGGTAGCTTTTATTTTTGTCCTTTGCTGTTTCTGTCGTATATTCATGTGAGTTCCAGGGAAAATGCCTGGTTTGTTTGTGTCTAAGGTTTCCCAGTAGCTTTTCAAGAATTTGTTAAATACGTTCTCACAGTTCATATTTCCCGTTTTATATATTATCATAAAATTGAGACCTGCGTAGTGGTGCACACCTTTAATCCCAGAACTCAGAAGCAGAGGCAGGAGGATCTCTAGAGTTCAGGGTTAGCCTGGAACAGGACTACATAGTAAGACCCTATCTTAAAAATAAAGCAAAACAAAAAGATCATCTGCTTCAGCATATGAGTTCTAAAATTGTAATTGGATTTTAGCATGATTTATGTAGATGAGTCTTATATCGCCTTTAAATGTGTAGATTGGAGTTGATTTGCACAGTTGTATGTAAGACATTGCATGACAATTTATGAACTTGTTGCTGTTTTCCCACAATATTAACAGTTTTGTCAACTTTTTCACTATGCATTTACAGTGTTCTATAACAATATAATGTCTTAAAACTATTTTATACATTTAAATGTTATGTTGTATATATCTACATTAAAGAATATTGTAAATATCAGTGTTTGTAAAATTATAAAAGATTTTTCTAAAAATATAAATTCATCTTTCCATACTTGTGACATACTAAAAATACTGATTTTAAGCTTTGACATATTATCTTGTAGTGAAAGCTAAGGAGAAACATGCTGTCAATTCAATGTAAGCAAAATTTTGAAAATAAAACAGGTAGTTTTTGATGTCTTTGTAAATTATTACCAATATGTTATTGAATTACAAAAAGAAGTCACTATCTTAGTTACCTTTCTGTTGCCATAACCAAACACCATGACCAACGCAACTTACAAAGGAGAGCACTTAATTTGGGGTTCACACTTGGATCCAGAGGGTCCATGATCATCATGCCAGGATGGCAGCAGGCAGTTAGGCATGGCTTTGGAGCTGTAGCTGGGAGCTTATACACCTTATCCTCAAGCAGAGAAAGAGAATGGCATAGGCCTTGGGAACTGTAAAGCCTACTCTTCTGTCTCACCTCCAACAAGGTCCTACCTGCTAATCATTCCCAAGCAGGTCCACCAATGGAGACCAAGTGTTCAAATGTATGACCCTGTGGGGCCTTTCAGGAACATTCATATACCACAGCCACATTAATTCAGCCAGGGTTTGTTGAACATCTCTTACACTGCTCACAATCAGGGACACAAAGATCAGCAAACTGTACCTTCTTTCTACAAGAATCTGATCATTGAGAAATCTAATACAAGCTGCAGTTGGATATAAAATAGTGTTCAGGTAGAGATGATGGTGAGAATCCTCTGGACTCAAAGCTGTGAAACCAGTGCCTTTAGAAGAAATACCTGGCAGACTTTGATCATTTGTGTTGTTTAGGAGATGTTGGAAGTGGCCTTAGCATAACTGGATATTGGAAAAAATATTTTGATTGGAGAGTAAGGCATATGAAAATGATAATTGTGAAAGCAACACACAACCAGCCCACTAAATTTTAAGTTACAGAAAATAGAGGCCGGTGAGGTGGTGGACAAAGGCATCTGCTGGTAACCCAGGGGTCACGAAGTGGAAAGAGAGCCGACTCAGGCCGTTGCCCTCTGACCTCCATGCACCATGTCAAATGCTGATACACACAAAACATTTTAAACTTTTTTCAAGTAAGTAGAAGTTGTAACTTACCTCAAAAAATTAGTGTAAAGTGTAAATATTGGTTTAACTGATTTTGAATGTTCCAATTTTTTCCTAGCACATAAGAAATTATACATTTTATATAAAGTAAGGTAATAATCTTTATATTATCCTCGTTAAAAACACCCACTTAGCTTGCCAGACGTGTGAGATCTTGGAAGATCCGTCCATCCATTAAGTATGTGTATGGCTACCGTGCTATCGTCTGTCCTAGTGGATCTGGTAGTGGACAGTGGAGGATCACATTGTTCCAGTGTTTCTACTACAGGGGTTCGGTTTGGTTTGGTTTTTTTGTTGTTTTATCTCCTATAGTACTTGCAGGAGAGATTCATAGTGATTGCTAAGCCAACAGTTTTATGCCTTTTAAATTTTTTAGTGTCTTGGAGACTTTTTTTTTATATTAATTCAAAGTCAAGTACCCAAGTAAAAACAATGATTTATTTACAAGATATAACGAAATCCTGAGAGTCTCAATTCCATAAAGCATGGATTTCAATGAAAGTTCATTCCTCCATATAGCTGTAAGGGATTCCTACTGATTAAACATTTGGTTTAACTTTCTGATTGCAGCCATGGTGTTAGAAGCCAGCATTGTCTCATAGTCCTCTTTGGGCTTGAATGGTTTTCCGCATCACTGAAGCTCAAGTTTATCTTCTGACAGAATGCTGGATTAAACACGGGCTTACACCACACATATACTCATTCAGAATCTTGTATTTTCAGAAAGATGTACTAAAATAGAATGCTTGTTTTTGCCTTCTATATTTTTCCTATTATCCTACTTGACATATTAGGTCATAAAGGATTTAGTGGGGTTAGGGGTATGGGAAGGCAGTGTAGTGGGTTAATCAAAACTAAGATATATGTGAAAACCTTATGGACACCCATTAGTAAGCTAATTTCAAAATACAAGTTTAAAAACAGGAAGTTGAATAGGATTACCCTGTGTTAATAGTGCCACTCCCAGAAGTCATAGGTTATTAAACTAAAATTGTATTATAAGACATGGGACAGCTCCCTAAGAGTTAATAAAGAAGGCCCCAGAAGTCTCCAAAAATCTCAGGTCATGGCCATTGTTCGGTACCACTATAGCAACATGGTAAGCTCCTGTTGGTGAGCACACACTTGGACAGAACTTCAAGAAATCACTTTGAATTGAGTGGCAGACTTTTTCTGTGCTGCCGGGTCTTCATAGTGCTTGAAGGTGCTATGTATCCCTGAGGGGTGGAAAAAGACATCAGTAGTCTCACCCTGTGCTGTACTCTTCGTGAATCCGTATTGACTTGTCAGTGTGGTGCTTTGACTGGTAGTGCCCCTCCCCCATAGGTTTATAAATATAATACTTGGTCCTCCATAGGTAGGACTGTTTGAGAAGAATTGGGAAGTGTGTTATAGGGAGTTTTGGGAGAGTGCTTTGAGATTTCAGAAGCCCATGCCATTCCCAGTGAGTTAACTGTCTTCTTGCTTGGGGATAAGGTATATAAGCTCTCTGCTACTGCTCCAGGGCCATGCGTCTCAGCCTGCTACCATGCTCCCCTCAGTGATGCTCATGGACTCACCCTCTGAAACTCTAAGTCCCCAATAAACTCTTTTTCTGTAGGTTGCCTTAGTGTCTCTTCAAAATAATAGAAAAGTAAGACACCAAGTAAGACCTGCTCGGTTGGTAGTAGTGGCATGAGTAGTAGAGGTAACTAACTGCTTACCAATTGAATACGAGGCCTGCTCCTCAGGAAGGAATCTTATGCCTGGTACTGTAATCCTGGTCAAAAGCCCATGACTAGGGAGGTCATGGGTCCCAGGGTAGAACTTGCTATTCCGTTGCTTGCTAGTCAGACTGGAGACCCATTAGACCTGTGGAAACAACCTCCATTGTGCTTTAGTGATGTTTCTAGATTTTTCTGAATTCCTTCCATCAGTTTATATGTTTACAATCATAAAAAGTAATGATAGATAGATTTCAGAAGTCAATTCAGAATACTAATCGTGTGAGGGCCAGGCAGGGGTCTGGCTTAGCACAAAGAGATGGAGTGACAAGGTACAGAAGTAGAGTCAGATACCAGATAAGATCTATATGGCTCTGTTCCTCGGGGGAAAGATTCATGTTCACATGGTGACCACAGGACACTTAGGAAAAACTGACTCTCTGGAGTGACTTGATAGGTAAAGCAGTGCCACAAAGGATCTCACCTCAGGGATGCCTGACATTGAAAGCTGCGGCCACTTGTTACCACCTCATCTGTGCCAGATGGCCTTTTCTTGTTCTCAGATTGGTTCTCAGTTCAGTGAAGAAAGGCATGGGACATCTTGAGCTCTGGGTGGCTTTAGCATTGGCCAAGCCATAGGTTCCTTTTAAGGATTAATGACCTAGAAGCTTCAGGTGGGCTGAAAAACCCAGACTGGACAGTTGACTTGACTGATAATACCTGTGGGCTGGCAGCATATGGGAGCTTGTGATATGATTGGTATACCAGCCTCACTGACCTGCAGATAGAATCTTTCATCCCTAAAGTCATCCTTTCAAATGTCTGTCTTGGCCTTGAACATGAAGTTGGGTCTAATGTGAACACAAAACTATCACCAAAAAATAATAAGAATCAATTCTTAAGAAAAAAGTGCTCCTGGAGGACCCTGTTATACCACTCCTGGGCATATACCCAGAGGCCTCCCTGGCATGCAGTAAGGACACATGCTCCACTATGTTCATAGCAGCCTTATTTATAATAGCCAGAAGCTGGAAAGGACCCAGATGTCCCTCAACGGAGGAATGGGTACAGAAAATGTGATATATTTGCACAATGGAATACTACTCTGCAATTAAAAACAATGAATTCACGAAATTCCTAGGCAAATGGTCAGAACTGGAAAATATCATCCTTAGTGAGGTAACCCAATCACAAAAGAACACACATGGTATGCAGTCACTGATAAGGGGATATTAACCCAGAAGCTCAGAAAACCCAAGACACAATTCATATATCAATTGATTCCCAAGAAGATGGAAGGAGAGACCCCTGATCCTGGAAAGACTGGATGTAGCAGTGTAGGGGAATACCAGGACAGAGAAGTGGAGGGGGTTGACTGGGGAACAGGGAGAGGGAAGAGGGCTTATGGGACTTTTGGGAGGGCAGAACTGGGAAAGGGGAAATCATTTGGAATGTAAATAAAGAATATAGAAAATTAAAAAGAAGAAAAAAGTGATACACTTAATATAAAATTAAAATTTTATGTGGTGGAATAAAAATTCAGAAGTTGAGACTTAAAAAGCTGCAGTATATGAAAAGCTCATTCAATAAATCAGATTGAAAAATTCAACCTTAGCAGTTCACCTAAGAGAGCTTTTCCATACATTGGTGAGTTGTGCATGATGTATCTCTATGAGGAGGGCCTTTTCCACTTGGAGCCTTCTAATGACTTATCATGCCTCCCTCTCTGGTGGATAAAATGGTGTATGGCCAGACTGCCCTTGAGGGTGCGCACCCATCTCCCCAGCTGCCAGGAGTATTATACACAGGAAGTCAGCATCAGCAGAAAGAAGCCACCTTGACTCAAATTATCACTCTTCCCCAGGACAAGCCATCCAATGACCGAGGAACTTGAAAGGGCAAGTGCTGGGAGCCCTTGCATGAGGACAGCTTGGTAAAGACAGCTCCAGAGATGGTCATGAGATTGGATGTGGCCTATGCTCAGCTTTCTCTGTGTCCAGTCAGTCCTGCCTCCCAGTCACTCACAAGTGTCCCCAAGAGTACTTCCCAGTGAATTTGTCACAAAGGAGCCTTGGATTTCAGAGTTTGCTTTCCTGGAGCTTGAGCTACAGCGCTCTCCTATCAGTGATATAGATTTTTCCATACTGATGATTTATCCATCCTAAAATAACTTCATGTACAAACGTACCACAATCTAATTATTCAGCCCTTGCTTCTGATGTCACAGGGGTTGCTGCTGATAGCCTCCCATTCATCTTTTTTGAGAACACCTGAGAGTTTCTCCAAGATGGGGAACTTCAGATTCACAAAACCTGTAGACTTCCAGTTTTGCATACTTTGCAGAGTTTCTCTTTGAAGCTGCATTATGCATCTGCCCTTCCAAGAACAGTATATCCCAGGGCCTCTCGGCACCATTGAGCTTGTAAGTGCTGGCGGCTGCAGGGAAGCGAGTGGGACTCTGGTTTTCATTGTCAGTGCCTTGCTGACCAGCACTGCTGTAGTTCTGTGGAAGGTGGAAGCAGAAGCTTTCCCTGGGAATCGCTTGCCTATTGTCATCTTAGGTGGTTTGACTTTTCTTACTGATTTGTGAAGTTGAGTGTATGGCTGCTTCATTCTCTCTTCGGTAGCCTTCCTGTTGTTCCACATAGATAATTTACATACGCAAGACTGCACATCAGAAATATGGAATGCTCTATATATCTCAGACATTTTAAACCTCACTGACATGTCACAGACATATGATTAGCCATACTTAGAACACAGGTACACCAAAATAACACACACAATTGGCTCACGCTATTTATATAAAGGCATATATGAAACTAATGAATTTTGTATGTAAAGTAGGAAAGCGCATCAAAGTATAGGTAGACAGGGCTAACAAGATATAGGTGTCTGCCTCCAAGTCTCATGACCTAAGTTCAACCCACAAAACACACATGGTAGAAGGAGAGAGCTGACTTTCACACATGTACTGTAGAATGTGCACACATACAGCATACACAGAAAATAAAATGTAACTAAAAAGTACTTTTATTTAAGAAGTCTAGATATAGGTAAGAACTTTCTGAATAGGACGTAAGTCACTCAGGAAATAAGGCCAATTGTCAACAAATAGGACCTAGTGAAGGAAGTAGCTGAATAAAAGAGACAAGGTATGTGTGAAATACTGGCCAAGCTGCCTTCCTGATTAAGGCTGGAAGAACTGAAATGGGAAACCAGGGGACTCGAGGCAGCTAAGTATTTGAGTGCAGTTTGCACAGCAAGACTCATTTTTCTTATTACATCTCCTTTGATAACAGTTACACAAGCTTACAGTTCAGCAGAGAAGCTCACAGGCCACCGTGTTCAAGGTTACATGAAGCACAACAGTGTTATTTTTCCTTCAGAAAAATTATTGACGTATGGGGAAAACCATTTACCCTAACATTCTCTAGAAAACAAGGAAGACTCGCGCATTCCTAGGATCTTTTATTGGCATTCCAGATTCCCTTTTTGAGAAGTATCAACACTGGATGTTCCCATGCCTGTGTCATGAATTCATTTTATCCTCACATAAGCTTAGTTCACACCTCAGTACTACAGAATGGGAGAAAATCCTGGCAGAAGAATTATGCTTGGAATATGCAAAGAACTCAAGTGACTGAACAGGAAAACAACCACAAAACAGCCTACAGGATGAGCAAGATCTTAACCAACTCCACATCTGACAGAGGGATGATATCCAAAATACATAAAGAACCCAAGAAAACTAGAAATCAGCAAACCAAATAGCCCAATTAAAACATGGAGTACAGATCTGAACAGAGAATTCTCGACAAAGGAATCTCAAAATGGCTGAGAAGCACTTAAAATGTTCAAGGTCCTCAGTCATCAGAGAAATGCAATTCAAAACAACTTTGAAATTCCATCTTACACCTGTTAGAATATCTAAGATCAAAAATTATGCAACAGTTCGGGCTGTTGAGGATGTAGAGCAAGGGGAACACTTCTCCATTACTGGCGAGAGTGAGAATTTGTACAACCACTTTGGCAATCAATTTGGCCGTTTCTCAGAAAATTGGGAATAGATGTATCTCAAGATCCAACTTCACCACTCCTGGGAATATACCCAAAAGAAGCCCCACCATATCACAAGGGCACTTCCTCAGCTATGTTCATAGCAACTTTATTAGTAAGAGCCAGGAACTGGAAACAAACTAGATGTCTCTCAACTGAAGAATGGATATAGAAAATGTGGAATATTTAAACAGCGAAGTATTATTCAGCCATTAAAAACAGTGATATGAAATTTGCAGGCAAAAGATCGTCCTGAATGAGGTAACCCAGACCCAGAAAGACAAACTTGGTATGTACTCACTTATAAGTGGATATTTGTCATAAAATACAGGATAACTGTACTGCATACCACAGACACAAAGAATCTAAGTAACAAGGAGAGCCCAAGTGAGGGACACTTGAATCTCACTGAGAAGGGGAAATAGATATCAGGGGTGGATGGATGGAGGGGATTGAGTGGGAGAGAGGATGAGAACAGGAGGGACAAGGTGGGGAAATGATGGAGGGGGGAGAGGGAGAGGGAAACAGTACTGGAAGAGACAACTGAATTGGGGGGTATCTCTGGGACAAGCTAGAAACATAGGACAATGGAAGATCCCAAGAATCTATGAAGGTGACCCTAGCTAAGACTAAGACTTGGAGAATATAGTCTGAACTAACCATTTCCTCTAGCCACTTCCAATGGAAGGATTGGGACGCCAACCTAGTCACAAAACCTTAGATCCACAATTTCTCCTGCTTACAAGACATACAGGGGTAGAGGATGGAGCAGAATTTAAGGGAAGAGCCAACCAATGATTGGCCCAGTTTGAGAACTACCAATTCATGAGAGGTTGCCCACCCTGACACTATTAATGATATTCTGCTATACTTACAGACAAAAATCTAGGTCAACTATCATCAGTGAGGCTTCACCCAGCAACTGGTGGAAACTGATACAGAGTCCCACAGCCAAATATTAAGTGGAGCTTGGGGAATCCTGTGGAAAAGATAGTGGAAGGATTGAAGGGGCTAGGGAGATCAAGGACACCACAAGAAAACCTACAGAATCAACTAACCTGGGCCCAGAGGGGGTCATAGATGCTGAACCGCAAACCAGAGAGCATGCATGGGATGGACCTAGGCCCTCTGCACATATGTAACAGTGTGCAGCTGGGTCTTCATGTGGGACTCCTAAAGCGAGAGCAGGGGAGATCTCTGACTACAGCGCCTATCTTTGGATCCCCTTCCCCTAACTGGGCTGCCTTGTCTAACCTCAGTAGAAAATGTGCCTTGTCTTACTGCAACTTTATATGACAAGGTTGGTTGATATCCATGGGAGACTTCCCCTTTTCTGAAGGGTTGGATGGAGAGGGGAGAGGGAAGGCCTGGGAGGAAAGGAGGGAGGGGAAACTATCGTCAGGATGTAAAGTAAATAAATAACCTAATTAATAAAGGAATGTAAAAAGGGAGCCAAGAAGCTGAATAGGGTATTTTCAGAAGTGAAACAAATGGCCTGTAAGTAGTTTTTAAGGTTTCAGCATGGCATAGTAATAAGGATGCGGTAATGGCATGCATACTTTGGCAGCAACCTGTACCTCTGGAATTGAACTTAAAGCTTGTACAACAAGAGGAAATTCCTACCTGGTACTGGAAAACCTAGCTAAATACCCAGGGCTAGTAAAGTCTTGAACCTTGGAAGATAAGCTACAACTACCAATTTACTAAACCAGCATAATCCCTGACTACACTCTAGATACTTAAACTCTAAATAAAGGAATAAATATACTCTAAATATAAAAAGTACCCTTAGATAAATGTAATTTTCACCCCTCATCAAGGAAATTTCTCTCTGCAAGAGACAGAGACCGTTACAGAAACCACAACCAAGCAAACTGCATAGTTGTGAAGACCAGTCCCAATGAATAAGTCTACAAAACACTCCTGCACCCAAGGCTCTTGGAGCATTGCAGAGGAGAGGAGAAAATGATCAGAAGAGCCAAAGGATGAGGGAGTCTGCTGTGAGACTCTTATCTCCAAGTAATGTCAGAAACTATAAAGTCTCACCAACATAAATGCGAAACATGAGCTGAACAAAGACAACAACAGACATGCCAATGTGGGTGAGTGAAAGCCAGAGAGGCCCCACACAAAGAACTACAGACAACTATAGAAAGCTGAGAGTAAGAGAAGTGCCCTTCACCAGAGAAGAGCACACCAATTGGTTTTCCAGTACCCTGAAAACACACAAGTAACATTACACAGACTGAGCACTCTGTATTGAGGAATATATATGTATAATATCTGCAGTTAATGAAAAATGAGGTCATGAATTCGAGAGCAAGGGGGGTATTATCAGAGTTCAGAGGGAAGAAATGGAAGGGAGAAATGGTATAAAATATTAAAATATAAATAAAATTACCCCTTTATATATAACATAAAAAAGTTCTCCCTCTTAACTATGACCGAGATAAAATTTAAAACTACGTGTGTGAGATTCCATTTCGCTCAGTCAGAATGGCTATCACCAAGAAAACAAACACTGGAGAGGCCCTGGGGAAAGCGTAACTCTTCTTCACTGTGGGTAGTGATAACAACGCAGCCCCTGTGAAGTCAGTGTGGAGGTTTCACAAAAACCTGAAAACGGATCTGCCATGTGGCCTACTCTTGGGGATGCACCCATAAGGACAGACTGGGGATGAGAATCAAAAAAGACTGGAAGACTGGGACCACAAAGGTATTGCATAAGCTGATGTCTTAGGCCAAGCAAGTGGATTAAGAAATACAACAGCTTATATACTATTTAAATAGGAAGAATGGGACAGAGTCAGGAAAAAGCTAATTAAGCAATGTTGGAAACGAAGGTGAGTGACAGGTAAGAGAATGTTTCCTATAATTTTTTTTTTACCCTTTTGCATTTATTCAGGGGGAGTGTTGTGTGACAAGATTTTTCCTGTGTAGATGCTACATGCCTGACCACCCAGATAGAGAGCCCACAACAGACCAAAACAAAGTACAATGTCACCAAAGTCCAACTTTTCGAACCATGAGTTTTATTGGAGTTACTTACAGGAATATTGGGGGCTCACTTTCAGGAGCATAAATGACTAACAGCTACGTAACCAAAGCCTACCCACCAAGGATGATACTGCACAAAGGCTAGAAAGCTGGAGCACTCTAACAGCCTGCAGGAGGTTAACAGGTTGGGAAGTGTCTCTTCCAAGTGACTCAGTTGGTCTAAATCTCTTCTAGGGAGCTCAGCTGGTATCTTAGTCAAAGTTCTATTGCGGGGAAGAGGTGCCATGACCACGGCTACTCTTATAAAGGAAAACATTGACTTGGGGCTGGTCTCATATTAGAGGGTTTGCCCATTATTCACATGGTGGGAAGCGAGGCAGCGTGCTGGCAGACATAGTACTGGAGAGGTAGCTGAGAGTCCTATATCTGGCTCGGCAGACGGCAGGAAGATGTGTGTGTGTGTGTGTGTGTGTGAGAGAGAGAGAGAGAGAGAGAGAGAGAGAGAGAGAGAGAGAGAGAGAGAGACTGAGTCTGCTTGAGCATTTGAAACCTCAAAGCTCACCCCCCAGTAACACAGTTATTAGCAGATGAAGTTATATAAAATGTTTTTAGAAAGTTGATATTTTTTTCTTAAATGTTTTATGTAATATTGGTTAAGACTCCTCTTGCATTAGGATCAATGAAAAATTTTCTGTATGACCAATGAAAACAAACCCTCCGAAAATACAAAGAAGAAAAGCAGCTTTAAAAACTGAAAGAACAGTGAGAGAAAGCTAAACAAGGAGTGTTGAAAGTAGGTCTCTGCCTCTGTACTCCTGGATGCCTAGCTTCTTACCATAAGCCAGAGAACTATAAAAACTGATGCAGAAAAGGTCCATTCATGATCCTAACTTAAAATGGACAGACAGTTCCTTTAACTCTGAAACTACAAAACAAGAACAAGGAAATTTAACTTAGCAAGTATTTTTATGCCATAGTTATTAAGGATAAAATTTAATTTTAAAATGAGGTATGAATTAACTTTTGCCAGTATCTTTAAAACTTGATCTTCTTTTGTTTATCTAAAGGCTTTTTTATATAATAGGCAGATAACAAGTTTGAAGGGAGAAGACCATATGGAACAGACTAAGATATTGTTGAATATAGATAATTGTTACTAAGATAACAACATTTTTCCTCAGAGTTTTTAATTCCACTTTAAAATCTTAAATCATATTTGAATATGGCTATTTATTTACTTGAATTGATAGATATGAAAATTAGTGGGGACTTAGAGCAGATTTTGGCTAGATGATAAAAAAAAATACACCCTCACACCAATCAGAATGGCTAAGATCAAAAACTCAGGTGACCGCAGATGCGGACGAGGATATGGAGAAAGAGGAACACTCCTCCATTGCTTGTGGGACTGCAAGCTGGTAAAATCACTCTGGAAATCAGTTTGGCGGTACATCAGAAAATTAGATATAGTATTATCTATACCTAAGGAGGACCCAGCTATACCACTCCTGGGCATATACCCAGAAGATGCTCAAACATGTAATAAGGACACATGTTCCACTATGTTCATAGCAGCCTTTTTTATAATAGCCAGAAACTGGAAAGAACCCAGATGTTCCTCAACAGAGGAATGGATACAGAAATTGTGGTACATTTATACAATGGAGTATTACTTAGCTATTATAAACAATGAACTCATGAAATTCTTAGGCAAATGGATGGAATTAGAAAATATCATCCTTAGTGTGGTAACCCAATCAAAAAAGAGCACACATGGTATGTACTCCCTGATAAGTGGATACTAGCCCAGAAGCTTGGAATACCCAAGATATAATCCACAGACCACATGAAGCTTAAGAAGGAAGACAAAGTGTGGATACTTTGGTCCTTCTTAGATAGGGTACAAAATACCCATGGGAGGAAATACAGAGACAAAGTGTGGAGCAGAGACTGAAGGAAAGACCATCCAGAAACTGGGGATCCATCCCATAAACAGTTACCAAACCTAGGCAGTACTATGGATGCCAACAAGTGCTTGCTGTCAGGAGCCTGATATAGCTATTTCCAGGGAGGCCCTGCCAGTGCCTGACAAATACAGAGGGGGATGCTTTCAGCCAACCATTGAACTGAGCACAAGATCCCCAGTGGAGGAGCTAGAGAAAGGACCCAAGGAGCTAAAGGGGTTTATAGCCCCATAGGAGGAACAACAATATGAACCAACCAGTACCCCAGAGCTCCCAGGGACTTAACCACCAACCAAAGAGTACACATGGAGGGACCCATGGCTCCAGCCACATGGGTAGTAGAGGATGGCCTGGTTTGACATCAGTGAGAGGAGAGGCCCTTGGACCCGTGAAGGCCCATTGCCCTAGGGTAGGGGAATGCTAGCTAGGTCAGGGAAGCAGGAGTGGGTGAGTTAGCAAGCAGGGGGAGGTGGAATGGGATAGGGAGGTTTTGGCGGGAAAACGAGTAAAGAGGATAATATTTGAAATGTAATTAAAGAAAATACCTAATAAAAATATATGTATAATTCACTTAAAATATTCTTTGCCTAAGCATCTCTTATATAATCTACTCCAGGCTTCATGTTCATGTGACTGTTGATTGTGCTGCATTATGCATGCATAGTAACCTGCATAGACAGCACTGAGTAGGGGTGAGATACATTTTTGGTTCTTCTAAATATAGCAACAGGTAGAGATTTGGGGAGAGGATTAAGTTTGTTGGGAGGAAGATGTGAATTTTGTCAGATAAAGAAGCTAAATTCCATGTATTTTCCTGATTTGAGCAACTGTTATGTTAGAACTTTTCCAGCCTCTGTGATATAGTGGATATCATGATGGACAGAATTCTGAGGCATTATGGAGCTCAGTATAGGTCTAGGAATAAAATCAATTTAAATAATATGCCAAATGGAAGAGAGGCAATATTAGGAGATAGTGAGACGTTTTAATTGGAGCAGTTGAGGAAAGCTATACTGAGATGCTAACATCTGAGGAAAGTCTTAGAGGAAGTGAGCTAGTGAACTCCAAGATAAAGCTTCCCATCTAGGAGAAATATGAATGTAAAATTCAGATATTTTGGGGTTTTTTTTCTGTCAGTGCTGGGACTCATAGGCCAGGAATCTGGCCATGCCCACTCAGTCAGTCAACAGGGTCTCGAGGGGGTGAGGATTAAAGAAAGAAAAGACAATTAGACAACATTATAGTATGACTCCAGCAAGGGCTGAAGCAAGTTTATTTTTTCCCAAGCTGCTTTTATACCATTCTAAGTACATACAAGGGATAGGGTTGGTTCTAGATCAAGGAACAAACAAAGGATAAACAAAATAGTCAAGGAAGAAGCAAAGCAGTAAACAAAGTGCCGTGATCACTGGATCTAGGGATTTATCAAGATGATCAAGTTATAAGGAACACATTTCTCAGCTCTATTTATCTTGAGCATACTTCCTTGTCCTAGCCCAATGTCAAACATTCTTGCCAATATCCTTGAAGTGGCACCAAAGAGCTCTCCACACCAGACAAACTCTCTACCCATAAGCAACTAACTTAGACAACAGTGCGCAGGACACTTCACATCTCTTCATGAGGCTGAGGCAGGGGCATTCCTTAAGTGCATGAGTTTGAGAATAGGCTCGGCAAAACATAAGACTTCATCTCAGGGCAAGAAAATTCCACTTTATGTTATTATTAGACTCTTCAGAGTTCTGAAATGAGCATATCAGGAAATTAAAAAAAAGGGGGGGGGGAAATCTTGTTTTTTGAGACAGAGTCCCACTGAGTAGCTGTAACTGGCCTGGAACTCAGAGTTCTGCCTATCTCCAATTCCGGTGTTCATAAATTAAAGGTCTGTGCTACCACACACTCCTGACTCTGTTTTTTGTTTTTGTTTTTTCCTCATGCATCCCAGACTGGTCTCAAACTGGAAACAGAGTGATCTCTCCAGCCCCCACACTAGTTTTCTGAGACAAGGTCTTACCACGTAACTGAGACTAGGTTCCACTAATGATTCTATTTCTTCAGGCTTCTAAGTGCCAGAGTACAGGCCTGCCCGACTGTGGGGATTTTGTTTGGTTGATTGGTTGGTTTCGTTTGGTTTGATGTTGGTGGTAAGATTTGTTGATTCTTAATGCTTTTCTGTTTTGTGTTTTCTAAGTATGTATTTGTTATTCTGAAAAAAAAGAAAGGCAAATAACTTTATTTTAAAAGGAGATATTCCGTATTTTACAGGATTTTTTTGGTTTTATTCATTTTTATCATGTGACTTTTAATCATGAACATTGAGGATCTACAATCCTAATTTTATCTTGCTTCAAACTTTACCAAATTACCTAGTAACTTAATGTAGCACTGTTTGTTTATTTTTAAATGGATATATTACTTCATTTTTATTTTAAATAATGAATCAGAAAGAAAGACACCAAGTAAAGGAAGATATGGGGGGTGAATTCCAGAGTGAATTCCAACAAATATGCAACAGAAAAGCTCCTGAAATCTCCCAGAATAATCGCCTAGGATGAGGCTGTGCAGAATTGCAGCTTCCCACTACAGACCAATGATTGTACAGGCTTTTACCAACATGTCAGGGGAAAGCTCCAGCCTGGTCCCTTCAGACAGGCTTTTTTGTGATGCTTGAGATCTGCATGGCATTTGAATGGATTGAAAGACAAAGGGTTGGTTCAGGGAATGGATAGTGGAATGAGAGAGAGAAGAGGAAAAGGAGAGATAGAGGTGAAAGAATGAAGAGAGAGAGAAGAAGAAGAAGAAGAAGAAGAAGGAGGAGGAGGAGGAAGAGGAGGAGGAGGAGGAGGAGGAGGAGGAGAAAGAAATAAGGGAGAGAGGAGGAGGGAGAATGAGATAGAGAAAATAGATAAAGAGAAGTGAGAAAAATGGCAAGGCAGGGTAAGTACAAATGGAAGCAACTGTACAATAGCAAAAAAGGTTATACTACTAATATACTGAGAAGAGAGTTTCTGCCACAGAAGTTATCATAGATTTAATATAAAGCAGTATACTGAAGGATATGATCAGTGTTGTCTACCTGGACATCAAAGTACAAGTGTAGAAGTAGACCGAAGCACACTGATGTCTCAGGATCAGTATACGCATGCTTTGTACTGGCACATCAGAACACATACATGTCTGGGAGCTGCTGCTCACATGTGATGGTTCAGTAGCATACATGGAAATTACAAATAAAGCATACACATGGTTTTAATATTAAAGAAGTGATCACACATGTTCTTGTAAAGCATCACATGTACGTAGGAGTAAAACAGTACACAGATTACTATTACAGGAATGCACAAGAATACTGCAGCAATCATCAGTGTACAAATAAGCACTTATGGACCTACTAGCAGAAACATACAAGGATATACTTCTACATCACTGCACATGAATATACTAGTAGAGCAGTGCTCATTCATATAATATAGCACTGCACCAGGGCATCATGGTGTGCTTTTACCATGAAGCTGATGGATGGACCTGGGCAGCTGTGCTAATGCCTGACCCAGAGCCACAGTGTATAGCTCTTTAAGAGTAGAGCAGTGAAACGCAATAGAAAGCACACAGTAGTAATGGAAGCAGCAATTTTGCACTATCAGTGCAATGTACGGAAATGCCCTGTAACTGAAGTGATCAAGTGATCGTAGGTTTACCAGAAAGCAGCATACGTGAATGTTGCATGTAGTTTTACGCTCTGCCCCTATCCAGCTTCCCTTGAATCCTTGGACAAAACACACACACACAGTTTATTTCTTTACAATTTGTCTTAGGACATACTTACTGGGTGTTACTATCTTCTGCCTAGAAAACATGCCCTTAACAATATTCTTATCCCTGCTCCTCCCACCTGCCCTAAACTTCAGTGACTAGTTCCACCTAACCCCTGCCAAACATCTCTGACAACCAGCCTTTAGCAGTGGCCACAAGCCCCAGCTCCTCCCAAAACCTCACAAGGCTGCTGACTTCTTCTCCAAAGCATGGCAGAAAAACTCCCCTTCCTTGCAGTTGCCTTTTCCTCCTGGGCCTGGAAGTCCCACCTCTACCTTACTCTCAGCAATTGACCTCCAGATTTCTTTACTGACAGAACAAGAACCAATTGAAGAACTGAACCTTAGTATCAGAACTGCCCCATTCACATGAATATATTATGAGAACAGTGCATCTGGACATTTATATAATAGTGCAGAATTAGAGCAATGCTCCCTGCTGCCCTCATGTGCCCATGTATTTACTAGGTGATCAGAATTCATAGATGTCCCAAAATCCATGTGCATGTGATAATACAACAGTATACCTGGAAATACAAATAAAGGTGTACACGTGGATTCAGAATTACAGGAATGATCACACATATTCTTGCAAAGAAGCACACATGGATGTCTGAATACACATATATGAATATAATACATTGGGAATCATGGATTTTCTACATCAATATTCAGGGAAGTACTTTACAAAAGCACACAGAATACACTAATGCTTCGCTGACATGAATGTACTAGTAGAGTTAATACACCTAATACTAAAGCACTACCCAATGGAATCTTTGCCAAAACCAGGGTACTACAATGTAAACTGATGCACATTTACCACACAACAGATGGATGTACTTGTAAAGTCCAGAGCATGCCTTAACAAGGGCAACAGCATATCTGTTTTCAGGAGTAGAACACCATACTAGAATGAACATAGTGCAAATGAGAGTAATGATACAGCCTCAAATTGGTTGGACTACTAATGTACCACACAGAGATCTGTTGCAACAGGACCATAGGCTTACTAAAAAGCAGCGCACGTGATAATATTATTATACAGGTGCACATGAGCATTGAATTGCAGAAGAGCAATGGACACTGATGTCCTAGAATTGGTGTGCCCATGTATTCACTAGCACACCAGAACAGTCCATGAACAGTATGTACCAATACAGCTACACACATGGAAATGCAAGTAAAGTAACACACATGGATTGAATATTACAGGATTGATAAGATTTTTTTCTTGTAAACCAGAACACATACATGTCTTAGTATAGCTGCACACAGATGTACTATAGCAGAAACTCACATGAGTATAATACTACAACACCAAGATTCATTGATGTACAACATGGGTACTCATGGAGCCAATAGACAAGAGAGCACAAGTACATACTCACACATCACGGCATACGTATCTAATATTAATACACAGTGGTGCCCTTTCTTTCTTTTTTTTCATTAAATAGGATAATTATGTTATTTTTTTATTAAATTGTTTTATTTATTTACACTCCAAATATTGACTCACTTCCCAGTCCCTCTGCCCAGACTCCTTCACCCTCTGCCCCTCCTTCTACCCTTTACCTCTGAGAGGGGACTCACCCACCCACCCCCCATCTCACTCCTCCAGCATCCCCCTTTTCTGGGCCAACAAGTCTCTACAGGATTAGGTGCATCCTCTCCCACTGAGGCCAGACAAAGCAGTCCTCTGCTACATATGGGCCAGGGGGCCACAGACTAACCCGTTTGGTTGGTGGCTTAGTCTCTGAGAGCTCTGAAGGGGTCCAGGTTGGTTGATACTGCTGTTCTTCATATGGGGTTACCATCCCCTTCAGCTCCTTCAATCCTTCCTCTAACTCAGTTGACTGTACGTATCTGCATCTGTCTCAGTCAGCTGCTCATAGAGCCTCTTAGAAGACAGCCGTGCTAGGCTGCTGTCTCCAAGCACAACATGGTATCAGTGATTGTGTCAGGGTTTGGTGCCTACACATGGGATGGATCTCAAGTCGAGCCGGTAACTGGATGGTCTTTCCTTCACTCTCCATTTTTGTCCCTGCATTTCCTTTAGACGGGACCAATTCTGGGCCAAAAATTTTGAAGATGGGTGGGTGGTCCCATCCCTCCACTGTCTACTGGAGGTGGTCTCTTCAGGTGGGCATTTTGACTAAGATCATCCCCCATTGAGTCCTGGGAGACTCTCACACCCCAGGTCTTCAGGACTTTGCCATGGACCACGCCAGCCGGGTATGGGGATCCCTGGGATGAGGGTCTTCGAAGTTCAGGTGGGTGAGGATTCAGCAGGTGACAAACAGAAACAACCACAGGGGCAGTTTGAATCTGAGTGTATTTTGCAGTTCTCAAGCAGGGGATTTTATACATTAAAAACCACACATAACAACTCTTAGAAACTGTATCCAGTGAAACAGTCACGAATACCAACAAAAATCATTGGGCACAGTAAAATACAAAAATCATCCAATCATTACAACTCTGAAACTACAAGTTCAGTGAATCACAAACTGAACAGGTCATCATTATTAATAATATAAACCATCAAAATATAACAATTCTAAAAGAATATATTCAATAGGGAAGTTGTCCAAGGCTAGTGGCATATTCCCAAGAACAGGCTAATAAATCTTTATGGTCAGTACTCTTAACTGCTGAGCTAACTTTCCATCCCTATATGATTAATTATTATTTAATACCTAAGGCATGATTTTTAATAAATCTTCAACACATAAATTTAAACTATTTTAATTCTTTTTTAAATTTTTTAATTGAATATATTCTTCATTTACATTTCAAATGTTATACCCTTTCCAGGTTTCCCCCCCTCCCAGAAAACTCCCAACTCATCCTCCCAACCTCTGCCTCCAAGAAGATGCCCCTACACCCAACCCACTCCCACCTACCCACAACCCTGTCATTTTCCCCACACTGGGGCATCTATCAAGCCTGCGTCGGACCAAGGGCCTCTCCTCCCACTGATGCCCGACAAGCTATTCCTCTGCCATACTTTTGGTTGGAACAATGTGTATCCCTTGGTTGATGGCTTAGTCCCTGGGAGCCCTGGGGCGTCTGGTTGGCCGGCATCGTCGTTCTTCCCATGGGGCTGCAAACCCCTTCAGCTCTTCCAGTCCTCCCTCCAACTCCTCCATTGGGGACCTCGCGTTCAGTCCAATAGTTGGCTGCTAGCATCTGCCTCTGTATCTGTAAGGCTCTGGCAGGGCCCCTCCAGAGACAACCATAACAGGCTCCTTTCGGCAAGCATTTCTTGTCATCCATAATAGTGTCGGGGTCTGGTGACTGTTTATACGATGAATCCCCAGGTAGGATAGTCTCTGGGTGGCCTTTCCTTTGGTCTCTGCTCCCACACTTTGTCTCCATAATTTGTCCTGTGAGTATTTTGTTCCCTTTCTCAGAGAAACCAAAGCACCCACACTTTGGTCATCCTTCTTCTTGAGCTTCCTGTGGTCTGTGAATTGTAACTTGTTTATTTTGAGCTTTTGGGCTAATAGCCACTTATCAATGAGTTCATACCATGTGTATTCTTTTGTGATTGGGTTACCTCACTCAGGATGACACTTTCTAGTTCAATCCATTTGCATAAGAATTTCATGAATGGCTCCAGTGACTGGGAAGTTGGGACAGCCAGGTTCTGAGACAGACAGGCATAATATCGCTTGGGTCTCGGGCGGCTTGTGTGTGTGTGGCTCCCAAGTGCAGGGCTGATCTGCAGTAACCAGCGCGCCAGCTCTGCTGTGGGACTTCTGCCTGGCAGAGGGACCCCGCACTGGGCGGGAGCCTACCAGCTTTCCTTCGGCGACCTCTGTTCCCGCAGACTGCGCTGAAGAGACAGGTACCCCAAGCTCCCTATCCCCAATATAACATCACTTGGGACACGGCCTGTTGGGGCTTCCGTCTGTGCCCGAGAACGGGTCAGCGCTGTGGTCGTCTGGGTGCCAGATCGGCGGGCCATCGCGTCTGCAGGTGAGCGGCGCCACAGAGAGAGTGCAGATTGCACTCCGCCATCTTTGCTCCAGTGACTGGGAAGTTGGGACAGCCAGGTTCTGAGACAGACAGGCATAATATCGCTTGGGTCTCGGTGGCTTGTGTGTATGCGGCTCCCAACTGCGGGGTTGATCTGCAGTAACCAGCGCGCCAGCTCTGCTGTGGGACTTCTGCCTGGCAGAGGGACGCCCCCTCCCCCCCCAGGAGAGATCCCTCACCCCTGCACAGGGCAGGAGCCTACCAGCCTCCCTTTGGCGACCTCTGCTCCAGGCATCCATTAGGCTGAGCCTTTGGATGTGCAAGGCCTCCCCAATATAAGATCACTTGGGGCAAGGCACATTAGGGCTCCAAAGTCACTCAGGAGCAGGCAGGCCCCAGAAATCGGTGCCAGGGGAATCCTGGCAATCCAGGGGGGGCAGAAATAGCTTTGCAGGCTCACAGGAGGTCCAACCAACAGCCAGTGGCAGCAGGACCAACTAACATCAGAGGTATCCAGATGGCAAAAGGCAAACGTAGGAATGTTACTAACAGAAATCAAAGTAATGTGGGACCATCCGAACCCAACTCTCCAACAGCAGCAAGTCCTGGATACCCCACCACACCCGAAAGACAAGATCTGGATTTAAAATCACTTCTCATGATCCTATTAGAGGATCACAAGAAGGACACAAATAAATCTCATAAAGAGTTACAGGAGACCATGAATCAACGGTTAGAAGCCCTTACAAAGGAAACACAAAAATCGCTTAGAGAAATGCGGGAGAACATGGATCAAAAGATGGAGGCGCACAAGGAGACAACACAAAAATCGCTTAACGAGATGAATCAACGGGTAGATGCACTCACAAAGGAATCACAAAATTGGCATAAAGAAATGCAGAAGAATATGGGTCAACAGACGGATGCCCATAAGGAGGCAACACAAAAATTGCTTAAAGAAATGAATCAACGGTTAGATGCCCTTTCAAAGGAAACACGAGAACTGCTTAAAGAAATGCAGGAGACAATGGATCAACAGATGGATTCCCATGAGGAGGAAACACAAAAATCACTCAGAGAAATGCAGGAGAACGTGGGTCATCAGGAAGAAATCCTGAAAGAGGCAATGCAAAAATACCTTAAAGAAATACAGGAAAATACAAACAAACAAGTGAAGGATCTCAGCAAATCCATCCAGGAACTAAAAAAAGAAGTAGAAACAACTAAGAAATCACAAAGGGAGACAACTTTGGAGATAGAAAACCTTGGCAAGAAATCAGGAGTCATAGATGCAAACATAAACAATAGAATACAAGAGATGGAAGAAAGAATCTCAGGTGCTGAAGACTCCATAGAAAGCAACGACTCAACAGTCAAAGAAAATGCAAAATGCAAAAACGTGTAACCCAAAACATCCAGGAAATCCAGGACACAATGAGAAGACCAAACCTAAGGATTATAGGTATAGATGAGAGTGAAGATTTGCAACTTAAAGGGCCAGTAAACATCTTCAACAAAATTATGGAGGAAAACTTCCCTCACTTAAAGAGAGAGATGCCGATGAATGTACAAGAAGCCTACAGAACTCCAAACAGACTGGACCAGAACAGAAATACCTCCCGTCACATAATAATCAAAACACCGAATGTTCTAAACAAAGAAAGAATACTAAAAGCAGTAAGAGAAAAGGGCCAAGTAACATACAAAGGAAGACCTATCCGAATCACATCAGACTTCTCACCAGAGACTATGAAAGCCAGAAGATCCTGGGCAGATCTCATGCAGACACTAAGACAGCACAAATGCCAGACTAGACTACTATACCCAGCAAAACTCTCAATCACCATAGATGGAGAGACCAAGATATTCCATGATAAAACCAAATTTTCACAATATCTTTCCACAAATCCAGCCCTGCAACGGATAATAGGTGGAAACCTCCAATACAGGGAGAGAAACAACACCCTGGAAAAAATGAGATAATAACCTTCTTGAATCAAACCCAAAAGTAGATAACCACTCAAACATAAAGATAGCATCAAGAATGGCAGATGGCAATAATCACTATGCCTTAATCTTTCTTAATATCAATGGTCTCAATTCCCCAATTAAAAGACATAGACTAGCAGACTGGATACGTAAACAGGACCCAGCATTTTGCTGCATGCAGGAAACGCACCTCAGTGTCAAAGACAAACACTACCTCAGAGTAAAAGGCTGGAAAACAATTTTACAAGCAAATGACCCCAAGAAACGAGGTGGAGTAGCCATCCTAATATCGGATAAAATTGATTTTCAACCTAAAGTCATCAAAAAAGACACAGAAGGACACTACATACTGATCAAGGGAAAAATCCACCATCAAGAACTCTCAATTCTGAATATCTATGCTCCAAATGCAAGGGCACCCTCATTCGTAAAAGAAACTTTACTAAAACTCAAAGCACACATCGCACCGCACACAATAATAGTGGGTGACTTCAACACCCCGCGTCTCTGAAATGGATCGTTCAGGAAAGCAGAAACTAAACAGGGACACAGTGAATCTAATTGAAGCCTTGGACCAAATGGAACTAACTGATATATATAGAACATTTCATCCTAGAGCTAAAGAATACACCTTCTTCTCAGCTCCTCATGGTACCTTCTCCAAAATTGACCATATAATTGGTCACAAATCAGACCTCAACAGATACAAGAAGATAGAAATAATCCCATGCCTCCTATCAGATCACTATGGAATAAGGGTGGTCTTCAATGGCAACAAAAACAAAAGAAAACCCACATACACATGGAGGCTGAACAATGCTCTACTCAATGATAACTTGGTCAAGGTGGAAATAAAGAAAGAAATCAAAGACTTTTTGAAAGTTAATGAAAATGAAGGAACAACATACCCTAATTTATGGGACACAATGAAAGCAGTGCTAAGAGGAAAATTCATAGCCCTGAGTGCTGCCAAAAAGAAACGGGAGACAGCATACACTAACAGCTTAATGGCACACCAGAAAGCCCTGGAACAAAAAGAAGCAAATACACCAAAGAGGAGTAGAAGGCAGGAAATCATCAAACTCAGGGCTGAAATCAATCAAGTAGAAACAAATAAAACCATACAAAGAATCAACAAAACGAGGAGTTGGTTCTTTGAGAAAATCAACAAGATAGATAAGCCCTTAGCCAGACTAACCAGAGAGCACAAAGATAGTATCCAAATTAATAAAATCAGAAATGAAAAGGGAGAGATAACAACAGAAACTGAGGAAATTCAAAAAATCATCAGATCCTACTACAAAAACCTGTATTCAACACAACTAGAAAATCTTGAGGAAATGGACAATTTCCTTGACAGATACCAAGTACCAAAATTAAATCAGGATCAAATAGACCATCTAAACCGTCCTATAACCCCTGAAGAAATAGAAGTTGTCATTGGAAGTCTTCCAACCAAAAAAAAGCACAGGTCCAGATGGTTTTAGTGCAGAATTCTATCAGACCTTCAAAGAAGACCTAACACCAATACTCTTCAAACTGTTCCACAAAATAGAAACAGAAGGAACACTACCCAACTCGTTCTATGAAGCCACAATTACACTAATACCAAAAGCACACAAAGATCCGACAAAGAAAGAGAATCTCAGGCCAATCTCTCTTACGAATATCAATGCAAAAATACTCAATAAAATTCTTGCCAACCGAATCCAAGAACACATCAAAACGATCATCCACCACGATCAAGTAGGCTTCATCCCAGGGATGCAGGGATGGTTCAATATAAGGAAATCCATCAATGTAATCCACTACATAAACAATCTCAAAGAAAAAAAAACCACATGGTCATCTCATTAGATGCTGAGAAAGCATTTGACAAAATTCAGCATCCTTTCATGCTAAAGGTCTTGGAAAGATCAGGAATTCAAGGCCCATATCTAAACATAGTAAAAGCAATTTACAGCAAACCGGTAGCCAGCATCAATCTAAATGGAGAGAAACTTGAAGCAATCCCACTAAAATCAGGGACTAGACAAGGCTGCCCTCTCTCTCCATATCTTTTCAATATAGTACTTGAAGTTCTAGCTAGAGCAATTAGACAACAAAAAGAGGTCAAAGGGATACAAATTGGAAAGGAAGAAGTCAAACTATCACTATTTGCAGACGATATGATAGTATACTTAAGCGACCCAAAGAACTCCACCAGAGAACTCCTACAGCTGATAAACGACTTCAGCAAAGTGGCCGGATATAAAATCAACTCAAGCAAGTCAGAAGCCTTCCTATACTCAAAGGATAAGCAGGCTGAGAAAGAAGTAAGAGAAATAATACCCTTCACGATAGCCACAAACCATATTAAGTATCTTGGCGTGACTCTAACCAAACAAGTGAAAGATCTGTATGACAAGAACTTCAAGTCTCTGAAGAAAGAAATTGAAGAAGACCTCAGAAGATGGAAAAATCTGCCATGCTCATGGATTGGCAGGATTAATATAGTAAAAATGAGCATCTTGCCAAAAGTAATACACAGATTCAATGCAATCCCCATCAAAATCCCAACTCAATTCTTCATAGAGTTAGAAAGAGCAATTCAAAAATTCATCTGGAATAACAGAAAACCCAGAATAGCTAAAACTATTCTCAAGAGTAAAAGAACCTCTGGGGGAATCAGTATCCCGGACCTCAAGCTGTACTACAGAGCAATAGTGTTAAAAACTGCATGGTATTGGTACAGTAACAGACATGTAGATCAATGGAACAGAATTGAAGACCCAGAAATGAATCCACACTCCTATGGTCACTTGATCTTTGACAAAGGAGCTAAAACCATCCAGTGGAAAAAAGATAGCCTTTTCAACAAATGGTGCTGGCTCAGCTGGAGGTCAACATGCAGAAGAATGCAAATTGACCCATCCTTATCTCCTTGCACTAAGCTCAATTCTAAGTGGATCAAAGATCTCCACATAAAACCAGACACACTGAAACTAATAGAAGGGAAACTAGGGAAGAACCTTGAACATATGGGCACAGGGGAGAATTTCCTGAACAGAACTCCAATAGCTTATGCTCTAAGATCAAGAATAGACAAATGGGACCTCATTAAATTACAAAGGTTTTGCAAGGCAAAAGACACCGTCAAAAAGACAAAGCGGCAACCAACTAACTGGGAAATGATCTTTACCAACCCTACATCCGACAGAGGGCTAATATCCAAGATATACAAAGAACTCAAGAAGTTAAACTCCAGAGAGGCAAATAACCCTATTAAAAAATGGGGTACAGAGCTACACAAAGAGTTCTCACCTGAAGAATTACTAACGGCTGAGAAGCACCTAAAGAGATGTTCATCATCCTTAGTCATTAGGGAAATGCAAATCAAAACAACCCTGAGATTCCATCTCACACCAGTCAGGATGGCTAAGATCAAAAACACAGGAGACAGCAGTTGTTGGCGAGGATGTGGAGAAAGAGGAACACTCCTCCACTGCTGGTGGAATTGCAAGCTGGTACAACCACTCTGGAAAGCAGTCTGGCGGTTCCTCAGAAAACTGGGCATGACACTCCCGGAGGATCCGGCTATACCACTCCTGGGCATATACCCAGAGACTTTACCTGCATGCAATAAGGACACATGCTCCACTATGTTCATAGCAGCCTTATTTATAATAGCCAGAAGCTGGAAAGAACCCAGATGTCCCTCAACGGAGGAATGGATTCAGAAGATGTGGTATATCTACACAATGGAATACTACTCTGCAATTAAAAACAATGAATTCACGAAATTCCTAGGCAAATGGTCAGATCTTGAAAATATCATCCTTAGTGAGGTAACCCAATCACAAAAGAACACACATGGTATGCAGTCACTGATAAGGGGATATTGACCCAGAATCTCGGAATACCCTAGACACAATCCGCATATCAATAAAGTTCTAAAAAGATGGAAGGAGAGACCCCTGGTCCTGGAAAGACTGGATGTAGGGGAACGCCAGGACAGAGTAACGAGAGGGGGTTGAATGGAGAAAAGAGGGAGGGAAGGGGGCTTATGGGACTTTCGGGGAGGGAGGAAACGGGAAAGGGGAAGTGATTTGGAATGTAAATTAAAAAAATAAAATAAAAAAAAAAGAAAAAAAAAGAATTTCATGAATGGTTGTTTTTAATAGCCGAATACTCCATTGTGTAGATATACCACATTTTTTTGTATCCATTCTTCTGTTGAATGACATGTGGGTTCATTCCAGCTTCTGGCTATTATAAATAAGGCTGCTATGAACACAGTGGAGCATGTGTCCTTATTACATGTTGGAGCATCTTCTGGGTATATGCCCAGGAGTGGTATAGCTGGAACCTGTCTAATTTTCTGGGGAACCACCAAACTGATTTCTAGAGTGGTTGTTCCAGCTTGCAATCCCACCAGCATCTGCTCCTCGCCAGCATCTGCTGTCCCCTGAGTTTTTCATCTTAGCCATTCTGACTGGTGTGAGGTGGAATCTCAGGGTTGTTTTAATTTGCATTTCCCTAATAACTAAGGACGCTGAACATTTCTTCAGGTGCTTCACAGCCATTCAAGTTTCCTCAGCTGAGAATTCTCTGTTTAGCTCTGCACCCATTTTTTTAAAAAAGGGTTACTTGACTCTCTGGAGTCTAACTTCTTGAGTTCTTTGTATATATTGGATATTAACCGTCTATTGGAAGTAGGATTTGTAATGATCTTTTCCCAATCTGTTGGTTGACATTTTGTCCTATTGACAGTGTCCTTTGCCTTACAAAAGCTTTGCAGTTTTATGAGGTTCCATTTGTCGATTTTTGTTCTTAGAGCATAAGCCATTGGTGTTCAGGAAATTTTCCCCTGTGCCCATGTGCTCAAGGATCTTCCCCACTTTTTTTATTATTGAAAAAGGAAGTAAAAACATTTTATGATAAAATTGAAGATTTACATGGAAAATATTTCTGACAAAATTGAAGAAATATAGAAAAACACATTGAGATTGACAATTTTCATGAAAATAAAAGAGTAAAATGGTAGACATAAAAAAATTGCTAAATTAATTGAAAAAGGAAGTAGAAACATTTTATGATAGAATTGAAGATTTATGTGGAAAATATTTCTGATAAAATTGTAGAAAAATATAAAATAACATGTTAAAATTGAAGATTATCATGGATAATTACAGATTAGATGGTAGGCATAAAAATATTTCTAACTTGATTGAAAGTCCAATTATAAACATTTTCTGATAAAATTGAAGATCTACACGGAAAATATTTCTGATAAAAATGCAAGAAATATATAGAAAAACACATTAAAATTGACTATTTCATTGAAAATTATACAGATAAAATGGTAGGCATAAAATATTCCTAAGTTGATTGAAAGTAGAACTATAAACAGTTTCTAATAAAATTGAAGATTTATATGGAAAATATTTTTGATAAAATTGAAAAAACATTTAGAAAAATATTAAAATTGAAGATTATCATGGAAAATTGTACACATAAAATGGTAGACATAAAAAACATTACTAAATTGATTGAAAGAGGAATTACAAACATTTTCTGATAAAATTGAAGATTTACATGAAAAATGTTTCTGTTAGTCTATGTTTTTGGTTGGGGAATTGAGTCCATTGATGTTAACATATTTTAAGGAATAGTGATTGGTGCTTCCTATTATTATTGATGTTATTTTTATGTTTCTGTGGTTACTTTCTTTTGGGTTTGTTGGAAGAAGATTACTTTCTTGCTTTTTCTAGGGTGTAGTTTCCCCCCTCATGTTGGCATTTTCCATCTATTATCCTTTGTAGGGTTGGATTTGTGGAAGATATTGTATAAATTTGGTTTTATCATGGAATATCTTGGTTTCTCCATCTATGGTAATTGAGAGTTTTGCTGGGTATAGTAGTTTGGGCTGGCATTTGTGTTGTCTTAGGGTCTGTATGAGATCTGCCCAGGATCTTCTGGCTTTCATCGTCTCAGGTGAGAAGTCTGGTGTAATTCTGATATGCCGGCCTTTATAGGTTACTTGACCCTTTTCCCTTACTGCTTTTAATATTCTTTCTTCGTTTAGTGCATTTGGTGTTTTGATTATTATGTGCCAAAAGGACATTCTGGTCTGGTCCAGTCTGTGTAAAGTTCTGTAGGCTCCTTGTATGTTCATGGGCATCTCTTTCTTTAGGTTAGGGAAGTTTTCTTCTATAATTTTGTTGAAGATATTTACTGGCCTTTTAAGTTGGAAATCTTCACTCTCTTCTATACCTATAATCTTTAGGTTTGGTCTTCTCATTTTGTCCTGGATTTCTTGGATGTTTTAGGTCAGGAGTTTTTTGCATTTTTCATTTTCTTTGACTGTTGTATTAATGCTTAAAATTCAATCCCCTCCCACTTCTCTGACCTAGTATTCCCTTAAACTGCTACATCCAGTCTTTCCAGGACCAGGAGTCTCTCCTTCCTCCTTCTAGGAAATCAATTGATATGTGAATTGTTTCTTGGGTATTTCGAGATTCTGGGTTAATATCCCCTTAACAGTGACTGCATACCATGTGTGTTCTTTTGTGATTGGGTTACCTCACTAAGGATGATTTAAAGTAGAATTATAAACATTTTCTGATAAAATTGAAGATTTACATGGAAAATATTTCTGATAAAATTGGAAAAAAATATATGGAAAAACATTAAAATTGAAGATTATCATGGAAAATTATACAGATAAAATGGTAGGCATAAAAATATTTCTAAGTTGATTGAAAGTGAAATTATAAACATTTTCTGATAAAATTGAAGATTTACCTGGAAAATATCTCTGATAAAATTGAAGAAATATATAAAAAACGCATTAAGATTGAGTATTTCATTGAAAAAATTATACAGATAAAATGGTAGGCATAAAAATATTCCTATGTTTTTTGAAAGTGGAATTATAAACACTTTCTGATAAAATTGAAGGTCTACAAGGAAAATATTCCTGAAAAAATTCAAGAAATATATAGAGAAACATGTTAAAACTGACTATAATATGGAAAATTATACAGATAAAATGGAAGGTATAAAAATGTTCCTAAGAAGATTAAAAGTAAAATTATAGACATTGTCTGATGAAACTGAAGATGCACATGGAAAATACTTCCAACAAAATTGAAGAAAAATACAGAGAAATGTTAAAACTGAAGATTATCATGGACAATTATACTGACAAAATGGTAGGCACAAAATCATTCCTAAATTGATTGAAAGTGGAACTACAAACACCCCCCACCCCGCGCACGACAAAACCAAAGATCTACATGAAAAACACCTCCAACAAAATTGAAGAAATACACAGAAAAAATAAGCAAGAGTTGGATTTAAAGTCTCTTCTCACGATGCTGTTAGAGGACATCAAGAAGGACATAAATAACTCCCTTAAAGAAATACAGGAGAACATGGGTCAAATGGTAAAGGCCCTTAAAGAGGAAACACAAAAATCCCTGAAAGAAATACAGGGGAGCATGGGTGAACAGGTAGAGGCCCTTAAAGAGGAAACACAAAAATCCCTGAATGTATTACAGGAGAACACGAACAAACAAGTGAAGGAACTGAACAAAACCATCCAGGATCTAAAAATGGAAGTAGAAACAATAAAGAAATCACAAAGTAAGACATCTCTGGAGATAGAAAAACTTGGAAAGAATTCAGCAGTCATAGATGCAAGCATCAACAACAGAATACAAGAGATAGAAGAAAGAATCTCAGGGGCTGAAGATACCATAGAAAACATTGAGTCAACAGTTAAAGAAAATGCAAAATGCAAAAAGCTCCTGAGCCAAAACATCCAGGAACTCCAGGACACAATGAGAAGACCAAACCTAAGGATTATAGGTATAGATGAGAGTGAAGATTTACAACTTAAAGGGCCAGTAAATATCTTCAACAAAATTATAGAAGAAAACTTCCCTAACCCAAAGAAAGAGATGTCCATGAACATACAAGAGCCTACAGAACTCCAAACAGACTGGACCAGACCAGAAAGTCCTCCCGGCACATAATAATCAAAACACCAAATGCACTAAACAAAGAAAGAATATTAAAAGCAATAAGAGAAAAAGGTCAAGTAACCTATAAAGGCAGGTCTATCAGAATTACACCAGACTTCTCACCTGAGATGATGAAAGCCAGAAGATCCTGGGCAGATCTCATACAGACCCTAAGAGAACACAAATGCCAGCCCAAACTACTCTACCCAGCAAAACTCTCAATTACCATAGATGGAGAAACCAAGATATTCCATGATAAAACCAAATTTATACAATATCTTCCACAAATCCAACCCTACAAAGGATAATAGATGGAAAATGCCAACATGAGGGGGGAAACTACACCCTAGAAAAAGCAAGAAAGTAATCTTCTTCCAACAAACCCAAAAGAAAGTAACCACAGAAACATAAAAATAACATCAATAATAATAGGAAGCACCAATCACTATTCCTTAAAATATGTTAACATCAATAGACTCAATTCCCCAACAAAAAACAGTCTAACAGAGATGTTTTTCATGTGGATCTTCGATTTTATCAGAAAATGTTTGTGACTCCTCTTTCAGTTTGGTAATGCTTTTTGCGTCTACCATTTTGACTGTATTATTTTCCATGCCCAGTTTTCTGAGGAACCGCCAGACTGCTTTCCAGAGTGGTTGTACCCGCTTGCAATCCCACCAGCAGTGGAGGAGTGTTCCTCTTTCTCCACATCCTCGCCAACAACTACTGTCTCCTGTGTTTTTGATCTTAGCCATTCTGACTGGTGTGAGGTGGAATCTCAGGGTTGTTTTGATTTGCATTTCTCTAATGACTAAGGATGCTGAACATTTCTTTAGGTGCTTCTCAGCCATTCGATATTCTTCAGGTGAAAATTCTTTGTTTAGCTCTGTATCCCATTTTTAATAGGGTTATTTGGCTTTCTGGAGTCTAACTTCTTGAGTTCTTGGTATATATTGGATATTAGCCCTCTGTCAGATGTAGGGTTGGTAAAGATCTTTTCCCAATTTGTTGGCTGCCGCTTTGTCCTTTTGACAGTGTCCTTTGCCTTACAGAAACTTTGTAATTTTATGAGGTCACATTTGTCAATTCTTGATCTTAGAACATAAGCTATTGGTGTTCTGTTAAGGAAAATTCCCCTTGTGCCCATGTGTTAAAGACTCTTCCCTAGCTTCTTTCCTATTAGTTTCAGTGTATCTGGTTTTATGTGGAGGTCCTTGATCCACTTGGAATTGAGCTTAGTACAAGGAGATGAGAATGGATCGATTTGTATTCTTCTGCATGTTGACCTCCAGTTGAACCAGCACTGGATGGTTTTAGCTCCTTTGTCAAAGATCAAATGACCATAGGAGTGTGGATTCATTTCTGGGTCTTCAGTTCTGTTCCATTGATCTACATGCCTGTCACTGTACCTATACCATGCAGTTTTTAACACTATTGCTCTGTAGTACAGCTTGAGGTCTGGGATACTGATTCCCCCAGAAGTTCTTTTACTCTTGAGAATAGTTTTAGCTATCCTGAGTTTTCTTTTTTTTTTTTTTTTTTTTTTAATTTAATTTTATTTTATTTTTTTAATTTACATTCCAAATCACTTCCCCTTTCCCGTTTCCTCCCTCCCCGAAAGTCCCATAAGCCCCCTTCCCTCCCTCTTTTCTCCGTTCAACCCCCTCTCATTACTCTGTCCTGGCGTTCCCCTACATCCAGTCTTTCCAGGACCAGGGGTCTCTCCTTCCATCTTTTTAGAAATCTATTGATATGCTGATTGTGTCTAGGGTATTCTGAGATTCTGGGTCAATATCCCCTTATCAGTGACTTCATACCATGTGTGATCTTTTGTGATTGGGTTACCTCACTAAGGATGATATTTTCAAGTTCTGACCATTTGCCTAGGAATTTCGTGAATTCATTGTTTTTAATTGCAGAGTAGTATTCCATTGTGTAAATATACCACATCTTCTGAATCCATTCCTCCGTTGAGGGACATCTGGGTTCTTTCCAGCTTCTGGCTATTATAAATAAGGCTGCTATGAATATAGTGGAGCATGTGTCCTTATTGCATGCAGGTAAAGTCTCTGGGTATATGCCCAGGAGTGGTATAGCCGGATCCTCCGGAAGTGTCATGCCCAGTTTTCTGAGGAGCCGCCAGACTGCTTTCCAGAGTGGTTGTACCAGCCTGCAATTCCACCAGCAGTGGAGGAGTGTTCCTCTTTCTCCACATCCTCGCCAACAACTGCTGTCTCCTGTGTTTTTGATCTTAGCCATCCTGACTGGTGTGAGATGGAATCTCAGGGTTGTTTTGATTTGCATTTCCCTAATGACTAAGGATGATGAACATCTCTTTAGGTGCTTCTCAGCCATTAGATATTCTTCAGGTGAGAACTCTTTGTGGAGCTCTGTACCCCATTTTTTAATAGGGTTACTTGCCTCTCTGGAGTTTAACTTCTTGAGTTCTTTGTATATCTTGGATATTAGCCCTCTGTCGGATGTAAGGTTGGTAAAGATCATTTCCCAGTTAGTTGGTTGCCGCTTTGTCTTTTTGACGGTGTCTTTTGCCTTGCAAAAACTTTGTAATTTAATGAGGTCCCATTTGTCTATTCTTGATCTTAGAGTATAAGCTATTGGAGTTCTGTTCAGGAAATTCTCCCCTGTGCCCATATGTTCAAGGTTCTTCCCTAGTTTCCCTTCTATTAGTTTCAGTGTGTCTGGTTTTATGTGGAGATCTTTGATCCACTTAGAATTGAGCTTAGTGCAAGGAGATAAGGATGGGTCAATTTGCATTCTTCTGCATGTTGACCTCCAGCTGAGCCAGCAC
The DNA here is from genome assembly GCA_036184795.1 of Tokudaia tokunoshimensis. Taxonomy (NCBI): domain Eukaryota; kingdom Metazoa; phylum Chordata; class Mammalia; order Rodentia; family Muridae; genus Tokudaia; species Tokudaia tokunoshimensis. The sequence goes on along the minus strand of BTHU01000005.1, from coordinate 80,083,342 downwards.
CATTTGTTGAAAAGGCTATCTTTTTTCCACTGGATGGTTTTAGCTCCTTTGTCAAAGATCAAGTGACCATAGGAGTGTGGATTCATTTCTGGGTCTTCAATTCTGTTCCATTGATCTACATGTCTGTTACTGTACCAATACCATGCAGTTTTTAACACTATTGCTCTGTAGTACAGCTTGAGGTCCGGGATACTGATTCCCCCAGAGGTTCTTTTACTCTTGAGAATAGTTTTAGCTATTCTGGGTTTTCTGTTATTCCAGATGAATTTTTGAATTGCTCTTTCTAACTCTATGAAGAATTGAGTTGGGATTTTGATGGGGATTGCATTGAATCTGTGTATTACTTTTGGTAAGATGCTCATTTTTACTATATTAATCCTGCCAATCCATGAGCATGGCAGATTTTTCCATCTTCCGAGGTCTTCTTCAATTTCTTTCTTCAGAGACTTGAAGTTCTTGTCATACAGATCTTTCACTTGTTTGGTTAGCGTCACGCCAAGATACTTAATATGGTTTGTGGCTATCGTAAAGGGTATTATTTCTCTTACTTCTTTCTCAGCCTGCTTATCCTTTGAGTATAGGAAGGCTTCTGACTTGCTTGAGTTGATTTTATATCCGGCCACTTTGCTGAAGTCGTTTATCAGCTGTAGGAGTTCTCTGGTGGAGTTCTTTGGGTCGCTTATGTATACTATCATATCGTCTGCAAATAGTGATAGTTTGACTTCTTCCTTTCCAATTTGTATCCCTTTGACCTCTTTTTCTTGTCTTATCCTGAGTTTTCTGTTATTCCAGATGAATATGAGAATTGCTCTTTCAAACTCTATGAAGAATTGAGTTGGGATTTGATGGGGATTGCATTGAATCTGTATATTGCTTTTGGCAAGATGGTCATTTTTACTTTATTAATCCTGCCAATCCATGAGCATGGAAGATTTTTCCATCTTCTGAGATCTTCAATTTCTTTCTTCAGAGACTTGAAGTTCTTGTCATACAGATCTTTCACTTGTTTGGTTAGAGTCACACCAAGATACTTTATTTTGTTTGTGGCTATCGTGAAGGGTATCATTTCTCTTATTTCTTTCTCAGCCTGCTTATTCTTTGAGTATAGGGAGGCTACTGACTTGCTTGAGTTGATTTTATATCCGGCCACTTTGCTGAAGTTGTTTATCAGCTGCAGGAGTTCTCTGGTGGAGTTCTTTGGGTCGCTTAAGTATACTATCATATCATCTGCAAATAGTGATAATTTGACTGTTTCCTTTCCAATTTGTATTCCTTTGATCTCCTTTTGTTGTCTAATTGCTCTAGCTAGAACTTCAAGTACTATATTGAAAAAATATGGAGAGCGAGGGCAGCTTGTCTAGTCCTGATTTTAGTGGGACTGCTTCAAGTTTCTCTCCATTTAGATTGATGTTGGCTACCGGTTTGCTGTAAATTGCTTTTACTATGTTTAGGTATGGGCCTCGAATTCCTGATCTTTCCAAGACCTTTAACAAGAAAGGATGCTGAATTTTGTCAAATGCTTTTTCCCATCTAATGAAATGACCATGTGGTTTTTTTCTTTGAGATTGTTTATGTAGTGGATTACATTGATGGATTTCCTTATATTGAACCATCCCTGCATCCCTGGGATGAAGCCTACTTGATCGTGGTGAATGATCATTTTGATGTGTTCTTGGATTCAGTTGGCAAGAATTTTATTGAGTATTTTTGCATCGATATACATAAGAGAGATTGTCCTGAGATTCTCTTTCTTTGTCGGATCTTTGTGTGATTTTGGTATCAGTGTAATTGTGACTTCATAGAACAAGTTGGTTAGTATTCCTTCTGTGTCTATTTTGTGGAATAGTTTGAAGAGTATTGGTGTTAAGTCTTCTTTGAAGGTCTGATAGAATTCTGCATTAAAACCGTCTGGACCTGTGCTTTTTTTTGGTTGGAAGACTTCCGATGAACATTTCTATTTCTTCAGGGGTTTAGAAGGTCTATTTGATCCTGATTAAACTTTGGTATTTGGTATCTGTCAAGGAAATTGTCCATTTCCTCCTGATTTTCCAGTTGTGTTGAGTATAGGCTTTTGTAGTAGGATCTGATGATTTTTTTGAATTTCCTCAGTTTCTGCTGTTCTCTCTCCCTTTTCATTTCTGATTTTGTTAATTTGGATACTGTCTCTGTGCCCTCTGGCTTGTCTGACTAAGGGCTTATCTATCTTGTTGATTTTCTCAAAGAACCAACTCCTAGTTTTGTTGATTCTTTGTATGGTTTTATTTGTTTCTACTTGATTGATTTCAGCCCTGAGTTTGATGATTTCCTGCCTTCTACTCCTCTTGGGTGTATTTGCTTCTTTCTGTTTCAGGGCTTTCAGGTGTGCCTTTAAGCTGCTAGTGTATGCTCTCTCCCGTTTCTTTTTGGAGGCACTCAGGGCTATGAATTTTCCTCTCAGCACCGCTTTCATTGTGTCCCATAAATTACGGTATGTTGTGCCTTCATTGTCATTAAATTTTAAAAAGTCTTTGATTTCTTTCTTTATTTCTTCCTTGACCAAGGTATCATTGAGTAGAGCATTGTTCAGCTTCCACGTGTATGTGGGCTTTCTGTTGTTTTTATTGCTATTGAAGACCACCCTTATTCCATAGTGATCTGATAGGAGGCATGGGATTAGTTCGATCTTCTTATATCTGTTGAGGTCTGTTTTGTGACCAATTATATGGTCGATTTTGGAGAAGGTACCATTAGGTGCTGAGAAGAAAGTATATTCTTTTGCTTTAGGATGGAATGTTCTATAAATATCAGTTAGATCCATTTGGTCCATAACTTTTGTTAGTTTCACTGTGTCTCTTCTTAACTTCTGTTTCCATGATCTGTCCATTGCTGAGAGTGGGGTGTTAAAGTCTCCCACTATTATTGTGTGTAGTACAATGTGTGCTTTGAGCTTTAGTAAAGTTTCTTTTAAGAATGTGGGTGCCCCCCTCATTCGTAAAAGAAACTTTACTAAAACTCAAAGCACACATCGCACCGCACACAATAATAGTGGGTGACTTCAACACCCCGCTCTCTGAAATGGATCGTTCAGGAAAGCAGAAACTAAACAGGGACACAGTGAATCTAATTGAAGCCTTGGACCAAATGGAACTAACTGATATATATAGAACATTTCATCCTAGAGCTAAAGAATACACCTTCTTCTCAGCTCCTCATGGTACCTTCTCCAAAATTGACCATATAATTGGTCACAAATCAGACCTCAACAGATACAAGAAGATAGAAATAATCCCATGCCTCCTATCAGATCACTATGGAATAATGGTGGTCTTCAATGGCAACAAAAACAAAAGAAAACCCACGTACACATGGAGGCTGAACAATGCTCTACTCAATGATAACTTGGTCAAGGTGGAAATAAAGAAAGAAATCAAAGACTTTTTGAAAGTTAATGAAAATGAAGGCACAACATACCCTAACTTATGGGACACAATGAAAGCAGTGCTAAGAGGAAAATTCATAGCCCTGAGTGCCGCCAAAAAGAAACGGGAGACAGCATACACTAACAGCTTAATGGCACACCTGAAAGCCCTGGAACAAAAAGAAGCAAATACACCAAAGAGGAGTAGAAGGCAGGAAATCATCAAACTCAGGGCTGAAATCAATCAAGTAGAAACAAATAAAACCATACAAAGAATCAACAAAACGAGGAGTTGGTTCTTTGAGAAAATCAACAAGATAGATAAGCCCTTAGCCAGACTAACCAGAGGGCACAGAGATAGTATCCAAATTAATAAAATCAGAAACGAAAAGGGAGAGATAACAACAGAAACTGAGGAAATTCAAAAAATCATCAGATCCTACTACAAAAACCTGTATTCAACACAACTAGAAAATCTTGAGGAAATGGACAATTTCCTTGACAGATACCAAGTACCAAAATTAAATCAGGATCAAATAGACCATCTAAACCGTCCTATAACCCCTGAAGAAATAGAAGTTGTCATTGGAAGTCTTCCAACCAAAAAAAGCACAGGTCCAGATGGTTTTAGTGCAGAATTCTATCAGACCTTCAAAGAAGACCTAACACCAATACTCTTCAAACTGTTCCACAAAATAGAAACAGAAGGAACACTACCCAACTCGTTCTATGAAGCCACAATTACACTAATACCAAAAGCACACAAAGATCCGACAAAGAAAGAGAATCTCAGGCCAATCTCTCTTATGAATATCGATGCAAAAATACTCAATAAAATTCTTGCCAACCGAATCCAAGAACACATCAAAACGATCATTCACCACGATCAAGTAGGCTTCATCCCAGGGATGCAGGGATGGTTCAATATAAGGAAATCCATCAATGTAATCCACTACATAAACAATCTCAAAGAAAAAAACCACATGGTCATCTCATTAGATGCTGAGAAAGCATTTGACAAAATTCAGCATCCTTTCATGCTAAAGGTCTTGGAAAGATCAGGAATTCAAGGCCCATATCTAAACATAGTAAAAGCAATTTACAGCAAACCAGTAGCCAGCATCAATCTAAATGGAGAGAAACTTGAAGCAATCCCACTAAAATCAGGGACTAGACAAGGCTGCCCTCTCTCTCCATATCTTTTCAATATAGTACTTGAAGTTCTAGCTAGAGCAATTAGACAAGAAAAAGAGGTCAAAGGGATACAAATTGGAAAGGAAGAAGTCAAACTATCACTATTTGCAGACGATATGATAGTATACATAAGCGACCCAAAGAACTCCACCAGAGAACTCCTACAGCTGATAAACGACTTCAGCAAAGTGGCCGGATATAAAATCAACTCAAGCAAGTCAGAAGCCTTCCTATACTCAAAGGATAAGCAGGCTGAGAAAGAAGTAAGAGAAATAATACCCTTTACGATAGCCACAAACCATATTAAGTATCTTGGCGTGACGCTAACCAAACAAGTGAAAGATCTGTATGACAAGAACTTCAAGTCTCTGAAGAAAGAAATTGAAGAAGACCTCGGAAGATGGAAAAATCTGCCATGCTCATGGATTGGCAGGATTAATATAGTAAAAATGAGCATCTTACCAAAAGTAATACACAGATTCAATGCAATCCCCATCAAAATCCCAACTCAATTCTTCATAGAGTTAGAAAGAGCAATTCAAAAATTCATCTGGAATAACAGAAAACCCAGAATAGCTAAAACTATTCTCAAGAGTAAAAGAACCTCTGGGGGAATCAGTATCCCGGACCTCAAGCTGTACTACAGAGCAATAGTGTTAAAAACTGCATGGTATTGGTACAGTAACAGACATGTAGATCAATGGAACAGAATTGAAGACCCAGAAATGAATCCACACTCCTATGGTCACTTGATCTTTGACAAAGGAGCTAAAACCATCCAGTGGAAAAAAGATAGCCTTTTCAATAAATGGTGCTGGCTCAGCTGGAGGTCAACATGCAGAAGAATGCAAATTGACCCATCCTTATCTCCTTGCACTAAGCTCAATTCTAAGTGGATCAAAGATCTCCACATAAAACCAGACACACTGAAACTAATAGAAGGGAAACTAGGGAAGAACCTTGAACATATGGGCACAGGGGAGAATTTCCTGAACAGAACTCCAATAGCTTATACTCTAAGATCAAGAATAGACAAATGGGACCTCATTAAATTACAAAGTTTTTGCAAGGCAAAAGACACCGTCAAAAAGACAAAGCGGCAACCAACTAACTGGGAAATGATCTTTACCAACCTTACATCCGACAGAGGGCTAATATCCAAGATATACAAAGAACTCAAGAAGTTAAACTCCAGAGAGGCAAGTAACCCTATTAAAAAATGGGGTACAGAGCTCCACAAAGAGTTCTCACCTGAAGAATATCTAATGGCTGAGAAGCACCTAAAGAGATGTTCATCATCCTTAGTCATTAGGGAAATGCAAATCAAAACAACCCTGAGATTCCATCTCACACCAGTCAGGATGGCTAAGATCAAAAACACAGGAGACAGCAGTTGTTGGCGAGGATGTGGAGAAAGAGGAACACTCCTCCACTGCTGGTGGAATTGCAGGCTGGTACAACCACTCTGGAAAGCAGTCTGGCGGCTCCTCAGAAAACTGGGCATGACACTTCCGGAGGATCCGGCTATACCACTCCTGGGCATATACCCAGAGACTTTACCTGCATGCAATAAGGACACATGCTCCACTATATTCATAGCAGCCTTATTTATAATAGCCAGAAGCTGGAAAGAACCCAGATGTCCCTCAACGGAGGAATGGATTCAGAAGATGTGGTATATTTACACAATGGAATACTACTCTGCAATTAAAAACAATGAATTCACGAAATTCCTAGGCAAATGGTCAGAACTTGAAAATATCATCCTTAGTGAGGTAACCCAATCACAAAAGATCACACATGGTATGAAGTCACTGATAAGGGGATATTGACCCAGAATCTCAGAATACCCTAGACACAATCAGCATATCAATAGATTTCTAAAAAGATGGAAGGAGAGACCCCTGGTCCTGGAAAGACTGGATGTAGGGGAACGCCAGGACAGAGTAATGAGAGGGGGTTGAACGGAGAAAAGAGGGAGGGAAGGGGGCTTATGGGACTTTCGGGGAGGGAGGAAACGGGAAAGGGGAAGTGATTTGGAATGTAAATTAAAAAAATAAAATAAAATAAAATTAAAAAAAAAAATTGAAATTAGGTATTACTACCGATCAGCAAAAAAAAAAAAAAAAGAATGTGGGTGCCCTTGCTTTTAGAGCATAGATATTCGGAATTGAGAGTTTGTCTTGGGAGATTTTTCCTTTGACCAGTATGAAGTGTCCCTCCTTATCTTTTTTGACAACTTTTTGGTTGAAAGTCGACTTTATCCGATATAAGAATGACCACTCCAGCTTGTTTCTTGGGACCTTTTTGCTTGGAAAATTGTTTTCCAAACTTTGAGGTGTGACTTTCTTTGTCACTGATGTGGGTTTGTTGCATGCAACAAAATGTTGGGTCCTCTTTACATATCCAATCTGTTAGTCCTTTTATTGGGGAATTGAGTCCATTGATGTTAAGAGATATTAAGGAAAAATGATGTTGCTTTCTGTTATTTTTGTTGTTAAAGGTGGAATTCTGTTTGTGTGGCTATCTTCTTTTGTTTAAAGAAGATTACTTTATTGATTTTTCTAGGGTGCAGTTTCCCTCCTTGTGTTGTTATTTTCCACCCATTTTCCTTTGTAGAGCTGAGTTTGTGGAAAGATGTTCTGTAAATTTGGTTTTGTCATGGAATGTCTTGTTTTCTCCGTCTATCATAATTGAAAGTTTTGCTGGGTATAGTAGCCTTGACTGACATTTGTGTTCTCTTAGGGTTTGTATGACATCTGCCCAGGATCTTCTAGCTTTCATAGTTTCTGGTTAGAAGATTGGTGTAATTCTGATAGGTCTGCCTTTATATGTTACTTTACCTTTTTCTCTTATTGTTTTTAATATTCTTTCCCTGTTTAGTGCATTTGGTGTTTTGATTATTATGTGATGGGAGGAATTTCTGTTCTAGTCTAGTCTGTTTGAAGTTCTGTAGGCTTCTTGTATGTTCATGGGTATCTTTCTCTTTAGGTTAGGGAAGCTTTCTTCTATAATTTTGTTGAAGATATTTACTGTCCCTTTAAGTTGTAAATCTTCACTCCCTTCTATACCTATAATCCTTGGGTTTGGTCTTCTCATTGTGTCCTGGATTTCCTGGATGTTTTGGGTTACAAGGTTTTTGCATTTTGCATTTTCTTTGACTGTTGCTTCAATGTTTTCTATGGTACCTTTAGCACCTGGGATTCTTTCTTCTATCTCTTGTATTCTGTTGTTGATGCTTGCATCTATGACTCCTGATTTCTTTCCAAGGTTTTCTATCTCCAGATTTTTCTCCCTTTGTGATTTCTTTATTGTTTCTACTTCCATTTTTAGATCCTGGATGGTTTTGTTCAGCTCCTATACTTGTTTGTTTCTGTTTTTCTGTAATTCTTTAAGGGACTTTTGTGTTTCCTCTTTAAGGGCTTCTACCTGTTGACCCATGTTCTCCTGTGTTTCTTTAAGAGATTTTTGTGTTTCCTCTTTAAAGATTTCCATCTGTTGACCCATGTTCTCTTGTATTTCTTTAAGGTAGTTATTTATGTCCTTCTTGAAGTCCTCTATCAGCATCATGAGATGTTATTTTAAATCCAGATCTTGCTTTTCTGGGGTGATGGTATCTGTTGTGGGAGAACTGGGTTCGGATGGTGCCATGTTGCCTTGGTTTCAGTTGATAATGTTCTTGCATTTGCCTTTTGCCATCTGGCTATCTCTGGTGTTAACTGGTCTTGCTGTCTCTGACTGTGGCTTATTTGTCCTGCAAGCCTGTGTATCTGTACTCCTGGGATTCCCATTCTCTCTGTGCACCAAGGTATGTAGGCACTCCTGGGAGACCAGCTCTCTTGTGGTGGTATTTTTATATGTAGCTCTGTGGTCCAGGATCAGCTCTGCACTCTCAGGTCTCTCCACAGTCCTAGGACGTTAGCTATCTCCCTCTGCCACCTGGATATGGTACACTGTGGCAGAGGATGTTTCCTAACCAGAGACAGAAACCAGAAGGCTCCGGCCTGAGTGTTCTGAAGGGGTTCCTCTGACCAGCAGGGGTAGACTTACCTGTGCTTTCAAGCTTCTCCACACTCCTGCAGAGGGAACTGTGACAGAAAGGGCAGAAGGATCAGAAGGGGGAATGATATTCAGGAGGGTGGGGGGTTTTGGTGGTTGCTGGGTTGCAAGTCCAGCCGGGCCCCCAGCAGCAACTCTGGGACTCCAGAAGTGAAAGGAGGTTCTTACCAAATGCCCTGAGTGCAGCAGTTTCTCTAGGATGTATCGGGAGATAGTGTCTTCCCTGTGGCAGACCCTGCAAATGTCTGCCCCAGTAGAGAGGACAGGTGGTGGAAGGGCTATTTTAATTCTTTATAATTAAGGCTTTCTTTACCATATACTGAAACCCACCTTGGATAACACAGATGTAGCCATTTGGAATTTTATTGTTGGGAAATATTTTCTCTATTTTAATAATTTTGTAAATGATTTAAAAAGTAAAGTATTGGTTTCCCTGGAGATAAGGTCATGCTAGTGATCCCATCTCAAGGGATTGTTTAGTACCCACTATTCTTGCTTAAGATCATGGTCTATGCTACCAGGAACCTGTAACTAAGAAAAGGAGTGAAAGAAAACAAAACAGAAAAATTGCCATGAGAACTATGGCTCTATATGTTTGCTCCAGCCAAGAGTTTCACAACTGGTTTCAGGAAACCTCCTTCTTTTGAAGCCTAATGTCTCAGCCTGTGGAACTTGTCACACAGATTCTACTGGGATTGGTGTGGCAGGACTTTCTAGAGGGCCCCCCCAACACACCCTGCAGTTGTATATTTCCAATCATTCTCTTGGCCCTCTGGGCTTCTGTCTTATCTCCCCGCCCCAAACCTGATTCTGCCCCCTTTTCCCCTCCCCTCTTCTCCCCCACCCAAGTCCCTTCCTCCCTCTGCCTCCCATGAGTATTTTGTATGCTCTTCTAAGTGGGATTGAAGAATCCTTACTTGCACCTTCATTCTTGTTAAACTCCATACAGTCTGTGAGTTGTATCATGGATAGTCTATACTTTTGGACTAATATCCACTTATCAGTGAGTGCATTCTGTGCATGTCCTTTTTGGTCTGGGTTACTTCACTCAGTATGATATTTTGTAGTTTTATCCATTTGCCTGCAAAATTCATGATGTCTTCCTTTTTAATATCTGAATAGTATTTTATTGTGTAAATGAACCACATTTTCTGTATCGATTCTTTGGTTGAGGGACATCTGGGTTGTTTCCAGCTTCTGGCTGTTACAAATAAGGTTGCTATGAACATAGTGGAGCACTGTTGTCCTTGTGGTATGGTGGAGCATCTTTTGGGTATAAACCCAGGAGTGGTATAGCTGGATCTTCAGGTAGAACTATTTCCAATTTTCCCAGTGATTGTACCAGGTTTTAGTTCCACTAGAAATAGAGAAGTATTCCTCTTTCTCCATATCTTCACCAGCATGTGCTGTCGCTTGAGTTTTTGATCTTAGCCATAAAGATTGGTTTAAAGTTGAAATCTCAGGGTCATTTTGATTTACAATTCCTTGATATCTAAGGATGTTGACCATTTATTTAAGTGCTTTTGGGCCATTTGAGATTCCTCTGTTGAGAATTCTGTTTAGCTCATTACCCCATTTTTTAATTGGGTTATTTAGTTTTTTGGAGTCTATCTTCTCGAGTTCTTCATATATTTTGGATATTAGTTCTTTATACTATGTAGGGTTAGTGAAGATCTTTTCTCAATCTGTAGGTTGCTATTGTCTAAGTGTCTTACAGAAGCTTTTCAGTGTCATGAGGTCCCATTTGTCAATTGTTGATCTTAGAGCCTGAGCCACTGGTGTTCTGCTCAGGAAACTTTCCCCTGTGCCAAATTGTTCAAGGCTGTTTCCTAGTTTCTCTTTTATTAGATTTATTGTGTCTAGTTTTATGTTGAGGTTCTTGATCCACTTGGACTTAAGCTTTGTGCAAGGTGATAAATATGGATCTATTTTCATTCTTCTACATGTAGACTGCCAGTTAGACCAGCACCAGTTATTGAAGATGCTTTCTTTTTTTCCACTGGATAGTTTTGGCTTCTTTGTTAAAGATCAAGTGTCCATAAGTGTGTGGGTTTATTTCTGTGTCTTTGATTCTATTCTATTAATCAACCTGACTGTTTCTGTACCAATACTATGCGTTTTTTTGTTTCATTTTGTTTTTTAATCACTATTGCTCTGTAGTACAGCTTGAGGTCAGGGATGGTGATTCTTCCAGAAGAACTTTTATTGTTGGTAATTGTTTTCACTGTCCTGTTTTTTTTTCCATATGAAATTGAGAATTGCTCTTTCTATGTCTGTGTAGAATTGTGTTAAAATTTTGATGGGGATTGCATTGAATCTGTAGATTGCTTTTGGTAAAATGACCATTTTTACTATGTTAATCCTACCAATCCAGGAGCATGGGAGATCTTTCCATCTTCAGAGGTCTTCGTAAATTTTCTCCTTCAGGAATTTGAAGTTCTTGTCATACAGATCTTTCACTTGCTTGTTTAGTGTTACACCAAGATATTTTATATTATTTGTGGCTATTATGAAGGGTGTTGTTTCCCTAATTTCTTTCTCTGCCCTTTTGCCATTTGTATAAAAGAAGGCTACTGATTTCTTTGAGTTAATTTTATATCCAGTCACTTTTCTGAAATTGTTTATCAGGTTTAGAAGTTCTCTGGTAGAATTTCTGGGGTCACTTAAGTATATGATCATATCATCCTCAATAGTGATACCTTGACTTCTTCCTTTACAGTTTGTATTTTCTTTGACTAAAGTGTCAATATCTTTTATGGCATCTTATTGCCCAAGATTCTCTTTTCCATATCTTGTATTCTGTTGGTGATGCTTGCATCTGTAGTTCCTCATCTCATTCCTATGTTTTCTATCTCCAGGATTGCCTCCATTTGTAATTGCTTTATTGTTTCTATTTCTATTTTTAGGCCTTGGACCATTTTGTCCAATTTCTTCATGTGCTTGATTGTATTTTCTGTATTTCTTTAAGGGATTTATTTGTTTCCTTTTTAAGGGCTTCTACCTCTTTATCTGTGTTCTCCTATATTTCTTTAAGGGAGTTATTTATATTCTCCTTAAAGGCCTCTATCATCTGAATGAGATGGGATTTTTACAACAGAATCTTGGTCTTCGTGTGTATTAAGCTATCCAGGGCTTGCTGTGGTAAGAGAACTGAGTTCTGGTGGTGCCAAATTACATTGGCTTCTATTGTTTATGTTTTTGTGCTTGCCCTTCACCATCTGGTTGTCTTTGGTGTTAACTGGCCTCGGTGTCTCGGACTGGAGCAGGCCTCCTTGGAGGCAGATAGAACTGTTTGACCTGGGTTAGAGCAGGCCTTCTGGGAGTCAGGCAGTGCTGTCTCTGGCTAGAACAGGCCACCTATGTCTCTGGTTAGAGCAGGCCTCCTGGGAGACAGTCTGGCTGGGGTTGGGGGAAGGTTCACCAATCTGCCTTGGGTTCAAGTGAAGGTGCAGACAGGAAGAGGAATGATGCTCAGGCAGAGCAGGATAGATCCCACTTTTGCTGGGCTCTGTGGGGTCCCAGCTGGTATGGGTTTTGGGGTAGGGGGTCTCACCTGTGTTGCTGGTTAAGGCAGACCTTCTAGGAGACAGGAAGACTGTGGGGTCTGGTGGGGGTGGGGGGTGGCTGGCTTGTAGATCTGCCACAGGTTCAAGTGGAGGTGCAGAATGGAAGGGAGATGACAGTGGTGTCTTTTCAAAAACTTTTCAAATACTACTTTAGCTATATACTCATGTGTTTTTACAACACAGCAGTTGGATGTACTTGCAGAGCTCAGAACATGCCTGATCAACAACATACACCTTTTTAGGAGTATAGCAATGCATGGGATGGACAAGTACATTGCACAAATGGCAAAACAGTACAGTATCAAGAATGGTTGCACACCCATGCTTCAAACAGAGGTACTATTAAAGCAATACACACAGATGGAAGAGTACAGCAGAAACTCATGGACTCATGGAAGTACTGCACCCAGCTGTATCCTAATGCATCACTGCACATGAATGAGCACCATACACAAGTCTATGATAAAAGCACTATAGGATGGGATCTCTGCAAGAATTCTATGTGCACTGACTACTGCAGCATAAAGTGATGTGCACATGCAACAGAGTCCGTGTACTTGTATAGGGCTGAACATTCATGTGATACTACGCAAGACCCTGAACTTGGAACCCAGACTCTGTTCTTCTACAGTTTAGAATGTTGGAATGCCTCTCTCCTTGCTTTCTTTTCTATCTCTACTCTTTTTTATGTCTGTCTCCTCTCTCCCCTCCCTCAACATCACCTTTACCACTCCTTTCCCCCTCTCTCCATTATCCCTCACTCTCTTCTCTCATCTCTCACTTCTTTCCATCATTCCTCTCATAACTTTATATTCCCTCTCTCTCCCTGTCCCTGTCTCTTTCTTTATCTCTCCCCCTTTCTCCCTGTCCCTGTGTCTCTCTGTCCCTGCTTCTCTCTCCCCTTCTCTCCCTCCCTCTCTCTTCTTGTCTCTCTTCTCTCTACTTTTCCTTTTTCCATCTCACCTCTATACACTCCCTCAGCTATCATTATTCTCTTTTCTCTCTCTCCCCTTGCTCTCCTCCTTGCTCCTCTCTCTCTCACCTCTCTTCCCTCTATCTTCAATCTCTAGACCCATTCTCTTGTTTATTTCTCCTCTCTGACCTCTCTCCTACTCTTTCAGCACTCTTTCTCTATTCTTTCTCCCACCTATCTCTTGTTTCTCCTCTCTCTCTCCCCTCTTCCTCTGTTCCCCACTCCTTTCCTCTTTTTTAGCCCTGTCTCCCTTGCTCTGGTCTCTCCACCCCTTTCCTTTCCCACGTGCTTTCTGCATTCTCTCTTCCCCCTTCTAGCCTCTCTCACCCTCTCAGTCTGTCTTGTCTCTCTCACTGTCTCATCACTTCCCTTTGTCTCCTTCCTAACTCCTCTCTCCTCTCTGATTTCCTCTCTTATCCCTTTTGTCTCTTTCTCCCTGTCTCTCTTCTATCTCTCATTTTCTCTCTCCTCTCTAATTTGTCTCTCTCCATTCTCTCTTTCTCTTCTCCTTCATCTTCTCTCTCACTCCTCTCTGCCTCCTCTCTATGTTCCCTTTCTTTATTTCTCTCTCTTCTGTGACCTTTGATCTCCTTCTATCTCTACCCTCTGTCTTTTTTCTCATTGTTGCTGCAGCACTATAGCTAGTTCACTACAATTCCAGTGAACTGCACTATTTCAAAACAACAAAAAGTGACCTCCTGTTCTACTTCAGTAATACACAGATCTATATAAGTACATCCTTCTGCTATGTTGTTAATGCACATAACAAGGGAGGAAAGAGAGAGAAGACAGATGGAGAGAGGAGAGAGAAGAGAGGAGCAGGAGAGAGAGGGGTATAGGAAAGAGAGGGGGAGAAGAGAAAAGGAGGAGTGAGATACAAGTGAGTCAAAGCAGAAAGGAGAGGGAGAAAGAGTGAAGTTAAGGGAAAAGAGAGATAATAGAGAATACAGGGAGAGGAAAAGCAGAATGGGAAGCAAGAGTGGGGAGCAGGAGGAAGGAGGAGGAGAAAAATAGAGGATTGAAGAGAAAGAAGTAAGTGTGTATGAGAGAGAACAGAAAGGGGCAAGTGTGGGGAGCAAAAGATGGAGGAAACCATAAGAGTGAGAGAGAGGAGAGAGTGAGAAGAATTAGAAAGAATTTTCTAGAGAAAAGGGAATTAGAGAGGAAAGAGAGAGACAAGAGAGAGGAAGGAAGGAAATATGAGGGAATGGGGACAGGAGGGGAGGATACAGATGGAGGGAAGAGAGACAGGGAAAGGGAGATCATAGGCAAGAGAGAAGATATAAGAGAGAAGGGGAGAGAAAAGAGGGAGGGAAAATAAAAAGGGAGAAAGAGAAGCTAGAGATGGAAAAAGGGAGGAAAGAATCAATAGAGAGGATGGAGAGATGAGAGATAGACAGGAACAAGAGAAGGGACAGTGAGTAGTGAAGAGAAGGGAGAGAAGGTAAGAAGAGATTAGAGATAGAGGAGAGGGAAGGGGAGATAGAGAAGAGAGAGAAGATACAGAGAAGGGAGAAAACAGGAGAGAAATAGAATGCAGGAACAAGCAGGAGAGGAGAGAACAGAGGGGGGGTTACAGATAAGAGAGAAGAGATAATAGAGAAAAAGAAGAATGAAATGTACAGTGGAGGGAAGAGAAACAGAAAAGAGTAGAGAGTGAGAGGTGATGGTGAGGGTAGGTGAAGTGGACATTTCTGGTTGTGTCATGTGATACAGACTCACATCACGTTTTGCTGAGGCAGGACCCATAAGATGACACATGATGTTTGGAGAGAGTATAAATAGGATTCAACAGACAGTGACAGTATGCTTACATAGCCATCTTTTCTCTCCTATCTTTGGAAGTGTTTGAGGACCCTTATTAAAGTGGGTTTTGAAATATCTAAGTGTACAGGTAGTTAGAGAGAGAAAAGAGCATGAGATTGGAGAATGATGAATGCAAGGAAACAAAAGAGAGAGAAGAGAGGGAAAGAGATAGGAGATAGTAATGAGAAAGGTGTGTGGTGGGGAGAGAGGGAAGAGAAGAGGAAAAAATAGAGGAGAAAGAGCAAAGAGAAAGAGGAGGAATGCAGAGGGAAAAAGGGAAGAGACAGGAAAAGGGCGGGCAGAGAGAGAGAGAGAGACAAGATAAAACAAGATGGGGATAGAAGAGAGTGATAGAGTGTAGAGAGAGCAAGTGGAGAGAGAGAGGGAAGAGAATGGTAGGAGAGGGAGTGGAAAGTGGAAGACTAAGGAGTATAGGAGTAAGAGATAGAAGGGGAAGATAGAAACACAAGGTTTCTGAGGATGGCATCCAGTTATCCTCTGGCTGCCTCCACATGCATGCTCACACAGATATATGCACACACAAGCACATCTGCACACACAAGTTTTTAAAAACTAACTGGAGAATCAACCTGAGGTAATAACCATTTTCAACTCTATTCTTGCTGAGCAGTCCCCCCCCAAAAAAAAGGCTGATTAACTTTTGAAGTGAAAACATTTTAAAAGGGGCTCTTGTTGGAGTTTGTTTAGAGTCTTTAGATTAGTGGTAAGCCCCAACCATAAGTTTATTTTGTTGCTACCTTATAACTGTAATTTTTCTGCTGTTGTGAATAGTAAAATAAATATCTGATATGCAAGATATTTCATGTGCAACCCCAAAAGGGGTCATGATTCACAGGTTGAGAGCCACTGCTTTAGATTACCATTAGCTGTTAACTACCATTAGTAGTTAGCTACTGTTAGAAGTTTTTCAAACCTGTTGATTATGGTAACTTTTCTGTATGCCATTTGACTGTACTGAAGTTTAACAAAACAGAGTTTGGAAATAGAGCCTTTATAGGTCAGTGTAGTTGCTATTCAACTTGACTATATCTGGAATGAACTCTGACCTGGATCTTGACTTGGAGATCTTAAGGCATAGTGACTATGAATCCCAGAATATTAAGACAGGGAGATCTCTGAGTTCCGAGTTCAATGTCATCTGGGACAAAGCAAGTTCCAGATCCAGGCATGGTGGCACACACCTTTAATCTGGGCCACATCTACATAAGGACATTGGAAGAAGGAAGACTCACTCTCTCTCTCTTCTTTGCCTGCTTGCCTTGTGGAACTGAGCAATTGCTAGACCCTTGGACTTCCAACCACAGCTGCTGCTCACCATTGTTGGGGAGTTGGACTACAGACTATAAGTTATCAACAAATTCCCTTAGTAGATAGAGACTACCCATACATTCTGTGACTCTAGAGAACCCTGACTAATACAGTCAGTCAGGTCACAAATGCTAGTCATAACTCTGGGTGGTCCTTCTCAATGTCAGGTATCTTTGATCTTGTCCCTCTGTTGCCTCGTAGATGCTGGTTCTTATCAGTTTCCACCTCACTAGATATTACAGGGTTCTGATTCAGTTTTCTCTCAATCAGCAGGTTCTCTGCTGGTCAGGTCCCAGTATATATACCATTATACTTTCTCTGGGTTCCTAGAATGCATGGATCAGGGAGTAGTAGAGTGTGACTCAGCATGAGTGTGATAGTGAACATATTTGAATCCAGTACTCCTGGAGGCAGGTAGATCTCTGTGAGCTTGAGGCCAGCTCATAGACATAGCAGGTTACAGGCTAGCCACTACTACATAATGAGGGACTTTGTAAAAATAAAAAAATATCATAGATAGATAGATAGATAGATAGATAGATAGATAGATAGATAGATGGGTGGGTGGGTGGGTGGGTGGGTGGGTGGATGGATGGATGGGTGGATGATAGATAGATAGATAGATAGATAGATAGATAGATAGATAGATAGTTGATAGATACATGGTAGATAAATGTTATATAATAGGTAGATTAGATGATAGACAAATGGAAGGATAGCTAGATAAGATGAGATAAGATAAGATGTGATGAGATAAGATAAGATGTGATCTTTGCTCCAGCAACAGGGCAACTGGGACCTCCACGTAGGGACAATCAAGCATAATATCGCTTGGGTCTCAGCCAGCTTGTGTGCTCTCTGCTCCCAAGAGCTGGGCAGTTCTGCGGTCACCTACACGCCAGCTCTGCTGTGGGGCATCTGCCCTGCAGAGGGACCCGCACTGGAAGAGAGCGCACCCGCACAGGGAGGGAGCGCACCAGCCTCCCCTTGGTGACCTCTGTTCCGGGGATCGAATATGCTGAGCCTTTGGATGTGCAGGGATTCCCCAATATAACATCACTTGGGGCAAGGCACATCAGGGCTCCAAAGTCACTCAGGAGCAGGGCAGGCCCCAGCAATTGGTGCCAGGAGAATCCCGGTAATCTGGGGGGGGGGGAACAGAAATAGCCTTGCAGGCTCACAGGAGGTCCAACCAACAGCAGTGACAGCAGGACCAACTAACACCAGAGGTAACCAGATGGCAAAAGGCAAACGTAGAAACATTACTAACAGAAATCAAGGCAATATGGCACCATCCGAAACCAACTCTCCAACAGCAGCAAGTCCTGGATACCCCATCACACCCGAAAGACAAGATCTAGATTTAAAATCACTTCTCATGATGCTATTAGAGGATTTCAAGAAGGACACAAATAACTCTCATAAAAAATTACAGGAGAACATGAATCAACGGGTAGAAACACTTACAAAGGAAACACAAAAATCGCTTAGAGAAATGCAGGAGAATATGGGTCAACTGATGGAGGCCCATAGGGAGGCAACACAAAAATCGCTTAAGGAAATGAAGCAATGGGTAGATGCCCTTACAAAGGAAACACAAAAATCACTTAAAGAAATGCAGAAGAATATGGGTCAACAGATGGAGGCCCATAGGGAGGCAACACAAAAATTGCTTAAAGAAATGAATCAACAGGTAGATGCCCTTACAAAGGAAACACAAGAATTGCTTAAAGAAATGCAGGAGAATATGGATCAATAGATGGAAGCCCATGAGGAGGAAACACAAAATTCACTTAGAGAAATACAGGAGAACTTGGGTCAACAGGCAGAAATCCTGAAAGAAGAAATGCAAAAATATCTTAAAGAAATACAGGAAAATACAAACAAACAAGTGAAGGATCTGAGCAAATCCATCCAAGATCTAAAAAAAAGGAAGTAGAAACAACTAAGAAATCACAAAGGGAGACAACTTTGGAGATAGAAAATCTTGGGAAGAAATCAGGAGTCATAGATGCAAACATCAACAATAGAATACAAGAGATGGAAGAAAGAATCTCAGGTGCTGAAGATACCATAGAAAGCATTGACTCAACAGTCAAAGAAAATGCAAAATGCAAAAAACGTGTAACCCAAAACATTTAGGAAATCCAGGACACAATAAGAAGACCAAACCTAAGGATTATAGGTATAGATGAGAGTGAAGATTTGCAACTTAAAGGGCCAGTAAACATCTTCAACAAAATTATGGAGGAAAACTTCCCTAACCTAAAGAGAGAGATGCTGATGAATGTACAAGAAGCCTACAGAACTCCAAACAGAATGAACCAGAACAGACATACCTCCCGTCACATTATAATCAAAACACCAAATGTACTAAACAAAGAAAGAATATTAAAAGCAGTAAGAGAAAAAGGCCAAGTAACATAAAGGAAGACCTATCCGAATCACATCAGACTTCTCACCAGAGACTATGAAAGCCAGAAGATCCTGGGCAGATCTCATGAAGACTCTAAGAGAACACAAATGCCAGCCTAGACTACTATACCGAGCTAAACTCTCAATCACCATAGATGGAGAGCCCAAGATATTCCATGATAAAACCAAATTTACACAATATCTTTAGACAAATCCAGCCCTGCAAAGAATAATAGGTGGAAACCACCAATACAAGGAGAGAAACTACACCCTGGAAAAAATGAGATAGTAAACTTCTTGCATCAAACCCAAAAGTAGATAACCACTCAAACATAAAGATAGCATCAAGAATAGCATGTGGCAAAATAATCACTATTCCTTAATCTCTCTTAATATCAATGATCTCAATTCTCCAATAAAAAGACATAGACTAACAGACTGGATATGTAAACAGGACCCAGCATTTTCCTGCGTGCAGGAAACGCACCTCAGTGTCAAAGACAAACACTACCTCAGTGTAAAAGGCTGGAAAACAATTTTACAAGCAAATGGTCCCAGGAAACAAGCTGGAGTAGTCATCCTAATATCAGATAAAATTGACTTTCAACCTAAAGTCATCAAAAAAGACACAGAAGGATACTACATACTGATCAAAGGAAAAATCCACCAAGAAGAACTCTCAATTCTGAATATCTATGCTCCAAACGCAAGGGCACCCTCATTTGTAAAAGAAACTTTACTAAAGCTCAAATCACACTTTGCACCTCACACAATAATAGTGGGTAACTTCAACACCCTGCTCTTGGAAATAGATCGTTCAGGAAAGAAGAAACTAAACAGGGACACAGAGAATCTAATTGAAGCCTTGGACCAAATGGAACTAACAGATATATATATAGAACATTTCATCCTAAAGCAAAAGAATATACATTCTTCTCAGCACCTCATGGTACCTTCTCCAAAAGCAACCATATAATTGGTCACAAAACAGACCTCAACAGATATAAGAAGATCAAACTAATCCCATGCCTCCTATCAGATCGCTATGGAATAAGGGTGGTCTTCAATGGCAACAAAAACAACAGAAAGCCCATATACACATGGAGGCTGAACAATGCTCTACTCAATGATAACTTGGTCAAGGAGGGAATAAAGAAAGAAATCAAAAACTTTTTAAAATTTAATGACAATGAAGGCACAACATACCCTAATTTATGGGACACAATGAAAGCGGTGCTAAGAGGAAAATTCATAGCCCTGAGTGCCTCCAAAAAGAAACGGGAGAGAGCATACACTAGCAGCTTAAAGGCACACCTGAAAGCCCTGGAACAGAAAGAAGCAAATACACCCAAGAGGAGTAGAAGGCAGGAAATCATCAAACTCAGGGCTGAAATCAATCAAGTAGAAACAAATAAAACCATACAAAGAATCAACAAAACTAGGAGTTGGTTCTTTGAGAAAATCAACAAGATAGATAAGCCCTTAGCCAGACTAGCCAGAGGGCACAGAGACAGTATCCAAATTAACAAAATCAGAAATGAAAAGGGAGAGAGAACAGCAGAAACTGAGGAAATTCAAAAAAAATCATCAGATCCTACTACAAAAGCCTGTATTCAACACAACTAGAAAATCAGGAGGAAATGGACAATTTCCTAGACAGATACCAAATACCAAAATTAAATCAGGATCAAATAGACCTTCTAAACCATCCTATAACCCTTGAAGAAATACAAGTGGTCATTGGAAGTCTTCCAACCAAAAAAAAAAAAAAAAAAAAAAAACGCACAGGTCCAGACGGTTTTAATGCACAATTCTATCAGACCTTCAAAGAAGACTTAACACCAACACTCTTCAAACTATTCCACAAAATAGAAACAGAAGGAACACTACGCAGCTCGTTCTATGAAGCCACAATTACGCTAATACCAAAAGCACACAAAGATCCGACAAAGAAAGAGAGTCTCAGACCAATGGTATACCACTCTTGGGCATATACCCAGATGCTTCCCCTGCATGCAATAAGGACACATGCTCCACTATGTTCATAGCAGCCTTATTTATAATAGCCAGAAACTGGAACGAACCCTCAATGGAGGAATGGATTCAGAAGATGTGGTATATTTACACAATGGAATACTACTCTGCAATTTAAAACAATGAATTCACGAAATTCCTAGGCAAATGGTCAGAACTGGAAAATATCATCCTTAGTGAGGTAACTCAATCACAAAAGAACACACATGGTATGCAGTCACTGATAAGGGGATATTAACCCAGAATCTCGGAATACCCAAGGCACAATTCACATATCAATAGATTTCCAAGAAGGTGGAAGGAGAGACCCCTGGTCCTGGAAAGCCTGGATGTAGGGGAATGTCAGAACAGAGAAGTGAGAGGGGGTTGAATGGGGAACAGAGGGAGGAAAGGGGGTTTATGGGACTTTCGGGGAGGGAGGAAGTGGAAAGGGGGAAATGATTTGGAATGTAAATAAAAAGACTTAGAAAATAAAAAAAAAAGAAAGAAAGAAAACCAGGATAAAGAATTTGAAAAAAAGATAAGATGTGATGAGATAAGATAAGATAAGATAAGATGTGATGAGATAAGATGAGATGCGATGAGATGAGATAGCTAAATGGATAGATAGCAGATAG
Source organism: Tokudaia tokunoshimensis (assembly GCA_036184795.1). NCBI lineage: Eukaryota > Metazoa > Chordata > Mammalia > Rodentia > Muridae > Tokudaia > Tokudaia tokunoshimensis. The sequence continues at coordinate 80,061,952 of BTHU01000005.1, read as the reverse complement.
ATAAAATAGCTATGTAGATGATAGATAGATACATTTCCAATCATTGCTTCAAGTGCACAAAAGAGAAACTTCTAGCACTCCATCTCCTAACCTGTGTCACTGATGCAACATTTGTCTCTACCCATCCTCTTCTTCCGAATTTTAACACACTGAAAGTTGTATTCTGCACTAGAAGAGAAGAGGTCCCCAGCCTTCACCAATACTTCCCAAAGGTATTCTGCCCTTTGTTTTTCTCCTTTGTAAAATTCTTTTTTACTTTGCTGCTGAAACTAGAGATTTTCAGCTCCATAACCTTCTGGTATCAGTGATCCAGCTTGCCTTGCTTCAGTCCCTGTTGACTAGCAGACAGTGATTCCCCTCATGTTTTTCATCTTCCTTCCACTTGTGGTCTCAGTTCTAATCTTGGCAACTTTTGAAATGCTCAGGGTTTGGATTTCAATATACAAATGTGAGGCAGATGCAACTCAATTTACAACATCTGCCAATATAGTCTAGAGACAGTACTGATCCTGAGACAGAAGAAAGTAGGATCGGTGTTTAAGCAATCTTAGTCTCATGAAGTTCTACAGATGTATAACTTGTTATATCTGTATTCTATCAGCTTAGGTACCTATGGAAAGTGTTCAACACATCAGAAAATTAAAAGGACAGCATGCAGGAGGCAGAAGCAGGTAAATCTTGTGAATTTGAGGTCAACTTGGTCTACATAAGTTCCAGAACAGCCAAGGCTATGTATAGGGGCCCTGTCTCAAGGAAAAAAAGTTTACCCTGGGAGGACTCAGTGGGGAGATGAGAGAGAGAGAGAGAGAGAGAGAGAGAGAATGAAACAATAAAGAAAAGTCTATTTGTGTCTCCAAAATGCCAATTTGATTTTTGGTATTTAGAGATTCCTGAACTAAATGCAATGTTGCATTAATTCTTAGATCACTTGCTGCATGCCATAATTTGTGAAGATTTGAGTAACCATGTGTCTCCAGCTCTTCTATGTACCACCAGGTATGATTCTTTTAGGTACATCATAGTTAACTTCATTATCCAAAGTTGTTTGATGGTTCACAACAACACGAGGCATGTTCGCTTCCTGATTCTCAGATTCTCAGATTCACTGATTTCCATTGTTGAGCTATGTTAGAGAGGGACTGGAGGCCAGGACTCTAAGAGACTTGTCAACTCAGTCTTTTCCACTTTCAGTTTCTTACTTGAAATGAGTGGAAGAGTCTGAAAGAAATATGGTGCCAAATGTGGCATTATTTCCCTTTGGTTGACTGACTTTGGTCAAGAGCCTGGCTGGCTTGTCCATCTTTCCTTTGGACACATTAGCTCCGCTTCCTTTATCCTTATAAGCAATTAGACTCTGATGAGTCTGTGCTCCACATCACCAGGCACTATCAGTGAAGGACCACAGGTTATACTTGGATCTTCCCCTTCACTGAAGAAAAACAAAAGTCCTACGATATTATGCTAGTTTTCCCAATGTGCATGTTTTGAGTATGAATATCATCTGCTGTGAAGGGGTTATCATCAATAATAAAGTTAGCACACTTCAAATTCTGTTGATCCTATAATAATGCCCATGAGTCCTCTGTATTTATTGCTCATTGTTAGTCTGTAAGTAATTCATAATTATATTGTACTTACACTGTATTACATAATACTTATATTGTATTATGTATGTACACTGCTACTCATGTTGAAGTCCCCTTTTAACTAGCTAAGTATTAGATCACTTTCTTTGTTGAAATGTGAAGAAGTTGAGCCTCATTTAAAAAAGTATTAAAAAAACAAAAAATCAAAAACAAAAAAGTATAAAGCAAAACATGTTATATCTTATAATGAATATACATCTTAAAATTAAAGAAAGATGTTTCATAAAAGTTTTATTACAGAGCTATAGTGAAATAGAACCAGAACCTGTAGGGTATTTGGATTGAGTTTTGAATTTTGCATTCTCTGACTAGATTTTCATTTCATTTTGCTTCATTTGTTTTATTGTTGTTTTGTTTTGTTTTTAACAGACCACAGCTATCTAAAACATGTCATTAAAAACAAACCACCCAAACTTCTTAAATTTTTATGTCATTATCAACACAATTTTTTATAAGTCATAAACTAATAACTAACATTATTTCATGAAAACACATGTATCATCTTTCCCCAAAGAAATTTAAAGTTTATTTTGAAAAACTAAAAACATCCTAACACCAAATGTGCAATGGCCATGAGACAGAGTCCCAAGGCTCTGGATATTTCCCTGACATTCTGTTTTCCAAGAACAGTGATGTCACAATGTCCTACTGAGTCTTAGGACCTGCTGGGACACAAGAAGAAAGTCCTGAGGAGACAGTAGATTGCTGGATAAATCACACCAGTTTCCCAATGGATTTTATACTGTTGATCTTTTTATCTGGAGTTTTCCTCCCAGACATTATCAGTCTACAGCCCATTGTGGAACGTAAGTAAAAATTTAACATTAGTCAATCAGAAGGATGACTCTCAATGATAGAAAGTCAGAATATGAAAATTCTCTGCATGATGATTGCTTGTTGGAGGTGTAATATAATTTAACTTTTAAATCTCAGTCTCTAAATGTGAAAAAAATTTCAGTGGGAGGAAGCAGTAAAGAAAACTAACATCTGTTCAATGGTAGGTCACGTTTCCTTTCTAGAGGACCCTGGTGTGATGCTTTCAGATGAAGAACAGTATTATGAAGACAAAGAAAATAAAACAGATGGGGAGTCTGTTAATTTACGAAAATTAGGAGAGAATGAAGATGATGCTCCTGCCAAGCAGAAGGTTGGCAATTACTATAAAGACACAAAACAATGTAAGTTTTTGAAGTTAATAGCATATAGCAAAAGTTGATGCAAAAAATATAATGGCCCTGGTTTGGCTTGTCTTTTGTTTGTTCGGTTGGGTTGTTTGTTGTTTGGTTTGTAACCTCCCATCGCGGTTTGCTTTCCAGCTTTGAATTTCTAACTTACTTTGTAGACATTTTATCATGTCTTGCTTTGACTTTACAACTCTTCATGCAGTGTTATGAAATGGAACAAGGCTGTCTTTGCCACGGTTTATCTTGTCCATGGCTCATCGTCACTCTTCAGCAACAACTGATCTAATTCAAGGGCGAGTTAGCCAAAACTTGTTTTTCAGGTGTGACTCACTTTTGAAGGTTGCTGAAACAAAACACCACAAATTAATTGATTAAAAGGATCAAGACAATTCAAAACTATTTTCCTATACTTCTAAGAGGCTGGAAATCCCAAATCAAAGAACCAGACAAGTAAGGGCTCCATGCCAACCATGGGTTGGGACCCCTTCCTTGCTTCCTTCAGCCGCTGTGGCCAAGGTGTTCCGGCACTTGTGGAACAGATTAGGCTGTGCCTCACACTCTTCATGTAATAGTATCACTATTTCTGTATGCAGACCTCCTTCTTGTGCAATAACATTAGATGAAGCCAACTAAGAGCACACTATACTCCAGTCTGGTTTCGTTTTAATTATATTTTTAGCAGCCATATCTCTAATCCTGTCTCATTTTCTGAGATATTGAGGTTAGAACCTAGTGACAGTATTGCTCTTCTAAAAATCAATTTTGGCGTCATATACACACATACATATTTTCTATGAATTTCCACAATTGTTTCTCATGATTATTATAAGAAAATTAGTTTGACTTTTTTTCCTCATGAATTTTCACCTTACCCCTTGCTCCACTTCCTTTGAAGAAGAAAAATGTCTCATATTTTTTGCTTATGATTATTTTTTCTTTAGTCAGTTGATTCTTTTTAAAGTTAAAATAATACTATGAAGGAAAAAAAATGTAATGAGTAAGAAGGTGATCTACTGGTTGCTAAAGACTTGGGATTTTCTTTGTAGATGTGTTCACCACACCAAGTGAGAATTCTGAAATATCTGTGACTGCCACAACTGACCTGAAATTTGCTATGAGGAGTAAGTACTGAATGCACCTTCAGTGTGGCCCACACCAAGACCTTAGGATTCCAGAACAGTCCCAGGGGAAATGGGGGGAGGCCCAGGGTTCCACCTCTTCAGTTCACCTTGTACTTCTGCAAGCCAGCAGAGTTTCGTCATCTCCCTCCTCCACCCCACACACATTTTCTTCTGTAACATTTTGTGAAGCCCCATGCCCATTACTGTGACCATTGTAGAAGGCAGGCAGGCAGGCAGTTTCTCATTTCTAAACCTCCTGTTTTTCAGTTTGCATGGAAGGAAACATTAACTAAGTTTAGTATTCCAAGCTATTACTCACCTTTCTTAAACCCATATTCGTGGTTTTTCTTTGCTTTTATACATTTATATTTTGAATGGTGTGAAATAGCAAAAAGTGGCCTTTTTCTGGCTATGGCAATTTCATTACTGCTATGGCTGGGGCAGAATCATTAATGCCTAATTTCTAACAAATTTACTTGACAATGATGGGGTATTTGAGCAATTCCAAGCCTATGGTACTCACACTTTAAGACAAATTTAGTTAATTTACCAGGTGCGTCTTGCTTGTGAAGATCAAACATCTTGAGTTGTGTGGTATAGCATACAGTTAACTGACTCTTAAGTATCCCAGACACCTCAAATTTTCAGCATTACCAGTTACTGAGAACCATAATACCCAAGGAAGAAAATCCAAGATCCTAGATTCCATCCATGCAACTAGAGGATTGTCAAGAAGAATTGAAGTGCCTTCTACACGTAGACTATTCCAAAAGAGCAAACTCATCAAATAAACAGAGAGCTCCAGAGTAGCTTTTACTAATGATAAATTGCTTGAGCATAGTCTCTATAAGGCAAATGGAAACAATTGGGTGGTGTTCAGCTTAGTAGGAATTAATGGTTGTATTGTAGCTGGGATTAGTCCCCTGTTTTGAGTCCTGTCTGAATCAGTTATTTCAGAAATAGGACCCCTTTTCTACCCTTTCTCATTCACAGGATACCAGTGAAAGATTTGTAAGCTCTATGAATTCATTGTGTCCCTCCAAAGAAATCTTCCTATTGAGGGATGGTACCCTATATGGAACATATGTTACTATTTGGTTAAGTTAACCAGTACAGCCCACATATTCTCAGTGATGCAGTTATGCGAGGATGCATCATAGGCTGAGATTTACACTAAGGCCTACCTAGCAAGACCACTAAAGCCAACTATCTTCCCAATAGATCTCTCTATTACCTCTAAAAGCCTAAGTTGCTTGCTTTCCCTCTCTTTCATAGAATACAGACATATTAACCCTACTTCAGGCATCCCATACCCACAGAACACCATTCTCCAAGGCCTGCCTTCCTCTTCTTCATTTCTAATTTTTTAAAAAAAAGTCATTCTCTTTCCTTTGTTCTTTCCTTGTCTTGACAATTGGTCAGTGTTTTAATATGTTGAAAATACTTTTTCCTTTCCCTAGATAAAGCCGGCAAACCAACTGTCAGTGGAAAAGAAGAAAAACCTAATGAACTCTCTCGTAAATGTATTAAGACTACTACACTGTATTTGATATATGGAGCATATTATTATATGGCTTATGCCATTAATGTTCACTCCTTTGAACATGACATAAGTGAATAGCATACCTAAAGAGTTCATGCTACTATTGTTTAGAGTCACCTGGAATCTTTTAAGTGGCAAATATGTAAGAGTCTATTTTCAAATGTACCTGACAAGCAATGGAAAGTGAACATTATAGAAGTTTTAAAATATTTGCAAATAGACATGTAAATTTATAAAGTATATTTATAAATGTTTAGATTTATCTAAGATAAGCATATGGGGTATATTTTCATATTTTTGATGACAATGTGAATTTTTCTACTTAAGGAATAAATGTATTTCTGGTCACAATGATTAATGCTTCCTAAGATTATTTGAGGGAGGGTCTGGGGAATGGGAGGCTACTAACAAAAAATTACTGTTTTATTTTCTTGCCAAAATCATTGTTCCTTATGAAATATGTGTGAAGCCATACAATCCAGGATGACTCTCCTAGGCTTTTGAGTGAGAGTGTAATTAATTGCAGACAATAGATTCTCATCCATTACCTCTGTTATCTCTTTTGAACAGCCTCAACCCCCAATGTGCCTGCTTTTTGGACAATGTTAGCTAAAGGTAAAGTAATGTAGTGAGGTAACTGGGGACATGTTTTGATTTTTCTAATAGTTTATATAAGAAGAAATAACATTTTATATAAGAAAGACAAAACTGATTTAAATATTTCTAACAATAATCAACAGATGCGTGTTTACTGCCCCTTGTATTAGCAAATGTTGTACTCGGAGAAGTGATAAAGTTGTAGTTTCTGAATCTTCTGCACCCAGAAGTATGTCTGCCTGCAAACGTTGCAGTCTAGAGTATATCTTAAAATCAAGAAGACACTAGCTGGTATAGGAAAGTTGGTTTTCCTGTCTTTCATTGGGCTGCAGATAACTATCATGATCTTCTTATTTTTTAGCTTTGACTCCAGAAACAGATGAGCCCAGATCAAAAAATCATCCAACTGAGTTCATGATTCAGCATTTAAACCAGGCTTCTGCTCAGTGCAGCTCTTCTATGCTTGGAGCACATGTGCATAAACACATGGATATGCACACATAAATGAAAAGTATCAGTGTATACTTGTGCTTGAAAGTAATGTGTACAGCATAACCACACAACTACACATGCATGGGACAATGCACAGATCAATATTCTATGCAGATACAGAGATACACATTAACATAAGTAATATATGTGTCACATACACATTATAAAAATGAAATACACACAATATTCACTAGCCCATCATTATTTGTGTGTTTTGTATTTACATTCAAGACTTTCTACTCATGGAGATCTCTTTGTTACCATAAAGTCAGTATTTGTAAAATCTTCAAGGTCACTTGTCAGTATTGAAACAGCTTCAAATATTTTTAGTTTCCCCACAGGTACAGTCAGTCATACCTTGAACTGGCCCCGAAGCCTAGTATTAGTTTGTTAATGTTCCTAAAAGTATGATGTACCTCATGGAAAATACACACATGTTAGATAAGCTCTGTTTGAACATGAGTTATAGAGATGTTTGCTTTACAAAACAACACTAAAATGAATAGTAAAAATGAACTTTACATATTATACACACATCTTTATACATATGAAAACATTTTAGCAAATGAATGTTACTTATAACACCAAGATATTGTTTTAACAGTTATAAATGAAACAGCAGTGAGCATGGATGATAAAGATCTACTTTTTCAACCAATTCCAGGTGAGAACAAAGTACTTTAATTAATAGATACATAAATATAACCTGAATTTTAGTGGCTACATTGTGAAAGAACTTCTCATAGCAAAGGGTAGTATATGTGGAATAGTGTAATTGACAGCCAATGCTACATCAGAGAGGGCATTGACTACAGTAGACAAATTATACCTCTCAAGTATTCTTGCTGCCCTTTTACCAATGACAATTTCTATCTTCCAATCTTCTGATATACAATGTTGAAACAGATTCATATGTGAGTGATATATATGTATATATGTATTTGTATGTTAAAATATACATAATATATTTTAAATATATGGAATATATAAAATAGAAATATATGCTACATATATATATATATATATATATATATATATATATATATATATGATGGTCTTTTAAAAATAGGCTTTTCTTTAGAGTTTTAAGTTTAAAGAAAACAATAGCAAAAACTACTGTTTTCCCATATTCCACCCTTCTTTTGATTTCTTTTTTTTTATGTTAAGACTTTGTGTGTGTGTGTGTGTGTGTGTGTGTGTGTGTGTGTACCACATGTATGTATGTACCTATGGAGGCCAAAAGATCCCTTGGAAGTGGAGTTACAGGTGGATATAAGCCTCCTGATATGAGTACCTAGAACCAAGCTCCTAGTTTGGATGGAAAGTTGTACTAAAAGACAATGTTTTAATTTTCTTCAACCCCTTTGCCCTACAAGTAAATAATTGAAAATGGCATATGTTTGGTGGCATATTTAAGATCTGTTTGCCTAGTTCGGTAATAATTTATTTAAGAAAAGTAGCTTTTGCCTTGAGTTGTTTTAAGAAGTAGAGTGATGACAAATCACTGGTCAAATGACAAAGCAGGGATGGCAAATGATGGGTACCTTAGAAACATGTTGTCATCTCTGGATGTTGCACTTAAGCGGCTGAACATGGAGTGGCTTCTTACCATTTGCTGAGTACACGTTATCAGGTGTATATGCACACCATATATCAGGTATACTGATATATATTCACACACTGGATATCAGGTGTTCTGATATATAATCACACACACTATATATCAGGTGTTCTGATATATATTCACACACACTATATAATTGGTGTTCTGATATATACTCACACACACCATGTTCTGGTATATATTTACACACACTGTGTATTGGGTATTCTGGTGCTTTAGCCACATTATGTGCATTCTTCCACCATGTCCATTTTATGAAGAAATTGGGCCATAAAGCAAAGGCCAGCCCAAATTCTGTGACTTTCAGTGGTTAGATATTCTAAAGCTTTCTCTGGTTCTGTCCTTCTCTTGAAAAATATATTGTTAGAAAGAATAAAAAATTCACAGAAAAGGGAGACCAGGGCAAACTACCTCTCATATGTACTTTGTTGGGAGAGTCCTAGGCAACCACAATGAAGCCCTGAAGTAAAAGCAATTAAGAGAGACAGCATCATAGACCATAGGAACCCATGATAGGGCCTTGAAAAGACATAGATCTTTCAGTTCCTGAAATATAAGAAGGATACAGCTTCATGGTCACAGGCAGTTATGAGTTGCTCTGGAGAGCTAGACCCTTCAGTTCTATCAGCTTCCTTTAGATCAGAGAACAAAGGCAGTTTCTGTCCTTTGTTTACTGTGTGGTAGCTGAGAAATTTTATACCACCCCTCTAGTCTGGCTTAACATATGTGTCTCCTGGCCCAGAGAAAGGCTTTAAACAAAAAAGTATAGTTTCAGTTAAAAGCTATCTTGGGCCTAGATAATGGGAGACAGGGCTAACTTAGGGTTAGGGGAGAACTCAATGAGAGCTACAAAGTCATAGTAGTTCTCTGTAACTCAGTCTCTGTCTCTCTATCAGGTGGGGGCTGTGGGGAAAAGAATAGTAGCTAGAGGATTTGGGGGGAAAGAATAGTAGCTAGAGGATCTTTTGAGCTAACTGCATGCACATACCCACTTATAAAGACTAGCATCTTAATCCTAGCACCAGGGAAGCAGAGGCAGGCAAATCTCTGGGAGTTCAAGGCCATCAGCCTGTTCTACTTAAGGAATTCCAGAATAATCAGATCCTACCCGCCCCCCAAAAGCTTAGAAACTGTATTTTTTTTTCTGTGAAGAGACACCATGACCAAGGCAACTCTTATAAAGAAAGGACAATATTTAATTGAGGCTGACTTACAGTTTCAGAGGTTTAGTCCATTATCATGGTGGGGAGCATGACAGCATCCAGACAGACATAGTGCGGAAGGAGTTGAAAGTTGTTTAACTTGCTCCGAAGGCAGCAGAAGGGGACTGTCTTCTTCAGGCAGCCAGGATGGGCTCTGAATCTATGTTGGGCAGGGCTTGAGCACAGGAGACCTCGAAGCCTGCCCCCACAGTGACACACTTCCTCCAACAAGGCCACATCTCCCTATGGAGGTCACTCCTTATGGCCAAGCATTGAAACACAGGAGTCTGTGGATGCCAATCCTATTCAAACCACCACAGGAAATGTAGGTGTATTTAAGGGGGAAAGTTCATTATAAAATAATCTGCTTGACTATTCCCAAATGGGTCTCAAAGTCAGATTGACAACCATTCACAATGTTACACATCTCTTTCTACTTGGACAATATAATTTTTTGTTTGTTGTTTGGTACTAGGGACTGAACCTAGGCTTTCAAACATGCTAGCAAGAGCTCTACTTCTGGGCTAATATCACAGGTACAATCATTAAAGTGTTCAAAAGTCAGAGAACATTGACATGAGTATGTATATGTGCAATTGCTTATTACCTAAATATTACCTAGAAATCGTGAAGATGCCTGGAACACTGGGAGTGCACCTGGGCGAACTGTGAGAAGGAAAGTTTCAGCATTAACTGTATTTTAAGTCAGACATATTCTCAAGAAGGTCAGACATCTGACAGAAAAGCAGTTTCATTGGATTTTATCAGATCAAAAATATTTCTGGAGCCAGACATGATTCTGTAATTCAACTAATTTCAGGAATTTTAAAAAAGTTATTTCTATTTCTTTTGCAATTTTAAGCACACTGAGTTTGTCTGTTAATAAAATGGCAAACTTGTCTCTTAAGCCTTGTGGAGGAAACCCGCAACACTACACACTTTTAATTCCAAAGAATAGCCTGTGCATGCCAACAGCAACCCATACCCTGTCCTTTCAGAAGAATCAGCGCCTTGTAAATTGTTCTAATAATTTCTTTTGAGAAGATAAGTTATTTAAACTGGTTTTGAAGTAAAGCCAAGAAGAAAGGCTGCTACATCTAAAAAAAAAATTGTCACAAGTACCTTGGGCTTAAAACTACATTTTGGTTAGTAGAAGATTTGCAAACTTCTGTGAGTCTATAAAATGGAGTTAAGTACAGCAATCCCAAGACAGTTATGAAAATGAGAGAGAAAGCGTGTATGTGGCCTTCGCTTAGCCATTGTCTGGCATCGGAATAGTGGGCTGTGAGCACTGCAGATGCATTCTGTGTTGCTTATCCCTCAAGGGAAGCATGTACGAAGCTCAATTTTCCATTGTGTTTTCTTTCTTTCCTCCCAGCCTCTGATTTGAACACTACTAATGAAGACCAACTGTCAGAGCTAGAGGAACTCAAGCTCAAATTAATGCTGGGAATCTCTCTGATGACCCTTATTCTCTTAATTCCCCTCTTGATATTCTGTTTTGCTACACTGTACAAACTGAGCCACCTACGGTAAGCCTACTGGCCCTTGAGGTCTTCAGAACTTGTCCATGGTACCATGCTGTCTCCTCCTTTCTTTAGTGGATTGATAGGAGTATGTTTCCTCCTCCTTACATATTACAGTAATGTGTAAGACATGCAGCTTGAATCCACTTCCTCTAAGCATTAGGAATGTGGGCCCTGTCTCAGGGAATATCTCACTGTTTTAAATAAACACACAGCTAATTAGGAAGGATATAGAGGCTAGACAGCACTTCTTCCCTCTGTATCCCTGCAAAATAGCCCTGGACCACGAAGGCTATTTATTCTCTTCTAAGTCACTCATTTGCTTGGGATTTTACATTTTTAATTTTTTGATAGCCTTGTTTAAGACCTTGAAACAGAAAATCTGCAACTTTATGCCTTTGAGGCCTAGACATTTGTCTTAAATGATCATTAGTCTTTTCTTATAAAAATATTAAATTCCATTTGAACCTGAGGGCCTGATTGATCTCTTAACAACTTTTTGTTGTACACTACCATAGATTACTTTTAAACGACACCACACAATTGCTTTTTAATGTTCATGATTAACATTAATATTGCTCTTTTGACTGTGTTGCTTTGATGATGTATTTCTCTGATCCATTAAACCTGTAAAGTTAGATATTTATTCTCCCTAATTCAACTTCACTTTGTGTTTCTTGGTAAGCATTTATTAATTAAGGCAAATTTTATTATTGGCTTTTAAATTCCAATATTGGAGTCTGATATAAGCTGCATACACTAGATATTGCTGGTTCATTCACAGGAGGATTAAGTACAATATAACTATAATGAAAGAAAAACTATGCCATTTGCATTAATTAAGTAAGACATTGGATATAATTCATTTCTGTTCTAACTTCTGATTTGAGTCACAAGTTTATGTAACTAAAGACCACTCTTGGTGTGTGTTCTCTTTTTAGTGATAAAAGTTCTGAGGGCCAATACTCCGTCAACCCAGAGCTGGCAACTCTGTCTTATTTCCATCCATCAGAAGGTGTGTCAGATACAACTTTTTCAAAAAGTGCAGAGAGCAGCACATTTGGGGGCAATGATTCTTCAGAGATGAGACAATCCGACATAAGAAGGTTAAAACCTGAAATATTGGTTTTTCTGCAGGCTCCAATCAAACAGTCTTAACCGAAGAGTCAAGCTTCCTCCCTCCTGAGGGGAAAAGCTTCTTCCCTCCTGAGGAGACAAGGTTCCTCCCTCCTGAGGAGACAAGCTTCCTCCCTCCTGAGGAGACAAGCTTCCTCCCTCCTGAGGAGACAAGGTTCCTCCCTCCTGAGGAGACAACTTTCCGCCCTCCAGAGGAGCCGGGTAAGGAACTCATCTTTGAGAGCAGCACTGTCCAGACAATGAGTGTGGTTGGTGAGGAAGTCCAAGGACCAGCTATTGTTGAAGAAAGAATCACTGAGTAAATAACTTTAATTCTTTGGTTATAAAAACAGATCTTTGTGTGTCACATAACTGTTCTCATTTTGATACTGCACATTTCAGAGACATCTACATTTTCTGACATCCTAATGACATATTCAATAAAAGCTATCACAGTTATTATTTGTTATAAGAATTATTTAAATGGAAATGTACAAGGAAATCATTTAAGTTAAACTTGTCAAATAAACTCATCAAATAGTCTAGAGCCTATGACAGGTCTTCACCTGGAGGTAGCTCAGTGATAGATCACTTGCCTAGTATGCCCGAGACCACCTTGGGGCCATCAATCCACCCCAAGTTTAGATCAATAAAACTTCACACTAAGGTTCATCTTTAAATGAGGGCATTAACATCTTTACTGTTACCTGTGCCTGGCTACTGCTATCTACATCAAAGCAGAAAACGTTTGGCTTATGTTTCATTAGCTAAACAGTGGTACCAGCAAGAGATAAAACTAAGTCAGTGGTGGAAATTGCTAGTATTCTTGAGTTTTGAAGTTATTCAGCTGCTCTCTCTGGTCAGGAAGAAAAGCACGGCCAGCAAGATAGCTCAGCTGGAAAGCGCTTGCCATATACAAACCTGACAACCTGAGTTAGATCTCTGGAACCCACTGTGGGATGAGCAAACCAGGACTCAATTCCAGCTTGTCCTGACATCTTCAGGCATACTGTGGCATGGGTACATGTGCACGCAGAAACGTGATAATAAATAAAAACATTTCCTCTGTTTCTAAAGTACTTGTAATCTTTGGAGATAACATGTACCAATAAATCACAGAAGAGATCATTTGAGCAGGTAATTTTCTAGAGAGGGAGTCATTATCTAAATTGTATATAGCTCTCTCTTCCTCCAGTCCCAAGTATCCAGGATCATTGTGCTTTAACTGGGAAAAAACCCTCAAAGCCTGACTCAAGTTTATTAATAACTATAGAAGCTATCTATACTAAGGATATTTCAATTTATGAAATAGAAATACTGTATCCTTAAGTGGGACCATCTTAGGGCATGCATCAGGTCAATTGTGTGTATGTGGATGTGGAGAAGACCCAAAGCAGATGTCACTGCCTTTATCAGCCCTTTTCTTGCCAACAGACTTCCATTTATTGACTGACAGACACTTGCATCACACTGAGTTACACTATGCTATGAAAGGCACATTTATTTTACAAATCAAATTATGTATTTTACAAATTACAAATCTCATGGGCTGTGGATGTACTTAGTAGGATGCTTTTCTAGCATGCAGAAGACACTGGTTTCCATAATCAGTACCAAATAAATCTAGACATTAGTGGGACACATCTGTAGTGCCAACATGGGGGAGAGAAAGCCAGAAGTTTAAGGTTAGATTTAATTACATAGGGAGTCTAAAGCCCGCCTGGGATACAAAAGACCCTGTCTTAAATAAACACATGGTATCTTGGGTGAGCTAGAATCACGCCTTGCCTGAGTTTGTTTGCTTGAGAGTAGCCATGATCCACAAAAGGTCAAAGGGCCTTAGGAACAAGAAAGTCCAAAGGATATCAGTTTTCCCAGTGTTATTTCAACCCCTGAGAAGTTCTTTTTACTATCTTTGGCTTATGAAGATGTTTCTTCTTCCTTGTGGAGCATAGACACACTTATCTTCCCTGCCACTTTGAGAGTCTTTACTCTCCCTTTTCTCTTCAGACTGTTTCACTCACCATTGGTTGAGAGGGCAGTGAGCTTCCACCTTTGAGTGGTTGTGGACTATATAAGCCTCTACCGATGAGAGAAACTCCACCACAGGGCAGTGCTCACTTTGTCCAGATCCTGCCCAATAGTGGACAGTTTTTAAGCCACTAAGGATAGCCCTGAGCATCAGCTCCCCCTGCCAGTTCCTTTTGCCATTTCTAGGGCCTTTCTGACAGTTCTAGGGCTGGATTCAAGCCTGTGTCCTTGCAGTTCAGGCACCTGAAGCCAGGAAGGTAGGCTAGGGCTCAGTGACCCAAAATGGCTGCAGTTGCTTAGGTACAACCAGGCACTAAGGAGTCCAATTGAGTCTCCAGGTATGAAAGGGTTTGTGGGCAGATGGCAGGTAGGAATACTAAGGCTGCCAATAGTCTCTCATTTTTCCCTCTGGCCCTACACTCATGCTTTAGAGTTGTGAAGAATTTTCCTGTTTGAAAACAGATATAAAGGATCACTTTTAAACCAGGGTTTCTCTTTCCTTTTTTATTAGATATTTTCTTTATTTGCATTTCAAATGTTATCCCCTTTCCTCGTTTCCCCTCCAAAAAACCCTATCACATCCCCCGACCCCCTGCTTACCAATCCACCCACTCCCGCTTCCCTGTCCTGGCATTCCCCTACACTGGGGCATCGAGCCTTCACAGGACCAAGGGCCTCTCCTCTCATCGATGTCTGAGAAGGCCATCCTCTGCTACATATGCAGCTGGAGCCATGGGTCCCTCCATGTGTACTCTTTGGTTGGTGATTTAGTCCCTGGGAGCTCTGGGGGAACTGGTTGGTTCATATTGTCATTCCTTTTATGTGGCTGCAAACCCCTTCAGCTTCCAGGGTCCCTTCTCTAGCTCCCCCATTGCAGATCCTCTGCTCAATTCATTGGTTGGCTGGGAGCATCCACTTCTGTATTTTTCAGGCACTGGCAGAGCCTCTCAGGAGACAGACATGTCAGGCTTCTGTCAGCAAGCATTTGTTGACATCCACAATACTGTCTGGGTTTGGTAACTGTATATGGGATGGATCCCCAGGTGGGGCAATCTCTGAATGGCCTTTCCTTCAGACTCTGCTCCACACTTTGTCTCTGTATCTCCTCTCATGGATATTTTGATCCCCTTTCTAAGAAGGACCGAGGCATCCACACTTTGGTCTCTATTCTTCTTGAGCTTCATGTGGTCTGCGAATTGTATCTTGGGTATTTCGAGCTTCTAGGCTAATATCCACTTATCAGTGAGTGCATACCATGTGTGCTGTTTTGTTATCTCACTCAGAATGATATTTTCTAGTTCCATCCATTTTCCTAAGAATTTCATAAATTCATTGTTTTTAATAGCTAAATACTCCATTGTGTAAATGTACCACATTTTCTGTATCCAATTCCATCTGGATTCTTTCCAGTGTCTGGTTATTATAATTAGGGCTGCTATGAACATAGTGGAGTATTTGTCCTTATTACATATTGGAGCATCTTCTGGGTATATGCCCAGGAGTGGTATAGCTGCATCCTATGTCCAATTTTCTGAGGAACTGCCAAAATGATTTCCAGAGTGGTTTTACCTGCTTGCAATCCCACCAGCGATGGAGGAGTGTTCCTCTTTCTCCACATCCTCCCACCACCTGCTGTCACCTGAGTTTTTTTTATTATTTATTTTATTTTATTTTTTTAATTTACATTCCAAATCACTTCCCCTTTCCCGTTTCCTCCCTCCCCGAAAGTCCCATAAGCCCCCTTCCCTCCCTCTTTTCTCCATTCAACCCCCTCTCATTACTCTGTCCTGGCGTTCTCCTACATCCAGTCTTTCCAGGACCAGGGGTCTCTCCTTCCATCTTCTTAGAAATCTATTGATATGCGGATTGTGTCTAGGGTATTCCGAGATTCTGGGTCAATATCCCCTTATCAGTGACTGCATACCATGTGTGTTCTTTTGTGATTGGGTTACCTCACTAAGGATGATATTTTCAAGATCTGACCATTTGCCTAGGAATTTCGTGAATTCATTGTTTTTAATTGCAGAGTAGTATTCCATTGTGTAGATATACCACATCTTCTGAATCCATTCCTCCGTTGAGGGACATCTGGGTTCTTTCCAGCTTCTGGCTATTATAAATAAGGCTGCTATGAACATAGTGGAGCATGTGTCCTTATTGCATGCAGGTAAAGCCTCTGGGTATATGCCCAGGAGTGGTATAGCCGGATCCTCCGGGAGTGTCATGCCCAGTTTTCTGAGGAACCGCCAGACTGCTTTCCAGAGTGGTTGTACCAGCCTGCAATTCCACCAGCAGTGAAGGAGTGTTCCTCTTTCTCCACATCCTCGCCAACAACTGCTGTCTCCTGTGTTTTTGATCTTAGCCATCCTGACTGGTGTGAGTCACCTGAGTTTTTGATCTTAGCCATTCTGACTGAACTGAGGCGGAATCTCAGGGTTGTTTTGATTTGCATTTCCCTGATGACTAAGGATGTTGAACATTTCTTTAGGTGCTTCTCAGCCATTCAATATTTCTCAGGTGAAAATTCTTTGTTAAGCTCTGTACCCCATTTTTAAAAGGGTTATTTGGTTCTCTAGAGTCTAACTTCTTGAGTTCTTTATATATATTGGATATTAGCCCTTTGTCGAATGTAAAGTTGGTAAAGATCTTTTCCCAGTTTGTTGACTGTCACTTTGTCCTTTTGACAGTGTCCTTTGCCTTACAGAAGCTTTGAATTTTATGAGGTCCCATTTGTCAATTCTTGATCTTAGACCATAAGCTATCGGTGTTCTGTTCAGGAAATTTTCCCCTGTGCCCATGTGCTCAAGGATCTTCCCCACTTACTTTTCTATTTGTTTCAGTGTGTCTGGTTTTATGTGGAGGTCCTTGATCCACTTGGACTTGAGCTTTGTACAAGGAGATAAGAATGGATCAATTTGCATCCTTCTACATGCTAACCACTAGTTGAACCAGCACCATTTGTTGAAAAGGCTGTCTTTTTTCCATTGGATGGTTTTAACTCCTTTGTCAAAGATCAAGTGACCATAGATGTATAGATTAATTTCTGAATCATCAATTCTATTCCATTGATCTACCTGCCTATCATTGTAGCAATACTATGCAGTTTTTATCATGATTGCTCTGTAGTATAGCTTGAGGTCAAGGATGGTGATTCTGCCAGAGGTTCTTTTATTGTTGAGAATAGTTTTTGCTATCCTGTTTTTGTTGTTGTCGTTGTTTTGTTATTCCAAATGAATTTGGAAATTGCTCTTTCTAACTCTGTGAAGAATTGAGTTGGAATTTTGATAGGTAGTTTGAAGGGCATTGAATCTGTAGATTGCTTTCTGCAAGATGACTATTTTAACTATATTAATCCCGCTGATCCATGAGCATAGGGGATCTTTCAATCTTCTTCAATTTCTTTCTTCAGAGACTTGAAGTTCTTGTCATACAGAACTTTTACTTGCTTAGTTAGAGTCACACGAAGGTATTTTATATTATTTGTGACTATTGTGAAGGGTGTTGTTTCCCTAATTCCTTTCTCAGCCTGTTTATTCTTTGAGTAGAGGAAGGCTACCGATTTGTTTGAGTTAATTTTATATCCAGCCACTTTGCTGAAATTGCTTATCAGCTTTAGTTCTCTGGTGGAATTTTTTGGGTCCCTCAAGTATACGATCACATCATCTTCAAATAGTGACATTTTGACTTCTTCCTTTCCAATTTGTATCACTTTGACCGCCTTTTGTTGTCTAATTGCCCTGGCTAGGACTTCAAGTACTATATTGAACAGGTAGGGAGAGAGAGGGTAGCTTTGTCTAGTCCCTGATTTTGGTGCGATTGCTTCAGGTTCACTCCATTTAGTTTGATGTTGGCTACTGGTTTGCAGTATATTGCTTTTACTATGTTTAGGTATAGGCCTTGAATTCCTGATCCTTCAAGACTTTTATCATGAAGGAGTGGTGGATTTGTGAAATGTTTTTTCAGCATATAACGAAATGATCATGTGGGTTTTTCTTTGAGTTTGTTCATGTAGTGAGTTACACTGATGGATTTCTGTATATTGAACCATCCATGCATCCTTTGGATGAAGCCTACTTGATCATGGTGGATGATCATTTTGATGTGTTCCTTGATTTGGTTTACAACAATTTTATTGAGTACTTTAGCACCAATATTCATAAGGAAAATTGGTCTGAAGTTCTCTTTCTTTTTTTGCTTTTTGTGTAGTTTAGGTATCAGAGTAATTGTGGCTTCATAGAATGAACTGGGTAGTGTTCCTTCCATTTCTAATTTGTGGAATAGTTGGTTTTAGGTCTTCTTTGAAGGTCTGATAGAACTCTGTACTAAACCCATCTGGTCCTGGCCTACTTTTGGTTGGGAGACTATTAATGACTGCTTCTATTTCTTTAGGGGTTATGGGACTGTTTAGATTGTTTATCTGATCCTGATTTTTTGGTACCTGGTATCTGTCTAGAAAATTGTCCATTTCATCCAGATTTTCCAGTTTTATTGAGTATAGGTTTTTGTAGTATGATCTTATGATTTTTTGGATTTCCTTGGTTCCTGTTGTTATGTCTCCCTTTTTATTTCTGATTTTTGTTAATTTTGATACTGTCACTGTGCCCTCTGGTTAGTCTGGCTAAGGGTTTACATATCTTGTTGATTTTCTCAAAGAACCAGTTCCTGGCTTGGTTTATTCTTTGGATAGTTCTTTCTGTTTCTTCTTGGTTGATTTCAGCCCTGAGTTTGATGATTTCCTGCTGTCTACTCCTCTTGGCTGTATTTGCTTCTTCTTGTTCTAGAGCCATCAGATGTGCTGTCAAGCTTCTAGTGTATTCTCTCCCCTGTTTCTTTTTGGAGGCACTCAGAGCTTTGAGTTTTCCTTTTAGCACTGTTTTTATTATGTCCCATACGTTTGGGTATGTTGCAGCTTTTTCATTAAATTCTAAAAAGTCTTTAATTTCTTTTGTTATTTCTTCCTTGACCAAATTATCACTGAGTAGAAGCATTGTTCAGTTTCCATGTATATGTGGACTTTCTATTATTTTTGTTGTTATTGAAGACCAGCCTTAGTCCTTGATGATTTGATAGGATACATGGGATTATTTCAATCTTATATCTGTTGAGGCCTGTTATATGGTCAGTTTTGGAGAAGGTACTGTGAGATGCTGAGAAGGTATATTCTTTTGTTTCAGGATAAAATTCTCTACAGATATCTGTGAAATCCATTTGGTTCTTAACTTCTGTTAGTTTCACTGTGTCTCTGTTTAGTTTCTGTTTCTATGATCTGTCCATTGCTGACAGTGGGGTGTTGAAGTCTCCCACTATTATTGTCTGAGATGTGATGTGTGCCATGAGCTTTAATAGAGTTTCTTTTATGAATGTGAGTGCCCTTGCATTTGAAGCATAGATGTTCAGAACTGAGAGTTCTTCTTGATAGATTTTTCCTTTGATGAGTGTGAAGTGTCCTTCCTTATCTTTTTTTGATAACTTTAGATTGAAAGTCAATTTTATTCGATATTAGAATGGCTACTGCAGCTTGTTTCTTGGGACCATTTGCTTGGAAAATTGTTTTCCAGTCTTTTACTCTGGGTTAGTGTCTGTCTTTGTCACTGAGGTGGGTTTCCTGTATAGAGCAAAATGTTGGGTCCAATTTACGTATCCATATTAGTCTATTTCTTTTCATTGGGGAATTGAGTCCATGGATATTAAGAGATATTAAGGAAAAGTGATTATTGCTTCCAGTTATTTTTGTTATCACAGTAGAATTATGTTTATGTGGCTATCTTTTTGGTTTGTTAAAAGATTATTTTCTTGCTTTCTCTAGGGTGTAGTTTCCCTCTTTTGTTGGAGTTTTCCCTTTATTATCCTTTGAAGGGCTGGACTTGTGGAAAGATATTTTGTAAATTTGTTTTGTCATGGAATATCTTGGTTCCCCCATCTATGGTAATTGAGAGTTTTGCTGAGAATAGTAGCCTGGACTGGTTTTTGTGTTCTCTTAGCGTCTATATGAGATCTGCCTAGGATCTTCTATCTTTCATGGTCTCTGGTGAGAAGTCTGGTGTAATTCTGATAGGTTTGCCTTTATATGTTATTTGACCTTTTTCTTTTACTGCTTTTAATATTATTTCTTTGTTTTGTGGATTTGGTGTTTTTATTATTATGTGACGAGGGCAATTTCTTTTCTGGTCTTCTCTGTATTTGGAGTTCTGTAGGCTTCTAGTATGTTCATGGGCATCTCTTTAGGTTAGGGAAGTTTCTTCTATAATTTTGTTGAAGATATTTACTGGTCCTTTAAGCTGGAAATCTTCACTCTTTTCTATAACTATTATCCTTAGGTTTGGTCTTCTCATTGTGTTCTGGATTTCCTGGATGTTTTGTGTTAGGAGCTTTTTGCATTTTGTATTTTCTTTGACTGTTGTGTCAATGTTTTCTATGGTATCTTCTGCACCTGAGATTCTCTCTATCTCTTGTATTCTGTTGATGATGCTTGCAGGTATGACTCCTGATCTTTTTCCTAAGTTTTCTATCTCCAGAGTTGTCTCCCTTTGGAATTTCTTTATTGTTTCTACTTCCATTTTTAGATCCTGGATGGTTTTGTTCAGTTCCTTCTCCTGTTTAGTTGCGTTTTCCTGTAATTCTTTAGGAGATTTTTGTGTTTCCTCTTTAAGGGCTTATACTAGTTTACCTGTGTTTTCCTGTATTTCTTTAAGGGAGTTATTTATGTCCTTCTTGATGTCCTCTAACAGCATCGTGAAAAGAGACTTTAAATCCAACTCAGCATCACGAGATGTGATTTTTAAATTTAAATCTTGCTTTTCTATTGTGTTGGGGTGTCCAGGAACTGGGTTCTGATGATATCATGTAGCTTTGGTTTCTGTTAGTAGGGTTCTTGTGCTTGCCTTTTGGCATTTGGTTATCTCTGGTGTTAGTTGTTCTTGCTGTCTCTGACTTGAGCTTGTCCCTCCTGTGGGCCTGTAAGCCTGTGTCAGCACTCCTGGGAGACCAGCTCTCTCTCCTGGCAGGACTTGTATAGAGAAGACTGTGGGACAGCCCTAGCTCATGGGTGAAGATGGCAACCAGAAGGATCCTGACCCATTCCTGTGCCCTGTGCTCTCCTGGCTGGACTCGTCTTGTACAGTCACTGGAGTGAAAATTTCAAAGTGTTTTTAGTTATGAAACAATGCATTATAAGGAATGTTAGTGACTTTAGCATTATTCTTACTAAAATGGGCAGGAGTAACCTGTTAACTATGCTTTGAAAGTCATCTGAGGTTAAGAGCACTGACTGCTCTTCCAGAGGTCCTGAGTTCAATTCCCAGCAACCACATGGTGGCTCACAACCATCTGTAAATGGGATCTGATGCCTTCTTCTGGTGTGTCTGAAGACAGCAACAATGTACTCACATAAAATAAATTATTCTTAAAAAAGTAATCTTTAAAAAAAACAAAGAAAGAAAGTCATCTGAGTATGTAGCCTAGTTATAGAACCCTGGTCTGGCATGTACAGGTCCCTGGATTAAATTCCCAGTACTGCCACAAAAATAAAACCAATTGTAAAAAAAATAAGAAACAAAAGAAAACAAAGTTTATATATATTTAGAAAGGACAGTTGGGATGTTTGAGGAAGCTGGGTGAAGATACATGAAGGATGTTGGCCAGTCACTCCTGCTCTACTGTAGAAATGAGATGAAAGCACAGACCATGTACACCTGTCCACTGCTGATCCTCTCTGCTGTCAATAAACCTGCATTTCCTGAGCAGGTTTCCTAGATCTCCTGGCTTGCTTTTTTCCAGCAACTGATGGGAATCTCCGTATTCTAAAGTGCCCAGTGCTTCCTAGTATGCCACTCACTCACCCTTCAAGAACGGCTTTAAGTTCTGCCTTGCAATAGCTTGGGTTGAATCATATCACTTTTACTCAGTGTTTCCTTCTGCTTGTACTATGGGGCCAGTTCTTACAGACTGGCTGAGGTAGGTGAAAGAGCTTTCCTGAGACCTCGGAATCAAGTCAGGAGTCCCTCCCTGCAAGTCTGCCCAGCATTGCCCTATGAGCCAGCCTTGTTCTCCGTTCCTTCTTGCATCAAGTCCTGAGGTATGCCTAACAGTGGGATGCTGGGGATCTGTTCCGGAAGGGGGGTGGTGTGTGCTTTTGGGGTGGTCTCGCAGTTCCAGAAGTCCTGGCGTGCTAGAGTTGACCTAGTGATGTTTAGGAAGCTGGCTCGTGTGTACACCAAGGCCTTCCTTCAGGGCAAGAAAAATCCTGCATCTGACTTGTGATCTCTACGGTTCCATCAAGGTGGGGGGCAAGGGATGTTGGGAATGGGCATGGTGGAAACTGGTAAGGCTGGAGAAAGGTGCTCTGAAGGCTTGGAGCAGCATGGGAAATGTGTGAAATTGTTGTCTCCAATGGTCTCACATGGGAAATTATCATAAGGAATGTTCTGTGCTCTGGGAGAGGTGGGGTGGGGGACTCTGTTGACCGTTGGACCAGGACGTTGAGACTTGCAAATACTCTATGTTGCCTTATAAAGCAATTACCAATCAAAAGTAGATGTTTCCTAGTCATGGAGAACTAAGGTAATTCTGATGCAGAAGCTATCCTCCTGTGGGTGGTAAGAGAAGATACATTCATGGTGAAAACTCAAATTGTTGACACATCACAGCAAGGCTGGGGTTAAAATGAAGATTAAGGGTTAACAAGGGAATATTTGTAATACTGAAGCACATGAGTGAGGGACCTCAATAGATGAGAAGGCAGGAGCCTGGGTGGAAAGACACACACACACACACACACACACACACACACACACACACACACGTCCCCAAAGTCAGTGAGAGGCATGCACAGATTCTAGGCCCTTTCTTATTTTCTTGCTTCTAATGCAGCTGATGGTAACAGGTTAAATTTCCAGTCAGGAAGGCTTAAAATGAAAGGCTTCTATAAAAGAGACCACCTCAGACCACCCCAAAGAGCTACATGTGGGGTAACCAAGAAAATCTATGCTACATCTTGTTGACAGTTATCATTAACTCTTTTTCCGCAATAAGCTACATGCTTGTCATATAAATGTGGGGACAATGAGAGCTTAGTGTCATTAGGAACACCAGAGACGACAGCAAAGGTCAGAGGGTAGTGATGCCGATAGTGACTGATAGTGTCAAGCTACAAATCCAGCAAAGATGAAGTCAGACATTGTAGGGCTTCAACTGTCCACAACAGGGTCAGCATCCCATGAACAGAACATGGTCATCTCTTTGGTTAGGCCAAAAAGACATGCGCTATTGCCTCTGGCTCGACTTAACCCAGAGAACGAACCAAGCTTAGTAGAGCTTACCTCATCCTTGGTCAAAAATTTGTCACAGACATATAACTTGCAACAAAGGAATTCCATAGCTTTCCACCCTTTCCTGGATGAATGAATGTCCTCTCTCTCTCTCTCTCTCTCTCTCTCTCTCTCTCTCTCTCTCTCTCTCTCTCTCTCTCTCACACACACACACACACACACACAGGTTTTACTTTTCCTTAATTTTCTCACTTTTCCTCAACCTCTCTCTTTTGTGTAATTCTTCTTAATAAGCTTACTTCCATTTTTACAAACTCCCACAAGATTCTGACAACAAACCCACAGCCACTGTATCGGGTTGATCTTTAGTGACCATTATGTGTCTAGTATCTCAGAACCCTGTATTAAGCAAAACTGAGCTGAGAAAAGTGCTTGCTGTCTTACTCAAAACCCTGCAACAGCTGAAGTTGTCTATCTCAACACAGCTTCTGGTGAGGTGGGAATGTTGAAACTGCAGAATGCGTAGACTCTTGTTTCTCATGGTACTGTTTTACAAACTTTCCAAATTTTAGCAGCCAGTGAACTCAACTTATGCCAATGTGTACTTCTGGCTGAATAGTTAAGCTCATTTAAAGAGAAAGTAAAACCCAGACGTTAAATTTAGGTCTTGTGGTTGCTAGCATTGTCTGATCTCTCCTTCCTCCTTTTTCAAGCACATACCTTTCCAGTATATTGTTTCGGATTTCAGCAGATTTCTTCATGGAATATGATCAGCAGATTGAAGGCTGCTGATCTGGGGGTAAGCTTGTTGTGTAAAAAGGATGCATGTGTGTTGCCAAAACCTGCAGATTATCTAAAGTAAATTCAGAGTTTTAAGAGCAAAGTTAGACCACATCTCATTTCTGAAATACGTTTAGGAGAAGTGTTAGTTACACAATTAATAAAGGAAAATGGATCTTTAATTATCCTAGTAAAAAACAGGAGGTGCTCTTAGGACTGTCACGGCCCAGGCAGTTCTTCAGTTCTTGGGTCATGTTGCAATCCAGTTTTTCTCAGGACTGTGGATTTGGATGCTTAAGAATTTTGTTTGCTATTTCTGAGATTTGGGTGGTGGGTGGAAATGGCCTTTATTTGGTGTCTGAAGTGTTCTGAAAACATGAAGTTCTCAAGTGAGATATTCCGAAGGATGGTGAGCCTGGTGTTTTACACAATATTCTGTTGTATACAAAGGGACTGCTTTGCTGGGTGAGGCTGTGTGCTGATGTGAGTCGATCATCTATCTGAAGTATCCAGTTGTCATTGGTTGGTAATAAAGTAAGTAGCTCATGTCTAAAAAATGTTATGTTCAACAGTTTAGTTTGTAAATGAGACAGGTATTCTAATACATACTCCACTGTAGTATTAAGGCAAGTGTGTAGCCTAAAGTGGAATAATTAATTTTTGCCACTCAGGTAGAGCTTAAAAAGATTTGTCATATTGCAAAAGCATTTCTTGACCAAAAAAGAACTTTACAGATTCCCAAGACTGGTGTGTGTCATTTAGTTGCTTATCTCCATGTGACACAAAATGTCACATACATTTCAGCTTTCCCTTGTTCTTAGGACCTTATCATCCACCAGGGGGCAGAAGTGGGAAGTAAATGACCACGTTCCTACTGAGCCATTTCCCACTGTCTGCCATTTTCATTAAAAACAGCTTTATTGACATTGTTCATCACAAATTGATAATGCCTATCTTTATTATTTGAAGACTCAGAATTGTAAATTCATTTACTCAGTCAAAGTCACTTATTTCTCCCAAGTCAAGAACTATTGCCCTTGTGATCGGCATTCAGACATGCAGAAGAATAGCCAATTATCTTAAATTTTTCTAATGTTTGTGCTTCCAGTTAAGGTTAGATAAGGGGACACAGTCACCTTTCATTTGTCACCCTGTGATGTTATGTCTGTGCCATGGATTTTGCGTTTGTGTGTCATTGGTGACTTCATTTGGAAGTGACCCTCAGGAGTACTGTCAAGTGCTATCCAGAGAAAACACTTACTAGGGAAGATTTGTTCAGTTGATGGAGTTGGCAAGGGAAAAGACTTTCTGAACAGACACTGTTAGCACAGGCACTCAGATCAACAATAAGTGAGACCTCATGAACTCATAAACTGTCTGCATGGCAGAAAGCACTGTCATTTGGTCAAAGCAGCAGGCTACAGAATGGGACACTTTTATTAATTACATATTCAATAGAGGGCTAACACAAAAATATGCATAAAACTCAAAAACTTAACGTCATGAGTACAACCCAGTTACAAGTAGAGTACAGATCTAAATAGAATTTTCAAAAGAGGAAACTTAAATGAATTAAAAGCACTTAAGGGTGGCACCCAAAAATCAGTGGGGGTGTCCTTAGCTGTGATTTATAGTATTGGGGATATGGAGTCTGAAGAGGCCACTCCCTGTAGGAACTCCAGTGGAACAATAGGGTATCACCCACCCTCAAAACTTTCAAACCAAAATTTATCCTGTCTACAAGAAATACAGGGACAGGGGATGGAGCAGAGACTGAGAGAATAGCCAACCAATAACTTGCCCACCTTGACACCCATCCTATGGGTAAGCACTGAACCCTGACACTACTAATGATACTCCATTATGCTTGCAGATGGGAGCCTAGCATGGCTGTCTTCTGAGAGGCTCCACCCAGAAGCTGACTCAGACAGATGCAGAGACCACAGCAGTGAATGGAGCTCCGGGGACTCATATGGAAGAATACAGGCCCGAAGGGGATAGGAACACTCTAGCAAGACCAACAGAGTCAACTAACCTGGATCCTTGGAGCTCTCAGAGACTGAACCACAAACCAAAGAACTGGCTGGACCAAGGCCTCCCTGTGCATATGTAGCAGATGTACAGCTCAGTCTTCATGTGGGTCCTGAACAAATGGAGCTGGGGCTGTCCCAAAAGCTGTTGCCTATCCCTGGAATATGTTGTTCTAGCTGAGCTGCCTTGTCTGCCCTCAGGGGGAGAGAATACGCCTAACCTCGGAGACTCAATGTGCCTGGGTAGGGGGATACCCACGGGCTCCCCACCTGCTCAAAGGAGAAGGGGAGGGAGGTGGGGGAAGGATGGTGGGAGGGCATGACTGGGAGGGGGCCAGTGAATGTGATGTAAAGTGAATAAGTAATTAAAGTAAAATAAAAATATATATATTGCAACCTAATTCAAATTAATATTTATAAAATTTGAGTCTATGTAACGTGATTTAATTCATATTCATACCAAAGGAAGAAAGATGACTAAAAATTTTCAATAAAATCGTGACATGCACTTCAGCCATTTTATATAGTATATTATCTGATGGATTAATTCTATACTGCAACTTCATGCATTAATAATATTAAATTAGATTTCATATAATTATTTTTGCAGGTTTCTATTATAATGTAGAAAACATCAGTTTTGTGGGTTTTTTATATATTTCTTTTGTTCATTTATTAAACATAATCAGTGTAAAAAATATTCAACATCCTTAGACATTAAGGGGAATACAAATCAAAACTACTTTGTAATTTCATGTTATACCAATCAGAATGGCCAGAGTCAATGGCATAAGTGACAGCTGGCTAGGATGTGAATTAAGGGAAGCACTCATGCATTGCTGGTGGGACAGCAAATGTGTACAGTCCCTATGGAAATCAGTGTAGCAGTTCCTCATGAAGCTGGGAATAGATCTACTTCAAGATCCAGCTACACCACTCATTCATCCATTCACTCATTTATTCATTTTTTTGTATATATTTATTTTAAATAGGTTCCTTTCTCATACAGCACATCCCAATTACAGTTTTCCCACTTTCTACTTCTCCTAGGTCCCCCACTTCCCCTCTTCCCCAAGGTATGCTCCCCTTCCATCGTCCATTACTAAGCATCCTCACTAGGATCATCCTTATAGGTTCTAGGAAGTTCCAACTGCTCTAGATTTCCATACTACCTGCCCAAGTGACCCCCCCTCCCAATTCTAGCAGTCTCTCACTATACTCTCTCCCACCATTCTATCCCTTCCACCCCAACCCTCCTGCTCTGTCTGGACTCCTCCCCAATCCACCCACAAAATCCATTTCCCCTTCCACAGGAGATCCATGTGCCCCTCTCCCAGAGAGCTCATCTTTACCTAACCTCTCTGGGTTTACTTATTGTAGCTTGGTTATCATTTACTTTATGACTAATATCCACTTATAAATGAATACATACCATATTTGTCTTTTGGATGTGGATTACCTTACTCAGAATCGTATCTAGTCCCATCCACATGCCTGAAAATTTTATGATGCATTTTCTAACAGCAGAGTAAATTGTGTAAATATACCACATTTTCTTTATCTATTCCTCTGTTGAGGGTCATATAGGTTGTTTCTAGTTTTTGACCATTATGAGTATAGCCACAGTGAACATGGTTGACCAAGTGTCCTTGTGGTAGAGTGGAGTGTCCTTTGGGTACATGCCTAAGCAGTATAGATGGATCTTGAGGTAAATTGATTCCAAATTTTCTTAGGAGCTGCCCTATTGGTTTCCACAGTAGCTGTACAAGTTTGTACTACCATCAACAATGGAGGAGTATACCCATTGCTCTACATCCTTGCCATCAAAAGCTGTCACTTGTATTATTGATCTTAGTCATTCTGACAAGATGGAATCTCAAAGTAATTTTGATTTGCATTTCCCTCATGGCTCAATGTTTCCCTCATGTTCAACGTTTCTGTTCCTCAGCCAGTTGAGATTCTTCTGTTGAAAATTAGATCTGTACCTCATTTTAATTGGATTATTTTGGTTTTTTGATCATAGTTACTGAGTTATTTATATATTTTGGATATTAGTTCTCTATCAGATGTGGAGTTGGTGAAAATCTTTTCCCATTCTGTGGGCTGCCCCTTTGTCTAATTGATGTTGTCCTTTGCCTTGCAGAAGCTTTTTAATTTTATGAGGTCCCATTTATTAATTGTTGATCTTAGTGCTTACATTATCTGTGTTTTTGTTCAGAAGTCGTCTCCTGTGCCAATGTATTCAAGACTATTCCTCACTTTCTCATCTATTAGGTTCAGTGTATCTGAAATGTTGAAGTCTTTGTTCCACTTGGACTTGAGTTTTGTGTAAGGTGATAAGCATGGATCTATTTGCATTCTTCTGCATGCAAACATTCAGTTTGACCAGCACCGTTCATTGAAGATGCTTTCTTTTTTCTATTGCATAATTCTGGCTTCTTTATCAAAAATTAGGTGTCCATAAGTGTGTGAATTTATGTCCGGGCCTTCAATTTGATTCCATTGGTTAACATTGCTATTTTTAATGCCAATGCCGTGTGGTTTTTATTACTGTAGCTCTGTAGTATAATTTGAAATCAGGAATGGTGATACCTGCACAGTTGTTTTATTATTCAGGATTGTCTTAGCTATCCTGTTTGTTGTTGTTCTTTTGTTTTGTTTTATTTTATTTTCTGGGATTTTTGGTTTCTTTTTGTCTCTGTTGTGGTTTGTTTTAATTTTTCCATACGAAGTTGAGAATTGTCATTTCCATTTCAAGATCTGTAAATAATTGTGTTGGAATTTTAATGGACATTGAATTGCATTGAATCTATAGATTGCTTTTGGTAGGATGGTCATTTTTACTGTTGATCTCATCAACCTGTGAGCATTTTATTAATTTGGATATTCTTTCTCTGTATTTTAGTTCCTTTGGATAATGGTTTGACTAGCTTGTTGATTTTCTCAAAGAACCAACTCTTTGTATCATTGATTCTTTCTATTGTTCTCTTTGATTCTAATTTATTGATTTCATCCCTCAGTTTATTTCCTGCCATCAACTCCTCTTGGGTACATTTGCTTCTTTTTGTTCTAGAGCTTTCAGATGTACTTTTAGCTGTTAACGTGCTAGTTTGAGATTTCTCCAATTTCTTCTTAAAGGCACTTAGTACTATTAATTTTTCTCTTAACACTGCTTTCTTTGTGTGCCATAAGTTTAAGTGTGCTGTATTTTTATTTTCATTGAATTTTAGAACGTTTTTAATTTTGTTCTTTATTTCTGTCTTGACCCATTTTTCATTCAGTAGAGAACTGTTTTGTTTCCACAAGTTTGTAAACTTTCTATTGTTTCTGCTAATGTTGATATCCAGTTAATCCATGGTAATCTGACAGATGCAGGGAACTATATCAATTTTCCTGTATCAGTTGAGATTTACTTTGTGTCCAAATATGTGGTAAATTTTGGAGAAAATTCCATGAGGTACTGAGAAGAAGATATATTATTTTGTGTTTGGGTGGAATGTTCTGTAAATCTCTGTTAGGTCCATTTGGCTTATAACATGTTAGCACCAGTATTTCTGTTTAGTTTTTGTCTAGATGACCGGTCCATTGGTGAGAGTGGGGTATTCAAGTCTCCCACTATCAGTGTGTAAGGTCAATATGTGATATATGCTGTAGTAGTGTTTCTGTTACAAAAGAGGGTGTCCTTGTATTTGGGACATAGATGTTAAGAATTGAAATGTCATATTGGTACTTTTTTTTTGATGAGTATGAAAGTTCTTCCTCATTTCTTTTGAAGTCTGCCAGATATTAAAATAACTATGCACAATTTCTTCTTAGGAACATTTGCTTGGAATATCTTTTTTCCACCTTTTACCCTGAGGTAATGTCTATCCTTGATGTTGATTCTTGGATGCAGCAGAAAAATGAATCCTGTTTTCTTCTTCATTCTGTTAGTCTGTGCCTTTTCAGTGAAGAATTGAGACTGTTGACATTGATAGATATTAATGACCAAAGATTATTGATTCCTGCTATTATGGTGGTGGTGGTTGTGCTGGTGTGTGTGTGTGTGTGTGTGTGTGTGTGTGTGTGTGTGTTTACATTTCCCTTATTTTAGTTTTGTTGGTGTGAGTTTATCTATTTTAATTGGTGTAGTTAAGTCCTTTGGTTAGTTTTCCTTCTAGGGCTTGATTTCTAGATATTGTTTAAATTTTAATTTATCATGGAATAATATATTTTCCCCATCTTTGATGATTGAAATTTTTGCTGGGTGTAGTAGTCTGGGCTGGCATTAGTGGTCTTTTAGAGTCTGTAGCAATCTGACCAGGCCCTTCTGCCTTTGAGAGTATCTATAGAGGCATGATGAATTTCTAATAAGTCTGCCTTTATATGTTACTTAGTCTTTGTCCCTTGCAGCTTTAAAATTCTGTATGTTTAATATTCTGATTATTATATGGTGAGGGGACTTTCTTTTCTGTTCCAATCTATTTGGTGTTCTGTAAGCTTCTTGTACATTTATAGGCATCTCCTTTAGGTTAAGAAAAGTTTCTGATTTTCTGGGTCTTTGAGCTGGAATTCTTCTATTCCTATTATTATTAGGTTTGGTTTTTGTCAAAGTGTTCCAGATTTCCTGGATGTTTTGTGTCAGGAATTTATTAGATTTATCATTTTCTTTGACCAATGAATCCATTTCTTTTATTGTATTTTCAATGCCTGAGATTCTTTCTTCCATTCTGTGTATTCTGTTGGTGAAGCTTGCCTCTGTGGTTCCTGTTTGAATTCCTAAAATTTTAATATACAGAATTTTGTCAGCTTGTGATTTCTTTATTGCTTCAATTTTCATTTTCAAATCTTGAATTCCTTCATTTATTTCTTTCAACTGTTTGTTTCTTGGCTTTCTTTAAGGGATTTATTAATTTCCCTCTTTTAGGACTCTATCATCTTCATATAGTTGCTTTTAAGACCTTTATCTTATGTATCAGCTAATGGAATATTCAGGGCCTGCTGTGATAGTTTAGCTGGCCTCTAGTGGTGATATAACAGTGCCTTGGCTGTTATTAATTGTGTTCTTATGGTGGCATCTAGGCATCTGATTTGGGGGTGATTTTAGGTCTAGATGCTGATTTCTTGGAGTTCAGGAGGGGATGATCTGTGAGATCCACAGGATGCATGGACACTGTGAGGGTGGGGGTGGAGGTGGGGGAGGCAGCAGATGGGTTCAGCCTGAGTGAGTGGACCACAGGGAAAACAAAGAGAACAGAGAAGGTTTGCAGGCCACCTAACTGATCTTCTGGCAAGTATGTCCTGTGGTTGAACAGGGGGTGTCTACCTGAGTTCAGGACTGGGATACAAAGGAAGACTTGGGGGAGAGACACAATGAAGGGATGGTCTGGGGCATCTACAGAAGGCACTTGGAGAGGGGCAAAGGAAGGCTGGAGCTCATGTTCTCTTGCAGCTCCCCGGGGTGTAGGGGGTGTGGCTGAGGGATTTTTGTCTGCTGGGGAACAGAGAGAGCAGAGAATGTCTGCAGGCAACCTACCTGGTCTTCTGGAAGGGGTTGCCTGTCTAGCCATACCACTCTTAGGCATATGCCCAAAAGCCTTGTCCTTTATTCTACTACAGTGACGCTTGCTCAACCATGTTCATTGCTGGTCTATTCATAATAGCTAGAAATTAGAAACAACCTAGATGTCGCTCAGCAGATGAATGGATAAAGAAATGTGGTATATTTACATAATAGAATATTACTCAGCTGTTAAAAAATGAAATTCACTGGTGAATGGATGAAATTAGAAGGAAAAATTCTGAGGGGGCTATCCCAGGACCCATATAGTACGTATTATATGTAAATATTAGCTGCTATGCCAATGATAACCACGCTACAATCTGTAGAACGGCAAAGATTACATATAGAGTAAGGACTGGGATGAGGGAGTGCAGATTATCTCCCTAGAAAAGAGAAATAGATGAATAGATGGAGGTAGAGTTGCTTCTCTTGTAATTGTTGTTGATGTGTCAGCAAAATTAGATGATTATCGGTAAATTGTATTAAATATATTCTAGTTCAAAGAACTCCATTGAGGTTTCTAAGATGTGAAAATGTGTCTACTGAACATGATGTGTAAATGAAACATTTGCCTTTGACATTGCTATCTGCCAAAGACTTGAAGCTCACACACTAGCCTAACTGTATTTTATTCCAGCCTATGCAAGCCTGTGATATTGTAAGAAAACAAGTGAGACCATTGACTCTAATACAAGATAAGCATTTTTAAAGGAGATGGGTTTTGAGACTGGAATATTTCACTCATAAATTATATAAACTGTTAGGTTAGGTATTTGAGTGTAGTAGACTTTGGAAAATGAGTTACCTTTGGTTTTCTTTCATTAGTTCATTCTAAAGTTAGTGATTACTACTAAAACTATGCAGACACCATGCTAAGTTCTAAACTAGAAAACTTAAATAAGAAATAAGCCTTGGTTGTAATGGTGTTTTCATGAAGGGGAAAACATGTGGTAGGTAAAGAAATAGGAAAAACAACATAGAAAGCGTTCATTTCTTATTCAGTATCTCTGTTCACAAGCCCATATGCCTATTGGGCAAGAGTGCCTGCAATCTTGTGAACCTATTATCAAGTACATATACTTTGACATGACAGGTAGAAAATCTATTCCATGAAGACTATCTTAGAGTTTTACTGCTGTGAACAGACACCATGGCCAAGGCAACTCTTATAAGGACAACATTTAATTGGGAATGGCTTACAAGTTCAGAAGTTCAGTCTATTATCATCAAGGCAAGAACATGGTAGCATCCAGGCAGGCATTATACAGGAGGAGGAGCTGAGAGTTTCACATCTTCATCTGACGGCTGCTAGCAGAATACTGGCTTCCAGGCATCTAGGGTGAGGGTCTTAAAGCCCATACCCCCAATGACACACCTACTCCAACAAGGTGACACCCACTCCAACTCTAATTGTGCATTCCCTGGGGCAAGCATATACAAACCATAAAAAAGACTTAGCTTTAGCAATCATTAGTATTAAAATGCAGCATTTCTGATCCAAAGTCAAAACTAACTTAAGTAGTATTTTTAGAGTTATGCTTTAATTGTTTTTCATTTAAAAATTCCTTACATGAAATACTAATGATATCATTGATCAGTTTTAGGTTGAATTTCATAAAACCTATTTGACATATTTATTTAAATATTCAAAGGAAGGCCTTGGACTAATTCTAAGATGAGCACTTAAAAATAATATTTGTGTGATTATATTTGTTCTTTAATTTTATCAAACTAAAGTTTAGTAGTGCTTAAAATATGAACTATTATAGAAACCAAAATGGCTTGTCTATGCACATACACATACAGAGAGTGTGAGAAAAGCAAGCTGCACATATAAACCAGAAGTTGTTTTCCTGATAAATAACTGGAGAATTTGAAAATAACTGGAGAATTTGCTAGCCTGAATTTTTAAGTCCTAATTGCCCCATACTTTAGAAAATGATATATTATTAAAACCTGAACTGAGAGGTAGCTCTTTATCAGAAAATATAGCATGTACCAGACTTTGGCAAGTTTCCTGACCTCTCAAAAGCATCAATGTCCTTGGTTATGGAGCAGGACAATAAAAATACCTATCTCATTGGACTACTGTGCAAATATATTGGGACTATTATATATAATATAATAGTACAGTAATAGACTATAGTCTGTTAACCTAATTGTAACTACTCATGTTACCTGCTACTGTGGTAGCTATTGCTGCTACCAGTGTCCTCATGCTTCATGAAGGTCTCTAACAGATTTTCCCCTTTTATTTGACATATTATTTATATTTCAGTTGAAAGCACACAAGTTATAGTTCCATATCACTTATATGCCTGATAACATATCCCTTAGGAATCTGGGGTGACTAGACATAGAAAATAGTAGATTCTGGTAAGAGCCCATTTGCCCATGACTGATGCTGAAATCACTGGTCTGATTGGCTGAACAAACCATGTATGTGGTCCATGGTGAAGGTGCACTATCTGAAATGCTGTGTGTGGGACACTAGGCTCTTATGTATCAGTTCTCTCCCATAATGGATGGTCCCCACAGCATCTCCCTGTGATTGTGTTGAAAGAATAACATGAGGGGTTGAAGCTGTAGCACATGTAGTAGAGATCTGTGGTAGAGAGCCTGCTACATAAGACTCTCTTCCCAAAGAATAAAAAACAAGAAGCATTTTATTTTATTTTTTTTATTGATCTAATAAAATTTATTTTAAAATATACAACTCAGTAATGTCATTTTTAAGTCATCAAAATAATTTATAATAGCTAAATGCTTCTTAAATATACATGATATCTTCTGAAGCTAAAAGTAATATGTACTCAACCAGTATTTAAAATCTATTTGGAACATTAAACATGATAGAAGTAGAAAAAAAAATCTCTTATGAAATCCTCTATGAAAGGAAATTGTGAAAAGTTCCTGATTGATTAGACAGAAACAATTCCGTCTCCAAGGGAAAATATTCAGTGCAACTGTGGCGTCATAGACTGAATTGGGTAGTGTTTCTTCTGTTTCTATTTTGTGGAATAGTTTCAAGAGTATTGGTCTTAGGTCTTCTTTGAAGGTCTGATCGAATTCTCAGCTAAACCAATCTGGTCCTGGGCTTTTTTTTTGGTTGGGAGATTATTAAGGACTGCTTCTATTTCTTAAGGGGTTATAGGACTGTTTAGATTGTTTGTCTGGTCCTGTTTTAACTTTGGCACCTGGAATGTGTCTAGAAAATTATCCATTTCATCTAGATTTTCCAATTTTGTTGAGTATAAGCTTTCATAGTAGGATCAGATGAGTTTTTTTTAATTTCCAGTTTCTGTTGTTATGACTCCCTTTTTATTTCTGATTTTATTAATTTGGATACTGTCTCTGTGCTCTCTCATTAGTCTGGCTAAGGGTTCATCTATCGTGTTGATTTTCTCAAAGAACCAGCTCCTGGTTTAGTTGATTCTTTGTATAGTTCTTTTTGTTTCTATTTGGTTGATTTCAGCCCTGAGTTTGATTATTTCCTGCCACCTACTCCTCTTGCGTGTATTTGCTTCTTTTTATTCTAGAGCTTTCAGGTGTGCTGTCAAGCTGCTAGTGTAAGCTCTCTCCAGTTTCTTTTTGGTGGCACTTAGAGCTATGAGTTTTCCTCTTACCTCTGCTTTCATTGTATCCCATAAGTTTTGGTATGATGTATCTTCATTTTCATTAAATTCTAAAAAGTCTTTAATTTCTTTATTTCTTCCTTGACCAAGTTATCATTGAGTAGAGTGTTGTTCATCTTCCATGTGTATGTGTTTTCTGTTTTTTTTTTGTTGGAATTTCAAAACAGTCTTAGTCTGTGGTGATCTAATAGGGTGCATGGGATTATTTCAATCTTCTTTTATCTATTGAGGCTTGATTTGTGACCAATTATATGGTCAATTTTGGATAAGGTACCATGAAGTGCTGAGGAGAAGGTATGTTCTTTTGCTTTAGGATGAAATGTTCTATAAATATCTGTTAGATCCATTTAGTTCATAATTTCTGCTACTTTCACTGTGTCTCTGTTTAGTTTCTGTTTCCATGATCTGTCCATTGCTGAGAGTGGGGTGTTGAAGTCCCCCACTATTACTGTGTGGGGTATTAAGTGTGCCGTGAGCTTTAGTAAAGTTTCTTTTATGAATGTGGGTGCCCTTGCATTTGGAGTATATATATGTTCAGAATTGAGAGTTGTTCTTGGTAGATTTTTTCCTTTGATGAGTATGAAGTGTCCTTCCTTATCTTTTTTGATAACTTAGGCTGAAAATCAATTTTATTCAATATTAGAATGGCTACTCCAGCTTGTTTCTTGGGACCATTTGCTTGGAAAATTATTTTCCAACCTTTTACTTTGGGTTAGTGTCTGTCTTTGTCACTGAGGTGTGTTTCCTGCATGCAGCAAAATGCTGGGTCCTGTTTATGTATCCAGTTTGTTAGTCTATGTCTTTTTATTGGGGAATTGAGTCCATTGATTTTGAGATATTAAGGAAAAGTGATTACTACTTCCTGTTATTTATGTTGTTAGAAGTGGAATTATGTTTGTGTGGCTATCTTCTTTTGGGTTTGTTGAAAGATTATCTTCTTGCTTTTTCTAGGGTGTGGGTTCCCTCCTTGTTTTGGCATTTTCTATCTAATATCCTTTGTAGAGCTGGATTTGTGGAAGGGTATTGTGTAAATTTGGTTTTGTCTTGGAGTATCTTGTGCTTTCCATCTATGGTAATTGAGAGTTTTGCTGGGTATAGTAGCCTGGATTGGCATTTATGTTCTATTAGGGTCTGTATAACATCTGCGCAGGATCTTCTAGATTTCACAGTTTCGTGTGAGAAGTCCGGTGTAATTCTGAAGGTCTGCCTTTATTTGTTGCTTGACCTTTTTCCCTTACTGTTTTCAATATCTTTTTCTTTGTTTAGTGCATTTGGTGTTTTGAGTATTATGTGACAGGAGGAATGTCTGCTCTAGTCCAGATTTATTTGGAGTTCTGTAGGCTTTTTGTATGTTCATGGGCATCTCTTCTTTCTTCAGGTAAGGGAAGCTTTTCTTCTATAATTTTGTTGAAGATATTTATTGGCCCTTTAAGTTGTGAATCTTCACTCTCTTCTATACCTATTATCCTTAGGTTTGGTCTTCTCATTGTGTCCTGTATGTCCTGGATGTTTTGGGTTACAAGCTTTTTGCATTTTGCATTTTCTTTGACTGTTGTGACAATATTTTCTATGGTGTCTTCTGCACCTGAGATTCTCTCTTCTATCTCTTGTATTCTGTTGTTGATGCTTGCAGGTATGACTCCTGATCTCTTTCCTAGGTTTTCTAACTCCAGGGTTGTCTCCCTTTGTGGTTTCTTTATTGTTTCTATTTCCATTTTTAGATCTTGGATGGTTTTGTTCATTTCCTTCGCCTGTTTGATTGTGTTTTCCTGTAATTCTTTAAGGGATTTTTGTGTTTCTTCGTTAAGTGCTTCTACCTGTTTACCTGTGTTTTCTCCTGTATTCCTTTAAGGGACTTATTTATGTCCTTCTTAAAGTCCTCAATCATCAGCGTGAGAAGTGATTTTAGATCTGAATCTTGCTTTTCCAGTGTAATGGTGTATCTAGGACTTGCTATGGTGGGAGAATTGGTTTTCTGATGATGCCAAGTTACCTTGGTTTCTGTTGCTTATGTTCTCCTGACATCTGATTATCTCTAGTGCTACCTGCCCTTGCTATGTCTGACTGGAACCTGTTCTTCCTGTGACCCAGGTTGTGTCAGAACTACTCAGAGTCCAGCTGTCTCTGTGGTACTGTGATTCTGGAATCCTGTGATCCTGAGATCCTGAGTATGTCAGAGCTCCTGGGCATCAAGCTGCCTCTGGGGCCCTGAGATCCTGGTTTGACCAAGCTCCTGTGATCCTGTGATCCTGGGTGTGTTAGAACGCCTAGTAGTGGAGCTTCCTCTGGGTGATACAGGACTGGCTGCAGAGTATGAGCCCAAGGTAAACCAGCCCAGACTGGAAGGTACCCATGTCACTGGTCAGGTGGAGGTTCCTGTGTCCCTGGATCCTGCTGATCCCAGTTATGCCCAGTGGTGTTGGGACATACTCACCTCTGATCCTATGATCCTGGGCGTGTTAGAGCACCTGGAAGTGTCCCTCCCTCTGGGTGTTATGGGACTGGTTGCAGAGTATGCTGATTTAGGGTTTCTATTGCCGTGAAAAGACAGTGTGACCATGGCAACTCTCATAAAGAAAAACATTTAACTGGGACTAGTTGGCTGTTCTGAATTCATTGTCATTAGGGAAGGAAGGATAACAGGATGCAGTCAGACATGGTGCTGGAGAGGTAGCTGAGAATTCTGTACCCAGATTTGCAGACAGCGGGTAGAGAAAGTGAGCTATTAGGCCTGGCTTGAGCTTCTGAAATCTCAAAGCCTAGCCCCAGTGACACACTTCCTCCAAAGAGGCCACACCTACACCAACAAGGCCACAGCTCCAACAATGCTACTCTTTTTGAGGCTATGGAGCCATTTTTTTAATTCAAACCACCACACAAGCCTATAGAAACCAGATTATATTTACTTTGACAGTAGCTCTAAACAAAAACCCATGGAAAGTTCAGTATGAAAGATGCAACATTGCTACAAAATTAACGGGGTTTCCTTATCAGTGGTGGAGCTAAGTCACAGGTGACCAACAATAAGTTTACTGTAATGGAAGTCAAAGACTTTGCTTATGACAGTTGGCTATGATGGTGTGCCCTCAGTATTGTACCTAGCATTCATTGCTATGGGATAATAAACTATGAACTCATTCTTGCCATTGACCACCTTTTATAATTTAATTATTTTGAGAATTTTTTTATACAAGGACTGTATTTATATTCTTTTTACTCCCAGTCTCTTGTAACTCTTCTCATGCCACCATAATCTCTCTCAAATTCATGACCTCTTCTTTAATTTTGTTGCATATATTGCATACATACACAGGCATGCATGCATGCATATGCACAACTTGCTGAATCTACTGTTACTCATTTGTGTATTTGTTTAGGGCTAACCACTGGATATTGGGCAATCTATCAGGGATCTTGTCCCAAGAGAAGAATGATCATTCCTCTCTTTGGTAGAATATTGAGTACTTTAAAGGTATTTTTTTAAAGCTGTTTTTTATTATTTGGAAAATTCTGTTTAGATCTGACCCATTTTTTAAAAACTAAGGTATTGTCTTGATTCTTTGGTGTTTCTTTTAGTTCTATGTTTATACTGGATATTAATCTTATATCATATGTATAGCTGGCAAAGATTCTGTCACACCAATAAATTCTTCACTTGATTTTTCCTTTATCATACAGAAGATTCGTAATTTTATGAGTTCCCATTTGTTAGTTGTTAACATTAATTCCTAAGTGAATGGAGTCCTCATCAGAAAGGCTTCTCCTCTACCTATATCTTTTAGGGGACTACCTATGTTTTTTTCTAGCAGTTTCAGTGTTTGGGGTTTCACATTAAGTCTTTGACACACTTGGAGTTGATTTTTTTGTAGGGTGGTAGATACATACATGTCGGACTTCATTCTTCTATGTGTGGACACCCACCTTTCCCAGCACCACTTGATGAAGATGCTGTCTTTTCTCCAGTGTGTATTTCTTACAGCTTTGTCAAATATCCAAATCCCTTTTAAATATCACTGCAGAATTTTTTACCCCCTCTCTCATCATGTCCTTATTGGGAAAGATCATAAGGGCATAAATAATACATAATTAGGAAGGTTCAACTCTATGGGATAAAACAAAGCAAAACAAAAGGTTGCTGGGATCTTTGATGGTAATTCCCACTAATGTTCAACTTCTTTCTCTCCTGTGAGTCATTCTGTAGCTGAATGGATCCCTTTGGGCACCAGGTTTGCTTGGTGTGCTATTTTGCAGTTGCATTTCTATCTGATGAGTGGTGCCTACAAAACATGACCTAGGCCCAAAACTCAGGTATATTTGTACGGAGCACTCTAACATTGGAGGATCAGTTGCATTGGTGACTGGGGCAAAGGCACTCATGGTGCCACATTATGTTTTGAGCAAGGAATGCTTGGACCTGAAATGGGACACAGACTTGTGTACTAATAACAGCTCTGGAATTAAGATGGGACTGCATACTCCATGGTGGCTGAACTGTGTGAGGGGGGGCCATGTTTGAGGGCTTACATTCAGGGCCTGGAGTCTGAACTTTCTTGCTGTGATAGCTGAGATTTATATAGCCATGGAGCCCAGAACAGGAGTACCTGGAGACCAGCTGTGGGTCTGCGGTTGAGCAAGAGAGGAGTAATTTTCTCCATGGAATTAAAAGCTCAGTTACTTATTAATATGAAAATAAATCAATCTTTTCTTTCCTCCTCCCTCTTCTCCTCCCCCTTTCTCCCTCCCTCCCTCCCTCCCTCCCTTCTCCCTCCCCCTTCCTCTCCCTTCCTCTCTTCTTTTCTCTTGGTGGCAACACTTGTCAGTATTTGGGGCAGAATTGGTTGCTGGGTTCCAAAGTGGTACCTGCTATAAATAATATCATCTGCCCCCCCCCCCCAAATCATCTGAAATGCCCATGTTCTGGGCTTTTCTCCATTATGGCTGCTGCAGGTCCTTTAACATGTCCTTGATTCTTTTCTGGCCTCCTTTTGGTTTGCCAGCAGCTGTGGAGGGATGAAGGCTGAGTAACTGCCTACCTCACCATCTTGTTGATCTCACATTTTTAAAATTCAAGTTTCCATTTAGTTAAGTAAACTGTATGCTTACGGCAGCATCATTCCCATGCTTTGTATTCTCTTGGATGTGCTGTTAGGAACACTAGTG
Organism: Tokudaia tokunoshimensis; assembly: GCA_036184795.1. Taxonomy (NCBI): domain Eukaryota; kingdom Metazoa; phylum Chordata; class Mammalia; order Rodentia; family Muridae; genus Tokudaia; species Tokudaia tokunoshimensis. Next base: position 80,021,457 of record BTHU01000005.1, on the reverse strand, counting down.
CATTTGGGGCACATTGAGTGACCTGTTCAAATATACCTAACTGTGAAAAATTAAAAGAGATTCTAATTCTAGTTCCTCATATTAGAATCACATTAGAATCTAGCATTGGTACATGTGCCACTATGTACTGTTGGCATCATCCTATCAGTTAAGGTTGGTTCTGAGGAAAGTCACAAGGATCCTCAACAGCTAACACGTGAGCATCTACAATGCTGGAGAGGGTTGCTGGGGTCTTTGAAGGTAATGTCTACTAATGTTCAACTTCTTTCTCTCCTCTGAAGCTGTAGCTGAGTGGATGCAATTGCAGGTCTGATCCCTGAGGCAAGACAATGAATTAAGAGGGAGAGCTGCAGAGCTCACCAGCCGCGAGTGCCTCGCTTCCCTGCCTTCTGCCTTGGGTGTGTACTCGGCAACTCCATGCATCTAAAGACATCTTCTTAAAAGTACATTTCCAAATATATTTTTATGAGACACACTCCTGGACAGAATGTGGGTAGACAAGACATTTATTCACCTACAGGAGGAACCATTGCAGCAAGTGGCTACTGCATCAACAGTAAATTCACAAGTGATCAAAACTACAAACTTTTACAATGTGCGATACATGTGGGAATCTGACAGTGTGTGATACATGTGGAGATGGTAACTCCATGTCACGAATGTCACACGCCACTCCTGAATTCCTAGTTTTACTTCTTAAAATATACAACAGATTACTAGAGAAACTAAATATAAGTCCCACCAATTTGTTTTTTGGCCTTACTTATATCTCTGTAAAGGTTCTTAGTCTCCTAAGAAAGTTTTTAGATGTTAACGTCTTGGAATGTTTTGGGTGCTGTAAAAACACAGGACAAACTGTCCCATGACCAAAGGAGCTGCCTTCTGTAGATGAGGAGCAGAATTGAGAGACCCTCTTTTCTGCTACTTGGAATGTTCAACCTCTTGTGTAGTAACCCACATTTAGTATAATTCGTACATTTCCCTCACGTTTCTTCCTGTGCTGTCAAGGGAATGGATAGGTTAATGAACAGTTTCTTATTTGTGCACAGCAAAACACTTTTATAGCATTCAGTTATAAAGGAAAATATCAAAAACACCTAGGACAACAAGTTATGTATTACAGTTTTTGTACTCACACCCTTTTCTGCAATCCATGTTTTTAGAAAAATATATTATATGAAACCACAACCAGGCATTCCAATCTTAGCACATTCTTACTCTGAGCAGTATATACAGTCATATTAGAGTCAGAACACACTACAGATCCATACGAGCTGTATGATGAGGGTTCCAAACACACAGCATGATATATACACTTCTATAGCACATCTCTCGGCAGTGGGATGCTTGCTTAGTACAGGTGTCAAGGCGCTCTTGTGCCAGTGAAGAGAAATGGCAACTGTACATGAAGAGTTCTACTCTAGGCTGCTTCTTCAGCAGAGCAGTCAATTCCTGCGTAGGTAAACTTCTCATAAAGTGTGGTGTTCACGTATGTCTGAAATGAGAAAGGATTAGAATACACCACGTTGCTTCTGTCTCTTCCAGGAGCAGCTAGGTCAATGTCCTGGCTTCCTTATCTTTCACAGCTGGAAGGACCCCTTTTGTTCTCACTCCCTCTGTGTATATGTGACAGTGTTTTTGTTTTCTTCTGAATTTCATCCATTGACATCTAAATAAAATACCCTGCTCCCCTTAGCCTTAGTTTCTGACCTCCTTTGGTATCTCATTTGCCTCTCCTAAAAAGGTCAACTAGTGTAGGTTCCTTTCCCTGGCCACACTTATTCTTCACCTCTCCCTATATGGGTAATCTTGCTAACCTAGATTTATTTGCCTGTTGAGCCCTAAATTGATACAGGCAGCTACTTTTAAATGTTTCAATAGACTTTCTTACCCTCCAAATAGTAAACTATAGGCCAGACTCTGTTGTCTGTGTATTCTTGGTCAGGTCACTTAACCTCTTTGTTTCTTCATCTACAAATTTAAAGGGACAGGCCACATGAATAAGATTGCTTCTAGCTCTAAGAGATAACTTGAAGGTTGTGTTTTATTGGATATATGAGTGACTATATCTTACATAGAAATCTTATTTTCTCCTAACTTCTCAAAGTTGGGGAGCATACCTCTTATGTGCCTGTAATGCCTATGACTTTCTTAGAATACCTTGTTGAGCTGTTTCAATGACTTTTTGGTGATCACCTTGAGCACATCACAAATTCCCAGGGAAAGAGGACCTGTATCAAACTGTGCTCACCTTTCGTTCTTCCAGCATCCGGTTTAAAGACACCAATATCTGGGCAAATGATGGTCTCTCATAAGGCTTCTCCCTCCAGCATTGTCTCATTAGATCATACCTTTGAACATAAAGAGTGCAAGGATTAAGTCTGAGTGTGCTTTAGGCCTGGGTGTGCCATCGGAATGAAGCATGAGGTAGAAGATAAACAAAATTAGTAACTGAAGGATGTGACATTGTCAAGCATAAAATACAACTATCTAGAAAGTTTCCAAAGTGCCTTCCTCTCCTCCTTCAAACCCACATCCCCTCTCTTCATTTGTAGGTCTAGTGCAGACTTGTTGCCATTTCTTTAGAACTTTGATCTCAGTTATTATAGCCATGCAGAATGAACTGAGTTCCCTGTCTATAGAGGTGTTTCTTTTGGAATACTACCTCTCTAAAACCTCATTGGTTCCCCTTATGGAATGCTCATACATGTACTTCGAGAGGCAGGAATTTTAGAAGTCCTGTCACTAAAAACAAACGGCATCTTGACCAGGTAAAATGGACCAATTATTGGCAGACATTCCAAGAACTAGGAAATAGCTCACAGACACGAATTCTGTTGGAACTTTGATCTTGGACTTCCCAGATTTCAGAACAGTAAGTAATATATATAATTGAATATGCATATATAATATAATTATGATTATATAATCAATATATTACATAATATAATATAGTTAAAAATAATCATATATGCATATTTGATTATAAATGTATATGTGAATTAATTCTTTTGAGAATTCCATACATTGTATTTTTATCATATTCACCTACTTCAACTCTTCCAGTACGTATTCCCTATCCCATATCCAACTTATTGTCCTCATTTTCTTTTAAATCTGCTAAGTCCAGTTATTGCTGCTTCTTTACTCTGTGTCTGTGGTCATCCAATGGAGAATGTTCACCACCAGGACTCACACTCTTAAAACAATGCTACCTCATCTGGAAGCTATCTTTTACCAATAGTTCTTCAGCTGGGGGTGGAACTTCATGTCTACCTTTGCCCTTAATACTGGGGCTTTGTCAAACTTGAGCCTGTGCTGGTCTTATACATACTTTCCCAACTGCTGTGAGTTTGTATGTGTAATCTCCCTGTTGTTTCCAAAAATAGTGCTTCCTTATAGTCATCCAGTGCCTCTGGTTCTAAGAATTGTTCGCCCCCTTTTCCATATGACCTCTAAAGACTTAGGAGGACAGCAGATGATAAAGATATCTCATTTAGGGCTAAGCACTAATACCAGCTTGATTTCTCCATGTCCTATGACTGAAACATCTGATCTCTTCAGCAACAGTGTCTTACCATCAAGTCCTGAAGAGTAATCAAGTACAATAGCTATATCTGGTATTGTTTGGAGAGGCTACGGGACCTCATTGGCAAATAACTCTAAAAGAGGTAACTCACTCCTAGCATTTGGGCTTTTTATTTGTTAGCCTGTAGTGTCTAGTAGGGGAATGGTCACACCATTTTAGGGCAATTGTATTGAAACTCTTTGTATATGTGTGTATGTTTAAATTTTAGGAAGCTTCTATAATAGTAGTTTGTCATATGACTTCTTCAGAAGGTCTTTAATATTGTTTCCCTCGCTGTATTCCCTCCTTCACCCTGCCCTCTATCTTTTAACCCATTTAACTTTTCAATTCCATTACTTCTCTTTCCCCTTTATATCTCTGTGTCCTGTTTTCCTTCTCTTGAAAGTCTCCCTATATAAGCAGGCCGAGAAAGAAATAAGAGAAATGATACCCTTCACGATAGCCACAAACAATATAAAGTATCTTGGTGTGACTCTAACCAAACAAGTGAAAGATCTGTATGGCAAGAACTTCAAGTCTCTGAAGAAAGAAATTGAAGAAGACCTCAGAAGATGGAAAAATCTGCCATGTTCATGGATTGGCAGGATTAATATAGTAAAAATGACCATCTTGTCAAAAGCAATATACAGATTCGATGCAATCCCCATCAAAATCCCAACTCAATTCTTCATAGAGTTAGAAAGAGCAATTCAAAAATTCATCTGGAATAACAGAAAACCCAGGATAGCTAAAACTATTCTCAAGAGTAAAAGAATGTCTGGGGGAATCAGTATCCCAGACCTCAAGAGCAATAGTGTTAAAAACTGCATGGTATTGGTATAGTGACAGGCATGTAGATTAATGGAACAGAATTGAAGGCCCAGAAATGAATCCACACTCCTATGGTCACTTGATCTTTGATAAAGGAGCTAAATCCATCCAGTGGAAAAAAGATAGCCTTTTCAACAAATGGTCTGGTTCAACTGGAGGTCAACATGTAGAAGAATGCAAATTGATCCATTCTTATCTCCTTGTACTAAGCTCAATTCCAAGTGGATCAAGGACCTCCACATAAAACCAGACACACTGAAACTAATAGAAAGGAAACTAGGGAAGAACCTTGAAAATATGGGCACTGGGGAAAATTTCCTGAACAGAACACCAATAGCTTATGCTCTAAGATTAAGAATTGACAAATGGGACCTCATAAAATTACAAAGTTTCTGTAAGGCAAAGGACACTGTCTAAAGGACGAAGAGGCAACCAACTAACTGGGAAAAGATCTTTACCAACCCTACATACAACAGAGGGTTAATGTCCAATATATACAAAGAACTCAAGAAGTTAGATTCCAGAGAGTCAAGTAACCCTATTAAAAAATGGAGTACAGAGCTAAACAAAGAGTTCTCACCTGAAGAATATCTAATGGCTGAGAAGTACCTAAAGAGATGTTCATCATCCTTAGTCATTAGGGAAATGCAAATCAAAACAACCCTGAGATTCCACCTCATACCAGTCAGAATGGCTAAGATCAAAAACACAGGAGACAGCAGTTGTTGGCGAGGATGTGGAGAAAGAGGAACACTCCTCCACTGCTGGTGGGATTGCAAGCTGGTACAACCACTCTGGAAAGGAGTCTGGCGGTTTCCAGAAAACTGGGCATGACACTCCCAGAGGATCCTGCTATACCACTCCTGGGCATATACCCAGAGGTTTTACCTGCATGCAATAAGGACACATGCTCCACTATATTCATAGCAGCCTTATTTATAATAGCCAGAAGCTGGAAAGAATCCAGATGTCCCTCAACGGAGGAATGGATTCAGAAGATGTGGTATATTTACACAATGGAATACTACTCTGCAATTAAAAACAATGAATTCACGAAATTCCTAGGCAAATGGTCAGAACTGGAAAATATCATCCTTAGTGAGGTAACCCAATCACAAAAGAACACACATGGTATGCAGTCACTGATAAGGGGATATTAACCCAGAATCTCGGAATACCCTAGACACAATTCGCATATCAATAGATATCCAAGAAGATGGAAGGAGAGACCCCTGGTCCTGGAAAGACTGGATGTAGGGGAATGCCAGGACAGAGAAGTGAGAGGGGGTTGAATGGGGAAGAGAGGGAGGGAAGGGGGCTTATGGGACTTTCGGGGAGGGAGGAAACGGGAAAGGGGAAATGATTTTGAATGTAAATAAAAAAAAACTTAGAAAATAAAAAAAAAAGAAAACAGTATACCTATAACTAATAAAATTTTAATAGTGGAAAAAAAAGTCTACTGCATTTTTCATGAACAATTTTGTGTATTTCATATTCTTAGTCCTTGTCTTCCTCACTTCACCCTTCTCAAGAGCCGTACCTTAATCACGCCCCTAGATGTAAGTTGCTGCTCCTTGTCTATCACATAGTGGTCCTACTAGCTGAAATCTCCTTTTTCTTCACCTATCCAATATCTTAATGTTGGTGTCCTACCAACGGAGGACTCCATTAGAGTCACATGGAGAAAGGGAAAGATTAAATAACCTCAGTGAGGCCTGACTTACACCTCATCGTCACAGTTCAGGGGCTTCTCCAGCCTGTAGCCTTGGGGCAGCTTCTCATAGAGTTCTGCACACGTCATGCCGCAGTATGGGGTGCCTCCTGGAACACAGGAAGTAGGGTCCATGAGTCCCACTGACACAGAAGGCTGTGTTTCCTGCCCCAGTGCTAAGCAGTGAGGAGGGAGAAGATAGAGGACAAGCATTCTGAGTGCCTCCCACCACAACCTCACTGCGTACCAGGCTGGACTTTTGCATCACTGACCCCACCACAATACTACCACTCCTTGAGTGGAGGGAACACACCAAGACCTCACTCCTGACAGTGCCTCTCGCCCCACCCAGTCTCCTGTGCATAACATATCTCATGTACCAATGACATTTCATTTTTCAAACTAAAAGTCTGTATTTATGCAATTCCTACTTTACTGTATAGCTTAACTTAGAAGTTACCCACTATTAGAAAAACTTCAAAGGAAGGGAAATCCTATATAATACCTCTTATTACTTTTCAATGTAGCAACTTGAAATTTTAAAATATTAATTTATAAAACCACTACTGTAATGTTATACATGAAGTATTTGGTTTGGGATGTGTGTTTTTGCCCATGAAATTAAATGGCCTTCAGGATGGGACTTTTATTGGTTGTGTAACATCCATCTAAAGTTATAAGGGTAACCTGTTACTGCTCTATGACACTCAAGCACAGGCAGAAACAATTTAGAGTGAAGCTGACAGCCACGAGGCCCTTAGTGTTAAGTATGATGTTAATATGCAGTGTTTAGAAACAGGAGTGTGGACAGTTGTACTCTGCTGCAGAAACACTCTACTGCTGGCACTGAAGAAGTTAAAGTGTGCCCTATGGAAATGGGTTATGAGGAGACTCTGGAGTGTCTGTGCCCTTTGCCCACTGTTTCACCTGGTGGGTAAATTAAATACTCACCTAAGCTAACAATCTCCCAGAGCAATACACCATAGGACCATCTGCAGGAGAGAGAGCATAAAAAAGTCATTAGTGGTGAGTAGGGCGATTGCTAGGGTTCCTGCCCCTCCCCCCAAACCCTGGTGAGAAACCTTTTATTAAAAGCTTTCTAGGGTGAGACCTGACACACAGCATGAACTCCTCTTAGATTAGCAGAGGGCTTAGGGTTGGGGTTGGGGGTGGGGGTGGAGTGACTCATCTTTCCAAACCTCTTAACCCAGTAAGCAGTGAATGCAAGGTGCTCTTGTAGAAGAGGATGAATTCCACACCAGACAACTGGGAGAGGGGACCCTTCTCTGCCATCTGACACTTGAGTAGTTAGTATAAACTACTGAAAATATGAGACCCCTAAGAATAGGCCTCCAAAAGTGGAGACACCCTGGTGATGCACCTGCCTGAGGTGGGGACATGGTAGTCTCCTCCTCCCTAAATAAGGACTATGGGACAACCATTCCCTCCCTGCTGGCCTTACTTTCTCCTCCTGCAAGAGTGTACAAGTGACTTTGTCACTGCAGGCTGTAAGAAGGCATGGCCCTACCATTATGACAGCTATTCTAAGCTGCTTCCTCTATGCTGGGTCCAGGGAATGAACTCATGGGGATGCCCCTATACCCTTTCTTTCTTTAGAAGTCATGACTTCAGCACCTGAAGTCTATATGTATGTGATGGGAGAAGACACCCTCAAAACTGACACTTGGGATTTTACACTGGAAACTTCCATTCTACAGCTTTGTTTTCTTTGAGTTTGTTTCCTTCTTTTATCTGCTGCACACACCTGGCACACCTAGTGGCAGTGGTAGGTCATGACATAAGCAACTGCCGGATCCCTGAGAGCAGGCCAGTGGAATTGCCTGTACAATATCCCAGGGTATCCCTGCTTCTCTTTAGCACTTCTGCCAAATACATTCTTTTTTAAGAAAAAAATTTTTAGAGGTAAGGTGCTTACTCACACATCACTGTTGGTTGTGTAGACACTATAGTTCAGTGACTCAATTGCCATCCAACGCACTGGGAGCCTTCCCTAGAGAGAACCAAGTGAGACATCACTTAGGGAAGACTTTGAGTTTAGAATTACAGACATAGGCACAATAGACTCAGTTTGTGAATTTCCAACCACAGATATGTTTTCAAATTCAAAGATATGCAAACGGTGTAAGCCTTACCCCAGAGAGTCTGACCTGAGTCTGTCCTTGTGAATTTGCACATTTGATAGGTATTCAGCTATTCACCTGATCACCTTGTGTTTAGAGTGGCACCCAGAAGTTTTTTAAACAGGGGACAGGCCCAGAAACTTAGAATGTAGCTGTAATGTGAGAAGGGGACAATGGGGACAAGGGCTGAGTCGAGAGACCACCTTAGAGGTCTGTTACAGGATATTTAATCACATCGTGAATGCCATGATTATGTTATTTAATGAAAGAAAAAAAAAACTGTTTCTAGTTGTGGTGAGGCTCCGCCTTAGCACACATCTTTATTCCCTCTGGCTGGAATGCAGACATGCCCTTAGTATACATCTTTAATCCCAAACAATGAAGCTAAAGTTAGTTTGTAGAAAGAAGCACCCATGTTTGAAACTGATGTCTAATTGAGTGACGAAGTGATGAAGCAGAAAAAGATTTGCAGAATAGGATCTGCCCAACTCTCATGAGAATAGAGAGGAAAGAGAAGCTCTCTGAGGGAGCAATGCAAAGAGAGAGGGGGAATAGGCTGTTTTACAGGGACCTGTGTACAGAGAAGGGTTGAATAGAGAGAACAAGCTAGACACAGGTGAAGACAGAACAAACCAGAGAATGTGAACGAGTTGGAAGACTAGAACATATTGCCGAAGTTAGTATGAGGCCAAGCAGAGCAATTCAGGAGAGACCCAGAGGAAGATTGTCTGATTGACTCGGCATGGAGAGAAGTGTGAGCCAGAACAGCTGAGTTGAACCATTCCAGCCAGAGATCAGAAAGAACAAGAAAGGCTGAGCTTATTCAGCAGTAAGTCTCAGCCACTGAAAACGTTCTAGGCCTAAATGAGATTGTACAGAAGTTGGAAGCTTCCGGGACTAGGCCTAGGTGGGCAGACAGAGGCTGGAAGGCTAGCAGGAGACAATTGTATCAGGCAAATAAAAGATATTTCAACAGAGGTGGCCATGTCTGGGCTCCCATAAGCAGTTGATCAATGGGGAAGGAAAATATTTTAGGCTACAATAACTTATTTAGTGTCATACTGTGTCCAGGCTGGGTAAAATGAGGTGAAACCTGGATATTGGGAACATTTGTTCCTACTTCCCTCAAATTCTTTATGATTTAGAGGATTCCTATGCAAGCGGGCAATTATATGGCTCACCAGTTAAAGAGATCTATTCCTCCTTTCCTCCCTCTTACCCTCCCAGAGATGCCCAAACTTTCAACAGTGCCATTTTAACCTATAAAATCAGAAAAGCTTTGGGGATCTTCCTCAATCTGCTTTTGCAGATGGACTACCAGGCTGCCCTTCCTAAGACTATCTCCTCCACCTTCAAGGCTGATTCTATGTTTGTGGTCCTCTCTCAGTCCTTTGTAGAACGGCTGTAATTCCCAAACTGGGATTCTGTATTTTAGGCTCAGGTTCAAGAGGGTCCTCCCATTTACCTACACACTCCACATTTTCCCTCATACACTTTCCTTCTTTTTATGTCAATCTGGGTCCTAAACCCCAACCTGTTCCTCTAGCTCACTCTTACATCACAGCCATAGAATGGAAAGTCCAGTCATATCAGCTGCTCTCTTTCCCCCAACCCCACAGGCTTTGGCCTTCATACTGCCAAGGTTGCATATGTGCATTCACACTTTCTATTTTCGACTTCTTTAAACTTCATCCACTTTCACTCTCCCTGTGGCCTTGATTAAGCTGCTGCCTGATGATAGATAGTATCCTCTTCAGTGAGTGCTCTATCTAATAGACCTCGCCCTCTAATGTCCTGTTCTCTATACAGAATGATTGTTTGAAATGATTAGTTTGCAGATGTGAGATTTTACATTAAAATACAATCATTAGCATCTATGTCCTAAGATGAGAAGTCCTTACCTGAGTTTCAAAGCCCTTGACTGGAGTTCATGGAGCCTCAAGATCCTATCCTGCTGCCTCCTTGAGCCTTGAACTTGAATTCACCTTCCTTGTTGTATTATAAAATCCCCTAAAGTCTTAATGTTTTCCTTTGATTCCAGACTTCTATATTGGCCCCATTATCCAGCTCTCGAAGTTCATCTTCATATCCAATATCAACTCAATATTCACTATGTTAACGTAGGAGCTGACCTCCTCCAAGAAACTCTCCATGACTACCCTCAGGGTTGGCTCAGGGAGGTTTCTCTGTGCTCCCACACATGTGTTCCTGTACCTTGGGCACTGAACTGTAGTAGTTGCTATTTCTATGTTTATCAGAGGGCTTTGCTGAAAGTACTAAGTCTTAACATGTTATCCCTGAACCTACTATTATTATAAATGGCCTCATAATAAATCAGTGAGGTAATGGCTGATGTCTGTTGATAATAGTCAATACTAAATTGCCTAGTATAGTTTATAGTAATGCTTTCAACAGTGGAACTACCTATGAGGGTTAAGAAAAAAATAATATATCCGGAAAGATAAACACCTGAATCCTATCTCTGAATTTTTAGATTTGTGTGTTTAACTTGGCGTGTCTGTACAGGACAGGAAGCTAGAACTGGCACATGCAAGTGGGACAGGAAAAAGCCTTCAGATGTGGAGGGGAGAGCTGGACCCATATGGTTATTAAAACAGAGTGTAAGGAGTAAGCAACAATGGGGGATAGGGGACAGGATCCGGTTAACTAAAATAGAAATTATTATGGAAACACTATTTTGCAAGATAATATAAATATATAATTCAAAAAAATTTTTAAATGGAGTCACCCTTCATGGGTGGACAATGCTCTCCCCAGAAGATCTGGGTTATTAAATAAGAATCTTCATATAAGCATGGGATACCTCCCTGTGAGTCATTAATCAGGAAAGTCCCAGACAACCCCTAAACAACATACAATATTGCAATTGTTCTTGCTTGCCCGCCACAGCTAGACTAAAAAACCTTATTGCTGAAGACACAGTACATTTTAGTTGTAGGAAATAGAGAAATACAGCTACAACTAAGCAGAGAACTTCCCAACTGGCTAGTTTTCATAACAATGAAAGGTATACAAAGGCTGATTGTGGAGGAAAAGCATCAATGTACTTTCCCAGGCATAGAGCCTACATGTGCTATAATACTGACCATCCAATAAGATATATCAACTGAAGTGATAGTGACAGGGTTGCGGGAGTGACTAACTGCTTTCTAATTGGATTTGAGTCTCATGCCTGATACTGTAAATCTGGTCAAAAGCCCACAGCTTACTTACAAATCACAAGGTTGGGAGAATTCTGTGAAAGATAGACTGGGAAGAATTTAAGTCAAAGAATGGGAGAGTTTCTGTCAAATGCTATCTTCTAGACATGATAGGGGCTTTATACTCATGAATTCGTGGTACCTATGATTACCAGCAAGAAGTCTACATACAATCAAGTCTGTCAGTGTACTGGCATGGATGGGAGAAGCTCCATTTTTAGCTGAGGAGCTATTGGAAGTCCATGGCATCCTGTGGAGGACAGTCACTTCTCTTTAGCATAGTATATGCCGATAAGTTGTCCATGCTCTGCTGGGTGGCTATACATGCATGTTCATGCAGGCAGCACTAATTGGACTTAGTGGATTATTTTTAAAAATAAAGACAGAGAAAAGGAAGGTGGGAGGTGTTGGAGATTGGTTCTAATGCTTTGATTCAATCAGGAGTCTGTGTACCTAAATGCTAAAGGTCCTTGCCCCCAATTGGTTTTTGATCGATCAAAAAAGATGCCAATGGCTAATGGCTGGGTACAGGATGGGACAGAGTTTCGAGGGTAGGACACAGAGAGGAGTGGGAGAATCTGGTGACAGCACACTTCCATCATGGGTTCCTGCCCCATTTGTTGTTTAGAAGCAGGGACTGGATGCTCATCAGACCTAGACTGGATACAGACAGAACACTGACCACTATGCTTTGTTCAGTTGCATAGCTCCACATGGTGAAGCCTCTTTACTTGCAAAACAAGATGGTGATAGGGGGATGCTGGACAGGACTGAGAGGATAAAGGCTTCTTCGGTCACCTACTTCCCAAGTACCCTTGAGATATATGAACATCCTCTGTCAGCTTCCTTTGAGACACATCTGATAAATGAGGGTTTTGTTTTGTTTTGTTTTTTAAATGAAAGGCAGATATCAAGCACTAATGTAGGCATTCTCTAAGCTCCATGTAACTTACTGTCCCACACTCACCTTTCAGTGAGTAGTGAAGACCCAGCCACTGCCTGCAACAAATTTCCAGGTAAAGATGAACCAATGGGAGGGCTTTACACAAGCCCCAAAGCTTAAGGTGAAGAGTGCTGATAGTAAATGAAACCAGTTGCTATCCCCAGCTTAACTAGTTCCTCAGCTCTAGCCTACCTGGAGCCACTCTGAGCTGACTACCAGACTTACCCAAATAAATTATAGGGTTACATACTTCCTGACATGTAGCTGTGTTACTTACATTCCCAAAAGCCAAGTTACCTTAGAGGAGGGCAATTTCCTGCCTTGTTCAATAAAAATCATAAAAAAACAAAGTTCTATGCACCTGATCCTTTTTCTCAGAGTGCCGCGCCTTATCTAAGGTGTTACTTGTACTCAATTAAGATGTAACTTTTTCTCTCCTTCCTCTGACATCTTCCAAGTGACTCCCAACACCCATCCTTGGGTTCCCTTCTGGGTCCACTTTAAAATTGTTTTATCAACAAGACCAAGAAACTCCTAAGGGGGCCAACAGTGTATGTTCGCAGTGGCAACAGTATCATGTTAGAACCAAATGTGAAAGACTACCAGGCCACACACTCTCCATGCCAGATGTGTCAGTCGGCCAGGGCAATGACATTCTAGTGAGACAGGGAGGTCCTCTGTGTCTGGAACTTACCATTGTTTTTTTCACATACACTTCTTGACCTCGTGACAATCCAAAATCTGCTATTTTGGCTATGTAGTTTTCACCAACTAAAATGTTTCTGGCAGCCAGGTCCCTGTGAATAAACTAAAATTTTAAAGAATCATTGATCTTCAGTGTAATATTTGGTAAAGGATACTTAAGAAATGACACCATGGAAAGGCCTTTAATAAAGTCTTCAGAATCCAGGCCCCTTAAAGCACTTCTCCACAACTCTCAGATAGCAGGTCTGTCAAGTGTCCTTCTCACATCTTGAAAGAATCATTTTGTGGTTGGGAGGAAGTACAGGACTTTCCACAGTAAAAAATCTCTGCTGCTGACCTCATTTGCAGGTGAACCTCAATATGATAAGATCAGGACACCTCACTAAACACATGCTCTTAAATCCCCTAGGGAAATATACTGTCAGTATTAGCGATTGAATTCTTTCTATGGGGGTAGAATAGTATCATTTTTTTTTAACTCAGGGAGACTAAAAAGGAATCAGAGAAGAAAAGATCATGGAAAACTGTCTATAAACACATTAGAGCCCTTCAGAAGAAACACTACAGAAAGATTTCCAAAGTTCCAAGGTTCTAAGAACAAACCTGTTTTTGGCTCAAGTAGTCCATCCCCCGGGCCACATCTGCAGCAAAATGAAGAAGCTGCTGGGAGGACAGTGTGGAAGCTGTGCTGTTGGCGATAGCAAAAGCGGGGTCTGTCTCTAGCACTCGGCTCTTACGTAGGAAGTCCAGGAGGTTTCCATGCGGGGCATACTCAATAGCTAGGTACAAGTAGCCTGCAGGGAAGGGATGAGGGAAAGAGTCATCTTATCCTGACTGAACAGCTGGGGCATCTTCAAGATGTGTTCTGGTATTGGAAATTGGCTTACAAATTTCATTTTGATCAAAAGAGACACGTCTAGTAGTAATTCTGGAGACAGGACGGAGATGAGGGATACTGACCTTAGAGACCTGTGGCTCTCAAGGGACCAGCCCTGAACTCACAATCTTTCTTTCTCACTCCTTTGTTGCTACCAAATGTGAATGCCCTTGCTATTCCTGAAATACTTCCATGAACTCCATAACATTAGGGCAAGAAAATCAAAGCATCCTCTTCCCTGAGACACCTTCCTCAGAGTCCCTTTAACTTCATTCAATATTCATCAAAAAGCTAACACAAGCTAGGAACATCACTTTGGTCTTCATCTCTAGCAACAGTAAACCAATGGCTAAATGTCCCTGCTTTCCTTTCTCCCTAAAACCACACTAAGTAGACAAGTACTCACTAGAGAACTGCCTGGCAGGGATCTAGTTTTTGAAATTTTGATTAAAGACATTAAAAACTTGAATTTTAGAAATAAAATAGAGCAATACAGTTCCTAAAGGAAGTCTATCTCATTGTTTAGGTTTTATCCTAAATTCTTTTCCTTATTGTTAAAAAACAGTGAAAAGAATTGTGTTAAAATTTTGGTGAGAATTTTAATGGCAATACTGATGTGTTATATCTGTAGATTGCTTTTGGTAGGAATGCCATTTTTACTGTTAATCCTACTAATCCATGAGAATGGGAGCTCATTCTATCTTCTGATATCTTCTTCAATATATTTCTTCAAAGACTGAAAGTTTTTGCAGACAAGTCTTTTACTTGCTTGATTAGAGTTACTCCAAGATAGTTTATATTATTTGCAACTATTGCGAGGGATGTTTGTTTCCCTGTTTTTCTTCTCAGCCCATTTGTCATTTGTGTACAGGAGTAGGGCCACTGATTAGTCTGTATTGTATCAAGTCACTTCACTATAGGTGTTTATCAGATGTAGGAGTTCCGTGGGGAACTTTTGGAGGTTGCTTGTGTATACTATTATATCATCTGCAAAGCTTCTTTCTTTCCAACTTAAAGCCCCTTGATCTTCTTCAGTTGTCTTATTGCTCTAGCTAGAACATCATTTACTGTATTGAATATATATGGAGAAAGTAGACAGCCTTGTCTTGTTCATGAGTTTAGTTGGAATTGCTGTGGAGGGCTCAAAGGGGAACACGTGGTTCTCCCTGGGAAATAGAAATAGAATATATTTTGTGAATAGACTTGGGGGGTGGATGGGGATGAGAATAAGAGGGTTCAGGAATGTTAGAGGGGGTAATAAAAGGAGAGAGTACTGAGGGAAACAACTGGAATTGGAGGGCATTTGAGAGGCAATGTAGAAACCTAGTGAATCCAGCATAGATTCCCTGTAGTCTGTGAGTGTGACACAAGCAAAGTCTCCTAGAAATGGGGGAGATGGAGCCTGACCTTTCCACCTTCTATAAACAGGCAAGTCTCCCCACAGTAGGACATCAACCCAACCACAAAATCTTTGACCCACAATTCATTCTGCCTGCATGGAGTGCTGGGGTAATGGTAGGACAAAATTTGTAGGAGTTGCTAACCAATGACTGCTCCAACTTGAAGGCCATACCATGAGAGGGAGCCCACACCTGACGCTGCCTGGATGACTAAGAACTAAAGGCTAGACAACCCAGAGACCCAGGATATAACCAAACATGACTAGCAAAAAAGAAAGTCAATGAAATGATTCCTAATGATACTGTTATCATAGATCAATGCCTAGCCCAGTTGTAACCAGAGAGGCTTCATCCAGCAACTGATGGGAGAAGCTAAGAGACCTACAGTTAAACACTAGGCAGAACCAGGGAAACACTGCTGATGAAAGAGAGGAAGAATTATAGGAGCCAGAGGGGTTAAGAACATCACAGGAACACAGCCCAGGGAATCAACTAACTTGGGCTCTTAGGGGCTCACAGAGACTGAAGTGACAATCGCAGACTCTGCATGGGTCTGAGCTAGGTCCTCTGTCTTATTGTAATTGCTATGCCATGTTCAGTTGATATCCCTGGGATCTCTCTCTCTCTCTCTCTCTCTCTCTCTCTCTCTCTCTCTCTCTCTCTCTCTCTCTCTCTCTCTCTCTCACTCCCTTCCTCTCATAAAGGAATTAAGAGGAATCTGATAAGATCTAATAAGATCTGGGAATCTGAGGGAGAGAATGTGGGAGGAGTGGAAGAAGTGGAAGGAGGGGAAACTTCAGTAGGGATGTAGTGCATAAGAGAAGAAGAAACAGGAAAAAGAAAAAGTACCCCCCAAGAAAACAGTAAAAAAAATAAAGAGTAATTTTCTTGTGTGTGTGTGTGTGTGTGTGTGTGTCTCCAAATCATTATGTTAAAAGATCAAATGGATTAAGAAATTGAAATTTGGGAGGAAGGATTGTAGGAGTCAAAGGGGGCAGGGACACCACAAGAAAACCCATAAAACCAACCAGCCTGGGCCCACAGGGGCTCACAGAGACTAAACTGACATCCAGAGAGTCTGCGTGGGACTGATCTAGGCCCCCTGCACATGTTACGGTTGTGAAGCTTGTTCTTCTGGGACTCGTAATAGTGGGAGCAGGGACTATCACTGACTGTTTTGCCTGCTTTTGGGACCCTTTCCCTCTGCTGGGTTGCCTCAGCCAGCCTCAGTATAAGGGGAGGTGCCCAGACTTAGTGCAATTTGACATGCCATGGTTGGCTGATATCCATGGGAGGCCTGCCCTTTTCTAGGGTGAAATGGAGGAGGAGTGGATGAGGGAGGAGAAAACAGAGGGGAGGGAGGGAGGAACTGAGAATAAAGGAGGGAGGGAAACAGAGGCCATGATGGTAGAAGAAAGAAAGGAAATAGATATAAAAATATAAAACTAAATAGATTAAAAAAATCTAACAAAGTGGGAAAATTAGTAACCCCCCTACCTGCCAGAAGAATGAAAGAAAAAAGAAAAAAAGAAAAATCTTCCCACCCTGAATCCCAAATATGTCATAAGAAAGGCAAATCTAGCTGGGTAGTGGCGGTTCATGTCTTAAATCCCAGCACTTGGGAGGCAGAGGCAGGTAGATTTCTGAGTTTGAGGCCAGCCTGGTCTACAGAGTGAATTCCAGGACAGCCAGGGCTATACAGAGAAACCCTGTCTCAAAAAACCAAATAGAAAAAGAAAAGAAAAAGAAAAAGAAGGCATATCTAAGTTCTGGCATGAGTGTGCTTTCTTGCACACTTTCATGAGATATAAGTAGTTAAGTAATAGTGTACTTTAAAATTTAAGACATATTTTCGGTTGCTGTCTGAAAATATTTTTAAATCTTAAGTATATGGTATATGCTTAAGTGGTTTTTAAAAAGATTTATTTATCTCATGTATATGAGTGCACTGTAGCTGTCTTCAGACACACCAGAAGAGGGCATCCGATTCCATTACATGTAGTTGTGCGCTACCATGTGGTTGCTGGGATTTGAATTCAAGATCTCTGAAAGAACAGCCAGTGGTCTTAACTAATGAGCCATCTCTCTAGCCTGGGTGTGCTTGAGGGTATATTTACACACCACATATGTGTAGGTATCCATGAGGGTTGGCTAAGGGTGTCAGAATCCCTCTGGAACTGGAATGACCAATGGCTATGACCTGCCATGTGGGTGTAGGACCCAAATCCAGGTCTTCTACAAGAGCAGCCAATGCTCTTAATCTCTGAGCCACTACTCTAGCTCTGATATTTTTTTTAAATGCACTGCTGTCCCACACCAATTATTATTTCCAGGAAATGACTCAAAGATGAATGTCATTACTTCATTATTTAATCTAAAAGATATGATCTTATTTTCAGAATTATACCCCTATTGGATCATAGGATGATAGATTGCTTAAGACATCCATATTTTTAGCTTAGTAAATTGGGGAAAAAGAAACCAACTCTTTTCTATTGTTGGTGGCTTTTGCTGAGAAAGTCAACAAAAGGTTGTCAAGTTTATAAATAAGTACAGCCTGGAGCCTTTCTGTTTATGGAAGCAAATTTTTCCATGAGGAATTTTGTTGAGACAGACAGAGAACTACAAGTTCATGATGTGTGAATATCAAAGTAAACTCAGAAAACATTTTGCTGTGATCTCCCTCATAGCTCATTACACACATAGCAGCAAGCATTTGAATCAAACTTGAATTCCTAGGTTTAAAAATTGGAGAACACAGAGCAGTTGTAAAGCTCCACTGTTACTGAAAGCACTTTGGCTAAGACTACAACTGTTTTATCACTGCTTAACCTAACCATGACCAGTGCATTCACATTACAGTGCATTATGGAACTCCTGTCTTCAAAAGGCAAAACACCAAGTCCTCAATGTAGGAAGAGTACTTTGTATTTTAGTTTAGCCTGAGCTATAGAGTGAGTTCCATGCCAGCCTGGGCTATGGTGAGACCCTGACTCAAAGCAAAAAAAAAAAAAATTCAATTCAATTCTACTTTTCCTAATGGTAAGCATTTCCTACATGTCTATAGTAAAAACATGTTTTTTAATTCCTTGATTAGTAAGGATAAGGGTGAGAAGAAGCTATGGATACCTTGGCCATTAAACATTAAACCACCACAGATAATCAATTTACCCTTAGCACCTCCCTCCACAAAAATTATAAACTTCATCCCAGTCAATAAATGAAACTAGATAGATATTCAGATTGAAACTGTAGCTTTAAAATAAATAATTTTCTCAAGATGATTATCTTTCCTCCTTTTGTTACAGAATGTTCCTGTTTTATCTTTTAGAATCTTCTAGGGATGGGGGCAGGCATTGGGGGGGGGCATCTTACCTCTGTGTTCACATGCTCCCAAGAGATTAATGATGTTTGGATGGTGTCCGAGTTTACAAAGAACCTCCAGTTCTCCTGCGAAGTCCCTGTGATCATCTTTGGAGGCATACTCTGGAAGAAAGGCCAAGAGCTGTAATGTTAGTTTGTCACACCTTACCAAAGGGTAAAGACAAGACACCTGTCCCTGTCCTACTTTTGCTCCCAGGACTCCTGGCTAATTTAGTCACCATCAGGCCTGGAAAACTCTACCCTCTAAAGCAGTGTTTCTGAGCCTCACCACTGGTAACTGTCCTGATTAGTGTTTGGGGAGCTGCTTTGAGCATTGGAAAATGTTCAGTAATATTCCTGACCTTCACTTGCAATGGAGACAAAAATGTATCCACAAACTAACACATGCCCTCTCTGAAGCGAAATCCCTCATGGATGAGAACTACTGCTCTCCCAGGAATGTTTTCTAGGAAACTGAGCTGCAGTTTTCCTATTCTTCCTGTCCTATCTCTTTAGTGGCACCTTCATAACAAGAACTATCATGGTTGAACTGGAGAAAAGACTATGTGGCCGTTGCTCAGACTGACTGGCCAGCTTTGAGTGAAGTGTTGGATGCTATTGATAGATTTTTAAAAGGAGTGTGATCAAGGGAGAAGGGGGTCCTGATGGCTCTGTGTATACTAGAACAATGAATCAGGTGGTCAGAGGCATCTGTGATACAGACTGATTGGAAATCCCAGGTCCAGTGCCCTATTCCTGTCACAGGACCTTCACTGTAACCTTGGTCCTGAGAGTCAATGCCTTGGGAAATTTTTGTTAATTAGTGTGCTTTCAGTCGGCTGCCCTAGAATGTTATTACTCTGCCTGTGAAAATTTCCTGCCATGGCACATAGTTAAGCTGTTTTACTTTTTTATAGGATATGAAAGGAAAAATCAGGTAAAGGTAAGACCCCAATCAAAGCTGATTGCATAAGTCCATGCTCCAACCACCACAAGCACCCCTAACTATTTCAGTGTTTGCTCAATATCCTGCAACAAAACCAGAATAGAAAAGTGATTTATGGCTATTCAGCAAGTTTTTGTTCGTGTTTATTTTTAAGATATCATTGCTTATGCCTTTATCCTGGAGATAGGAGGATTGCCCTGAGTTTTAAGTTAGTTACAGAGTGAGTTCCAAGTCAATCTGTAATACACAGTGAGACTTTGCCTCAAAGAAAAAAACAAACAACAACAAAAAGACACATGAACAGAGAGGAACTATCTGTAAGCTTAGATAGTATTTTGGTTTAGTTCCTGGTGACATAGTCCTACCATGGCATGGAGCAAATTTAAAGTCAATTCTCATCGAGGTTCAGTAGTGTGGTCAAAAAGCATGAAAACCTATGAAATCAGTCTCACATGGAAACATGAATGCAAATTCTCTGGCCTTGACCACACTTACTAAATCAGAAACTGGGAATGCTCAAGTGTGATTGGGGGAGAGCAATCTGTTTTTGAACATGTCTAGCTAATTCTGATACACACTCAATTTCAAAAAAATGCGCCTTCTGAGAAACAATAACAGCTCCCCAAATGAGCAATAAATGGCAGAACACCAGCTTTCCCAAATCCCTAGGAACCACATATTGGTGTTTGAGTGGCTCCTGCTCCTGCCCTACACATCCACATCCTGATATCATCTACCACAGGCTTCATCTTAAAGGAAACACCTTTATCTGCATATAACAGCCACACTGATACCACGGCAACTCCTGGTTTGAAGAATATATGGCCACAAAGAGAAGACTTCAACAGGAAATGAATGCCTCCCCACCCTAGCAGAAGGCCATCTTCCAACCACTGACCTTTCATCCTCTTGATGGCAGCATCCATCCGTAGCCCATCCTTCTTGATCCGTGCCTTCAGAACCTGGCCAAAGTTACCCTCTCCAATCACATCTTGAAACTTGATATCATTCCAATCAAGCACAGGATAAATTGTGGGATCCGGATTGTTTTTGGCCTTCCTGTTTAGGGCCAGAGTTCCTGAGTTGAACTGCACAGCTGGTTCTTCTCTCTGGAAATAGAAATTACCATTTTTTTTTGTGTCAGGACATTTGTCATCCTAACGTGTGTACTATCTTCTGCTTTGTATCTACACAGGTGGAAAATAAATCACTTATATAATTCTAGAGTGGGCATGCAAATGGGTTCCATCTTACAGTGCCACACTCATGAAACTACTGCCTACAGTGCTGCATGGGAACCGGCTTGTCCATTAGCACAGGGTTGTTGATTAGCACAGGCTTGCCCATTAGCACAGGCTTGTCCATTAGCACAGGTTTGTCCATTAGCAGTGCCTGTAAATCTGAGGGAAGAGTGAAGACAGCCTGAGTGGCATGTTTGCATCCCATTCTGCTGTACAGAGATCTGTTTGTAGTTCTGGTTGAAGGAACTCTTGGCAGTCTCCAGGTGCGCCTTGGTGAGGCCTTTCCTGACCACATCACAGGCCTCAACCGTCCTCCCTCTCATGCTTCCCCATCCTAAAGTTTAAATTCAATCAAGTCTGCGGTGGTCTAAAATGACTAAAGCTTGTAACAGCCCCCAGCATATCTCTTGTTCTGAATTCAAGTGGCAACTAGCAATCTCTTGACAAATCACTGATATTGTGACAACCTTCAAAGTCCCAATCCCCCTGCTGATCCATTCTCTCCAGTAATAGCCTGAGGTGAACCAGCTCTGGCCTTCAATCAGAGAATGAACCCCCTTTATCCTCCATGGAAGATAATCCTGGGGACTCAGGCACATGAGTTAGATTTCATTGGAAGCATGGAATTGTGTTCAGTGTTTCATGTATAAAGTCGACAGCACTGGGCATAGATTTCTTCAACAGAGCTTAAAGCTATAAGCTTCAGAAATGCCTGGGTTTTAGTATTCCAAAAGAACTGTTTGTCAAGTTCAGTCTTGTAGAACCTGGCTACTGGTCAACCTAGATTAAAGAATGAGATAATGTCAAGTGCCTCAAATTCCAACCAGAAATTGTTCATAGTGAAGAAGTCCAGGCATATGTAACTCTTACACGTAAAAGGGATGGTGGGACTGAGGGAGAGATGAGAAATCGCAAATGGGAACCAAGAATGAGAAAATATGTGGAAAATCATTTAATACCATACATAATAAGGAAATGAACTATTATGTTGTGGTCTGGCTATCCTTGTGTCCTTCTTTATAAAAAAAAAACGTGAAATTCATTCTATTGAAATATTCTGTCAGATAATTGAATAATTACATTTTGGGGAGGAATCCTGTTTTAGACATAGCCTTCTGCATTATTATTAAATGTATGCTTTTCACTTACAAAGCTCATCTAGCTCGAGCAAGAATTTTCATGGTCATGTTATTTGCCTTCCATCATGCTCCCATAATGGACGTCAAAGGAAAAAAATGAAACTTGTCTACAGGAATTATTTGCTGTTCTAACATCTTTAAAACAAAAGGTCTCCCTATATGTTGGCCAGGGCTCATTAGCTAATAAAAAGTTGAGATACTACCACATTCTGGAAGGCCTGAGCCATTCTCCTTTGGACATTTGCTCTCTTCAGTTGCAACATAATCAGAAATGCCAACAGCACTGTGATGCAAGTCATTCCAGCTGACCCAAGGATGGCTATAAGTAGCATCTTTCCCCCTCCAAGGTCTGCAGAGGCTGTGTAGGAAAACAGAGGGGAAGCCACTGAGTTAGTTTAGGTGGATGATGGCCTAAGACCATCTATTGGGAAAGACACCATGTAATAGGAATATAACTGCCTAGCTTACTAGGACTGTGGACTACTCAGTAATTTCTAAACTCAGTAGAAATGAGTCTAACTCACAGGGTTGTTATAAGATCTCTAGGATTTACAAATTTGCCTTCAAAGTGTCTATGAGTTGATGTCATTTGTTTAACTTTGCTTCCAATTAGGGGCCCACATAGATGAACATAATTTAGTAATAAAATAACTAGCTATTTAACATTTAGTAATTTGTAGCTCAGTTTCTCTAGAAGTGGTTTGATGTTCTGATGCCAATAGTATACAAGCCATAAAGATATGTTGTCTTGTTCTGTATTTTTCCTTGTTTTAAAGAGTGGGTGGGATAATTTTTTGTTGCAGAAGTTATAGGAAAAAACAAGGAAAAAATAAAGCATTGCATTTAGGGCTTATGTTAAAATAATACACTTAAGACTGTGTTAATCTTCCTATATCCTTTAAATTCCAATGAAATTAACTCAGTATGTTTTAATAATCACTACACAGATTATAATCCTACTTTTTAAGAGTGATCAATGCATTTCTATGTATCTATCATAGAAATATCAAGAGTGGCGAAGGGGTTTATTTTGTTGTATCTTAGTCTAAAATTTTCACATTACATTTTTTACATAGCTTGCATTTAGAATCTATGTGTATTTTTACCAAACTACAATACTTATAGAAATAAAGCACTGATAAAGAGCGTGATCTAAGATCTACAATCTCCATCTATAATGGGGTAGATTCATCATTCCTTGGATATTTTGAAAAACATCCCAGAATCATCAATGAATACACAGCTTTTTTTATTGTATTTTAAAACCACATATGACCCTGACTACAGAATCAAGAACTATAATAATGTCTATAAAAGTAAACCTTAGTCCAAATTAAGATCTGCACAACTGCCTTTCCCACTGACATTCTGACTTCATTCTTTCGCACGTATAGGTCACTGAAGAGTGTCATGTGGCACCATTTGCACAGATGAGAAGTCTATCCTTACACTTGATGCTGGGCCCCATAACATGCAATTATATTTGACAGATTTCAGCCAAGCAGTGGGCATAGTGTGCTTGGTACTCTGGGAGGATCTCAAGCTATCTCAGAAAGCTACAGTCCAAATAGCTAAGTTTAGTAAGCTTGCATCTAATACTGACAAGCATTTTAGATTTAGATTAGATGAGAAAGTAGAAGAAACTCAGAATAGCATAGAGTCATTGAAAATCAAAGAAGGATTCATTTCAAGAAAAAAGTGAAATGCAGTTCTGGGACATTGTACCACCACCACCATATGGCATATATGCATATGCACATGCATGTGCGTGCACACACACACACACACACACACACACACACACACACACACACACAGAGAGAGAGAGAGAGAGAGAGAGAGAGAGAGAGAGAGAGAGAGAGAGAGATCCACACAGCCTGTTTCCCATAAGCAGGTTCCACATACCTCTTTACAAAATTGAAACTTATATTGTTCACATCTTTCTTACACTATTGGATGGGATGTGCCTGAGGCTAATTAATTCTAAGGTTTAATAAAAAAATGGATCACTAGAGATCTTTCTTTTTTAAGGATTTATATAGTAATGAAAACGCTTACTAGGACAAATGAATGATGACACTTAGAATACATATGTAGCAAATATCTCAAGATAGTGAGGCTTCTCCAATGCTGTCTGAAAGTACTCTATGGAAATACCAGTCTACTACCAACCTTGGGACTGTGGAAGTGTCCTCAGTTCATGAGAAAAGGCTGGGTTGCTTGATCCTATGTTGTTCTCAGCAAAAATATCCACATGGTATGTAGTCTCTGGCTCTAGCCCCTTGAGCTGGTACTGAGTGATGGTGGCATTCTTGATCTTCACATCAATGTGCTGGTCTTCATTTTTGCCCTGAACCTTATACCGGATGATGATGGAGGAAATTGAATAGCCATCCACTATTGTCCAAGAAACCATAGCTGTGGAGTCAGTGATGTTGGAGATCTTGATGTTTTCTGGTTGAGGAGGGAGAACTAGAAATTTAAAAAAGACTTCATTTAAGACGTACTGCTGCTTCTTAGATGGTTGTGGTTTTGAGGGAGGAGTAGGGTCAACTCATTCACCACCAATCACTAACATGAATAGAAAGAGTACTCCCTCACATGCTCACTCATCCACTGGCAATGGTACTGTGACTCCTCTTATGTGAGAGACTCACCCAGAGTAGAGAATACAAAACATGTCTTGCATGTTCATTCATAGTAAATGAAGGCTTGGGGATTTATGTTGCTTCACAAACCTGTCTACAATGTTCTTGGTGCTGGGTGGAATGAAAAGATTAGGAATACTAACATTCATATGGTACTTAAATATGCCATGTACTATTCCATGTTTTAACTCATTTCCTTACTGTAAGTAGTGAGACACAAAGAGATTTGGGTCTCAGTCAAGGTCGCACCACTGTTAGGCAGAAGAAGCAGGATCCAACTCTGATAGTCTGGCTTCAGAGTCCATTGCCTTAGCTATGGTGCCATATGGTTATCTTTACTCCAAACTCAAACTTAGATAGCAGGCACACTAGTGTATGTGTAAGAAAATGTGTTGAGTCCTTACTGATAAGACTCCAGAGATGTGAGAAAAGTAAGAGCATTTTCCCTTCACGAACACAGGCAGAGTGAGAAAGATATGTTCAGAGGTTCCCAGGACAGAATAATCCTTGCAGTCTCTCTGAGACTCTCTTCATAACAATCATGAGCTACAATAGGCTTTTGTAAAACTTAACTGGCTAACATCATCTGGTGACTTCAACACAGAGGAAGTATATGGAGATGGACAGAGGGAATGCAGTGTTTTCATGAACTCCTGGGCACAGCATACACTCACTAGCTTCTTTCGGAGGAACTGTGCACATGAGATTCACTTCTGGACATGTTCCCTAGGAAAGCTTTCAACCCTGAACACATGCAATGTGCATAAGAGTAGACATGACAATTTTTTTTGTGTGGTAGCAAGATAGATAGATAGATAGGTAGATAGATAGATAGATAGATAGATAGATAGATAGATAGATAGATAGATAGATAGATAGATAGATAGATAGATAGATGTTAAAAGAAATTGATAAATGGCATAGTAAAGATTCCTGAGTAAAATGGTATACTGGAAGACACTTCTGTGTGATGTGATAATGTAAAGACTCAGGATAAAAGAGAAGAGGTATTTCAAGCTTGCTTTCTTTCTTTGTTTTTTTTATTAACTTTTGAACACTCTTCTGATTTTCTTTATATATTTTTTATTATTAATCAAATTCTCTTTTCACTTTCCTTTTTATCCTTTGTGTCCCCTCCTTTACTTTTAGTGATGTTTGACTATCTGATTCCTAAGAGCATCTATGCGTTCACTATTGTTTCCATTCTTATTTTCATCTAACTTTGTTTACAAAGTTTTCATTATTGAGAAGGCTTTCAATTAAGAGTATTTGTATATGTATGTGTGCATGTATGGATACATAAGACCGTGTGTACAGGTGTGTAAAAAGGCCAGAGGTTGACATCTGGTGTCTTCCTCAATCACCCTATACCTTTGTTTTTGAGATGGATTCACCCACCAGTGAAGTCAAAGGATCCTTCTCTCTCTGCCTCCCCGGTGTTGGAATTATAGATGCAACCCACTCCATACAGCCTTCACTGAAAACTGAATCCCTGAACTCACATTTTCAACAAAGCACCTATCAAATATGCTACCTCTTACTCCCCTAAAAATGTATATATCCTGCTCTTTCCATGTTTCCTTCACAACAGCCTTTTCTGTTCTTTGTCCTTTGTTTACTTAACTCTGCTTCTCTACTTTTCCTTTCACTGGCCCTCCTCTTTATATTGTTCACTTGCCATATCTACATTTACACAAAATTATTTTTATTATGTAACACATTGTTAGTGATTTTTTTCCTATTTTCTGTCCTATAGTAACTGGCTGTCTATGAGATGGTTTGTGACTGGCCTTTAGTTGACCTGAGGTGCACATATATGCCCTGTTCAATTTAGCTGCTGTTACAAGCAGTTGGCTTTCTCTTTTCGTAGAATTGCTGTTTACTGAAAGAATCCCAAATAAAACTAGAAGAGGCATCTCAACCAAAAGACAAGTAACCTGAAACACAGGAAACCTGAAAAAGAAAGGGATTATATAATTAATAGTTTTCCAACAAAGAAAAACCCAGGACTAGACACACTCAACACTGAATTCTACCAGCACCTTCACAAGGTGCTGACTTTAATCTACTCAAATTACTTAATAAAATATAAAAGGAAAGAACACTACCAAACTCCTACAAAGCTGATATTATCATAATATCTGAAATAGGTAAAACACACACACAAACTGTAAATAAATTTTTCTGATGAATCTAGATGCAAAAAAAAAATCATAATAAAATACCCTCAAACTGAATCCAAGAACATATTAATAAGATGCACTATGACAAGGTGTTTTCATTCTAGGGATACAAGGATTGCTCAAAATATATTAGTAAGTGTAAAACAGTACACAAATAGACTTAAGAACATAAGTCACATGATCATCTCAAAAAAGACAATTGATTCCTAAAAAGTGGGAAAATAAGGGACTCATCTTAACATAATAAACACTATACACAAAAAAACCCTAAGCAACATATTAAATGGGAAAACCAACAAGTGCTTGCTGGCAGGAGCCTAATATAGCTGTCTCCTGAGAGGCTCTGCCAGTGCCCTGACAGGGGATGCTCTCAGCCAACCATTGAACTGAGCACAGGGTTCCCAATGGAGGAGCTAGAGAAAGGATTCAAGGAACTGAAGGGGTTTGCAGTCCCATAGGAGGAACAACAATATGAACCATGCAGTATCCCCAGAACTCCCAGGGACAAAACCACCAACCAAAGAGTACACATGGAGGGAACCATGGGTCCAGCCACATATGTAGCAGAGGATGGCCTTGTCAGACATCAATGGGAAGAGAGGTCCTTTGTCTTGTGAAGGATCGATGCCTCAGTGTAGGGGAATGCCAAGACAGGGAAGTAGGAGTGGGTGGGTTGGTGAGCAGGGGGAGGGGGAATAGGATAGGGGATTTTTGGAGGGGAAACGAGGAAAGAGGATAACCTTTGAAATGTAAATAAAGAAAATATTTAATAAAAAAAAGTGGGCAAAAGCTGAAATTATTTTTCTCTAAAATTAGTTGTGATTCAAGACTGTTCACTCAGTTCACTCCTAAATACTTCGAGACTTAGTAAGATACAGATAGAAATATAAGTAGGAATGTCAAATCAAATTATCTCCATTTGTAGTTAGCATGATCTTCTACTTAAAGATTCCAAATGGAAGCAGATCTGATAAACTTTCAAACAAGTAGCAAGATACAAAATCAATATACAAAAATAAGCAAGTTGAGGACTGGGGATGTAGCTCATTTGGTAGAGAGCTCACCTAGCATGAAGCCCTGTGTTCCATCCCCAGCAGTGCATACATTGGGTGTGATGGTGCATGCCTGTATTCCAGAACTCAGCTCAGGAGGTGGAGGCAAAAGGATCAGAAGTACAAAGTCATCTTCAGCTTTATAGCAAGCTCAAGGCCAGCCTGTAATAAATGAAACTCTGTCTCAAAACAACAACTAAACTCATTTCTTCCCTATATTCCAATAATGAACTCACCAAGAAAAAAAATCCCTATGCATGGTAACTTCAGGTAAACAGTCTGGGAATAAACCAAGAGGTGAAATACCTCTACAATGAAAACTTTAAAACACCAAAGGAAGAAGTCGAAGTCACCACAAAATCGAAAGACCTCCCATTGCTCATAGGTTGGCAGTTTGAAAATGGCTATATTGCCTGAAGCATTCTACAGACACAACACAATCCTTATTTTAAATGTCTAATAACATTGATTATAGCACTACAGAACAAATCCATGAAAGCACTAAAGACCACAAATAGTCAGGGAGCCATAGTAACAGAAATAGTGTTCACTGGCAAAAGGCCAGTCAGGTGGATTAATTAACTATAACAGAGAACTCAGAAATAAACCCCCATAACGATGACCACCTAATGTTAACAAAGTTATAAAACACACACTGGAGAAAAGACAGCCTCTTTCGAGAATGATACTAAGAAAACTAGATATCCAGATATAGAAATATGAAACTAGCTAGCTTCCTATGTCTTGCCCTGTACAAAAATCAATTCAAAATGGATTAAGGACAATGTGAGGCCTGAAACTCTCAACCTGCTAGAACAACCGGGAAATGCTTCAAGGTATAGACACAGGCAAGGGATTTCTTAAAATGACACTAATAGCATAGAAAACCAACGTAAACATTGACAAAAAAATAGATTGCATGAAATGTAAGAGCTTCTGGACAGTGAAGGAAACAACCAGCAGGATGAAGACACAGCTTAAGCAATGGAAGAAAAGTCTTTGCCAGTTACACATCTGGCACATCTGACAGTCGATTGATGTCCCCATCTGTAAAGAATTCAAAACGTTAAGCATTAAAAACCCTCAAATACCTAATGAGGGAGAAGGCCAATGAACCTGATCAGGAAACCTCAAATACCCAGTCAGTAAGGAGGTTCATGAAATGAGAAGGCACTTCACGAAAGAATAAATTCAGATGGCCAGTGAAATTTTGAAAATATGTTCAATATCCCTAGCCATCGGGGGAAATGCAGATAAAAGCTATGTGGAGATTGTACCTCACCCCAGTTAGCAGAATGACTGCCATCAGGAAAACAAACGACAAGTTCTGTGGGGATATGGGGACAGAGTGGTCTTACCCAGTGGGAGCTGGCACATAAACTTGTGCAGCAATTATGGAAACCAGGATTGCAAAACGGAATCCCAATTAGACTTGTCATCTAAGCTGGGGTGTGGTGATTCATTCCCATAATTCCATCACTCAGGAGGCTGGGACAAGAGGGCCATCATTGGTTTTAGGTCAAACTGGGCTAAGGAGTGGTTTCAAGACAGTCTGAGGTCCAGAGTGGGCCTCTGCCATACCCAAAAGTAAAGAAAAAATAATAGAAAAATAACTGTCATATAAACAGCTATGTCAGTCCTCGCAAGGTGTGAATCTGCACACTACATTTATGGCTGTCTTACAATAGCTTAGATCCATCAGCAGATGAATGGTTAAAGAAAATGGAGTAGTTAGTTGTGAAGAAGGATAAAATTATGACACTTTTTGGAAGGTGGGTAGATGAATCAAATATGATCAGACTGACAAATACTTCCTGTTTTCTTTCATATGTAGTATCTAGGTTTGAACATGAACATATATGTGTGCATGCATATGTGACATGAAATGAGAAGGGTAACAACATGGGAAGGAAAGAAGCTAGCAAGGGTAGATGTGGATGAGTGGCTGAGTCCTGGAGTGACAGGGACAAATATAAGCAAGGTGCAAAGATACATATGCCTGTGGATGTCATAATGAAACCCACTATTTTTGTGTGCTATCTAACTCTTATGGGAGTGCAGAGATGGCTTAGTAGTAAAGAGCACTGGTTTCTCCTCTGGAAGACCTGCATTTAATTTCCAGTATCCACATGGCATCTAACAACTGTGGTAACTCCAGTCCAAATCCAATGCCCTCTTTAGCCTCGATGGGAACTGCATACATATGGTGGGCAGACATAAATGTAGGCAAAATGCCCATACATATAAAATAAAAATAAATAAAGTCTCAAAAAATTAAACAAAAATAAATCCAAAACAGTATGTCATATTTATAAGATACAATTTTATACAGAAGTTTATGTGCATGTTAGATATAAATAAATTAAAAGATATAGATCATGTTTACTCAGAAAAGGATGAGTATATATATATATATATATATATATATATATATATATATATATGTATGTATGTATTCCTGACTGTCCACACCCTCTATACTAAATGAATGGAAAGACTCATAATAAACACAATTTTGTCTGGAGACAGAAGAAAAGGAAAAGAATGTGGATAACAATCATGGGCAATTTTAATGTGTGTGTATATGTGTGTGTGTGTGTGTATGTTTGTTTGTTTGTTGTTAAAAGCAGCTATAACAAAGAATAATAGTTGTTTATTCTCTGTGTTATGTTAGTACACTATTCTGTAGCTTTTAACTTTCACACAATTATATATATAATATATATATACATGTATACAGATACAAATGTGTGTGTGTGTGTGTGTGTGTGTGTGTGTGTGTGTGCAATATGATCTAGTTGTTTGTCTTTTCGTTTTGGCTTGTTTTAGCTACTTGTTTTTCAACTTGCCATAAGCTAAATTTACCTGAGAAGAGGGAAACACAATTGAGGAAACGTTTCCATAGGACTGGCCTATAGGCAAGCCTGTGGAGCATTTTCTTAATTAGTGTTGATTTGGGAAGGCCCAGCCCATTGTGGGTGGGGCCTCGGTACCTGAGCATTTGAGGTGTGTAAGAAAGCAGGCTGCAAACCAATAAGTACTGTTCTTTCTTGGCTTCTGCTTCAGTTCCTGCCTTGAATTCCTGCCTTGGCTTTTCTCAGTGGACTACAACATGGGGTATGCCAGCCAAATAAACCCTTTCCTCCCTAGTTGCTTTTGGTCATGGTGTTTTAGCACCACGATAGAAATTCTAACAGCAATGAATGATCCCCAAACACTGGCAAAAACAGTTTAGAGTTCCACGAGTCACGGGTATAAGAAGGTGTTACTGAGGGACTATGGAAATGTTTCTCCTACATGAGCAAACAGAAGCAACTGCCGCAGACAACCTTGACTTTGGGGTTGATGAGGTCCACGTGGCAGGTAGTGTGTCCAAAAGGTATCCCTAGTTCAACATTGCACGACTTCAGATTGCAAAGACATAGTCCTCATTCTGCGAAGCAAGTCAGACTCACCATGACAGGGACGTTTCAGTATTACAATGAACCCTGAAGGTTCAAATAACCAATCTAAATCTAGAAAAACTTAGACTACAGAACATATTTATTTTTTTTAATTTTTTTATGAGAATTTTTTTAAGTTTTTTTTCTAAGTTTTTTTATTTACATTCAAAATCATTTCCCCTTTCCCATTTCCTCCCTCCCCAAAAGTCCCATAAGCCCCCTTCCCTCCCTCTTTTCCCCATTCAACCCCCTCTCACTTCTCTGTCCTGGCATTCCCCTACATCCAGTCTTTCCAGGACCAGGAGTCTCTCCTTCCATCTTCTTGGAAATCTATTGATATGCGAATTGTGTCTAGGGTATTCCGAGATTCTGGGTTAATATCCCCTTATCTTACAGCTCTCATAAATAGTAGGTCTGAATATGAAAATTTTCCAAAGCAGATTTTTTTGGGGAAGACTCATCCATCATCAATCAGCACCCATTATAAATATATAATAACAATAATCCTTAAGAACTGTCCTATAAAAGTTTAAGCCCTAACAACCACATTATTACTACTGATACTCCTGTTACTAATAAACAAGTCCATAGCAAGAACAGACAGATCTGTTGGTCTTGCCCAAAGCACAGTGGGCCATTCCAGTATAATACCGTAGGATGTTAAGATGATTATGTAGACACTAATTAGCCCCCAGTCGAATACTGAACTGCCCTTATGACCTCTAAGGGCTTGAATGGAAGTTGTGGGCAAATGTTGCTGGGTGAGGTAGGGGCAGCCCAGGTTACTTACTGTCACTAAGGGTCCAGGCCCTGAGTTCTTCACTCCACTCCCCCTGTGCCTTGGTGTTGACTCTAGCTCGGACAGTGTACTGCTCCCTGGGGAGTAAGTTGTTCAGTAGCACCGAGGTCAGGTTCCCAGGCACTTTGATGTTCTGCTGATCACTTTGTGTTTGCAGGGACCGCCTCTCAACTTCCACATAAAATTCATCTTCTGAGCTTGTAAATATCGGTTGCCAGGTCAAATTTAGAGCTGTCTGACTTTTTGGTAGGAGACTGAGACCTCTTGGAGGAGGGAGTCCTAGGAGTGACCAGAAGTAGGTTATTGTCATGTTGGACAGAAGTAAGGACAACTCCAGAGGACAGCTGTGCAGAATAACCTCAGCTTTTAGGATAAAATAAAACACTCACAAGCTAAAACAAACAAACAAAAAACCATAAGCAAGCAGCCATGATACTTCCCCTGATCTTCCCCTCATAACAAAACAGTAAGTCTTCAAAGTAATTTTTACATATGCCTTGGGGAACTTTAACACAAGAATACAACCTCCTTGAGGCAACATGAGTAACTTTTTCAAGAGCCTTTAAAAATATCTATATTCTTTGGCCTTAACACCTGACTACAAAGGATTTATCCTTAGGAAAGAAATATTCCAAAGGAAGATGAAAATATTTGTGGATGGAGACTTTCCTTACGGCAGCATTTACAATAGTAAAGGACTAGAGGAGGGCAAATCTTTCTTCTTTAATAAAGCTATAGAGCCATCCCAAGGATTACCATAAACAAATAAGAAGAGCAGGAACTCAATAAAAATGTTTATAGTATTGTGGGTAAAAACTCTAATGGAAACTTCCTCAAAGTCAAGCCTACAACTGGAAAAGGAAGGGAGAGGGATTGATGGAAATGAACACAGTGGGTTTTATTTCATTTTGAGAAAGATGTTTTCAAGCTTTAAATGCCAGCAAGGAGAATTTCAGATATCACAGCTGCTATGGTAAGAAGCAAGTCCTAGCTCCATTCTGCCCACACTGCAGTATCAGCTAGAAACACCTGTTTTCTGGCCACAGTTACTTAGGAACCTGGAGTGCCAGAGAAATTGCCGAAAGAAATGATATGGGATTTTAAAATTAGAGAGACAGGGGCATCTCTCTTCTATGTTGCAATCCGGGCAAATTTATAACCTAAGTTCACCTATAAAATGGCACAGCCAGACTCATCTTCCAGACACAGAAGAATAAACAAGATAATGGGTTGAGAGGACTTGGGAAGTCTTAGGAACTCTGCTAATATTTGTTCCCTTCCTCCTTTACTTTCCCATCCCATGTCAACAAACAAAGGAAGAATATGACTATTTTATTAATTACAATTAATGAAAGTAATTGATTTATAAGTTCCAGATACAAAGTCCTTTCAAAGCATAGAAAAACGGCCTTCCTTCCTGGTCTCAGGATGGTGACATTGTCACCACTAGAGACGAAACTGATTTGTAGAGTGTGAGAACATTTTAGATCATGACAATGCTTTACAAATCGTGGTCATAGTCCACAAACAGACAGTGCACATGTGGCATGAGAATCTTACATGCAATGTGGTCTAATAGAACTCATATTTTAAAAAAAAAATCTTCCAACACTTTAGAGTATGACATTAAAAAAAAGGAATTTGAAAGAGACTTTAAATTCTTAGCTGAAGGGGGAGAAAAGGGTAGACAGCTTATAAAGAGAACACAGGTGAGTGTCAGAAAAACACTTGTAAAATTCCTGGCTCTTTGCTCTGGGTAGCAGGAGGAACTTCAAATGCAGCCATCTCTACTTTAGCCTCCCTTTCGGGACACTGAAGTAGAAACTTAAGGGTTCTTTGGAAAGTCGGTTGGATCGTGTTTTGCTGGGGCAAACACATGAAGGAGTGTTTCACTGAAGCAGACACAGGAGAGAGGATGTTCTGCTAGGGTAAGCATCTGAAAGGATGTGATGAAGGAGTCTTTGCGAACAACATGCATATATTGGTTCACCTTGCCTTGCAGAGTCGAGCTGCATTTGTCAGAATGCCATAGAGAGAAAAGCACCAAAATGTTTCTGGTGGTGTGCTCACAGTTTCTTGCCTATTCCATGGGCTGAGGCAAGAACCATGCTGAGGATGCCTGATATTTGGAAGATATAAATAGTACTCCACAAAGTGATGGAGAGAGAGTTTGGCTAGCTGGTACAGCTAGCTGTGCCACGGTTATGGGTCTGATCTTCGATTCCCTGAGAGAGTCACAGCCAAGACTTCTCCTGGTGTTCCTCCTAGTTTCTCCTGCTGATTCAAGCAGAGGTTGAGGCCTAGCTGTCTCTGCTAGGTTGTGACACCACTGTTGCTAACCCAGCTCTACTGAACTGGACTGTTGGTGTATCCACGAGGTGTTTGCAAGTGGATCTATCTGCTGCTGCCTGCTAACCTAAACTGCCAATTTCCAGACAGCACAGACAGGAATTGCTCCAAATAACCTTTCTAAATACTTCCCCCATATCCTTTCTTCCCCACTACCTCTGGTGGGTGGTGGGCTACAAAGGAGGTTGAAGCATTTAAGAACCATCATTAAAAATAAGGCTTGAAAAATTAAAATTACACAGTATAGTTACCCTCCACCCAGCTTTGGCTTTTCTTTGCTCTGCAAATGATCTCAGAATATGTTCTCTTCCCTCCTCTCCTGTCCTCCGTGGCCTTCCCACCTCAATTAAAACATAAACAGTGCAAGTGCCAGATGAATTAAAAAAGCAAGCATCAGCAAAATTCAATTGGTGGGAAAGGAGTTCAAGAATTCCCTTTCCACCGACCCCTGGAGGACTTTGAAATATTCCATGAGGCCTCTAAATGCATCCTGGCTGGAATGTATTCTGAGGACTGATGGCAGTGCTTCTTGTCTGTGGAGTGTTTTATGTTCTGGCCGTGAATAATTTCCATGTGAGTCAGATTGTGACCTTCCTCTTTTGATCCAATACTGACCTATGGGGAAATTAACCGTCGCTTGCCTCCGAGTGCAGGGTAATGACATAGCAGATAACCCTTACTCTCAAACCAGAGAAACTTTTATTCTCTGTGGAGTTTATGCTAATTTTTATTGTGATGGGTTGCCATTTCTTACTGCCACCCTAGAATTAGAGAGTTTACAGAGAAACAGAGGTCAAAGTCTACTTGAAGTGTAGATGGACAGTGGAAGTATTAAGAAAGTGTGAGATGACAGAAATCCTGGGACTGTACAAACAAAAAAGAATATAGGGAGTGGAGGTGGGGTGGGGGTGGAGTGAGAGTTTGGCTTGCAAGGGTTACAAACCCCAGCATCAGAAAGACCAAAGAGAGTCATTAGGATACAGCATTTAGGGACCAAACAACCAATGCTCAATAGCTGTAACTTAGCTGCTAGACATTGGTACTCTAAGCCCTGGGCAATGAACTTCTGTCTTAAGGGAATAAAGCAATAGGAGCTTTGGGACTTAGAGCTAAAGGCTTCTGTGTTGGGAAGCTATTAGAGTTTGGATACAAACTGTCCCCGAAGAGCTCATATACTGCAGACTTGGCTCTTAGAGGATGGTTCATCTTTTAGACATTCTAGAATAATGAGGAAGTAAAACCTAGGTAGATGATTAACCTTTTGGATATGGTTACTTAGAGGTTGTTTTGGTACTTGGCCCTTTCCTCACCCTGCTCTTCATGTCTACCATAAGGGGAAGAAGCCTTTGCTACAGGCTCCCTCCACCAGTAGCAGGGTGACTAAACACACTGAACAAGTGAAAGGAAAAATGTAGAATGTTGTAAAGATCACTCTACTGTTTCAAAGCAGGGCACTGAGTGCCAGGGAGCTGAAAGCTAGTGTAGCATGGAGGAGTCTGCACAAACTGAGTGTTCCTCGATTTGCACAATGCAAGGCCACTGAATACCACCAATAAATCAAGAAATGGTCTCTGAGGCATGACTCGTACATGTGAATCAGTACTCCAGAGGCTGAAACATAAGAATTATGACAGATAGAGGCCAGTGTGAACTATATTGTGAATTCTGGGCCATCCTGGACTGTAGATTGAAGCCCCATCTAAAACAAACAAACAACAACAAATAAAAATGAAAAACTAAAAAAATAAATCAACCTACAAAGCCACAAAAACAAAACAAAATAACAAGAAAGGAAGAATGAATAAAGGAAAGAGAGGAAGGAAGGAAGGAAGGAAGGAAAAGAGGGAGGGAAGGAGGAAGGAAGGAAGGAAGGAAGAATGAAAGAAATGAAGGAAGAAAGGATAGGAAGAAACAAAGAAACAAAGAGAGAGGATGATGTAGACCATGTAGACCAAGACCAGCAGCAACATTAGCCATCTCTGGGGAATGTATTAGAAACCATAATTGTTGAACCATAGCCTTGCTTCAAACCTGTGGGATCAAAGGTTAACTGTAGTTAGGGCTGGAGAGATGGCTCAGGGGTTAAGACCACTGGCTTCTCTTCTAAGGGACCCAGGCTTGATCTCCAGACCCATATGGTGGTTCACAACATGCTATAATTCAGTGCTAGGGGATCAGATGCCCTTTCTGACTTCCACAGACACTGTATGAATGTCTTGTACAGACATTTATACATGCCTCGGAGGTCAGAGGAGTGACAAACACAAAATAGTAAAACAAAAGTTTAAAAGATTCTGGGAATAAAGTCCAACGATTTGTTTTAATAAACTCTTCTGGTGGTTCTGACGAATCTTAATGCCCAAACCACTGACTTGGCAACACGAAGGTAAACCCTGTAAGAAATAGCTTTACATAGAAACAGTTGCTGATAGGAAGCAGGGCTGGGGGAGGCAGAGGGGTGGAGCTGAGGAGGACTGTTCTTCAGACAAAAGCCTTTCCTTCTATTTGATGTTTGAACTATGGGCACAAATTACTTTGAAAAAAATAGAAATTATTTTTTAAAAAATAAATAAACTTGAATTTCTGAAGCATGTTTGTGGCTGAAGCCTGGAGTGGCCCCATGGAATGGAAACAGGAAGCTGGGGGTGGGGGGGTGATATACAGAAGTCAAGGCTCAACACAGCGGCTGCTAAGTAAATCTCAGGGATGTCCTTGCCTTCCTGAAAGCTCATCTGCTTCCTCCTCTGTCCCCCTGAATGGCCACAGTCCCCCTCCCCCAGGGAGACGGACCAGCAGTCCAGCCCAAATAAAGGAACTGTTTGGCTTGAAATATCGCGTCTTCCTGTCACTTTCCCACCCATTCCACAGCAAAGTCCTTCCACC
Organism: Tokudaia tokunoshimensis; assembly: GCA_036184795.1. NCBI lineage: Eukaryota > Metazoa > Chordata > Mammalia > Rodentia > Muridae > Tokudaia > Tokudaia tokunoshimensis. The sequence goes on along the minus strand of BTHU01000005.1, from coordinate 79,984,014 downwards.
TCCATCCCCACCCACCCACTCACCCAACACCACCCTTCCTGGTCTTCCTTCCTCTTTCCCCCTTCCTCCCCCTCCCACCCAGCTCAGGAATAAATGTCTGTTGGCTTCAACTGACCGATAGATGCTGTTGTGAATCGTCTCACAGGTCCAGGATGCCCTTCTCCACCCTCTCCAGGACGGGCTAGCTGCACACACAGTTCATAGTCAGTCCGAGGCTCCAAGTAGTTGAGTGTGACAATCTCATTCATCACTGGGAAGAGAGAAAGTCCCGAAAGCTTCAGCATGCATCCTGTTATATTCTATAAACCAGAATGGCTGCTTTTGCCGTGCGAACTAAATTAGGTTTTTAAAAAGCAGTGTCTCAGTGAAATAAAGAGGTAATTCCATCTTCAAGGACATACAATTTCCAATGTAAAGGAAATTAGGCCTTGGAACAGGTATTACCAGGTTTTGTGTGTATATATATTAGCATGTATATGTCTAGGTTTTAGTATATATATTAGCACATATAGCTTTAGGTTTTGGTATATACATGGGTATGTATATTTTTAGGTTTTGGTATATACATTAGCATGTATAATTTTCGGTTTTGGTGTATACATTAGCATTATATTTTTAGGCCATGTATACATTTCTACTCTAGTATTTTTGCATTTTCATTTGCAAAATTAATCGTAACAGATATACCACATAGGATGCCATACTTGGGGGGCTTAATTAACATAATATAAAATGTTACTTTCATTGTTTCAAATCAAGTGTCTAGAGCAAAAAGGCCCAGAGGTTTTTGTTTAACATTACCAGACAATGGATCTCTTAACAGTCAGACTCTCACAGTGAGGAGTTCTAGAGTCCCTTAAAAACGCCGATAACGGGCGTGTGTTTTTCTCTTAGTCATTTGCTTTGTTGGTATTTTTATCCCTGTCTTTATAGCTATGGATATTGCAAAGTTCAACTTCTGACTTACCTTATGATAAGTTGCTAACTGGTTTAAAAAAAAGTGAACTATGTTTAACAATACATAGAAGATTATTCTTCATTATTAATGCCATATTACAAAAAAAAAGTCCCAGCTGTTGATGTTAAAACAGAAAAGCCATAAATCAACCTTAGATCCTTGAGATCCTAAATTTGGGCTGTATATACAATGGGATGTGAAAAGTTCAGTAATAAATGTCACTTTATTCTGTGTATTAAGTTTGGCTGTATTATGAAGTCAGGCCCCTGTTTTTCTTATATTATTTTTAGATTTGCTTATTTGTTTTTTGTGTATGGGGGTGTATTTTACCTGCATAAGTAAGTATACCATGTGGGTGCCTGGTTCCCATGTAGGTCAGAAGAGTAGATCAGATCCCCTGGGACTAGGGTTTGGATAGATTTGAGCCACCACAGGGATGCTGGAGATTGAACCCAGGTCCTCTGCATGAGCAAAGCCCCCCTTTTTTTTATTTTTCATAATATTCACAAATGACTACATACAGTAGAACAAAGGAAGTTTAGGAGAAATAATTTAGGGAAATTAGGCATAATTTGATGAAATGGGGAGTGGCAGAATCCACATTGTCCACTAGCAATGGTGGGACTATCTGCAAGACGGTCTAGTTAAGAGCATGCGCAGTTGACAATGTTCTATATGGTGGGACTGTCTGCAAAAATGGCCCTGTTAAAAGAGCACGTGCAGTTGACAATGCTCTATTTGTTTTTAACTTACTTTTTGAAAGGTATAGTTTTATATTATCACACAGCAAATAAAGCATATATATATATATATATATATATATATATATATATGTTTTAAGACACATTTACCCTTTTCATGACATTCACAATCTTTTGACTCAATTTACAGAGTTTTTCCCCAGCTGGGAGGGGCCGGCAGCTCTCATCACAACACCCTCTCTTTTCCCTATCCTAAATGCAATCCTGTCTCCACAGACTAAATTTTTCCAGAGTCATTTATTTTTAATAAAACCCTCTGTGTTAAGTGTCTTCAGAATGAGACAAGTTAAGAAATGAGAGATGGGGTGGGGTGCATCAAACACGGCAGAAATGATTGCTCTCAAGATTCAGGCAGATTAAGTACCTCTGCCTTTCCATCATGGCCCTAGACCTTTCTGTTCCTGTGCTATAACCATACTTTCCACCATGGCCAGGCATGGTAGAGTTCTAAAGTCAAGACTGGCAGTTCAGAGGCCTGAGAAGAAATGCTATATAGATAGTAGCCCAATGTATGGCCACGTCTGTATGCCAGAGTGTTCAGTGGTATTAAGCAAGTCATTCCTAGAACTTTCATGGCTTCTGCATGTGCCAAAATAGTCTTATGTTCTTCTATTAGTATGGGCTGATATGGGTAGGGGATTTTGATATATAAGAGACATCTTTTTCCTGATACTAGACCTCCAGTTGGTGCCTTTTGCATCTAAACCTTACCTTGAATATGTTTCCAGGCCTGATTGACAGGTTTATAGAAAAGCTTCTTGGATTTGATCGGTCCATCTCCAAAGTAAGGCTCAGAGCTGATATTGATGATAGCAAAGTTGTGTCCAGTGTCAATCACATTTGGGGCATGGAGGGGCTCTGGAAGAACTAAATGCATGCATTTTAACAGTCAGAGTCATTCTTGAGCATTAGGGGTTTTGCTGTTGTTTAATCTTATAGCTAACTCTCCAAGAGTTCCCATTCAATCCTGTCTCCCCAGCGCTATCCCTGTTTTAAAATGAATCCTTAAAAGAGCACTCTTCCACAATCCTTTGGTGGGTGCTGATTACATGAAGTCTTAAAATCTAAAATTTGTCCCATGACTCAGCGGGCCCCATCACTGCTTCAAGAAAATGCCCTTGCTATAGTGCAAGAAACCTATCTTTGTGCTTTATCGTGCAAGAAGCCTACCTTTGACGGAAATGTTGAAAGGCTTTTCCACCATCCCAGCCACTGTGTTTACACTGCAAACCCAAACTCCTGAGTCAGGAGGTAAGACTCGGTTGACAGTGAATATGGCCACTGAGAAATGATCCGTATGGTTGAAGTCATTTGGCTAGAACAGTCAGTCAAACACAAAAATATATTAGCCTTTCTTGGGGTACTTACAAAGGCTCATAGCACATACGCCAGCTCATTGTTTAGTAAGAAGTTTTCTAGGAGAGACTTGAGGAGCTAAGTACAATGCTAATATAATCACTGGATTATTTCCAAAGCTATTGTAGCAGCCCTGAAAGTTTGTATTGGACTGGTGCCCTCCCAGATCCTGCTGTTGTATTTGTGTTTGAAAGTGTCGAATAAACACTTACCAGCATTCTTTTAAAACTGCCTTGGGTAGCATTTTTTTTCCTTTTTTGATATGGTAGGGTGGAAGAACAAAGTAGCATCATGCGTATTTGAGGGGCTGTTAGGAATAGTGCAAAGGGAAAGACTCATGGATCTAAAGACCCAAGGATCTTTTCCTTTTGTTCACTTCCTCAGATACTTAACCTAGGCAGGCAATGCTAAAAAGTCATGGAGAGAAGACCAACATGACAGCTGAATTAGAAGTTCCAGCAATGATCTCTTCACAGAGTAATAAACCCAAAGAGCTATTCACTCACCAAAATGCCTTTACCAGAGCTGAGGAACTCAGGTGAAAGGAACCAATGCTGACTTTTAACATGAAAATAAGAAAAGGTATACTGTAGAAGGAAGAAAGTACACTTACTTGGAGTTCTCCCAATTCTAAGCAGCATAGTGTGGCAAGAGATGCCTCCCTTTTGTTGGGGAGTAGGGAGATTAAGTCCAAGTCTTAGACCTTATCTAGTATCAGGTATATCACAGTGAAACAGAGTGTCAGGCAGAACCTCATAGCCTTGCTCCATTATGCAAGTATGTAGTCTGTAAGCTAAACGGTTGGACCTTTATTGACTAAGAACTGCCTCCATCGTGAGACCTTTGGGTCATAGCAAGGAACAAGATTCCATCAACTGAGGAGCAAAAAAAGAAGCTGAGAATGGAACCTTACCTGGAGCTCAGTGCCAAGTAGTCAGACTAAGCGTTAGATGGATCCCAAACACCTATATCTTGAGACCAGTGCTCAAGAAAAGAGCCTCTAGGTACAGAATATCTAAAACTGAATACAAGGAGGAGGAACTGGAATAACCAAACAAGGACAAAAATAAATTAGAAAGAAGCTAAACTGGGAATTTCAATAGATATAACACTCTGAAAAGGCCAAATCTATGGGTTATAGGCATAGAACAAGAATTTCATTCTAAAGGCATAGAATATAACAGATAGGTAGATAGATAGATAGATAGATAGATAGATAGATAGATAGATAGATAGATAGATAGACATTATAACAGAAAAAATTCCCAGAGCTAGAAAAGGACATGCCAATACAGATACAGGAGTCATTTAGTTACCACAGAGACAGACCATAAAAGAACCTCCTTGTCTTATTATAATTAGGAACACTGAATACACAGGACAAAGAAAGATTATTGAAAGCAAGAGAGAAATATCATGTCCCACATAAAAATGGGTCTATTGAGATAACAGTGGATATTCAACTGAAATTTAAAAAGCACCAAAGACTTGAAGTATTTCAAATCCCAAAAGATAAGAATTAACCAACCCAGAAAACTGCACTCAGCAAAGTTATCTGTCCTCAACAAAAATTTAAAACATTTGACAATGAGAAATAGACTAAAGGAATTTATAACCACTAAACCAGCTTTACAGAAAATACTTGAATGAATCCTGTTGAGAAAACAAACCTACCCACATAGCCATGGGGAAGACTTTAATCTACACTACAATAATAATTAATCATAAGAGAAGAAGAAGAAAAACACCAAACATTAGAAAGTCAATGAAATGGCATGAATCAATACACAAATTTTTATATTAACTCTGAATATTAATGGTCTCAATTTTCCATTCAAAAGGCATGGACTAGTAGATACTATAAAAACAAAAGCAGGAACCACTTTTTTCTTGCCTACAAGAAATCCACCTCACAACAAAAGACAGACACTACCTTAATGATACACCTTAAAGTTCTGGAAAAACAAACCAGACCCTAAGTCAGTAGATGCTAAGAAATCATTAAGATCAGAGAAGGAATCAATGAACAGAAATAAAGAACAACAACAACAAAATGCAGAGAATGAAAAACATAAGAATTGGCTCTTTAAAATATAAACAAAATAGAGCATCAAATTAACCAAAAGAGAGAACCCAAGTAAATGAAATTAGAGATGAAAGAGAAATCATTACAAAAGATACCAAAAGTAATGAAGAAAATCTTTAAGTCTTACTTTAAAATATATATTTCACTGTGGTATGTAATAAGAATGGCCCCTGTTGGCTTAGCAATCAGGGAGTGGTACTACTTGAGAGGAATTAAGATGTGTGGTCTTGTCGGAGGTAGTCTTTGCAGTTTTCAAAGGCCTAAGCCAAAATCAAAGTTTCTCTCTTCCTACTGCCTGTGTACTCCAATGGAATGTAGAATCCTCAGCACCATGTCTTCCTGCATCCCACCAAGCTTCCTGTCATGATGAGAATGGACTAAACTTCTAAAACTGTAAACCAGCTCCAATTACATACTTTTTCTTCATAACAGTTGCTGTGATCATGTTGTTTTTTCACAAGAATAGAACATAAAGACATCCATTAACTTAAAAATTTAAAAGAAACATATGGCTATAAGATGTATATAATCTATGAAAATTAAACAAAGATGAGATAGTTTAAACAAATATACAATAAGCATGTCAACTATAGCAGTAATAATAATAAAAGTCTCCCATCTAAAAAAGACCAGTCCCAGATGGATTCACTGGTGAATTTTGCCAAACCTTCAAAGAATAACTAAGACTGGAGATTTCCAAAGAGTCCCATAAAATAGACAAGGGAGGACCATTACCAGATTCTGTTTCCCAAGCTAGAGTTACTCTGATACCTCAACCATGTAAAGACACAACAAAACAAGAGAATTATAGATCATAGGCACTAAAGGAAAGTAATTATGCAGTTATCTCTCTATAGAAAAGGCCTTTAACAAAATCCAACATTTCTTCATTAAGAATATAAGAAACATGAAAAAAATAAAAATAATACATAACAAATCTATAGTTAGCATTATATTAAATGGGGGGAAAGCATGAACTATTTCTGTTAAAATTAAGAACAAGACAAGGGTATTCCATTATTACCATTCTTATTCTATATGGAACTAGAAGTCTTAGTCAAGGGTAAAATTTTGTTATAATAAAAACAGTATAAAATAATGGTAAAAAATGTGAAGAGATATATTGTCTTCATGATTAAGTAGAACAAACACTGTTAAAATGGTTCGTACGACCCCAAAAAAAACATTGCGCTCTCTACAAAAACACCAGTGAAACTCCCAATATCTGAAACTCTTTATATTTGAAAACCCCACACAATATCAACAAGACCACAAAGAGGCTGGAGAGATGGCTCAGAGGTTAAAGCATTTATTCCTCCTTCAAACAATGTGGGTTCCATGCCTAACACTCACAGTGCAGCTCACAACCACTTGTCACACCAGTCCCAGGAGATCTGATGCCCTCATTTGGTCTCTGTGGAATCCTGTACCTATGCAGTGCATATATACCCATATACACACAGGCTCACATATATATTAACAGCGAAGAAAAACTGAACAAAAACTAAATGCAAGAGTCATTAAAATTTCCATCTATAGTACAAAACTATAGTGATTAAAACAGCATGGCATTGACATGAGATTAAGAAGCACAGACTAGGACTGGAGTGATGACTCAGCGGTTAAGAGCACTGACTGCTCTTCCAGAGGTCCTGAGTTCAATTCCCACAACCACATGGTGGCTCATGAACATCTGTAATGAGATCTGACACCCTCTTCTGGTGTGTCTGAAGACAGCTATAATTGTACTCATATACATAAAATTAAATAAATAAATCTTAAATAAAAAGAAGACCAATCAAACAAAATAGAAAGCTGAGAAACAGACCCCATGTCTACAGCAAACTAATCTGCAACGACGTGCTAAAAATATGAAATGGAACAAGAACAGTCTTTTCAGAGAAACTGTGTTCACAGTCTAGGACTGGACCACAGCCTCACCACCAAATGGGAACTATGGGGAAACACTCAGTACATGGGCGTGGAAAAGGAATTTTTAACATCCACAGTTAAGGTGTGTCTTCTCCATCAAACCATTGATAGTTTATGATGGTGAACGTGTGGAGTAAGGGAAGGACTTGTCTATTGTTGGTTGGGGGGGGGTGCAAACTTGTATAGCACTATAAAAATTAGGGTAGTGATTCTTCAGTTAGCTAGGCAGAGATCTACCTCAAGACCCAACTATCCCACCCTTGGGCATAGGCCCAAAGAATACTTCATCCTACTCCAGAGACACTTGCTCATCCATGTTCATTGCTGCTGCCTTCACAATAGCCAGAAATTGGAAACTGCCAAGATGTCTCTCACCAGAAGAATGTATAAAGAAAATGTAGCACATTTACACAATGAATATCACTTGGCTCTAAAAAAAAATGAAATCATGAGATTTGCAGATAAATAGATGGAGCTCGGAAAAAAAAAATCATCCTGAGAGATCACCCAGACCCAAAAAGGCAAATCACTCATATGTGAATATTAGCTGTTAAAGAAGGCTATGATCCATATAACCACAGATTCTGAGTATAGAGGAAAGGACTAGAGGGAATGGAAATAGCACATATAGTTATGGAGAGATGGGGAGGGATTGGAATGAGATGATTAAACGAGGAGGGAGGAGACAGTAGGGAAATGGTACAGGAACAGCTAAAACTAAGGGCCACTTCAGGAATCACATAGAAACCTACAACTGTAGAAGCTTGTTAAATATTCTCACACAAACAAATGACAACTTATGATGGTGAAAATGTGGAGTAAGGGGAAGACTCATCCATTGCTGGTTGGGAGTGCAAACTCATATAGCACTATGAAAATCATACATGAAATACATGAAAAATATTTGAATGGAATATTTGAGCAGGGAGACAAAGGCCCAACTAGATCTCTCTTGCTACCAAGTGAAACATCCAGTGCCAGGATTAGGTCACATCTAATCAAGTTGTTGGTCAAAGGAGTCTCATGGAAATGCTCAAACAACCCAGGCTATTGCCATGACTATTTATTGCTCTCCACAAACTGATAAGGCCCTATTGCTGAAGACAACACCTATATTACTCACTGAATACTGAAAAGTCAAGCTGGTGTCTACCTAGAGCCTCCACCCCTATTGACTAGTATCCCTGTTACAGAAAGATAGTCTGTATACTAGAGGAGAAATGTAAACACCAACCCAGCTACAAACCCTTCAACCTACAATGGGTACCTATGTGCATGATATGTTGGTACAATAGTGGCACAAAAGTCAGATGAGTAACCAATTGCTCTCTCATTAGATTTAAGGCCCACTCCATGAGATGAAACCCATGCCTAACACTGCTCAGATGGTCAAGAACCTAAGACTAGATAGGCTATGGACCAAGGGGGAAACCAAATACCACTGTTCTTACAAAGAAACATAGTAATAAAATTACTCCTAACAACATTCTGCTATACATATAAATCAGTATCTCACTCAACCAGTATCAGGTCCTCCTACAGCAGATGGGAACAAATATAGAGACTCAGGACACAGAATAAGACACATTGAAATATTCAGATGGTGTCCCAGTGCTGAGAGGGGAAGTGGACACATCATTCATCCCTCAACCTAGCTATCTCCAACTGAAAACCACTTTCAAAGGAAAAATTAGTTTTCTCTAATGGAGCCCCACCGGATATACAAACCACATTATAGGGATGTCCATGTCTAGAAGATGACTGTAGTAGTTTAAATATGCTTGGCCCATGAAAAGTGGCACTATTAGAAGGTATGGCCTCATTGGAAGAGGTATAGCTTTGTTAAAGGAAGTGTGCCACTGCGGAGACAGGGTCTTGAGGTCTCATATGCATGCTCAAGTCTGGCCAATGTGATCAGAGTCTCTCCCTGGCTCCCTGCAGAGAACAGTCCCCTTCTGCTGCTTCTGAATATCAAGATGTAGAAACCTTGGCTCCTCCAACACTATGGTTGCCATGCTTCCCACCATAATGATAATAGACTGGACCTCTGAAACTGTAAGCCAGCTCCAATTAAATGTTTGCCTTTATAAGAGTTGCCTTGGTCTTGGTTGTCTCTTCACAACAATAAAACCTTAACTAAGACAATGGCCAGGACAAAAATCACCTAAACAAAGCATTATGAGTAAAACTTTTGATTTTTTTTGAAATTTGCTTATAATGCTTTGTTTGGATTTTTTGTTGTTTTTGCAAGGCTGTTGTTGTTGTTGTTGTTTATATTTGTTGTCTTTTGCTTGTCTATTATGTGTATCTCTGAGTGGGAATGTATTTTTCATGGTTTTTCTTTGGTTTTTTTTCTTCTTGTGATTGCTTTTTTTTTTTATTCTGGATTTTATTTGTTTGTTTTTTGATTGATTGTTTTGGCCTTTTTTTCTAAAGAGAAGAGAGAATAAAGGCATGAAATTGGATGGATGGGGAAGTAGAGAAGATCTGGGAGGAGACAAGGGAAGGAAAACCATGATCAGAATATTCTGTGTGAAAAAAAATATTTTCAATTAAAAAAAATGAGTGATTGGAATGAACATATAGTTCTCAATATATTACAAAATCTTTGCCATGATAGCACAGTATGTTACTCATTCACAGGTTTCAAGATCCCTATGTGACCCCTAGACTCTTGTTTCTCTTCTTAATATAGGATTTAAAGGAGATAAAGTGAGGGTGTTACATCATCTGACCTGTACATAGTCCAGTACACACAGTTGGACAGTTTTGTAGGATAGGGACTGTCCTTGACACTCAGATCTGGCAACCCTATTGTGATGGCAAATTCCCAACCTGACATTGCAGCACTGCCCATACAGAGGAAGTTGCTGAGATTGTGGTGAGTCACTATCTGCATTGGATAAGTGCAGTATGACACTGATCAAAGGTAACAACACACCAGTCAGGAAGGGGTTAATCTCTGGAGTAAAATCCAGCTTTCAGAGACAGACTGTTGTAGTGAAACCATCTTATGGTGCTAAGCAGACGTACTGAAGAACAGTCCTTACTTGGAGCACTGTCCCATCTGGCTTCACTAGGGTCATTTCTTCACTCGTAGGTAGTGGCCAGCCAGAGGCTTTGCAGATGGGGTTAAATTTTCCACTGTTTACTTCAATGTGATCTGGTAAATCCTCTATCTGTGGAGTCATCCTTGGCCTGCCTAGATTTGGAAAAAAAAATTAGAACAATGTAGTCTAATCTTCACCATAACAGCAATAGCTAGTCTAGTAGTCACTCACTGTGGTTAAATTAATTATTAACTTTACAAAATTCCCAATCACCTGGAAGATGGGTGTTTGAACATGTGTGTAAGAGATTGTCTTGATTAGGTTATCTGATGTGAGAAGGCATACGTGGTACATTCCCTGTTAGGGAGCCTGAACAGGGGACAATGAGCTGAGCACTATCATTCATTGTTCTCTGGGTCTTGACTCTGGTTGCAATGTGACCTTCCTCTTCAGCTCCTGCTGCCTTGACTTCCCCACCATGATGGGGAAGTGCTTTGAACTCTTTGAGCCAAAATAAACCTTTCTCTCTTATGTTGCCTTTGTCAGAGTATCTTATTATAGCAACAGAAAAAGAGACTAAAATCTATTCCATGTGAGAGCTTTATAACTATTTTAATTTATCATTGCCTAATAAATTTGAGGATACTATTAATATCTCTATTTTACAGAAGAAGGGACAGAATTTTGAAATCTAGACTCAAGCTCAGGTCTTCCTGAACCCATGAACCCTTTCTGCCATGGTGCTGTGCTTCCTCAATGAACTTGGAAAAAGAGGAAGAGTCTCAATATAAAATGATCATCATAGCCACACACTACCCCAAACCTAGTTTTTAGTCCCCATCTTGCTTTTCAAAGTGATTTATAAAATCAATCAATTAATATATAAATAAATGAATGAATAAATAAATAAATTAATAATAAATAATCAAGTTCCTCAACTCAGGAAACAGCCACACAGTGTTTCTCATCAACAAAATAATCCTCAGTATGAAAGTAAGAGAGGTCTTTCACTAGCTGAGAAATCTGTAAGTGATGTGTAATTAATAAGAATGGAATAATTTAAATTATATACAATTATGTCACAGACATGAGAGAAACTCTCCCAAAGCAATCTCTAGCCAACAGTCAAATCAAAAATGGCGCTGCCATATTGAATGAAGAAAAAAAATTCCCCAGTATTAACAAAAGCAATGGATGGTATTATCAAGAACCCATGCGCCTAGTACCTGTACTAATTAATTGACTTTTAATTAAAGTACAAGGTCTTTGACCAAAAAAGAAAATTCTGGTTAACTTAATTTTAAATACAGAGATGTTAGCATGATTGGATTTTGGTTTAAGTGTATCCCCAAAGGTGTCTGTCCTGGTAATTTGGCCTTTAACATATTAACATAGCAGTGTTTTGAGGTGATGGAGGCTTTCATAGATGAGACAGTCAGGTCATTGGGTTATGCTCTCAGAAACATTTGATATAGCCCTTTTAGGAGCACAGTTAGGTCACTCAAAGGTAGATTAGCCTAAAAAGAATAAATCTTGTCCTTCAATCCCTCTGGTGTCCTGTCATGTTGTGTGATCTCTCCTGTAGGCCATCTTGTTGACTTTCTCAGCCATTTCTTCACAGGGACAGAAAGCCAAGCCAGCTAGCTGCCTTGTTCTGAGCAAAGACTGAACTGGAAATGTATTTCTTTCTAAATCACATTTACCCTTGTAAAATGTATTCCATGCTCTTTTTCTAATGTTTTTTATGTGTATGGGTGTTTTGCCAGAATGTATGTCTATGGAGATCTCAGCAAGCATTTGGTTTATTCAGAAATGAGGGCACTATGAGGCACCTGTGCAGGTGTGGATGAGAATGACCCCATAGCCTCAGATATTTGACTCTTTAGTCCTGAGTGGTGGAACTGTTTGAGAAGGATTAAGAATGTCAGGATTAGAACTTAGTGTTCTATCCCTCATTTCCTATAGTATCTCTTAAACATTTTCAGTTAAAAAGACAGGAACAACTCAAAAGGAGAAGGGCATCTGAATCAGAGTTCTATTAGAGGACGAGCTCTCTGAGAGGAGTGTTCACTGTGTTGTGGGTGACTAGGAGATGTCAGAGGAAATAAGTCACTGGTAATGGCTTTGAGGTTTTAAAAGCCTCTGGGACATTGCCAGCATTTTCTCTTTCTGTTCACCCACCCTGTTGTCTCTGCCTCCTGCTTGTAGATTGAGACATCAGTTCTCAACTGGCACTCAAACTATCTATAGCCAAGCCTTTCCTTTGCCATCAGAGACTCTAACCCTCTGGAACCATACGCTAATTTAAATTTCTTCTTTTATAGTTGTCTTGGTTATAATGTCTTATCACAGCCATAGAAAAGAAACTACTACAGATCCTTAGGAAGAAATAGAATGCTATTTGTTGTTTTATTTTGGGGTGTGTGTGTGTGTGTGTGTGTGTGTGTGTGTGTGTGTAAGAAATAGCTACCTATGTTAGCATGCCAGGGTAAGAATTACACCATTAGAGCTCTCTTCAGACATGCTGAACATGACCCTGACCACAGTGTTACCTTGCTTTACCTTCTTTCTCACACTGCAGCCCTTGCCATCCTTGAGAGCAGAGGCATCCTTGGAACCGATCACACATCTCTTCATTGGTACAGTGGCACCTAAGCTTACAATCTGGTCCATAGTAACCAGATGGGCATGCTGGAAATAAAGAAACCATAAATTTAGTATAGAGGAAGAGAGAAAATGAAGGCTCTTGATGTCTAATTGTTGTTTCCTTCCATACTATCAACTTTGCTGAATTGTATACAGTATTGTGCCGTTTGTGAGATTTACTGAGATTTAAAGCTTAGTCAATTTTGTTTCCAGAGAATTCAGTAACTTTCTACTAGAACATACTTCACAATACAATATTCCAAAAAAGATTACTTAAAATCATTGGAGAATATATGTGAGCAGAGGAAGCCAGAGAACTTTGAAAGGGGAAGTGAAATCTGGAAGGAATGATGTGTTTCTCATTTTTCAGCTTTTGACTTAGGTGTTGGGTATGATTGACACCATGTGAGAGGATAAAACTCAAAAGAAATCTGTTGTCTCATTAGCCTGGCAAATTGGAGGAAAAAGTCAGTAGTCACTAGAAAGAGAAAGGAAATTAGAAATACTGAATTAGAAAGAATGTTCAGCTCTTTGGCTGACCCTTGAACACACGCAAACTCAACATATTCAGAGAAGCCCAGATAAAGATGAAAAAGCCTGAATAGAGTTTGGCCTGTTGACTAAGAGTCATAGCCTATAGCTTGAGTCCTACCAAGTCAGTAAACTAAATTAAAACAAAGCAAAGTGAGCATTCCTCCTAAGGGATATATCATACTCCAGAATCCCCACAACATAATATTAGGTACTCATGATAAAATTTCAAATTACCCAACGTAAGAAGTGATACAGAAATGTGTTCAATTTTAAGAAAGAAAGAAAGAAAGAAAAGAAAAACTCAGTAGCAACTGACTGCAGGGACCTAATATTACAAAAAGAAGGCAAGATTTTTAAATCAATTATAAGTAATTATGTTCAAAGAAAGTACATTCACAACAATGAGGCCTTCTGAGTGTGGATGCCATGTGACCTGCCACTCCAAATTCCTGCCACCTGATGTCCCCACCAAATGGAATGTACTTTTGAATTATGAGCCAAATAAACCCCTTCTCTCTTAAGTTGCTTTTCTTAGGGAATTTTTCCACTAATTTATTTAAATTTATTCACTTTACATCCTGATTGCAACCTCTTCTCCTCCCCCTCATGCAGTCCCTCCCTCTTACCACCACCCCCACTCCCACCCCCTACCCCCACCCCCCTCACTCCCCACCCCCACCAGTACCAACCCACCCTGGCATATCAAGTCACTGCAGGACCCAGCATATACTCTCCTACTGAGACCAGACAATATAGATGGATAAGGGAACAGGATCTACAGGCAGGCAATGAAGCCAGAGTAAGCCCCCCTCCAGTTGTTGGGGGACCTGCATGAAGATCAAGCTGTACCTCTGCAGGGGGCCTAGGTCCATCCTCATGCTCACTTTTTAGTTTGTGGTTGTCTCTGGTACACCCCGCCCCAAAGGTTAGAATAGGTGACTTTTTGTTCTTCCTATGGAGCCTGTGTCCTCTTCCGGTCCCTCAATCTGTCCCCCAACTGTTCCACAAGACTCCCTGAGCTCTGTCTAATGTCTGGGTGTAGGTGTTTGTATCCATTTTGGTTAGCTGCTGAGTGGAACCTCAGAGGATAGTTATGCTAGGTTCCTACCTGCAAACATAACAGAGAATCACGAATAGTGTCAGGGATTGGTTCTTGCCCATGGGATGGGTCTCAGTTTGGGTCAGTCATTGGTTGGCTACTTCCTCAGTCTGTGCTCCATCTTTATCCCTGCCCTTCTGGTAGCCAGGACAAATTTTGGGTCAAAAGTTTTGTGGGTGGGTTGGTATCCTTATCCCTCCTCTGGGAGTCCTGCCTGGCTATCAGTATAGAAACAGACAGGTTGAACAATGGAATAGAATCGAAGACCCAGAAATAAACCCACACACCTAAGAGTACTTGATTTTTGACAAAGAACCCAAAACCATACAATGGAAAAAAGAAAGCATCTTCAACAAATGGTGCTGAACTAACTGGCGGTCTACATGTAGAAGAATGCAAATATATCCATATTTATCATCCTGCACAAAGCTCAAGTCCAAGTGGACCAAGGACCTCAACATAAAACCAGATACACTAAATCTAATAGAAGAGAAAGTGGGAAATACCCTTAAACACATTGGTATAGGAGACAACTTCCTGAACAGAATACCAATGGCTCAGGCTCTAAAATCAACACTTGATAAGTGGAGCCTCATAAAACTGATAAAACTTCTGTAAGGCAAAAGATACCATCAACAGGACAAAATGCCAGCCTACAGTATGGAAAAAGATCTTTGCCAACCCTACATCTGACAGAGGGCTAATATCCAAAATATGTAAATAACTCAAGAAGTTAGACACCGACAAACCAAATAATCCAATTAAAAACTGGGGCACAGAGCTAAATAGAGAATTCCCAACAGAGGAATCTCAAATAGCCGAGAAACACTTAAAGAAATGTTCAATGTCCTCAGTCATCAGGGAAATGTAAATTAAAATGACTCTGAGAGTTCACCTTACATATGTCAGAATGTCTAAGATCAAAACCTCAAGTGACAGGACATGCTGGGGAGGGTGTGGAACAAGGGGAACACTCCTCCATTGCTGGTGAGAGTGCAAACTTGTACAACCACTCTGGAAATCAATCTGTTGGTGTCTCAGAAAATTGGGAATAGTTCTACCACATTACACACACACACACACACACACACACACACTAATTTTTTTTAAAAAAGAAATAGTGTTTTAGATTTCCAAATCTGTTGACATTGACATATCTGACAAATAGGCAAGCACCAAGCAGAGCGAAGATAGAGAAAAATATCTGTCAAACTACTACAAATAAGAGAAATTATGATGCTATTGGGTTTCTTTCCTTGTCCCTTACTTTCTCCTTACAACAGTGTTACTTCTACAAGCTCCTCTGAGGGCAGCAGGGACTGCTTCCTTCCTGTGAGGGCTGCTGAACCACCTAGGACAATGATGCGATCTGTTAGGTGATGAACGGATTCTGTCGACCAGAACAACTCTCCTTAGTTTGGCCAACTATAGGATTACTTTTACTTAAAATCTGACTTATAAACAATATTATCCCTTGGCTTCCTAGTGGATAGTCTCAACTCGACAACTTGTTCAGTAGAAAGCTTACATTTTTCAGTAACAATCTGTACAATCTCCAGTAAAGCTCTAATGGAATGTTTTCATTGGAGCCAAAAAAGCAAATATTACTTTCATATTAAAAAAAATCAGATTAACAAAAGACACTGAGCAAGAAATATCAATACCAGAGGTAGTATACTACTTCTTGATTTCAAAATATGCTATAAAGCTATAGTGCTCAAAATCACATTTTAGCATCAAAAACAGTCACATAGACCAATGGACAGAAAATCCAAAAACAGATCTGTATTTTTATTGTTAATCGGTTCAGTAAAGGAACCAAAATACACAATGGAAAAAATATAGTCATGTCAATAATAATGTGGAGAAAACATAGACAGCCACAAACAGAAGAATAAAATGCATTTGTCAACCCACCTCCAATACAGAAATCAACTGAAAATACATTAATGACTTAAACCCAAGATCTTAAATTGTAAAACCTATTAGGAGAAAAAATTAAAAAAAAATCTTTTTTTAAAGATCAATTTGGGGAATGATCTAGGTATTATCCTAAAAATACAGGAAACAAAAGCCAATGAGACAAATAAGAAAGTTTGCAACAAATTAAAAGGCTGCAGGCGGGCAGCATAGTGGAGACAATGAGTGGGGTGGAGAAAATAGCTGGAGGCCATTCATACTATAAGAGTTTCTGTTTAGTACACAAGAGAAGCTCAACTAACTGAAGAGAAAGAAAATCTGTTTTTTGTTTGTTTGTTTGTTTTGTTTTGTTTTTTTCAAGACAGGGTTTCTCTGTATAGCCCTGGCTGTCCTGGAACTCACTTTGTAGACCAGGGAGGCCTCGAACTCAGAAATCTGCCTGCCTCTGCCTCCCAAGTGCTGGGATTAAAGGCCACTACTGCCCGGCTCTGTTTTGTTTTGTTTTTTTAAATAGGCAAAGATGAAGCAGAGATGGAAGGAAAAGGCATCCAGTGATTGGCCCAACTTGACATCCATCCCATGGGCAGGCACCAATCCCTCAGACTATTAATGATGCTATTTAGTGCTTGCAGACAGGAGCCTAGCATAGCAGCCCTCTGAGAGGCTCTACCCAGCAGCTGACTGAGACAGATGCAGATACCTTCAGACAAACACTGCAGAGATGTCAGGGATCCCTGTGGAAGAGTGAGGGGGAGGACTGAAGGCCTTCAAGAAGATGGCAACCCCCACCCTCCCAGGAAGACCAATAGTGTCAACTAACCTGGACTCCTGGGAGCTCCCAGAAACTGAGCCACCAACCAAAAAATATACATGGACTGGTCCAAGGTCCTTGACACATATGTAGCAGACAGAGACTGCCATGTCTGGCCGCATTGGGAAAGGATGCACCTAATCCTGCAGAGACTTGATCTACTGGGAGGGGAGCGGGAGGTCAGAAAGCTGTCCTTTCAGAGGCTGAGGGGAAAGGGAATGGGGGGCGGAACTCTGCAAGGGGGACCAGGAGAGGGGCAACATTTGGGACATAAATAAACAAATAATTGTAAAAAAAAAATGGGCAAAGAACCTGGTTGACATCTCTTAGAGGATATCTAGATGGCCAATATGTACATGAAAACATATTTAATGGCACTGGTCATCAGAGGACAATGGATGTGGTTCAACATGCACATGATCCTGGGTGTGATCACTGTCAGCCCACAGTCAGACAACTTCAAAGAAACACAAATTAAAAATTCAATGAGATTTCCCCTTGCATCTGTTAAAATGGCTAGGATCAGTTTGTCAGCAAACTGTGGTTGAACATAAAGAAAAGAACACTCATGCACTGTTTACAGGCACGTAACTACCCCCAAATAATGTGGAAGCTCCCTAAAAACACAAGCAAACAATTACACAATTACCATAGGATACAGAAACTCTACACCTGGAAATAAAATAATTTTATATGTGGGGAGGTGGGGGAGAGAAAGAAAGACATGGGGGGGGGGGCAAGGAAGGAAATTCTGTGACTATTTTTGACATGGATGAGTCTAAGTTGAATTATCTAAGTTAATAAACCAGACAGAAACGGGCAGGTATTTTTTTTTTGCTCTCCCCTGTAGATGGAATCTAAGGAACAGAAGTGTGGACAGTGGTTTCCAGGAATTGGTGGGGCAAGTGTGGAGATGTTAGTTACAGATACAAAGTTTCAGTTGTGCTGTTTAAGGACCTTCTTAGAGACACACTGTGGCAAGTGCAGGCAGGTATACAATATCATGTACTTCAACATTGGTGAGGGTAGATCTCAAGTGTCTTCACCAGAAGCACAAAGAAAAGTCTGAGATAAAGAATTTGTTAATGAGTTTGGCAGTAGCAATTGTTAGTTCTTGAGTAAAATCCCTGAGTAATAGGAGTTAACTTTATTTTGAACCTTAAATCTTATCTGGATCTGTCCTACAGCCTGATTTTTATAGAATAAGGTAAAAACAAAATAAAATAATCTTTCTTAATTTTTGTATTCAAAGAATTTTCTAAAACTCAGCAGAAACATTATTGCCTAGAGATCCAATATAAATGCAAAACCATGGGCCCCAGTTCCAGAATCACACAACTTAGAATCCGTGTTTTAACAAGATCCCTAGGTGACATGCAGGAGAAACATCTACTCCCAGATCCAATCTCACTGTCCAATATAATTTTTTTTCATTAAAAAGAAAAAAAATCTGTGGTTTAAATCCCTGCATCCAACAACAGGTAAGCAACCAAGCAATCCAATGCATCCTGCTGCTGATGTCAGTTAGCTTGGCCTCTGGACACCAGCTGCAGTTTCCCCTGTCCCCCATGTGAGTGGTGCATACCTTCATTGCACTGCAACCCCCTCCAGCCTGTGGCACAGGAACACCCATAAGGGTCTGGGAGGCAGAACACATACGACTTGCATCCCTCTGGTCCACCACACCTTTCTTTACAGGTCCTGCCAAATGTGTGTGGCTCACAAGCTGTGGGAGGAAACCGACACAAAGGCTGATCCAGAATCAAATCGTAAGCCCTCGAAAGGCTGTTCTCCACTTTTATAAAGTTTCTCTTAGACAGGGGAGTTCTAATCTGAAGGCTGGCCAAGAGAGGGCCACGCCTTCCTTTATAATCCATTTTTTAAAAAATAAAACTGCATCCCACTCGGTTTCATGGATTATGAGCCTTCACACTGACTGTAGCCCCACAAAATGGTGTTTTTGTTATAACTTTCCAGTAGTTTTGCAGGAAATAACCTTTAGAAAAGTTGTCTAATCCACACAAAGGTGGCACCATGGACTTAAGGGGGTCATTTAGCTCCCTTCTCATCTATGTTCAAGCTATGTTTAGTCATCAAGTATATTCACTTACCTTTCTCACACGTCCTCCCCATAAACCCAGGAGGGCAAATGCATTCCCCGGAGTCTTCATGACAGACACCATTGTTCTTGCAAGTAGTACAAGGACGGTTACAGTCGGGCCCCCACTTCTGAGCTTCACATCCTATTGTTAAAACAAAGCAAAACAAAACCACATGGAGGTGGAAAGATATTCACTCAATGAACTGCTACTGAGCAACTAATAAGTGATAATCATTTTAGTGGACAATGAGAATGACGACAAAATATAGCCTCGTCACTCTAAATGCTAGCAGTGTAATACGGAATGAGATAGTTAAACAGTAAATAATGATAGAAGCCGAGACAAGAAGTACCAAATTCTGCCTTGCCAACAGAAAAGTACACAAAGGAAGGCTTTCCACAAGAGCAGGTTGTAAACTGGAAGTATAGGACCACATAAGCAGCAAGCAAGATAAGACTAGACAATGTGTTCCAGGCTGAGATACTAGGAAGGAAGAGACTTGGGCATGTTCATGGTATGGTCCAAGACTGAAGCATTTTTAAAATGGATATCCTGATCAATGGTGTCTCTATCACCAAGGAACCTGACAGAGACAAACCCCAGACCCACAGCCAACAAGCCCACACATCGACTCAGCCTGGAGTTGGTGGAGGAGGGCTAAGGCTAAAGAGAGGAATAACCAGTTGGATGCACTATTTCCGCTGGAAAGTATGTAAGAAACAAGTGAAGCAAAAATCAAGATATGCAAAACTCAGCTTAAGGCATTAATCTGCTTCCTAGATTCATCTTTCCTAGTTACTTCCTATACCTGTTGGTTTTAGATTGTTAATCAGACTCAAGAACAACTTCAAACTTACAGAAAAGTCAGGAGTACTGGTATGGCTCCTTGTGGTTGAAATTTTGGCTCCATTTTTCATCTGTAGGGAACTAGTATCCTTGTCTCCAGGCACTAATCTCATCGTGCTTGGATACATGCCTGCAGCTGATGTAACCTCAAACTCTCTTTGGCTAGAACTCCTGGCTATCAGTATTTTCTCTAAAAGAATCAGGAAAACTATCAACACATACCAGCCTCAACAGATAAAGTTGCAAGATATCCGAAAGCTAATAGTTACGTTTCTTGGCATATAATAGAACTGCACAATTAGTGTGAGCCAGGCTACTAGGCTCTTACACACAGTAAACATAAAGTCAGATAATTTAAGTGAAACAGGCTCCTCGTACCTGAAACTGTTCTCCAGCCTAGTGTCTGCCTGTTGGTATAGCCCAGCCTCATCCCCAATCCTAGGAAGAAGAATAAAACTCCCAAGGATAACAGGGGTGATCTCGTAGGATGGGGAAGTTAGTTTGTTGATAATCAAATAATATTCACTTATGTGACTTAGTTTTTAAGCTTTGTGATGCTATATGTTAAGAAGCCATATATTATTCATGACATGCAAAGGGAAATAAAACCTACGTTGTAAGAAATCTTTTGTCATAAAAAAATTATACTGAAAAGTAATCTATAAACATACCAGTGGGGTTTCTAAGACAAAAAGTTAAAGCAACATCTGTTTTTATGCTTTAATTCGTACAGAAGAGATGGTCTTGTGACTCCAGCTTCCCTCAATAAACATCAGGCAAGTCATATTGAGGAGCTGTTGTTAAATAGGGTGAGCATAGCTCCACTCAAACTTCCTTTGAATGACTTTAGACACCAGTGTGCTTCTCAAATAGCTTTATTAAATATGCAAAGAAATATGCTATCACAGGCAACGTCATATATTCCAAGCAGAAAACAATACGGGGGTGGGGGGGAAGGGATCTTTTGCTTTATGGGAAAAGGCCAGATAAGCTCCAAATTCTAATCTTTATTCATGTTTTGACATATACAATAAGCTGTAAACTTGATATAGTGGCTCAGTTCTGTAAGTCTAGCACTTGGAAGTCTAAATTAGGGGACTTTCATGATATACTAGTTTAAGTGTTTAAAGATTTTTAAACATTTCCAGATGACGATGTGATATATTAAGAAATAAATTTTTTGGTTTCTACACTTGTTTCCTAGCACACTGTTCCTAAAATTCTCAAGGTTATAAACACCTTTTGTATGCTCATGAGAATACTTTTGAATGCTAATTATGATGATAAAGGGACCCTTAAGTAACTTTATGATAAGGTCACCAGAAACACCAAAGAAGATTTGGAGACTTGGGACATTAGTCCCATCTCTAGTCTCTAGGGAGGGCTAAGGGCTGAAAGGGCGGCTAACGATTGAAGAAGACTGAGGGAACTTTTGGCTTAGAAGTTCTGGAAGTACTACCTCCCTCTTCCCAGCACCTTGCCCCCGTGTACCTTTGCCCTGTGACTATTAATCTCGGTCCTCTTTAGTATTCTTTGTAATAAACCTAAATTATTTCTCTGAGTTCTGGGAAATGACCTAGCAATTCACCAAAGCAAAGAATAAAGGCTTGAGAAACCTTGGTTTACAGCTATTCAGTCAGGAGCATAGGCATGACCTGCGTTCTCAACTTGCAAGTAAAATAAGGACAATTACATGTAAGGGAGCCCTTACCTACAGGATCTGACACTGTCTCCAGGTGGAGACAGAACAGAGTTAAACTGTAAGATTAATTAATAATTATGAAAGTATTGAGGTGATATTGTCTGGAGACCTGCTTGGTGTTGGGGGAACCTACACACTAATGTCAGAAATTATGTGTTCAAGTGAGAGTTAAGGGTTCTTCTGTTTTTGCCCAGTCTCAAACAAATATGCATTAGTCTAATGGTTCCACTCCAAGATAGTATACTCCATTTATCCCACACTCTGAGTTCTTGAGTGTACAGCATTATATCAGACGTGAGCTGCCTTAAGAAATAAGTAGAAATTACTTCTTTACCTTTTGGCATCTCCTGTGTAGTGGTGTAAAGGTGGAACTGGAGAATTCAAGAAGTAACCGAAAAGCTAAATACTTCAGATTTACTAACATCCTTTAAAGATGGATTTTGAATGAATATTGCACAAGAAAGCCAGTTTTGGGAACAGGGGCAGATTTCTCTGGAGTCAAGTTCAAATAATCCTGCTTATATAACACTTTACTTTATATCTCTTGAAGTGTCTTGGCATTGGGAATAAACTAAGTTAACCTCACTTTTTATACTTCTACCACTATACTGTAATGTTGAGTTATCTAATTATATACATACCTGCTCTGAATGTGAATTTCCCAAGGACTATGGATTTGTTGTGTTATACTCTGTCTTTAATACCAACACAATGCTATTCAATACAGTTAATGCTTTTCAAAACACTGAATTACAGAGATTTAGGACTGAAAGCCTCAGTGATTAATAGCATAAATTAAACATGACTGAGGGGAATTTGAGGCAAGTCTCTTGCTTTCTATAAGTCAATTGCTCCATAAAAATTACTGATGCTGGCTCCTTCCACCTTGATGATTATCCTACAACAGAGGACATGGATGTTTTCCCTAGTTCTGCCTCTTGCAGTTTCACACTACAGAGTCAAATGCGCTAGAATGCATGGGACTTGAAGGAAATTACATTTACCTAGGAGCCCAGATGATGCAACTCATTCTCCCGTAATAGTCACATCCCAGTATCCAGAGAGACCATCCTCCTCACTTCAATTCCACTTTCTAATGGGAATGGTCCTGCAATACAACTATGACTTCTGTTTTATGACTCTACTCTTGCCTGTGGCTTCCTGGCTTAGGCTGGTTGATATTTATGTATGTTAGACCAAGATAATTCTTTCTACTGGAAATATAAAACACAGAGATAAAGCATTGTGAACCTTAGCCGTGGTTACTACAATCTCCTAAATGAAATGCTTAGACCATTTAGCCTAACCCCACTACCTCCAGAACTCCTCCCCCTTCCCCCACTCCCGTACCTCCCAGCCCCCCCACCCTACCCCCATCTTCCTTAGAGTATATCTTGTCTGCAACTTGCTTGTCGACCATTCTATCAAATTCTTAAGAATGCTTGGTATCCTGACTGCTCTCTCTCTCTCTCCATCTTGCTTATGTAGCATTGCAGGTTGCCATAACTTGAAACTACAAATCCCAACAACTACATCATTATAGAACAGTGGCCACTCAGTCACTTACTCCGGACAATCAGCCTGGTGAAGGCCGAGGTGAACAGGTTTCCTCCTATGTACCTGGCCGAGTACACACCAGCATCCTGGGGCTGAGCATGAGGCAGGTGCACTTCTAAAATATCAGGTACTTCATGCCGGGGCACTGAATGGATGAAGGAACCTGGCGAGGAAGAAAAGTGGAGGAAAAAAGTTTGTGCCCAAACAAACCTATATGTGACAACCTCACAGTCAGACAATCTTGCATCTTACCTGGTTGGATTTGAGACTCTAGTTATATGTCACCATCATCTTTTATTGTGTGCACCTACACTTTACATGTATATGCATGTATGCTCATTCTTTTTTAAAATCCCTACCTCACTTTGCTGGATTAAATAACCAAACACCTCGTCTAAGAGGGTCTCTGTTATACACAGGATTTGACAAGCCTGCACCACAGCAGCGTTTTAGACAACTACCCTTGAAAGTGCAATATGACAATATCTAATGTGTTAGTCGTCATCCAGTATCTCATGGATGGAAAGTAATAGAAGGAGATGAAATAGACTCACCATTTTTGTAAATCACTGCATCTTCTTCTCTAGTTAATACCTTTTTGAAAGATATGTTCACATTATCTCCTCTGTCCACAGTCATAGTTAAAGTAGAAGGTAGGAAGGAAGCTTTTAAAAGAGAAAAATGATAAATAAATAAATAAATAAGTAGGAAGATAGAATGATAAAAATTCACACATTTTCCTCTAATAAACACTAAATCTCAGTAGATGAGACCCAGCACATGCCAAGCATCACCTGGCTTTTCTGATATGAAGAACAATAGTGTATAATAGACCATATGAGCCTTTTAAAGAATCTAATGAAAGGAATGGTTATTTCCTTTATAAAATACATATATATATGATAATTATGATAATTCTATCCTGTAAATGGCTTGGAAGCAGGGACATTATGATGATTGACACCTGCCATTATACTGTATCCTGATATTAATTATAAACTATATTAACTATGAATCTGCTACCCTTCCCCAATCCCTAGTATGTTTACTCAAAATGCAAAAGGATTCTAATGGAATATGAGTCCTCAACATAGAAAAACTGTAACGGGGGTTGGGGATTTAGCTCAGTGGTAGAGCGCTTGCCTAGCAAGCGCAAGGCCCTGGGTTCGGTCCTCAGCTCTGGAAAAAAAAAAAAAAGAAAAACTGTAACGTACATACTCACTTTTCTTTTGGTCTTTTTATGTGGTGGAGATTGTTGCTTTTAAAAAAGTGTAACTGCTTTAGAGCACTCCAAACAACATAAAATGAATACAATGTTGCAGTTGTTCATGCTATAAAGACTAAAATATTGAAAAAGATAGACCCTAATGCTTTTACCCTCTACTCTTTAATTAACATGTATGAGCTGATTCAATTGTTGAATTGGCCATCACTAAGGGAGAAATAAAACAATAGAAAACTATGTATTAACATAACTAAAAAAAACTAATCTCGAAGTACTTAACATTGGAAAAATATTTTTAATGCCAGAAGTATTTAGGGATCAAGATGGCCTTTATGTGGTGAGACAGAGACATCTAGTAAAATCTTATTAGAAAATCTCACGCATGTGGCTTGTTTATCTACTAACATAAGTTCTTTAAAACCCATGAAACAAAACACTAACAGTAAAAAGAAGAAACTGACAGGTCTCCAAGCAGAGTGGTAACTTTCTGAAACCAACTGATCAAGCAGTCCAAAAACTACCAAGGAAAAAATACAGACAGCTTGAATAATACCACTAAAGGCCTTCAGAAACTCATGGAACCCAATCCCCAATTATGTGAATGCTACAGAGTACGCCTGCATAAACAAGAGACTCTCTGATAAGAAAGCACCTAAATCAGAATTCAACAGCAGACTGTCTTGGACTTAATGGCAAAATAGCAAAATACCTACAGAGTTTTGGTCCAGGACCAAGTCTTAAATGAAATCAGAGAGGCTCCCCTAAGGACCTGCCAATGAATCAGTTGGTCAGTGTCTTAATTCTTGTCTTGTCCTTGTCTTTTGGATGGAGGTTGGCTTGTAAAAATCAAGTGTTTTGTGTATCTCTCTAGCTTAGACAGCTACCTTGTTGTGGTGGTTTGAATATGCTTGGCCCAGGGAGTGGCATTATTAGCCACACTGAGAAGGTTTTGATGGTGCTCTTGGGGGATGAGGGGGGTATGTGCTGTGGCTGCTAACTGAAGAAAAGTTCTCTGTCAGGTCTCCCTTGTATGGTCAGGAAAGTGAATGCCTTTGATGCATTTGATGCCCTAGGCATACTTGAAAGGAGCAAAATATAGAGCAAGGAATAGAGGAGCAGTATGAACACTGGAAACACATAGCCTCAGGCATGAATCCATCCTCTGACACTCCACCAAGTAATTTCACTTCTGCAGATTCCAGTTTTCTCATCTATAATTCAGAAATGAAATCCACCATGAAGGGTGTTATGAATGTGAATTGGTAGAAGCTAAGCCTCAAGGCACTCATGATGTCCTTGCCAAATACCAATAAATGACATTACTGGGGTGATGAATCTGTAATATGGGTGGGAGTGGCAGGAACTAAAATGGATCACCATTCAGAGAAGTAATGCAGGGACAGGGATGTAGGTATAGATGGGAGGCTTTAGAGCGTTCCTTCTTCTCATCTTGACAATTTGGCCACCCTAACGTACCAAGTTCTTCCTGACTGTGAGAGACTCCTGTGGGAACGTTTCTGATCATTTCAGCTTTGTGACTTTCTCTGCAGTTTGTTTATGTTTTCTCCCCTTTGTGTGGAGATTGTTTAGTTGAGCGTGGGACTTCTCACTGAGCATTGTATTCAGAAAGGAACTCAGAATCCTCATAGGCTCCATTCCAATGTAGCTTTTTCCCCTGACTCTGGGGCTCTTTTATTATTTCAGACTTGGTCTCTTAGCTCCCTGTTTGAAGAGCACCTTCACATCAAAGGTCTGTGACTGTGACTATCTGCCTGCATGAATGTCTCCAAGCTGGTTGTTCTTTTCTAAGTACCAGCAAAGGAGTCAAATTGTGTGCTGGACTCAGGCATCCTATAGTATGGGAGCTTGTTATATACTTGTTGTATACATTTATATACATATAAATGTTGTGTGCATTTATCAAGGCCATATGACTTGCCTGGATCATAAGAACAAGCACCATTTAATAGTGCTGTGGGCCAAACACTGATCTAAACACATTATAAGAGTTTGTTTTTCATAATATCCCTATAACATAAGCACTGCAATTATCCCCATTTTACGAATGAGACTGAGGTTCAGAGAGTTTAAGTAACCTGGCTCAAGTTCGCACAGCAATTCCAGGAAAGCTGTTTTTTTTCTCTTGTTTTGTTTTGTTTGTTTGTTTGTTTTAATGATGGAGTTGTGGTGGTTTGAATAGGAATGTCTCCCATAGATCCATGTATTTGAATGCTGGACCTATAGGAAGTAGAGTTATTAGAAGGTGTAGCTTTTTGGAGAAAGTGTGTTACTGGGGGGGGGGAGGGGGAGGAGAGGCAGCCTTTGTGGTCTCTGAAGCTCAAATCAGTCTCCTTCTGCTCCCTTTGGATCAAAGGATCAAAAGATAGAACTCTCAACTCCTTCTCAATCACCATGTTTGCATGCCTGACGTTTTGTTTCCCGCCATGATGATAATAGACTAAACCTATGAACTGTAAGTCAGCCACAATGAAATGTTTCCCTTTACAGGAGTTGCTGTGATCACTGCGACTCTTCACAGCAGGGCAACCCTAACTAAGACAGGAGCTCACGGGTTATGCGTTAGTGTTCACAAGACGTCTCAGGCCAACTACTTCATTTTATAAATGAGGTTCCCACGGGCCCTATACTTGAAGGTGACATATATAAGATCATTATGGGAAAACTAAGAACACACTTCATTTGTTCTCTTAAGAGCAGGAGGGAAAAGAAGATGAGAGCAAATGTTATATGCAAAGGTGTTCTCCTAGATGGAAAGGGCTGAGTTCTTTTTTGGTTGTTGGGGTTGTTAATATTAGTGTGAGAGCTGAGACACAGGCGCAGGACCACATTCATCCATCACAGCTTATATTCTCTAGCCTGCATCCCTACCCCCATCACTCTTGTCTAAAACATAGATTTTATCCCTTCACTCATCTCCTTTCCCTTAGGCCTCACCAGCTCTACTCATCCATCAGTCTGTATTTATGTGCCTCCAGGGCCTTTCACATTCTAGAATCTAGATTAGGTAGCCTCATGGTGACTCTCCAAATACCCTGCCCTTTCCTCATCACAGCCTTGCTCTCACGATATGACCCCTGCTGCTCCACTGAGGTTCAAGGAGGGCAGGACCACATCTGTCTTGAAAGACAGAAGCTGCTGGTAGCTGCAGCTAGGCCTTGCAATCATGCTGGTGCTTAGTCTCCTAGGTGCAACAGTGAGTACAAAAAAATAATGAGCCCTTGTCTTAATGGGGTCTTAGTAACACTCATTATTCATTTGGAAAAGACTAATTTCCAGAGGAGAAATTAGTAGAGTTGCCAGAGAATTTTTTTCTGGAAAGTATCCAACATATGATATACTCAAAATAATTATAGGAGAACATGAATGTGGGCTGAGGCTGGGAGTCCATCAGTAGAGGGCTTCCCTAACATGCACAGAGCTCCGGGTTCAGTCCCCAGCACCACATAAACCAGGTATGGTACTGTACTCTTGGAATTCCAATACTTGGGAAGTGGAGCAGAAGTTCAAAGGTCATCCTTAGATACATACTAACCTTGAAGCCAGCATGGATTGCCTAAGACCCTGTCTCAAAAAGAAGAACGGATTTATGTATTTGATTTCAACTTTTTTCTTGTCTTTTTAAAAAACACTCTTATTATTAGATGTACTCTTATTATTTAGATACAAATGACGGCACTCTATCAATTTTATAATCATGATTAAGCAGTTAGGTATTCTATTGTAAAGTTAGTTCTCAAAATGAAACTAGGAAAAGAAAAACTTCCATTTCTTCTCCTGGTTCATTCTGAAACAGATTTTTTTTTTTGGTGGAACATGCTTGTATTTCTCCTTTTTCTTTTTGTTTTTTTATTAGATATTTGCTTTATTTACATTTCAAATATTATCCCCTTTCCTCATTACCCCTCTGAAAACCCCCTATCCCATTCCCCCTTCCCCTCTTTACCAACCTCGCCTCCCACTTTCCTGACCTAGCATTGCTCTATACTGGGGTATCTAGCCTTCACATGACCAATGGCCTCTCCTCTCACTGATGTCGAAAAGGCCATCTTCTGCTACATATGTAGCTGGAGCGATGGGTCCCTCCATGTGTACTCTTAGGTTGGTGGTTCAGATCTTTAGATCTAAAACTGTTACAAATATTATCTGTAACTTACTACCCAAAAGATGAACTCTCCATTGATGTTTGAGCAAACTGCTGTTGATTGTTTTGGATGATGATTTCATTGATTAAAAAAACAAATAAAACCAGTTGAATTGTTGGAGTGTGCAAGCCAATTTCAGCTGTATTTGGCACATCTCGAATGGATTTTCCACTTCCTACCCAGCCAGGGGGAATGAATATATCCTTATCATTCTGTTTTCCTGGACAAGCATGTAAGTTCCCATGAAGGTGTGTATGTATGTGCAGATGCATGTTCTGGTATGACATGTGTGGACTCATGTCAAGGCTAAAAGTCAACTGCTAGAACTGTTCCTCAGTTCAGAAAACAGGTGCCTGAACTTTTCATTGAGATATGGTATCCTATTCACCTGGAGCTTGAGCATTAGCCCAGGCTAGCTAGCTAGCCATTCTCAGGGTTCCTTTCTATTGACTCTGCCTCCACCTCCACCTCCAGCTTTGAAATTGCAAGCATGAATTTTTTTTACAAGAATTTTGGGATCAAACTCAAGTCCTTGTAATCACAGGCAAGCACTTTGCTGATTGGGACATCACTTTAGCACACCCCTCCCTCCCCGAGATATTTTTCTATGGAGTTTAGTGGCAGTGGCATAAAGACACAGCTTAGAAAGTATTCCTGATACCACAATCCATATTGCTTTCTCTATGACATATTCCGCCGCGCCACTGAATGGCCAATAGGAAAGGCAGACCAGTCACCAGTCTAAGATGT
Source organism: Tokudaia tokunoshimensis (assembly GCA_036184795.1). Taxonomy (NCBI): domain Eukaryota; kingdom Metazoa; phylum Chordata; class Mammalia; order Rodentia; family Muridae; genus Tokudaia; species Tokudaia tokunoshimensis. The sequence continues at coordinate 79,954,516 of BTHU01000005.1, read as the reverse complement.
TCTTACTGTCCAAATATAGGTGGAAATGTGTCACCTCTTTGTCTATTTTGTATGTGCCTCCACAATTAGGACACACCCTAAAATCCCGAGTAGGAAAACTAATTCCTGGGTGTGGTGGTTCTTACATTCGGGAGGGTGAAGAAGGAAGATTGCCAAGAGTTTGTAGCCGGCCAGGGCTACATAGATGTCTCAAAACAAACTGTTGTAGGATATTTGGCCACACTGTGAACTCCAAGATTGTGGTTTTTTACTGAAGAAAACTGTTTCTAGTTATGGTATGGCTCAGCCTTAGCACATACCTTTAATCCCTCTGGCTAGAACACAGACATGCCCTTAGACACTTTTAATCTGAAATAATGGAGGTAAAGTTAGTTTGTAGAAGGAAGCACCCTTATTTGAAAGATGTCTAATTGAGTGGCAGACAAACTGATGAATCAGAGAAAGATCTGACAGAATAGGATCTGCCCAACTCTCATGAGAAGGGAGAGGAAAGGGAAGCTATTGGAGGGAGCAATGCGAAAAAGGGGGAGAGGTAGTTTTACAGACACTTGTACAGAGACTGGTTGAAGAGAGAGAACAAGCTAGACACAGGTGAAGACAGAAGGAGCCAGGGAATGAAAAGGAGCCAGAAGATCAGGATAGATTGCTAGAGTTAGTTTGAGGCCAAGTAGAGCAATTCAGGAGTGGCCTAGAGAGGAAAAAACCAGATTGAATCAGTCGGTTAGGAAAGGAGTTTGAATCAGAACAGCTGAACTCAACCAGCCAGCCAGAGCTCAGAAATAGCTAGAAGGGGTGATCTTATTCAGCAGCAAGTCTCAGAGGCTGCAAACATTCTTTGCCTAGATTAAATTATATGGAAGCTAAAAGCTTCAAGAACTAAGCCTAGGTTAGCAGATGGAGGCACTAAGCCTCCGAGATGACAATCACCCAGGCAAATAAAAGCTACTTTTATAACAAACAAAACACCAAAATAACCAACCAAACAACAAAAACCCACAAAATTACTACTCTCTAATGCGCTGTGATAGCAGCTGAAACTTGACTGTGAACCAGATAGTGCTGGTCTTGCTGAAGCATCTCACTCGAGTTTCAGAAGCACCTGGAAACAATCTTCATTCTCCCTGATGTGCAAATAAGGAATTCCTATGACTTCAATTGAAGAACCTGTCCCGACCAGCACACCTAGACTTAGACCACCTAGCTGTCTCTCAGTCTCACATCTCCAACTCTTCTGCTCCGGTTCCGGTTAGGGCTTGTACTTTTAAAGCCAGTGCTCAGAACTGAAGAGGGAACTGTTAACACTGAGACTGCTATACAGAGACTGCCATACAAAGGCCTATGTAGAGGTCACGAACACAATTTCTGAACTAGGGACCATGAAATCCCATTTCTACTGTTTATAAGCAGCTTATGTTGAATTAAGCTACTTTATACAAGTATTATATAAATCAGTGTGTTCCTGGAATCAAGCTTCATATATACATAGAGACAGACAGACAGGTATGTACATACATACATAATCTTAATTAAAATTTAATGTAACTAAGTAGGAATTGTTATACCAGTTTCATAGATAGGGAGAAATGAGGCCAACAGAATTTAACTAATTTGTTTCAAGCTGTACAGCTAGTGAATGATAAAGAATTCAAATCTGGAGGATATAAGTGTAAAAGTCACCCCATCTTACTGTTGCTCACCATCCAAACATGCCTTGTCTCATTTAACTGAACTTAAAATATCCTGTACCTCTGGGAGCCAGGTTGATGGTCTAGATGTCTCATTAGTGATAGCTTTTAGCTCCCAAAACTCTGTCCAATATGCTCTACATATTACCTTTCATATCTCATTAAGAGGGACCTCATTCCCAAGAGGGAATGCTGACACTTTACCCTCTAAGTGAATGGGGCAGGAATCTCAGATCATCGTCATTAGGAATGTGGAAACTCAGCAAACGACACAGACTTTACACAAATCAAACTCAAATGACATGTGAAAAATAACAGAGCTACCCATCAGCCATGATAGCTTTGGCACACCTCATATCCCTTTGTTCAACCTCGGCTCCCCCTGTGGAGAGCTGCAATCCTGGGAATGTCTGCCCCGTGCTTTTCCCACTTGCCCTGATGTCATTTAAAGGTGAACAGTATAGTTTTGCTTAAAAAAAAAACAAAACCTCCTTTGTTTGTGAGGAATTGAGATTTTATCACTTTTGACCTTAAACTGAGCTCTTTGCCTCCAAATATTTTACTTAGTGAACTTAGCAAATTCGGAGAAATGATTTCAGGTGGATATCAGAGAGGGGCTGACTCTAAACTCTCGCTACTGAGGGTACAGTCTGTGGTAGACTGGGCACTTGTCTCTGGGTCCTTTGATCCAAAACTTGAGTCTCAGGGCCTGCTCAGCAACCTTCTGAGTCAAAGTCTCTATTTAGAAAGAGCCACAGGTGACTTGTATACACTTTCAAGGATCTAAAGGGCCCTGCGAGAGTCAGTGAGATGGCTCAGCAGGTAAAGGCAGTTGATGCCAAGTTTGGCCACCTAAGTTTGATCCCTGTGCGGATCAAATGTGGAGAGAGAACACCAACTTTACAAAGTTGTCCTCTGACCTCTACCCCCATGCTGTATGGTCATAGACACACACACACACACACACACACACACACACACACACACACACACACACACCACAATCAAAACTAAAAGAAAGAAAATCCCTGCAGATTCTTAAGTCAAACTGTGCAGAGGTACTCAACTTAGCCGCATCAGCTTTATCATTTAACATAAACCCCTGAGAAGTATGGAATATGGATCCCTGCATTTACATGGTGGCTCCCAACTGTCTGTAACTCTAGTCCCAGGGAACTAGCACCATCTTCAGGCTTCTGCAGGAAGCAGGCACACATATGATACACAGTCATACATGTAGCAAAACATAGTTGCACATTAAATAAAAACTTTTAAAAGAAAAGAAAATAAACCCTTGAAAGTACTAGCAATCTTTAAATTTCATGAAGTGACAACTTTCATTGCACTCAGGCAATGAAAACTTTACAAGGATGTCTTTATTTGAGTCATCAGTCATCCCAAGAAGGTAGCTGAAGGGTGAGGGGTCAAATCACTCCTTTGAGATCAAGGCAAGGTCATCACAGTGTGATATCTGTGCCTTCCTCACAGAAGACAGCATCAAATCCATCAGATATATCCATGTCCAGGAGCCTCAGAGCACATCACTGACTAATGCTCTCTTTCTCTCTCTCTCTCTCTCTCTCTCTCTCTCTCTCTCTCTCTCTCTCTCTCTCTCACACACACACACACACACACACACACACACACACACACACACACAAACAAAGAGAAGGATGGTCCCCTTCCCAGAATGGGGGCTTACAAAGTGGGTCACAGTTTCTCCTTCTTCTCTACAACCATGCTCTTTGCCATGTGAGGTTGTAGGACCCCTCGCTTAGACTCTGAGTCCAGCTATTTGACTCTTCCAGGGCAATAAAATCAGGCATAAGCAATAGCACGCAGGTCCCAGTTTAGAGTTCAAGAAGTCCCAAGTTTGAATTGTTCTCTTCCTCCTCTTTCATCTCCATGAGAACATACCTGGGTAAGCCTTCTATAGACAATAGACATACTGAGCCAAGTCAAGTTCCTCCAGCCAAGGTCAGTCCAATAAAGCTATAGCTAATCAACACTACATAGCTTTTTAAGCTCAATTTTTAAAACTATAATTGTTGATAACTCTGTGTCTATTTATGGCTATGTTTCATAATATTTTGTTGAAATGTTTAATTAAACAAATCATTAATAATGATTAAGAATGATCATATTATATAATTGTTTTGTTTAACTATATTACATCAACTATAAATTATATAAAATAAATAGTAATAATAAATAAGTAAGTAATTGTTTAAAATAAAAGCATCATTGATATAAGAAACCAATTAAATTGGGTTATAGGCAGATACTTTCCATTTAATTTGTCTATTTTTAATTAATTTATTAATTTTAAGGAGTTTTTAGATCATCTATGTGTGTGAGTGTTTTGCCTGCATGTATGTTTGTATATCTGTTACCTGTTGCCCTCAGAAATCATAAAAGTACATTGGATGGTTGTTACCCAACATGTGTGTGGGTCTTCTGAGAGAGCAACAACTGCTCTTAACCCCTGAGCTATCTCTCCAGCTATGAGTGTGTGTGTGTGTGTGTGTGTGTGTGTGTGTGTGTGTGTGTGTACAAACTTATGCAGGTGGCCTCAAAGGCCAGAAGAGATTGTCAAGATATTCTAGTCCTGGTGTTGTAGGCACTGTGAGCCTCCTGATAAGGGTTCTGGGAACCATGCCTAGCTCTTCTACAAGAAAAGTGAGTACTCCACACTGCTCAGCCAACTTTCCCGCTTCCCTCTGGAAAAAAATTAGACCGCTTAAAAAAAAACATAAACTACCTTTAGGAACATTTATAAACAGACCAAAAAAATTAAATAAAGAAAACACATGAGCAATGTTAAAAAAGGCGATATTTTTGGCAAAGATTTTCATATTATATACATGCAGTATATACGTGCATAACATTATGAGACAATTTGAATGCACAATATATTTCATTTCATATTATGAACTAGACATGATGTATAATAAGGGTTTGAACCGACCAACTGGTCCCAGTCCAGGGAGAGGGTTAGACTGGGTTGTATCTTTAATTTCTAACATTCTGTGTAGCAGAGATAAGCAACTCTGAGGAAGATGGTGTCTTCAATTTCTACACTCAGGCAGTTTGTGCAACCTCAAAGACAACAGCTATCAAAATGTGTGTGTACCCCAGTGAATCCAAGCTGTCCAGCATTTAGAGCATGTTACCTTGTTGACACATCTTCATGGTTCGTATCCTTATAGCCTGTCCTCGAACTCGACCTTCGCAGAAATAAGCACCATTAATCATACTGGCCTTTTCTCTTTTCCAAACAACTTTTTTTGCCCATTCTCTGGTCACATCTTGAGTAACTTCTAGTGGATCTTGGTGCTGGTTCATTAAGGCTTCAAAGTCCCTTCCTATGGTGATGGGCTCGTGGGGGTGCCACCCAGAGGCAATGCAAGTGAGGGATGTTTCAGCATCAGACACAAGAGGTAGGGAATTGATCAAGATCAGGTCCATGGCTCCTTCTACTAGTCCTAAAAAGAAAGAGAGAGCATGATGCATGACAGTCATTAGCATGACCCCTCAAGTAAAGCTCCTCTTGCCTAAAGCCTCATTTAAAAATAGTCATATGATCTCTTAGGGTCTGCAAGGGATCCATACTATGGGCAAGCACCAAACCTTGACACTGTTACTGATGCTATGTTGCACTTGCAGACTGTAGCCTAGCATGGCTGTCCTCTGAGAGGCTCTACCAGCAGCTGACTGAGACAGATGCAGATACTTACAGCCAACCATTGGACTGAAGTTGGAGACCCCTATGGAAGAGTAAGGAAAGGATTGAAGGAACTGAAGGGGATGGCAACCCCATAGGAAGACCACAGTCTCAACTAACCCAGACCCCTGGGAGTTTTCAGAGAATAAGCCACCAACCAAAGAGAGTACATGGGCTGGTCCAAGACCCCCAGCACATCTAGCAGACAACTTCCTTGTCTGGCCTCAATGGGATATATCTAATCCTGTAGAGACTTGATGCCCCCCCTTTGGGAGGGGCACCTTCTCAGAGGCGAAGGGAAGGTAGATGGGGAGAAGAACTCTGCAAAGGGGGACCTGGAGGGGGCAACATTAGGGATGTAAATAAATAATTAATAAAAAATAGTTACATGAACAATCATTTGTTTTAAGATTTATTTATTTTATGTATATGAGTACACTATAGCTGTCTTCAGACACACCAGAAGAGGGCGTTGGATCCCATTACAGATGGTTTGTGAGCCACCATGTGGTTGCTGGGATTTGAACTCAGGACCTCTGGAAGAGCAGTCAGTGCTCTTAACCACTGAGCCATCTCTCCAGCCCTGAACAATCATTTTAAAATGCTCTGATCATGTGCCTGTATTCCACTGGACAAAATCAAAACTCTTTACCAAGGAATCAAGTCCTTTCATCTGCTAGACCTTATTACCTCTACTTCCCCACTGCATACCTGATCTGCAATAGACTTGAACAATATTTGTGTGTGTGTGTACAAGTATATATGTATGTATGTATATGCCCTACTATATTGATTGAGACATAGGAATTAATTAAATGCTTGCTCAATTGAGCTAAGTAATGAAGATAAAATAATATTAATAATAAATTATCATTATTAGTTTTTAAGTAGTGAATTGATTTTATCATACTGCCCACTAAGCACACTAAAGATATATATCATGTACTTGTGCTAACTTTATAGACTTTCATTTTAAAAATATTATTAAAGAAACCTCAGAAGGGGGGCACCAAAATGTGTCAGTGTCATAATAATAGTGACGAAAGAGACTTCCTCTTGGAGTAGTTTAGACCAAGAGCAAGGCCATCCCTACCTTTCTCCCTATGTTTTCAATCTGTGTGAAACTTGGTTTGTGGTCTGTCCATGTTACCTGTCTGATGTACATGTCTGATTTGTGTTTGTCCTAGCTGCCTATGTTCCCTGTTGCAACAAAGGGCTCTGCTCGGTATTTATTGAACAGCACAGAAAACATGGTAGGGAAAGGAATGCAGGATACTTTTTGACAGTGAATTTTAAGAGGTGTAGAGTTCTGAGTCAGAGTTTCCATGAGATAAAAACAGGTCATCCATTGCCTGCCAGTGCAAGGTCAGTCAGGCCGCCAGGGCAGAGAGTTGCCGGAGCAAGGGCAGGAACATACCAGTTTGTTTTTTAATATTTCCCACAACAGGTGGTCAACCAGTGTGTTGGGCAAGAATCCACTAGAAATTTAAGATTATTAACCTGAGAGTTAGAATTTTATTTTATTTCTTTTCTTTTTTTTTAAGTGTGTAGCTGGGTAGTTTGAGACAAGTCACATGGACTCAAGCACAGAAATTGAAACATAGAAAGCAGTCTCTGAGGTCCCCTGCTGTGGAAAACGAAGGCTGCTCTGAGTCAGAGAGCTGTAGAATAGAAGTTGCCTACTTCCTGGGACAGAGATGGATTGAACTGTGAATTTATAAAATTGGGATTATTTGCTTTTAGGATAGATTTATATACAGATTTTGTCTGAATCACATGGGGAATTTCGCCTGCAGTTCAGAACTCAGATAGGGAAAATTAGTCATTGACTTCAAGGAAAGAGAGCAGTAAACAGATATTAATAAAATAAATGTCTGTGACTCCAGGCAGAGAGCCAAACAGATAGATGGTATAACAAGATGGCTGCTCTAGGCAGAGACCTTAACAAGTAAAAACATGTGCTTCCTATAGGCAGCTATCAGTGAAAGTTTGAATTAATTGCTTTAAAGATGGTATAAAGATATATTCCTCTAATATGTCTTACAGGATACTCAAATTCTGTCTAACATGGGCTCCACGGAAATTCTGGGTTTAAATCCTGCTTTAACTAGCTGCCTTCTTATTAGTAGGTATTGATAGAATTGTGAATCAATTGTGTGAAGATGGTATAAATATATATTGCCTTATAGGATACTTATAGGATACTCAAATTCTGTCTAACATGGGCTCCATGGGAATCTTGAGTTATTATCCTGCTTGGTAAAAGAGAAAAGGCCTAAGAATAGGCACATACAGTATTTTAGTTTACTTCATTTGTTTTGGATTGCTTTAACTTTTAAAATGGGTGCGATTTTGAGTTTTGTGGTTATATTAATCCTCTGGGAGAGAGGTTAATATAAAGGTTTTTCTGGTTACTGGCTAAAGGATATGCTGATTTGGGAGAAAGGTTTTGTCTTTGCATTTTTAAAAAAGGTGACTAGTGTCTATACACCTTCCAGAGTAATGTGGATCCGATTTGATAGAGGGAGACTCCCCAGAGAACTAGATTCCAGAGAATCAAACAAAAAGGTTATCTTCATGATACAAAATTTTGTTTTGAGCTTTGTATATTACAGAATATGCCGCCCCGGTGAGTGTCGTCATCAGACATGCTGACCTGACCTGCTTGTAATCCTGATGTCTTGAACTTTCAGCCAGATCCAATCAGGACACAGGCATCAGAGACTAAATCAATAGTGGGTGTGGCCTTCTTAAGGCCAACCAACTCCCCTATTTTCCCTATCCTTCCACCCTGCTTCAAAAGTATCTCAACGCCCATATTCAGCTTGAAGAAGTTATGAAGAGTCATCACCCCAGTTCTCTAGGCTTTGGGGCTGGAAGGGGTTATTGTAGATTGTCTTTCTAGGGAATATAGAAACGGAACAGGGAGGAATAGCTAGAATTGATTGCATAGCCATAATCTTATTTGGCAGAAATCTTTTAATTGTTACTAAGTTGAAGTCATAGTTTCTTGTTTTGGTACAGAATTTATTTTGATGCAAAAATCAAGGTTTTCATTGGTATAAATTTCTTCTATTAATACAAAAATTTTAAAAGTACAGGTCTTAGACCCAGTCCTTCTATAACTGTTATTATAAACTGATCTGAGATGTTTAAGCCTGTGAATTAAGGGCCAAATAGCAAATTCATGGCTCTGAGTTTATTGTTGGAGTGTTTTCAGATATTTTAATTAGAAATAACTGAGAGTAGTTAATGGACAACAGTCCAGATTACTTTACATAGACAGTTGGTTTTCAGAAACGTCAGAAATCCACAGAATGTGACATTTAATGTTATGTATTCACTTGTTGTTGAGACAAGTCTGCTCCTGACAGCATTCCCTTTCTTGGATTCAAAGAAGGTTTAAATTCTTAAAGAGATTAGAGAGGTGATGACTAAGGGAATGCTTCATTTCCCTCTGGGCCTTATTTACCTCATCTTTACAATGGTGATGGTAAGTCCTATGCCTCATAAAGACTAAATACCATAAAATACTTACAGGCTATGTCTCACACACACACACACACACACACACACACACACACATACTCACACAACCCTGGCACCCAATGACCATAGTCCATTTCCCTTTTCTCTATTTCCTGAATGCCTAACACTAAACCTCACCCCCACTGCCTGACCTTTAACATTTATTCAAGAAACAAGAAAACTACATTTACACTTTAAAAACTGAAAACCTGGGCTAGGGGAATAACTCAATGGTGGAATGCTTGCCTGGCTTACCTGAGGCCCTAGGTTCAATCCCAAGCATGGGCCAGGGGTAGACAGGCAGCTAGATGGACCGACAGACTTGGAAAAAAAATAACATCTTGGTTGTTGTTGATAATGATGTTATTGCTTTGCTATCTCTGACTTTCTCTACCCATTCATATACCCCTCTACCTACCTCCTTCTCCCCCAGGCCCGCCCCTCATTCAGTTTCTCTTGCCTTTTAAGACTTAGATTACAAGGGGACAGAAACAAATGCCATCGTTTTTACAGAATATCACAGAAAGGTGGCCACGGATGGGAAGCAGACTGGAGTTTATTTACCAGATCTTGCTTGAGCACCGAGCACAGTACTCATCATACAGTTTGTTTTCCAGGTCAGTTGCCAGTGTTTGCTGCCTGCAATGCTGTTCTGCCAATGTCCTTACTAGGAGGTTCTTTATCTGATTAACTAGAAAGAAGAATTTCAAGGCCAACTCAATATAAGTAGGACTTGTAGTTGGTTACATTTCGTACATGAGGATGAGAGGGCTGAATCTTGAAGCATCCCTCTTACTTCTTACCTATAAGATCTCTGGAAAACGGGAAGTTGGGGAAAATGTTTCAGCTTCATTTTGTTGCTTTGACCAAGAACAACTTCGAAGGAAGAGTTTACACTTCCGGTTAAGGTTGATCATTGAGGGAAGTCAGGACAGAAACTTGAGCAAGGACCCTAAGTAGATCCTGTGGAGGAATGCTGCCTGTAGCTTACTCTCTGGCTCACTCACTGCTCATGCTTAGCTCGCTTTCTTATATAGCCAGGACCTTCTGCCTCAGGATTGGTGCTGTGTGGGCCGGGCCCTCTTATATCAAGTAATAAGCAAGACAACCCTCCACAAACAGAGCCATAGGTCAGGCAGATCCAGGCAATTCTTCAATCAAAACTTCTCAGATGGCTCTAGACTGCATCCAAACTGACAGGCAATGCCAACCCAGACAGATCATAAAGTTGTTGCAGATAGGATGAGCCAGAAAAATTTCAAAGTGAAATCACAGCCTCCAAAAATAGCTCCAGCTCATACCTCCTCCTCCATACACAAATGCAGCCAAGCCCGACTGAGCACCACCTCACCTCCCGCTGTCCTCATTTTAGGCATGGCCCACAGAAGATCTTCCTCAGGAAGGAAACACTCTCATTCCTCCTCTGCAGCTCCATCCAGCCCCATCTCTAGGTCCAGTCAACTGATTCGCCAAAAGCGTGAGATCTGCTCTCCTGCTGTCATTGGCACTGAGCACAGCTCATGTTACAACTTTAGGAAATGACAGACAACACAGTTGGCAAGAAAAGACCAGCTAGGTCTGAATCAGGTCTTTGCGATCTTGTCCCTCTCAGCTACTTCTCCTTACGTCCAATGCTGACAAATGAAATTGTGTACTTGGGAGTCTGAATTTGGTTCAATTTTGCCACCTTTTTCAATATATCAATTTTATCTGTACTCTTCCATCTGTGAGGTCTGTTGTCATCACTAACAGGAACCATTTATGACAGAGAGAAACCATTTATGCTGGAGCTGGGATTACATATATGGGCTCTTGGAAGCAAAGTACCTATTAGCTTCCTAGGATATATATATATATATATATATATATATATATATATATATATATATATCATCTGTTTAGTTTTCTCAAAGTAAGATCTATGTTGCATGTGCCTAAATAACTTTTAGAAGGTGATACATGAAAGTAAGCTCAGGGTTGACCTAGCAGGGGAATACTGAGTGGTCAGGAGGAAATGCTGACAGGAAATCTTTCACCATCTACTTAGAGGTGCAAAATTACCTACATGTAAAAAGTACATGTCAAAAGAGTAAATGTCATTGCACTCCCCTGAAGAAGGTCAAGGGCCACAAACAGCTCTTCTGGAGGAGGCCCTCACTACTCCTGTCACCACCATGTCTTTAGTAATCCTTGAGAAGCTGCAGCGAAGTTTTTCTGGCATTTAACATCCACACTGACAAGTGGTTTTCGCTTTCACTTCCATTACAGGGATGGAGAATGAACACATTTCTGTGAGGTGTTGAAGAAAGCGGGCACTGGTCTCACCAAGAGGACCATGAGACAGAATGTGTGAACCCTGGTGTGGCATCCACCTTGAGTACAAGAGCTCAGACAGGATGCAAAGGATAGGAAATGTAGCCATCTGCTGGCCAGTCAGGAAATGAGCTCAGTGAAGAACTGGAGTAACTGAGGAGAATGAGAGTCAACAAAGTGAGTGATACACCACGTCTGAGTCTTCACATCCAAGGCTAGCACACGAGGACCACTGGCTGAAGAAGCCATAGCATGGTGGGTCCAGGAAGAGATGAATTGGTAATACCTTTTTATTGTTAGTAGTTTATATACCAAAGTGGGAAAGGGCTGTAGAAATATGTGTCTCTTGTCATTTATCCCCATACCCACTTACTTTCTTGACTCGCATTTAAATGACACGTTTTCCTTTTCAGTTTTTGCGTTGATTACATAGAATGTGACAGCACACAGCGATGCTGGGGGTAGGGAAAGCTTACAATCTAATTTAATAAAGAGAAAGAGGATGGTAGTTAGACTTCAGAGTATAGAGCACAGGCTCCTTATATTGGGCATGACTGTAGCCTATGGCTTCTTTAAAGTTTTTTTTTTACTGTCTTTTTAGTGTGTGTGTGCGTGTGTGTGTATGTGTGTGTATGTGTGTGTGTGTGTGTGTTGACATGTGTGACATGTTGTATATGTAGAGGCCAGAAGACAACTTGTAGAAGTTGCTTCTCTTCTACCATGTGGGTCCCAGGATCAAAGTCAGGTCATCAGACTTGGCAGCAAGAGCCTTCACTCACTGATACATCTTGCAGGTCAGTCAAAGACGCCTTCTACAGATGCTATGGGAGATGTGGGAGCAACAGCTCAGCTCGTGAAACACACAGCACATGTTGGGAAGAATATTTTCCTGAGAGTAACTGCCAAAAGGCAGGTGTTTCAGGGCTGAGGAGGTGGCACAGTGGGTGCGAGCCAGCAGGAGGACCCGAGGCATTGAGCTAGAAACCCCAACACCAGGGTAAAAAGCCAGACATGACCCTGTGTGCCATAATTCCAGCAGTGGGGGTACAGATACATGTGTACAGGTGTGCATGCATGTAAATGTAAATGAGTGTCAGGAATATAGGTTAACGTCAGGCGCTGTTCCTCCAGAGCCACTCCCTTGCTGTTTGAAATGGGGTCTCTCAATGATACCTGGGTTGCTGATTAGATTCACTGTCCAAGCAAGCCCTTGGGATCTGCCTGTCTCCACCTCTCCAACTCTGGGATTACAAGAATGTAGCAGCACACCTGACTTTCACATGGGTGCTGGGAGTTGAACTCGGGTCTCCATGCTTACATAGGAAGCACTTTACCAACTGAGCTATCTCTCCAACTCCTCTTTTTGTTTTTAATCATTCTGGGACTTGAACTCAGGACCTTCTGAATGCCAGACAAGCACTCTATTGAGGTATATCCCCAGCCCTTAACATTTGTTTTCACGCTTAGATTTCCTTTCACTTGATATTGCTCTGCATATTAATTAACAAAACTATGGAAATGAAAATTTTTTTCTTTAGAAGTTGTCACAGGATGACTTTGGACCTGAATCAACACCTGTATAATCAAATTAAATTGAACTCAAACTTAGAGAAAGAATCATGATTTTAAACTTGATTTCAAGGAATCATTATTTTTTTATTTTCTTAAAAGGTGCTCTTGAAGTTTCTGAGAATAAAAAGGAGAAAAGTGACAGAATGTGTTCCAACCTGCTTCCTTCCCGCACGCATAGACACAGTCCTCCTGAGCTGCTCAAATCTTCCTGTGTTTTTACTTAGACTCTACATTTGATTTTTATTTGACAAGAATGATATTTTTTATTAAACATAGTCAAAAGTCATCAATTTTAACTCCTTTTCAAACAGATGAGTGAAAGCTTCAGTCATGAATGTCAATGAGAATTTATTCCACTGTAAAACAGCAATAGCATACTCTATAAAACATGCTCCACAGAGCACACTCCATAGAACATACTCCATACTCCACAGAACATACTCCATAGAGCATACTCAATAGAGCACACTCCATAAAACATATTCCATATAGCATACTCTATATAACATACTCTATAGGCCATACGCCATAGAACACACTATAGATCCAGAGGCACACAGCTCCAATAATCAACTTCTGATTAACTGGGTCCTCGACCTTGAAGGACTGGCAAGCTCAGCGGACGTTAAATGGTTGTCCTCTTGTAACAGAGAAAGGTATCTGAAAGTCATGTGCATTTCAAATGACTATTGGTTCTATCTTGTCCCAAAACACTTCAAAGACCAGGTGAAGGGCAATGAGCCCCAAAAGGCCTTAGCTAAAAGCAGTTTTGGAATTTAGATCTCCTGTAATGAGCCGAGGAAACAAAGATAACGCAACAGCTACATAGAACAGTTGGGCAATTGTTTGAAGAAATTTTAAGAGGAAAATTATCCATAAAAAAATGTATGTCCATTAAATAAACGCTGTTTATTTATTAAATGGGCCTTGGAGATTACAACTCTCCCATGGCTTATAAACAAAGATGAAAGATCTGTAAAATTAATCACACTGATGAATATAATATTAGTACCATGATAGGAAATTGTACACCTCTATGGGGTGGTTTAAGACCTGACTGGCATGGAAAGGGAGAGTTTGTAGATATTTAGCATAAAATAGCTATGGTCTCAGAGAGATGGCAGAAAAAGTAGTTATTGTTGCATCCTAAAACCTATGGTAAGTTATGTTTAGAATGTTTCTGCCTTCTAGGCTCCACGGAAGGAATCCGGTTTCCAACCCTGTTTTCCACAGCGCCACCCCTTTCCCTTTTGTTCTCTGTGATCCTTTTATGTATACAGCAATGGCTTCATCCTCAAAGTTTCTTCTAAGATATTAGACATCTAACAGGATGATACACCACAATGCACAAGACTGGAAATAACAAAGGAAATTACTAATGTATAACTAGGAGTTGAAAATCAGGCAAGCACACTGTGGAAGTGACTAGGCTGTGTCTCTATAACAAACTATTTTTATCTAGGAGTTGTGCCAAGCCAGTTTCTTCCAGGGGCATTCCCACTTTCCATCCCTGCTTTCTAGTCAAGTCCTTGTCTGTCTGATAGAAAGAAAGACATTTTCTCCCCATACAGAATAAATAAATAAATAAATAACTTTTCTTTAAAAAACTGGAACCTTGGAGTTATCTGATAGAAGCTGAATATTTACCAACATAAAGGAAAGCGATCTGTAGTAGCACAAAGTAATGCTAAAGCCAATCCTCAAGTTCTCACTTTTTTCTGGCACTCTTTCTCTTGCTCCAGGGCAATAAAATAAGTGACCAAATATATACTGAGGGTTGAGGAATTTAGAGCAGTTACAAATCTGTCAGCATAGCACCAAGAGAAACTAGGACAATGGAGAAAAGACACTGAAAAGAGGCAATCAAAAAGTAGGAAAAGATATATATATGGCAAAGAGAATAGGGATACCCAGGAATTAGATATCCAAGCCTGACAATGATGACTTTCCTGATCCAACTCTACTCAAAGAGTCTTTTATGGTTTGAGGATGAGCTGCCTTCTCCATAGCCTCCTAGATTGAATGTTTAGACCTCCATTCACCATGCTGTTTTGGAGAGGTGTTGGAGGAAGTAGAAACTGACTGGAGGAAGTTGGTCACTGGGAGCATGCCTCTGAAGGTTGTACCTCGTCTCCAGCTCCTTCCTCTCTCCGCTTCCTGTGCTTAGGGTGTGAGTAACCTCAACCACTGGCTCCCACCATATCAGGTACCACTTTACCACTGTCACTGAATAAACAAAGACATGGACCACAGACTAAGACCTCTAAAGTTATGAGTCAATTGAAACCATTGCTCTTCTAAGTAGTCTTCTCGTTGATTTGGTCACAGTAAGACTAACATTGAGGCAAATTCCCTCACTGAAACTTGTGTATTCATTACCACAAAATGTGTGGTGTGGCATGACTCTGTTTGGACTCATCCACTTTACTTTCTGGCCTCTTCTGCTACCTAAGTAGTCTTCCAAAATCTCTACTCTTCTATGCTGCAAAGGTGTATGTTATCACCAGAAAAAGAAACCTCTGTTCCTCATGACAGCACCCTTAGCTCTCCATCATCTTGTTCTTTAGCTCCTAATAAAGACAACAATTTGGTGTCTTGGCTTGCACACACACACACACACACACACACACACACACACACAGAGTGGCTAAGAATCTTCCACTGAAAACTTATTACAGGAACAAACCAAGGAAATGATTTTACCATGAAAGCAATTCAGAATTGGTTGCTAAGATTGGCAAAAGGAAATCTAGGCCATCTGGCGGCTTACTATTATGCTGTTCAGGAAAGGAAGCTAACCTTTGTATTATATACTGAACAAAAAACACTGTGCTATAGCCTTTATAAACACGATCAATATGAAGTGTCACGATGTTGAAGAAAAGGCATCTATAGTCAATTTTGTAGGTTAAACATTTAAAAATCTCAAGCCACACACGGTAATGTACAGCCTATAATCTTAGCACTAAAGAAGACAGAGGTGAAGGATCATGAGTTTGAAGCCAACCTAGGCTACATAGAAAGGGTTTTGTCTCAAAAAAGAAAGAAAGAAAGAAAGAAAGAAAGAAAGAAAGAAAGAAAGAAAGAAAGAAGGAAGGAAGGAAGGAAGGAAGGAAGGAAGGAAGGAAGGAAGGAAGAAAGAAAGAAAGAAAGAAAGAAAGAAAGAAAGAAAGAAAGAAAGAAAGAAAGAAAGAAAGGAGGAAAGAGAGAGA
This sequence comes from Tokudaia tokunoshimensis, assembly GCA_036184795.1. Classification (NCBI taxonomy): domain Eukaryota; kingdom Metazoa; phylum Chordata; class Mammalia; order Rodentia; family Muridae; genus Tokudaia; species Tokudaia tokunoshimensis. Next base: position 79,938,482 of record BTHU01000005.1, on the reverse strand, counting down.
GGGGAGGGAGGAAGGAAAGAAGGAAGGAAGGAAGGAAGGAAGAGAGAAAGACTCACAGATGCTCAGTAAACCCAAGATCACATCACAGAAATATGAAATTTGAACTCATATCTCATTGGTATTAAGTCTATTATAATTCACCACGCTCCATTGCAAATACCACGAAGAAATTCTTCTTTCCACATCATTCTACTTCTAACAATTAATACAATGCTTGGGACATAATTGATATAGGCCACACATTAATGGGGGAACAAGTTAACAATGATTGAGACTAGATGCTAAAGAATAGCTCATTCAGTAAAATGCTTGATAACCCAGCCTGACACCTTGATATCCACTTGTAACACCAGAGCGAGAGAGGTGGCTCCTTGGGTCTCAATAGTCAGCCAGCCAAGTCTAGTTGGTGAGCCCAGAGGAACAAGAGACACTGTTTCCAAAAAGAAAAAGGTACATAGTGTCTGTGAAATGGCACTCAAGGTTGTCTTCGACCTCCACATGCACACCCACACCCACAAATACGCATGTGCACCTACTCACGCAACCACACAGATACATAATCAAAAAATGAGACTATCATAAATATACTCAATAAATACTCCAGCACATAGGTTGTGTGCTACATTTTGTGGGTGAAGAGAAGAATAAAATATAGTCTCTGTCTTAAACAGACTTATAGTCTGTTCGCTCAACGGCATGAAAATAATTAAAACCATGAAGGAAAATGCTGGCAGATTTGACCATGGAAAAAGTCAAAACCACTCTGCAACTAGAGTATTATGTAATGAAGTTTTTCACTTGGTGGCAAACATTATTACACATAACACTTGACTATAATGTCTTTAAAATTTCTGTGAATAAACAAGGCAGTGGCTACCTCTAGTTAATCAAACTGTCAGGCACAGGGATCATAAGTGCAGCAGAAGCATGTGAGCACTCGCTGCTTGCAAACTTAACACTCTACTCCCTTTATCATTTTAAAGTAGAAATTAAATAGAAAAGAACACACAACTAACCGAATTAATGAAGGGTTCTAGCTTACCACTGACTTGTCTGTCCCCTTCCTTAGAGAGTGAAGTGGTGGAGAAAAAACCCTGTACTTTGTTCAGCTGTACCTCTGCAGTGCCCAAGCACTGTGTCTACAGCTTATAGATGTGTTTAATATGATTGGGTGGTATAGCATGTAATTTTATAAATCCACACTATGTCCAGCTAGGATCCGGGACCAGCAGTTGCCCTGGTCTCATTCGGCTCTCATGCTAGCTCTCCCAGTCTTCCCTTGCTGCTGGCCCTGGTTGCTGAGGTTAGCTTGCTCAGCTGACCAAACCCACTTTTCCTGAAAACACCTGGACCCTGGATCTACAGCTCTTCCCCACATTCCACAGGCCATCCATCCCCATAGCTGATCTGTGGAAGCCAAGGACCATTCTGGTCTTACTCAGTTTCCTTTATCCCCATGAAAGGAAAACACTAGAGACTTTTATATTTATACCAGCCAGATTTGTATTGGTAAATCTCCGAACCCAATATGACCATGCAAAGAACACACAACTCAGTTATAATATTTATAAGCTACATGCCTAGATTGGGCAGATAAACCGCTACACTACTTTATTGCCCAACTGTAGTTCGCTAGCTACTTGCAGCCCCTCCAGGCCATGTGGGTCTGCTCCGTCTTCTACCTCATTTTTCTCTATTTTCTTATTTTTTTTTAATTTTCTATACTTTTTATTTACATTCCCAATGATTTCCCCTTTCCTGGCTCCCCCCTCCCTGAAAGTCCCATTTCTCCATCTTCTCTCTTCGTCCCCGCCCCCTTGTCTCTGTCTTTCCCTTTCTCTCTTTGTCTCTAAAACGTCCAGCCCTGACTTTCCTTTCAACTGCAGAATCACAGGCTCTAGCCTTTATTTTGTTTTATTATTAGTTAACTTTATTAGTTAAATTGGGGAGCAGTTTCACATGGAATTACCTGAGTACATGATCCGCTCCTTGGGGTTGGGGGGAGGGTGCGATTAGCATCAAAATACAAACAGCACCAAGGCAATCCACAACAGGGCTGAATTGGAAGAACTTCAGTAGCCCCCAAAGTAATTGACTTTAAACCCAGTGAATTTTTTTTCTTTAACTTATTTATTTATTCACTTTGCATCCCAATATTAGGCCCTCCCTTCTCCTCCAAGTCCTCTCTGCACATAGCTCTTCCCCTGACACCCATCCCCTTCTCCTCTGAGAAGTGGAGCCCTCCCCACTAAGGGAACTGTTTTGTGAGTTGCTATTTGCCTCACACAAACAATAAGACAGTGAAGTGCTCAATCTCAGAGTTTTGTCACATCATCCTCATTTGTAAAATGGGAAATAGCTTTTAAATCACCAAATTTTGTATTAAGGGACATTTTTATTAGCATGGCGATTATATATATCTGCATGAGACCACAGTCTCTGTTGCCCCCTACCCCAAGATAAAAATAATTGTTTTCCTCAGAGGTCTTGAAGCTAAGGTATCTCAGAAAAGAGAACTAATAATGCTTTGTGTCCTGCTGTGTGCCTGTGCTCCCATATACTTCAAACACTCATGGACAGGAAGCAGGCCAGGCTGATGGAGCACTAAGGAGGATCGTGTTTCTTTCTGAAGCCCTTTGATGCTTGCCCTCTTCTTGTAGGGTTGACCTTAATAGGAAACTGGTTCTCTGCACACCAAAACACAGACTGACACACACCTTGGCATGAGGACACAGGACAGGATGAAAGGTTACTGAGGGATGCACCTGAGTAATTGCCATAGATATCTGTGATATATATATATATGTATGTATGTGTGTGTGTAAACATATATATGTGTGTATGCATATAGATAGATAGATAGATAGATGATAGATAGATAGATAGATAGATAGATAGATAGATAGATAGATAGATAGATAGATAGATAGATATTCTAGTGATCAAACTCAGGTGGTCAGACTTTATGGCAAATTCCTTTTTATCTACTGAGTCACTGTGGCAAGAACTATAGATTGTAGTGTTTCCAAAGTTCAGGAACTAAAGTATATTGCAGTTCCATAAGAAAAAGTTATATGCTACCAGGCACTGGCTCCTCACAATGTTCTTATTACAAAGACATGCTTGACTAGCATTTTAACACTAAGACAAGGGAGTAGATGAATAATGTCAGCTTGATTTTACAGTCAGAGAATATTCCACAAAACTGCTGGCAAGCATCTCTTATTAACTATTCATAGGATTTTAAACACAGAGAGAAAAATGGACTTGCAAGTCTCTTGAGGGAGCTGATTTCATTATGTGTTCCAACCAGATACTCTAGCATGTATCCACTATTTCTACTTTTAAGTCAAATTATAGTATACCAGTTTATTCGCTACTTCTGTGTGAGATGGGTTGTCACCATACTGCCTGGACTGGTCCTGAACTCCTGTGCCTAAGCATTCCTCCCATCTCAGCATCCCAGGTGGCCGGGACTACAGGCATGTACAGTGATACCCAGCCACTATCCTCCATGTGCTTGCTCTTCTTCAGCTGCTTCCCACTCTTCTCTACTCAGCTCTATGTGTCCAGCATGGCCATGTAAGGGGCAGTATTAAATGGTTTCCTGCCCCTGAAACAGAGCCAGCTGGTTGTGGGTCTCCACAAATGTTGATGGTTGCTATGAGTGTATGGATTGTTTATATAATAATGTACGTATTTTTATGTTCCTCCTTCAAGGAACTTCAAGGAATTTCTGCCAAGATTAATAACTCCATGTTAATCAGAGACAGCATGAGTTCAGGAGACAAGGGTGTGTCTATGTCTCAGCAAAATGGTAGAATACTTTGACCTTCAAGACGAGAAGAATGGGAAAGAACATTGAAACATGAGTTTGAAAATATATAATTTCTCAACTATGTAAAATATAAAGATGCAATATGAATTATATAAGAAGCTTCACAAGCCAGCTTGTCAGAAAGATACAAAGAAAAAGCAGATACAAAGGTAGGCAGATTCCTGAGTTCAAGGTCAACCTGGGACAAAGAGAGTTTAGGTACAGGCCCAGGGCATGGTAAGAATGGTAATTTCAGGGTGAGGTCCTACCCAGGTATATTATTGTTTGTGCTGTGCTTGCTGCCTCTAAAAATCAAGGGGGTGGGGTCATAGGATGCTGATTCACAAGGATAATCAAAAAAGAACCTGGGGTAAAAATATGTAAAATATAAGACTGGGCTTTTGGTTTTCCAAGAGCTGAGCTATCCAGAGAATTTTTTAGTATTGCAAAAAAGATGTCTAGAGCAGAGAGCTGTCTGGAGATCTCCAGAGAAAGCAGGACAGAGAGAGAGAGAGAGAGAGAGAGAGAGAGAGAGAGAGAGAGAGAGAGAGAGAGAGAGAGAGAGAGAGAGAGAGAGAGAGAGAGAGAGAGAGATCTGGAAAGCTGTCTCAAGCAGAACATAGGCCATCAACTTGTGAGCCATGATTTGACTTCAAGCCATTTGTTTTGCCTCTCTCAAACCACCCTTCTCTCAGAAACCCTCTCCAAACTGAGGCTGGTTCATGGCAGCTCTAAATCCATCTGTGTCTTTCCAGTCTTTGCTACTGGACAGCACCAGCGAGAGAGGAGGATGGAAGAGAGATTCTGCCAGGGCATTTGTTCTCTCAACCCCATTCTCTCTGAGCCATCTACAGGGCCCAAGCTTCTCTTGTCACTGCTCTCTCCAGGTTCTATAATTTCTCCCTTGTCCCTATCCCTTGGGTCTATCCTGATCATAAACAATACCTATGTACAAATAAAGTCATACTTTCAGTGGATTGTCATGTATGCAGGCTTTGCATCTATTCTCCCAGGCCTGGGCAACTCCATAGAGCTTCTATTTCTTTAAGAAAACCAGTTTGAAAATCACTACTATTAAGTATTTGCTAGTTCTATTTTTTAATTATATATGATTATTAAAATTATTTTAATAACACAATAGCTATAAATGAAGTACCTATCTTAGTCCAGATGAATTAAATGTATTGTTAATTCTTGCTACCACATTATGAGTATCTCCATACCACAGACAAGGAAACGAGACAAAGGAAGGAATGCTGATAGCTACATGCGACCTCAAATGTAAAGCATCCTACAATTCACAGTCCTTCCTCTTCTGACAGTTTCCCTCATACATATTGTCTGATGGCGTTCATTTGCCTGAGTTCTTTACTCATTCCACTAGAAACAGAAGTGTGCTCCATGCATAAGACTGTGGACCTTAAATAGCAGGTTTCTCTTGGACCTCACTTGTAGTTCATCTTCCAAAACTCAGCAAGGAACATTGCCCTCACCTTAGAGAAAAGTGCCTTCTGGATACCTTTGTGTCAGGAATGTAGAATGTCTAAGTTGAACTCAGCCTGTTTTCTCCACTTAACCTTCCCTCTCTTCCTTATTTATTCATTTAGTTATGTGTATGTATATGTGCCAGGGTATATATATATATGTGCACCAGATGCATGCATATGCCTACAGAGGCCACAAGAGTACATAATATCCCCTGGAACTGGATTTATCGACAGTTGTAAGCTACCACATAGATGTTGGGATCCTAAGTAGGGTTCTCTGCAAGAGGGGCAAGTGCTCTTAATTTCTGAACTATCTGTCTTTTCAATCTTTCATCTTCGTTTCTTAATTTTTCTAATTTTGGGTTTCTCTTAATTAGGGTTTTACTGCTGTTGACAGAATACCATGGCCAAGGCAACTTCTACAAAGGACAGACTTTCATTGGGACTGGCTTACAGGTTCAGTGGTTCAGTCCACTATCATCAAATTGGGAGCATGGCAGCATTCAGGCAGGTGTGGGGCTGGAGAAGCTGAGAGTTCCACTTCTTGTTTGGAAGGCAGCTAGGAAAACATTGACTTCCAGGCAGCTAGGATGAAGGTCTTAAAGCCTACACCCATAGTTCTACACCTACTCCAACAAGGCCACACCTCCTAATAGTGCCACTCCCTGGGCCAAGCATATACAAACTATCACAGGGTTATTGAAAATGATGTGCCATTGTCGATAATGTTCTCCTTTATCCCAGAGCCCATACCCTACAGCTTATTGCCATAGATGACTTCATCTCATACTTCATTCTCATTCACTAGAACTGAGGTACAAAGGCTAAATAAGTTGTTTATGATTCAGAATTGCTTAAGTGATATGGGGCAGTCAGAACAGAAATTGCTTTTCAGATTTTATGAGTTTTGTGGGTCTCATTAGCACTGTCTTGAAAAATTTAAGCTTTTCTACAGTTTTGAATATTTGTTTTCTTGTATGTTTTTTTAAGATAACTTGTTTTCTTGTATGTCTGCTAAATCATAACTAATCCTCAAACTTATTTTCCAATATTCTAATCAAAACAGTGATTAGATTATTTTTACATTTCCCCAATGCTTTTACATTTCTTTTATTCCCTCCTTTCTCCTCTGCCTGTTTGACTAGAACAGTGATGTTATGTTCCCTAGTTGTCTTAGGGTTTTATTGTTGTGAAGAGACACCATGACCAAGGCAACTGTTATAAAGGAAAACATTTAACTGGGGCTGGCTTACACTCTCAGAGGTTTAGTTCATTATCATCATGATGGGAAACATGGCAGACATGGTGCTGGAGAAGACTTGATCCTCAGGCAGGACACACTGTGTAGGATCCACCTACACAGTGACACACTTCCTTCAACAAAGACACACCTACTCCAACAAGGTCACACCTCCTAATAGTGACACTCCCTATGGGCCAAGCATTCAAACACATGACTCTCTGGAGGCCATACCTATTCAAACCACCACACTAGTAATTTGTAGTACATACATACTGATTTAAAATTTTAGTATTGTCTACAATACATTTTTTTTCAGAAGTACACCTTACCAAATGGGTATTGATTTCTAATAATAGTAGAGCCAATTTTTGAGTCCCTGTGTAAATACAGTCCTTGCATACCAACTTTCATCTTCCCTTCCTTTACAAGCTGTTGCTAAGTTACTTTGGAGTTTGAGATTGAATTTACTTTTCTACAGTAAAGATAGCTGATTTAAGGGAATTTTTTGATATTAGAAATAGTTTAATGAATGAAGTAGACTTGTTAATTAAACACACACACACACACACACACACATTTAATCCCAAGACTCAGGAGGCAGAGGCATGTGGATATCTGTAAATTCAAGGCTAGCCTGCTCTATCTGGAAAGTTACAGTCTAGCTAAGGCTGCATAGTGAAACTCTGTTGAAAAAAAAAAAGGTGATGAAAACACATTTTAACAATGACTTGGTTGGTTTTGTGGCGGTAGATGTAGTAACTGGTAGATTTAATCTTTCAGTTAGCTCCATAAGTGAACACATAAGTATGAAAAACATCTTTTGTAGATTTTATAGATGGGATGTTAAGTGTGTATGAGTCTGGGTTCAGATAGCAGGGGCCTGAAGGGATGATGTTGGTAAACAAGCATGGAGTTAGGAGACAGACATTTCATATTCTACTGTACAGTTGGGTGATTGAGGGAGGTGATAATGCTTTGTATGTTTTGAAAAGCCAGGAAAAGGGACTTTGAACTTTTAACACAGCCAGCCAGCCATGCTAGTGCTGAAACCACAGCACTTGAGAAATGGAATCAGGGGGAGCTGTAATTTAAGGTTATCCTCTGTTACATAGGGAGTTGGATGCCAGCCTGGGCTTCATGAGATCTTGTCAAGAAAGAAAGGATGAAGGGAAGGAAAGGTGGGAAGGAGGTCAAGGAAAGGAAGCCAGTGAGAAATTCCTCATCACAAAGATGACAAATGTTTAAGAGATACGTTTACCCTGAATTGAATAATATACAATGCATTCTTGAGTTAAAATAACCCATTATACCCCATAAATGGGTACAATAGGTATGTGTCCATTTAAAAATGATATATGTCAGACACAGTAACATACACCTGTAATTCCAGCACCCAAGAGGCTCAGGAAAGTATAAAGCTAGCCTGTGCTAATAGAAAAATATTGCCCCCTTCTCTCAATAACAGAAGGAATATGTGATACATAGTAGATGACGTAGTGATTATTATGATAAAGGTGATGATGATTTATGATCCCGGTATATTGAGTTATGAATCCCTAAAGTTGTGAAGTCAAAGAAAACAGGTTTTGTTTTCCTCCAAAAGTGTCACAACCACATTCTCCTGACAACTTGCCTGCAGAGCCATCACAAGGAAAAGCAAATGTTTGTAGACAGGATTTTTAAATCTTACCTCCAGGGAAAGGAGCTCCTGAAAATGAGCTAAGAAACACCTCCCAAGCCTATAACTAAAACAAACAAAAAAAAAGGTCTTTGCTTTGTTCCATACCCATTTCTTTTCTTTCTTTCTTACTTGCCTTGAACACACCCCGTATCTATCATACTGATAAACTGAAAAATATTACAACAGACATCAGCATTTTACGTATTCAAAATAGACAGCAATCATAAGAAACATGGGGACTTTGGTCAGTGTTTCTTAGCTTAATTAAGTAACACTAATTTTAAGATTAAAAACAAGCACAGTATTTCTAAAGATTATAAAAATAACAAATCTCACAGCATTCTGACAGTTAAATAAAAATGCTAATTTAAACATTAGATCAGGCTTACCTAAGTACAGTGAGAGGAAACGGTTAGAGAAGAATATTTTGTGCTTGCTAATATGTTAATATATAACCTTCATTTATAGAAACAAACCACAGAAATCACAGGGGCCACCACCTCAGCTGAAACTGAATACAATTTCATCTCCTGAATGTTTGCTTTGCCTTATCATAACACTTAAAAGATTCCTGCTCTTCAGTGCCACATTGCTTTCTAAAGGTCTGTGGTCCATGAGAGGGCACCTGTCACCAGCCTGGTGTGCATTACTGAACACTCTCACTGGTTTCTCATCTCTTCCACTATGACATAGGAAATGATTTCTTGTTTTGAATCAGCTTTAGAGCAAACTTCTTCACATCCTTTTTTGCCAGCTATACTTCCATTTTGGGGCATTTTGTTGTTGTTGTTCCTTTTCCCTATTTTTATTTTATTCTATTGATTTCAATCACTTTTAAACAAAATGTCAATCTAGTCTTTGTCGTCTGCCATATTTGTTGCAAGCATTTTTCTCATTTTGCTGTTTATTCTAAACGTCACATATATATATATATATATTTCAGGTAAGACTTTTATTTTTATGATTTCCTCCATTTCTTTAAGCTTAAAAGATCCATCTTTGTGTGATGGCTTGATTTATTGCTGTTGTTTTGTGGGGTGTTTTGCTTGGTTTTTTTGTTTTGTTTTGTTTTGTTTTTTGTTTTTGAGATAGGATTTTATTCTGCAGCCTGGGCTGTCCTGTCACTATGGAACTAAGCCTGGTCTTAAACTTGTGGCAATCCCCCTGCCTCAGCCTCTAGAAATGTGAGTATAGGTATGCATCGCTGTGTTTTGCTTGGGAAGAGATGTGTTTATTAAATAAATCTTTTCCCAAACAAAGTATCAGTTTCCTGTAACTACCATTCCCTTTCTTCATGATTTTATATTCTTTACACTACATTAAAATTTTGTAGAAATCCAGATCTAGTTTGCCCTTTCTGATGATCTGTGTATCCAAACTCTTGACACTGCCCTCCATGGTTTTAAGACTGCCTCAGAGGCTTGGGAGAGAGCTCAGATGAAAAGCATTAGCTGCTTTTTTCCCAGAGGACTGAGATTCAATTCCCAGCACCCACATGTCAGCTCACAACCATCTGTTGTTATTCCAATTCCAGGGAATCTGAAGTCTCCTAGCCTACATGAGCAGATGGTACACAACACACGTGCAAGCAAAACATCCATGCACATAAAAACAATAATCATTTTAAAATATAAAAGGGTATTGTAGCCCACATTAAGAATTAGTGCGCTATTTCCAAAACACTATTCTTTTTCAGAATTCCCTCAACTATTCATCCTGCTGTAGACCATGGCTTTATTCTTAAATAAGTTTCAAAACTAGTATCTTTAGGGGTTTGACTAGTATTATTAGGAAGCAATTTTCACATCAATTGGAACAAAATTATAAAACATTGTATAAAGGAAAAACAGTGATTAAAAGTTTTTGCAAAAGGAAACATTTCAAAGACACCTCCTTCCTTGAGGTCATCGGCTTAGTGGAAATCTAATCACTTTTGCATATCTCATGTGGCTCGGAACTGGACAGATTGCTTAGAAGCGGCAGAAATTGGGATGAGAGAACCTGCTGTGAACAGCAGCGGGCTGGGGCAGTACTAGGGAGTGAAAGCTCACCTGGGGCCTCACACTTCTTTAGCACTGATGCCAAAATACTGAGGGAAAGTACTTCACTGGATGGATCTGTGGAAAAGCCACTCAGAGTAGAGAATGAAGGACAGAGTGACAACAGAAAGCCATGCTTCTGTAGAAATACAGGATCCTGGACTTCCAGAAGAAGCTGGGTGATGTTGGGTTTACTTTGCTTATGTTTTGTAGTAGTATGTGCAAGAGGAGCCCTGATTATTTACAGATACTATCTCTATGAATTAACACACTGGCTAAGGTTTACCTGTATCCTCAAAACCCATGCTGCAGTATTTCCCAGATATTTGAATGCACGAAGAAACCACAGATATGTAAGTTCCCGGCTTGGGTGGAGAGGCATCCTTCTGTTCAGTTCTCATACTATAAACCATCTCTTTTTAATTTATTCGAGGACACTTGTTTTGTTGCTTTTTTGTGCTGGTTTTGTTTGTGACTTCGCCTTTGAAAGAGTCTCCAAGCACAGTATCTAGCACTGCCTAGCTTCCTAAGCACAAGAGGCTATGATGTTAGATGAGGTTTCCTCTGCTTTAAAAATAATGACTTGCTGTAAACAGGTAGTGTTATGTATTGATCTACTAATAAAAGTGTTGTGATCGGAGGTTTGCAGAATGCTAGTCCTGTGTCCAGGGTTTATAGTACATAGCTCTCATGATATCTAGCCTCAACTCACACTGTAATAGCAGCCTTCTCTGCAGCAAACTATATGTTTTGTTCATGATTATATCTACAAAGACTCTGACTACATTGTGGAAGGAAGAGAATATAAAATGTCCTCTAACCTACACACATGTACACACTAAGTAAATAAACAAACAAACAGCACTCTTTGGGAAAAATAGAACTAGAATAAAAAGAGTTGGTTGGTGAAATGTGCTGAGAGGGAGTGGTATGGAACAGAATAATATATACAGCAATCGCCTTTATCTATGACAGAGCAGTCTATGTTACTCAGTGAAGGTCTGCTATCACAGAATGTACCAAACTCCATGCATGCTTTTTTTTTCTATAAATGCACACACCCATTTAGTGCCTTTATGAACTAAGCGCTTGTCACATAACATTTGCTATGTGATATACAACAGTAAATTTAGTATGACTTCTTGGGTTTTTTTTTCATAATTCCATAGATTCTCACTATAAACCTTGGCAGCCTCAGAGTTATACATTTTTGCCAGTGCTTTCTCTTTAGGGCATCCACCTTGCCACCATTACTATTTTGGTACTTCTCAATCATTATTTTAAAGTACTGGTTATTTGAATACAAGTGTTGTGATACCACAATGATTAACCTAGCATCCAAGACAGAGACTCAAGTGACTAAGGGGCAGATAGTGCATACAGCATGGCCACACTGGACAAAGGTCTGTGTGATGTAGAGCAGCTGAACAGGAAGAGATTTTGAGTCACAATGCTGAGCAATTGAAACCTTGCAATTATCTCTGGAGCCTCCTGGGCAATTTTTGGCCTGAGGGTAACAGATAACAAAAAATGGTGGGAAACAAAACCACAGATAAAGGGAGAGTGCTGGATACAGATTCTCAAAGGCAGGAGCTCCGAGGAAAATTTAGCCTCATTGTACAGAGAGACAGGAAATAAGGACAGCTAATAGTTTTGAATGTTTGTCATTAATCTGTATTTTGCTAGGCATTGGTCATGCTTCATTCCACACCTTGTTAGAGTGGGTAACGACATTATCCTTCTTCCACACAATGGGATCTGACTTGTCCAGGGACACAAGCAGATGAATGGGGCTCTGGCCCAGATTCATTTGCCCACAGTCATCTATGTTCTTAATCACTTTCCATAAGGTGGAAAAGTGGGCCCAGTGAGCGTTATAAGCTTTTGAGTTCTGTCAAAACTTAATCTGTCGGAGATTTGGTAGATGCCTAATAGAAGCTACCCGGAGTCACTGGCTCTCCCCAGAGAAAACCATCCCTGGGAAAACAGAGATACAGTCAGAGGGGATCCTTTCCTGACTGGCCACAGTGCTGCCCTTTGTTTGCTCCCAGAAGCAGCTGGAGGGACTCACACATTACTCACGCTGGAATTAGTCTAGAGTCAGCCCGTGGTCAGGCCCGTTAGACGTGGCAGAGCTTCTACAGCTGGCGCCTGTTACTGGCTCCGGTTCCACACCTCCTGGCAGGTGTTTGTGTTCATTATAGTGCTGACGTGGGGCATGAGATGCACAGAATGGAGGGGCGGAGACCCCAGGCAGAACACAGCAAGCACAGGCTGGGGGTAGGGATTTGAGTCTGCGGCTCTGAGGTACTTCTAAGACAGAGAAAGTGAAATTATAAATGAATTGTTTGAGGGCTCTTTAGAAGACTTCCCCTAGGAGTCCTTCTGCTGCTGGTAGAATAGCTGAAACTCTGCCAATCCGCTGAGTCAAATCCTTCTATGCAACTCTATGTATGCATAGTCATGTTAGGAGGATAAAATTAGTGACCATGTTAACATCTACTTAATGTCTTCTAAATTCAAGCACTGCTCTATACGACGTCTGTTAGAACTCACTCTCACATTCTTTCCCACAGAGTCCCAGAACGTAGGCACTAATATGATAAAAGCGTTACAGATGAAGTTTCTCGTACTCAAGGTTAACAGCAGGTGCAACTCTTGGTCCCAACCCTTCAACCACCATTACATCCCTGTATTTGTTTTAGCCTCTTCGGGGTCTACCATGAGGAACTAAGGACAGTTCGTGGTTGCTGGGGGAAGGGAGAGAGCTCTTCTCTAATTACATAGCTACTACTCAATTGCCTGTGCTCCTATAAATAGATGCTCACCCAGGATCCTGTAAGTGACCTAATTAAAGTCATAGGGTCACAACACCAAAGTATATGGAAGCAGAAGCAGGTCGAATTGCAAAAGAGATCACTGGGGGTGGGGTGCGGGGACAAGAGGGTAATGAGAGTAAACATGAGCTATATACACATGAAACATACCAATCCGATTGTTGTGCTAAATAATAGAGTGTCACACAGACCCCCAAGTACACCCATTCCTGTTATGATGCATTCAGAGATCTACAATAATTCCTTGCTTCAGAGGATGTGGACAGTATCTGTTTTATAGCAGCCCCTCCCCACCTCCTTCAGACTTCTGCACAGCCTCCCATCATCCTTAGTCAACGATGGTAGAGAGAAGGACCTGCATCCTTCTCCCTTACAGCTCACCCTCTAAGCAAACTCACAGAAAAGCACATGGAGTTGGAATGCTGTCAGACAGGAGATATCTCTCAGAGAGCAAACTACACTTACCTGGTCTACTTCCTTAGTTCTCAACCCAAGCCCTGCCCAGTCACTATAAACATTTCACAACAGCACCTCATAGTCCCACTGTGGAGGCCCTCTCTCTCTTGTGCTAATACCTCCACCATTTCTCATAGAATCACCCCTCTCCTGGGCTCATCCTCTCGTGGCGGACCCTGTGTGCCCTCTTCTACCCACATCACCCCTTGATGTCCTTTTACAGTTTCATGGACTTCAGCAGAAGGTTGTGACCCTACGACTTTAAGTAGGTGGCTTACAGGATCCTGGGTGAGCATCTATTTATAGGAGCACCTGCAACTTACCAGTAGCTACATGATTAGAGAAGAGTTTCCCCCTCCCAAGGTATTCCTGGACCTACACTGATTTTCTTTTTCTTGCTTTCTAGACAGGCCTGTAACACCTCCATTCCTCTCATGGTCTCAAATTACATCCTAAAGGGCCCCATATAAGTGTTTCCTTCCCATCTAATCTCAAGACAAATTACCTTCTTCTTAGTCTATTTTCCCTAAGAAAATGTTTACTCTAACACTTTCTTCATTGTAGTGACAGTAATATCACACTGAGGAACTGAAGAAATATTTCTTAAATGTTTTATTCTCCATTTTAATGCTTTTCTCTCCATTTATAATATCTTCCTCTACTCTTTACATCTACTGATTTTTTCCATATTTGCCCTTCTCAAATGCCATCCTCTTGGTGAAACCCTGTCATCGCCCAGAATTCTTCATGGCAGTGAACATGCATCTATGTACTCTTATTAGATAGAGTAGGGATTCTCTTCCAATGTCCTACAGGTGAGGAGGTTATTCCAAGCAGAGGAAGATCATATTTTATATATATGGTTGGTTGTATTTGAACCTTTTCCAATGCCAGTCTTTACCCAAGTAAATAAGTCATTTGTGTGTGTGTGTGTGTGTGTGTGTGTGTGTGTGTGAGAAAGAGAGAGAGAGAGAGAGAGACAGAGACAGAGACAGAGACAGAGAGAGACCGAGAGACAGAGTGAGACAGAGTCAGGTTTCTGGGTTTCTATTGCTATGATAAACACCATGACCAAACAACTTGGAGAGGAAAGGGTTTATTTCATCTCATACTTACAGTCCATTGCTGAGGGAAATCACGGCAGGAACTCAAGAGACCATGGAGAAACTGTTTGGTTGCTTTCTCAGCCTATTTTCTTATAGCATCCTGGACCACCTCCCCAGGCATAGGACCACCCACAGTGGACTGACCCCCTCCCACATCAAACATTAAATCAAGAAAATGTCTCTCGACGGAGACTGCCCTCCGCCATCTTTGCTCCAGTGACCAGGTAGTTGGGACCGCCAGGCTCAGAGACAGACAGGCATAATATCGCTTCGCTTCGGTTTCAGGCAGCTTGTGTGTAACCTGCTCCCAGGTGCTGGGCTGATCTGCAGTAACCAGCGCGCCAGTTCCGCGGTGGGACCTTCTGCCTGGTGGAGGGACCCCGCGCAGGGAGGGAGCCTGCCAGCTTCCCTTCCGCGACCTCTGTTCCCGCGGACTGCGCTGGAGAGACCGGTACCCAGGCTCTCCCCCCGATATAACATCACTTGGGACACGGCCTGTTGGGGCTTCCGTCTGTGCCCGAGGGCGGGTTGGCGCTGTGGTCGTCTGGGTGCCAGATCGGCGGGCCATCGTGACCACAGGGTGAGTGGCGCCACGGAGACTGCCCTCCGCCATCTTTGCTCCAGTGACCAGGTAGTTGGGACCGCCAGGCTCAGAGACAGACAGGCATAATATCGCTTCGGTTTCAGGCAGCTTGTGTGTAACCTGCTCCCAGGTGCTGGGCTGATCTGCAGTAACCAGCGCGCCAGTTCCGCGGTGGGACCTTCTGCCTGGTGGAGGGACCCCGCGCAGGGAGGGAGCCTGCCAGCTTCCCTTCCGCGACCTCTGTTCCCGCGGACTGCGCTGGAGAGACCGGTACCCAGGCTCTCCCCCCAATATAACATCACTTGGGACACGGCCTGTTGGGGCTTCCTTCTGTGCCCGAGGGCGGGTTGGCACTGTGGTCGTCTGGGTGCCAGATCGGCGGGCCATCGTGACCACAGGGTGAGCAGCGCCACGGAGAGTGCCCTCCGCCATCTTTGCTCCAGTGACCAGGTAGTTGGGACCACCAGGCTCAGAGACAGACAGGCATAATATCGCTTCGGGTTCAGGCAGCTTGTGTGTAACCTGCTCCCAGGTGCTGGGCTGATCTGCAGTGACCAGCGCGCCAGATCTGCTGTGGGACTTCTGCCTGGCAGAGGGACGCCCCCTCCCCCCCCCCAGGAGAGATCACACACCCCTGCACAGGGCAGGAGCCTGCCAGCCTCCCTTTGGCGACCTCTGCTCCAGGAATCCACTAGGCTGAGCCTTTAGATGGGCAAGGCCTCCCCAATATAAGATCACTTGGGGCAAAGCACATTAGGGCTCCAAAGTCACTCAGGAGCAGGCAGGCCCCAGAAATCGGTGCCAGGGGAATCCTGGTAATCCAGGGGGGGCAGAAATAGCTTTGCAGGCTCACAGGAGGTCCAACCAACAGCCAGTGGCAGCAGGACCAACTAACACCAGAGGTATCCAGATGGCAAAAGGCAAACGTAGGAATGTTACTAACAGTAATCAAAGTAATGTGGGACCATCCGAACCCAACTCTCCAACAGCAGCAAGTCCTGGATACCCCACCACACCCGAAAGACAAGATCTGGATTTAAAATCACTTCTCATGATGCTATTAGAGGATCACAAGAAGGACACAAATAAATCTCATAAAGAGTTACAGGAGACCATGAATCAACGGTTAGAAGCCCTTACAAAGGAAACACAAAAATCGCTTAGAGAAATGCGGGAGAACATGGATCAAAAGATGGAGGCGCACAAGGAGACAACACAAAAATCGCTTAACGAGATGAATCAACGGGTAGATGCACTCACAAAGGAATCACAAAATTTGCATAAAGAAATGCAGAAGAATATGGGTCAACAGACGGATGCCCATAAGGAGGCAACACAAAAATTGCTTAAAGAAATGAATCAACGGTTAGATGCCCTTACAAAGGAAACACGAGAACTGCTTAAAGAAATGCAGGAGACGATGGATCAACAGATGGAATCCCATGAGGAGGAAACACAAAAATCGCTCAGAGAAATGCAGGAGAACGTGGGTCATCAGGAAGAAATCCTGAAAGAGGTAATGCAAAAATACCTTAAAGAAATACAGGAAAATACAAACAAACAAGTGAAGGATCTCAGCAAATCCATCCAGGAACTAAAAAAGGAAGTAGAAACAACTAAGAAATCACAAAGGGAGACAACTCTGGAGATAGAAAACCTTGGGAAGAAATCAGGAGTCATAGATGCAAACATCAACAATAGAATACAAGAGATGGAAGAAAGAATCTCAGGTGCTGAAGACTCCATAGAAAGCAACGACTCAACAGTCAAAGAAAATGCAAAATGCAAAAACGTGTAACCCAAAACATCCAGGAAATCCAGGACACAATGAGAAGACCAAACCTAAGGATTATAGGTATAGATGAGAGTGAAGATTTGCAACTTAAAGGGCCAGTAAACATCTTCAACAAAATTATGGAGGAAAACTTCCCTAACTTAAAGAGAGAGATGCCGATGAACATACAAGAAGCCTACAGAACTCCAAACAGACTGGACCAGAACAGAAATACCTCCCGTCACATAATAATCAAAACACCAAATGTTCTAAACAAAGAAAGAATACTAAATGCAGTAAGAGAAAAGGGCCAAGTAACATACAAAGGAAGACCTATCCGAATCACATCAGACTTCTCACCAGAGACTATGAAAGCCAGAAGATCCTGGGCAGATCTCATGCAGACACTAAGACAGCACAAATGCCAGCCTAGACTACTATACCCAGCAAAACTCTCAATCACCATAGATGGAGAGACCAAGATATTCCATGATAAAACCAAATTTTCACAATATCTTTCCACAAATCCAGCCCTGCAACGGATAATAGGTGGAAACCTCCAATACAGGGAGAGAAACAACACCCTGGAAAAAATGAGATAATAACCTTCTTGAATCAAACCCAAAAATAGATAACCACTCAAACATAAAGATAGCGTCAAGAATGGCAGATGGCAATAATCACTATGCCTTAATCTCTCTTAATATCAATGGTCTCAATTCCCCAATTAAAAGACATAGACTAGCTGACTGGATACGTAAACAGGACCCAGCATTTTGCTGCATGCAGGAAACGCACCTCAGTGTCAAAGACAAACACTACCTCAGAGTAAAAGGCTGGAAAACAATTTTACAAGCAAATGGCCCCAAGAAACGAGGTGGAGTAGCCATCCTAATATCGGATAAAATTGATTTTCAACCCAAAGTCATCAAAAAAGACACAGAAGGACACTACATACTGATCAAGGGAAAAATCCACCATCAAGAACTCTCAATCCTGAATATCTATGCTCCAAATGCAAGGGCACCCTCATTCGTAAAAGAAACTTTACTAAAACTCAAAGCACACATCGCACCGCACACAATAATAGTGGGTGACTTCAACACCCCGCTCTCTGAAATGGATCGTTCAGGAAAGCAGAAACTAAACAGGGACACAGTGAATCTAATTGAAGCCTTGGACCAAATGGAACTAACTGATATATATAGAACATTTCATCCTAGAGCTAAAGAATACACCTTCTTCTCAGCTCCTCATGGTACCTTCTCCAAAATTGACCATATAATTGGTCACAAATCAGACCTCAACAGATACAAGAAGATAGAAATAATCCCATGCCTCCTATCAGATCACTATGGAATAAGGGTGGTCTTCAATGGCAACAAAAACAAAAGAAAACCCACGTACACATGGAGGCTGAACAATGCTCTACTCAATGATAACTTGGTCAAGGTGGAAATAAAGAAAGAAATCAAAGACTTTTTGAAAGTTAATGAAAATGAAGGCACAACATACCCTAACTTATGGGACACAATGAAAGCAGTGCTAAGAGGAAAATTCATAGCCCTGAGTGCCGCCAAAAAGAAACGGGAGACAGCATACACTAACAGCTTAATGGCACACCTGAAAGCCCTGGAACAAAAAGAAGCAAATACACCAAAGAGGAGTAGAAGGCAGGAAATCATCAAACTCAGGGCTGAAATCAATCAAGTAGAAACAAATAAAACCATACAAAGAATCAACAAAACGAGGAGTTGGTTCTTTGAGAAAATCAACAAGATAGATAAGCCCTTAGCCAGACTAACCAGAGGGCACAGAGATAGTATCCAAATTAATAAAATCAGAAACGAAAAGGGAGAGATAACAACAGAAACTGAGGAAATTCAAAAAATCATCAGATCCTACTACAAAAACCTGTATTCAACACAACTAGAAAATCTTGAGGAAATGGACAATTTCCTTGACAGATACCAAATACCAAAATTAAATCAGGATCAAATAGACCATCTAAACCGTCCTATAACCCCTGAAGAAATAGAAGTTGTCATTGGAAGTCTTCCAACCAAAAAAAGCACAGGTCCAGATGGTTTTAGTGCAGAATTCTATCAGACCTTCAAAGAAGACCTAACACCAATACTCTTCAAACTGTTCCACAAAATAGAAACAGAAGGAACACTACCCAACTCGTTCTATGAAGCCACAATTACGCTAATACCAAAAGCACACAAAGATCCGACAAAGAAAGAGAATCTCAGGCCAATCTCTCTTATGAATATCGATGCAAAAATACTCAATAAAATTCTTGCCAACCGAATCCAAGAACACATCAAAACGATCATTCACCACGATCAAGTAGGCTTCATCCCAGGGATGCAGGGATGGTTCAATATAAGGAAATCCATCAATGTAATCCACTACATAAACAATCTCAAAGAAAAAAACCACATGGTCATCTCATTAGATGCTGAGAAAGCATTTGACAAAATTCAGCATCCTTTCATGCTAAAGGTCTTGGAAAGATCAGGAATTCAAGGCCCATATCTAAACATAGTAAAAGCAATTTACAGCAAACCAGTAGCCAGCATCAATCTAAACGGAGAGAAACTTGAAGCAATCCCACTAAAATCAGGGACTAGACAAGGCTGCCCTCTCTCTCCATATCTTTTCAATATAGTACTTGAAGTTCTAGCTAGAGCAATTAGACAAGAAAAAGAGGTCAAAGGGATACAAATTGGAAAGGAAGAAGTCAAACTATCACTATTTGCAGACGATATGATAGTATACATAAGCGACCCAAAGAACTCCACCAGAGAACTCCTACAGCTGATAAACGACTTCAGCAAAGTGGCCGGATATAAAATCAACTCAAGCAAGTCAGAAGCCTTCCTATACTCAAAGGATAAGCAGGCTGAGAAAGAAGTAAGAGAAATAATACCCTTTACGATAGCCACAAACCATATTAAGTATCTTGGCGTGACGCTAACCAAACAAGTGAAAGATCTGTATGACAAGAACTTCAAGTCTCTGAAGAAAGAAATTGAAGAAGACCTCGGAAGATGGAAAAATCTGCCATGCTCATGGATTGGCAGGATTAATATAGTAAAAATGAGCATCTTACCAAAAGTAATACACAGATTCAATGCAATCCCCATCAAAATCCCAACTCAATTCTTCATAGAGTTAGAAAGAGCAATTCAAAAATTCATCTGGAATAACAGAAAACCCAGAATAGCTAAAACTATTCTCAAGAGTAAAAGAACCTCTGGGGGAATCAGTATCCCGGACCTCAAGCTGTACTACAGAGCAATAGTGTTAAAAACTGCATGGTATTGGTACAGTAACAGACATGTAGATCAATGGAACAGAATTGAAGACCCAGAAATGGATCCACACTCCTATGGTCACTTGATCTTTGACAAAGGAGCTAAAACCATCCAGTGGAAAAAAGATAGCCTTTTCAACAAATGGTGCTGGCTCAGCTGGAGGTCAACATGCAGAAGAATGCAAATTGACCCATCCTTATCTCCTTGCACTAAGCTCAACTCTAAGTGGATCAAAGATCTCCACATAAAACCAGACACACTGAAACTAATAGAAGGGAAACTAGGGAAGAACCTTGAACATATGGGCACAGGGGAGAATTTCCTGAACAGAACTCCAATAGCTTATACTCTAAGATCAAGAATAGACAAATGGGACCTCATTAAATTACAAAGTTTTTGCAAGGCAAAAGACACCGTCAAAAAGACAAAGCGGCAACCAACTAACTGGGAAATGATCTTTACCAACCTTACATCCGACAGAGGGCTAATATCCAAGATATACAAAGAACTCAAGAAGTTAAACTCCAGAGAGGCAAGTAACCCTATTAAAAAATGGGGTACAGAGCTACACAAAGAGTTCTCACCTGAAGAATATCTAATGGCTGAGAAGCACCTAAAGAGATGTTCATCATCCTTAGTCATTAGGGAAATGCAAATCAAAACAACCCTGAGATTCCATCTCACACCAGTCAGGATGGCTAAGATCAAAAACACAGGAGACAGCAGTTGTTGGCGAGGATGTGGAGAAAGAGGAACACTCCTCCACTGCTGGTGGAATTGCAGGCTGGTACAACCACTCTGGAAAGCAGTCTGGCGGCTCCTCAGAAAACTGGGCATGACACTTCCGGAGGATCCGGCTATACCACTCCTGGGCATATACCCAGAGACTTTACCTGCATGCAATAAGGACACATGCTCCACTATATTCATAGCAGCCTTATTTATAATAGCCAGAAGCTGGAAAGAACCCAGATGTCCCTCAACGGAGGAATGGATTCAGAAGATGTGGTATATTTACACAATGGAATACTACTCTGCAATTAAAAACAATGAATTCACGAAATTCCTAGGCAAATGGTCAGAACTTGAAAATATCATCCTTAGTGAGGTAACCCAATCACAAAAGATCACACATGGTATGAAGTCACTGATAAGGGGATATTGACCCAGAATCTCAGAATACCCTAGACACAATCAGCATATCAATAGATTTCTAAAAAGATGGAAGGAGAGACCCCTGGTCCTGGAAAGACTGGATGTAGGGGAACGCCAGGACAGAGTAATGAGAGGGGGTTGAACGGAGAAAAGAGGGAGGGAAGGGGGCTTATGGGACTTTCGGGGAGGGAGGAAACGGGAAAGGGGAAGTGATTTGGAATGTAAATTAAAAAAATAAAATAAAATTAAATTAAAAAAAAAAAAAAAAGAAAATGTCTCTCAGCCAGGCGATGGTGGCGCATGCCTTTAATCCCAGCACTTGGGAGGCAGAGGCAGGAGGATTTCTGAGTTCGAGGCCAGCCTGGTCTACAGAGTGAGTTCCAGGCCAGCCAGGGCTACACAGAGAAACCCTGTCTCGAAAAACCAAAAAAAAAAAGAAAATGTCTCTCAGATTTGCCTACAGGCGAATTTGATGCAGGCATTTTCCCTGTTGAGGTTCCTCTTCCCAGAAAGCTTTAGTTTGTGTCAAGCTGACAAAAACTAACCAACAAAATTCAACTAACTAACACAAAAGCTTGAGGTAAATGTTTAGAAACAGGTATGGAGCTGACAGAAGTCAGTAGGCAAAGACTGGCAATGGAAGAGATTCAAACACAAGGGAGTTTGAATCTAGATCCAACCACAACGTAGAAAAATAAAGTGTGGCAGCTTCTGCTTGATTTGATCAGCTGTCAATTAGATAACAACAGGCTTGGTTTAAATAAAATAAGGAGGGTACTTACAAGTGACAAGTCATCTTAGAGTCTCTGCTAAGTCAAGACCCAGAGGCAAGAAGAAGTTGGGAATTGGTTGGGGAAAAGTAGGGGGCTCCACCTTGCTGGCTGGATGAGTCACAAGAAAGGAATTTCCCCACCAGACAACCCAGCTTTTTAACAGAAGCCCAAGAACCCAGAGCTTTAAGCCCTTCTCTCCTTTTTCCTGATACAGAAATGGTCTTAAGCAGGCAAAGAAGCCAGAGTCAGCCCCGCACATACATAAACAGATTAGCTCAGGAATGGGAGCCTGCACTGAACACACCAGCATCAGGCAGTAGAAGAGGGTCCAGCTTTGTACACAAGGCAGTTAAGACCATCCCATTACATAAATGCTTATCACACACTGACACTGTAGCAAGTACTGCTAAGCACTTGTGCTTTAAAAACCCTTGCCCCAAAGCACATGTTGTCCTTGCTTGTGAGGATGCAACTGAAAGTGACCTAGTCAGCAGCCAAGAGGCGTGTTTTAAAGTTTGTGTGTTTAGGTCACTCTTTGCTTAAATCTTGTTTTCCACCATTTCCCTGGAGGCATGCAATCATTCAGAATGCTTCACTTTCAGAAGACAGAAACCAGGTCAGAGCAGTCCAAACAAATAATGAAGTCCGTGTAATTACAGGGTACAGGGATGGATCTCTGGTTACATGGCACTGGACCCGTGTTAAATAACATCTGTGGTTGTTACAGTTCTGTTCAGCTATCAACCTAGTTCTCTTCCTAAATACCAGCTTCCCTACGTGGCCAAGGACTCTAACCTTGGGGAAGATCTTACACCTTACATCTTATATTAAAGTCCCAGGCTGATTCTAAACTCCTGTTGGATTTTACATCCTCCTTGTAAACCATCTGCTGTCCTTTAATAGAAAGGACAGTTCCATCAGAGTCACAGTGAGAAGGGATAGCATCTTTTGAATGTATTTATATTAGGAAGTTCCAAATAGTTAATACCTACCACACATTTTAGCTTTGGGCAAGTAATTTAACCCGTGTGAGCCTGGGTAATTACCTTGGTGCTTAAAAAAATCAATAATACCTGCTAAACAGGATGTTGAGAGTTATATTAGAAGACTTGGCACATAGGTGTTCGATCTTTGTTATTCCTAATACAATTAATGTTTTATTTGGGGGATTTTTTTTACTGTTGTTGTTTATTTAGGGATTGTTTTTGATATAGGGATCTGAATTTAAAACCCATCCCTGATTCCCAGATGTCTGGAGCACTCCTGTCCCTAGGGTGGAGTCCTCTTTGGCCCTGCAGCCAGACGCCTTGTACAAGCCAAGCCTGTGTGCCAAGGTTACGCTGGCTCACCCTCTGACCGCCACCGAGCAGTGAGTAGCTTCTAGGCCCCAGCAATGTCAATACTACCTTCCTGACTCCGCCTATTGTATCTAGAGGAAAGTGGTTGCTCATTGTCTTCCAGAGCTCCCCCCAGGAAGCATGATATCACCCTCTAACAAAAGCGGGAAAGCTGACAGATCTGCTGAGATGGGTGTGACCAACACACACACACACACACACACACACACACACACACACACACACACACGCACACACACCTCCCTGGTTGAGCCCTGAATAAGAGGCTTTGACAAGCAAGGAGCAAACAGCAGCTACCCACAGCACCCCTCAGCCTCACCAACTCCTGGGACTGATCCATAAATGTCTCTCTTTCTGTCACTTCCACACCATGTCAGCCGTGTCCCCAGGGGAATTCAGTCCCCATCAGCAACAAATGTGCCAAAGGGTAAAGGTTCTGCCCATCTGGCAGATTTTGATCTTCAGTCCAGCTTCCACAGTCTTGGAGGAAGGAACATAGTCAGACTGCTGAAGAGACATAGCAGGAGGTAAGGTGCTTGCTCACAAGCCTGACGACCTGAGTTCAATCTCTAAGATCTACATTGTAGAAGGAGAGAACCAAACTCTGACTTCCATATGTATCACACACACACACACACACACACACACACACACACACACACACACACACACACAGGGTGGTAAATAAAATTTTAGAAAATAGGTCTTGGAGGAAGGTATAGAGGGAAGCAAGTGTGGCTCCAACTAAAAAGATCCTCCTGTCTTTGTGATATGAGCTAAGGGAAGAGCTTGGTCAGGAACTGGTTTATCAGTTTAAAATTCCAGAAATCAGGGAAGCAACGTTAGATGTTGCCTTCCCTGGAGGCTGGGAGTGACACTGGCTGATCTCCTGACCCCTCCCAGATCTGGTTCAGCCCATGCAGCTGCCTGGTTCTCTGTAAAGAATCTCATCTGTAAGCTAATGCTACAGGCCTGGAGCCTGTCACCCTGGTGCCTGTGTCTTACTCTCCCTCCCCTTAAAACTCTTTCTGTAGCTAGCAACATCAACAGTCTAAAAATCTCAAAAAAGAATACAGATTGGTTTTGCAGTTTCTACCATCCCCTGACTGCTAACTCTTCAAAGAAAACCCTTAGCTATCAAGATATCTGTCAGTCATTTGTCTAATTCCCTTCTTTTGAGTTTCAGATCTCAAATGCCAAATTTTTCTCAGCATTTCCCTTTAAGTGCAATCTCAGCATCAACACATACAGAACCATCATTTACTCTATCCCTGCTCTTCTGCCATGTTCCCAGTACTTGGAATGGCTCTGCCTCTATGCAAACCAGAATACTGCTCCCCTCCCCCCTATTCAACCAGTCACTAACCCTGCATTTTCTTTTAAGGCTGTTTCAAACTTCCTGGTCATGCCTGCAGCCTTCTTGCCAACAAGGTTGAGAAGCCATACTAGACCCAACATCCAGTCTCCACCACTTTAACCCATCCTCCGCATTAATATTACTGTGATTCTCCCAAAGCTTAAATCAGATGTGATATAATAGGACTAACACCCTGCTAAATTGCAACATACAGTGAGCAAAGTATGAGCTATTTAGAATGCTTTCCAAGGCTGGAGAGATGGCTCAGTGGTTAAGAGCACTGACTGCTCTTCCAAAGGTCCTGAGTTCAAATCCCAGCAACAACATGATGGCTCACAACAGTCCTTAAAGAGATTGGACGCTCTCTTCTGGTGCATCTGAAGTACTTACATATAATAAATAAATGAATCTAAAGGAAAAAAAAAGAGCGCTTATTAAAATGATCCCCAAGGCCCTTCCTGTTCTGATCCCAACCTTAATTTAATACTTTAAATCCAACTCTACTCCATTTCCTGCAGTTTCATACTCCCAACTGTCTTTTGGGCTTCTTCATTTAATGGAAAGTATTTGTTTTTCTTTTCATTTTTCTTCTCAGTTTTAACATCATGTAGGCCAGACATGGTAGCTCATGCCTGCAATCTCAGCACCTTGGAGGCTGAGACAGGAGAATCTCAAGGTCACTGCCAGTCTAACTACCCAGAGTTACAAACCAGCCCAGGGTTTTCAGTGAGATCCTGTCTCAAAAAAAAATTGGTTCTGCATAATTCATAAATATTTTTGAAAATATTTTTGATTGTTTAGGAGCTCTTGAAAAGAAAATTTCAACCTGCGAATTTCCCAATGTCATTTTCTTATTTTTAAATAAGCAGTCAATGAAATCATTATAGTGGTTAGACTTTTACCTAAATGTTTACTGTACATTTAATTCTAATTTTAATTTTTTTATAATGCTGAAGACCAACTCCAGGGCTCTATAAACTCTAGGCATATATTCTGCTACTGAGTTATGTCCCCAGTCATTGGTTGTTGAAACAGAGCCTCTCTGTATAGCTAGCTCAGGCTAGTCTTAAATGCCTTATGCAATCCAGTGTCTGTGTAGCTCAGGCTAGTCTTAAATGCCTTATGCAATCCAGTCTGGTTTTGAACTCCTAATCCTCCTGCCTCCACCTCCTAAAGGCTGGTATAAAAGGTGTGCACCACCAGGCAGTGGTAGTGCACGCCTACAATCCCAGCACTTCGGAGGCAGAGGCAAGTGGATTTCTGAGTCCAAGGCCAGCCTGGTCTACAGAGTGAGTTCCAGGACAGCCAGTGCTATACAGAGAAACCCTGTCTTGAAGCACACACACACAAAGGTGTGTGCTCCATAAGTTGTAAATTCAGCTCACTGATAGAGTGTATGCCTAATATACATGAGACCTTGAATTTGATCCCCAGCAAAACAAAAACAAAACGGAAATATTTACATACAAGTTAGATGTTGTAATCTCATTTTGTATCACTGGATCTAACAAATATTTCTGTAATACTTGTAAATGTTTTTATTTTGCATAAATTACAACTATATCATTTATCACAAAGTCCTACAATTCATTAGCCATTTTTCCTTTAAAAACATGAGCATTGTAAGGTAAAGGGAGAATGGACAATCTTTGTTTATATTCTTAGTTTCTAGTACTGTATATAATCCAAAGCACATTTCCAATAAGTCATCACTGATGGAAATCAAAGACATACAAATAAAAATATCAAAAGGCATGCAAAACTTCATTAGATGTCTATTGAACAAAACATCTGCATATGTTAAAGTAAGTATTCCACAATTATAAAATACCTAATGCTAAGTAAAAATCTAGTTAAACATCCTTTTGAGTTTACTCCTTATTTTTGATGCCCAAAGAAAGAAATGTTTGTTTTTCTTAAAAATTTACCTTTTAAGATAACAATGACTATTATCTTTATTGTATAACAATTTATCCAGTATAAATATTACTTCAATGTGACTTCAACCCTGTCTACAACATTCCTCCCCCCATACCAATTGTTCCTTACCACAACTATTAAACTATTCAGTTTTAAAAAATTACTACAAGTCAAATGTATGCACTGATAAGAATAGAAACTGAATAGCATCCATTGTAAAAGACTGTAAGGATCTAGTTGAGTCAATTCTACTTGCCCCAAACTCAATGATACACTGGTTGGCTGCACAGCATTAGGAGAAAGCCATGGGGAGGAAGTGCTGACTGGGGAAGGTTGCACTAGCTTCCATTCCTAAGGACCCAGGTTAGATTCTCAGCATCCATATAGCAGCTTACAACCATCTATAATTCCATAAGTCCCAGGGATCCAGTGACCTCTTCTGGTCTCCACTGGCATCAGGCACACAGGTGGTAGGTACATAGATTGACACAACCAAAGCACCCATACAAATAAAATAAGTTTTTAAAATTTTTAAATTGCTGTTTCCCAAAGGGTAAGATTCCATGAACAAGGGATGATACCAAAGGATGCATAGATTTTAATACGGTCTTCATATGTACCATGACCAGGGATGAACAGATTAAACCTTGAAGGGCTCAACCAGGTTGAGGTATTGTGGGAAAAGACTACAAGTGCTGAGAGCTTTACCTAGATGCTGAAAAAGATAGTATCACTGCTGCTTTGCACAGATGCTGGTAGCAGATGTCTCTTTTAATTATATTGGCTTCTTACTGGGTAGCATTTGACATGCAGCATCATATTTGATTCTTAGAGCAACCCTGAGAAATGAGTGTTCTCATCCCAAAAGATGAATGATGACTGTGCTGTGCTTATCCACTTTGGGCTTTGATGTTGTAAATGCAAATTTGTGATTCTGCATCCATGTTTTAGATAGTTGCATCTTGCCTGCTAGTTTGCTGTGAAGGTTCTCTGGGATATTTAATGGGTATACTCTAAGAAGCATGTTGAAGTGATATCATTTCTTACTTGCAACTAATATATGCATCATGTTTCACACAAGCAGAGCTCCTATTAATTTTGTGTCTCATCAAAGCCTGCTTATTACTCATGAGAATTTTAAACTAAACACTTTGCTCCTACAATGGGTATCCATAATCTACTTTTTAACCCAAATAACAAAGTTGACATTTCACTATTTTTAAAATGTTATTTTTTGCTTTGGGCCCATCTTTCCAGATTAAAGAAATTTCTTGAATCCTGATTCTGTGCGCTAACCAGAAAATCTCCTAGTAGGAGTCAGAGTTAACTTGGTCACACCTATCTTTTGAAGGATGGATCTGTAAGTAACAAACTGTTATCTTCAGAAGAATTCAGAGCCCCTAGAGAACTGGTTCTCAACCTGTGAGTCATGACTCCTTTGAGGGTCATATATCAGATATTTACATTATGATTCATAACAGAAGCAAAATTATAGTTATGAAGTAACAAAAATAATTTTATGGCTGAGGTGGGGGTCACCACAACATGAAGAACTGTATTAAAGAGTCACAGCATTAGGAAGGTTGGGACACAGCATAGTCTTCTGAGATGAACTTAGATAATTTCTTTCCTCCTGGAGAGATGTGATAGAAAAATTAGACTCTTCCTGGAAGTTCTCTCAGGGTAGGGACAAGAGGGAAGTGCTAACAACAGCAATGGTTGGAAAGGAGAATTTCTGAAGAAGGCCAGATCTTCCCTTGGAAAACAATTCCAAGAGGTGTCCCGATTTCAGGCCAAGGAGAAGGCTCCTCCTGGGACCACTTTCCTGACCTTTCTATTGCATTTCCTTTGCCAGCCCAGACAACATCTCTGCTATCTCTGAATCCAGTTGTTTAAAATGTCACACAAGACAGGAAGGACAGCTGAAGATGTGTGACCTAAAGACTTCCTATCAGTGTGAATCATATGGGACATCCACTATGAAACAGAAAAGGTGGGCTTTTTTTTAAGTATATACAATTCTTTAGAGCATGCAGTCAGGTTTCATACAGATAGGGAATTAAAGAGAGGATAACACTACTAAGTTATAGGAGAACTTGTTTGTAAGTTGAAATTGGCAATAATTCTCAAGTAGAAGGAGCAAGCACCAGATTCCTGAGTTGTTATGGAAGTCACAGACCTCTTCCAGTTTATGCATTAGCAGGTTGCTTTGCCACCAGAGCAACCTTTGTTGAGGTAAACACAGAATCTTTATTCTTAAATACCAGGCCACCAAGTAGACTATACATATATACTATATCTATATCCCCTGCCACATTAATGAAGTATACTATTAGAGTCTGACTTGAAGAAAGAACTCCTGAGGCTGTTTCTGTGGTCACCAAGTCACCAAGCCTCAAGTACTCATGTTCAGGGAAGCTTAGATACAGAAGGAAAGTTAGGAATCAATAGAGACCTTCAGCAGAAACCAAGTTTTCCATGTCCTACTGTCTAACAAGAACATGACCTCCTCCTTCTTGTCATCTCCCCCCCCCCCCCAGAAATCAGTTTCAAGGAACTGAAGTCAAGCATCAGTGAGACAACTGTTTTGGAACAGAACTTTTTTGTATGAATTCATGACAACTTTTCTAAACTTATATTGTAAAATTCCATAACAAAGTCACTTAAGGAGAAAGAGTAAGTTAAAACAGTTTTGTGTATGTGCACGTGCGCATATGTATGTGAGCTTAGTATTAGCTTATTTAACTTAAAACTATATCAGAGCAAAAGTAGATAACTAGACTTTGTATTATTATAATCTCTGGTATAAAACCAGTCCCATATTCTATATCACTGATCAGTGTGACTTGTGGAAAGTAAGACGAAAGTAAGGAACCTTAATAATTATTAAAAGTATATAATAACAAAAACAGCAACCTATCTCTACATTAATTTAAAGACTAATACAAATATAGAGCAATGTATTATGCTGTTATGTTATATTATATTATAAATACATTACTACATAAGTAATTAGCACCATCTTAGATACTCTTTCAGCAATTAGTGTTACTCTTAAGATATTACTATTAAATTTCTGATACATTGGTTGTTGAAATCAAATTGAAGAGCTATATGAGAAATTGTACACAATTATACTTTACTGGGTTAACTTTTTTGAATACTTAACAAAATATTTTAACATATAGAAAAATATAAAAGTACCATCAAAAGTATTTCTTTGTATCAAATTCTATTGCTATAGCCTCACCATTAGGTTTGGTAAAATTTCCCAAATTCATCTCCTGTGTCAATTATAATTTTATCATAATAGTTAGAATACGTTCAAACCAATTCTGGAATCCTGTGGCAATGATAATGCATCTGTGGTCAGCAGTTTGGGTCCTTATGTTTCTCCTAGCATGATTTACCTATGCTGTGTGAGTTACAAGGCGCTCCACTGTGTAGAGTCTGTGATATACATACAAAACCCAAGCTCATCCTGGCTGCCCTTTCTAGAGGAGCCACTTCAGGACTTGGCAAAATACTGAGTCCTTTGAGCTTGGTAATTGCCTACATTTTAGTTAGCTTGCTAGGGCTGATCGTTATGATTTATTCTATGTGAAACATCAAAAAATTGAAGTCCGTGGCATAGACTTAACTTCCTGGACTCCTACCTAAAAGACCAAAAAGCCCCGAATTGGACTACTGGAATTAAAAAGGATAGAGATACATAATCTTTACAGAAAATCGATCTTGTTTTTACTTAACAATCACGTTTCTTACACGGCTAGGTAGGAATTTTGTTTCTACCAAAAAAAAATCATTGAAGACTTTCTTTAAAGTAATTACAACCCGATTTTGTTTTTATGGATAAAGAAACACCAGAAAGAGAGGCAAGAAAGAAAACGCCAGAATAAACAGATCCCTTCAAATAAGGTGACTTACTCAGTCCTGAGAGAGGCCATGGCAACCCAGGAGGCAGCATCTATCTACAAGAGATGGTTAGAAAACCCAGCTGGTGCCGCTGGAATCTGAACTTCAAACCCTTTGCATGTGTAAACTGGAGAGCCACAGAAAAGCAGTTGTCAGCGTCACCAAATCGAAGGTTTGGTGAGAGAGAGAATGGCTGGCGAGAAGTCACTGTTTTTAAAACATGCCACAAAAAAATAAACATCAAGCCAAAACTTACCATAAAGGAGCAAGCTGACTCCACAGAGAACTAAGCCGGCTAAAGAGTCCATACTTCCCCAGTTCTCCCCATCCAGCGTCCACAGATGAACATGAGGTCCCTGGGAACCTTTCAAAAACCCACAACTTTGCGACTTCCCACTCGCATGGTCTACTCGCTCTTGTTTACAAGTCGGAGGCAAGGAGGAACACCACAGAGGCAGGCGGTAACAGTCTCATTTCTGTCTGAGCACCGGGAGTTTTAAGTTCCTTTTTCCTGTTTCCTTTGTAGATTAGGATGGGAAAGGCTGTATCTTAAAGGCACTTGGTATCAGCAGGGCTTGGGGCAGAGCGAGCCCTATCCATCTTGCCCTTCATCCAAGGCTTATCTTCTTCTGCTTCTGCTCCTGCTCCTGCTCGTGCTCCTGCCTTGACTGGATTGTGGAGCTGAGGGATCTTTGTTATAAGTAAGGTCCTGGTCAGCATTTTCAGGAACAATAGGGGTATCCTCTCACAGGCCAGGAATTGAATAACAAGCCCTCCACCTATGTATGGTATGCAATGCGGACCAGCCCTTCCAGGCTAAGCAGTTCTCTGGGGTGCATTTGGGATCTCTGACAAAAAGGGGCTTTGGGGCATGGGGAGCAGCTCTTGTGTTTGCGTTTTCACTCACAGGGTTTGAATTGGGCAACGAAGTTTCCTGTGATGAGAAATCATAACCTGGAAGGCAATCAATTTGAGGGAGCGTGGTTGAGGTCAACTCTCAGCTGAGCCACCAGAGACCAGATTCCACAGCCATTAGCCTATTTTCTTACACCCAGATGGCCTGTCTGTTGGCCCTGAGCCCAAATATACGCATGCTACTGGCTACAGCTTTAATTTTTATTAGCATTTCATCTGAGGGTGATCTAATTTGTTGGAGAACTTGGCACAGGAAGATTTTAGTAATGTGAATAATTTCATAGTTATTGGCAAACAGAATATCAGATGCAAATTACATACAAAAATATGGGAGAGGTACCTTTTGAAAGGGTGACTTACTCTACAGCTTAGGCAAGCCTGGAAGTAGCCTTGAGCTCCTGATAATGACGCTTCCTCGGCCTCCTGAGTGTTGATAAATCATAAACCACACTCCTGGATTAGGCCAGAGATTTTAAATAATCAGGCAGGGAAAGCCAGAAACTGAGTTTAATCCAAAGCCCCTGTGATGGAAAGACAGATCTGAAAATGTGTACCTCACATGTGACCTAAATGTATACACACATACATAAAAAACAACCAGCAAAGATATAAATCATCTCTATAAAGGCCCAACAAAAGTGACTATGTCTACAGGAGCAGAGAGAATAATGAATAGTGAATTCTCCAGAAATCTTGGCACCTGAACCTTATCCAGGTGATTATTTGCCCTCAGTGTGAATGAAGCAAGTATTCCACTAGACACCTGACTTTGCCTGAAGAACGGATTGCTACACACACACACACACACACACACACACACACACACACAAGCCACAGGAAGAGACAGAGTGCTGCTAGTCTTGTCGGATTTCTGCCCTAGGTTTTATCACCTCAGGGCTGATCTTGACTGCCCACAATGCTTCAAATCTGAGGGGTACATAGCCCTGTTCCGTCCTCAGACACATCTGAGGGCAGACTCTGCCTCTGGACATAAGATTATGAGACATATTATCAGTTCCAGCAACTTTTAAATGGCATTAATATCTCCTGGGTTTTTTATTGTTTATCTGTTTGATGTTGGGTGGGACTGGGTCGGGGTAAGACAGAGTGACACAGTACCCAGGCTGGACTGAGACTTGTGGCAATCCTCCTGTCTTGGTCTCTCAAGTGCCAGAATTATAGGCGCAAGCTACCACATGACACTAATGTGCTCTGTGTAAGAACTCGGAAGCTGAGACTTTGTGAGGTCCACTGGCCT
Organism: Tokudaia tokunoshimensis; assembly: GCA_036184795.1. Lineage (NCBI taxonomy): Eukaryota > Metazoa > Chordata > Mammalia > Rodentia > Muridae > Tokudaia > Tokudaia tokunoshimensis. The sequence goes on along the minus strand of BTHU01000005.1, from coordinate 79,905,485 downwards.
CAAGTCATATGAAGCAGGAAGGGAAGGCCAACCACCTACCTTCTCAGTACAAGATTCCATTGTGCTGGATGGTCACTCAGGAAGTCTCCGTTGCTCACGGCCTCCCCTGGCAGCTATTTCTTCTTCTTCTTCTTCCTCTTCTTCTTCTTCTTCTTCTTCTTCTTCTTCTTCTTCTTCTTCTTCTTCTTCTTCTTCTTCTTCTTCTTCTTCTTTTGTTTTGCTAATTTTTGTTTGAGCAAAGGTCTTGTTATGCAGACTAAGCTGGACTGGGATTTCTACCTCAGCCTAAGTAGTTACATGATGGGCATAATCCACTACACCTGTCCCTGTTGACTTTCTCCTGAGATGAAAGTACAGCTTTGCAGCATCTACTGGGGTGGCTTACTCTTACTTTGCCCTGCTATCTAGTAAGATGTATTGTTAACCCCCAATATTAGTCAAATTCTTTCCTCTGCCATTTCCCAGAAAGATTCAACTCCCCTCAGTCTTCCCTCTGCAGCCCTGGTAAGATGCCGACATTTAATTCTCCATTATCCAGGAAAATGATGTGGTTTACTTTAAACTTCCAGACTCTGTAAAAAAATAAAATAAAATAATCCCATTTGTTTCTCTCCATTACCATCCAGAATGGTTCATGACTCGGTTTTTCCTAGCTGCCCCTGGGTTTTGTTTGCAGCTGGTCAAAAGCCTGAGCAAATTTTCTCTGGGACATCAGCATCTTTAGGATGTGGTATAGCTTACAGGTATAAAATGAGGTTAATTATGGGCAGACATTCCAAGATCCTCTACTTGGGATATCTACTCCTTGGATCTCAGAATGTTGAGAACCAATCAACGAACAATAATGAGAGCTTCCCAACACACTCGGGGCCAGTAAGTCTGGAGAGTTGATGAGCAATAGGTTCGGAAGTTTTGAAACGGGTTGGCTTGCTGAGTTTGCCACTTCCATCTCTGGACAAGCTGTTTTCCAATACGTACTTGGACATGCTCAGAAACCTTGTTTAGAAAGCTGGGTGTGATCATCATTAGTACATCTCTCTTCTCTGAAGAGCCTTGTTGAGGACGTGGGAATCAGCTGTACCCCAAATCACTCCATCCACTGGAAAGGTTGGGATGCTGCCCTCACTTTGCTTGCTGTCTTCTAGTTCTCAGCTGCTAAAGGGTCTTTGAAGACCACTCAAACTAAATTAGGTCTCCTCACTAGTTTCCTCTATTCCCCTTAATATCTTTCATGATACTAATTGTGAATTTATGCCTATCTTTTTTAAGTCTTCCTCTGCTCTCTAACTGACAACATTCTCCATGAGATTGGGAACACATCTAACTTCTTCACCACTAAATCTCCAAGACTTAGCACACACAGTGCAGGTCATATAGTGGCCCTTTTGTAAATTAGATTTCATTGTGGCATTTTCAAACTTAATTAGCTTTTGTTAATTCTCCTTCTCCTTTCCACTGTTTTCCTCTTCCCATGACCCCACCTTCTACCCTTCTATCTCTGTTCATAGTAGGTCTTATATAAATATTTAGTGAACTGATAAAAATTAAGGTGCTACCATTGTTACTCAGATGCTTACGTCAAGAATCAGGCTTTGAAGTCAGGCAAAGCCATGTATTACTTGTTCAGTCTGTAATATACTCTCTGGTGGTGTGGAGGGTGGAATTCAGATGCCTTATCTTTGAAATGGGAAGAAATAATAATTTGTATCAAATACATATTGAATAAAGGCACTTTATAGCTTCCTGCTTTATCCACCACCACCACCACCACCACCACTACCACCATTGGATTATTTTATGATATTTACCAAGCAAAAATCAAAAACGGGCTCCAAAAATGGCTCAGGAGCATTGTTGATAATAATCAAAACTAAGGGCCCTCCGCCATCTTTGCTCCAGTGACCAGGTAGTTGGGACCGCCAGGCTCAGAGACAGACAGGCATAATATCGCTTCGGTTTCAGGCAGCTTGGGTGTAACCTGCTCCCAGGTGCTGGGCTGATCTGCAGTAACCAGCGCGCCAGTTCCGCGGTGGGACCTTCTGCCTGCTGGAGGGACCCCGCGCAGGGAGGGAGCCCGCCAGCTTCCCTTCCGCGACCTCTGTTCCCGCGGACTGCGCTGGAGAGACCGGTACCCAGGCTCTCCCCCCGATATAACATCACTTGGGACACGGCCTGTTGGGGCTTCCGTCTGTGCCCGAGGGCGGGTTGGCGCTGTAGTCGTCTGGGCGCCAGATCGGCGGGCCATCGTGACCACAGGGTGAGCGGCGCCACGGAGACTGCCCTCCGCCATCTTTGCTCCAGTGACCAGGTAGTTGGGACCGCCAGGCTCAGAGACAGACAGGCATAATATCGCTTCGGTTTCAGGCAGCTTGGGTGTAACCTGCTCCCAGGTGCTGGGCTGATCTGCAGTAACCAGCGCGCCAGTTCCGCGGTGGGACCTTCTGCCTGCTGGAGGGACCCCGCGCAGGGAGGGAGCCCGCCAGCTTCCCTTCCGCGACCTCTGTTCCCGCGGACTGCGCTGGAGAGACCGGTACCCAGGCTCTCCCCCCGATATAACATCACTTGGGACACGGCCTGTTGGGGCTTCCGTCTGTGCCCGAGGGCGGGTTGGCGCTGTAGTCGTCTGGGCGCCAGATCGGCGGGCCATCGTGACCACAGGGTGAGCGGCGCCACGGAGACTGCCCTCCGCCATCTTTGCTCCAGTGACCAGGTAGTTGGGACCGCCAGGCTCAGAGACAGACAGGCATAATATCGCTTCAGTTTCAGGCAGCTTGTGTGTAACCTGCTCCCAGGTGCTGGGCTGATCTGCAGTAACCAGCGCGCCAGTTCCGCGGTGGGACCTTCTGCCTGGCAGAGGGACGCCCCCTCCCCCCCCCAGGAGAGATCACACACCCCTGCACAGGGCAGGAGCCTGCCAGCCTCCCTTTGGCGACCTCTGCTCCAGGAATCCACTAGGCTGAGCCTTTAGATGTGCAAGGCCTCCCCAATATAAGATCACTTGGGGCAAAGCACATTAGGGCTCCAAAGTCACTCAGGAGCAGGCAGGCCCCAGAAATCGGTGCCAGGGGAATCCTGGTAATCCAGGGGGGGGCAGAAATAGCTTTGCAGGCTCACAGGAGGTCCAACCAACAGCCAGTGGCAGCAGGACCAACTAACACCAGAGGTATCCAGATGGCAAAAGGCAAACGTAGGAATGTTACTAACAGTAATCAAAGTAATGTAGGACCATCCGAACCCAACTCTCCAACAGCAGCAAGTCCTGGATACCCCACCACACCCGAAAGACAAGATCTGGATTTAAAATCACTTCTCATGATGCTATTAGAGGATCACAAGAAGGACACAAATAAATCTCATAAAGAGTTACAGGAGACCATGAATCAACGGTTAGAAGCCCTTACAAAGGAAACACAAAAATCGCTTAGAGAAATGCGGGAGAACATGGATCAAAAGATGGAGGCGCACAAGGAGACAACACAAAAATCGCTTAACGAGATGAATCAACGGGTAGATGCACTCACAAAGGAATCACAAAATTTGCATAAAGAAATGCAGAAGAATATGGGTCAACAGACGGATGCCCATAAGGAGGCAACACAAAAATTGCTTAAAGAAATGAATCAACGGTTAGATGCCCTTACAAAGGAAACACGAGAACTGCTTAAAGAAATGCAGGAGACGATGGATCAACAGATGGAATCCCATGAGGAGGAAACACAAAAATCGCTCAGAGAAATGCAGGAGAACGTGGGTCATCAGGAAGAAATCCTGAAAGAGGTAATGCAAAATTACCTTAAAGAAATACAGGAAAATACAAACAAACAAGTGAAGGATCTCAGCAAATCCATCCAGGAACTAAAAAAGGAAGTAGAAACAACTAAGAAATCACAAAGGGAGACAACTTTGGAGATAGAAAACCTTGGGAAGAAATCAGGAGTCATAGATGCAAACATCAACAATAGAATACAAGAGATGGAAGAAAGAATCTCAGGTGCTGAAGATTCCATAGAAAGCATCGACTCAACAGTCAAAGAAAATGCAAAATGCAAAAAACGCGTAACCCAAAACATCCAGGAAATCCAGGACACAATGAGAAGACCAAACCTAAGGATTATAGGTATAGATGAGAGTGAAGATTTGCAACTTAAAGGGCCAGTAAACATCTTCAACAAAATTATGGAGGAAAACTTCCCTAACTTAAAGAGAGAGATGCCGATGAACATACAAGAAGCCTACAGAACTCCAAACAGACTGGACCAGAACAGAAATACCTCCCGTCACATAATAATCAAAACACCGAATGTTCTAAACAAAGAAAGAATACTAAATGCAGTAAGAGAAAAGGGCCAAGTAACATACAAAGGAAGACCTATCCGAATCACATCAGACTTCTCACCAGAGACTATGAAAGCCAGAAGATCCTGGGCAGATCTCATGCAGACACTAAGACAGCACAAATGCCAGCCTAGACTACTATACCCAGCAAAACTCTCAATCACCATAGATGGAGAGACCAAGATATTCCATGATAAAACCAAATTTTCACAATATCTTTCCACAAATCCAGCCCTGCAACGGATAATAGGTGGAAACCTCCAATACAGGGAGAGAAACAACACCCTGGAAAAAATGAGATAATAACCTTCTTGAATCAAACCCAAAAGTAGATAACCACTCAAACATAAAGATAGCGTCAAGAATGGCAGATGGCAATAATCACTATGCCTTAATCTCTCTTAATATCAATGGTCTCAATTCCCCAATTAAAAGACATAGACTAGCAGACTGGATACGTAAACAGGACCCAGCTTTTTGCTGCATGCAGGAAACGCACCTCAGTGTCAAAGACAAACACTACCTCAGAGTAAAAGGCTGGAAAACAATTTTACAAGCAAATGGCCCCAAGAAACGAGGTGGAGTAGCCATCCTAATATCGGATAAAATTGATTTTCAACCCAAAGTCATCAAAAAAGACACAGAAGGACACTACATACTGATCAAGGGAAAAATCCACCATCAAGAACTCTCAATCCTGAATATCTATGCTCCAAATGCAAGGGCACCCTCATTCGTAAAAGAAACTTTACTAAAACTCAAAGCACACATCGCACCGCACACAATAATAGTGGGTGACTTCAACACCCCGCTCTCTGAAATGGATCGTTCAGGAAAGCAGAAACTAAACAGGGACACAGTGAATCTAATTGAAGCCTTGGACCAAATGGAACTAACTGATATATATAGAACATTTCATCCTAGAGCTAAAGAATACACCTTCTTCTCAGCTCCTCATGGTACCTTCTCCAAAATTGACCATATAATTGGTCACAAATCAGACCTCAACAGATACAAGAAGATAGAAATAATCCCATGCCTCCTATCAGATCACTATGGAATAAGGGTGGTCTTCAATGGCAACAAAAACAAAAGAAAACCCACGTACACATGGAGGCTGAACAATGCTCTACTCAATGATAACTTGGTCAAGGTGGAAATAAAGAAAGAAATCAAAGACTTTTTGAAAGTTAATGAAAATGAAGGCACAACATACCCTAACTTATGGGACACAATGAAAGCAGTGCTAAGAGGAAAATTCATAGCCCTGAGTGCCGCCAAAAAGAAACGGGAGACAGCATACACTAACAGCTTAATGGCACACCTGAAAGCCCTGGAACAAAAAGAAGCAAATACACCAAAGAGGAGTAGAAGGCAGGAAATCATCAAACTCAGGGCTGAAATCAATCAAGTAGAAACAAATAAAACCATACAAAGAATCAACAAAACGAGGAGTTGGTTCTTTGAGAAAATCAACAAGATAGATAAGCCCTTAGCCAGACTAACCAGAGGGCACAGAGATAGTATCCAAATTAATAAAATCAGAAACGAAAAGGGAGAGATAACAACAGAAACTGAGGAAATTCAAAAAATCATCAGATCCTACTACAAAAACCTGTATTCAACACAACTAGAAAATCTTGAGGAAATGGACAATTTCCTTGACAGATACCAAGTACCAAAATTAAATCAGGATCAAATAGACCATCTAAACCGTCCTATAAGCCCTGAAGAAATAGAAGTTGTCATTGGAAGTCTTCCAACCAAAAAAAGCACAGGTCCAGATGGTTTTAGTGCAGAATTCTATCAGACCTTCAAAGAAGACCTAACACCAATACTCTTCAAACTGTTCCACAAAATAGAAACAGAAGGAACACTACCCAACTCGTTCTATGAAGCCACAATTACACTAATACCAAAAGCACACAAAGATCCGACAAAGAAAGAGAATCTCAGGCCAATCTCTCTTATGAATATCGATGCAAAAATACTCAATAAAATTCTTGCCAACCGAATCCAAGAACACATCAAAACGATCATTCACCACGATCAAGTAGGCTTCATCCCAGGGATGCAGGGATGGTTCAATATAAGGAAATCCATCAATGTAATCCACTACATAAACAATCTCAAAGAAAAAAACCACATGGTCATCTCATTAGATGCTGAGAAAGCATTTGACAAAATTCAGCATCCTTTCATGCTAAAGGTCTTGGAAAGATCAGGAATTCAAGGCCCATATCTAAACATAGTAAAAGCAATTTACAGCAAACCAGTAGCCAGCATCAATCTAAACGGAGAGAAACTTGAAGCAATCCCACTAAAATCAGGGACTAGACAAGGCTGCCCTCTCTCTCCATATCTTTTCAATATAGTACTTGAAGTTCTAGCTAGAGCAATTAGACAAGAAAAAGAGGTCAAAGGGATACAAATTGGAAAGGAAGAAGTCAAACTATCACTATTTGCAGACGATATGATAGTATACATAAGCGACCCAAAGAACTCCACCAGAGAACTCCTACAGCTGATAAACGACTTCAGCAAAGTGGCCGGATATAAAATCAACTCAAGCAAGTCAGAAGCCTTCCTATACTCAAAGGATAAGCAGGCTGAGAAAGAAGTAAGAGAAATAATACCCTTTACGATAGCCACAAACCATATTAAGTATCTTGGCGTGACGCTAACCAAACAAGTGAAAGATCTGTATGACAAGAACTTCAAGTCTCTGAAGAAAGAAATTGAAGAAGACCTCGGAAGATGGAAAAATCTGCCATGCTCATGGATTGGCAGGATTAATATAGTAAAAATGAGCATCTTACCAAAAGTAATACACAGATTCAATGCAATCCCCATCAAAATCCCAACTCAATTCTTCATAGAGTTAGAAAGAGCAATTCAAAAATTCATCTGGAATAACAGAAAACCCAGAATAGCTAAAACTATTCTCAAGAGTAAAAGAACCTCTGGGGGAATCAGTATCCCGGACCTCAAGCTGTACTACAGAGCAATAGTGTTAAAAACTGCATGGTATTGGTACAGTAACAGACATGTAGATCAATGGAACAGAATTGAAGACCCAGAAATGAATCCACACTCCTATGGTCACTTGATCTTTGACAAAGGAGCTAAAACCATCCAGTGGAAAAAAGATAGCCTTTTCAACAAATGGTGCTGGCTCAGCTGGAGGTCAACATGCAGAAGAATGCAAATTGACCCATCCTTATCTCCTTGCACTAAGCTCAATTCTAAGTGGATCAAAGATCTCCACATAAAACCAGACACACTGAAACTAATAGAAGGGAAACTAGGGAAGAACCTTGAACATATGGGCACAGGGGAGAATTTCCTGAACAGAACTCCAATAGCTTATACTCTAAGATCAAGAATAGACAAATGGGACCTCATTAAATTACAAAGTTTTTGCAAGGCAAAAGACACCGTCAAAAAGACAAAGCGGCAACCAACTAACTGGGAAATGATCTTTACCAACCTTACATCCGACAGAGGGCTAATATCCAAGATATACAAAGAACTCAAGAAGTTAAACTCCAGAGAGGCAAGTAACCCTATTAAAAAATGGGGTACAGAGCTCCACAAAGAGTTCTCACCTGAAGAATATCTAATGGCTGAGAAGCACCTAAAGAGATGTTCATCATCCTTAGTCATTAGGGAAATGCAAATCAAAACAACCCTGAGATTCCATCTCACACCAGTCAGGATGGCTAAGATCAAAAACACAGGAGACAGCAGTTGTTGGCGAGGATGTGGAGAAAGAGGAACACTCCTCCACTGCTGGTGGAATTGCAGGCTGGTACAACCACTCTGGAAAGCAGTCTGGCGGCTCCTCAGAAAACTGGGCATGACACTTCCGGAGGATCCGGCTATACCACTCCTGGGCATATACCCAGAGACTTTACCTGCATGCAATAAGGACACATGCTCCACTATATTCATAGCAGCCTTATTTATAATAGCCAGAAGCTGGAAAGAACCCAGATGTCCCTCAACGGAGGAATGGATTCAGAAGATGTGGTATATTTACACAATGGAATACTACTCTGCAATTAAAAACAATGAATTCACGAAATTCCTAGGCAAATGGTCAGAACTTGAAAATATCATCCTTAGTGAGGTAACCCAATCACAAAAGATCACACATGGTATGAAGTCACTGATAAGGGGATATTGACCCAGAATCTCAGAATACCCTAGACACAATCAGCATATCAATAGATTTCTAAAAAGATGGAAGGAGAGACCCCTGGTCCTGGAAAGACTGGATGTAGGGGAACGCCAGGACAGAGTAATGAGAGGGGGTTGAACGGAGAAAAGAGGGAGGGAAGGGGGCTTATGGGACTTTCGGGGAGGGAGGAAACGGGAAAGGGGAAGTGATTTGGAATGTAAATTAAAAAAATAAAATAAAATTAAATTAAAAAAAAAAAAAAAAAATATTAAAAAAAAAAAAAAAAAAAAAAAAAAAAAAAAAAATAATCAAAACTAAGAAACAGTATGAGTGACAAAAGAATGGATACCTATCCTGGTACAGGATAAATGCCCAAATGCTAGAGTACAAGGTGAAGCTGTTAGGTATGTGAGTGGTGAAGATGTTAGGTATGGTGACTAAAGAACGACTTGGTGAAGTCTTTACACAACCACATATGCATAACAAACACACTGAAACTTTAAAGTGACTGTTTCTGTGATGTAACAAACCAAAATTGACCACTGTTACTCTATTCTTCATGTTCTTTTCCAACCCCAGTACCTTCTAAAGTAGTGGTTCTCAACATGTGAGTCATGACACACTGGGGTCAAATGACCCTTTCACAGTAGCAAAGGAAGTCATGAAGTAGCAACAAAATAATTTTATGGTTTGGAGTCACCACAACATGAGGAACTGTATTAAAGGGTTGCAGCATTAAGAAGACTAAGAACCACTGTCCTAAAGTAATGGGCATATATATGAAAAGGAGCTAAAGGGGAGTCCTTGCAGCTGTTGAGCCTTGGTAGTAGATGGATTTAAAACGTCTGCTGGCAAATAGAGTGAATCCAAGTGAACCTTGCCTGTGACAAGTCTTGAGTAAGTCAGATCAGGTGTCTCCAGCCTGGAGCATAGCCTGGCACTCTGCACTCTGCTGGCCAGTGGCTCTGAGCCTTGATGTTACAACCTCTGGCTTCTTACAGACCTCCATGAAGCTTTCTGTAAATCTGCAGTACTTAACAGAGGACTAGTAGCAAAGGAAAGGCCATCAACAATCAAGTCCTGGCCTTCAGCCAGACCAGGGCAGTTAAAGTGGCAACACCCACTCTGGGGCATGGCTATGGAAAATACCTGACCCTCCAGACTGCCTTACTGAAACCCTGTCAGAGATTGTGGACACTTTCCCTTCCTTTTCTCTCTCTTTCTTTTACATTAATTCCTTTCTTTGTCTTAAGCATCTAACCAATAAGTGCCACACTAAGTCCTTGTAAGAAGAGATACAAAAATAGATGATGCATTCTCTGCTTTTGAAGCTCATAATTACACAAGCCAGTGACTGCATCATAACAGGAAAAGTTGAAAAACAAAACCAAGCACAGTATGATTAAATGCCAGAGGGTGGTACAGGCAAAAAGAGGTTCCGTAGTTCTTTGCTTTGGTACCCTTCGGGCCATAAATCACCAGTTCACATAGCATTTTATCCTCCTGATGTTTGCTAGACACAGGTGGCAACTTCTCTTATGTCCCTTAAGGCAGAAGCTTAGTGATTTCTTTCAGATGAACCTGTGTTGTTCAAGCAAAGAGGGACCAGAATGACCCTCAAGAATTAGAAGACAAAAAACTTCAAAAACTAGCCAGGCTTCCTAGAGCAGGCCCATGATCCCAGTTGCTCTGGAGACTGAGGCAAGAGCATCACAACTTCAAGGTATGCCTGGACTGCACAGTGAGCTCAAAGCCAGCCTTGGGATATTAGTGACATCCTCTCTGAAAATAAAACCTTTGAAAGAGGAGGAGGAAGAGGAGGAAAAGGAGGAGGAGGAGCTGGAGCAGGAGAAGAAGGAGGAGGAGGAGGAAACAGTGTTTGCAGTGGCAGGAAATACACCTCAGTGATAGAACTCTTTATTTGTTCATAGTGGCCTTTGGTTCAACTCTCAGTAATAAAGAAGAAAGAAAGAGAAGGAGAGAGAGAGTATGTTTGGTAGTAAGAAGAATAAAACAAAAAGAAAGAGAGAAAGAAAGAAAGATAAAGAAAGAAAGAAAGAAAGAAAGAAAGAAAGAAAGAAAGAAAGAAAGAAAGAAAGAAAGAAAGAAAGAAAGAAAGAAAGAAAGGAAGGAAGGAAGGAAGAAAGAAAGAAAAAAAGCTCAAAGTAGCAGATGTAGTTTGGTGGGAGAGTGCTTGCCTAACCTGTACTGTAACTGGGGGAAAGGATCTTTAGCATAAGAAAAAAAGTAATAAAAATACTCATATTGGAGGTATAGCAAGTCCCAGTATTTTCTTTTAAAAAAAAGCTTTAAAATAAATAAAAATAAGAAAAGGTCTGTTCCTAGTCACCTTTGAAAATAGAACTCAGAGGTTCCTTTATCCATGAGACATTCTGCTGTAGTAACTGATGATATAACAAATCACTCCAGCACTGAACTACATCTCCAGAGTTCATTCACCTCATAGCAAGTTGACATGTGCATCTTTTGAACATACGTCTTAATTTATAGATTTCATTTTTTTCAGTGTGAACAACTCCAGTTCCCCCAATCACTCTAATTTCAACTGGCCTCCTGTATCCACAGTAAAACGCCAGTTGCTCATATCACCCAGCTTCGGACATGAACATCAAGATGGATGGAGCCACAAATCTCTCATCCTCTGGCAAGTCAGCCCCTTTTATTGTGGCAGGATCAGAAATCTAAGAATGAATGAAAATAGGAAGGTTTTCTTGAAGCATAAGCTAGACATTGATATACTGCTGGTTCTGAACCTTTTTTCTTTTACTGAATTTCACAGCTGAATCTAGATCCAGAGTGGAAAAGTAGACTTAGTCCACCCACCCCAAACCCAAACTGCTGAAGATCAAATTCAGGGCCTGGAGCACACTAGGCAAAGGCTTTGCTGCTGAGCTATATCTCCAGCCCCAAGTGTAAATTTGATATGAAGAATTACAAAATCATAATCCACTGAAAGACAATCAGGTAAATATATGAACACTGATTATTTCTTAAAGACACGTTTGTTCAGATATAATTTATATATAGTAAAACCACTGCTTTTAAAAACTACAGTAAAAAACACATACAACACAACTGACCGTCGTAACTACTTTAAGTGGCTAAGTGAATGATGATAAAATTGTTGTGTCACAGATTTTAGATTTTTTTCCCAGGATTTGTCTGTCTATGATTGGATTATTCCAGTTAATATGATGGTCATTAACCCCATTCATTTTGCGGCATATGACAAGGTTTTATTATTATTTGTGGGTGAATACTCCATCATGTGGTATGTGTGTGTGTGTGTGTGTGTGTGTTACAAATTCTTCTACTCATCTGTTGATGGACAACTAGGATGATTTAATATCTTAGTCATTGTGAATGCTGCTACTGCAGTAAACATGAGTATTAGGAAATCTTTTTTTGATGCTGGTGAGAGATGGCTCAGTGGTTAAGAGCACTGACTGCTCTTCCGAAAGTCCTTAGTTCAAATTCCAGCAACCATATGGTGGCTCACAACCATCTGAAATGAGTTCTGATGCTCTCTTCTAGTGTGTCTGAAGAAAGCTACAGTGTACTTACATATAATAATAAATCATAAAAAAATCACTTTTCTATGCTGACTTCTTTTACTTAGGTATTATGCTGGCTAGTTTTGACAGGTTAGCGTCATATGAGAAAAGAGACCATTAACTGAGAAGATGCTCCTAGCAGATTGGCCTGTGGGCAAGGAATTTTCTTGGTTGATGATTTATGTGGAAGGGTCCATCCTATTGTGGGTGGTGCTACCTGTGGTCAGGTGATCCTGACATACATATGATGCAGACTGAGCAATTTTTCAGGAGCAAGTCAGTAAGCAGCATTCCTCCACGGTTTCTGCATCAGTTCCTGACTCCAAGTTCTTGCCTTGAGTTCCTGCTCTGACTTCCCTGGATGATGGCTTACAAACTACAATATGAAATAAACCCTTTCCTCCCCAAGTTGTTTTGGGTCATGGTGTTCTATCTCAATGATAGAAAGCAAACTATAGACACAAGATGAGCTACCTGAATCACATGGTAGTTCTAGTTGTGTTTTTTTGAGGCTTCTCCATATTAGTTTCCCCAGTGGGTCTAATAAGCTACCTTCTTACCAACAGTATCTTCAGAGTCCTTTTCCCTCTACATCTTTGCCAGTATTTGTTACTTGCTCAACATTGTTTTAGTTGTTTGTGTTTCCTCACATCCTTATGTTTGTTTTGAATTTCATCTATTTTTTTAAAGAAACATGACAGTAATGGGTAGCATTTCTTTAGCATAATCAACATAATGTTATATGTCAACATCATAGCCTAAACAAGACCTGAACAAGGATGACAGCAATTAACATCCTAAAATGGAAGGGGAATCTCTTGGGTCCTTACCTATAGGCAAAGAACTACTGGCAACTAAGGAATGAAGAGAGTGAGAAAAATAGTCTTTCCCCAAGAAAAGTCTCTCAATTAGTTATCCAATACCAAGCCATCAGTCCTGAAATCATACACTTACAAGTAACATTATACAGACTGAGCAGGTTGTGTGTGTGTATATATATACATATATACACAAGACCATTAACTGAGAAGATGCTCCTAGCAGATTGGCCTGCGGGCAAGCCCAGGTGGGAATTTTCTTGATTGGTGATTCATGTGGAAGGGCCCATCCTATTGTGGGTGGTGCTACCTGTGGTCAGGTGATCCTGACTTATATAAGCAGGCTGAGCAAGCCATCAGGAGCAAGTCAGTAAGCAGCATTCCTCATTAAGTATACCTTGGTAATGGTAGTGTGTGTGTGTATACAAATATATATATATACAAATATATATGCATTCATATATGTGTATATTATATGTGTGTGTGTGTGTGCGTGTGAGAGAGAGAGAGAGAGAGAGAGAGAGGAGGAAAAAGATACAATTCTATTTTAATTTCAAAAAATTATTAATAGATAATGGGAGGATTCCTTTTGTTTCACCCACATCTAGTTCAGTACTGGTATGATGATTAGGGAACATGAATTGAAAGCTTTAGCTATTTTAAAGTTGTTAAGGTTTGTTTTATGTTCCAGAGTGTGACCCTCTTGGTCCACTGTCGCTGGAATGCTCTGGAACCTTCTGTCAGACTTGGCTGCTGCACTTTGTGGTCCTCTAGACCACACTGACTTCACCTCCATGTTTTATGTTTCCAATTCCCAAGGGCAGAAAACGAAAGGTCCCACCTCTAACCATAGACTACTGTTATCTCTTTGATTGTAACAATTTCTCGTGTGCTTTGTAAGTTGTTGTGTAAGTTTATTCAAATGTAGGAATTTGCATTTATCACCTATCTTGTTAAGTTGATCCATTGATTCTTGTTAAATAATGCTGTCTTCTGGTGTTCCCTACTTGGAAACATTTAATATTACTTATGAGAGTTGGTTTTTGCTATTGGTGTTTAACACAACAAACTTCTTACACAACTTTGTTTTAGCTTCATTCAGACAGCCACCTTGCAAAGGGGAACACAGAGAGAATCTGCAGCTTGAGACTAAGAACTTCGTGTACCAGGGGAACCATGGTAGTAGAAAGAGGATAGGCTAGTGTTTCTGACTAGTGAACCAATGACATAAGCCAAAACATCCAAGTATAAAATAATAAATCAAATAAGGCTGAGTGTGGGTGCTTGACAGAGGATGAAATAAGGTGGAAAGGGTCTGGCCAGAGACAATATTCATAAAAAACAGACAGCAAAACAAGAGACAACAAAACTGCCTAACAAAAAAAACAAAACAAAAACCAAGCCTTGGTCCACTTGGATCTCTATCAAAGATTTTAGAACCAAAAATGAGAGGTTTTTGAGTCAGGAAGTGTAGTGACCAGATTTTCATCTTTAGATCACTTTGGGAGTAAGGGCATGCTAAATTTTTAAAACTTGAAGCCAAGAAAACTCAGTCGATGAATGTTGGAATGTAGCGTTTAAAGACACAAACTAAGGCTCGACAGCAGCATCAATGCTTAAGAGAATTGGGGTTGGAAAGACAGCTCAGCTTTTTAAGCCCTTATTCTTGCAGAAGGCCTGGATGCCATCTCTAGCACCCACATAGTGGCTCAGAACCATCCATAACTTTGGTTCCAGAGGCCTGAGACCTTCTTCTGGCCTAAGTGAGCAGTAGTCATTCATGTGGTGCACAGATATACATGTAGGCAAAAGACCCATAAAATAAATAAATCTTAAAAAAAATAAAGTTATGGACACTTGGAAATACTGAGATGATAAATATTGATTTTAATGACCGCTAGAGGATGGGCTAAAGGGAGGAGGCCCGAGCTAGTCCTAGGATGCTATTGTGTAAACCTTTGTAAAGCATTAACTCAATGCCTAAGAGTGATCACTCTCACCATCATCCTCATTGAACACAACTCACACATTTTCCTCCCATAGGCAAAGTTGAGTCGGTCTAATGTAGCACCCGGCCTCTTGAGGCAGAATACTTGCCTCCCAATCCTTCCTTCATAATAATGACTATAAGCTTTCATATAATAACAATTCTGCTTCGTTTAACTCTACCTCCTGCAGCTACTTTCATAAATACAGAGCTGCAGTGTGAAATACAGAGACTTGAAGATTAACTTGGAGTTTATTCTGATACTTGCAAAAGTAGATGAAGACATCTCAGTCACTGAACATGTAGGGGTTTGTTCACTTCTGTGTTGTTAGCCTGATAGCTTACATGTCAGGGAAAGCTCCCCAATGATAGTCCAACTTTGCCATAGGATTTATAATATCCATATGTATGTCTCCATACGTGATACTGGAGATATCACCACCAAGCTACTTAGAAATACAGGCATGTCACAGTAAGAATAGTGAAACAGCATGCCTCTGAGGACTAAATGCCAACCCAAACTTCTAGAGACCCTGCCCAAATCAAAGACCCTTCCCTTTGATTTCAGGGGGAAACTAGAAGGAGACTCTGTGTCAGACCACAGGGAAGTCTCCTGCCTTTCATGACTCACCAGTTCTGTTGTGAACTGTTGGCTGGGCCTACTAAACTCTATAGAGAGCATCCTGCCAAGCTCCCCAGTTTTATCTGGGGCCACCGCCCTTTACCCTCTGCACTGTAGGTACAATAGCCTCCTCTCTTTTCCTGGCACATCCAGGCTAATTTCCCACAAGACATCCCGCCCTCCTGGAGTTATGGCAACTTCTCCCTTTGTCTCAACAGTTCTCTCTGCTGTTTATCACTTCAGTGAAAGGGACAAAATGTGGGGAAGGAAAAAATATCCTGAACCTGGAACACTTAGGCTGTGTGGAGTCTCTTCAAGCACATAGTTCTCCCAAGACAGTTGAAATGGGGAATCTAACAAAGACACCCAAATTAGAAACTAACTTTTCTTAAAGGGAGTTTTCCTCCTCTTACATTTGGCAAAATTAGGAACATGGACCCTATACTGCCATTTTCTGCTGTCAAGTCCAATTTGAATTGCCAACTATGATCTGCATTCTAGCTACACAATAATAATAATACTTTAGCGGTTAACCTGCCTCAAACAAACAAACAAACAAACAAACCAAACTGCCAAAGCTAGGGGTACGCTGCACACTTGTGACCCCAGCACTCAGAGACTCAGGCAGAAGGATCAGAGTTCCAAGGCAGCCCGGGCTTCACAGTGAGACTATCTCAACAAAACACGAACAAAAGCAACCCAGAGAATTTACATATAAAGAAAATGTATTGAACCCTTTATATGTGTTTAATTTGAAATGTTGCTGACAAACCCATAAACAATATGTAAGCATAGGGCCCTGGCAGAGTTAGCCAAACCGCCCAGCCTACAAGCTGAACAAAACCATGGTCTCCCAGGAAGCACAGTATAGAACTCTAGCAAGAAAGAAAGGCCTGGAATGTGAAAACCTAGACATATGGGCCCATTCCCACCCTTCCCTATCGTGTTCCACAAGATACTAGGGGCTCAGCCTCCTTGTATAAGGTTATTCTGATAGTACTTGTCTTATGAACCTGTTAAAACACCAGACAAGATAGTTCAGGCACAGTGTTCAGCACACTGCTTGGGTTTAGTAAGAAAGAGAGAGAGAGAGAGAGGAAAAATGAATATTACTATTTTGTTAAAGCATTTAAAATGAAGTTAATGCTCATCAGTTGTGCAGAGCTCAGTGAACCATGACTATAAAAAAAAATGAAAGAAATAACACCTCCATTCATATAAAAAGTCAGCAATCCCAGAGGAAAGAGCCACCATGAGCGAGAGAAGAGTCACAGTGTGTACCTTTGCACCAAAACCTCCCTAATCAACAGCCTCAGCCTCCCAACAAATAAAACCAAAGAACTAGTTTACAATGCAAATAGGAATATAAGCAAACTTCTGCTCGAGACAGGTGATGTTAATTTTCTGTTTTACTTACTTTTCCCTATTAAAAAATCCACTAAAATAAGTGAAAAAGAATTGGAGGCCATAAAGCAAACAAAACAAAACAAAAAAAAGAAACAAAGAAACAAAGAAAGAAAGAAAGATAGAAAGAAAGAAAGAAAGAAAGAAAGAAAGAAAGAAAGAAAGAAAGAAAGAAAGAAAGAAAGAAAGAAAGAAAGAAAAAGACTGCAAACCTTTGGAAGCAAGAAACTCCCAGAGCAGTTAACTTCTAGACAGAAATGCTACCAGTCTGAGATCAGGGGGAACATGTATAAATGATGGGTAGTCAACTTGACACTCACAGGGGGAGGGTGAATCTCAGTTGAGACATTGTCTCCATCTGCCTGGTCCATGGGTATGTCTGTGGGGCATTTTTGTAATTGCTAATTGATGATAAGGATCCAGCCCACTGTGGGTCATACCACTCTGGGTAGGGGGCCATGGTCTAAATAAGAAATCTAGCTGTATGTGACCTAGTCAGTGAACAACTCTCTGACATCTGTGTCACTTTAGTTTCTGTTTCAAAGCACCTGCCTTGAGCTCCTTCCCTGGTCTCCCTCTGTGATGGACTCTGAACCCGTAG
This sequence comes from Tokudaia tokunoshimensis, assembly GCA_036184795.1. NCBI lineage: Eukaryota > Metazoa > Chordata > Mammalia > Rodentia > Muridae > Tokudaia > Tokudaia tokunoshimensis. The sequence continues at coordinate 79,887,960 of BTHU01000005.1, read as the reverse complement.
ACTGAAATAAATCCTTTCCTCCTCTAAGTTGATTTTGATCATGGTGCCTATTACAGCAACAGAAAGCAGATAAGAAAAGCATTCAAAGACATCCATCCAATGAAATACTATTCAGTGATACAAAGGATGAGGTATTAAGCTGTGCAGAAATGTAGATGACTCTTAAAAACATAGGACCATATGAAAAAAGTAGCCTGATGATTCCAGTTACACAGCATTCTGGGAAAGAAAAACTATAGCGGCGTGAAAACTATTACAATGATAGCGAAAGGACCAGTGGTTTCCAGGGCTTGGGGAATAAGTACTAAACAGACAGAACACAGCAGATTTTTAATGCAACAGTGCAATTCTATCTGGCACTATAATCATAGAAAAATAGCTTTACACATTGTCAACCCAAAGAAGTTTTCAAATAGTAAAGTCTGACAGCATGCAAAATCTTAGAAATTAATGCCTGGAGCTGAAGGGTGGAACCAAAATATAGCAAAGAATCTAGCCATGATATAAATGTCTGAAAACTCCTCACTGGGTTGGGGAGAATCAGAGGAATCTCTCATGATCTTAAATGGTAGCATTTCAAACATCTGACTATGAAATTCTCTTAACGTCAATAAACAGAAAGATAGCAAGTTCCATTCCTGTTCTACGAAGAAACATTCCATAAATAACACCCAAGATCACAGAAAGTGGTTTATCTTCAGTGAGTCCTTAGAGAAAACAAGTAAGGGAGTGAATGATTTAAGCACTGCAAGTTCTCCAAAGAGTTCTTAGATATGAATACTCAGAGCTGATGGTTAGTTATGAGACATTTGTTAGCACAAAGAAACTTTTATGTTAGGATAATGCTAGGTTTTCAGGGTTGTCCTAAAACCATTCCACTCACCCCGTAGTTTTCGGAAACCTGTTTACAACAGAGTAAGAAGTCATTTCTCTCAGAACCCAGGACAGGCACTGCTGTGTTATCTTTATCTTCCACAACCACGAAAGATAGCAAGTTCCATTCCTGTTCTACGAAGAAACATTCCATAAATAACACCCAAGATCACAGAAAGTGGTTTATCTTCAGTGAGTCCTTAGAGAAAACAAGTAAGGGAGTGAATGATTTAAGCACTGCAAGTTCTCCAAAGAGTTCTTAAAAGTTGCTAAGGGACCACACCATGGGTCGAACACTACTTACACAGAAAGTTCAGGAACTGCTCACTGTCCACCAAAACTCTGAAAGCTGTTGTGGGCTTTAAATGTGAACTCAACACAGGACAAATGGCTGAAGGCGACAAGAACTGAGGCTACTGTAGCAGGCAAGGCAGATGTAAATATTGGGTAGAAAGCAGAAAGAAATTTAAAACACTTTTCCAGACTTCTTCCTCCCTCTCTCTCCTCTCTCTCTCTCTCTCTCTCTCTCTCTCTCTCTCTCTCTCTCTCTCTCTCTCTCTCTCTCTCTCTCTCTCTCTGTGTTTGTGTTTGAAATAGTCTCACTCTATAACCCAGGCTATATGGGGACAACGTAGCTTGGTAACTTGGACTAGCCTTGTACTCACGGCAATCCTGCCTAGGAATTACATGTGTGAGCCACTATACCTACTTTCTATCTCTCTTTATTGTCTCTCTCTACACCTTACCTCCCTCCCTGCATTCTTCCCTCTTTCCTTCCTTCTATTCTTCCTTCCTTCCATACCTCTCTTCTCTGTCTCCACCCTCCCCGACCCCGAACCACCCCTCCAATTTTCACAAGCTCTACAATCTATGCCTAGTAATTTTATGGCTTTCCAAATGTAAATATTTAATGTTCTTCAACGTGGTAACAAAATGGAAACATCACTGTAAGAACAAGAAGACCATTAACGTTTCTCCGCATTACACTGCATATGGCAGAATGGGAGTGTAAAAGACATTGAAGAGTTCTGGGTTCTGTAATCTTTCTACTACATGACTGACTTATTCACAAATGATGAGCTTCTCCGTAGAAGTTTATTACACGTTTTTTATTAAAGAGGAACTTTAATAGGCTTTCTGTTTTGATTTCTCTTCAAGTATAGAGTATAAATAGCACACAGTTGTCAGGCTCTGCCTTGACAGAACAAGAGTCAGATGAAGAGAAGCAGGCTTGGTTCATGTTGAATTTGTGTCTCTGGTAAGGAATCTTTGGGTTTCCCAGGCACCCTCCCATAAAACTCTCCAAATAATTGAGAGCTTACTTGGAACGTTGATGGATCTTGTGAACCATTTACATGTATTTATTAGTTGAAATTCTAATGATTTCTTTCTTCTTCCAGTCATAGGGCAATGTTGTTGATTGCCTCTGTGCCAGCCAGGAATCCTCTGTGTGTTGCCTAGCTTGAGGGTTTAAATTGTTCTAGCCGTTACTCTCTTTGAAGATTTAGACTTCAGAGAAGAGATAGGCACTTCTAAGTTCCATGATGTAAAGGATGCCGGGGTCTGCCTTCTTTTCTTCTCTTCAGCGTAATGGGAGCCTGAGAAATACCAGGCCCAGGGTGTGAACAAACTGAGAACTGATGACAAGAGCCAACTTGTGTTAAGGAAAAAGAACATTTTCTTTTTCACAGGATATAAGAAAGAGATTCTTTACCTTCTTATGAACATTCTACCCACTTAAATTGAATTCATGCCTGTAATTAGCTAGACAGAGTCTGTTTAATCATTTCAAAAGCTGCCAAAACTCTTTGAAAAACATATATAAATAAATGTGTTCAAAGATGCCCTCATTCAGGACAGTAATTTTGATGTAAAAGAAAATGAAAGTAACCTCACTTCCTCAGTTTCCCCCAAGTACTGAGATAGTAACTTAGTAACACATAGAGAAATTTATGTTAAAAGCATATTTTCACATTCATATTGGTAGAATAGCTTGAATTATTCTTGTTATTTATAAGTTTATATGTTCTTTGTTTCAGATTTTATTTTTATGGTGTTTTTAAAATTAGTTTACTAGCCACTAATTAATCAGGCTGCTTTTCTAGTTAAGTGAAGAAGAGTCTGATAGTTTTGCTTGTAGCATTTTAAAAAACTTCATGTTATCCAATTTTAAACAGTCACCTTTTTAAAGACATAGTCTTACTGAGGAAACCAGACTGGCTTTCAGACACAACACTATAGTAGGCTGTCTATTTTTTAAAACAAATGTGCAGATTATGTTAATTTTTATATATTACATATTATATATTATATACTTTGCAGAAAGCCAATATTTCCTAATACAAATTACTAATGGAGATGTTTTAAAATATAATTAGCCTCCCTTAGTGTTTTTCCTTTTGACACAAATTGTTTGATAATTATCTTTTAGAAGGCTTTTTAAAATTATCCCAATCTATGGCATTTTATAACTTTTATCTTATTTTTTGAGACAAAATGTCTCAAATTCTATGTAGATTAAGCTAGCCTTGAACTTGTGATTTCAAGTCTCAGCCTCCCTAGTATTGGGCTTACATGCCTGTACCACTATGCCTCACAAATCTTATCTTACCCTGCTCTTACAAAGATGCACTGTAAATGTGTAAAGTGGGCCATTAACTCTGAAACACCCAAGCATACCTAAAGCATACCTGGGGTCTAGTCAGTATCATCTGAACCTGCATCCTTAGAGCCAGACCCTTCTTGGATCACCACGGCCAAAAGACTGAAGATGCTTTGGTGGGATGTGCTGGTGTGCTGCACAAGACAAAACACTTAGCTAAAAGAAGCTGAGGAATTTGAAAGGAAAAGTGTGCAGTGGCTAGTGACTGTGTCTTACCAAAAATGCTCCGACATCCTGTTACAGGACAGCATTCCCATGGAGAGAAAGTCAGCTCTAGATGAAAGTGAACTTGGGAACTTTTCTATTTCTGTAATCTTTCTTCCTCAAGTCCCCTGCCCCGGCCCCATCCCCCTGCCTAGCTTCACTTCCTAGTTACAGTAATTAAAGAAGAGGATGTCTCCCAATGGAATGCTTCTTTGTTTGAAACTTCCTTACCATCACTTATTGTTACTATTACCATATGACAGTTGTGTGTGAGTGACATCCTCTATAAAAGGTAAATTCTCTGTAGTTTTTGCTGCTAGTGATCTATCTTGCTGTTAAAATTAACTGTTAAAATTTAAAAATGCAAATGAATTCCTAGCCTGCAACCCACTCACTGAAACCTATCCCAGAGAACTAAATGTATCTGTAGATAAGGACATCCAAGGGTGTATATGATAGCTTCATCTATAGTGCTGAAATGAAATCAGAATGATGCCCAACACTCAGGGAAGCAATGACAAGATGATTCTCTGTCCAATCCTAGAACACTGTGTGACTATTTAAAAGATAAATTCAATTTTCACCCAAAGAACAGATTATTTCTTCTAGCTAATTTCATGGAGAAAATATTGACTATTTTTAATTGATAAGTATTAAAGGCTTTTGTTTATACATAAGTATGTATAAAAATACACCTACTTAAAATTTTATGACTCTAAGGGAAAGTAGATGGAAACATACTGGGTTGTTCCCATGTATTGACATGGGAATGGAAGTTAACAAGATGTTTTTAAATAAAAGACTCAGACAATAATACTTGAAATTTGCTAAACTATATAATAATTGGTCAGAAATAGTGATGGCATTGGGGCTGGTGGCTAACACAATAATAGCCTTAGCCTCTGCAAACCACAACTGGGTAACTAGCACCATACCCAAAACAGCAGGAAATAAACCATTTGAGGAAGTTTGTTCTCATTCGGAAAGGTATTGCTTACTATACTGACACTAACCTAAATGTCAATCAAAATTTAGGTCTAGGAGGCTGGAGAGATGGCTCAATGGTTAAGAATGCTTGCTGCTCTTCTAGAGGATTCAAGTTCAGTTCTCAGGACCCAGGGCAGGTGGCTCATGACTGCCTGTAACTCCAGTTCCAAGGGATCTGATGTCCTCTTCTGTGTCTGAGGTCACCAGGCAAGCCAAGCATGTGTGCACATTCCCACACACAGACACACATGCACACAAATAAATTTTAAAATATATCCATTGTATAATATCTGGTTCTATATAATAACTTTCTTCTCAAAATATGAACTGGGACCTCATTAAAAAGCTTTGTCACTGCCTCAGTTTATTAACACTTTCTTGAGACTGGAGAGAAATGTTACTTCCCTATTTTACAGCTGCTAAAATTGAGAATTAGAGAAGATTGTTATAAAGTTTACCCAGCTCGAAAGTGGCAGGTGCAGAGCTGAACAACAGACTTTATTGACCCCAGAGTCTAGGCTTTTCTTTTTTTGTTTCTTGAGACGAGGTCTCCAGTAGCTAGCTCAGGATGCCCTTGAACTTGCTATGTAACTGGCATGTCCTTGAGCTCCTGCCACTACCTCACTAGTACTAGCACTCCATGCCTGGACAGCGCACGCAGCTCAAGGGTCTTAACTATTCTGCTATATATTCACATTCCTCTGAAACCCAAAAGAGCATTGTAATGTTGCCACAACTTGGTTGTGGGGCTTCTATAATGTATGGTATATCTGGAAAGCAGGACATTCCATCATGATGAGTTGTATGATGCTCATCTAGATTTGATCACGCTTAAAATTAAAATCTTGATTAACCAAGTTGGAACGTAAAGCTTATTAATTCAAAATCTTATGACATTAAGACAAATAATCCTTGGGATGGGAGTGTAGCTCAGTGGTAGTGTATGCTTAAGATGCCCTGAGGCCCTGGGTTCATTCTCCAGCATTGAAATAAAAGCTAGTCACTTATCCAACAAATACTCATTCATGTTTGCTACCATGTGCAAAATATTATAGGACTTGTGAAGAATAGATGAGTTCAGTCTATTGTATACCAATATATACAAGCTATATTGAATTTTGGTATGTTTACTATTTAAATTTCAAATTTGAATTATTTATTATTAGTTTGTGATATATGTATGTGTGTTGTATGTGTGTGTAACATACACGTACGTGTGTGTATGTGTGTGCATGTGATGTGTGCATATGTGTGGTTGTGTGTATATGTTTGTGTTTGTGTATGGATGTAATATATATGCATGTGTGTTGTATGTGTTTGCACATGATGTAATGTGTGCATGTGTGTGAGAGATGTATATGTATGTGTATATGTGTGTGCATGTGTATATGTGCATGCATATACATGTGTGTATATCTGTGTATGTGACATGTGTGAATGCAGGTGTGCAGGTACCACAGTGAGCATGTGTAGGTAAGAGGACAACTTTTGGTTCTCTCTTTCCACCTTCTTGAGGCAAGCTTTCTCTTATTGCTTCTAGCCCCCTGAATACTCCAGACTTTCTGACCTATGTACTTTAGGTTAATTCTCCTGTCTCCACTCTCCTTCATGCTGCAGTTGAATTCTGGGTTCACAGATACTTACAACACTGCATCTGGTTTTTACACGGGGATCCAAACTCAGGTCCTCAGGCAAGTGCTTTTATCCATTAGCCATTGTCCCAGTCCCTGATTTGTGTTCTTAAGATACCCCTTTAAGAACATGAACGGGAAAGGGGAAATGATTTGGAATGTAAATTAAAAAAATAAAATAAAATAAAATAAATAATTAAAAGAAAAAAAAAAGAACATGAACCTTAATTGATAGGGGATTGGTGAGAACCTATGAAAAGCTAGGGAAATGGGAAAGAATACACCAAAAAATATTGTATGAAGAAATTTAAATTCAAAAAATACAAAAAACCTTTTTGTTCAAACGTTGACGGCAAATACTACCTTATTGAAAGATAACAGATTGGACTGAGAAAAGATATTTACAACAAATAACATAGGATCAGAATATAAAACTGTGATAAGAAAAGGCTGGAGATTTGGTTCAGTGGTTAAGAGTAAAGTGGTTAAGTGATTGCTCTTCCAGAGGACCCGGGTTCAATTCCCAGCACCCACATGGCAGCTCCCACCTGTGTGTAACTCTTGTTCTAGGGCTTCTGACACTCTCACACAGGCATACATGGAGGCAAAATACCAATGCACAGAAAATACAAATAAATTATAAAAAAAAAAAACTGTGATAAGAAAACCTCTGGGGAAAAAGTAGTAAAGTCGACAACCCATAGAGGAAGGAAAAGAATGTGCAGTCCTGACATGAAACAGTGCTAGGGGCTCAACAGTCATCCAAGAACCAAGTTAAAACAACAGTTTTTTAAAACATTCAAGTTTGAAAATGGCAAGTTCAGCACAGCCTGTTGAGGGAGGCTAGATAGAAAGCCTGTGTTCCCTGTGAGCTCAGCAGTCTACAGACAGGTTATAAAAGGTGTGTACGAAGGCATGGGAGGCACCAGAGTACAGCAGTGCAGAAAATATGAAGTGACTTAAACGCCAATTAATAGAACAATTTAAAGAAGTTACCTGTAGGTCATTTATCATGCAATACAACAGAGCAGTTCAAATACACAAAACTACAAACTAGCATTCAATGAAGTAGTATCTAGTGGGAGGTTAAAAGAAAAAAAGACATAAAACAATTCTTACTTTGTCGACATGCATGTATGTGATTGAAAAAAAAATCTTGAAAAACAAACACCAAATTTAAGGAAATTACTAATTGCTGACTTTGAGACTGGGAAGAGAAACATATCTGATTTATAATATCTGCTTTTTTAAAAAAAAAACAGTCTTCTGGGAGGTGACTCTCAGGACTCAATGGGAATGACCTTAGATGAAGTGCCCAACGAGGGGGAGGGGGAACTTGGAAGAGTCTACCTTCAGTAGATAGACAGAGCCTTGAGAAGAGTGATGGTATTACCAACCCATAGCCAAAATTTCTGACCCAGAAGTGTTCCTGTCTAAAAGAACTGCAGGGACAAAGATGGAGAAGAGACTGAGGAAAAGGCGATCCAGGGACCAGACCAACTGGGATCCACCTCATGGGGAGACACCAAATGGACCTGACACTATTGCTGATGCTATGCTGTGCTTGCAGACAGGAGCCTAGAATGATTGTCCTCTGAGAGGCCCAACAAGCAGCTGACTGAGACAGAAGTAGATACTTACACCCAACTACCAGACTGAAGTCAGGGACCCCTATGGTTGAATTAGGGGAAGGATTGAAGAAGCAGATGAGGAGGGTGATCCTACAGGAAGACCAGCTGTCTCAACTCACACGGACCCATGGGAGCTCCCAGGGACTGAGCCACCAACCAGACAGCATACACGAGCTGGTCCAAGGCCCCCAACACGTACAGCAGAGGACTGCCTTGTCTGGCCTCAGTGGGAGAAGATGCTCCAAGTCCTGGAGAGACTTGAGGCCCCAGGGAAGGAGGAGGCCTGGTGGTGGGGGAGCATCCTCTCGGGGACAGGGGACAGGAGGAATGAGGTAAGGAATTGTGGGAGGAGGAGAGGGGGGAAGGGCAATGGCTGAATTGTAAATAAAAAAATTTAAAGTTAAAAAAAAAACAAAAACAACAACAAAAACAATCTCCCCCATGTAACCCAGACTAGCCTTGAACTTGTGGTCCTTCTGTCCTTGCCTTCCAAATGCCAAGTTACAGGTGCACACCAGCATGCCTTGCTATCGTCATATTTACACAGCCATTTATATCTGCCAAGACAAAATAGCCACAACCTGCTAACCCTGGCTAGTGAGCATACTGTTGTTTGTTGTAACATTCTTTGTGTTTACTGAACTTTGAATATTTTCCAAGACACGTAAACGCATTACTGTAAGTGCTCTTACACAATGGTAGGTAGGAAGAGGGCCATTAAAAGACCATTCAAAACATAGCAGTGTGTTGCATTTAGAGGGTCATAATGGAAATGGATTACTAAGGAGATGTTTTGGAGATAAAGTTTTGAAACTGCACATATGTCTCTGAGTTTTACTTCACGTTGGCCCCACTCCTGGCACTAGACTTGTTTCTTGCTTGAAGTTGGGGCTTCCTGACAGTTCTTCATTTGGCTAAAACTGTAGCTACCATAAACCTTCCTGTATCATTCTATCAAACACCCCTTGAAAACATTAACTTAGAACAACTTAACAATCCTTCCAGACATAAGGAAACTGCATGATCCCATGTGTTATAGAGAGGCCCTCTAATGCCAAGGAATGCTCAGTAGGTTTCTGCTATGTTTTTAATTGACAATGGCATCAATATCAACCGGTGTAATATTTAGAGCATCATAAATTTATTATCCTCTGGTTCTGGGGTGTGTGTGTGTGTGTGTGTGTGTCAGGGGGGAGGGGGGTTGTTGCTTTGCTTCCTGAGCCTGAGAAGGCTGACCTCAGCCCCTTCTTCCTGAAATCATGTCACTAGAACTCCTTGGCCTCTACTTTCACAACTCTGAGTTTCTTGCCTCTATTTTAAAAGGATGTCTGTGACTCATTCAATTGATCTGGTTAACAGAAAACAATCTGTCCATCTCAAGATTTTTAATTAAATTTGAGGCCGGGTAGCGGTGGCACACATCTTTAATCCCAGCACTTGGAAGGCAGAGGCAGGCAGATGTCTGAGATCAAGGCCAGCCTGGTCTCTAGAGTGATTTCCAGGACAACCAGGGCTACACAGAGAGACCCTGTCTCAAAAAAATGAGAGAGAAAAAATTAAGTTTGAACAATCTCAGTTTAGAAGGGTAACACATCTGCTGCCTTCAGAGCCAGGGTGTGGACAGCTTTGGGAGCATTGTTCTGCACACAGCTTGTTAAAGAATATTCCGTGTTCTGAGCTCTTCCCTCCTATTGCCTTACCGTAAAAAGAGTTTTTATTTTTTTCTTTAAGTACAGGCATGAGGTGGAGCTCCACCACAAATCAAAATTGGAAATTTCTGTCTTAACCTAGAAATACTCTCAAGGTACTCTTAGCCTAGAAGTCTCTTGTTATTTTTCTTTTATCAACTGTTTTAAAGAGTTAAACTAAAAGCTCTGGGTTTGAAGTTAAGAGTGAGTTTATCCCCAAGTTTCAGCTTCCAAGTATACAGAAGTCTTCATTGCAGTCACATCCAAATGTGTGTGGTACTTCAAAGTAGCCTACCTGGTGAGGCAGGCACTTAGCCAGAGCCAAGAATGTCGTCTTTATCTCAACATTTTTAAAGCCTCCTTTTTGGAATTGTCTTTAAAGACACTTGAGCAGACACACAGGAAAAGCCAGCTCATTATTTTAAGGTCACAAGGTACCCTGCCTACTCTGTCTTCTTCCCCTCTCTATTGTTTCGATCCACTTAGCCTCATCCCCACTCCTTCCTCTCCTGGGATTAGTGCCAGAGATCTGGGAGGCTCAGAGGAAGACCTGGAGAGCCAGAGTTTAGCTGAGAAGGGGGCAGGGAGCTCACACACAGCTCCTGGGGGGCAAACTCTAACATCTGTTTACTTGTGTGTGACAGCTGCTGTTTTGCAAACAGACAGTCTATATTCTTTCCAGTGTCAAGAACTACTAAATAAATAGGTGAAACTGTGATATACATCTACAATAGAATCTTAATTGCTGGAATGAAATTTTATAGAAAAATTAATGAAACCAGGAACTATCATGTTAAGTGAGATGAGCCAAATTCAGGAAGACAAAAATGGCATGTTTTCTCTCATATGTGGAATCCACATTCATATTTACATATATATTTAGTTTATACATGTCATAAAGGTAGAAGGGGAAATCCTTGGGAAAGGGAAGTGGACAAGCAGAAGGGTGACGTGAAGAAAACCTATGATAAACCTGTTTGAAAATGTCTTAATGAAACCCATTGATTTGTTCAACAAATATATGCCATAAAATAAATCTATGTTGAGAAAGTTTACGGATTGATTACACAGATAAGTAAGGACAATTTTGCTAATGACATTCTATGAAATATAAGTACAATACAAGGAGATTGTGTTTGTAAATATTGGAGTTGTTAAATGTAAATACAATCATGTCATATTATTCTTTTAATTACTGTATTTATATAGTATTTGTCATAAGCGCTTAAAGGTCTCTTTTAGAATCATATAAAATATTTTTTATGTGTGTGTTATTCTTGGACTAATTGAGGTTGCTCCTTAATAAAACATGTCCATATATGGAGAGTAATGAAAGGAAACACAAAAAAGTCCTCTTTAGATTGCAATCTCACATAGGAAAAGTGTTTTCCTCCTTATAGGACAGACTTCCTCTACTAAACCCAACAGCCATCCAGCTTCCTCCAGTGGCGCATCCTTTTGCTATCCAAATGAAAAATTAAATTCCAAGGCCAGACTTCCAATATGTAGACACTGTCCACATATGGACATTGAACACTTCAATATTCCTAGTCTAGATAAAATGTGCATTAAGTATTAAACATGTTAAGATCTCAAAAGTTAGGAGAAAACACCCTGGATTTATTTCATTAATAATTTCCTGTTAGCCACATGTTGAAATATTTAGATAGAATGAGTAAAATATTTTGAAAACTAATTTCATGACTCTTCTGCTCTGCAAGTGTACATCCTAGGAGGTTTGCAGTCTGCACAATTTGGTCCTGTCTTTACTCAGGTATTTTTCTGCTAGTTTTTGGTGCTGCTGTGTAAAGTCATTAAGGCAGTATTTCTTTATGGAAGACCAGATAACTCAGCCTCTGAATAAATATGCTGGATGAGTTGTGATATATGTATGTATGTATGTATGTATGAAAATACATTCAACAAAAAGCATTTCAATGCATCAGTTGCTACTCTGTGAAACAGTGATGTCTCCCATTTTCCCAGTGGAGTGAGTATAAATGCCAGTTATACAAACTGTGAAGGCACTCAAAATCTAAACCCAGACTAAGCAGAAACACACTAATTTTTACAGTATGTGTGTATATGTGTATGTGTGTGCGTGTGTTTTGTGTATGTAGGTAGAAGTGTATGAGTGGGTACATGGGCCATGTGTGAGCCTGTGAAGGCCAGATGTCAACCTCAGGTGTTCCTGGTGAGTTATTTATCTTGTGAGAGACAAGGCCTCTCACTGGGACTGGAGCTCTGTGACTAGAAAGTTCTGGCTGGTTCAGGGATGCTCTTGTCTTTGCCTCTCCAGGGCTAGGACATATGTGCACTTCAGTCCTAGGGATTAAACTCAGGTCCCTGTGCTTGTGTACTTTACCAAGCGTGCTACCTCTCCAGTCCCTGTTATAGAAGGAACAGTCATTTTAAAAGTTTTCCCAGAAACAACAAAGTTATAGAAACTGGGAAATGGCTGGTAACCTCAAGTGATTAATCTCGCTATGTAATCTACTGACGACACAAAAGAGACAAGAGCCAGGCATCTCTGGCATCTGTCAGAGCACCTGGAAGTCTAGGATCACAAGAGGCCTGAAATGAGTTAAACGCCAGGTTGAACTGCACAGTGAATTCCAGGCCAACCTGGGCTACTTAGTAGGACATTGTCTAAAGGAAAAATAGATTTTTCAGCATCTAATGAGATGATCGTGTGACTTTTCCCTATCAGTTTGTTTATATGGCAGATTAAGTTGATGGATCTTTGTATATTGAGCCATCCCTGCATCCCTGGGATGAAACTTATTTGATCATGATGGATAATGTCTTTGATGTGTTTCTGGATTCCACTTGTGAGTATTTTATTGAGCATTTTTGCATCAATGTTCATAAGAGAAATCAGTCTGAAGTTCTCTTTATTTGTTGAGTCTTTGTGTGGTTTACATATCAGAGTGACTGTGGCGGCAGAGAATGGGTTTGGCATTCCTTCTGTTTCTATTTTGTGAAATAGTTTGAGGAGTATTGGTACAAGCACTTCTTTGATGGTCTGGTAGAATTCTGCACTAAAACCATTCTGGCCCTTGGCTTTTTTTTTTGGTTGGGAGACTTTTAATGACTGCTTCTATTTCTTTAGGAATTGTAAGGCTGTTAAGTAGTTTACATGATCTTGATTTAACTTTGGGAAGTGGTATCTGTCTAGAAAATCATTCATTTTATTAAGATTTTCCAATTTTGTGGAGTATAGCTTTTTGAAGTAAGACCTAATGATCCTTTGAATTTCCTCAGTGTCTATTGTTATGTCTCCCTTTTCCATTCTGATCTTAGTCACCAGAGAAATGCAAATCAAAACAACTCTGATTCTCTTACACCAGTCAGCATGTCTAAGATCAAAAACTCAAGTGAGAGCACCTGCTGGGGAGGATGTGGAGCAAGGGGAACACTCTTCTGAAGCGGAAACTTAAGGGTTCTTTGGAAAGTAGGTTGGATTGTGTTTTGCTGGGACAAATACATGAAGGAATGTTTAGTTGAAGTGGACACAGGTGAAAGGCTGAGGCAGACTCATGAAGAAACGTTGTGCTGAAGCAGACAGGAGAAAAGATGTTCTACTAATGCAAGCATGTGACACTGGTTGAAGGATTCTTCCCTAATGACACATGTATTGGTCTGCCTTACATTTCGTAGTTGAGCTGCATTTGTTGGGACTCCATAGAGAGAAACACACCAAAAAAAAACTTCTGATGGTGCGCTGCAGTTTCTTGTCATGTCATCAGATTGGGGCTGATCGGCAGAGTAATGTCAGCCGAGACAGACTCACATGGAATTTGCTAAGTCAGACTCATGTACTGAGGCAATACACATGATGAGGCAAGACCCATAAAGGACACATGGTGTTTGGAGGGCTATAAAGAAGACTTGATGGTCAGTGATGGAGGCAGAGCTAGGCTTACTTATAGAGCTAGTTGTGCAATGCTTATAGGTCTCAAGTCTTCACTGGTCTTCACTTTGCTGAGAGAGGCACAGCCAAGAACTTCTCCTGCTGTTCCTGTTGGTCCAGGTCCCTCCTGCTGACTTGTGCTGAGGCTGAGGCCTGGTTGTCTCTGCTGGGTAGTGCCAGGGCTGCTGATTCATGTTTGCTATCTCAGCTCTACCGAACTGAACTGCTGATCTATCCGTGATGTGTTTGCAAGTGGATTGAGCTGCCACTGCTGACCTGTGAACTGAACTGCCAATTTCCAGACAATACAGATGGGAGTTGCTCCAAAGAACCATTTCCAAACAGGTCCACTTCCTCTGTATCCTTATTTTTCTACTACCTCTGGTGGGTGGTGGGTTAAAAAGGAGGTTTAAACGTTTAAGAACCATCATTAAAAATAGGTTTTGAAAAAATTAAAGTTACATTCCTCCATTGCTGGTGGGAGTGCAAACTTGTACAACCATTTTGGAAATCAATTTGGTGGTTTCTCAGAAAACTGGGAATAGTTCTACCTCAGGACCCAGCTATATCACTCTTGGACATATATCAAAAGATGCTCTACCATCCCACAAAGACACTTGCTCAACTATTTTTATAGCAGCTTTATTTGTAATAGCCAGAAACTGGAAACAACCCAGATGTCTCTGAACTGAAGAATGGATAAAGAAAATGTGGTTCATTTACACAATAGAGTACTACTCAGCTATTAAAAACAAGGACATCATGAAATTTGTAGGCAAATGGATGGAACTAGAAAATATCATCCTGAGTGAGGTAACCCAGACCCAAAAGGACATGTACTCACTTATAAGTGGATATTAGCCATAAAATACAAGATATCCATGCTACACTCCACAGATTCAAAGAAGCTAAACAAGAAGGAAGGCCCAAGTGAGGATGCTTGAACCTCACTCAGAAGGGGGAATAAAGTAGTCATATGAGGCAGATGGAAGGAGGGAACTGGGAGGGAGAGGGGATGGAGAGAGGAGTTGGGGCGGGGGGGTTCAAGATCAGATGTGGGAAGGGACAGGAGGGATGTCCAGATGGCCATGAAAATGAATGGAAATCTGCAACATGGGGGTGGAGAGGCGGGGGGCATCTCCAGGATTAGACAGAGACATAGAATAAGGGACGGGCTCAAGAATCAATGTAGGTATCCTTAGTTGTGACTCACAGCATTGGGGATATGGAACCTGAAAAGGCCACCTCCTGTAGCCAGTCAGGAAGCCAAATGGATCGATAAGGACACCAACCCACCCACAAAACTTTCCACCCAACATTTATCCTGTCTACAAGAAATGCAGGGACAGAGAGAGGATGGAGCAGACACTGAAGGAATGACCAACCAATAATAAGCCCAAGTTGAGACCCATCCCATGAGCAAGCACCAATCCCTGACATTATTGATGATACTCTGTTATCCTTGTAGACACGGCTGTCCTCTAAGATGCTCCACCCACCCAGCTAACTCAGAAAGATCAGAGACCCACAGCCAAACAGTGGATGGAGCTTAGGGACTCTTATGGAAGAAAAGGAGGAAGGATTTCTCTGAAGGGGATAGAAACTACTGGAAGACCAACAGAGTCACCTAACCTGGACCTTTGGGGCTCTCAGAGACTGAACCACCAACCAAAGAACATACACATGCTAGACTTAGGCCTCCCCACACATATGTAGCAGATGTGTTACTTGGTCTTCATGTGGGTCCTGAACAACTAGAGTGGGTGCTATCCACATTCAGTTGTCTGAATGTGGTGTATGTTCTTCTAGTTGGGGTGCCTTGTCTGGCCTCAGTGAAAGAGGATCTGTCTAGCCTCATAGAGACTTTATGTGCTAGGGTTGGAGGATACCCAGGGGGCCCTACCTTTTCAGAGGAGAAGGGGAGGAAGGATGGGGGAGGATTGTGGGAAGGGGATGACCAGGATTGGGGCAGTGAATGGGATGTAAAGCAAATAATAATAATAATAATAATAATAATTGATAAAAAGAAAAATGAAGCATCTTGAAGGAGCTAAGAACAGATAAGAACATGCAGTGATATCTTTCTGTATCTGAGTTATCTCATTCAATGTAATCTTTTCTAGATCCATCCATTTATCTGCAAATTTCATTTTTCTTTACAAGTGTATTGGAGGACATGTACCATATTTTCACTATCCACCAACCCATTTATGGACATTTAGTTTATTTCCATTCCTAGCTATTATGAATAGAGCAGCAGTGAACATGGTGTTCTGGAGCAAGTGTCTCTGGAGAAGGATGTGAGGTCTTTCGGGCATATGGCAGGGAGTATTGCAGTTGGGTAAAATGGTAGACTTTAGTTTTCTGAGGATTTTCTATACTGACCTCCAGATTATATGATATTATACAGGAGTTATCACAAAAGTCCCATCAGAAAACTTCTAGAAAGAATGAACTTCAGCAAAGTGCAGGGTACAAAATCAATTTAGAAAAACCAGTAGCCCAAGATATCTTTGAACTCTCCATCCTGCCTTATCTTTCCAATTGGTGGGATTACATAAGTTTATATAGAACTTTCAAGCTCTTGTCCAAAGCAGTCCCTGGGCTCGTTTCCTTGAAGTCAGTATATACTAATCATACAACATATGGGTTTCCGTGTGACGCCTTCATATATGCACCACGTACTTTGTTCACATTCACCCTCTCAGTACTTTCTCCTGTACCCCCTAAAGGCTCTTTTAACTTGTTTTATTCCTGTGAGTGACCTTCCCCCCAACCCCCGAACTAGTTCAGTATAGTAAGTTTTCACTGTGAGCTAATGTACCTAGTGATCTACTAGCAAAGAGGAAGAGAAGATATCCAATCTATCTGCTCAAAAGTTTAACAGAAATGGGTACGAAGTTCTTGCTACTCTCTGGTATCTGTCTTAAGGAGATAAGCAGCAGTCTTGTGTAGTGGTATTCACCTGTAATCCTACCACTAAGGGAAGGCAGAATTGTGAGCATAGCCCACATGCACTTTAGAGAAAAAGTCAGTGGGACTCCTACAACTTCACTAGATCTCTTTCTTTAGCAGGAAAGGGAACTGAGCAGATGAATGGCTTCATGGGTAAAGGGCCTCAGGAAGGACCACTATTTAGCTTTCTAATAACCAAAATGAGTGAAAGGCAGGCATCTATATGACACCATAAAGGCAGTAACTCCAGTACAAATCCAGGGACACAGGCTTTAGCTATCCATCTTCTGCTGGTATTTTTATTTCCTCCCAAGGAATGCTTAGTTTTCCTTTGTGGGCTACATGAGAAATTGGAGAAGCTAGAAAAACTATTTTTTTTTTCTTCCCTTAACCATTTCCCCTAACCCTGAGACACAAGGTCCCTGCTTTAGTTTTGGTGGAGAGTAGGGAGTAAGGATGAAGGGGTGAAGAGGAATGGGGATGGTCAATCACTAAGGCAGCCTATCCACCTCTAGTAAACCAAAGAAAGGTTGCTTTAAAAAAAAAATCTAGAGATTGGTATTTTTTTTAAAGAATTATATTTTCCTTTGACAAAGATTTAGATTTAGTTTGTGGATACTATCAAGTATTTTCACCTTCATGTCATGTCAAGCTGGACTTCCTCTAATACAGTGAGGTTATCTGCTGAATGTGATAACAGAAAATGAGGTATTTCAGTAAGGTTGCTTAGCTCAGCTGTTGCTTCTAGTTTTAAATTAGTAATAGCTTCTTCACTTCTGTCAAACAGTTTTAACTGATTGTCTTTCTTCCCTGGCATAATCATGCTGTTACAGTGTGCTGGACAGTTTTTGTTGTTTTTTTGCTTTGCTTTTCTATCAACACAAACTACAGTCATTTGAAATAATTGTCAACTGACAAAAATGCCATGATAAGATTTGCCTGTAGGCAAGTCTGTAGTGCATTTTCTTAATTGAACTCAATTCACTAGGATTGTGCCTCCCCCTAAAAAGGAGGTCCTGGATGGTATAAGAAAGCAAGCTCAATAAGCCACAATGAGCAAGCCAGTAAGTAGCATTCTTCTATGACCTCTGCTTCAGTTTCTGCCTCCAGGTTTGTGCCCTGATTTCCCTGGAAGATGGACAAAATGCTACGAGAAAATTCCTTTTCTCCCCAAGTTGCTTCATGGTAACAGCATAGTAACTAAGAGAGAATTGGTACCAGGAATGGAGTGTTGTTGTGACAGACCTGACCATGTTTTTAGCATGGTGGCATTTGAACTTTTGATTGGAAAAGCCATTGAGTGCTCAGAGATCAATGGCTTGTTCTACGGGAGTTTGGAAAATAATGATGAGAGCAATGCAGACTATGAAGACTTGGCTCATGATGTTTCAGGGGAAGTTTGAGAGTCCCTTAAGACTCCACTGGTGGTTGAAACCGAGAAGTCTGACCCTCAGCTTCACACTGCTGGAGTTTGGTTTTTGCTTTGTTACTGTGCTGTGGTTCCTCCTTCTTAGATTAATAATGCAATTTTTATTTTACAGCAGTTCACAGTGTTTTAACTCTGATTTTACAGACTCTGGATATTTTACAGAGATTTTTGAGAGATGTTGAGTGTTTTAGAGATTTGGATATTTTAAGGAAACTGAACTTTTACAGTGTTTGAATTTTTAAACTAGGACTTTTAAAAGTTGCCATGTTTTATATTGTGGATATTACTATCACATCTTTGGGATGAATGAGAAAGGAAAGGTTATAGTTGAATGTTGATGAGTGTCACGTTGACACGGAGTCAATTGTGCTGGCTAGTTTTTTGACAACTTAACCAAGGCAAAGCCATTTGGGAAGAGAGCATCTCAACTGAGAAAATACCTTCTTAAGATTTGCCTTTAGGCAAGTCTGAAGTGCACTTTCTTGATTAATATTGACTTGAGTGGGCCCAGCTCACTGGGTGTGGTGCCATTCCTGGGCAGGTGATCCTGGATGACATAAGAAAGCAAGCTGAGAAAGCCCTGAAGAACAATCCAGTAGGCAGTGTTCCTCCAGGACCCCTACCTCAGTTTCTGCCTCTAGGTTCCTCCTCCAACTTTCCTGGAAGAGGGAATACCAACTGTACTGTGAAATAAATCCTTTCTTTCTCAAGTTGTTTTTGGTCATGGTCTTTATCACAGTTATTATAAAAGTAACGAAGACACATTGTATGAAGTTTTATAATTAAAAAAATAAGTTTAAAATCTTAGCCCTTTCTTTTATGAATGCCTTTCTGGTATGTTTGAATCTATCTTTGAACTTTTTCATATTATATTCATTTATCTTGTGTCTATTTGTATGTATATGTGTGGGAGAGCCTTGTATGAGGATCAGAGGTCAACTAGCATGCATCTACTCTCTTCTTGTACCATGCAAAAATCCAGGAATCCAACTCAGAAAATGACTGTTATGCAGAATAGTGTTTGTTCCCAAGTTGGTTATTTTTATATGGGTTAGCAAGGTTTTGCAAAACAACAGTTCATTAGAAGAGAAGAGACTGAGGCACCAAAGCATCATCTAAAGTTTTGTAAAATTAGTAGTGTTAAAATTCTGTTGTATAGTATGAATCCATAATAGATGAAGTTACCAAGGAGTGTATTTAAAATTAAAACTTCATGTGACTTGGTATATGAAAACACTGTACATTAATTTGTCTACTCATAGTAATAAAGTCTGTTTGGTTTGTTCAAAAATACATGTCAGGTTTGATGGCCTATGCTACAGTTTTAGCAACACTCAGCACTTGGGGAGCAGAGACAGGAGTATTCCAAATTTGATACCAGGCAGGATAATCGAGGAAGACCTTATTCCAATAAAAGAAAAGAGAGAAAAGAGGTAGTGCATTCTCACAGCTGTTTATGCCAGACTCATGAAGCCAAAGGCAGCATTCTGGAGAGACTAGGCAGGTTGCTGTACCACCTGTGAACTTACTAATAACTGACTTCTCTCTGGTGTGTCACTAATCATGCACTGACTATCTCCCCTGCTAGTATATGGAGCTTCACAGCTATAGAGTAGCAATTCTACTCTGTTTAAACCTAGGCGTGATAGTGTTCATCTATAATCCTGGGAACTGGAAGCTGAAGGAGGGGAACTGCTGAGTGCTTGGCCAGGCCAGGCGAAGCAATACTGCAATACTGTTTAATAGCCCCGAAGAACCTGTGTTTGTTTACTGAGAGAGGATAAGAACAGAACAGACTAGTTATCATTCCCATGTTGATCTTCATTAGTAAAAGTGCTCAGTGTGTTTGTTCAGTCTGCTGCTTCTTTCCACATGAATTTCAAGGTGTTATTTTTAACAGGAATAGAACTCAGAGTGATGGCACTGAATGAGGAAGAGCTGGTCCATGCAGATATAACCTCCAGTTCTACCCCAGCAAAAAGGAGACTCTTGTTGGATCTGTTGAAAGGCTTTAAGAGGAAGGAAGAGACATTAGTGAGAATTTCCCTCAGATAAAATATGTTTTAGTTTAAAAAAAAAACTGCTCAATTATGTTTCCCCAAATATAATATATGAATGTTAGGATGGAAGCTGGAATCCTTGCTTTTTTTTCCAAGAAGTTTTTCCTGTCAAACTCCCTATTGTTATAATGTGTGAGTACGCGCACACACACACACACACACACACACACACACCCCTTCCTACCTGCCAATCTTTAGTGGTTGAGTTATAGATAACACCAAACCGGTTTTTACTAATCCAAATCAGCTTCCATTGATGTAATAACCTACCCAAGACAAGATACATTATAAACAAAAGATTATTTTAGCTCATGGTTCTTGGATGAGTAAGCTCTAGGGACCTTATCTGGTAAGCCTTGCTGGTCAAGTTCCCAGTCACACAACAGTATCACATGGCAAGACACAGGGAGTACACATGTCTACTTGATGACTCTCTTTAAAAGCTGCTAAGACTGAAGCAAAGGGCCTCTACCCTAATAACTTTATCTATTCCTAATAATCTAATCATTTCCCAGAGCACCCTACTCTAGGTATCATAGCTGGATCAAGTTTCCACCTCTAAAATTCCTCACAGTAGAAGCTAAATTTTAATACCTGAAGCCTTGGAGAACATTCACACCACAATTAAACCATAGCAATAGTCATATATTCTTTACACAAGGTAAATAATAGATATATAGACTTTACTTCAATTTTTACTGCATTTCTAAGTACTACATAAACACCAGACAACTTTGAAAACACCAAAATACATGTGTGTGTCACCAGCTACTTGGGAGGCTAAAGTGGGAGGACCATAAAGTCCGGGCAAGGCACTGTCTCAATAAGAAAAAATTAACAGGGAAGTTGGAAAGAGAAATGGGTTGAGCAGGAGACAAGGATGAAAAAGGGTAGCAGGGAAGGGAATATAATTCAAATACTTTATGCACATGTATCCTCATGAAACCTATTGTGTATAATTAATGCTACTAATATTATATATATAAGTATATAATTAGTATAATACTAGTAAAAACAGAGACAACTAAGAGTGAAAAGGAGAAAAAGGAGAATAGCTATTCAATGTGTCCAAGCTGGAAAGAGGAGCAAAAAAATGGGGCCCGAAATCCTCAAAGCCATTTTGGGGTATTTGCATGAAGTTTAGATTTAAATAGAGGTCATGAGGTATGGATGATCAATTAATTATGGTCAAGAAGTGGTCTTCCCCATCACTGACCCATCATTGACTGGTTCTGTTCTCCCAGGTGGTTTGTTAAGTTGTCAAGCACTTTAAAATGTGGGGGACAAGTTTCTCCTCTGGTAAGTATCAGGTTCAAGCCTTTTTCCTCCTCCTGAATGAGATTTCCAAGAATTTTTTAATCATTTGGAGTCCTTTGTTTCAGTAGTCTGACTGGCAAGGGGAGTTTTTTTTTTTTAATTGGTTATTTTATTTACATTTCAAATGTTATCACCTCCCCCCCCCTTCTTTGAGTTGTATCGTGGGTATTCCTAGCTTTTGTCCTAATATCTACTTATCAGTGAGTGCATACCATGTGTATTCTTTTGCGGCTGGAGCCATGGGTCCTTCCATGTGTACGCTCTGGTTGGTGGTTTAGTCTCTAGTCCAAGATACAATTCATAGACCACATGAAGCTCAAAAAGGAAGACCAAAGTGTGGATGCTTCTTAGAAGGGGGAACAAAATATTCAAGGGAGAAAATATGGAGACAAAGTGTGGAGCAGAGACTGAAGGAAAGGCTATCCAGAGACTGCCCCACCTGGGGATCCATCCCATATACAGTCCCCAAACCCAGACACTACTGTAGATGCCAAGAAGTGCTTGCTGACAGGAGCCTGATATAGCTCTCCTGAGAGGCTCTATCAGAGCCTGACAAATACAAAGGCAGATGACTTGCAGGCAACCATTTGACTGAGCACAGGATCCCCAATGGAGGAGTTAGAGAAAGGATGAAGGAGCTGAAGGAGTTTGCAGCCCCATAGGAAGAACAACAATATCAACCAACCAGACCCTTCAGAACTCCCATGTGTACCCCATTTTTTAATAGGGTTACTTGGCTCTCTGGAGTCCAACTTCTTGAGTTCTTTGTATATATTGGATATTAGCCCTCTATCAGATTTAAGATTGGTAAAGATCTTTTCCCAATTTGTTGGTTGCCGTTTTGTCAGTGTCCTTTGCCTTACAGAAACTTTGCAACTTTATGAGGTCCCATGTGTCAATTCTTGATCTTAGAGCATAAGCCATTGGTGTTCTGTTCAGGAACTTTTCCCCTGTGCCCATGTGTTCGAGGCTCTTCCCTACTTTCTTTTCTATTAGATTCTGTATATCTGGTTTTATGTGGAGGTCCTTGATCCGCTTGGACTTGAGCTTTGTACAAGGAGGTAAGAATTTACTTTATATCCCCCTCACCGGCCCCTCCTATCATCCCCCCTCCCACAATCCTTCCCCAAATCCCTCTCCCCTTCTCCTCTGAGCAGATGGGGGCCCCCTGGGTATTCCCTCACCCTGGCTAAGTATCTCTTTAGAATGTCTCCTTTCCTGCTCTCTTCCACCAAAGCTGTTTCTAGTAATTCTACATGAAGTCTTGGATGGTGTGAATTAAATTTCAAACAATGCTGTCTCCAGGACTCATTTCAAGATATTCCTTTCCTGATCCCAAACAATAACATATACTACTATTCCAAATGGACTCTGATAGGGTACAGACAGCACAATTCCAACTTCAGTGCTCATGAAGACAGTTGAAGAAATACAGGTGTCAGTATGCCAGTTCTCAGAACTGGGCAGTCCTGTAACTGTTCCTAATGCTACTGAGCACTCTCTTAACCAGATGGCCAACTCTAGCAGTCAATATCTTAATCGTTTATGTGCATGTTTTCATTAGAATTTTAGGTAAAGGTAAAAGAAGATTTTCAAGGGACAATTGGCAGAGGCACGTTAATCCATCAGAAAGGCAGTGTGGGGAGCCCCTGGTCTCAAGGGTATTAGCAAGCTTTCTTTTTGCTGGTTAGTGCATATAAGTAATTTTGTTTATTTTTAATTAATGAATTTATTCTTATGTATATGGCTGTTTTGCTGGCATGCATGGCTGGTGCCCACAGAGACCAGAGAGGGTGCCAAATCCCCTGGGAACTGAGGTTACAAATGTTGTCAGCTACCATGTGGGTGCTGGCAAACTGAACCTGGGTCATCTGTAAGAAAACAAGAGAATAGACAGCTGTGGTTA
The DNA here is from genome assembly GCA_036184795.1 of Tokudaia tokunoshimensis. NCBI lineage: Eukaryota > Metazoa > Chordata > Mammalia > Rodentia > Muridae > Tokudaia > Tokudaia tokunoshimensis. The sequence continues at coordinate 79,864,704 of BTHU01000005.1, read as the reverse complement.
CTATAAACACAAACATCACAGGAAAAGGAGTTATATGCAAATATTTTATTGAATTATTTAACTATGCAAGATATCTCTCCTTCATGGAGATCACAAAACCAGGGCATTCAAGAACCTGGGGTCTAACTCTCCAAGGGGAAGCTAATTTACTTTTAGCATGCTTGAGGATGCTTCTAGACTCAGTCAACTCAGTTTCAGCTTCTGCTGGCAGTATGTAGAGCATCCATGATGGTTTTATTGTACTCTGCAATCTGCTTCATCACGTTTTTAATCACTGGCTGGTAATCACTCTCTTGACTCTTGGTTGCTATGACTAATTACAAGAGTTAAGGAGCAACAATGTCAGTAAAAACAGCAGTCTGTGACTCAGAAAGGAACTGAAGCAGACTTGAGTATTTGTCACAGTGAATGTAGACAGTACAGAAAAAGTACTAGATTAAATTTTAGATTTAACCTTATTTTAGCAAAGCATATATTGACACAAAAAGACGAAGTAAAACTTGTTTCAAAAAATCACCTTTGGTTTTCTCAAGTTATTTATTCATTCACTTTACAACCTGATCACAGAACCAACCCCCCCCCTCCAGATTTTTTAATGTCAGGTTGCTCAATCTGATTTTACTCTCAGAACAACTAACATTCAGAAAAATTCTAGACTCTATATGGTCACATGGAATTTAAGGCAAGACGCTAGACTTCACTATTTCAGAATCATGTAAATTTATGTTTCGTAAAGCTAGAATGCTGGACTTTTAAGCATCTAGTGAATAATCAGTCAGCCTTTTAAGTTAAGTTGTTCTATCACTTGAATAGAGCTCCTACGGCGTCCTATCTAGAAGTAAGCTGAGGTGTGTGCTGCTTCTGAGATAAAGTTCAGCAACACCCTAAAAGAGAGCCTGTGATAACCATCTTGCTCTGAGGACAGATGTCCTGGAATAAGTCAAAGAGAACAGGGAGGAAACAAATTCTGGACACATGTTGTAACTCTACGATGAAGGTCCTCACTTGGTAGGAATAAGATGTAGTTGAATCATTTGTAACATAATTGAACTCAGAAGTCAAATTTCTTATGATCCTGACTGGTTAGCACCCTTTGCTCTACAGAAAGCCAAGTTATAGCATTATAAACAACTAACACCTATATCTAAACTTTTTCAGAAACTTTATGAATACAAACTGTTCTAGACATTATAAAACTAAGGCTTAAACAGATCAAAAGAACTTTCTAAGAACAGTAGCTTACCAGTGACAGAATCAGCATTCAAAATTTGATCATCCAACTCTATAATGTATGCCCTTAAGCACTATGCTATATGGTCACTTTATACTCCATATTGGGTAATTCTCAAAATCAGTTTTCTAATAGACAGTCTGAGTAAACTCTTACAGAACAGAAACTGGTGCTAGTCTTTGTGACCCCCATATAATTAACTCAGAGTTCTGTACACATTAAGCATTTGGTAAGGACATGTCAAGTCAGTTTAAAGGATACACTCTTTCATTACAAAATTATTTTGTTCCAGGTGCTGCCACTTCCTCTCCAAATTTGTAAGCTAAAAATACAAAAGGTGAACGTTAACTGACTCTCATATTCAAAATCATTATATACCCCTTTTAGAGGGTATGAAAAAACACCCAATTTTAAATCTTAACAATTACTTGCATTCTAAATAAAGTGAGCATCACCAGAGAAAAAATTTAGGTTAAATCATACAACAGCATATACATTTTGGACAATGCTAAATTCTATAAAAGGTTTTACTACACTGATTTTAATTACAAAATAGTAAAAATATATGCCAATGAACAAATAACCTGAAAGTCAATTTATGACTTTTCTTAAAGTAACTTAAAAAAGAAAAATGGGATGTGATGGGAATCTCTCCCTGAATTCTGGAAATCTAATGCTGCAAAGGTAATATATATTCTAACACTGCCAAAGGTTCAGACATATAGGGAAAATTTCCTTATTTCTAGTGCTAAGTTTCCTGTCTTGTTTCCCAGGCTGCGATAAGAGCAGAGCTGCAGTGTGAAGATTGTAAGAGCGTCTGTAAAAAGCTGGCATTGTTACAATAATTTCTTCATCAACAGGAAACTAATGTGGATATTATAGTGATGGTTGCTTCCTCAGAAGACAATTTCACTGTTATAGAATTAAACTGTTTTTCTGATTTAATTAACCTTGTAACTCTAGCTTTTTAAGATTCACATAGTTTTCCCTAAACAAAGGACTGTCTGAAAAATGAAACACTAAAATAATGTTTTCCCTGGCTAGTTCAAAGTAATGAACATTTAGAAGAATGTGGTAATTAAAGAAGCAAGAAAAAATGCTTCTTCTTATTCTCATGAATGTTATTCTCAGGGCACACATATCTATCCTATTGTTTCCTCCAGAGAGATAAATTTGGATATCAGGATGGAATCATAGTTAACTGTGTAAAATATATGGTCCTTGGGTCCTTATGAAATCAGATCTGTTGCAAATAAGACCTGGAAGTTAGGATGGCCCCTACGGAAGCAGTCAGCACATTTTGGTGATAAATCTTTAATAACCTTTTGCAAAGTCAAGTACCAGACATGGTTCCTTTTTGTTCTCATAAGGCAATGAACCTCTTAAGTGCTATACAAATGATACAAGAATTGCATCATATCAAATTCCTCTTACATTGTATGTCCTCACTACTGACTTGACTTGACACTATAAGGTAAATGCCAATTTTGAAAATCTCTTCTCTCTACAGCTTATTCAAATAATATCGCATGAAATTATTTATAGATATAAGAACACTTTTTAAGAAAACCATTAAGATTTAGAGACAAGGATTTGATTTAGTTAGCCAATACAAAAATATAAAGATATGTTTAAAATTGTGCTTTAGGTTATGATTTGGAAAAAAAATCAACTAAACAAAGGTGTCCACATAGTGCCTTACATCATCTATATAGAGGAAGAAGAACGTCAACAGTTAAAAAAAAAAGCCATCTTTTTCCCTATGACCCATTTCAGACAATGTAATATAGTCACAAACTCTTCCTACACTTTTCTCTAGCATTCATTCCCACTCAAACAGTTTTTACATTGTAAATTTCAAGTCTAGTTTTAGGTTTTTACATTTGAAGTAAAGATAAACTGACAGGTAAACAGGATACATAAATTAGTGATTTCTAGCTATTGCAAACTCTTGTAAGATTCTATTTTTTTTTCAGTAGAAATATAAACTATCTTTTTAAAATAGTGCATTCATACAGTGTGATATCTGAAAGGAACATTTTTAAAGATGTTAAAACTTTAAAGAAAATGTTTAAATGATTGTTTTTAATGGAATTATTTTATTTTGTGAAAATATGAAGTGATGAATAGATGAATAGTCTATATATGCCAAAATACCAATGTGTTAGAAATGTTCATTTCTTGGTAAGAGGGAATAACATGACCTGATTTTAGTTGTTATACTTGATCATACTGCTATATAAATCGGGGAATTTCATACATTCAGAATTTTAAATTGCAGGTGATTAGACATGACCAGAGTCAATCCTTGTCTGACTTTATCTACTCAATTTGAATACAGCACGTATGTTCCAACTCGCAATTAGAAAATACTTACTATATACCTACCATATATAAACTAGTTACAATGGTGCTAGAGAAAAAGTAAACTAGATGGACAGTGTATTCTCCAAGAGGCCATAATCTATAAAACCTTAAACACTGTTCAGATATGTACCAGAGGATGGGTGATATGAAAAAGTTACCATAGGTAAGTGTCTATAGAGATAAGAATCAAGAGCTTCAAGACAGGACTGCTCTTCATAGTGTTATTAGAATAGTTTAAGATTAGAAATTACCTAAATGTCCAATTAGAGACTGGTTCTGCAAACTATGCTTTATCATATAGTAGTATATTATACATGATCTCCAGGGGACTGAAGAGATGGCTCAGCAGTTAAGAGCACTGGCTCTTCTTCCAGAGGTTCTGAGTTCAATTCCCAGCAACCACATGGTGGCTCACAACCATCTGTAATGGGATTTGATGTCCTTTTCTTGTGTGTCTGAAGACAGCATAGTGTACTCATATAAATAAATAAATCTTTAATATATATATATTATCTCCAAATGCACACTGTGGCATACATATACACATACACATACTAAGTATATAGACAGACAGACAGACAGACAGACGGACGGACAGATGGACAAACAATGCCAGTTGTACTCTAAGATTAGTGTTATTCTTAGCCTTCATCAGAAAAGCTTCTTTTTGACCTGGAGCTGCAGTAAGTGCAAAGACTTACAAATGGACAAAATGAGGAGAATGAGTGACTGGAGCATGCTCAGTCCAGATAGTACATCTATGTCACCTTAGCCCATCTCCTCAAGGCTCAGGGTAGGTTGTGGAAGGAGCGGGAAGAATGTACATGCAGAGGTCATGGAGGAGTGCTGAGAAGCAATGTTTTCTGGAAATGACACAATTGACTCATGGGCTCACTACAGCTATGTGCACAAGACTGGTCCCATCAACATAGGTTCACCAGGCCCTACCTTTAACTAGGGAATATGGACACAGTGAGTACTGCAAGAAGGACTGTCATTTTCTCAGTGGTGGAACCACTGATAAGTTGCCCATGCCTGTGAGAAAGAGGGGCCAAAAAAGATTTTAAGAGTCAGTGAGGATGGAGGATACCAAGGCAATAACAACAGCACCTTCCAAACACAAGAGGATTTGAGGTACATAAGCTCCCAGACACTGGCAACATGCACACAGCCTGCACGTGTCAAGTCAGATGGGCTCTTGGTATGGAGAGGAAATGCAGACATGAGCCCCTCGTCCTAACTCAGAAGCTATTTCCAAGTATTACCAGTTCACAAAGGAAAAACTAGTGTTTTCCAATGGAGTCTCACTGAGTATACAAACCACACTTAACGTCAGGCCCAAAGTAGATGGCCAAAACCAAACAAACTCAAAACTTTTGGAGAGGTTTTTGTGTCATAATGCTTGGTTTGAGCATTTTTTAAATTGTACTGGTCTTTTGCTTATATATTGTTTTCTAATTTTGTGTGTATGTGTGCGTGTGCTTTATGCAGGCATATAGGAGTTTCTTATGCTTTTTCTTTTTTTTTCCCCCTGTTTATTTTATTTTGGTTTGTTTGATTTACTTGCCTGTTTGAGAAAGAAGATGTGGAGCTGGGTGGGTGGGGAAGTGGGGAGGATCTGGAGGAGATGAGGGAGGGGAAACTACGGTCAAAGTACACTTTATGAAAAAAATTATTTTCAAAAATTTATCAAGTTGCCCATGCATTACTAAATAATGCTCTCATGCAAGCAATCTTAAGTTTAGTGGGTACAAAAAAATATATATCAAAGTGGGACAGGGATTAGTGGAAAGAATGTATGTGCACATGAAAGTGTGTATGTGTATGTCATGTACATGTGTGTGTTACTCATTTCAAAATGATAAGAATTCTGTCTGTCATTGGAGTTTATGTTATTTGTAGTTTCTGTGGGGTTCAACAGAAGTTAGAAGTTTCTATTTACTTTTGCAATCACCCAGGGTAGCATACTAGCCATGCCCAGGAGAGTAAATCCTATGAAACTGGCCTTTCATGCAGGTCTACTGAAGGAATAAGACAGAAATTAATTCATACTAAAGTACGGAATCTCACTGTTACAAAGCCAAAAAAGTATGTAAGGTTTACAAGGCAGGTCTGAAATCAAAATAAAAACAAGAACAAGAAGAAAGCTGTCTGAAGTAAAAACCACAACTGAGAATAAGACTGACAACATAAAGTACAGAGTGAATTTCCAATCAGCTCGTCTTACCTGAGCATGTGTCTCATTGTCTTGAAGTTGCATTTTCAGGGCCTCATAATCTGTGGTCAGCGTCTCCATTATTTTCTTAAAGGCATTTCTGTGGGTTGATAATACTGTTCTTTCTTGATGCAATTTCTAGATAGATCCAAACAGAAGCTATAACAAATGTCTAGAAAGTCAACATAAAAACCACATTTGGCTTAAAAATTTTAATAGTTTTATTTTGTAAAATTCTACCAGTTAAAATCACTTTAAGACTTATTTACAAAAATATCTTTTGAATAATAAGCTATATAAAAGTAACTAGATTAATAATACAATAAATACTTCCATGTCTGTACTGACTCCCGAAAGTTTAGGATTGAATTTCAAAATGGAATGGAGAGACACTGAAGAGTCTGCAGAGAAGACCTAGCGCCACATCAGGACTTGGCAAAGGTCACAGGTTACAATGCTCTGTATCAGGGAGCAACTTATACTTTGCCTTTGAATTTCTGCCTTCTCTTAAAACCTCTAAACTTATATTCCAACTAGACATATAAAATTTTATTACTTCTTTTTAGCTTGTATGTCAAATAATATACTAAAAGTAGTATAAGTCGTATAAAGTACATGTGAATTAAAGTTTATCAAAGAAAAACAAATGGGGACTGCAGCTTGCTTGGTAGGGGGCTTATCTAGCATATGAGACTCTAGTTTGGCCCCAAATAAACCATGCATTGTAGCTGCATAACCCTATATCCCAGGATTCAGAGATGAGGCAGAAAGACCAGATATGCAAGGGCACCCGAACTTCAGAGCAAGTTTGAAGTGACCTACGTAAGTGCCTGTGGTAAAAAGGGAGGGGGGGTGAGAGGAGGAGGAGGGAGGGAGGGAGGGAGGGAGGGAGGAGGGAGGGAGGGAGAGGAAAGAAAGAAAAAATGGAGGAAGGAAGGAAACATTTGGGTGATAGTTTTTAAAGGTTTTGTTAAACACTTACCTTCTTCTTTTCTTCAGCTGATGATTTCAAAGCTGCCAGGTCACTGTACGTCTCCAGGTCAGCAGTCATTTGCTTAATTTTGTTTTTCAGAGACTGTTGCTCTTCTGTCATCTTACTTTCCAGAAGTTCCATTTTCTGTAGATCCAGCTGCAGACGCTGACTGTCTGAAGCACAAGAATTTAAGGCAACAATTAGAATTCTAAACTTTCATATAACTAGCCTTAGGTTTTTAGAGCTTCTGGTCACAACATTTTAGTCACTTGACCAATATACAATTTATTGTATATATTTCTTCTCAAGGACATCTGACTTAGTGTATACTTATGATTGCTAATAACTAATGCACAGTGAATAGCACTATACTTTATTTGTGAATGGAGCATATTTAATGTGCATTTTCTTCCTAAGGTACATAATAAACATCTTAGGGTGCACACTAGACAGCATATTAGCACTTTGAATGCAGAACATTTTAAACTGCATGATCAGGGAGAGGAAGGAGTGATAGAGAGGGAGATAAGGAAGAGTTAGGGAGAGGTATAGGACATAGTACTAAACACCCAGAAAAATACTGATCTTTTATAATATAACTGAACAAGTGAGAAAGTCAGTGCTCCAGGGAAAACAATGTGTAACTTTGAAGACAAGAACAGAAATTCAGTAATTAGATATTTATTCCACTTAGTATTCATGTAAAATGAATATGAGTAAGGAAAACAGTGCTTTTAAAAAGTCACTGGTTTTAAAGGGCATTGTAAAGAGATGGATCAATAAATAAAGTGCTTACAGTGCAAGGATGAGGACCAGAGTTTGGATCTTCTGAATCTTCAAAACTGTTGGCTAAGCATGACAGCCTACTATAATCCCAGCACTGAGGAGGCAGAGACAGCGAATCCAGAACAAGCTGGCTACCTAGATGATCCATATTCAAGGTTATTGACAACCTTGTCTCAAAAAAGTAGAAAGTGAATGAGGAAGATATCTTACATCAGCTTTGGGCCTCCATATGCAAACACGTGTGCCCATACACATGTAAACATACATACAAACATACAAAAATGATTTCTAAAAGGCATCATACAACCAAATACTCTAAACTTGATATAATTAAGCTAGTATTCTTTGAATGTTTCATTTACCCCTTTCAGAGTTTTAAACTTAAGCATATTGAAATACATATGTACAATATATATATATATACATATATATATGTATATATATTATATATAAACATATATGCAACAAGATATAAATGCTATCATGGTGTCATTTCAAGGTAGGTACATGCTTATTATCCTGGTATCTGAAGGCTGAGTCAGAAGGGCTCTGAGTTCAAGGCCACATGGGAAATATAGTAAGACTATCTCAGAAATCCAAAACCATAAAATGCTTCATTTAGATTCCTACCTTCACTAAGGTTACAAACAGTTATGAGAATAAAGTGCTAAGCATGTTACCAAGGTCTATTACAGCACTTTAATAATATAGATAGGAAACATGCTTAGCTAACTGAAGCAAGCAGTTACATAAATTTAACTGCAAATGGAATTTGGATATGTACTCAGTAAATACATTTAAGAACTATACAAACTGATTTTTTTTTCCAGAGAAAAGGAGCAAATGTTTGGTTGGTATAGAGTGAGGTTTATCTCCCTTTCCCATCAGGTCCCTATGAAAAGCTGAAAGCTTCTCCAAGGGAAGAGACAGGAAGAGGAAGCCGTCTAGTTCCTTCTGATATGCTATGAAGTTGCGAAGTTTACTAAGCAGTGTGTACTGAGCAGCACAATCTCAGGAGGAGCCACTTTGACCTGGGGAAATGTTTCTGAAATATTCTGCCATCAGCACATTTGTTTACTCCCCAGAGTTTCCTTTCTAAAAATATAAATAAAAACTACTGCTAGCATGATTGCTTGCCTCTACCTGGCAGTACAGTGCTTTTCGGCGTGTCTATGGTCGATCCAGAGGAACCCTGGTGGCTGCTGCTTCTTTATCCTCCTCACAATCATCTCACTCACTTGGTATAACCTCTTTACCTTTTCTCTAAGAAGTAATGTTGCCCCTGAGAGTAAGAGTACTCAATTAAGAAACAGTGAAAAAGTCAGGTGGGTTCCAGTAATGATCTCAAAGATGGGAAGGGCGGCAGTTCACAGATGGGTACTATATACATATATCTCAGGACAGTCAACAAGATTATCATAAACTCTGATTTATGACTTTCAGATAAAAGAAATGTCATAAGTGTGGGCAATGATATAAAGAAAAGAAGGAATAAAAAACTAATTTTCAATAAACAAAAGAACCCAGAGATGAAATAAATTATAGTGGCAGAATTCAAATCTTAATAAAATTTCCAGATAAAGAAAAACTTAGTGACAGACTGTATTTTCCACCTCTCTGAAAGCCAGTTTTCATTCTTTTCCACATCCACAAGTGGCGAAAGCACAGTGACTAGTTTTTAAAAGGAAATATAAACACAAAGCCTAAAGGTATGTAAGAAGTACAGAGTCCTAATCACTGACTTTGTTTCCTGGTATTTATATTTGCCTTTACGAAATGTTTTTCAATGGCTGTGGCACCAAGATAACTTAAAGGCGGAAAAAGCTTGTTGAATTAGCATCAACCTTAGATAAGTGACTATATAGATGAATTAATGTAATTCCTTAGTCTACAGAGAAGAGGAAAGGTTTTTTAAATGCTCAAACTAATCCAAGAACCTAAAAATAGCAATTTGAAGAGATTTGCAGACTAGTGGTTTTTACAGAATTATGCACATCATCAGCAGAGAAGCAATCTAAGTATTGATGAATGGATAAAATTCCTACTATGCTAGGCAAAATAAGCCAAGCCCAACATTATGACCACATTTCTATATGGCTCTCTTAAGAGGCAAATTCATGAAACAGAAGTAGAATTGTGATTGCCATGAGTTAGAACAGAGGGAACAAGGGTTGTTCAGCTTTACAAGATGAAACAGTTCTGGAGCTCGGCTGTCTAGCCATGCATTACCAGTCTTAAACTACTGAAGACAGATCATCAAGAGAATAAACATTAAGCTCTGCTGCAGGGAATGTAACCTGTTGAATTCAATGCAAACATCACTGTGTAGTCTCCTCAAAAGACTTAACATTATACCTGAAAGACCCCAAGTCAAGAGTCACAGAGGTACTGCACATCAGTGTTTACTGCTGTACCATTTTAAACAACTAAGAAATAAATCCAGCCTGATGCCATGAAGAACAAACAATGTGATGCATTTACACAATGGAATTTTAATCAACCATCAAGAATGAGATCCTATATCTGCAGGAATATGAGTGCCACTAGAGATCCTTATGTTTCACAAAATAAGCCAGATTCAGAGAGACAAACACCACATTTACTCTAATGAATGCTAAGCTTACATTTATGTGTATATAGAGGTCTTAAAAGTATAAAAGGAACAATGAGGGCAGGAGGTGAGGGGGACAGACAGGAAAGAAGGAAAATAGAATGCATGTGTCATGAGAGCAGAAGGGGTATTTGGGGTGAGGAAGAGTACCAACAAAAGCGGGTCAAAGGGCATTGGAGATTAATAAAAAAAAAGTACAATGACACACATGAATATATGTATGAACACATAATGACTCCCATTTACTTTGAATATAAACTTAAAAAATAAAATGAACAATGGCTAAAATACTAAATTTTGTGGATTTTTAACATGCTAAAAAAAGTACAAAGTAACTGTAGATATAAGCCAACACTGGAATGTACCTCTGCTAGTTGCTCAGCATATAAATCACAAGAAATACTAATCCTATGGCAACAACTAAACCAATTTAGGTATAAAATATTCTTTTTTTTTTTTAAGATTTATTTGTTAAATGTAAGTACACTGTATAGCTATATTAAGACACACCCGAAGAGGGCGTCAGATCTCTTTACAGATGGTTGTGAGCCACCATGTGGTTGCTGGGATTTGAACTCAGGACCTTTGGAAGAGCAGTCAGTGCTCCTATCCACTAAGCTATCTCTCCAGCCTGTCCAAAATATTCTTTAAACATAGAATAACAGCAATTCTCTATTTCTAGTACAACTTTTAATTAACTGGCACCTTAATGCATCATCCAGTATGCATTTACAAGCTCAACATTCCCTATCCACCTCTCACAGGCAACAATATCTTTAAACATACAACATATGGTTTTAGATGTCAGAACCATAACATAATTCACATACTAACTACATAACTGCTGCAGCAGGATCTGAGACAGTACTGAACTATCAAGTCCATGAATCTTTCTACAATAAAAAGGATGAATAATGAGTTCAGGTCAGAATAAGTTTTACTCTCAGAAACATTTTCGGTTTTGGGAATCTCTATTAGGTATCCATGTCTAGGATACCTAAACATTAACATAAGAGAGAGAGAGAGAGAGAGAGGGAGGGAGGGAGGGAGGGAGGGAGAGAGAGAGAGACAGGGAGGGAGGGAGAGAGTGAGGGAGGGTTCATCTTTCTCAGCCACTCTCCATTTTTTTTTTTTGAGACAGGGTTTATCACTGAACCTGGAGTTGGCAGGGCTGGCCGACATGTCTTTAACTGCATGTCTGTATGTCTCCACCACTTTAGTAGTGGGATTACAAGCATGGCACCGACCCCAGCTTCAGTGTGGGTGGTAGGGATCCAAAATCCCTTATGCTTGCAAGCACTTTACTGACTTTGCCATCAACCGAGCTTGGATCCTTATGTATTTTAAGTTAGTAAACATTAAGTTCAATTTAAAAAGAGCAAATTCACCCCATACCATAAAAAACATTCAGAATCTGTCAGTACAGAAACGCAAGATTCTATATGAATTTTTTTATTTTCTAAGTTTTTTTTAAATTTACATTCCAAATTATTTCTCCTTTCCCCCCTCCCCAAAAGTCCCATAAGCCCTCTTCCCTCCCTCTTTTCTCCATTCAACCCCCTCTCGTTTCTCTGTCCTGGCGTTCCCCTACATCCAGTCTTTCCAGGACCAGGGGTCTCTCCTTCCACCTTCTTAGAAATCTATTGATATGCGAATTGTGTCTAGGGTATTCCGAGATTCAGGGTTAATATCCCCTTATCAGTGACTGCATACCATGTGTGTTCTTTTGTGATTGGGTTACCTCACTAAGGATGATATTTTCAAGTTCTGACCATTTGCCTAGGAATTTCGTGAATTCATTGTTTTTAATTGCAGAGTAGCATTCCATTGTGTAGATATACCACATCTTCTGAATCCATTATTCTGTTGAAAGACATCTGGGTTCTTTCCAGCTTCTGGCTATTATAAATAAGGCTGCTATGAACATAGTGGAGCATGTGTCCTTATTGCATGCAGGTAGAGCCTCTGGGTATATGCCCAGGAGTGGTATAGCCGGATCCTCCGGGAGTGTCATGCCCAGTTTTCTGAGGAACCACCAGACTGCTTTCCAGAGTGGTTGTACCAGCTTGCAATTCCAACAGCAGTGGAGGAGTGTTCCTCTTTCTCCACATCCTCGCCAACAACTGCTGTCTCCTGTGTTTTTGATCTTAGCCATTCTGACTGGTGTGAGATGGAATCTCAGGGTTGTTTTGATTTGCATTTCCCTAATGACTAAGGATGATGAACATCTCTTTAGGAGCTTCTCAGCCATTAGATATTCTTCAGGTGAGAACTCTTTGTTTAGCTCTGTACCCCATTTTTTAATAGGGTTACTTGCCTCTCTGGAGTTTAACTTCTTGAGTTCTTTGTATATATTGGATATTAGCCCTCTGTCGGATGTAGGGTTGGTAAAGATCATTTCCCAGTTAGTTGGTTGCCACTTTGTCTTTTTGACAGTGTCTTTTGCCTTGCAAAAACTTTGTAATTTAATGAGGTCCCATTTGTCTATTCTTGATCTTAGAGCATAAGATATTGGAGTTCTGTTCTTCCCTAGTTTCCTTTCTATTAGTTTCAGTGTGTCTGGTTTTATGTGGAGGTCCTTGATCCACTTGGAATTGAGCTTAGTGCAAGGAGATAAGAATGGGTCAATTTGCATTCTTCTGCATGTTGACCTCCAGTTGAGCCAGCACCATTTGTTGAAAAGGCTATCTTTTTTCCACTGGATGGTTTTAGCTCCTTTGTCAAAGATCAAGTGACCATAGGAGTGTGGGTTCATTTCTGGGTCTTCAATTCTGTTCCATTGATCTACATGCCTGTCACTGTACCAATACCATCCGGTTTTTAACACTATTGCTCTGTAGTACAGCTTGAGGTCCGGGGTACTGATTCCCCCGGAGGTTCTTTTACTCTTGAGAATAGTTTTAGCTATCCTGGGTTTTCTGTTATTCCAGATGAATTTTTGAATTGCTCTTTCTAACTCTATGAAGAATTGAGTTGGGATTTTGATGTGGATTGCACTGAATCTGTATATTACTTTTGGTAAGATGCTCATTTTTACTCTATTAATCCTGCCAGTCCATGAGCATGGCAGATTTTTCCATCTTCTGAGGTCTTCTTCAATTTCTTTCTTCAGAGACTTGAAGTTCTTGTCATACAGATCTTTCACTTCTTTGGTTAGAGTCACACCAAGATACTTTATATGGTTTGTGGCTATCGTGAAGGGTATCATTTCTCTTACTTCTTTCTCAGCCTGCTTATCCTTTGAGTATAGGAAGGCTTCTGACTTGCTTGAGTTGATTTTATATCCGGCCACTTTGCTGAAGTCGTTTATCAGCTGTAGGAGTTCTCTGGTGGAGTTCTTTGGGTCGCTTAAGTATACTATCATATCGTCTGCAAATAGTGATAGTTTGACTTCTTCCTTTCCAATTTGTATCCCTTTGACCTCTTTTTGTTGTCTAATTGCTCTAGCTAGAACTTCAAGTACTATATTGAAAAGATATGGAAAGAGAGGGCAGCCTTGTCTAGTCCCTGATTTTAGTGGGATTGCTTCAAGTTTCTCTCCATTTAGATTGATGCTGGCTACCGGTTTGCTGTAAATTGCTTTTACTATGTTTAGATATGGGCCTCGAATTCCTGATCTTTCCAAGACCTTTAGCATGAAAGGATGCTGAATTTTGTCAAATGCTTTCTCAGCATCTAATGAGATGACCATGTGGTTTTTTTCTTTGAGATTGTTTATATAGTGGATTACATTGATGGATTTCCTTATATTGAACCATCCCTGCATCCCTGGGATGAAGCCTACTTGATCGTAGTGAATGATCGTTTTGATGTGTTCTTGGATTCGGTTGGCAAGAATTTTATTGAGTATTTTAGCATCAATATTCATAAGAGAGACTGGCCTGAGATTCTCTTTCTTTGTTGGATCTTTGTGTGCTTTTGGTATTAGCGTAGTTGTGGCTTCATAGAACGAGTTGGGTAGTGTTCCTTCTGTTTCTATTTTGTGGAACAGTTTGAAGAGTATTGGTGTTGGGTCTTCTTTGAAGGTCTGATAGAGTTCTGCACTAAAACCATCTGGACCTGTGCTTTTTTTGATTGGAAGACTTCCAATGACAACTTCTATTTCTTCAGGGGTTACAGGACGGTTTAGATGGTCTATTTGATCCTGATTTAATTTTGGTACTTGGTATCTGTCAAGGAAATTGTCCATTTCCTCGAGATTTTCTAGTTGTGTTGAATACAGGTTTTTGTAGTAGGATCTGATGATTTTTTGAATTTCCTCAGTTTCTGTTGTTATCTCTCCCTTTTCGTTTCTGATTTTATTAATTTGGATACTATCTCTGTGCTCTCTGGTTAGTCTGGCTAAGGGCTTATCTATCTTGTTAATTTTCTCAAAGAACCAACTCCTCGTTTTGTTGATTCTTTGTATGGTTTTATTTGTTTCTACTTGATTGATTTCAGCCCTGAGTTTGATGATTTCCTGCCTTCTACTCCTCTTTGGTGTATTTGCTTCTTTTTGTTCCAGGGCTTTCAGGTGTGCCATTAAGCTGTTAGTGTATGCTGTCTCCCGTTTCTTTTTGGTGGCACTCAGGGCTATGAATTTTCCTCTTAGCACTGCTTTCATTGTGTCCCATAAATTAGGGTATGTTGTGCCTTCATTTTCATTAACTTTCAAAAAGTCTTTGATTTCTTTCTTTATTTCCACCTTGACCAAGTTATCATTGAGTAGAGCATTGTTCAGCCTCCATGTGTACGTGGGTTTTCTTTTGTTTTTGTTGCCATTGAAGACCACCCTTATTCCATAGTGATCTGATAGGAGGCATGGGATTATTTCTATCTTCTTGTATCTGTTGAGGTCTGATTTGTGACCAATTATATGGTCAATTTTGGAGAAGGTACCATGAGGAGCTGAGAAGAAGGTGTATTCTTTAGCTCTAGGATGAAATGTTCTATATATATCAGTTAGTTCCATTTGGTCCAAGGCTTCAATTAGATTCACTGTGTCCCTGTTTAGTTTCTGCTTTCCTGAACGATCCATTTCAGAGAGCGGGGTGTTGAAGTCACCCACTATTATTGTGTGAGGTATGATGTGTGCTTTGAGCTTTAGTAAAGTTTCTTTTAGGAATGAGGGTGCCCTTGCATTTGGAGCATAGATATTCAGAATTGAGAGTTCTTCTTGGTGGATTTTTCCTTTGATCAGTATGTAGTGTCCTTCTGTGTCTTTTTTGATGACTTTAGGTTGAAAACCAATTTTATGTGATATTAGGATGGCTACTCCGGCTCGTTTCTTGGGGCCATTTGCTTGTAAAATTGTTTTCCAGCCTTTTACTCTGAGGTAGTGCTTGTCTTTGACACTGAGGTGCGTTTCCTGCATGCAGCAAAATGCTGGGTCCTGTTTACGTATCCAGTCTGCTAGTTTATGTCTTTTAATTGGGGAATTGAGACCATTGATATTAAGAGAGATTAAGGCATAGTGATTATTGCCATCTGCTATTCTTGACGCTATCTTTATGTTTGAGTGGTTATCTACTTTTGGGTTTGATTCAAGAAGGTTATTATCTCATTTTTTCCAGGGTGTTGTTTCTCTCCCTGTATTGGCGGTTTCCACCTATTATCCTTTGCAGGGCTGGATTTGTAGAAAGATATTGTGAAAATTTGGTTTTATCATGGAATATCTTGGTCTCTACATCTATGGTGATTGAGAGTTTTGCTGGGTATAATAGTCTAGGCTGGCATTTGTGCTCTCTTAGTGTCTGCATGAGATCTGCCCAGGATCTTCTGGCTTTCATAGTCTCTGGTTAGAAGTCTGATGTGATTCGGATAGGTCTTCCTTTGTATCTTACTTGGCCCTTTTCTTACTGCTTTTAATATTCTTTCTTTGTTTAGTACATTTGGCGTTTTGATTATTATGTGACGGGAGGTATTTCTGTTTTGGTCCAGTCTGTTTGGAGTTCTGTAGGCTTCTTGTACGTTCATCGGCATCTCTCTCTTTAGATTAGGGAAGTTTTCCTCCATAATTTTGTTGAAGATGTTTACTGGCCCTTTAAGTTGCAAATCTTCACTCTCATCTATACCTATAATTCTTAGGTACGGTCTTCTCATAGTGTCCTGGATTTCCTGGATGTTTTGGGTTACACGTTTTTTGCATTTTGCATTTTCTTTGACTGTTGAGTCGATGCTTTCTATGGTATCTTCAGCACCTGAGTGAGATTCTTTCTTCCATCTCTTGTATTCTATTGTTGATGTTTGCATCTATGACTCCTGATTTCTTCCCAAGGTTTTCTATCTCCAAAGTTGTCTCCCTTTGTGATTTCTTAGTTGTTTCTACTTCCTTTTTTAGATCCTGGATGGATTTGCTGAGCTCCTTCACTTGTTTGTTTGTATTTTCCTGTATTTCTTTAAGGTATTTTTGCATTACCTCTTTCAGGATTTCTGCCTGTTGACCCAAATTCTCCTGCATTTCTCTAAGCGATTTTTGTGTTTCCTCCTCATGGGATTCCATCTGTTGATCCATCGTCTCCTGCATTTCTTTAAGCAGTTCTCGTGTTTCCTTTGTAAGGGCATCTATCCGTTGATTTTTTTCTTTAAGCACTTTTTGTGTCGCCTCCCTATGGGCATCTGTCTGTTGACCCATATTCTTCTGCATTTCTTTATGCAATTTTTGTGATTCCTTTGTGAGTGCATCTACCCGTTGATTCATTTCTTTAAGTGATTTTTGTGTTGTCTCCTTGTGGGCCTCCATCTTTTGATCCATGTTCTCCTGCATTTCTCTAAGGGATTTTTGTGTTTCCTTTGTAAGGGCTTCTAACCGTTGATTCATGGTCTCCTGTAATTCTTTATTAGATTTATTTGTGTCATTCTTGTGATCCTCTAATAGCATCATGAGAAGTGATTTTAAATCCAGATCTTGCCTTTCGGGTGTGGTGGGGTATCCAGGACTTGCTGCTGTTGGAGAGTTGGGTTTGGATGGTGCCATATTACTTTGATTTCTGTTAGTAATGTTCCTACGTTTGCCTTTTGCCATCTGGTTACCTCTGGTGTTAGTTGGTCCTGCTGTCACTGGCTGTTGGTTGGACCTCCTGTGAGCCTGCAAAGCTATTTCTGGCCCCCCTGGATTACCAGGATTCCCCTGGCACCGATTTCTGGGGCCTGCCCTGCTCCTGAGTGACTTTGGAGCCCTGATGTGCCTTGCCCCAAGTGATGTTATATTGGGGAGTCCTTGCACATCCAAAGGCTCAGCGTAGTGGATTCCTGGAGCAGAGGTCGCCAAAGGGAGGCTGGTAGGCTCCTGCCCTGTGCAGGGGTGTGTGATCTCTCCCAGAGTGGGGGAAAGGGGGCGTCCCTCTGCCAGGCAGAAGTCCCACAGCAGAGCTGGCACGCTGGTTACTGCAGATCTGCCCAGCTCTTGGGAGCCACGTACACACAAGCCGCCTGAGACCCAAGCGATATTATGCCTGTCTGTCTCTGAGCCTGGCAGTCCCAACTTCCCAGCCACTGGAGCAAAGATGGCGAAGTGCACTCTGCACTCTCTCGGTGGCACTGGTCACCCTGCAGAGGCAATGGCCTACAGCAGATCTGGCGCCCAGACGACCACAGTGCTGTCCCATTCTTGGGAGCAGATGGAAGCCCCAACAGTCCGTGTCCCAAGCGATGTTATATTGGGGTGAACCTGGGTACCTGTCTCTTCAGTGCAGTCTACCGGAACAGAGGTCGCGGAAGGACTCTATATGAATTTTTTAATAAATTTTTAACTAATCTCAACTTATGTCATTTGACACATATATCTTATTGATTACTTGAAACAGGTTTAATGTACAACTAAAATTTCTACCATTTTATAGATAGAACACTGATTGGAATATCAATTTCTAGGATACATTGGTTAATAAAATTTTAATTCATCTGTAATTTAGTTTTCAAAGCATGACAACAAATAAATATACGTAAGCATGTATGCTTAGTTGCATGTCATTTTCCTTGGTCAGTCTGTGCTAGTGAGCCTGGCTACAACTATTTCAACATCACTGGCTCTCAGATACTCTTCTAATTATTAACGACTGACCTGTTATGTGACCACGATGCATTTCCACACTCATGTCTATAAAATCATTACTTCACTGCCTTATAACTGTTCTTCTACCAGGATGAAAGTTCTTTGAGGAAACAGATATAACTCTTTTTCAGAGAAAAACTTTGAATACTGAGAACATCTCTTCCTGACCAAATACTAGTCAGTCTCTGAACTCTTTTCATTTAAGCCTTACTGTAAGAGCTGACTGCTTAACCTCATAATCACATTACCTACTGGAAGCCATGGCTGTGGCTACTACCGAGCACTGTGATAGAACATCACACTACATGTCATTATCCTGTAAAAAGACTGAGCTTCAAAATCTGAAGCTGAATTCCTAGTTCTGCATGTCACTTTGCACCACTGTAAGCTAGAAAACATACAGACCATGGCCTGGGAATATAGGCTGGAAGTAGAGTGGCTCACTAGCACCACACATGCATACAGACACAAAATGGTACGTGAAACCTTCATAAGCTGTGGATGGTCTATATTCAGTAAGTATGGTAAAATGAATAAGAATATGCCAATGTCGTACTAGTAAGTTCCTGGGTGATGTCCATATGGAATTCTCAAATTGCCAATGATGAGGCTAACAGGCACCCATCAATTAGATAGTTCCTTACGAGACTTTCAAAAGAACTCAAAAAAGAATGAAGATGAGTTTTTGAAGTTCCAATTTGTTATTAAAAAAGAAAACAAAAAAACAAAAAACCAGAATATAAACTCTTAGCTGCTGTTCCTACCTGAGGTCAAATTCCTAGCTGTCGTCTGTGACTTCTGCATTTCAGTTGATTTAAAGCTAAGGTCATCCTGCATCATCTTTAGCTCTTGGTTGGTGATGGAGGATATCTGTTTCATACGATTTATATTCTATATTTGTAAAGAAATAAACAAGATTTAGCTTTCCTATAGAACTACCACAAAACGCAAAGGCTGTGATACTTTAAATAGTTATTCAATTTTGATGTTTTATAGAATGCGGTAGTATTCAGTCATGTTTTCACTTGCTTTATTAAGCTGTAGACAAAATTAGCTACATAATTTGAGGCACTATACACACTTAGAACACTAAAAATACTGAAGAGGGAGCAAATATTTTCCTTCTTAGCACAAAATATAGTAGATTCCCAATAAACAATTTCTGAAAACTTAAAATGTTCATTAGGTATATCTACAAGAAAAATATTTACCATACAAATTACAATGTAAAACATATTAACATCTTCTAAAGTAATGTCTAGGCTTTATAATTTTATTGGTAAGTTAGACAAATTATCAATGAAAGACAATCATACATTTTCTCCTAACCACAGCTTCATCTGCTGCTCTCAACACTGAGCACGCCTATCCTTTCCCACAGTATCCTAATTTGCTAAAGTTTCCTACAGAGATAAACACTAATAGCTTGAAGAAACAATAAGGGAATTTAAAGGAAACTGTAAGTGGGGAAGTATACCACTGAGTCTTCCACTTTCTGTACTGCTATTCAGAAAATCACGAATACTGAGACAGCACACAGCACCTACCCGACTGCAGTGCTCTAACAGTGTGATGATGCTGGCTTCTATCTGTGCCTTCCGCTCTAGTTCCTGATTCTTCGTTTCCTCAAAAGTCTCTATAAAAGCTGCCGATTGGAAACATGGTAAGACAGACTACTATTGACAGACTTAGTGCTAAATACACTTCAGACAATTTTTCAGAAATTCAAGTAAATATAAAACTTAAACTATTAACCTACTCTACTTTCAAATACTTAAAGTCTTTTATGACTCTAATGTAAGTAAACTAGAGAGTTATATAGGCTCAAAAGAAAGATCTGATCCCATAAAGATCAGAAAACCTATCTCCTTGACACAGCTATAATTATTAATACTTAGAGTTGGCTACTGGTTTTATTTCTGATATTAGTATTACTAACTACCTATCTTATCAGAAAATGCCTTTTTAATAAATTAATCAAATATTGGCTTAATCACAAAACAAATTTTATCATTTCTTCAGATTATAAACAAATATTCTAAGAAATTACCAACTTGTATGATCTATAACTCATATATACTTTTGCTCTTATTTGCATTCTTAAGTTATTCCTTTGGAACTTCTAAAAGTATAAAATAGTTAAGATTTTACTATTAGTAAGAGAATAGCATCAACATTCCATGCATACTTTAATGTATTTCCATTATAATTTTTCTACCAATTCTTTTTTGGTAGCTTAATAGTATAGTATATATATTCTAATTAAAAAAACATCACATATGAATAGCAATCTAATTTGCATGTTAAATGACACCATAATATATAAATATTTGATAACATTTGAAATTGGAGAAAAAAAGAAAATTTTCAGGTTATACAATTCATTCACTCGGAACAAAATTTTTAAAATATCACTTTTTTCTAAGTGGTTCAATGTGGCAAATGTCTTCAGTGCCTTATACAAATGAATAGCAGTCTAATATTTACTTTATAAGATAATCACTTACCATCCATATTTTCCTCCCTTTTCTTAAGCTCCTTGTATTTCTGATTCATTTCACCTATAAGAAATGCAAAACATTAATTTTTAAAATTCCAATCATAATATTCTTTTTTTTAATTTTTTTTATTTTCTAAGTTTATTTACATTCCAAATCATTTCCCCTTTTCCGTTTCCTCCCTCCCCGAAAGTCCCATAAGCCCCCTTCCCTCCCTCTTTTACCCATTCGACTACCTCTCACTTCTCCATCCTGGCATTCCCCTACATCCAGTCTTTTCAGGACCAGGGGTCTTTGCTTCCATCTTCTTGGAAATTATTGATATGCGAATTGTGTCTAGGGTATTCTGAGATTCACGGTTAATATCCCCTTATCAGTGACTGCATACCATGTGTGTTCTTTTATGATTGGGTTACCTCACTAAGGATGATATTTTCCAGTTTGACCATCTGCCTAGGAATTTCGTGAATTCATTGTTTTTAATTGCAGAGTAGTATTCCATTGTGTAGATATGCCACATCTTCTGAATCCATTATTCTGTTGAGAGACATCTGGGTTCTTTCCAGCTTCTGGCTATTATAAATAAGGCTGCTATGAACATAGTGGAGCATGTGTCCTTACTGCATGCAGGTAGAGCCTCTGGGTATATGCCCAGGAGTGGTATAGCAGGATCCTCCGGGAGTGTCATGCCCAGTTTTCTGAGGAACCGCCAGACTGCTTTCCAGAGTGGTTATACCAGCTTGCAATCCCACCAGCAGTGGAGGAGTGTTCCTCTTTCTCCACATCCTCGCCAATAACTGCTGTCTCCTGTGTTTTTGATCTTAGCCATTCTGACTGGTGTGAGATGGAATCTCAGGGTTGTTTTGATTTGCATTTCGCTAATGACTAAGGATGATGAACATCTCTTTAGGTGCTTCTCAGCCATTAGATATTCTTCAGGTGAGAACTCTTTGTTTAGCTCTGTACCCCATTTTTTTAATAGGGTTACTTGCCTCTCTGGAGTCTAACTTCTTGAGTTCTTTGTATATATTGGATATTAGCCCTCTGTCGGATGTAGGGTTGGTAAAGATCATTTCCCAGTTAGTTGGTTGCCGCTTTGTCCTTTTGACAGTGTCTTTTGCCTTACAGAAACTTTGTAATTTTATGAGGTCCCATTAGTCAATTCTTGATCTTAGAGCATAAACTATTGGAGTTCTGTTCAGGAAATTCTCCCCTGTGCCCATATGTTCAAGGTGCTTCCCTAGTTTCCTTTCTATTAGTGTCAATGTGTCTGGTTTTATGAGGAGGTCCTTGATCCACAAGGAATTGAGCTTAGTGCAAGGATATAAGAATGGGTCAATTTGCATTCTCAAATTCTTGCCAACCGAATCCAAGGACACATCAAAATGATCATTCACCACTTTTTTGATGACTTTCAACCTAAAGTCATCAAAAAAGACACAGAAGGACACTACATACTGATCAAAGGAAAAATCCACCAAGAAGAACTCTCAATTCTGAATATCTATGCTCCAAATGCAAGGACACCCTCACTCCTAAAAGAAACTTTACTAAAGCTCAAAGCACACATCATACCTCACACAATAATAGTGGGTGACTTCAATACCCCGCTCTCTGAAATGGATCGTTCAGGAAAGCTGAAACTAAACAGGGACACAGTGAATCTAATTGAAGCCTTGGACCAAATGGAACTAACAGATATATATATATATAACATTTCATCCTAGAGCAAAAGAATACACCTTCTTCTCAGCACCTCATGGTACCTTGTCCAAAATCGACCATATAATTGGTCACAAAACAGACCTCAACAGATATAAGAAGATCGAACTAATCCCATGCCTCCTATCAGATTACTATGGAATAAGGGTGGTCTTCAACGACAACATAAACAACAGAAAGTCCATATACACATGGAGGCTGAACAATGCTCTACTCAATGATAACTTGGTCAAGGAGGAAATAAAGAAATCAAGGATTTTTTTTAAAATTTAATGAAATGAAGGCACAATGTACCCTAATTTATGGGACACAATGAAAGCGGTGCTAAGAGGAAAATTCATAGCCCTGAGTGCCACCAATAAGAAACAGGAGAGAGCATACACTAGCAGCTTAATGGCTCACCTGAAAGTCCTGGAACAGAATGAAGAAAATACACCCAAGAGAAGTAGAAAGCAGCAAATCATCAAACTCAGGGCTGAAATCAATCAAGTAGAAAAAATAAAACCATACAAAGAAGCAACAAAACGAGGAGTTGGTTCTTTGAGAAAATCAACAAGATAGATAAGCCATTATTAGCCAGAGGGCACAGGGCACAGAGACAGTATCCAAATTATTAAAATCAGAAACTAAAAGGGAACGATAACAACAGAAACTGAGGAAATTCAAAAAATTATCAGATCCTACTACAAAAACCTGTATTCAACACAACTAGAAAGTCTCGAGGAAATGGACAATTTCCTTGACAGATACCAAATACCAAAATTAAATCAGGATCAAATAGACCATCTAAACTGTCCTATAACCCCTGAAGAAATAGAAGTTGTCATTGAAAGTCTTCCAACCAAAAAAAGCACAGGTCCAGATGGTTTTAGTGCAGAATTCTATCAGACCTTCAAAGAAGACCTAACACCAATACTCTTCAAACTGTTCCACAAAATAGAAACAGAAGGAACACTACCCAACTCGTTCTATGAAGCCACAACTACGCTAATACCAAAAGCACACAAAGATCCAACAAAGAAAGAGAATCTCAGGCCAATCTCTCTTATGAATATCGATGCAAAAATACTCAATAAAATTCTTGCCAACCGAATCCAAGAACACATCAAAACGATCATTCACCACGATCAAGTAGGCTTCATCCCAGGGATGCAGGGATGGTTCAATATAAGGAAATCCATCAATGTAATCCACTACATAAACAATCTCAAAGAAAAAAACCACATGGTCATCTCATTAGATGCTGAGAAAGCATTTGACAAAATTCAGCATCCTTTCATGCTAAAAGTCTTGGAAAGATCAGGAATTCGAGGCCCATATCTAAACATAGTAAAAGCAATTTACAGCAAACCAGTAGCCAGCATCAATCTAAATGGAGAGAAACTTGAAGCAATCCCACTAAAATCAGGGACTACACAAGGCTGCCCTCTCTCTCCATATCTTTTCAATATAGTACTTGAAGTTCTAGCTAGAGCAATTAGACAACAAAAAGAGGTCAAAGGGATACAAATTGGAAAGGAAGAAGTCAAACTATCACTATTTGCAGACGATATGATAGTATACTTAAGCGACCCAAAGAACTCCACCAGAGAACTCCTACAGCTGATAAACGACTTCAGCAAAGTGGCCGGATATAAAATCAACTCAAGCAAGTCAGTAGCCTTCCTATACTCAAAGGATAAGCAGGCTGAGAAAGAAGTAAGAGAAATGATACCCTTCACGATAGCCACAAACCATATAAAGTATCTTGGTGTGACTCTCACCAAAGAAGTGAAAGATCTGTATGACAAGAACTTCAAGTCTCTGAAGAAAGAAATTGAAGAAGACCTCAGAAGATGGAAAAATCTGCCATGCTCATGGACTGGCAGGATTAATAGAGTAAAAATGAGCATCTTACCAAAAGTAATATACAGATTCAGTGCAATCCACATCAAAATCCCAACTCAATTCTTCATAGAGGTAGAAAGAGCAATTCAAAAATTCATCTGGAATAACAGAAAACCCAGGATAGCTAAAACTATTCTCAAGAGTAAAAGAACCTCTGGGGGAATCAGTATCCCGGACCTCAAGCTGTACTACAGAGCAATAGTGTTAAAAACCGCATGGTATTGGTACAGTGACAGGCATGTAGATCAATGGAACAGAATTGAAGACCCAGATATGAATCCACACTCCTATGGTCACTTGATCTTTGACAAAGGAGCTAAAACCATCCAGTGGAAAAAAGATAGCCTTTTCTTTTTTTTTTTTTTTTTTATTTTCTAAGTTTTTTTTTTATTTACATTCCAAATCATTTCCCCTTTCCCGTTTCCTCCCTCCCCGAAAGTCCCATAAGCCCCCTTCCCTCCCTCTTTTCTCCATTCAACCCCCTCTCGTTTCTCTGTCCTGGCGTTCCCCTACATCCAATCTTTCCAGTGCAGGCTCAACTGGAGGTCAACATGCAGAAGAATGCAAATTGACCCATTCTTATCTCCTTGCACTAAGCTCAATTCCAAGTGGATCAAGGACCTCCACATAAAACCAGACACACTGAAACTAATAGAAAGGAAACTAGGGAAGAACCTTGAACATATGGGCACAGGGAGAATTTCCTGAATAGAACTCCAGTAGCTTATGCTCTAAGATCAAGAATAGACAAATGGAACCTCATTAAATTACAAAGATTTTGCAAGGCAAAAGACACTGTCAAAAAGACAAAGCGGCAACCAACCAACTGGGAAATGATCTTTACCAACCCTACATCCGACAGAGGGCTAATATCCAATATATACAAAGAACTCAAGAAGTTAAACACCAGAGAGGCAAGTAATCCTATTAAAAAATGGGGTACAGAGCTAAACAAAGAGTTCTCACCTGAAGAATATCTAATGGCTGAGAAGCACCTAAAGAGATGTTCATCATCCTTAGTCATTAGGGAAATGCAAATCAAAACAACCCTGAGATTCCATCTCACACCAGTCAGGATGGCTAAGATCAAAAACACAGGAGACAGCAGTTATTGGCAAGGATGTGGAGAAAGAGGAACACTCCTCCACTGCTGGTGGAATTGCAAGCTGGTACAACTACTCTGGAAAGCAGTCTGGTGGTTCCTCAGAAAACTGGGCATGACACTCCCGGAGGATCCGGCTATACCACTCCTGGGCATATACCCAGAGGCTCTACCTGCATGCAATAAGGACACATGCTCCACTATGTTCATAGCAGCCTTATTTATAATAGCCAGAAGCTGGAAAGAACCCAGATGTCCCTCAACGGAGGAATGGATTCAGAAGATGTGGTATATTTACACAATGGAATACTACTCTGCAATTAAAAACAATGAATTCACGAAAGTCCTAGGCAGATGGTCAAACTGGAAAATATCATCCTTAGTGAGGTAACCCAATCTCAAAGGAACACACATGGTATGCAGTCACTGATAAGGGGATATTAACCCAGAATCTCGGAATACCCTAGACACAATTCACATATCAACAAATTTCCAAAAAGATGGAAGGAGAGACCACTGGTCCTGGAAAGATTGGATGTAGGGGAATGCCAGGACAGAGAAGTGAGAGGGGGTTGAATGGGGAAAAGAAGGAGGGAAGGGGGGCTTATGGGACTTTCGGGGAGGGAGGAAACAGGAAAGGAAATCATTTTGAATGTAAATTAAAAAAAAAACTTAGAAAAGAAAAAAAAAAGAAAACTTCAATAACTTAAAGAGAGAGATGCTGATGAACGTACAAGAAGCCTACAGAACTCCAAACAGACTGGACCAGAACAGAAAGTCCTCCCGGCACATAATAATCAAAACACCAAATGCACTAAACAAAGAAAGAATATTAAAAGCAGTAAGAGAAAAAAGGTCAAGTAACCTATAAAGGCAGGCCTATCCGAATTATACCAGACTTCTCACCTGAGACGATGAAAGCCAGAAGATCTTGGGCAGATCTCATACAGACCCTAAGAGCACACAAATGCCAGCCCAAACTACTATACCCAGCAAAACTCTCAATTACCATAGGTGGAGAAACAAAGATATATTCCATGATAAAACCAATTATCTTTCCACAAATCCAGCTCTACAAAGGTTAATAGATGGAAAACGCCAACATGAGGAGGGAAACTACACCCTAGAAAAAGCAAGAAAGTAATCTTTTTCCAACAAACCCAAAAGAAAGTAACCACACAAACATAAAAAGAACATTGAAAATAACAGGAAGCAACAATCACTATTCCTTAATATCTTATAACGTCAATAGACTCAATTCCCTAACAAAAAACATAGTCTAACAGAGATGTTTCTCATGTAGATCTTCGATTTTATCAGAAAATGTTTGTGACTCCTCTTTCAATTTAGTAATGCTTTTTGTGTCTACCATTTTGACTGTATTATTTTTCATGATAATCTTTAATTTTAACATTTTTTCTGTGTATTTCTTCGATTTTGTCGAAGGTGTTTTTCATGTAGATCTTCGGCTTCATGGGGTGGGGGTGTTTGTAGTTCCACTTTCAATCAATTTAGGAATGTTTTTGTGCCTACCATTTTGTTGGTATAATTGTCCATGATAATCTTCAATTTTAATGTTTTTCTGTATTTTTCTTCAATTTTATCAGAAGTATTTTCCATGTGGATCTTCAGTTTTATCAGACCATGTCTGTAATTTTACTTTCAATCAACTTAGGAACATTTTTATACCTTCCATTTTATCTGTATAATTTTCCATGTAATAGTCAGTTTTAACATGTTTTTCTATATATTTCTTGAATTTTTTCAGGAATATTTTCCTTCTAGATCTTTAATTTTATCAGAAAGTGTATATAATTCCACTTTCAAAACACTTAGGAATATTTTTATGCCTATCATTTTACCTGCATAATTTTTCCATGAAATACTCAATCTTAACACATTTTTTATATATTTCTTCAATTTTATCAGAGATATTTTCCATGTAAATCTCCAATTTTACCAGAAAATGTTTATAATTTCAATCAACTTAGAAATAGTTTATGCCTACCATTTTATCTATATAACTATCCATGATAATCTTCAATTTTAATGTTTTTCCATAGATTATTTTCAACTTTATCAGAGATATTTTCCATGTAAATCTTCAATTTTATCAGAAAATGTTTATAATTCTACTTTCAATCAACTTAGGAATATTTTAATTCCTACCAATTTATCTGTATAAATTTCTTCAATTTTATCAGAGATATTTTCCATGTAAATCTTCAATTTTATCAGAAAATGTTTTTACTTCTACTTTCAATCAATTTAGGAATATTTTTATGCCTACCATCTTATCTGTATAATTTTTCATGAACTAGTCAGCTTTAACGTGTTTTTCTATATATTTCTTGAGTTTTGTCAGAAATATTTTCCTTGTAGATTTTTAATTTTATTAGAAAATGTTTATAATTCCACTTTCAACCAATGTATGAATATTTTTGTGTCTACCATTTTATCTGTATAATTCTTCAATGAAATATTCAATCTTAACGTGTTTTTCTATATATTTCTTCAATTTAAACAGAGATATTTTCCATGTATATTTACACAATGGAATAGTACTCAGCAATTAAAAACAATGAATTCATGAAATTCTTAGGCAAATGGGGAACAGGGGGAGGGAAGAGGGCTTATGGGACTTTCTGGGAGGGGGGAACCGAAAAAGGGGAAATCATTTGGAATGTAAATAAAGAATACAGAAAATAAAAATAATAATAAAAAAATTTTTAAAAAGCACAAAATGCACTAAACAAAGAAAAAATATGAAAAGCAGTAAGGGAAAAAGATTAAGTAACATCAGAATTACACCAGACTTCTCACCAGAGACTATGAAAACCAGAAGATCCTGGGCAGATGTCATACAGACCCTAAGGGAACACAAATGCCAACCGAGGCTACTATATAACAAAACACTCAATTGCCATAGATGGAGAAACCAAAGTATTCTTGACAAAAAACAAATTTACACAATATAGTCCACAAATCCAGCCATCCATAGGATAATGAATGCAAAACACCAACAAAAGGAGGGAAACTGCACACTAGAAAAAGCAAGAAAATAATCTTCTTTTAACAAACTAAAAAGAGAGCCACAAAAACATAACTACACCTCTAATAACAAAAATAACAGGAAGCAACAATAACTTCTCTTTAATATCTCTTGATATCAAACGACTCAATTCTCCAATAAAAAGACATAGACCAACAGACTGGATACAAAAACAGGACCCAACATTTTGCAACATACAAGAAACTACCCTCAAGCACAAAGACAGACACTACCTCAGAGTAAAAAGCTGGAAAACAATTTTCTAAGAAAATGGTCCCAAGAAACAAGCAGGAGTAGCCTTTCTAATACCAGATAAAATCGACTTTCAACAAAAAATTATCAAAAAAGATGAGGAAGGACACTTCATACTCATCTAAGGAAAAATCTACCAAGATGAACTCTCAATTCTGAACATCTGTGCTCCAAATGCAAGGGCACCCACATTCATAAAAGAAATGTTACTAAAGCTGAAAGCACACATTGCACCTCACACAATAATAGTGGGAGACTTCAACACTCTACTTTCATCAATGGACAGATCATGCAAACAGAAACTAAAAGTGACACAGTGAAACTAACAGAAGTTATGAACCAAATGGATTCAACAGATATCTATAGAATATTTTATCCTAAAACAGAGGCACCTCATGGTACATTCTCCAAAACTGATCATATACTCGGTCACAAAACAGACCTCAACAGATAGAAGAAGACTGAAATAATCCCACCCACCCTATCAGATCACCACAGGCTAAGGCTGGTCTTCAATAACAACAAAAACAACAGAAAGCCCACATACACATGGAAACTGAACAACATTGTACTCAACGATAACTTGGTCAAGGAAGAAATAAAGAAATTAAAGACTTTTTAGAATTTAATGAAAATGAAGACACAACATACCCAAACTTATGGGACGCAATGAAAGCAGTGCTAAGAGGAAAACTCATAGCTCTGAGTGCCTCCAAAAGAAACTGGAAAGAGCATATACTAACAGCTTGACAGCACATCTGAAGGTTCTAGAACAAAAAGAAGCAAATACACCCAAGAGAAGTAGATGGCAGGAAATAATCAAACTCAGGGCTGAAATCAATCAAGTAGAAACAAAAAGAACTATACAAAGAATCAGCCAAACCAGGAGCTGGTTCTTTGAAAAAAACCAACAAGATAGATAAACCCTTAGCCAAACTAACCAGAGGGCAAAGAGACAGTATCCAAATCAGCAAAATCAGAAATTAAAAGGGAGACATAACAACAAATACTGAGGAAATCCAAAAAATCATCAGATCCTACTACAAATGCCTATACTCAAAAAAACTGGAAAATCTAGATGAAATGGACAATTTTTCTAGACAGATACCAGGTACCAAAGTTAAATCATGATCAAATAAATGATCTAAACAATCCTATAACCCCTATAGAAATATAAGCAGTCATTAATTTCTCCTAACCAAAAAAAAAACCGAGGTCCAGATGGGTTTAATGCAGAGTACTATCAGACCTTCAAAGAAGACCTAATACCAATACTCTTCAAATGATTCCACAAAATAGAAACAGAAGGAAAACTACCCAATTCGTTTTATAAAGCCACAATTACTCTCATACCTAAACCACACAAAGACCGAACAAAGAAAGAGAACTTTAGACTATTTTCCCTCATGAATATCTATGCATAAATACTCAATAAAATTCTTGCCAACAGAATCCAAGAACACATCAAAACGATCATCCACCATGATCGGGTAAGCTTCATTCCAGGGATGCAGGGATGGTTCAACATACAGAAATCCATCAATGTAATCCACTACATAAACAAACTCAAAGAAAAAAAAAACACATGATCATTTCATTGGATGCTGAGAAAGCATATGGCAATATCCAACACCTCTTTATGATAAAAGTCTTGGAAACATCAGGAATTCAAGGTCCATACCTTAACATAGTAAAAGCAATTTACGACAGACCAGTAGCTAATATCAAACTAAATGGAGAAAAACTTGAAGTAATCCTACTGAAATCAGGGACTAGACAAGGCCATCTACTCTCTCCTGACCTGTTCAAAACAGTACTCGAAGTCCTAGCTAGAACAATTAGACAACAAAAGGAGGTCAAAGGTATATAAATTGGAAAGGAAGAAGTCAAAGTATCACTATTTGCAGATGATATGATAAATAGCCCTATTAAACTAAATAGCCCTATTAAAAAATGGGGTACAGAGCTAAACAAAGAATTCTCAACTGAGGAATACTGGATAGCTGAAAAACACCTAAAGAAATGTTCAACATCCTTAATCATTAGGGAAATGCAAATCAAAACAACCCTGAGATTCTACCTCACACCAGTCAGAATGGCTAAGATGAAAAACTCAGGTGACAGCAGATGCTGGAGAGGATACAGAGAAAGAGGAACACTCCTCCATTGCTGGTGGAATTGCAAGCTGGTACACCACTCTGGAAATCAGTTTGGTGGTTTCTCAGAAAACTGGATATAGTACTACCTGAGGACCCAGCTATACCATTCCTGGGCAAATACACAGAGGATGCTCCAACATGTAATAAGGACAGATGCTCCAGTATGTTCATAGCAGCCTTATTTATAATAGCCAGAATCTGGAAAGGACCCAGATGTCCTTCAACAGAGGAATGGATACAGAAAATGGGGTACATTTACACAATGGAGTACTACTCAGCTATTAAAAACAATGAATTCATGAAATTCTTAGGCAAATGGATGGAGCTAGAAAATATTATCCTGAGTGAGGCAACCCAATCCCAAAAGAACTGGATGGTATGCACCTGCTGATAAGTGGATATTAGCCCAAAAGCTTGGAATACCCAAGATACAACTCGCAGACCACATGAAGCTCAAGAAGGAAGACCAAAGTGTGGATGCTTTGATCCTTCTAGGAAGGTGGATCAAAATATCCATGGCTCACAGTCAACCAATAGACTGAGCATAGGGTCCCCAATGGAGCAGGTAGAAAAAGGACCCAAGGAGCTGAAGTGGTTTGCAGCCACACAGGAGGAACAATATTATGTACCAACCAGTACCCCCAGAGCTCCCAGGGACTAAACCACCAACCAAAGAGTACACATGGAGGGACCCATGGCTCCAGCTACATATGTAGCAGAGGATGGCCATTTCAGACATCAATGAGAGGAAAGGACATTGGTCCTATGAAGGCTTGATGCCCCATTGTAGGGGAATGCCAGGTCAGGAAAGGGAGGGGGGGTTGGTTAGCAGGGGAAGGGGGGATGGGATAGGGGGTTTTTGTAGGGGAAATGAGGAAAGGGAATACCATTTGAAATGTAAATAAAGCAAATATCTATAAAAAAGAGAGAGAAACTAAAACAGGATAATTCTCAAGATTCTTAGGCAACTTGAAAAGACAGCTGCATTAACTGCAAAGAGGGGTCAGGGTGATAAAGATGTTGCATACAGAAATGTTGAACATAATGAGTTTAGTGAATATGAAATTCATGTCTAAACAAACAAAAGTCAAAAGCCAGAAAAAACATCTGTGACATAGCAGCCCCACAAAGAAGTCATTAGTTATGGTGGACTATGATCATTGTGATCATTTTGATAATGGAGTTTCAGCTTAAGAAACACTGAGTTGTGGAAGTACATAGACATTCTCAATGTAAGATGTTGCGACTCCATGTACCTAGCACATCAAGTAAGGACAGCATAAATATATGAGTTTGCTTCAACCCAGTTTTTTCAGGCCAATCAATCAGTTCCTCACTTCCTAGAAAAACTAAGTATGGAAAAAGATGGAAAGAATAGCAAACTATTACTAAGGTAAAATCTAGCATTAAAAAGGACATTTAAGAGCAATAGCTAATAGGAGTGGAATGGGAGAAGAACACTAAAACTCCAATAATCTGTGTTCTATATTTTCCTATATGGTACAGAAATTTTCACAGATCTGATTAAGGCATTAAAACAGTAGCGGTAGAGTCCCTAAGGAGCAGGGCAGGGAAGCATGACAATACTGACTTTTGCTTGTGCACATATATTATGTATAATACTGAACATTTACTTATCTTACAAGTATATTTCTCAGTTAGGAACACCAGCTAGTTTGTATGACATATGATTTCAAATATTCAGATCACATGGTGGTAAACATGCAAATAGCAGTAGGAAACTGGGAACCTCTGAACCTGCTGAGGCCTGGGTTACTAAAAAAGTTATAGTTCTTCGATCTGGCAATTATTTATTTTTTAAGATTTATTTATTCATTTAATGTACATGAGTTCACTGTTGCTCTCTTCAGACACACCAGAAGAGGGTATCGGGTCCCATTACAGATGGGTGTGAGCTACCATGTGGTTGCAGGGAATTGAACTCAGAATCTCTGAAAGAGCAGTCAGTGCTCTTTACCACTGAGCCATCTCTTGAGACTAGTTAAGGCATTAAGGGATTACAAGGAAGGTCTGTATTCTTGGCTATGTAAAAACTTACCACCTTATCGTTCTTTCTCTAAACCAAGGAGAATCTCCTACACATGAATTCTCGTTATAGCTCATCTTTTTCTTTTCCTGCTCAAGATACCAATGAGACTTTCCCTTCTACTTCAATAAGACTATTCCCAAGAAGATTTGGTGATGCATTAATTATCCAACCCAAAGGGTAATTTCAGTTCTCTGACCCTGCAATATCTGCCACTGTTGATAAACCCTTTTTGACAATATTTTCGTGTATTACTTCTGCATTATATAGGAGAGATCCTCTCAATTCACTTTTTTATATGTATTATTTTGTGTGTGCGTGCATGTGTGTGTATGTGTGTGTGCATTTAAGCATGCCACAACATACATGTGAAGGTCAAAAACAACTTGTGAGAACTGGCTCTCTCTCTGTCTACCATGTGATTTCTAAGGATTGAACTTAAGTTGTCAGACATGTGGGCAAGTGTCTTTATCCTCTGAGTCTACTCTCTAGTCCTAAACTGACTTCTTTTTTTTTTTTATTTTATTTTTTTAATTTACATTCCAAATCACTTCCCCTTTCCCGTTTCCTCCCTCCCCGAAAGTCCCATAAGCCCCCTTCCCTCCCTCTTTTCTCCATTCAACCCCCTCTCATTACTCTGTCCTGGCGTTCCCCTACATCCAGTCTTTCCAGGACCAGGGGTCTCTCCTTCCATCTTTTTAGAAATCTATTGATATGCTGATTGTGTCTAGGGTATTCTGAGATTCTGGGTCAATATCCCCTTATCAGTGACTGCATACCATGTGTGATCTTTTGTGATTGGGTTACCTCACTAAGGATGATATTTTCAAGTTCTGACCATTTGCCTAGGAATTTCGTGAATTCATTGTTTTTAATTGCAGAGTAGTATTCCATTGTGTAAATATACCACATCTTCTGAATCCATTCCTCCGTTGAGGGACATCTGGGTTCTTTCCAGCTTCTGGCTATTATAAATAAGGCTGCTATGAATATAGTGGAGCATGTGTCCTTATTGCATGCAGGTAAAGTCTCTGGGTATATGCCCAGGAGTGGTATAGCCGGATCCTCCGGAAGTGTCATGCCCAGTTTTCTGAGGAACCGCCAGACTGCTTTCCAGAGTGGTTGTACCAGCCTGCAATTCCACCAGCAGTGGAGGAGTGTTCCTCTTTCTCCACATCCTCGCCAACAACTGCTGTCTCCTGTGTTTTTGATCTTAGCCATCCTGACTGGTGTGAGATGGAATCTCAGGGTTGTTTTGATTTGCATTTCCCTAATGACTAAGGATGATGAACATCTCTTTAGGTGCTTCTCAGCCATTAGATATTCTTCAGGTGAGAACTCTTTGTGTAGCTCTGTACCCCATTTTTTAATAGGGTTACTTGCCTCTCTGGAGTTTAACTTCTTGAGTTCTTTGTATATCTTGGATATTAGCCCTCTGTCGGATGTAAGGTTGGTAAAGAT
Organism: Tokudaia tokunoshimensis; assembly: GCA_036184795.1. Taxonomy (NCBI): domain Eukaryota; kingdom Metazoa; phylum Chordata; class Mammalia; order Rodentia; family Muridae; genus Tokudaia; species Tokudaia tokunoshimensis. The sequence continues at coordinate 79,830,309 of BTHU01000005.1, read as the reverse complement.
CATTTCCCAGTTAGTTGGTTGCCGCTTTGTCTTTTTGACGGTGTCTTTTGCCTTGCAAAAACTTTGTAATTTAATGAGGTCCCATTTGTCTATTCTTGATCTTAGAGCATAAGCTATTGGAGTTCTGTTCAGGAAATTCTCCCCTGTGCCCATATGTTCAAGGTTCTTCCCTAGTTTCCCTTCTATTAGTTTCAGAGTGTCTGGTTCTAAAACTGTACGATATCGACGACAATCTCATTTAGTCCTGTGACTTAAGAACCCTTAATTTAATTGTTTCCCAATTTTCAAATTCTTTCATCCAACTTCTTACTAGATTAGATGTCCTGGGAACCTAAAATACAGTACATACATAAAACTTTTCAGCATTCCCTCTCAAATTCTGTACCTCTTTATTTTCTGTTAGTTTGAACATCCTCACCATCTACTATCATTTAAGTCTGAAACTCAGATGTCCTTTTTCCCACTTGAAACAAACCCACCCTTCTTGTTGCCAACAAATTCAATGGGAAGGCATATCTAGCCAGCATCTTGAGTTACACACCTGATCAGTATGATTATAAAGAACAGAGCTCCTGCATATCTCAAAAGACTCCCAAGCTTCAAAACAAATTCCTGATCACTCTTGAAACAGGGACAAGTCAAAGCATTAGTGAACTGGTCTATGTTGTTATTTCTCAATAGAAAATTAGTTTCTGGAGCTTCTGAGAGATGGCTCAGTGGTTAAGATGCTGCTCTTCAGAAAGAACAAAATTCCTAGTACTCAGTATCAGCTGGCTTAGAACTACCTAACTCCAAAAGTTCCAACAATCTTTTCTAGACTCCACTGGCACTTTGCACACATGTACACACACGTATGCACATGCACACACACACCTACACATACTCACACATGTACACACACAATGCATAACCATTTTTTTAAATACAAACTATTGTATTAGCTGACTTTGGGATGACACTACATTAATTCCTACTAAAGTATTATTTTAGACCCCCTCCAACACTGCCATGCTTTTAGAGAGCCAAGACAATTTCTCCTATTTCAATTTCAGTTAGCTTGAATGTCTTACTAAATTCCATATTCTTAATTTTGCTGCCCCCCCACCTACTTCTCTCATGTCAATCTGGCAGTAAGCAATAAATTCCTATTTCAAATACTTTTAAAAAATAATGTTAAAATGAGCACATAAAAATTAATGATCTAAACTTTTTACTTTAGGCTTCATCCAACTCGCAAAACAGTTTGAATTTTGGTAGACATGTCTCTCTTCAGATAGAGAAACAACAGTACTTATAAGTACAAGCTGCGCTTTAAAATATACAGTGAGAAGCCTCTGAGAGATTAAGGCATGAGGGATTGTGCATATACTAATTACTTATCTCAGTGCTGTCATAGAGGTACGTATGTATATATGTATATATATGTATGTATATCAGTAGTGAGATACAACTTTTTACATACTGCGTGAGGGCATACAGGAAGGGTACAGTACATTCAGTAAGGAAGTCACGACAACTGGTCTTATCAGGTCTACAGTTTACAAGCAAACAAAGATGATTGCTAGTGTGTGGCTTTCTTTCTCCTTTTTATTCAGTGTAAGACCCCACCCTATAGAATGGTCTTATACTTAGTTAATGTGGGTCTTCCCACCACATCTTAATCCCTTATAGGCATGCCCTGAAAGCTTTTTAGGTAGATATAGTCAACAGTCAACAGTGTCAGGCCGGTAAGAATACTTCCACTACTAAAATCTCTAAATTGGTAATTATTAAATTATTGCTCAAAAGGCCTCACTACCTGTAAGAAAAGCAAAACAACTCTGTAGGAGTTCATTTGAACAGAATATTTATTTTAGATTCTATCTTAGTAGTGCTTGGCATGTACCAAATACAAAATAAGGCCCTCGATTATTTTCCAAAGTAGTGGTTATCAAACTTCAGTAGTAATTTTGGCTAATACCCAAAACACTGAGAGCTATCTTCATGGTTTCAAACTGAAGTCTCAGGTAGTACCTTAAAATCTGCATTCATAGCTAGTTTCAGGTGGTGTTGAGATATCACAACTCTGATTTTTTGAAAAACAGTCTTGCTAGGCCAATATGCATATTAAACAATGAGTCGTTCTTCCTTGGATGTACACTGAGAATTCATAGGCTAGTAATTCTAAGTGCCATTTGAACAAATACTGATAGGAAAATGCTTTCTATGATATGATTGTGGAAGTAATTCTAAAGTTTCAGCTTATAAGGTAACTGAAATCATGATAACAATGCTAACAACTGACGTGAGAAATTTTGTATTACTACTCTAATTCTGTCTGTCTCTCTCTCCTCTCTCTCTCTCTCTCTCTCTCTCACACACACACACACACACACACACACACACGTGATCAGGATATAAATTGAATAAATTAATGGGAATTTTTTTTTAAATATTAAGAATGAGGTTGGACTGAGTACAGCTAAGGAGTGAGTCCAAGATCAGTTAAAGTAGCACTGTGTGAACTCAAGACATGTTTAGTTGCAGGATAAAAATATTCTGCCTTAATTTTTTATTTTAACTGTATACCACTAAGACTTCTCAAGCAAGCCTTATGAATTATTTGTATAAGAAAGGAAGACCAACAGAGTCAACTAACTCGGACTCTTGGGGGCTCTCAGAGACTGAACCACCAACTAAAGAGCATAATGTGCTATATACCCAGATGTACAGCTTGGTCTTCATGTAGGTTCTGAATAACTGGAATAGGAGCTATCACTAAAACTGTTGCCTAATTGTGGAATATATTCTTTTAGCTGGGATGCCTACTCTGGTCTCAGTGGGGGAGGATGTGCCTAGCCCCGCAGAGACGTGATGTGCCAGGGTGGTGGTGGGGATACCCAGATGGGTCTTCTGCTCTCTTAGGGTAGAAGTGGGAATGGGAAGAGGGACCATGGGAGGGGGGACTGGGAGGGGGTAGTGATCTGGATGTAAAGTAAATAAATAAATTTTTTAAAAGTGAAAAAAAGATATCTTATGTAAGTCACAGAGACATGGCTACACAAAAGGACTATATCCTACAGGCAAAGTAAGTATTTTTTCATTATAATAAATTATAAGTAGTTATCTCATGATAGGACAGCGATTTGGAGGCCCTACATACTTTATGTGCATATCTATTATATCTACATCCTGCCAGATATTTATGTCTATGGTAGATTAATAATCAAATACTATTTATCACACTGTCTAATCCAAATCTGGGGTAATACTAGATTCTACAAATGAAGGCATAATTGTTAGTAACTATGCTCAAACATTCATCTTGGGAAAGTATGTGAATGGTACTATACTTTGTTAACTGTGCATGTCAATCCTAGCCTACATAAACAGATTCTCAAAGAATTAGCCCCACCTTATGGATATTGGTAAAACTGCACATTTGGGTCTTTGTCCACAGGCAAAAGAGCTTGGAATTGTCATGGAGTGGCTATATTACTTTAACAAAAACTAGGACATTTACATAGCTTGCACTGGTGAGAAACAAAGTCTACATACTGCTTCCAGTCATAGAAAATGGCTCAATCTTTGTGAGAAATTAACAAAATTAAAAATAATAACTGATTTATTCTGGTTAAAACTTCAGTTGTACAAATTTATTCTGTATAATACACATGAATGTACACACATCCTATGAAGTTACTGTTTTGTTTGTTCTGAGTTAGGGTCTGACTATGTAGCTCTGGTTGTCCACAAACTCATTATTGTAGACCAGGTTCGCCTTGAACTTGAACTCACTTGCCTCTGCTTCCCAAGTGCTGAGATCAAAGGCATATGCCTTCATGCATAGTCTTGAATCACTGTTTTTGATAACATAATTAGAAATAGCTTTACTGTTAATGTTGAGACATTGTATAGTATATTGTATATATAGCATAGTATATATTGCATTCTATAGTACAGAATATTATACAACCACAACTATGGTAGCAGCTAATGATTATCACAGTGCTTAATATGCACCGGGCGCCATTGTTGAGCCTTCAGCTTCTAATGATAAATGAAATATACATACTCATGTATTTATTATAGTTTTGTGGTCTGAATATAAAATATCCCGATAAGTTCATATGTTTAGACATTTGGTAGCTAGTAACACTGGGGATTTGTAGAACCCTGGAGACGTAAAGATGTGCCAGAAGAAATAAGTCCACCAGAAGCAGGCTTTAAGGTTTGTTTGTTTGTTTTTTAAGAAGTACTTATTTATTTTATTTATATGAGTATACTGTAGCTGTCTTCAGACACACCAGAGGAAAGCATTGGATCCCATTACAGATGGCTGTGAGCTACCATGTGGTTGCTGGGAATTGAACTAAGGACCTCTGAAGAGCAGTCAGTGCTCTTAACCACTGAACCATCTCTCCAGCCCGGCTTTAAGGTTTTATAGCTTGGTCCTAGTTCATTGTGGCTCTCAACTTCCCATGTGAGGATGAAATATGATTTTTCTGCTACCTGACTGCTGGGCTAGCACCATGCCATGCTCCTACCACCATAATAGACTACATCCCCTCTCAAACTGTAAACCCAAATCAATGCTTTCTTCCCCAAGTTGCTTTTCTGGGGATATTTTATTGCAGCCACAGAAAGGAAACTAATACAATAATTAGATGAAAATATTCAAGCTGAAAAGAACGATATGGTTTTAATTCATTTAAAAATGTTTGTAAACTTGGAGTAACTCTAAAGACTAAACATGAACAATGATTACCTCAGAAGACTCAGATCAGTTTGAAAAGACTTTATTGCATGTGCTTTTTTATTGTTTGAATTCATTACATCAAATATATACCAGATAGATTTATTGGGGTCTCACTACACTGCTCAGGTTCTGCTCTGACTACTGGCCTCAAGCTATCCTCCAGCCTAGCTTCCTCTAACCTAGCCTTCTAAGAAGCTGAGACTACAGGGGCATGTCATCACACTCAGGTTGGGCACTTTGTGACAGGGTTTCACTTTGTGGCCCAAACTTGTCCTTTGAATATGAAATCTTGGTTACCCCTAACTTCTGGTAGGATTATGGGCATTTGCTACCACATTATAGCAAATAATAATAAATAATAATAATAAATAATAATAATATTTAAGAACAGAAAAGGGTGACTGAGGTCAACTGAAAAGTCAATAAAAGTGTATGAGAATGGTTATTTGCAATAAAACACACAATCATACAGGTACAAAAAAAACTTTAAAAACAATAAAACAAAGCAACACAAGGTAACTGAACTCTTAAAAGATGGCCATTATGGCCAGCTGAATACCCACTTCTCATATTGACTCTTGTCCAAGCCCTCTTAAAACTACAATACAAAGTTGCTTGTTTAGTTGTTTGAGTTTTAAAGCATAAACTCCCAAGAATAGGGAATAGGAAAAAAGACAGTAGAAATAAAATTTTGGAAGTAGAAATTTTGGAAAACAGAAACAGATGATTAATTGATACCTAATTTATCAGAACTAAGAAAACTTCAGCCTAAGCTAGCAATGAGTAACGCACAAACCCATATGATTTCAAAAGACCCAGCAATTCTACCCAGAAAGGTAATCACTTGTCTTCAGTATCTATTTCATAAAAAGCTTGGACATGCATTATATGGTAACACTGTTATTATCAGAATTTAGTTAATGTAAATGAGTAAATATAAAAATAAAGGTCTGGTTCAGGTTAAATGGACCAAGAAATGTTACTGTAAGGGACTAAACCATGAGATATAAACTCTCACGTGTTAATTTATAATGAAAATATTTCCTAGTAATTGTTTTCCCCAAGGCATGTGGCATTCATATACGAGGCCCTGGTTTCCCTCCTTAGCACCAGGAGTTGAGAAAAAGAGAAAGACTATGAAATATAAACCTTGAGATAAAAGGTTCTATTAATAACCTATTTTACCTATTTTATTATAGTCTTACTTATTGTTGTCTTACTCAAGGCGACTATGTTTTTCCACAGTTCCTTTGTTCATACAAAATTAACATTTTAAAAACTAGACATTTGGTTCACACCTATGAGGCTGAATTACCAACATTACTGAGATTTTGAGGGCAGTCTGGGCTATGTAGCAAGCACTTGATTAAAAATTTTAAAAGTAGGGGCTGGAGAGATAGCTCAGTAGTTAAGAACATTGGCTGTTCTTCCAGAGGCACGAGTTCAATTCCCAGCAACCACATGATGGTTCACAACCATCTGAAATGGGATCAAATGCCCTCTTCTGGTATGTCTGAAGAGAGTAACAGTGTACTTACATACATAAAAATAAACAAGTAATAATTAAAGATGTTTTTACTTGGTGGTTCAAGCTGTTCTAATCTTGAAAAGATTAGAAGGGCCACACTTTCCTAGCCCTAAATTTATGTTATTCTGGAGATAGGGCAAGTTTTCAAAACTTTCTGCTCTGCTTTTTGCTTATAGTTCTTACTGTCAACTTGGCAAAAGCAGCTAGCATAACCTACACAATCATCTGTATCCTGAGCTCTCCTGAAACTTCCTCTCCCCAATTACTAGTCAGTCCTTTAGCACTGAGTTATCACACATAATCTCAGAACACAAAGCGCAGACAAGCTCATTGCCAGAACATAATCTGCATAATCTAAATTCTTGTTCCCATTGAAAACATTGTGAGCACACTCTTTACTACTGGCATTCCCATGGGCATCCTGCTCTTCTTAATTCCTTCTAGAATTATAGTATTCCTAGAATGCTTTGGACCATTTCTTCAAACTTTTCTAAATCCCTATAAGTCAATTCCAAAGGTTTAACGATCAAACTCTAAGTTTAGTCACAGCCATAATATACTTCTATAATATAAATTTTCTTTTGGGGGGCAATAGAGTAAAAAGGAACTTGAGACACTGTATCTCAGGCTGTCTTTGAACTCAATATGTTGCCCAAGTTATCCTTGAACTTGCAGCAATCCTCCTTCCTTAACCTTCTGGGAACTAGGATTATCAACTCATAGCAACACACCCAGATTGGTACCAATTATCTATGCTAGGTTTTTGTTTTGATTTGTTTTGTTTTACTTTCAGCATCAATTTAAGAGAGAAAAAGATTTGTTTTGACTCCTTTTTAGTAGTTTCCATCCATCATGACAAAGTGTGGAGAACAGAACAGCTCACGGCATGGAAGCCATGAAACAGAGGGAGAAAATGTCTACACTACTTGGGTTCCCAGCTATGGAAAGTTGATACCCACATTTCAGTCATCACAGAAAACATTCTCATAGATGTGCTATTATGCCCTTTGTAAATTAGGCTGACAATCAAATTAACCATCCCAGGTAAAGATGCAGATATAGACAAAAGTATCTACTACTTTATTAGAAAACATGAATTCAAGGTAGGGATCCTCTTGAAAGTAATAAAATCTTTGTAGTTAAGCTTTCTGAAGAGTGCACACCTATATCCTAAAATGAGAGGACCAAAGAACAGAATAATGCTCAATTTTCTCCTTTATCTCATTGCACAGCTCCTTCTTTCTTAAATTATGGATTGTTTAGGGTATTCAACAAGCATTTACTTCCCAGATACAGTGTTGATGAACTAGATTACTAAAGTGAGTTGAGGAGCAATCCCTGCCCTTGAGGGCTTACAGTCTAAAAAGGAAGATAAATAAATTTAGTAGGCAACTATAATATATTCTGTGCTCCAGTAACATGAAGGACAATTACTCATCTAAGTCTAGAAACTAGTTAGGGAAGGGAGTTATGTTGAATAAGGAGATGCCAAGTTAAATGTTAAAGGCTAAGAATTTGGTCAGATGAACAACAAACAGTAAAACAGAAGACAACTAAAGAAAACGGTTAGAGGATAAAATAGTTGAATGAATGGTAATAAGGAGAAATGTATGGTAGCAGAACTAGAATGTTATTATTAGATTACTTCGAGAGCTGGGTATGGTGGCTCATATTTGTAATCCCTGCTTTTGGAGGATGAGGCATAAGGATTGCTGTGAATTTGAAGCCAGCCTGGGCTACACAGTAAGTTCTAGGCAAGACTGAGCTATATTATAAGACCTGGTTTAAAGGAGAGGCAAGGCCCAGAGATTACTATGGGATGAAATAGAGGCTGACAGAGTCAGACTAGAGAACGAATATGGGATACAAAACTTGTTATCTTGTGTATCATGGTGAACCATATTTAAGCAGGACAAGGATACCAGAACATATTTTACACAAATCATTTTTATAGCACTATGGCAGAAAAAAAAAAAACTTAGAAGGGGCAAGAATGGAGGTGGGATAACCAGTTAGGAGGCTACTGCAATAGTTCAGGCAGAAAGTAATGAGGTCCTGAACTAACAAGTAACCTTCTAACAAGTTACCGTCTACACAACCCCTGTGTAGTCGCAGTAATTAGGATGATCACAGCAGAGCAGTGGTAACAATAATCAGTGATGTATTAATATACTTACCTGAGATTATATACACGCACATCTATGTTTATATATTTATATATGCTTATATGTTCTATTATCACTATTATACAATTATGGATTATCTTATTCTACATTAATAAAAAACAAATATTTGAAACAAAAAAGAAACAGAAACAAAAAACAAAGCATTCTGCATTCCATTTATCTTACCAGTTCAATTAATAATAAATTTTTACCTCCCAAATGCATCATTTTAGGAGAATGAACTAAATATTATACATTATAATTTAGGAAGAAAATTATTTAGGATGCAATCTGTAAAGTTTCTAAAATAAAAACATCAGATTTTTATAAATATATGATCTACATATATGAAAAGCAACAGTGAGGAAATCCCACAAACAGAAGACATGAAATTCCATAAGATAAGAATCAATTGATGAGATCACTATACAACATTAGTATAAGTATACTCTTTTTTCCCCCCTTAGATCTTTGATCACAGAGTTTCTGTTATGTATCCCTGCCTGTCCTGGAGCTCACTATATAATTTAGGGGGGCCTTGAACTCATCAGGAACTGCTGCTTCTGTCTTCAGTGCTGGGATTTAAGATATGTCTATCATGTCCAGCAACAATGTGGCATATGCTTAAGGATCATGAAGAGTAGATTTAAATTGCTCTCAAAAAACATGTAAAGTGATGCATACTCTAGTTTGACTGAGCCATTCAAATATGTGTGTGTGTGTGTGTGTATCAGAACATGCTATAAACAATAAGTATATATAATCTTGTACTTGAAAACAAATGAGTAAATATATTTTAAAATTAATGACCTTAGCATGAATTTATTATAAGCCTACCTTTGTCACAAATGCCATTTACTACATAAACCTCAGTGAGACATCACCATGATGCTCATTTCCCAAACCAGAAAACTACAGCATAGTCACGCCTACTTATCTAAGCCTTTACAAGTCTTATTAAGGCCATGAGTAACCACATGTAGATATAACTATATGTTTCTAAGAACATATTTTAATTTCACAAATGAAATACTTTGAATCAGAAAGCCAAGCTTATGTTTAGGCAGTGGAACTAAGACTTTACCATCAGGTTTAAGTCTAGTTTTTACCACTACCTTGGAGAATTTAGCAAATTACTAATTGCTCTGAGCTTTCATGGTTATTAAATGGATTCGCTAGTATTCAAAGTTTTCTTATAGAGTGCTCTATTCAGGTAAGTAATGAATCAACAAAACAAATATTATTTATAATATAACAAAAATGCTTGAATACTATCTTTAAAATCAAAGTAAAGGGTTGGAGGGATGGCTCACTGGTTAAGAGCACTGACTGCTTTTCCAGAGGACAGGGGTTGAACTTCCAGCACCTATATGGCAGCTCACAACTATCTGTAACTCCAGTTCCAAGGGATCCAATACCCTCACATTAATTAGATAGATAGATAGATAGATAGATAGATAGATAGATAGATAGATAGACAAAATGCCAATGCACATAAAAAGTAAATAAAATAATTTTAAAGATTTGTTCAGTAAATAAATAAATATGCAAAAATCAAAATAAAAACAAAGTTTAACAATACTCTTCTCCCTACTGTGAATGTCTATTATCATCCATTCTTAAATTATCTTGATTTTCCTCCACTAACTAATAATATATAGTTGATCTGGTTAGTTCATGAACAATTGTATTAGTTTGAAGTTAAGCTATGAACTCTTTGAACAGGGAACCTGTACAAAGAGTAATCTGGTTGTGAATTCTGATGCCCACACTTCTCCCATACACACAGAATTTCTACCATTAAGACCCTAGGCTGGGGAAACAGGAGACAACAGTGCTGTTGCATAACTGAGCCCAACCAGGAAACCAAGTCTCTCTGGGCTGCTTGAGGTATTTGTTACCTGACTGTCATCTCCTCTATTAGGAGAAAAAAAAAAAGGATCCTTTGAAAAACTAGGTACTTATCTTACGCAATCATCAGGCTACTTAAAATTTTAATTAAGTAATTATTTTAACACTATTTATAATACTCAGTATATATATTTTAGTTAGAGAATATTAGGATTATCATAGAGTATTATATTTATTTAAATATTAAATCCTAAAAAGTCACTAAGATTACAATTAATATGCATCTGTTAAGATATATATTAATTGCATTTTTAAAAACTCAAAAAATATAACACAAACATTACCTTGGTGTTCCTCTAAATCCATGTCAAGTTGTCTAATTTCTTCACTAAACTGGTTTATTTTTTCCTTTATATCTGTTAACCTGTTAAAAATATTAGTGAACTTTAGAAGCAACACAAGGAAAAAAGTCATACTGAGCATCATCAAATTGAAAACTTTTCTACTACTAGAACATCATTAAAAGGTTACAATGTATCTAATACAATGTGAGCAATTGTGTCAGTCATGTATCTGATGAGCGAATTCTATTCTGAATGAAGAATTCATTTTATTCAATACCACCAACAATAATCCATGAGAAAGTGCAAAGGACATTAATAAACACTTCTCCAAAGATGATATACACATGGCCAACAGAACATGAAAAGAAATTCAACACCATAAACCATCAAAGAATTGCTAGTGAAAGCCAAAGAAAAATACTATTTCACATCCTCTGATACGGCTGTAATGAAATTATAGATAATAATAGTTTTTTCTTAAAAAGACAAATGATGGGCTGGAGAGATCGCTCAGCGGTTAAGAGCACTGACTGCTCTTCCAGAGGTCCTAAGTTGGATTACCAGCAACCACATGGTGGTTTACAACCATCTTTAAAGGGATCCGATGCCCTCTTCTGGTGTGTCTGAAGACAGCTACAGTGTAACTCACTTACATAAAAATAAATAATTTAAAAAAAAAGACAAATGATGCTAAGTGATGAAGATTATAAAAACCTGGACTATCATACACTGCAGGCAGAAAAGTAAAATGTCTATTTGCATAGAAAATACAATGCCTATTATGTAGCCATTTGATCTAGATTGGACTCCAAATTTATAATGTAAAATATAAAGTAAACATATAAGCCAGCAATTCCATTCCTGAATGTTTATATAGGAGACGAAGAAATGAATGCCCATACAAAAACCAGCTAACAGATGTTCATGTCAATATGATTCCTAATAGCCACAAAAGCTTATCAATTGATGGATAAATTAAAAACATACAATGGAATATTAATTGGAATTAAAAATAAATGAGATATTGATATATATACTACACCACAGACAAGCCTTGAAAATGTTAGGCTGGGCTGGAGAGATGGCTCAGTAGTCAAGAGCACTGACTGCTCTTCCAAAGGTCCTGAGTTCAAATCCCAGCAACCACATGGTGATTCACAGCAATCCATAATGAGATCTGATGCCCTCTTCTGGGGTGTCTGAAGTCAGCTACAGTGTACTTACATAGAATAAATAAATAAATGTTTAAAAAAAAAAAAAGAAAGAAAATGTTAGGCTAAATGAAAGCATGTTGCCACATGGGACCAGAGCTGTTTGACTCCATGTATGAAATGCCCAGAATAGGCAAACAGGTAACTCAGAGTAGATTTCCAGTCTTAAAGTGAAGGAAGGGGCAATGAAAACAATGGTTACAAGCTGTGGGATTTGGTTAGAGTGACTGAAATGGGGGCACTGATTGTCCAACTGTAAATCTAACAAAAGCTCTGAATAGTATGCTTTAAATATATAATGAATATAAGCCATCTCTTTGTAAAGCTGTTTTTAAAAAGAAATTATACTAGGCAATGACAGAGAATTAAAACTTGGAGACTGAAAGTTCGAAAATATTAACATGTGAGTTGCCTGAAAATGCCCATAAAAGCATGTACTATTATAACTTTATGATGTAATCTGAAAGAACAACAAATATAAAATGTCCTGGTTCAAAGGTACTTACTGTCTCTCCATGCTGGCTATTTCCTGATTATCTTCTTTAACCTATATAGACATAGAAAATAGTACTTAAAGAATAACTCATCTGAATAGACTATCTGAAAGAGAATCTCACTAAGAAACTATTCCCAGATTCCTTCCTTCTTCCTCAAATATATTCTTACTTCCTGCCCTGGCCAGTTTTATGACTGCTTCATACAAACTAGAGTCATAGGAGAGGAAATGTAAATTGGGAATTGCCTCCACAAGACCAGACTACAAAGCCAGGTGTTGTTGCATATACCTTTAATCCCAGAATTCAGGAGGCAGAGGCAAGTGGGTATCTGTGAGAGTGAAACCAACTTGGTCTACACAGTGAGTTCCAGAATACCCAGGGCTACAGAGATACCCTGTCTCTAAACAAACAAATGAACAAATAAATAAATGAGCAAATAAACAGCTAAAAAACAAATCAAGCTATAGGCAAGTCTGTAAGGCATTTTTTTTTAAAAAAATTGGTGACTGGGCTGGTGGTTTTAGGCTCCATAAGAACGCAGGCTGAGCAAGCCATGAGGAGTAAGCCAGTAAGCAGAATTATTCATGGCGTCTGTATCAGCTCTTATCCTTAGATTTCTTGCCGTTTTGTTCTTGACCTAGCTGTTTTTGAGGATGAATTATGATATGGAAATCTAAGTAAAATAAACCTTTCCTCCCTAGGTTGCTTTGGTCATGGTGTTTCATCACAGCAATCTAAACTCTAACTAGGACACTTGTCAGGTTAACATATCTTCCAACATGAGTCAGTTAACTAATAGGTGGTATCTTGGCTTTCTGAGACTCCTCCACATCCAAGGGTCCAGCTACCAAATCTGGGATGCCTCAATAAAATTAAATTTTAGAAAAGCAATGAATAATTTTTAGGGTACATTTATACCATGCCATGTAGTACTTTAAATATGTATAATTCCATATCCTATAGAAGATATATATGTGTGTATATGTATGTATATATACACAATTATTAATACTAAATTTTCTTTAATATTTTTAAAATAAGATCTCTCTATATAGTGCTGGCTGTCCTGGAACTCACTATGTAGACCAGGCTGGCCTCAAAACTCACAGATTATCTACCTGCTTCTGCCTACCAGGCATGTGCCACTAAGCCCTGCTCAAACTCAGATTTAAGTAGCAATCTCTAAAGCATTTTCTTACATCCTGCCCCTAATCTTTTCTTTGTAAGGAATGGCTGAAGTTTTAGAATATTTTTTAATTGTATTATATTTTAATTTATATACTACATGTGGGAAGATCCACGGTAGTGCAAGTGTGGAAGTAAGAGAACAACTTTCAGAAACTAGTTTTCCTTCTACCATGTGGGTTGTTATGATTAATCTCAGGCCACCAGGCTTAGCAGCAAGTGTCTTTATCTGCGGAGATATCTCACAAACCAATATTTAGACTTTAAGACCATTCTAGAAAGTTTGATTCTAACAGTCTCTTAATTGATCCATAAGGTTCCAAAAACCCACTGTGCACACACTCAGACACACATACATGCACACACACCTGCAAACATAAAAGACCTCAAAGGAGTTCCATGAGTGAGATCTCTGCCCATATGAAGTTACAGTTCTCTCAAGGGTCTTGGACTTAGTACATCTCAACATAAACAAGTTCGCTGTAACATAGAGCTAATAAATTAAAGCATTCTAGAAGTAGTGGAAAAGTTATGGAATATATGGTACGTGATTATGTCATATATAATTAAATATGACAATTAAATTTCATTCTCTTCATGAAGGCACTAATACTAACTACCAAAGTCATTAGACTTGGGACACTTCTTTTTCTTGTAGAAATAAACATAAATAATGGAATTTATTATCAGTAAGATTATCTAACTAGTTAAATCGCCAATAAAAAGTATCCATGAAATAATGATATAAATACACATATAAATGGTCATGCAGTGGTGGCACGCATCATTAATATCAGTACTTGGGAGGCAGAGGCAGACAGATCTTAGAGTTCAAAGCCAGCCTGGTCTACGGAGCAAATTCCAGGGCAGACAGGGCCATACAGAGAAACACTGTCCCAAAAACCCAAACAAACCAAACCAAACATAATAAAACAAAAACAAATGATGAACTTTCTTCTGTACCTGCTTAAGCAATCTCTCCCTTTCCTCCATTGGTGATCCCATGCTTTTGTCTTCTGCAATCATTTGATCTCGATGGGACTCTAACTCATACAGCTTTTCATATAGCAATACAGCCTCTTGCTTTACCTGGGAGTGTGCTATTTCCTAAGAACAAATAGGAAAACTGTAATTGGTCTTCTGGACAGACAGGAAGTTAAGATAAAGACATGATGCTAGCCTTCCAGTTTCCACCTGTGTCTGGTAGCTGACTCTGTGCCACAGCCTTCTGCACACCAATCCCACCCAGAGAAAGCTTGACCCCCTAGAAGTGTTGACAAACCCAAGCTCACAGGTAAGACCACCATTACCAACCCAACACCTGGCCAAAATGGAACTCGTCCAGAGCCCAGTGGTCACAGGAACCGCTGTGCAGCCAGGGACAAGATCCTTCCTGTTTCCATCTATGGCTGGGAGCTGATCCTGTGCTACAGCCCTCTGCACCCCAATCTCACCTGACAAAACTTGACCACCAGAAGTGCTGACATGCCCAGACTCACAGGCTCACAAGAGGGACAAGCAACACCAGATAACTCCAGAAATAACCACATAGCCAGAGGTAAGCGCAAGAATATAAGCAACAAAACCAATGCGACTTGGCATCATCAGAACCCAGTTCTCCCACCACAGCAAGCCCTGTATACCCCAACACAACTGAAAAGCAAGATTCGGATTTAAAATCACATCTCATGATGATGATACAGAACTTTAAGAAGGACATAAATAACTCCCTTAAAGAAATACAGGCGAACAGAGGTAAACAGGTAGAAGACCTTAAAAAGGAAACACATAAATCCCTTAAAGAAATACAGGAAAACATAACAAACAGGTGAAGGAATTGGACAAAACCATCCAGGATCTAAAAGTGCAAATAGAAACAATAAAGAAGTCACAAAGGGAGATAACCCTGGGGATGGAAAACCTAGGAAAGAGATCAGGAGTCACAGATGCAAGCATCACCAACAGAATACAAGAGATAGAAGAAAGAATCTCAGATGTAGAAGATAGCATAGAAAACACTGACATGACAACAACAACAAAAAAATGCAGAATGCAAAAAGTTCCTAAGCCAAAATATCCAGGAATTCCAGGACACAATAAAGAAACCAAACCTAAGAATAATAGGTATAAAAGAGAGCTAAGATTCCCGACTCAAAGGGCCAGTAAATATCTTCAACAAAATTATAGGAGAAGATTCCCCTAACCTGAAGAAAAAGATAGGAAGTCTACAGAAAGCCAAATAGATTAGACCAGAAAAGAAATTCCTCCCATCACATAACAGTCAAAATATCAAATGCACAAAACAAAACAAAACAAACAAACAAAATAATATGAAAAGCAATAGAGGAAAAAGGTCAAGTAATATATAAAGGCAGACCTATCAGAATTTCATCAGACTATAAAAGCCAGAAGATCCTGGGCAGATGTCATACAGACCCTAGGAGAGCATAAATGCCAGCCCAGGCTACTATACCCAGCAATATTCTCAATTACCATGAATGGAAAAAACAAAGATATTCCTTGACAAAAACAAATTTACACAATATCTTTCCACAAATCCAGCTCTGCAAAGTATAAGATGGGAAAAGACCAACACAAGGAGGGAAACTTCATCCTAAAAAAGCAAGACAGTAATCTTTCAAAAAACCGAAAAGAAGATAGCCACACAAACCTAATTCCATCTCTAACAACAGCGAGCAACAATTATTGGTCCTTAATATCTCTTAACATAAATGGACTGAATTCCCCAATAAAAAGACACAAACTAATAAACTGGATATGTAAACAGGACACAGCATTTTGCTGTATACAAGAAACACAATTCAGTGACAAAGACAGACACTACCTCACAGTAAAAGGCTGGGAAAAAATGTTCCAAGAAAATGGTCCCAAGAAATAAACAGGAGTAGCCATTCTAATATCAGAGAAAATTGACTTTCAACAAAAAATTATAAAAAAAAAAAGATGAGGAAGGACACTTCATACTCATCAAAGTAAAAATCTAACAAGATGAACTCTCAATTCTGAACATCTATGCTCCAAATGCAAGGGCACTCACATTTGTAAAAGAAATGTTACTAAAGATCAAAGCAAACATTGAACCTCACACAATAATAGTGGGAGACTTCAACACCACACTCTCCTCAATGGACAAATCAGGGAAACGCAAACTAAATAGAGACACAGTGAAACTAACCGAATTTACAAACCAAATGGATTTAACAGGTATCTATAGAACATTTTATCCTAAAACAAAAGAATATACCTTCTTCTCAGCACCTCATGGTACCTACTCCAAAACTGACCATATAATCAGGCATAAACCAAGCCTAAACTGATACAAGAAAATTGAAATAATCCCATGCATCCTATCAGATCACCATGTCTGGTCTTCAATAACAACAAAAACAACAGAAAGCCCATATACACACGGAAGCTGAATAACTCTCTAATCAATGATAACTTAGTCAGGGAAGAAATAAAGAAAGAAATTAAAAGACTTTTTAGAATTTAATGAAAATGAAGTCACAATATACCCTTTCATACACAATGAAAGCAGTGCTAAGAGGAAAACTCATAGCTCTGAGTGCCTCTAAAAGGAAACAATGATAACTTGGTCAAGGAAGAAATAAAGAAATTAAAAACAAAGATATACAATATACAGTAAACCAGTAACCAACATCAAACTAAATGGAGAGAAACTTGAAGCAATCCCACTAAAATCAGGGACTAGAAAAGGCTGCCCTCTCTCTCTATATCTATTTTCAATATAGTACTTGAAGTCACAGGGTCAACAATGGAGGAGTTAGGGGGAGGACTGAAGGAGCTGAAGGGGTTTGCAACCCCATAGGAAGAACAACAATATCAACCAACCAGACCCCCCAGAACTCTCAGGGACTAAACCACCATCTAAAGAGGACCCATGGCTGCACTGGCATGTGTAGCAAAGGATGATCTTATCTGGCATCAGTGGAAGGGGAGGCCCTTGGTCCTATGGAAGCTCAATGCCCCATCATAGGGGAACACTAGGGCATTGAGGAAGTAGTGGGTGGGTGGAACACCCTCATAGAAGCAGGGAGAGGGAGGTATGGGTTGGGGGTTTTCAGAGAAGAAGAAGGGTGTTAACATTTGAAATGTAAATAAATAAAATAACTAATAAAAAAAGAATCACAGGTTTTGAATAGTGTAGGAAGTGGAAATTTATATTTTCAAATAATCTCAACTATATAATAATAATAATAATAATAATAATAATAATAATAATAATAATAATGACATGATGCTTGATAATCAACATGACTGGTGTCCTTGGACAGACACTAGAGTACACACTGAGAATGTAAACTGATTGTACAGGCAATGAAGAAGCTGCCTTAAGAAATACAAGTACTGGTGACTAAGAAGAAGCCAAAACATTGCAGAGTATCATAGGGAACACATTCTGCTAAAACACAGCTTGATTGTAGATGTCTAACCTCCACAACCACACACACACACACACACACACACACACAAAATGTTTACTGCTTCAATGACCTAGGTTTTGACCCTTTCTTAAGGAACAAGGAAATTAATGCAGGTCAAACAGTTGCTATGTACTTAACACAGTTCCACTTTCACAAAAACAATCTCTGAAATGAAATAGATGTGATAAAAAAATACATAAGTTTTTCCTAGTCACAGCTCTGCGTGGATCCTTGAAGGCCTGCTACTGCCAGGGATAACCAGGTGAGTTCCCCAAGCCCCAAACTACATTCCGGTCCACACCTTTAACCAAAATACCAGATACCTGCAGGCATCAGAGGCTACCAGGTGAGAACTCTACCCTAATTCCCTGGCTGCTGGCCCTTCTGGGTAAACCCAGCAGCAGCAAGCTCCGTCCTGCCGCCTATGCACACCATTTCCTGAGCCACAACTCCATCTACATCCAGAGTCTACCAGCTCTGCCTGCATCCTTGGAAGGCTGCTGGCACCAGAAACAACCAGCTTTGTCTACTGACAAGAGAGGCCTGCTGACATAGGGACTACCAGCTATCAATCTGCAGCCCCAGAGACCTATTCCCATCAGGACTACCAGGCCTGCCAACACTAGGAACAACCAGATGGCTAAAGGTGAGCATAAGAACACAATCAACAAAAGTCAGAGCAATATAATCCCACCAGAACCCAGCTATCCTACCTAGCAACCTAGCAAGACCTGACTATCCGAACACACCTAAATCACAAGAAGATGACCTTAAATCTAATCTTATGAAGATGATAGAGACTTTTACAGAGGAAATGAATGAATGCCTTAAAGAAATACAGGAAAATACAATCAAACAGGTAGAGGCCCTTAAAGAGGAAATAAATAAATAAATATAAAGGATTATTGGAAAAAAACAATCAAACAGGTGAAAGAAATGAATAAAACTGTTCAAGACCTAAAAATGTAAATAGAAGCAATAAAGAAAACACAACCTGAGGCAATCCTAGAGATGAAAAACCTAGGAAAGAGAACAGGAACTACAGACACAAGCATTACCAACAGAATACAAGAGACAGAAAGGAGAATCTCAGGCATACTCAACGGCCAGTTTAAAACCCAGAACAGCCTGAGAAAATGTCTTACAGTCTTTAGGAGATCACAGATGTCAGCCCAGACTTCTATATCCAGGAGCAAAACATATGGAGAAAACAAAATATTCCATGAAAAAACTAATTTAAACAATATCTTTCCACTAATTCGGTCCTTCAAAGGATAGAAGGAAAATTCCAACAGAAGGAGGGTAACCACACCCAAGAAAACACAAGAAATAGTTAATCCCATACCAGCAAAACCAAAAGAGAAACACACACACACACACACACACACACCCCGTACCACATCAACATCAAAATAAGAAACTAACAATCAATGACCATTAATATCTCTTAATATCAATGGTCTCGATTCCCCAATAAAAAACACAAAGGCTAACAGAGTGGATGCATAAATAAGATCCACCATTCAACTGCACACAAGAAACACAACCTCGGCAACAAAGTTAGTCATTACCTTAGGGTAAAGACCTGGAAAATCGTTTTCCAAGCAAACGGACGCAAGAAACAAGCTGAAGTAGACATTCTAATATCTAATAAAAGAGACTATCAACCAAAAATAATCAAAAGACATATAAAAGGACACTTCTCACTTATCAAGAGAAAAATCCACCGAGATGATGTCTCAATTCTGAACATCTATGCCTCAAATGCAAAGGCACCAACATTTGTATATGAAATATTGTTAAAGCTATCACATATCAAACCCCACAAATTAATAGTGAGAGATGTCAGCACTCCATTCTCACCAACTGTCAGGTCATCGAAGCAGAAACTGAACAGAGAAGTAATGAAAGTAACAGCTTATATGAATCAAATGGACCTAAAAGACATTTGTAGAACATTTCGCGCAAACACAAAAGATTATACCTTCTTCTCAGCACCACATGGAACCTTCTCCAAAATTGACCATATACTTGGTCACAAAGCAAGCCTGAACAAATAGAAGAAGATTGAAATAACTCCTTGTATCCAATCACACTACTATGGATTAATGCTGGATTTCAACAACAGAAACAAGAGAAAGCCTACATAAACATGTAAACTGAACAACTCCTTACTCAATGATCAATGTGACAGGAAAGAATTAAGAACAAAATTAAAGACTTTCTAGATTTCAATGAAAGAGAAGGTGCAACATACATAAACTTAAGGACACAATGAAACCAGTGCTAAGAGGAAAGAAAATAGCACTAAGTACTTTCATAAAGGAATTGGAAAGTTCTTATACTAGGACTTAAAAGTACACCTGAGAGCTCTAGAAAAAAAAAGAATAAGCAACATATCCAAGAGGAGTAGAAAACAGGAGACAATCAAACTCAGGATTGAAATCAGACAATCAGAAACAAAGAGAATAATAAAAAGAATCAAGAAAACCAAGAACTGGTTATGTCTGAAATTTTTATGCTATTTTTTTTTCAGTTTGAAAAACCATACAACCTGTCTTTATTTTGTGAACTAAATCTCTTTTAAAAAGAGAACAGAGGTAGAGAGTACTGGAATTGGTAGATCATCTCTGGGAGGAGCTAGAAGCCTAGGACAATGGAAACTACCAGGTATCTATGAGGGTGACCCAAATGAAGACTCCTAGTAATAGGGGATATGGAACCTGAATCAGCCACCTCTTGTAACAAGGCAAGATTTCCAATGAAAGAAGAGGGACACCACCCCAACCACAAAACCTGCCTACAAGATGTGCAGGGATAAAGAGGGATAAGAAATTGAGGGAATGGCTGACCAATGACTGGCCTAACTTGACACCCATACCACGAGAGCCCACCCCTGACACTATTAATGATACTATGCTATACATACAGACAGGAGCCTAGCATAACTGCCATCTGAAAGACTTCACCCAGCAGCTGATGGAAAAAGATGCAGAGACTCACTGCCAAACATTAGACAGAGCTCAGGGATCTTGTAGAAGAGAGGCAAGAAGGATTGAAATAACCAGAGGTTAAAGACACCACAAGCAAATCTACAGAAAACTAACCTGGTCCCACAGGGGCTGACTGAGACTGAACCACCAATCAGAGAGCATGCATGGGACAGACCTAGGACCCCTATACATATATAACAGATGTTCAGCTTCGCCTTCATGTGAGACCCCTAACAGCAGAAGCAGGGGCTTTCTCTGACTCAGTTGTCTGCTTTTGGGTCACTCTCCCCTAACTGGGCTGCCTTGTCTAGCCTCAAAAGAAGATACACCTAGTCCTACTGTAATGTGATATGCCAAGGCTGGTTGATATCCATGGGAGACTTCACCCTTCTCCGAGGAGAAAGGGAGGGGGCAGGGGAGATGAGGGAGTAACTGGGAGAAGAGAAAGGAGAAGCTTTGATTGGGATATAAATTAATTAATTAATAAAAAAAGAAAAGAAGAATGTAAGTGTCACACCTTCAAATGACTTATCCCCATGCCTTTTTCCTGGTTTAGTCGCCTATGGTTTATCTAAACTGCTATTGACTTTTTTTCACTGCACTGTAGAGCAATAATTGGCTTTGTATACAGTAGTTACTAAAGAAAAGCAACAATCACAACCAAGAAACCCAATCTATTTCTTACCAACCTGAGACTTTTGTGGTCCATAATGGGAAGAAATATAAACTCCTGTTAGTAAGCTGCAGAGCGCGTGGTTCTGGCTAATATTCCCCTGAATTATCCCTCAGAGCTCAGTGACAGGAGCACACTCCCATAACTTTATACTCACAGTTTCCAGGCTCTCCTTTTTAATGTTCAATGAATCTAGCTGTTGCTGAAGTGTATCTAGTTCCTAAAGGGAAAAGGAAAAATTTAAAGGAGTAACTTTTTTTCATTTTTAAAAATATCATATATGAATATGATGAAATAAATTCTGTAAATATATTTAATTTCTATCCTGCATATTGACTAGGACTTACCAAGGTTTTATCCTATTTGGAATAGCTTCTTTTATCAATTCTAAAATCCTTCTCACATACCTTCAAAAGCCTCGTATGCTTGTCTCAATTATTATGTCAGTATGTTGATCATAGTAATTATCAAAGACTTTCGAACTAATGATGTCATTGTTTAAATAAAGATATAAAATTAGCCACATGTTCACATCTTTTGCCTAACTTCTTTTAGAGTCAAGACATATATAGGAGGGGACAAATGGAGAAATAAAGATAGAGGGAGCAAGGAGGGAGGGAGGGCAGAAAAAACAAAGGGAGAAGGGAGGAAGGGAAGAAGGAAAGGAAAGACAATCACAGAGGGGAAAAGGAGGAGAAGGGAGAGAGAGGAGACATGAGGGAGAGATGAAAGAGAAAGAACCATTGACCATTCATAACCCCTGTACTGAATTTAATATACTTTGGTAATAGTTTGCCATTTCTACAATATGCTTTCTTCCATGACTCATTTATCCAAAAAATTTTGTCCAAGATAAATAAAAGTTCTAATAAAATTAAATGAAACAATATCTGGGAAATAAGTAATATTCATTACTGGCAATTATTGGTCCAAATTTTTGGTAATCCTTCAGTTTAGGGTCATCTGGGCTTGAAGAAGCACTGAAGTTTAACACTGGGAGGATTATCATCAGGGACCTAAACTGTTCCTTTAAGCAACATGACTAGGGAACCATTCAAATCAGGGACATAAGAGGTTAAAAGGCTTGTTGCTTATCAAACAGGTAGGAAAATGAAAGAAAATTAATATCCATGTGGCTCTGGCCTATGAGCCCCTCTAATGTTTCCATTAAAAGTCCCTCTAATGTTTCCATTAAAAGTCCATAAAAATCCAACATTATAGATAATGTGTTCATGCATTTGGACGACAGAGATAGGGGGAGCTCTGTGAGTTCCATGCCAGTTCCGTCTACAGAACAAGTTTCAAGGCAGCCATGGCTACATTGTGAGACCCTGTCTCAAATAAATAATTATAGCCAAGTGTTTTCATACACCTTTATGACATGAAAAGCTGAAGATACAGAGATGTATATTTTTAAAAGCTAGAGCACTCTGCAGCATAAGAAAATGAATGCTATAACAGTGTCTCCTACACTTAAATGACTGTAGAAATTAGCTGAGGACCTTGTTACTATGAGATTCTGATGAGTAGGTCCAATTCATTCTCAGAGATCCTGGTTTTGATTTTTCAAATTGTACTTTGAGTAGTATGGTGCTCCATGCCTAGCATACAGTCCAGAGAAAGATCACCTGCAACAGTTTCTCATTTGTGGTTTTCATTTCTATGTACTTGACTTGTTTTTCAGGAGACATATTTTTGATAATGCCATCTGCTGCTTGCTTTTCTTGTTCAACTTCTTCTTCTACACTTCTGATTTGTTTTTCCTTCCTGAAATCAAATGCATACAAAGTTCCTGTTAGTATACTGAGGAGGGAAAAAAAATCAAATTATTTTGAGGTACTAAATAGAAAATCAGCTATATAAAACCTGATCACATCAGCTCAGACTTAATATACTTTTCTCATCTGCATCCTCAAATCCATTTTATTATCTATTTAAATGTATGACTAAAACAGAGAGATTATCATATATAATCTCTCATGCCTTGTATATTTGTGGATTCATTTAATGGTGATATATAAGTAAATTTTAGTTTTAAAACAGTAATTTTCTAACATCTGTTAGTCACAGCATTCTCTGATCAAGTTAAAATCTGTATAGAAAGTTACTATGTAAATCATGTAAAGCAAGGCAGCTCTGACCGCGCTAGCCAATATGGAGAGCTACACTACAATGTGAAGTATTCTTAGGACTTATTTGTTTTATCTTATGTGAATGAGTTTTTTCCATGCACATATGTATGTACTCCATGTGTGGGCCTACTGCCTGCAGAGGTCAAAAGAGAGTGTCAGGTCCTTGGAACTGGAGTTACAGGAGTAGTAAGTTATTATGTGGATGATGGGAACCAAATCCTAGTCCTCTGCAAGAACACTGCTCTTAACCACTGAGCAATCATACCACCACCACCACCCATAATTTGATTTTTTAAAAAGAAAAATCACAGGTTTGGTGAGATGGCTCAGTGAGTCTAATGCTTGCTGCACAAGCCTGATTATCTTTCAATCCATGGAATCAATGCAGGACAGAACCAAATGCACACATGCACCATGTCACGTGAGTACCTATATACACATGTGCACACAGAATAATGATGATGCTCTAATGAAAACTTAAAACCAAATTATACCTTAAGATCAATAATATGCTTATATTTGCTTTTACCTATTGCTTTAAATACAATAGATATTAAACAAACATATTTTAGCACCATAACACATTAATTTCCTGAAAATATAACCATTATATAATAACAATGATTATCCTAATCATATAATCATAATATAGTCACAAGAAATACCACTAGTGTGCCCTGTATTTAATTTCTACATAGTCAATTACTAGTAGGGTAGAAAAACTTTCTTTTTAAAGAAACAGTATTTTTATTAACTCTTTTAAGAATTCATATAATGTATGTACCTACCCCATTTCTCACATATCTGCCTTCCCTCACATATAGCTCCCTCTTCCAACTTTTTGAGTCATATCTCCTGCCCCCGCCCCCCAGTCCAGTGGAGTTTGTGTTATGTAATTCTCTTGGAATGAGGCCTGCTTTGCATAGTATGTTTGACCTACCAGGAATCATTAAAAAAAAAAAATCTGAGAGAATTTATTTGCTAGGTATGGTGACCCATGACTTTAATCACTGTACTTGAGCAATAGAGGCAGGCAGATCTCTACGAATTCAGGAACAGCCTGGTCTACACAGGGAGTTCTGGGCTAGCCAGTACTGCAGACTTCAAGCTTGTCACAAAAAGAAGAAAAAAGGACACAGTGAGTTTAACATAAATTTTTATACAAAGGTCATGGATCAAGATTTTTCATTGTTTTCTCAAAAATCTGATTAAAAATCTATCATTAGTTACTGTCATTTACTCAGAGATAACAATTTCTACTGTCTTCAATCAGTTAACAGCTAAATTCATTAGGGTCATGTACTCCATACCTTCTATATACTCAGATCCTAAACTTAGAACATTTCCTACAGACATCTCAGAATATGAAACAGACAACTGGGAATTTCTTTCTTTCTTTTTTTTTTTCTTCACTGAACAGGCAGTCATATTTTCCCTCTGACCATCAATAATTAGCATGTGCACCAGGGCAGTGGTGGCTCCTGTCTTTAATCCTAGCACTTGGGAGACAGAGGCAGGCAGATTTCTGAGTTCGAGGCCAGCCTGGTCTATGGAGTGAGTTCCAGAACAGCCAGGGCTACGCAGAGAAACCCTGTCTCAAAAAAACCAAAATCCAAAAAAAAAAAAAAAATTAGCATGTGCATTCTAGTGTTAAAATTTAGGTGAGTTCATGAGCTCGCCTATATTTCATTACTCAACAAAGAAACCCTGTTTCTTGCAGTGCTCCCTGTAGATCGGTGCGAGGGAATATTGTACTGCATTCTACTTTACAGAAGTTTAAGATTACATCACAAGGAAGGTACCTTATTTCCTGAAAGTATATAATGGCTGCCAAGTCTTTAAAGGGCTGGAGCACTTTGCCCCTGTAATAACTTGGCAGTAAAGTGACTAATAAAAGCAAGGTATCGTAAAAATGAGCAAACAACAATGTTGAAGGGCAGTGGAATATAAAACTTGGTGATATATTTTTCATTTGAATCTAACAAAATATAAAATAGCTTTACAATTAACCCACATTAGTTTATTAACAGTACTGGCTGGTTTTGTGTGGCAACTTGACACAAGCTGGAGTTATCACAGAGAAAGGAGCCTCCCTTGAGGAAATACCTCCATGAGATCTAGCTGTAAGGCATTTTCTCAATTAGTGATCAAGGGTGGGAGGGCCCACTGTGGGTGGTGCCATCCTGGGCTGGTAGGCCTGGGTTCTATAAGAGAGCAGGCTGAGCAAGCCAGGGGAAGGAAGCCAGTAAGGAACATCCCTCCATGGCCTCTGCATCAGCTCCTGCTTCCTGACCTGTTTGAGTTCCAGTCCTGACTTCCTTTGGTGATCAACAGCAATGTGGAAGTGTAAGCTGAATAAACCCTTTCTTGCTTCTTGGTCATGATGCTTGTTCAGGAATAGAAACCCTGACTTAGACAGCAACATCTTTCAAAAATACTCTCAATATTTTACACTTTAAGCTACAAAATAAAATTGGTAATATTTTGATAAAATTTTGAAGCGAAACACAAAAACTAAGTAAACTATGTTACTTGTTATACTTAAAAAGTCAAGGATGTCTTTAAGAAATTAGGCTCTAGTCAATCTTTTGCTAAGCAAGTTCAGCTTCTCCTTAATCACTTGTTTACGGGCACAAAGGTTAAAACAGTGAAATGCGACCGTCTGACACAGGCTTTTCTAATAGCTTAGAAGCAGAGTAAACTCCTCACACACACCGGTCTCAGACACAAAAAGGACAAAGTAAAGGTAAGTGCTTACAAACTTAAGGCCTAGTTGTTGTTAACTTTAAGTCTGTAGAGCAATCCTTGCCGTAAGTGATAAAGAGCAGAGAACATGATCATATTTTTACAGTCTATGGCAGAAATAATATCAACCTATGAAACAGGCAATGGCTAGTTTATAAATAAAGTTATAATGGAATACAAAAGTTTTCATCTAGCGAATCAAACTTTTAAGAACATTTTTATTTTTATATTTTTGTTTTTATTTTTAAATGTTAATCAGAGACGTCTGAAGTAACTTTAACCTTAAAACAAATTTACAAGATCAAAAGAATTAGTTGAAACTACTGAAGTTGGATGATTACTACCATTATTATTAAACAGTTTTCAAAAATAATTTCTAACAAGTTATTTATTATTTTAAGTTTTAAAACATAAAAATCACAAAGTAGTTAGAGAGAGTAATCATTATAACTGTCAACAACACCTTACTCCAAAAGCACTGTATTATGGCATAAATATGTAAAATATTGAACAATAAAATTACTTCTGGACTTTATTTAACAAAACCAAAATAAATGCAGCATTTTTTTTAATCTCACTGCACCTATTAAGTCATATCAAAATATACCAAAATTCTTAAACTTGTACTGAAAACTTCATTTAAGAGAAACATAATTTCCCTATCAGCATCATTCCTTTGTGTACAGATTTGGTTTTCCTGTGTAAAGAGCTCTTAAATCCATAAACCAGCTAACAGAAACTGATGCTCTAATTCTTCCCGATTTTATTAATTCCCTTTAAAATGCAAAAATCATTTCAAAATAACTTTCAAACTGAGAAAAACTTTTAAAGAAATGGTCTCATTTAACTGTCTTTTTAAAAACTGTTTTTTTTTTTTAAATAGACTTTCTGAAGGAAAAGTTTAAGTCTGGGGATTTATTTAGTATCACAATGGTTCACTCTGTTGATCTCTCCCCTAGCAAAAACTATAAGTATTATGCGAAAAAGCCTGCAGACTGTGTGCATTAAACTTTAAACATAGTAATGCTGCAGATATGTTGAAAGTGTAAAGCCTTCACTATATGGTGCTTTTAATTCTAAACTTCAAGAAAGCATTTCTAACTTCATAATTTTCTTTTAGCACACCCTAGAAAGCAAATCACTAGATGACAAACATAACATGATCCTCTAGCTCCTTCTCCCTTGACAACCCTGTCTTGACTCCCCTTTATTCCTCATCTGTTTTTTTGTTTTTTGAGACAGGTCCTGGAATGCATATGAGATCGGGGTGACCTCAAATACAGAGAGATTCTCCTGCCTCTGCCTCCCTAGTGTTGGGATAAAAGCATGTCGGGCCCTAATTTGCTTCTGTTCCATCCATCTCTTCACTTAAATCTGTTCATTTGTTTATACCATAGTGCTTTCTCTAATTATCCATATCCCATATGACTGAAAAACTATCACTTCTGTTACTTACTCTTCCTCATTCATGTCTGTGTACCACTGGGGACTTCAGTACTACGTTTACCGTACCACTGAGAAGTGCAAGCCATCAAAGAGGCTATAAAACTGTTCCTAGAGATCATTAAGTACAGGTAAGCTAGCTTTCATAAATGACTTAGGCATCTCCCTTTTTAGCCAATGGTGTAAGAGGTCACTTGATCTCATTTCTGGCTCTAAAAGAGTTTTATTTTATATACATATATACATATATATATATGTGTATATGTATATGTATATATCATATAAAATCTAGGAAGCAAAGTAGCTTTTTCTAGCAAGCTTAATTATGAAACAACAAAAAGAAGGGAAATTAACCTAAACAGGATCAAAAAATTGAAAGCAATGAGTGGATAAGAATAGACCAGCATTGGAAAATAATAAACTCTTATCACCTATGAGCAAACAGACTTCAATAACTCAAAAAGAATCTTCTTAATCTACTTGGTTTTTCTACTTCTTGCTTAGATTCAATAATCTTTTTTAAAATCTTCAATAAGTATTTATAATAAATGCTGTCAGGTATAAAAGATTAAATTTTATAAGACTCCCTAAAGATGATAATAATTATATTCTTTCAAACATATTTGTGTGTAAAAAGGTTTCTGTGATAACTTTGAGAAAACAGGTACAGAGACAGATTATGAAACATCAACATGAATAAAATGATTAAATAGAAAATAACTACTAGCCGGGCGGTGGTGGCGCACGCCTTTAATCCCAGCACTTGGGAGGCAGAGGCAGGAGGATTTCTGAGTTCGAGGCCAGCCTGGTCTACAAAGTGAGTTCCAGGACAGCCAGGGCTACACAGAGAAACCCTGTCTCGGAAAACTAAAAAAAAAAAAAAAAGAAAATAAGAAAATAACTACTAAGATTATTACTTTTTAATAAGGGACAATTTCTACTTTGAGCAGCATACTGAATATAACTATTAACTTTGGCTTCTATTTAAAACCTGACTAAAATAAAAGTTAAAGGTAAAAGGGAGTATAAGCCACAAAAACAGAGAGAATGGACTAGAAAGTAACAGTAAAAAAATTTAGAAGTCTAGAAGTTAATAGTTAAATGGCAACTGCAAAAGCAAGTTTTCCCATGTTAACAATGAAAAAAATAGAAAATTCATTAGATTGCTATTACAGGAACTTAAATTGGTCCAGAAATTACCATTATCAGGTATTCTAGAAGTAGAGGAGGAGGCAAAAAAGTTCTCCGTACCTCTGCCCTGACAGATTATGTTTCTTCTTTATGTAAGGTAAGAGCTCTCTGTATCTAGTGAGGAAAAAAAGACGATCTGGCTACTGTGCCCAAGTGAATAGAGGAACAATATTAGATTAAGTTATAGCTGATACACTAAATATTAGTATTAAATCACCTTTTCACCCTCCAGTTCTTAAAATTATGGCTATAAAGTCTTGTATGTATAGGAAACAATTTAGATAAGTTATTTTGTGGAATCCAACTAAACTGAAAGAAAGGCAATGAATTTGAGAAGTCCTCCAATGCTCACCAAGTCATTCTACAGGAATGAACACATGGTTTCCTATTAGTCACTTAGTTTCCCACTTTACCACTATACCCCCAAGCAAAACATTAAAAGATTCATGAAAAAAAGCTTCCATAAGCTGAAAAAATAAAATCTGGGGACACGAGCTATTCATAAAAAAACAAAAACAAAAACAAGAAAAAAAGCATAAAGGGTGGAAAAAGAAAGGGACAGAGAAAAGGAGGGAGGGGGGAGAACAGTATAAAGAAAAAAAAATAGCCACGCAGCAGGATCTACTGAAAAACTACTAACAGAATGAAAAGAGGGCTAGAATCAAAAGGATGCAGAGAATATAAACTATAAAGCTGAAATTATCTCCAAAAAGCAAATCAAAACTACTGAGAAAAATAGGAAAATAATGATTTGAAAGTTGTTTCCAGATGGTCCAATACTCAATTTAGGCAGTTCTACAAATATCAGTCAATGGAATAATTCAGAAATTATTTTCTCAGCACCGAGTGATAAACCTTCCAGATTGAAAGGAATAGCCAGGCACCCAGTTGGACTGATGAAAGCAAACTTTTTTTTGGTTTTTCGAGATAGGGTTCCTCTGTGTAACTCTAGCGATCCTGAAACTCACTCTGTAGACCAGGCTGGTATCGAACTCAGAAATCTGCCTGCCTCTGCCTCCCAAGCGCTGGGATGAAAGGCGTGCACCACCACTGCCTGGCTGAAAGTAAACTTTACAAGGCACAGGATCATGAAATTGAAAATGCTGACTTTAGGTTGAGAGCTAGGGAGAGGCAAATTATACAAGATGACAAAAAAATGAGGCAATGACCACTCCTATTTTGAGGGAAAATTATTTCCTACCTAGAATTAATTTTCTAGTCAAAATCTCTTAAAGAACAACAAAAAAGGTCCTTCACATGGTCTTTCTTAGAAGTTATGACACCCCACCCAAAAATTTAAAAAAAAAAACAAAAACAATAAAACAAGAATAGGAATTCTAAAAAACAAGGATGTGTAACAAAGACTACAGAGACCGTATACATGAAAGGCAGAAGTGAACAGCAGGAGGCTCCTCAGTCCACATCTCTAGACCACGCACATGCACTGGCTCCAGCAGAGGCTTTTCATGCAGCTGACATGGAGGGAATACTTACTGTGTTCTTACTAATCACTGAGAAATTTGCTATGGGAGAACATGGGAATAAATTCATGAAAAAAAAATAGAAAACTAAACACATGAAAAAAAAGCTCAGTTTATCAGAAAAAAAGTCTAAAATGGAAAAATAATCATGCTATTTGGGGTTCAGTAAACAATAATTTACATGTGGTAGTGACATTATAAACCCTTAATATTCATCTGGCAAAAATCATTAAGTATCTCTAAGAAAATGATGGGTCAATGTACTGGAAATTATGGTAGAGAATACTTGAAAGAAAACTGTTGATTTTTATCTTCCACCACTACAAATTGATCAAGAACATTAATACAACACTCAAAAATACCAAGAAGCATCAATCTAGAGAAGTGTGCACATAATCATGTATTACATAATAAATGTTCCTTTGAGATTTTTCATGTACATATATGCTGAAAAATTTTAACACAACTGTTTTTTTCATTTCATCTGAAGCTAATAAGACATCCTAGAAAATACTGAATCCCCGTGTTCATAGGGGCTGTTTAGATTGTTAAGATTAGTAGCAGGATAATGAAAAGCAATGTGAGTGTCTCATATATTATGTATTTTAAAAGAAAAATATATGTTATGTCCTCAACCTCTAAAATTCTAGTATCTTTTGAGATGAAATTATCCTCTTTTCTCCTAGGTCATCGATATGAAAGTCACACGCTTCATGCTTTGGCTCTTCTCCACGCTTCTACTGTCTGTCAAAAGTCAGGCTTCTGAAACAGTAAGTGTCAACCAATAATAAGAAAGTTCTCAAGCATATACTATATAAAAATCTAGTAAAATACATAAAAGCAAAAGAGTAACAAAAAAGCAAACACAACTGACAAACTATTAAAAATTAATTCTGTGAGCCAGTAAGATGCCTTGGCAGCTAAAGGTGCATGCCACCAAGCCTAACAACCAGAGTTTCATTTCTAAACCCCAGTGAGAACTCCTGAAAACTGTCTTCTGCCTCCACATGTGCTATGACATGCATTTGCATGGAGACTCATGCATGTACACACAACAAACACACATGGACACACAGACAGATACATGGGTACACAAACACACATACAAATACACATGTACACACATAAATAAAATTTAAAATAAGGGGCCAGAGCAATGGCTCAGTGGTTAAGAGCACCAACTGCTCTTCCAGAGGTCCTGAGTTCAATTCACAGCAACTACATGGTGGCTCACAACCATCTGTAATGGGATCTGGTGTGTGTGAAGACAGCTACAGTGTACTCATATACATAAAATAAATAAATCTTTAAAAATAAGATAAAAATTTACTTACCTATATACTAAAATTCTGTAACCTCTGAACAAAAGTCTAATTTGACAAAGCATTCTTTGTTTTATAAAGTGTATTCTTTATAGAAGCTGACCAAATGGGACTAAAAAGATAGTTCAGCAGTTAAGAGCACTTTCTGCTCCTACAAGGACCCAGGTTCCTTTCCTAGAACCCACATCTTGGCTCATAATTATCTGTAATTCCAAGTCCAGAGCACTGAAGCCCTTTCTGGCCTCCACGGACACCAAGCAGACACATGATGTTCATACTCACATGAGGAACTCACACATACAAATAAATATTTTTAAAAAATTTAAAAGGTGAATAAAGTACAACTCTGAAAAAGTCTTAGCTATAAAAGCAGAGATTAGTTTCAAGACCAAAAAAAAAAAAAAAAAAAAAAAACCAGTTCAAATCAAACCATAGGATGGGGGTAAGAAGGGTGAGGAAATGGTTAGTACAAACATGAGAATCTAATTGCATCTAACATTGACCTCTCCTCCTCCATGCATATGTAGGGGATAGAACTCAGTGGGAAAACTTTTGAATACTGCCTTTGTTCAATCCCTAGTTCTGCCAAAAATTTAAAAAAAAAAGTTTTTAAGCAACTAAGTCAATTGTGTTAACATAAACCTGTAATCCATCATGTAGTAGACGGAGGCAGGATGATCAAGAGTTGGCCATTGAGACACTACTGCAAATAAACATCAACATCAACACAAACCCAACATGTCCATCAATAAAAACCATAAAATATAAGAAACTTAAAAACTCACTGACTTAGTTTATCATCATGTGGCTGCATTATTATTTCAACAGCAGAGCTAGTCAAGAACTATTTCTTCACATGTATATCTACATATGGGAATCATTTCTTGTATTTTAGCTCAATAACAATCATGATTTAATTTGATGTTGTTTTGAGACAACTATGTAAGCCAGGGTGTCCTTAAACTTATAGAAATGCATCTGCCTCTTCCTAGGATTAAAAGTGTGTATCACAACCAGGATGATTCTATATTTGATAGAGAGCAGCTGGGTGTGATGGTACACATCTTTAATCCCGGTACTTGGGAAACAGAGACAGGTGGATCTCTGTGTCCAAGGTCAGCTTAGTCTATAGAGTGACTTCCAGGACAGCAAGGGCTATATAGAATATCCTGTCTTAAAAACACCCCCCATACACACACACACACACACACACACACACACAAATAAAAGCAATTACTTACTATTCCTAGGTATGCAATGGTATTTCCACAAACTTCAAAATACTTGTAAACAATTCTCCCACATATATCAATCTTGTACGCTAAAACATCAAATGAGGGTTTAGTCTGTTTTGTCTGTTTTTTGTTTTGTTTTGCGAAATCATCTCACTGTGCAGCAAAGGTTGTCCTTGTACTTGTTAGTCTCCTGCCTAATACTCTACAAGTTCTGGGATCACAGGCATATACCAATACTTCTGATTAAGTAAGCCAACAGAATTATATTTGCCTTGTATTTCTGTAAGAGAAATACTGCAATATTCTTTCTGTAATGCTTATATAGTTAACAGGTGGAAGATATCTTTGGCTTTCCTTAAGTGGTTGTATCAGAATTTCCTTACTCTTCAGTATTTCAGTTTCATAAAGAAACATGTTTGCTCTTCCTTTTTTATGTTAAAAAATAACTTTTTCCAGAATGATCCAATATCTCTTCTTGGATATGTAATTTTAATCAATTCTGGTAGAATTTTTCTGATTAAATCATTTCTATTTTCTTTTCTTTTCTAGGAAGTCAAATGTAATTTCACCAGAAGGAATTATGCTTTGATTCCAGACGGTATCAGTAACAATGTTACCATTCTTGATCTCAGTTATAACCAAATTACTCTGAATGCTTCAGATACCAGGGTGCTACAGATGCATTCTTTACTCATTGAGCTCTACTTGATGGAGAATAACATCACTGCCTTATATAACAGTAGTTTCAGTAATCTCTTCAACCTAGAAATTTTAAACATATGTGGAAATTCAATCAGTGTAATTCAACAGGGTGCATTTGTTGGCCTAAATGAACTAAAACAATTATTTCTTTGCCAAAACAAAATATTACAACTGAATCCTGATACGTTTGTACCTCTAAACAACCTGAAAGTTCTGAATCTGCAAGGCAATTTGATAAGCCTCTTTGATACACCACAGCTATTTCATCTGGAGTTACTAACTCTGGATGGAAATCCATGGAACTGTACCTGTGGTCTACTTGAGTTGCAGAACTGGCTGAACACGTCTAATGTGACATTAGGTAAGCTATCCTACTCCCAAGTCAAGCAAGCTTTGATGGCTTATGTCAGAAACAGAACAGATAAAAAGGAACAGCTGGGCTAGAAATATCGCTCAATGGTAGACACAGGCCTTGAACTTCATTTCTACAACAGTTAAAATAAACCAAAACCAAATCAAACAAACAATACCACCACCACCACCACCACCACCCGGCCAAAAAAAAAAAAAAAAAAAAAAAAAACCTGAAAGAAACTTCAGAATAGACATACTCTCACCCAACCTTGCAGGGGGATGGCAATGTAAAGATTGATATATGCAAGAAGGTAGTATTGAACATGGAGAGTCATTATAAAACATTAATTTTTATATGTCAGGTGTGATAGAGCACACCTTTAATTCCAGAACTTGGGAGGCAAAGGCAGATAGATCTCTGTTAGATCCAGACCAGGTAGGAATACACGGTAAGGTCCTAGCTTAAAAAAGATGTTCAAGAACTTCCTATATATTCTTTAGGTTATTGTATCACAAAATACACAACATGTGCCAGACTGAACTCAAGGTGTTGACTTATTTTGTTAACTGCACATCATGCTCTGCTTGAAAACCAGATTATAATAATAATCTTAATCATAAAATTTTTCAACATAAAAACCAAATGATAAACATATACTGTATTTAATCTATATAACAGGAATATGGATTAACACTCATGTTGACATGCAAATATATCAAGAGTCACTATCTTACAATAAAAAACTTTGGTTCATTTATTTTGAATTAAAGTATTTGGCCTGCATGTATGTGCACCAAGTGTATACTTGGTGGCTGCATGTTCAGAAGAGGTCCCTGAATGCTCCAGAACTAGAAAGACGATCATGAGCCACCATGTGGAAGCTGGAAACTCAACGCAGGCTCTCTGCAACAGTACCAATGCTTTTAACTACTCAACCATCTCTCCAGCCCTTCTTTCTCTCTAATGAGACAGACTTATCAAAAATTCTAAATCAATACTGTGTTATGAACTACTTCTATCATCTATAATACATCTTTATTTCTTTACCAGAAAATGAGAGCATCACCACGTGTAGCTACCCAGATGACTTAAAGCACTATAGCATCAAGTCAGCACCCTTCACAACTGAATGTCACTCTAAATTTATTTCCACTACAAGTGAAGATTTTCAGTCCATTAGGAATTCATCTTTTAATAGCTCTTCATACAACATGACATGGAACTCAGGTAATGTATTGATTTTTAGTATTGCTATTGCTGAAGGTATCAGTACTAAATATACTGTTCTTTTTGTCTTTTCCTCTTTGGAGTTTCTAGGAAGAATGTAAAAGAACAATTCATCTCAACAAAAATTTATAAAATATTGGAATTCTAACCCATGCTCAATTAGATATCATTTGCATGATATCAATATTAATTACTATCTACTAGACTAGACACCACACTTCACAACTGTTAATGGTTTCATATGAGCTCGTAACAATACCTGGTTTTCTTTTAATATGGAGTACTGCATATTTGAGAGGAGACCCAAGTTTAAACATACAATTCATCTATGTGTCACACGTACATAGTCTGAAGATAATCTATACAATACTTTTTGGGCATCTGCCTTTTCACTGTGACCTGTCTGTTGATGCCTTCTATGAGTTTTCCACTTGTGAAATCATGGTAAGGCTCAAAAAGTTAAGTTACAAACTTCAGAGCATCTTGAGTTTTTTAGTTAGGGTTGCTCAACCTCTAATCATTTTGGAAAATGATATTCCTTGTCCACAACTGTATTAGTGTATTAGTAATTTTAGTCACATAAAACTGTACAGGACGTTCCATTCCAATACTGCTTGACTGCTGTCAACTTAACAAAATCTCTCTCTTCTATTTAAGGGCATGAGTCTCTTGGGAAAAGTTGGGCTTTCCTGGTTGGTGTTGTTACCACTGTACTGCTAACCTCACTGCTCATCTTCATGGCTATCAAGTGCCCAGTATGGTACAATATTCTGCTTACTTACAATCACCATCGCCTGGAAGAACACGAAGCAGAAACCTATGAAAATGGTCTTACAAGAAACCCAAGTTCTCTTTCACAAATAACAGATACAAACTCTGAAGACACCACAGTAATATTTGAGCAGTTGCATTCATTTATGGTAGATGATGATGGCTT
Source organism: Tokudaia tokunoshimensis (assembly GCA_036184795.1). Classification (NCBI taxonomy): domain Eukaryota; kingdom Metazoa; phylum Chordata; class Mammalia; order Rodentia; family Muridae; genus Tokudaia; species Tokudaia tokunoshimensis. The sequence continues at coordinate 79,793,888 of BTHU01000005.1, read as the reverse complement.
TATTGAAGACAGATACATAGATGTCAATGAGGTACATGAAGAAAAGTAATTTTATCGTGCTGAAATTTTCAAAAATACTTTCAGTCTATTTATAGCTTAGACAAAGAGATTTTTACTTGGCAAACAAAACTATAACCAGCAGACCTTCATATTATTTAGTACCTTACGTTAATATCAGTTATTATTTTTACTACATTGCAAAAGAAAATCCAAATGCAATAACTCATACACTAGTTAGCTAAAAGTTTAATAATTTATCTATACTATCAGCATTTACTAGTGTCATCAGTGTTCAGGAAACTATAAGCTATTAAAAACAAGGCCTAAGGACAATTATTTATCAACTAAAATGAGCAGATTCTGGTATTAACAAATACATATGCTGCGATGTCTTAAATTATACTAAAATTGTAATCAATAAAGAAATACAAATTTTAGACTTATATCATCAAAGTAAGGAACAGGAAGCTTTACCTATATAAGGACACTGTCAATAGGACAAAATGGCAACCAACAGATTGGGAAAAGATCTTTACCAACCCTACATCCGATAGAGGGCTAATATCCACTATATACAAAGAATTCAAGAAGTTAAGACTCCAGAGAGCTAAATAACCCTATTAAAAAATGGGGTACAGAGCTAAACAAAGAATTCTCAACTGAGGAATACCAAATGGCTGAGAAGCACCTAAAGAAATGTTCAACATCCTTAGTCATCAGGGAAATACAAATCAAAACAACCCTGAGATTTCACCTCACACCAGTCAGAATGGCTAAGATCAAACACTCAGGTGACAGCTGGTGGGACTGCAAGCTGGTATAACCACTCTGGAAATCAGTTTGGTGGTTCCTCAGAAAATTAGACATAGTACTACCTGAGGACCCAGCTATATCTTTCCTGGGCATATACCCAGAAGATTCTGCAACATGTAATAAGGACACATGCACCACTATGTTCATAGCAGCCTTATTCATAATAGCCAGAAGCTGGAAAGAACCCAGATGTCCTTCAACAGAGGAATGGATACAGAAAATGCGGTACATTTACACAATGAAGTACTACACAGCTATTAAAAACAATGAATTCATGAAATTCTTAGGCAAATGGATGGCAGTAGAAAATATCATCCTGAGTGAGGTAACCCAACCACAAAAGAGCACACATGGTATGTACTCACCAATAAGTGGATATTAGTCCAGAAGCTTGGAATACCCAAGATACAATTCACAGATCACATGAAGCTCAAGAACAAGGAAGACCAAAGAGTGGATACTTTGGTCCTTCTTAGAAGGGGGATCAAAATACCCATGGGAGGAGAAACAGAGACAAAGTGTGGAGCAGAGACTGAAGGAAAGGCCATCCAGAGACTGCCCCATCTGGGGATCCATCCTATATACAGTTACCAAACCTAGACACTATTGTGGGTGCCAACAAATGCTTGCTGACAGGAGCCGGATATAGCTGTTTCCTGAAGGCTCTGTCAAAAACAGAAGTGGATGCTCACAGCCAACCAATGGACTGAACACAGGGTCCCCAGTGGAGGACCTAGAAAAAGGACCCAAGGAGCTGAAGGGATTTGCAGCCCCACAGGAGGAACAACAATATGAACCAACAAATACCCCCGGAGATCCCAGGCACTAAACCAGCAATCAAAGAGTACACATGGAGGGACCCATGGCTCCAGCCACATATGTAGCAGAGGATGGCCTTGTCAGACATCAATGGGAGGAGAGGACCTTGGTCCTGTGAAGGCTCGATGCCCCAGTGTGGGGGAATGCCAGGACAGGGAAGCAGGAGTGGGTAGGTTGGTGAGCAGGGGTAGGGAGAATGGGATAGGGGGTTTCCAGAAGGGAAACTAGGAAAGGAGAAATGTAAATAAAGAAAATATCTAATAAAAAAACTATATAAATTGATCTTATGTTCACAAATGAATTCACAGAATTAAAGAATATTTTCTAATGCTGCCTGAACTTAAAAAACAAAATTTCTTCAAAAATTTATATCAATATAAAGCACAGGTACAATGATTTAGAATAATCCCTACTAATCACTCCTATATTTGATAGTGATTGTTAGGAAGAGTACCACATACAAATGCCATGTTTGATATTACCATGGCTCCTAAACTGGCATTGTAACTAATTATGAATTTTCTTTAAAAGAAAAAAACATTTCTCTATTTCTTTTGAGAGATTATTTTGAAAATCATTCTGAGCTAGAACTGAGACTATTTAAGTAATCCACACACATCTATCTCTGTTTGAATAAACAGCAATGTTTCCCAAATTGTTTTCTAGAACACTGATTTCCTACAATCACACTGACAACCATTTTTAGAGAAAGAAAAAGGTACCTGGTCAAATTACTGAAAGAATCTAAATCTAAACATGTTGAAAGAATGTTTTCCTTTAGTACTTATAGATTTTACTAAGCTCAGGTCTTCTCTGATAACTCCAGAGTAAAGTACTGAGTTTTGGAAGAGCATCTGCATAGCATGTTCAAATCCCTGGGTTTCCCCTGGCCTGTCCCTCCTTCCCTCCTTCCCTCCTTCCCTCCCTCCCTCCCTCCCTCCCTCCCTCCCTCCCTCCCTCCCTCCTTCCCTCTCCTCTCTCTCCTGTCTGTGTGTGTGTTACATATAAACATAGCCCTAACATAGGGAGGGTCTATCTAAAGTGTTTATCAATTGTCTTATTATAGCTTAACTACAAATACGATTTTAACAACAACAGTTTAAAGAGTGGAATTAAAAACCAGCAAAATATGTATTTTACCATCGTATATGTGGTATTTACTTGCATCATTTAGAGATAAGACTCTCTGTAAAACACTGAACTACTTTTGGATGAAGTAGAGTAACACACTTTCTGTGATTTTCTTTGTCTAAGTGGAAAGGGAAAGAGCTGAAGACAGAACACAGCTAGAAATGTGATTACAGGACCTGGAACATGATACACAAGTACACAATGCTCTGACCTTCCAATTGCTCTTTAATAAAGATATTCAAAAGAATGTACATGATACCTTCTTACAAAAAAAGACTAACAGTAAAGATCTTTCCATAATTTGCAAATAATGCTCATCAATGACAATTAATGCACAAAGCCTACTGATTGATAACTTCTTTCATTAAAGTGGAACTAAACAATCATTGTTTAATCAATCTACTTAAAAAAATTGTAAGTTTCAGATGTAAAGATATAATTCATTTTAAAGTTTAAGTCTTTAAAGCATAAATTGTATTTATAAACTGGGTAGTCCTTCCCTTTGTATAAAATTTAGCTCCTCGGGAGTAAATAAGACAGCACATATTTGACATTTAGATAAATTTTATATTAACATGTTATGGTAAATTAAGAAAAGATGATATATTTTCTATTACAAATATATGCTTTTAAATGTAAGGGTTCAGTAAGATGCCAAAAGATTCTTGTCTATAATCCCAGCACTTGGGAGGTTGAGGCAGAAAGATCCTTCCAAGTTTGGGAGAGCCTACGCTACAGAGTAAGATATTGACTCATAAGAATCCAACAATTAAGGGCTGGAGAGATGGCTTCATGGTTGGGAGCACTAAGCACTCTTCCAGAGGCCCCAGATTCGGATCTCAGCACTCACATGGCAGCTCACAGCTCTCTGTGACTCCAGTTCCAGGGGCTCCAATGCCCTTGCAAGACATATATACGCAGGCAGTATGCCAGTGTACATGAAATAGAAATAAATGAAAACTTAATCCAACAATTAATTAACAAAAGAAAATAAGAGAAAAAGTTAAAATTTGATAAGGAAATAAATGACTCACAAGTTAAACCACATACCAAAATTCGTTTATGCATATGAACTTACGCTTGTCTTTCGGTAAATATGACATCCATACTTTGTGTTTCTCGATCATTTTGAGCTTTAAGCTGTATAAACAGTTAACACAGACATTATCCATTAAAAATAAAAAATAAAAACAAGATTATTGTAATAATGCCACATGCACCAGTTAGGAAAAAAAATACAACTTTCCCCTAACGAAGAACACTACCAGGTATATAAATTAGTCCTTATATTAACATAATAAGCTCACACCAAAATAATTCATTTTTCCTTAGTAATTTGTCCGATAATTAAATTTAAACTTAATTTATGTGAACAGCATTTCAGTAATATACTGTATGTTCAATAAATACTTGATTAGGGGCTGGAGAGATGGCTCAGTGGTTAAGAGCACTGACTGCTCTTCCAGAGGTCCTGAGGTCAATTCCCAGCAACCACATAGTAGCTCACAACTGTCTGTAATGAGATCCAATGGTATGTCTGAAAATAACTACAGTGTACTCATATAAATAAATAAAATAAATACATGACTAGCTATATGCTAAATCTAGAATCAACACCATTTTGTTCTTAAATACTTCATGATTTCCTAATGACTCCTAGCTGACACAGACCTGAATCTTGATATACCACAAACAACTGACCAAAAAAAATTTCAAAGCTTTTGTTATTTCTAACAATAATACTCATTTCTAAGTTTATGAAAATAAAAAACAGGAGCTGGAGAGATGGCTCAGCAGTTAAGAACACTGGCTGCTCTTCCAGACATCCTGAGTTCAAATCCCAGCAACCACATGGTGGCTCACAACCATCTGTAACGAGATCTGACGCCCTCTTCTGGTGTGTCTGAAGACAGCTACAGTGTACTTGGATATAATAAATAAATCTTTGGGCCAGAGCAAGCAGGGCCAGAGCAAGCAGGGTCGATCAGAGCGAGCAGAGGCCCTGAATTCAAATTCCCAGCAACCACATGAAGGCTCACAACCATCTGTACAGCTACAGTGTACTCATATACATAAAATAAATAAATCTTTAAAAAAAGAAAAGAAAAGAAAAATAATTTACTAAATTATTTTAGGACCCCAAATTTAGAAGTCAGTTAAAAAATTCTGGGGTTTTAGGGTTTTTGTTGTTTTTATTGTTTTGTTTTAGTCAGGCATTTTAGTAGGGCAAGTCATTTCTCTCAGCCCTCAAAAAGCAGAGACAGACAGATCTCTGAGTTCAAGGCCAGCCTGGTCTATTGAGCGACTTCCAGGATAGCCAGGGCTACATAAGAAAACCCTGTCTTGAAAAAAATAAACTTTTTTAAAAATGCTGTTTTCATAGAAGTCTTTTATCATGTAAATAAATTATAAGCTATAATACTTGTTATACTTTATCCAAATGTTTAAAATGAAAATACATTAGCTATTAACATGACCACTGAACACAAATTCTCATTTACCAAAGATAGTATTATTAGTTATGTCTGGTATCATATCCATTCCTCTTCCTTCTTGTTACAAAAACTATGAGAGACCGGAGACATAGCTCAGCAGTTAAGAGCACTAGCTGGTCTTCCAGAAGACTTGAGTTTGTTTTCCAGCACTTATAAGAGGGCTCACAACCATCTGTTACTCTAGTTTCAGGCAATGTGATCCCTTTTTCTAGCCTCTGAGGGAATAGGGCACAGTCATATATGCAGACAAACATCTAAGCACTTTAAATAATTAACTAATTTTTAAAAAAACTATAGGAAGACTTTTAAAGATAGTATTTCCATTGAGTTTTAATTCTATTTGTAAAATATTAAAACCTAAAGAAATATTTGGGGGGGGTTGGTGAGCAGGGGGAGGGGAGATAGGATAGGGGGTTTTTGGAGGGGTAATGAGGAAAGGGGATAACATTTGAAATGTAAATAAAGCAAATATCTAGTAATAAAAAAAAAGAAACACTTAAAAATGTTAAAACCAGGGTTGGGGATTTAGCTCAGTGGTAGAGCGCTTGCCTAGCAAGCGCTAGGCCCTGGGTTCGGTCCTCAGCTCTGGAAAAAAAAAAAGATAAAATAACAAAAAAGTTAAAACCAAATACTGTTAACTAATATATATTCAAGCAATATAGATGGAACTTCCTTAGTACAAGATCAGTTGAAACAGAGCTTTATGGCTCAAGTGAGGATGTCTCAATCCCACTTTAGAGGGAGAAGAAAGCAATCAAAGGGGGTGGGGGGGCAAAGGGAGGGAGAGACCTGAGTGGGAGAGGGGAGCGGGAAGGGAAAAGGGGAACATGATCAGGCATGGGGGCCAGGGGATTGGGGAGAAACAGGAGTGAAACCCTGAGAACCAGCAGAAAAAATAGAAACAGGCAATCTCGGGAGGTAGGAGGTCGGGGGACCCTCTAGAATGTACCAGAGACCTGGGAAGTGAGAGACTCTCAGGACTCAAAGTGAGGGACCTTAGATGAAATGCACCACAGTGGTGAGAGAGAACTGGTAGTGTCCAACTCCAGTAGAAAGGCAGGGCATCAAGTGGAGGGATGGGGCTGTCTTCCCAGTCAAAAACTCTGACCCAGAATTCTTACTGTCTAATAGAACTGCAGGCAAAAAACTGGAGAAGAGACTGAGGGAAAAGAGGTCCAGTGCCGGGGGCCCAAATTGGGATCCAGCTCAGGGGGAGGCTCCAAGGCCCGACACTATTGCTGATGCTGTGGTGTGCTTATAGACAGGAGCCTAGCAAGGCTGCCCTCTGCCCAACAAGCAGCTGAAAGAGCCAATGGATAGAAGCAGGGAACCCCTGGGGTTGAAATAGGGAAAGGCTGGAAGCCGCTGAGGAGGAGGGGGAGGGCAAGCTTGTAAGGAAGACCAGCAGTCTCAACTGACCTGGACCCCTGAGATCTCTCAGACACTGAGCCGCCAAGCAGGCACATACATGAGCTGGTCTGAGCCTCCCCCCCCCCCTGCTCCCCACCCCATCCATAAGCAGCACAGGAGGACTGCTGCTCTGGCATCAGTGACAGAAGCCGCACTCAACCCTGGAGAGTCTTGAAGACCCGGCGAGTGGGGAGGTCTGGTGGGATGGGTGTGGGGACGGATACCTTCTTGGAGACAAGGTGAGAAAGAATGGGGTGAGGACCAGGAGGGGGATAATGAGACTTAAAAGAACAATGAAGGGTGCCGAATAATAATTGTGATATTTATGATCAGAGTCATAACTGCTTATAAGGTCCATCAAGTTATCAAATTACTTCTAAATAAATGCTTTATTTTAGAGGATATGCTTTATATGGAGCTATTGATTATATATTTTCTTACCATGTTGTAATCATTCATTACTTCTTCCATTTCAGTATTGGTATTAAGTTTATCTACCAACTAAAAGAAAAAACATATATTAAAAAAAGCACCATTTTGTTAGCCTTAATGTTTTAGGTAAGTCTTAATATTCGTATTTATTTTTATAATTAGCTCGTCAATTCAGTGTTAATCCTTCCACATACCTTATTTTCTAAGAAAAAAATAGTGAGTTACAATGAAAAACTAAACATACTCATCATTTGGTCATTAAGTAAACAAAATGTTTTGTGTAGAAAAGTGAGAAATAATGAAATACTGTCCCTTTAAGACCATACTCTAAAGAGCTTTGCCTGCTCTGAAAAGACCAAGTTTATAAAGAAAAGTCTGAAACAGAAAAAGAAGCTTTGGAAATTATTTGTCACTTGTATTTTTCTCCTTTCTGGAAAATATTAACTGTGTTACAAATTTATAATAATGAAAATATAAAACAACTTTCTTACCCTAAAATTTAAAAAGAAAAAAAGAAAACCAGAACAAAGTATAAACAGTTAAGCCTAACCCTTAAGTCAAGGAATGGTATCAGCGAGTAACAGCACAGCTTTACCTTGTCCCAAATAGTGCTCAGGAACCAGTATCTGTATTAATTCAGTTTTCATAATACTCTAGCAAGTATAACTTATAGTCCACGTTTTAAAGAAATTGAGGAAGTAGCAGAGCCAGAATTTGTGTATTTGTGTGTGTGTGGGGGGGGGGGGGTTTAAGAGGTCTCATTATGTAATCCTGACTGTCCTGGAACTTGCAATTCAGACCAGGCTAATCTGGAACTCAGAGATGTGAGTGCCTCTGCCTCTGGAGTGTTGGAATTAAAGCACTGAGGCAGAATTTTGTTGTTTTTAAGGAATGTTTTCAACTGTGGGATTCTTTTTGCTTTTTTTTGGGGGGGGGGAGAGGGAAGGAGTTGGTTTTTATTAAATAAAAGGTCAAACTGGTAAAAAAAAAAAAGTAATCAAAATAGTCAAAAAAACTACTTAGGTGTAGTTGATGATAAAAACTAATAAGCCTTATTGTTATAACATTCTAATCTATACTTTATCTTTTAAAATGTAATACTTTTTTGTATTTGTAATATAAATTAATGTATAGTAAGACCTAAAGTATATGAGTGGTAGATATAAATCAGATCACTAATTAACTTCTTTCCATTCAACAAATGTTAGCTTAGTAAACCCACAGCATGCTTTACATGTAATTAATATTTTAATTATTTTAGTTTTTAATTTATTCTTTGACAATTTATATTTACCTAATACATAAGTAAAAATATTTAACATTTAAGTATTTTACAAAATTAAGTTTTTGTTAAAAAAGAATCTCTAACTTTCTCATATTTAAAATAGAACATCAAAAAAAAAAGTGGCACAGCAGTTAAAAGCATGCACTGCTCTTACAGAGGATGCGAGTTTACCTCCTTGCACCCATATCAGGTAGCTTTAACTACCTATAGCCCCAGGTCTAGGGATTCAACACCCTCATCCTCTTCGGGCCTCTGAGGGTACTTGCACTCAGGTGCACACACACATATATACATAATTAAAAGTAAAACAAGATCTATAAAACAATAAATAATATTATAAACAGAACATAAAGGAAGTCCTAATTAATACTGGGTTTCAAAGTGTTTGTTATAGACTATGGTGCTCAGCAAATTTAAGAACTGCAACGTATTCTAATTAGCAACATTTCATTGGAAAGTATTAACAATATCAACTAGTTATATCATAATTTGCCCAATCAACAAAAGCTAGTCACTTCATCAGCTCAAGGTACCATAATTGTTTAATGTACGTAACAAATTAGAAAATTCTGGTACTAGGACTTCCTTGGAGGTAGTGTTACTCCAAGGACAGGCCATTATCAGCATAACCAAGATGACTGTCCATCATGGGAAACATCCTTTATGAAACTATTTTTATACAAATACTGTAGTTTGACAGAATGTGCACAAAATTAAACATACAAATGGAGGTAATCTGTATGCTACAAAATTATTTAAGTTTCATGATGACAACACTCCACAGCAAGGTAAAAGGTGTTTTTAAAGCAATGAAATCATTCATAAATTGTAATGGTTTTTAAAAATTACTATTTAAGTATTTATAGGAAAAAAACTTGTATATAATTTATAAATGTCTTTAAAGGGGATGGGCGGTTTACAAGATTGCTCAGCAGGTAAAAATACTTCCTACTACAGCGGGTGACCTGTATTTGATTCCTGTATAGAAGAAAAGTGAGTCGCACAAGTTGTCCTCCAACCTTCATGAATGTGTCTGGAGGCCAGACACAAACAAGTAAATAAATAAATAGTAAGTAAAATAAATGTATTTTAAAATAATTTTTAAGTTGCAAACAAAATTGGAATAATTCCTATCAATATGTTAAGCCAAGTTTTTTCTGGGGAGAGAAATGAGGGAGGAATAAAATGGGTAATTCAATTTCTGTATTCTTATAGTTCCAATTATTCACAAGAATAGATTGATGAATTTAGTATTTTTCAAAAAAATTTTAAGATTTATCTTATAAATGTGAGTACACTGTTGTTGTTTTCAGACACACAAGAAGACATCGGATTCCATTATAGATGGTTCTAAGCCACTATGTGGTTGGTGGGATTTGAACTCAGGACCTCTGGAAGAGCAGTCAGTGCTCTTAACTGCTGAGCCATCTCTCCAGCCCCCTAAAAAATATTTTTAAGTGTCAAGAAAAAAAAAATTATGAGAAATTCTCAGAGAAAAAAGGCAATACCATGTTGTAGTCTGCTAGTTGTCCTTGAAAGTCTTTAATTTCAACAGCCAACGTTTCTGCCCTATAAACAAAAACAAATGCATTCATAAAAACATAAACATATTAAGAACTGTATGGATGGTATACACATATTTAATAAATTATGTTCATAATACTGAATGAATACTGAATTGATATTTAGAGATACACATTCTAATAAAGATCCTGTATGTTTTACCCAAAAGACTACTCACCTCTTTTCATATGACAAATACACTGAATTTTCTTGGTTGTACATTTCTATTTCTTTCTGAAGCTTATTAATTTCAGTTGTAAGTTCACTTATTTTGCTCCTAATTGAAAAGAAAGAAATTCAGCAATGTTTCTAACTCATAAAAGACTCCTAACAAATAGACTTTTTATAGATGTATAACAATGTCAAATTCATTTATAAAGAATAGTTTCAGGAGTTTGTGTGACTAAGAATGGAAACTATCTCATCTTATTCCACTGAGCAAATGAGAAAAAATAACTGGCACAGAGTCTCCAGTCATTAAGAAAGATAAACAGGCCAAGCACTGTAGTATACACTTTTGATCTCAACATGCAGGGGAGGCAGAGGCAGAAAGGTCAATGCAAGTTGGAAGACAACCTAGTCTACACAGTGAGTTTCAAATCAGCTATTGTTACAGAATGAGACACTGTCTCAAAAAACAGAAGCAAAACCAAAAACCAAAGGAAAATAGAGATACATCACTAGGACAGCTAAGGAAAGATATTAGGTGGGGACACATTAATTTGTTTTCTTTATAGAGGGATTTGGGATAGCTTAGTAGGTAAGAACAAAGTTCATTTCCCAGCACCCATATGGCAGGCAGCTTATAACTATCTAACTCCAGTTCCAAGGGGGATCCAATGTCCTCTTCTGAGTTCCACAGGCAAAGAGTATACACATGCTATAATTACATATATGCATATATGCATGTATAACATTCAAACACATAAAATTAAAATGGTGCATTTCTTTTAAAGTTCTTCATTTAGAGATCTTGTAAAAAGGCCTAAAGCCAGACATGGTGGCACATACCTTTAATCCCAGCACTTAAGAGACAGAGGTAGGTAGATTCTCTGTGAGTTGAGACAGCCTGGTCTACCTAATGAGTTCCAGGATTGCTGAAGCTATACAGTGAGATCCTGACTCAAAATACCCAAAAAAGGCTTATAAATTAATTAAAATTAGGACAAGTTTGTAACAAATGACCAAATACATACTTACATAAATTTCTATAATTATTAAGGTATTATAAATATACACTTCCTTTCTTAATACTATAATCAGTGATATTTCAACTATATGAATAGTACACTTAGAAGAACCCTAAAAAAACATAAAAGATTACTTCCTGAAAAAAAATAAACGTGATATGATCTGAATGTTTGTGTTCCCTCTAAAATTCACATTGAAATTTAATCCTCAACAATATTAAGAAATTAAGCCTTAGCCAAGCAGTGGGTGGTGCACGCCTTTAATCCCAGCACTTGGGAGGTAGAGGCAGGTGGATTTCTGAGTTTGAGGCCAGTCTGGTCTACAGAGTGACTTCCAGGACAGCCAGGGCTACACAGAGAAACCCTGTCTTGAAAAACCAAAAAAAAAAAAAAAAGAAAGAAAAGAAAAGAAATTACGTTTTTGACCAGGTGTTATTTAAGGCACAAGCCTTAAATCCCAGCACTTAGTATGCAGAGGTATAGATCTCTGTGAGTTTGAGGCAAGCCTGGTCTACATAGTGAGTTCCAGGACAGCCAGGGCAATGTAGAAAGAGCCAGTCTCAAGTCACTCCACACACCTCATGCACATGTGTGAAATAAATTGAGTCTTTCAGTTTCTAATTAGGCCATGAAGGCTATTTCATAGATGTTAGTGCCTTAAAAAAGAACTGGAAGGAGCTATATTGGCCTTGTTTTTCTCTTTCATAATGTAAAAGTAAGAAGAATGTACCAGCGGTAAGGAACAGACAGTAAACAGACACCAAACCTCCTAGTACTTTAATCTTAAGATTTCCCAACGTCTATAATGTAAGAGAAATAAATTCTTGTAATTTATAACTTAACCAGCCTTGTGTATTTTATTATGGAAGCACAAACAGACTGAGACAAAATGTATAGCTTTTATACACGAAACTACATAAAAACATAAAATTTCAGCCTAGGGCTAGACAGCTTAGTTGATAATATACTTGCCTTGCAAGTACAAGGACCTGAGTCCAATAGGCAGAACCCATGGAAAACAGCTGGGTTTGATGGCCCATGCTTGTAATCCCACCCTGGGAGGCAGGAAAAGGAGGATCACTGAGGTTCAACAGCCAGCATCCTATCTAGCCTCCTTAGTAAACTCAAAGGTAGCAAAGAGATCCTGTCTCAAAAACAAAAGTGGACGGACGGTGTCTGAAAAGTGACACTCAAGGTTGCTCTCCTGCATTCACATCCATCCAGATAAGTGTATGAATATCAGTTCAGACATGTATAGCACAATACACACATACATGTACCTCCCTGTACCACACAAATTTCAATCTAACTGTATTATCATGCAGTATAGCCTATTAGCTAGAAATTGTGTTCAAATACAAACTTATTCTTAAAACTAAAAAGGTAAATAATTATTGCAATAAATACCACAACTAAAATTCCAAGGTCATGCATTAAAAAAAAAAAGTTAGTTTACATACCTAAGAAGTCCAAGATAGTAAGATTTGTCTAAAATTTGCCTCTGGGGACCTAAAAAAAATGTTTTTGATGTGAATATTAATAACCAATATAAAAAAATAACTCCAAAGCACAATCACTATTACATGCCACTGTTCTCAGACCTTCCTCATGAATGCCAGAATACATCACATGAAGAACAACTGAAAACTAGTATCCTAGAATCATGCATAAAGGAGGCTGGACTTAGACCACAAAGATAGGACTAAAAGCGAGGCTGTAAATGAACAAGACTCTCCAACTAACCTGGACCCTTGGGGCTCTCAGAGTCTACCACCAACCATAGAACATACACAGGCTGGACCTAGACCTCCCCGCACATATGTAGTAGATGTGCAACTTGATCTTGATGTGGGTTCCAAATAACTGCAGTGGGACTATCTCAAAAGCTGTTGCCTGTACATGGGATATGTTCTTCTAGCTGGGCTGACTAGTCTGGCCTCAGTGGGAGAGGATGTGCCTAGCCTCACAGAGACCTAAAGTGCCAGGGTGGGGGGATACCCACCTACTCAGAAGAAAAGGGGAGGGGAGGATGAGGGAAGGATTGGGAGGTAATGACCAGGAGGGGGACAGTGAGCAGAATATAGTGAATAAGTAAAAAAAAAAAAAAATTAATTAAATTAAAAAAAAAGAAAAAGAAGCCGGGCGGTGGTGGCGCACGCCTTTAATCCCAGCACTTGGGAGGCAGAGGCAGGAGGATTTCTGAGTTCGAGGCCAGCCTGGTCTACAAAGTGAGTTCCAGGACAGCCAGGGCTACACAGAGAAACCCTGTCTCGAAAAAACCAAAAAAAAAAAAAAGAAAAAAGAAAAAGAAAACAAGACACTGGTCTGGAGAAATGGCTCAGTGGTTAAGAGCACCTCTGCTTTTCCAGAGGACCCAAGTTCAGTTAGGAGCACCCACAACGGGCAACTCACAACTGCCAGTAACTCTACCTCCAGGAAATCTGGGAGCCTCTTCTGGCTTCCATGACACTGCACTTCTGTACACAAACCCACATAATAGATCTGCACATACACACATAATTTTAAAATAAAAATACAGTATTTTGCCGGGCAGTGGTGGCGCACGCCTTTAATCCTAGCACTTGGGAGGCAGAGGCAGGCGGATTTCTGAGTTTGAGGCCAGCCTGGTCTACAGAGTGAGTTCCAGGACAGCCAGGACTATGCAGAGAAACCCTGTCTCGAAAAACCAAAAAAAAAAAAAAAAAAAAAAAAAAACCCAGTATTTTTTAAAAAGAAACTAGTCACTACAGGACTGACTAAGTAGAAACTAGACCTATGGAAGCTTAGAACAGAGCAATACAAAAGGACTTTTAAAAATTGTTATTTCACTAACATTAGATTGTATGATGTGGGGGGATACATGTGTCATAGCATGATTACACATGTCTCCCCAACCCCCTACATGTGTGTCCCCCCTCTCTCTTACACACACACACAAATAATAATAAAACTAAATAATAAAAATACAGTTGTTCCTTGGTATAAAAAGGGAATTAGTTACCAGACTGCAATAGACACAAAATTCAGGGATGTTCAAGTCCCTAATAAAGTTCTCCAGAATTTTCACATAATGTTACCTCACACTACTTAAAACCATCCAGATACAACTTATAATGTCTTATCAGTGTTATGTAGTTATATCACTGTTGTTATATTTATATTGTAATTGAAATTAACTTTGTACCTCAGGATTATCTTTAGCCCTCATAAATCATTAGTCACAAGTAAAAAAAGCCTAAAAATTTTAATCATTGTTTAATTTGTCTTATGCATAACACTGATCAAGTTCCTGAAATAAGCACGATGTAATAGGTTGAAGGATATAACTTAGTGGCAGGGCATTTGCCTACTATGCACATGGTCCAAGGTTCTATCTTCAGTACCATACCAGAAAAGAAGATTTTGCAAAACTAATTTAAGCCAAGTATGGGAATATCAACATTCCCATATTGATATTATGAGAATATTAAGAGGGTTACAGTAGGAAAACAGGAATTCAATATTATCCTCAGTTCATAGAGAGTAAGAAGACCACTAACTATTTTTGAGAGAGTCTCAAAAATAAATAAAAAATTAAATTATTATGCCTTAGAGAGAAGCAAAATGTCAGTCTTTATTTCCTTTGCTAATCATTATAATGGAGAAAAAGCAGTAATGGTTCTTTTTTTATTATTTTTTATTGAAAAAGGAAGCAAAAACATTTTCTGATAAAATTGAAGATTTACATGGAAAATGTTTCTGGCAAAATTGAAGAAATATATAGAAAAACACATAAGACTGACAATTTTCAATAATAGTTCTTAACTCCTAATAAATGTTTTAATAGTAACATTTAAAATTTTTATTACATTAAAATGTTTAAATTGTATGTGTATAGATGCATGCCATGGCACATGTATGGAGTCAGCGAACAGCTCATATGAGTTGCTTTTCTCCTTCCATCACCTTGGTCCTGGCACCAGGAACCTTTATCTGTTGAGCCATTTCACAGGCCCAGCTAAGTGTAATTCTAAGTTGAATGCTATTAAACAAATTTCAAAATATTCTTATACAGTAATGAAAATCTAATTTCTAATAATCAACTTTTCTTCAAATTTCTTCCAGTTGTAGCAAAACTGCATGAACAGAAAAATGAAGCTCAAAGTGTGTCATACACACACACACACACACACACACAAGTATATAGCTTTCTAATTCACAAGGTATTTCACATGCATTCTGTTATCTATCAATTTTAAAGGTCAAAAAGTAAGAACCACAAGCTACATTTCTTATTTACTAAGATGTGCTATAACAGTTTTGGAACAAAATATATTCATCTTCATAAAATAAATACCTTTCATGCCAGTCTTCATTCCACTCAAACCTTGTTGGGTTACAGGACGATCGGCAACTTTGATTTGAGATGACAAAACTCCACCAGTCCCTAGGGGACCACCACGAGAGCCTGGTCTTGCTGTTGCTGGTGGCATCTAAATTAGAAGAAAATTTACACTTTATTAAACCAGTAAAAACAGTATATATCTACTAGTATAAGATTATAAAGAGAAGTTTTATAAAAATTGAAACTCTACATAATTTACATGTTCAAGGCCAGCTTAGACTACATAACAAAAGCTACCTAAAAAAAAAATTTTTTTTATTATTTTCTAAGTTTTTTTTATTTACATTCCAAATCATTTCCCCTTTCCCAGCTCCTCCCTCCCTGAAAGTCCCATAAGCCCCCTTCCCTCCCTCTGTTCCCCATTTAACCCCCTCTCGCTTCTCTGTCCTGGTATTCCCCTATATCCAGTCTTTCCAGGACCAGGGGTCTCTCCTTCCATCTTCTTGGACATCTATTGATATGTGAATTGTGTCTAGGGTATTCCGAGATTCTGGGTTAATATCCCCTTATCAGTGACTGCATACCATGTGTGTTCTTTTGTGATTGGGTTACCTCACTAAGGATGATATTTTCAAGTTCTGACCATTTGCCTAGGAATTTCATGAATTCATTGTTTTTAATTGCGGAGTAGTATTCCATTGTGTAAATATACCACATCTTCTGAATCCATTCCTCCGTTGAGGGACATCTGGGTTCTTTCCAGCTCCTGGCTATTATAAATAAGGCTGCTATGAACATAGTGGAGCATGTGTCCTTATTGCATGCAGGTAAAGTCTCTGGGTATATGCCCAGGAGTGGTATAGCAAGATCCTTCGGGAGTGTCATGCCCAGTTTTCTGAGGAACCGCCAGACTGCTTTCCAGAGTGGTTGTATCAGCTTGCAATCCCACCAGCAGTGGAGGAAAAAAAATTTTTTAACATAAGGCCAGTTAGATGGGGCACTTACTGCCTTACCTTTTGATCTATGTTTGATTTCTGGGTCCTACATACTAGGAGAGAACTGACTCCCACAGGTTTTCTTCTGACATTCTCATGGGCACCATGACATGTGCCTCCACTTTCACCCAGATAAATAAATAAATGTAAGAAAAAAAATTAAAGGGCTAGAGAGATGGCTTAACGGTTAAGAACACTGACTGCTCTTCCAAAGTTCCTGAGTTCAAATCCCAGCAACCACATGGTGGCTCACGATCATTTGTAATGAGATCTGACGCCCTCTTCTGGTGCGTCTAAAGACAGCTACAGTGTACTTACATATAATAATAAATAAATCTTTAAAAAAAGAAAAAAATTAAAGTATTATTATCTCTACATAGTGATATTACAGTTGACTTTCTCCTTTATAGAATCTGGTGTTTCAAGTATTATTATAATGAGTATATATTTTCTTTAAAATTAGGAAATAGAAAATTTTCATTTTGAAAAAAAAAAAGTGCTATTTCACAGCCTGAGGAAAAACATAATTATAACTCTCTTCTTGTCAACTATACAGCACCAAAAGTCATGGGAAATTACAAAATTATAAAATATATAAAGATTATGAAAGTGTTCCAAAATATCTCTGCATCTATCTTTTTATCCTATAGGGTATATTTTAAATTATAAAATTTTTATCATTTACTTTGTTGCAGGAATGGGTGGGTGAGTGGGGGAGCACCCTCATAGAAGCAGGGAGAGGGCGGTGGGATGGGGGGGGTACTGAAGGGGAAACCGGAAAAGGGGACAACATTTGAAATGTAAATAAATAAAATATCCAATAAAAAAAATGAGTAAAAAAAAACCTACCGAATTACCCACTACCAAATTACCCACTTCTTAAATGACTCAGAGAATTACTTGCATAGTATTCAGACAAGTTGCCAACACTGGAACAGATTCCAGAGAATATGCTGAAAAAACAGAAACGATTATAATTCCAATTAAAAAGTTCAGGTAGGAGAGACGGATAAGTCCTTGCTTTGGAAACTTTCTAAACAATTCTTTCTTCTGCTTTAAGCAAGCAGAATTGGAAGAGCTTTCTCCTTTATCATTTACCAGATGCTACTGTATAGAGGAAAATAAGATGGAATCAAGTACATGTATTCACTTGGAAGAACATTCGAAAGATACTACTGAAAGGAGCAAGAAAGTCTAACAATGAATAGAATATGATCCTGATTTTGAATCAGACCACAAGCTACATATGCATATGTGGTTTTGTATATGTAAACGCACAGAAAAGTCTGGTAAGATATACACCAAACAGCTGACAGTGCCTGGAATAGGAAGACGCTCCCCAGCCAGCCACTGTTTGATTGTTTTACAATGAACATCACTCATTTCAAAACCACAGACATAATACAAGTAAAGTACATGGCAAATAGGAGTTGGGCCATAAAGTGTCAGACGACTTATTCAAGTATTTAATTAACAAGCACCAAATGCATCAATTATTACTAGAATGAGAGAAAAAGATACCATATATATGAAGACTTTAGAAAATAATTTACATCTTAGGTTATAATGATATGATACCATTATCTTAAAGTCTAGATAAATCATAATAGTTTGGGGAGAAAATGCTGTTCCTTCTTTAAACACAAGACTCAGTATTATACTTCTATAATCAGCCTACTATTGGAACTTGAATACCAGAACTACATACTTTCTCAGTTATTCAAAACCATATGTATAAAAACAACAGAGAAAAAGGTGGGTTTTTCTTTCCTTTCCTTTCTTTCTCCTTTCTCCTTTTTCTCCTCCCTCCTCTCTTCTCTTCTCTTCTCTTCTCCTCTTTTCTCTTCCTTCTCTTCTTTTCTTAGACACAGTATTGCTATTGTCCAATGCTGGTCTGGATAGGCTCTTGCTATTCTTCCAGAATGACTGGAACCTATATAGCCCAGTCTGGCTTTGAATTCATGGTTTTCTTGCTTTAGCTTCCAGAGTGTCTTAGCCCTCCATTTCATTTCTAACAACATGTAAAATAAGTCTTTAAATATTATAATAATGAAAATGTAATCATCTTTGTAAGTTATTATTTATCTTAGAATGATCAGTTTATAAACTTCATGCTTTTTCAAATGTAGTGTTTCTCCCACTTATAGCACTATCTTATACCACATTTTTTAAATATTTTTTTCAATTTCTGTGACAACCAAAAAATTTTTAATAATACTATTCATGTATTTATATTTGGCTATTATTATATCTTTTCTTCTTTTTGTTCTTAACATTCTAAATGATTTCTCACTCAATTTATAATTCTATTCTTCCCCAGTATCCCAAAAAAAACAAAAAACTCACAAAATTTTACTTGAACATGAGTTTATAACTTTAATCTAGAACAAACTCATTCGTATCAGTAAACTTTGCTTTTTCATTTTAAGATTCTGAATACTGATGTGTGGTGGCAGTTTGTAATCCCAGCTCTAAGGAGATTCTGAGTTCAGGGCTAGACTAGTTCTACATTAGGCTGGCGCTGGCGCGCTCTCTCTCTCTCTCTCTCTCTCTCTCTCTCTCTCTCTCTCTCTCTCTCTCCCTCTCTGGTTTTTTGAGACACAGTTATTCTGTGTAGCTGTGGCTATCCTGGAATTTGCTCTGCAGATCTAGCTAGACTGGAACTCATAGCAATCCACCTGACTGCCTCCCATGTGCAGAGATTAAAAGTGTGCACTGCTAGCTTTTGTCTCAATTTTTAAAAAGTTATGAACCATACATACAGAAAATTAGCAGTTTATCATTTCTTTCCATTTTTATGAAATCTTCAATTTTTATAAATTCAAATATAAAAACTAAAAATATTTCCAGGTATTTGGTTTTTCTATCATCATTAGAAAGACTTATCATGTTTATATAAATTATGAATATTTTCTTCTACCAATTATAAACTGTTTAAAATATCAAGTTTCTATACTCTTTGCAAGCTTAATAAATGATACAAGAAACAAAAATTTGCTTTAAGAATTCATTAGGTTTGGGGCAGAGTCTCAAGAATATTCTATGTGTTTTTTAACAAATTTGAAATGCCACAATACTAATAATATTCTTACAAATGCTTAATTCTGATTCTTGTCTATTTTATCTCTTTTGATTTTGATCCTAAAACACACTGCACAATTTTAGTTATCATAGCTTTATTCTTGCCTAATATGTACAAGTCCCTGTGTTTGATCCCAGTACAATAAAAAGTAAATTCTTATAGCTTTAAAATATGATTATCAGTAAGAATAATTCCTTGATAATGGGCTTATTCTTTGGCATTTTTACATCTTTCCAAAACATTTTTTCATACAATAATATTGTTTAAAGAATAAAGGAACAATAAAGTAAAATCTGTTATTGCAGATTCCCAACTTACTGCAGTCGCTACTCGAACATTGCCAGATGAGGGTCTTATTCCAGAAGGAGGCCTTCCTGTTAATCCTATTCCACCCCGAGAAATAGGGCGAGGGGCAGATGATTTGTGATTACTGGCCATTGTTCCCTCTTAACCACTGTTTGGAAACAAAAAAAAAAAATCAATTTTCCTTTGAGGTCTCATACACCAAAATATTAGTAGTTCATTATATCCTTCTGTCAAACACCCAATTCAAGATTTTTCTTGTTGTACACTGCCATTCTCAGATACTTCTGCAAGTCAAAATTAGCTTTAATTTTACTCAATTTTACTTTAATAGAACTCATATCTTTTTCTCTCTAAGCTCTGCTTGGACCATTACATCCACATTCAAGGTTTTAGCAGATAATAAACTAAAGATTCCTAACTCCTTATCTCCCTGACACACTCAACATCAGCTTTTTATATACAAATAATTAATTTCTCCACTCAAATGTAGTCTAATTGTTTTCGAGACAAACATGTATATAATTAATGAAAATCTATCATATCCCCCAAATCTGCCTTTCCTCTTGGTATTACCTTCTACTCATACAAGTCAAAAACTTGGTCCTTGATTTCTCTTATCTTACTTCCCATTGTGGGAATCATTATTAACACAGACACTTTCCTTTCTATTGTTACAGTACTGGCATCTTGTGCAGACCTAACCAATTCAAGTGGACTATTACATCAACCTCTAAATGAGTCTCCTTGCCTACCAGACATCTTGCGCACTGGCTTTTCTTGGAATTCCTTCATGACTATTCTAAAGCACCTCCACCTTCTGAGGATTTATTGGGTGGCTGTATATGCTACCATATAACCTGCATACCTCTCTGTCCCAGTACCTATCACAGTAGCTGAATCTGCTTATGTGTTCCTTCCCTTGAGAACAACAATTAGCTCGAATCTTTAATCTTTAGCATCGGATTCAGTGGCAAGCAGAAACTGTTTATGTATCTTTTAATATCCTCCTATAGAAAGGCATTCCCAATTACACCAATTTACTATATTTGGGCTCAGAAGGTAGTTCAGTGGTAGAGAAAATACTATTACCTCAACCATCTTCCGGCACCACTAAGAGAAAAAAATTAAGTTGTCTTCAAAAAAAAAAAAGATAAATTTTTGGGAAGATATATATGTCTAACTTGACTTACAATTTTAATTTTAAAAATAAATCAGGTATGGTGGTACATACATGTGATGGAAGGAAGAAATAGAGAAGGAGGGAAGTAGTTACTATGACTGCAAACAAAACATCCATTGAACTGTTCTACACCTCAAGCTCAGCACCATGGCTTTCCTTTGCATCAGCTTCTACAATCTTACACATTAGTTCCAACTGTAGTAAGAGTTAATAAATAAATGTCCACAATTCTATCATTCAAACCAGGGACTAATTCTGAATGTTCATTTGTTGACTGAAATTTTCCATTTGGACATCTACACCATTATCTCTTCATGTGGGGGGGGGACGGGGAGGAAACAATGTCAGCCTTAGTTTTTCTATTCCAAGTAGTGCTATATCCCTATGGTTTTGAACTACACAGATACATCAACAGTATTTTTGCAAAGAAAGGTCCTATAGTCAAAATTCAAAAGTAGTTAAAAAAAAATTCAGTAATCCCAGCACAATTAGTCAGTTACTCTAGCTTTCCTGTTAACTGAGAAAATGTACAAGATTAAAAAAAAATGTTTACCACCGCTTTACTGTAGTGGAAAAAGCCTGACTTATGTTAGTACCACTTGTGCTAAGAGAAACGGGAGGTGGGCTTGTAACAAATACCCTATCTTCTATCTTCTTTGACCCATATTCCCATCATCTCGAAGGGAAGCCAATATTCACACATCTCTGATTCCACAAGGATTAAGGATACACAGTCTACCTCTGACAGTAACCACTACATAAACTTGGCACACAATGCCTTTGGGATGTGTTTTGTCTCTAAAACAAAAGTGTGGCCAACAGTCCTTATTTTGCAGTTGTTGTGAAGTTTGGTTCTTACACAGAAAACATCACGTTGTTTTGTCTTCCTTATTACTACCATTACCCTCCCTGAGCCAACCATTCTGACTTGTATTAAGCGAAAAGTTGCTACTTCCTTCCCCTGTGGCCGACTGACAGCCCCCTCCTTCAGAGTAGTGGCTTTTCTGGGGCGTCTGTATCCTTTCCCGGGCTGGAGCATCCTTGGTCCAGGCGTAGTGTGGAACTTCCCAGGCCGAGCCTCCAACCCCAAGTCACAGAAAAGCCAAGAGCCCACGAATTCGAGTTTGTTCCGTTTAGAGCGAGTCAGGGTCGCCACAGAACTATAATCAACTCAGAGAGAAGGCACGGAAGCTGAGATTTCTCACCTTGCCGGGTGTGAATGGGGGCGCCGCTAGGACCCCGCGACACGAACTTCTTTCCGAGGAGTCTACGCGAGCGTCGGACCCGAGTCACACCGCTTACCAGGGCAGAGCCGGGGAGCCAGGCCTCAGAGTCCCGCGCGACGCCGCGTATCCTAGCAACGGTCACCGCGCGGAAAACGCCCCTCGTGATTGGCCGGCGCTACGCCTCGATCCCGGTACTCGCGAGATTTGAGAACAGACTCTTTCCCTCTTTCCTTCCTTCTTATCATTTTCCCAACTCCTGCACACATTCATGAAAGAGGTCTTTAACTTTCTTTACACCTGAGTTTATATATATATATATATATATATGAACTAAGTCTGTGAAAAGACTATGTAAGTGAGTTGAATATCCTTAAGAGGATTTGTTTTAAAACAAGAGTGCTGGTTTCTAAATCACTGAGTAGCCCAGAACAAATCCCCAGCGGTGGGGATTTGTTTTGTTTGTTTTCATAACTAAACGTTTGACGGATTTCTTAACTTACCCAGGCCAACTTGTCTATAGGAAACGGGAGTGACTGCATTGGCTCTCCAGTCGTCCTTTTTAGTGGAATCTGAGTTCATTGCTTGCTCACACCCAGGAAATGAATGTGAAAGTAAGGAGCACATCAGGGGTCTATTTAAGCAGAGATGCCAGCCCCAGCAACTACATCCAGGTTTTAAGATTCAAGGTTTATCAACAGCAAGCTGCAATACCTTTATCAAGAAACTTGTAGCCTGTTCCGCCAGATTCCTTAATAATGTTTTTTTAGGGATTTGTTTCGTTTTTTTTTAATTTTAGATAGTCTATGTAGCCCTCTCTACCCTGAGAACTCATTATGTAGACCAGCCTGGTTATATAGATCCTCCTGCCTCTCCTAAATACTGGAGTTAAAGACTTGGACCACCATACTCAGCTTCTTAATAAACTTTAATACATTCATCTTTCTGCTTTTAGTTTACAGTTTCTGTGCCTTCCAGTTATAACTCTGTCAGGTGTAACAGTTCAAATGACAGGGCAGGTTCATGACCCAATTTTAAATAGACTAAGAAATGTGCTAGAAATCCTTTGGGTAGTCAGCAGTGCTCCTGTTCCCATATCTTTTACGTGATGAAAATAATACAGAACAGGACATCTCACTTGATAGCCTCTCAGCTTTCAGAAGCAAGGGAAGCTACTTTATTTGACTTTGGTC
The DNA here is from genome assembly GCA_036184795.1 of Tokudaia tokunoshimensis. Lineage (NCBI taxonomy): Eukaryota > Metazoa > Chordata > Mammalia > Rodentia > Muridae > Tokudaia > Tokudaia tokunoshimensis. The sequence continues at coordinate 79,770,447 of BTHU01000005.1, read as the reverse complement.
ATTTTCATTTTGTCTTTGATTGTTTTTTTGGTTTTGTTTTTTTTTTTTGTTTTGTTTTGTTTTGTTTTTGTGGTACTGGATGCCAGGTGCTGCACCACTGAACAACATCCACAGTCCAAGATTTTGTTGTTGTTGTTGTTGTTGTTTTATAGGAACTTACTTAGGCTTCATCAAATCACTTCAGTGTACACTTCAGTATTTTAAGTGTAAATTATGTCAAGTTCTTTTCTATCTGAAGACCTCATCTTCTTAAACTATAGATCATGAACTCTTGTGGGCTTTAATTGAATGGGGGGGTTACCCCTCAAATTTACAATAATAAAACCTTTCTGAGTACTCATAGAACAAAAATTAAATTAGACACGAAGGGTAATGAATCAGGTGTGTCCAGCAACACTCACCCGAGCTGCATCTCCTGATTTCACTAAAGCTTTGGTTCTTAAACACATGTGCCCTCTGCATTCCCAATGCTGCCATAGCACACCAGTGCTATGAAACACCTTGGCTCAGACTCCAGGCTACTGTATGCTATGAATTGCAATGTTATGATTATGTAATTTCTCTAGTCCTATAAAAACATAAACTTTCTGGGTACTTAAGTAGCAAGAACCATTTTTACACTCCAATAGAATCCTGTAATGAGAATCTGGAATTTCGGTTTCTTTTAAAAACACAGAAATATTAAGAATATGCTTTCATTTGAATCCTAGGTATAGGATATGGGCTGCTTCACATTGTCTGCAGCAGCAGACTATGATTTATCTCATGCTCAGGCAGGGGTGTGATTTTGCCAGCTGTAGATATTTCTGCAAGTTTGTGACATTTGGAATTCTGGGGACGTTTTTTGAGGGTATATAGATGCTAGGACCCTGAGAGGCAGGGTGGGTTGTGAGTTGGTCATTGTTTGTCATGGTTTGTTAAGTAGTCCTGTGCAAAGAAGAAACAAGAAGAAGAAAAAAATTACATATCCTGACAGCAAAGATCAAACTTGCCCCAGGGAACTCAAAGCCCCTAATCAAAAGGAAGTAGCCGAACAATAATATCACCCCTTTCTGACCCCTGATTTTATTAAGAGATCTCTTTCCTTTCCTCTCTGTCCTTTTTTCTCAATTATCTAGTGAAAGAGGGATGAAAGTGTAGGAGAAGAAAGGGTGGAGAAGGGCAGAAGAGAGAAGAGCCCCCAAAGTAACTAAGGCAGGCTACAAAATCTAGCATGTATCATTTCCTTGAGGCAGTGATTTTGAAACTTGGGCTTTCTCTCTTTCCCAGTATGTTTCTCTTGTTCTCTCCTCTGGACTTCGAGATGCCTTTGGATGTTTTTCTCTTACTCACAATAAAAACTTCTCCAAGGAAAAAAAAAGAAAGAAAAGAAAAGAAGGAAGGAAGGAAGAAAGAACGAACGAAAGAACGAACGTTGGGCTTTCTTTTTAATTCCATTAGGCATTACTAGTCACTGAATATATTTTCACAGTGACCTATTTTAAAGTGTTTTGCGTGGTTGGTTTTGGGAGCAGGATTTTAGAACCTGAGATTTCTTTTCCATTTTCTTATATTTAAAACTGTATCAAATCATTCCAATATAACACAATTTAATATGTAAACTGGGTTGTTGTACCTATTGTATGTTTCTTCAAAAAATTAAGTCAAAGAGAAAAAAATGTCTTAATTGCAAAAAATAAGGGATCAATATTTTCATATCCTTATTCCTTAGTATGTATGTAAGCATCAAATTGATATATTATTAGAATTTATTGCATTAGACTGATTTTAAAAATTGTTTAAAAAATTGTTTAAATTGATTACTTGAGTTTCAGAAAAAAAAAAAAAATGCCAAATGAATTTTGGCTTGAATTGGGACAGATTTTCTAGGAGGGCCCTTAACATATTTCTACCATTTTGTATAATGTATTTATGCAAAAAGTTGTTCTCTTTGCATAATATTAAAGTTATAAAATCAAAATATTGATCAACTCTGTAAAATACTTGAAATTAAAGATATTGTAAATCCTGATTTAGGTTCCCAGCATCCTTATCCAAAGTCTGAAAACTACCTGGTTTACTACAGGAGATTTGACTCCCTCTTCTGGATTCTACTGGCACTGCACACATGTGCACATAGACACACACACACACACACACACACACACACAATTAAAAAGTAAGCAATCGCCCTTTGGCGACCTCTGTTCCGGTAGACTGCACTGAGGAGACAGGTACCCAGGTTCTTCCCAATATAACATCGCTTGGGACACGGCCTATTGGGGCTTCCATCTGCTCTCAAGAACAGGACAGCACTGTGGTCGTCTGGGCACCAGCTCTGCTGTGGGCCATCCCCTCTGCGGGGTGACCTGCGCAGCCGAGAGAGTGCAGAGTGTACTCCGCTATCTTTCCTCCAGTGGTCAGGTAGTTGGGACCGCCAGGCTCAGAGACAAACAGGCATAATATCACTTGGGTCTCGGGCGGCTTGTGTGTACCCTGCTCCCAAGAGCTGGGCAGATCTGCAGTAACCAGCATGCCAGCTCTGCTGTGGGACTTCTGCCTGACAGAGGGACGCCCCCTACCCTCCCCTCTGGGAGAGATCACACACCCCTGCACAGGGCAGGCACCTACCAGCCTCCCTTTGGCGACCTCTGCTCCAGGAATCCACTACGTTGAGCCTTTGGATGTGCAGGGACTCCCCAATATAACATCACTTGGGGCAAGGCACATCAGGGCTCCAAAGTCACTCAGGAGCAGGGCAGGCTCCAGAAATCGGTGCCAGGGGAATCCCGGTAATCCAGGGGGGCCAGAAATAGCTTTGCAGGCTCACAGGAGGTCCAACCAACAGCCAGTGACAGCAGGACCAACTAACACCAGAGGTAACCAGATGGCAAAAGGCAAACATAGGAACGTTACTAAAAGAAATCAAAGTAATATGGCACCATCTGAACCCAACTCTCCAACAGCAGCAAGTCCTGGATACCCTCCACACCCGAAAGACAAGATCTGGATTTAAAATCACTTCTCATGATGTTTTTAGAGGATCACAAGAAGGACACAAATAAATCTAATAAAGAATTACAGGAGACCATGAATCAACGGTTAGAAGCCCTTACAAAGGAAACACAAAAATCCCTTAGAGAAATGCAGGAGAACATGGATCAAAAGATGGAGGCCCACAAGGAGACAACACAAAAATCACTTAAAGAAATGAATCAACGGGTAGATGCACTCACAAAGGAATCACAAAAATTGCATAAAGAAATGCAGAAGAATATGGGTCAACAGACAGATGCCCATAGGGAGGCGACACAAAAAGTGCTTAAAGAAAAAAATCAACGGATAGATGCCCTTACAAAGGAAACACGAGAACTGCTTAAAGAAATGCAGGAGACGATGGATCAACAGATGGAATCCCATGAGGAGGAAACACAAAAATCGCTTAGAGAAATGCAGGAGAATTTGGGTCAACAGGCAGAAATCCTGAAAGAGGTAATGAAAAATACCTTAAAGAAATACAGGAAAATACAAACAAACAAGTGAAGAATCTCAGCAAATCCATCCAGGATCTAAAAAAGGAAGTAGAAACAACTAAGAAATCACAAAGGGAGACAACTTTGGAGATAGAAAACCTTGGGAAGAAATCAGGAGTCATAGATGCAAACATCAACAATAGAATACAAGAGATGGAAGAAAGAATCTCACTCAGGTGCTGAAGATACCATAGAAAGCATCGACTCAACAGTCAAAGAAAATGCAAAATGCAAAAAACACGTAACCCAAAACATCCAGGAAATCCAGGACACAATGAGAAGACCAAACCTAAGGATTATAGGTATAGATGAGAGTGAAGATTTGCAACTTAAAGGGCCAGTAAACATCTTCAACAAAATTATGGAGGAAAACTTCCCTAACCTAAAGAGAGAGATGCCGATGAACGTACAAGAAGCCTACAGAACTCCAAACAGACTGGACCAGAACAGAAATACCTCCCATCACATAAAAATCAAAACACCAAATGTACTAAACAAAGAAAGAATATTAAAAGCAGTAAGAGAAAAGGGCCAAGTAAGATACAAAGGAAGACCTATCCCTGGGCTGGAGAGATGGCTCAGCGGTTAAGAGCACTGACTCTTCTTCCAAAGGTCCTGAGTTCAAATCCCAGCAACCACATGGTGGCTCACAACCATCCATAATGAGATCTGATACCCTCTTCTGGAGTGTCTGAAGATAGCTACAGTGTACTTACATATAATAAATAAATAAAAATTTAAAAAAAAAAACTATCCGAATCACATCAGACTTCTCATCAGAGACTATGAAAGCCAGAAGATCCTGGGCAGATCTCATGCAGACACTAAGACAGCACAAATGCCAGCCTAGACTACTATACCCAGCAAAACTCTCAATCACCATAGATGGAGAGACCAAGATATTCCATGATAAAACCAAATTTTCACAAAATCTTTCCACAAACCCAGCCCTGCAAAGGATAATAAGTGGAAACCGCCAATACAGGGAGAGAAACAACACCCTGGAAAAAATGAGATAGTAACCTTCTTGCTTCAAACTCAAAAGTAGATAACCACTCAAACATAAAGATAGCATCAAGAATGGCAGGTGGCAATAATCACTATGCCTTAATCTCTCTTAATATCAATGGTCTCAATTCCCCAATAAAAAGACATAGACTAGCAGACTGGATACGTAAACAGGACCCAGCATTTTGCTGCATGCAGGAAACGCACCTCAGTGTCAAAGACAAACACTACCTCAGAGTAAAAGGCTGGAAAACAATTTTACAAGCAAGTGGCCCCAAGAAACGAGCCGGAGTAGCCATCCTAATATCAGATAAAATTGATTTTCAACCTAAAGTCATCAAAAAAGACACAGAAGGACACTACATACTGATCAAAGGAAAAATCCACCAAGAAGAACTCTCAATTCTGAATATCTATGCTCCAAATGCAAGGGCACCCTCATTCGTAAAAGAAACTTTACTAAAGCTCAAAGCACACATCGCACCTCACACAATAATAGTGGGTGACTTCAACACCCCGCTCTCTGAAATGGATCGTTCAGGAAAGCAGAAACTAAACAGGGACACAGTGAATCTAATTGAAGCCTTGGACCAAATGGAACTAACTGATATATATAGAACATTTCATCCTAGAGCTAAAGAATACACCTTCTTCTCAGCACCTCATGGTACCTTCTCCAAAATTGACCATATAATTGGTCACAAATCAGACCTCAACAGATATAAGAAGATAGAACTAATCCCATGCATCCTATCAGATCACTATGGAATAAGGGTGGTCTTCAATGGCAACAAAAACAAAAGAAAACCCACATACACATGGAGGCTGAACAATGCTCTACTCAATGATAACTTGGTCAAGGTGGAAATAAAGAAAGAAATCAAAGACTTTTTTGAAAGTTAATGAAAATGAAGGCACAACATACCCTAATTTATGGGACACAATGAAAGCAGTGCTAAGAGGAAAATTCATAGCCCTGAGTGCCGCCAAAAAGAAACGGGAGACAGCATATACTAACAGCTTAATGGCACACCTGAAAGCCCTGGAACATAAAGAAGCAAATACACCAAAGAGGAGTAGAAGGCAGGAAATCATCAAACTCAGGGCTGAAATCAATCAAGTAGAAACAAATAAAACCATAGTAAGAATCAACAAAACGAGGAGTTGGTTCTTTGAGAAAATCAACAAGATAGATAAGCCCTTAGCCAGACTAACCAGAGGGCACAGAGATAGTCTCCAAATTAATAAAATCAGAAACGAAAAGGGAGAGATAACAACAGAAACTGAGGAAATTCAAAAAATCATCAGATCCTACTACAAAAACCTGTATTCAACACAACTAGAAAATCTCGAGGAAATGGACAATTTCCTTGACAGATATCAAATACCAAAATTAAATCAGGATCAAATAGACCATCTAAACCGTCCTATAACCCCTGAAGAAATAGAAGTCGTCATTGGAAGTCTTCCAACCAAAAAAAGCACAGGTCCAGATGGTTTTAGTGCAGAATTCTATCAGACCTTCAAAGAAGACCTAACACCAATACTCTTCAAACTGTTCCACAAAATAGAAACAGAAGGAACACTACCCAACTCGTTCTATGAAGCCACAATTACGCTAATACCAAAAGCACACAAAGATCCGACAAAGAAAGAGAATCTCAGACCAATCTCTCTTATGAATATCGATGCAAAAATACTCAATAAAATTCTTGCCAACCGAATCCAAGAACACATCAAAACGATCATTCACTACAATCAAGTAGGCTTCATCCCAGGGATGCAGGGATGGTTCAATATAAGGAAATCCATCAATGTAACCCACTATATAAACAATCTCAAAGAAAAAAACCACATGGTCATCTCATTAGATGCTGAGAAAGCATTTGACAAAATTCAGCATCCTTTCATGCTAAAGGTCTTGGAAAGATCAGGAATTCGAGGCCCATATCTAAACATAGTAAAAGCAATTTACAGCAAACCGGTAGCCAGCATCAATCTAAATGGAGAGAAACTTGAAGCAATCCCACTAAAATCAGGAACTAGACAAGGCTGCCCTCTCTCTCCATATCTTTTCAATATAGTACTTGAAGTTCTAGCTAGAGCAATTAGACAACAAAAAGAGGTCAAAGGGAGACAAACTGGAAAGGAAGAAGTCAAATTATCACTATTTGCACACGATATGATAGTATACTTAAGCGACCCAAAGAACTCCACCAGAGAACTCCTACAGCTGATAAACGACTTCAGCAAAGTGGCTGGATATAAAATCAACTCAAGCAAGTCAGTAGCCTTCCTATACTCAAAGGATAAGCAGGCTGAGAAAGAAGTAAGAGAAATGATACCCTTCACGATAGCCACAAACCATATAAAGTATCTTGGTGTGACTCTAACCAAACAAGTGAAAGATCTGTATGACAAGAACTTCATGTCTCTGAAGAAAGAAATTGAAGAAGACCTCAGAAGATGGAAAAATCTGCCATGCTCATGGATTGGCAGGATTAATATAGTAAAAATGACCATCTTGCCAAAAGCAATATACAGATTCAATGCAATCCACATCAAAATCCCAACTCAATTCTTCATAGAGTTAGAAAGAGCAATTCAAAAATTCATCTGGAATAACAGAAAACCCAGTATAGCTAAAACTATTCTCAACAGTAAAAGAACCTCTGGGGGAATCATTATCCCGGACCTCAAGCTGTACTACAGAGCAATAATGTTAAAAACCGCATGGTATTGGTACATGACAGGCATGTAGATCAATGGAACAGAATTGAAGACCCAGACATGAATCCACACTCCTATGGTCACTTGATCTTTGACAAAGGAGCTAAAACCATCCAGTGGAAAAAAGATAGCCTTTTCAACAAATGGTGCTGGCTCAACTGGAGGTCAACATGCAGAAGAATGCAAATTGACCCATTCTTATCTCCTTGCACTAAGCTCAATTCCAAGTGGATCAAGGACCTCCACATAAAACCAGACACACTGAAACTAATAGAAAGGAAACTAGGGAAGAACCTTGAACATATGGGCACAGGGAGAATTTCCTGAATAGAACTCCAGTAGCTTATGCTCTAAGATCAAGAATAGACAAATGGAACCTCATTAAATTACAAAGATTTTGCAAGGCAAAAGACACTGTCAAAAAGACAAAGCGGCAACCAACTAACTGGGAAATGATCTTTACCAACCCTACATCCGACAGAGGGCTAATATCCAATATATACAAAGAACTCAAGAAGTTGAACTCCAGAGAGGCAAGTAACCCTATTAAAAAAATGGGGTACAGAGCTAAACAAAGAGTTCTCACCTGAAGAATATCTAATGGCTGAGAAGTACCTAAAGAGATGTTCATCATCCTTAGTCATTAGGGAAATGCAAATCAAAACAACCCTGAGATTCCATCTCACACCAGTCAGAATGGCTAAGATCAAAAACACAGGAGACAGCAGTTGTTGGCGAGGATGTGGAGAAAGAGGAACACTCCTCCACTGCTGGTGGAATTGCAAGCTGGTACAACCACTCTGGAAAGCAGTCTGGCAGTTCCTCAGAAAACTGGGCATGACACTCCCGGAGGATCTGGCTATACCACTCCTGGGCATATACCCAGAGGCTTTACCTGCATGCAATAAGGACACATGCTCCACTATGTTCATAGCAGCCTTATTTATAATAGCCAGAAGCTGGAATGAACCCAGATGTCCCTCAATGGAGGAATGGATTCAGAAGATGTGGTATATTTACACAATGGAATACTACTCTGTAATTAAAAACAATGAATTCACGAAATTCCTAGGCAAATGGTCAGAACTTGAAAATATCATCCTTAGTGAGGTAACCCAATCACAAAAGACACACATGGTATGCAGTCACTGATAAGGGGATATTAACCCAGAATCTCGGAATACCCTAGACACAATTAGCATATCAATAGATTTCTTTTTTTTTCTTTTAATTATTTATTTTATTTTATTTATTTTTTTTAATTTACATTCCAAATCATTTCCCCTTTCCCGTTTCCTCCCTCCATATCAATAGATTTCTAAGAAGATGGAAGGAGAGACCCCTGGTCCTGGAAAGACTGGATGTAGGGGAATGCCAGGATAGAGAAGCGAGAGGGGGTTGAATGGGGAAAAGAGGGAGGGAAGGGGGCTTATGGGACTTTCAGGGAGGGAGGAAATGGGAAAGGGGAAATTATTTGAATGTAAATTAAAAAAAAACTTAGAAAATAAAATAAAAAAAAAAAAAAGAAAGCAATGTCCTGTAAAGGCTTGATGCCCCAGTATAGGGGAGTATCAGGGTAAGGAGGTAGGAGTGGGTGGGTGGGGACACACTCTCACAGAAGCAGGAGGAGGGGGGATGGGATAGGAGGTTTTTAGGGGGAGGGGGAGTCAGGAAAGGGGATACCATTTGAAATGTAAATAAATAAAATATCTAATAAAAAAACATAGATGGAGAAACCAAGATATTCCATGACAAAACCAAATTTACACAATATCTTTCCACAAATCCAGCCCTACAAAGGATAATCGATGGAAAACTCCAACACAAGGAGGTAAACTACACCCTAGAAAAAGCAAGAAAATAATCTTCTTTCAACAAACCCAAAAGAAGATAGCTGCAATGAAAGGGTAAGCTCAGGAACTTTGGAAAGGCCATGGAACACTTCCCAGAAAGGAGAGGCTAAATTACATTCCACAGACCATAGGGAGGTCTCTGCGGTTAGGGAAGGCCCAGGGTTATTCTGATACCAATACCAAGACCGTTGGCCACCTACCTCATTCCCTAACAACCAATTAGTTTAAAGGTAACACTGTTCTGCCAATCACATTGTGCCTAATGGTGGCTGCCCTGAGGACTGTATAAAAGGTTCGCTTCGAGAACTGCAAGGGGATTGTTCCCTCCCCATGTGCAGGGGGGCGACCCCAGCATGCTGGATTAAATAAAATTCCTCTTGCTTTTTGCATCGATTCCCATTACCATGTTGTTCACTCAGGGGTTCTCCTCAAGGTTTGTGCTCCTTGGAGTCTTACACACACAAACATAATTTCACCTCTAACAACAAAAAACAGAAAGCAACTATCACTTTTCTTTAACCTCAGTGCACTCAACTCCTCAATTAAAAAAAAAAAAGAAAGCAAATCTTATAGCATTATTCATTTGAGCAGTTTTGTAAAAGGAAAATTAATTAAGGCACTGCGGGGGTCCCTGCAAGCTCTACTGATTGCAAGGACACAATCCATGTGAAGGAAGAAACCTTGGTTCAACTCGACTTAGTCAAACAGGATCAAACTTCTAGAGAGTCTGATGCCAGGCAGTTTATTACAAGCTTATTTAAACTCAGTACAATCTGCGGGAAAGTTTCCAGGAAATAATCACTCTAATTCCGGTTGTACTATAAAGTTTAATGCATGACTCTATAAAAATTCCTTTGTATAGTACATGTGTCCATGAAGATGGTTTCTATAGGTTAAAGGCCTAGGATCTGGTGTGGTCTCTGACTGAGATAGCATAGAGGTCAGCAGGCTATGAAGTACTTGTGACCTCTCCCCTAAGGATGAGTTCTGTTAACTGAGAGCTAAAGATAAAGGTCTAGGGAGGAAGTACCCTGGATTCAGGGGATTTTGGTGAGGTCTGACTCTATAGATAGCAAGAGTCATCAGGTCATTAACAATGTCCACTCCCAGATTTTGCCAAGGCCAGGTTCCAGAAAGAAGGGGTGTCTGGGAGTCAGGAAAGAAATGACTTGAAGTCAAATCAAGGCTCAAAGCTATGCCTATGCTCTGCCCGAGACAGCTTTCCAGCCTTCTTTCTCTCAGTTCTGCATTCCTTTCTGTAACCTGTTCTTTCTGGAGATCTCTAGACAGCTCTCTATGTTCTGCTTGAGAGAAGCAGTTCTCTTTTGCTATTCTAAAAAAATGTTCTTTGGATAGCTATCTCCTGCAGTTTATAAGCCCAGCCTTTTATTTTATATATCAATCTAGTCATTTACTTCAGGTTTTCTTTTGATTATCCTAAGAATCAGCATCCCTTGACAGCAAGCACACATTTTCTTTTGAAATAGCAAAATAATCCAGAGATCTGCTTGCCTCTGTTTAGCACAGATAATAAGCTAGCTGGGTGAAATTACCATTTCCACCATGCCAGGGTTGTGTGTGTCCCAGGCTGACCCTGAACTCAGGAATCTGTCTGCCCATCATAATTCATATTGCATCCTTATATTTTAACATAGTTGAGAAATTATACATTTTCGAACTCATGTTTTTAAAGTTCTTTTCCACATCCTTAAGGGCTGTCCTGAAGGTCCCGAATTTACCATTTTCTAAAACATTAGCCACACCTTTGCCTCCCGGACTCATTCTATCTCTGATCATGATCTGCAGGAGATAGCTATCCAAATCATAGAGTCATTAATGTTAACAGAAAGAACATTTCTTAAAAGGGAAATATAATATATGTACATTGTTATATAAACAAGCTTTATGCCCAAGGCAGCCATCAGCACTCATGGAGGCCCACGCCCACTGGCCCTGTCCCAGGGGCAGGAAGTGTATCATTCGATCCCCAAGGCCATGCCAGACTCAGCAAGCTTTCTAGATGGAAAACACGGTATTTCCTTCTTTGAGGAGCTAACCCTGTGTAATTAACATCTATGGTTTCCCTAGTGATTCCCAGGTTCAAAGGACCTTTGTGTCAGAATAGACTATTTTACCATTAAAAAGAGTGACCCTGAGCTTTGGATACACCCTTGAGTATTCATGTTGTGAGGATAAACTAGAAGCCTACAGTTAGCAAAGATTAAATTAGGATGAAGACGTGTGGGCTTCAGCAGGAAAGGAGGAGCATCACAGAGCCTTCCTATCTGAAAACATAACAGTGAACTATTGAGGAAATGAGACCATCAAGGGTCCTTGAATTATTACTACGTTGCAGAAGCTACAAAGGCACACCTCTATAAATAGGGGAAACACCATCACACTTCCTAATTTGCTCCCCTGGATTCCCACTTGTATTTACTAAGGCATCAATAAGTGTTACTCATTGACACTATTTTCTTTAGCATCACATCCCCATTTTTTGTACTAAGTTGGGCCTACAAGCTTTTAACCATTTGATGAAACAACTGTTTCTTTTATTACCTCAATTTGTGTAAGAACTGACTTTTTCTCCACGTTTTTAAATCTGTACTGTTAGTTATTTCATTTTTGGAACAGTGCCTCTTGTAGCCCAGGCTGGTCTTGAACCTGCTACATAGCTTCTGACCTTCTTCAATCTGCAAGTGATGAGATTACAAGCCTGCATCCCTATGCCCAATTTTGGTTTTGTTCTGTTAATTTGTATGATGCTAAGATACTGAACACAATTGAGTAGATGTAAAGTTCTTTTCTGCTTCAACAACATGGAAATGTATTCAGGATATATGGCTAAAGAAAGGTGAAGAAGTGTTCACTGCAAACACATTCTTGCATATAAATAAGTGATCTTTGGGAAGCATTCAGGAAAGCAGAAGTAACTGTTGGCTCCAGAGAAGAAAACTGGGTGGTTAAGGCTTGAAGAGTTGCACACTATCCTTTTGAGGTTTTGGATTTTAGTGCAAACAATGTATTATTATTATATTTTTTGTGACAAAGAAAATAAAGAGCATAATTAATTTTCACATTTATTAAATGAATTAAAAAATTAGCTGGACAATGTTTTCAAAGCATATGAAAATATACGAGTTCTTCAACGTTTAGCAAGAAAAAACTTGTCAGCTTCAGGAAAATATCTTTGTTCTCTTTGAGCACCAAGCTTGAAAGCAGCTATTATCTTATGCAATGCCATGTAAGAAGAATGTTGAACTGTGTTTGCTCTGAAAGCTTTCTTATTCTACATTGCTGGTAAGGACAACACAATAAGCTGTGGAGATTTCACGATGCACCCTGCTTCAGTAACTCCACATCATATAAAACAGTACTTCTCAGGCTGGGCCATGTGCTGAGTGACTCCATTTCATAAGACAGCAATTTGCTTCATTTTGAGAGTAAATGCTGAGGCAGTCTTATCTATGCAAGTGAACAATTACCATCTGTCTAACACAAAGTCCAAGGCACAGACAGATCATGTAATCAAGTAGAACATGAGTTTCTTAAACAGAGCACACAGATATACATGGCCATATCAAAACCACATCAGAAATCCAGGCCCTTATTGAACACACTATACCAGTGAGGGATGTAACCTTTCATCAGGATCATATAAAAGTAGTACAGTAGTACTAAGAAAATCCTACTACATAGGACTGAAAGAAAAGAATGTGTGATTGACAACGGTCATGACTATGAATGAAATTAGTGGTACTTGGCAGCAAAAGCCAACAAATTTTTATTGGTTTTCAATAAATTCTGACAATGCAGAGCAATACAAGTGTGCCAACCTATATTTCTGATAAGCTGCTAATTTTTTAAGTAAAATAGATTTCTAGTTAAAAGATTTGTCTTTATAACCTTTGATTATGAAATCATGACTTTGTCAATTTTCCACAAAAAAAGGAAAAATAAAACTTTCTTTTGATATTCCTGCAATTAAACATAAGAATATGTGGACAACTATGATAAATTTATATTGGTAATTAATTTACAAAGTGCTGATACCATCTTTTTTGTAACTTTTTTTGAGATTATAATCATTTTCACCTGCCCTTTTCTTCCTCTAAACCCTTCCAAATACCTTTCCTTGTTTATTCATATTCAGGCCTCTTTTCATTAATCGCTGTCTCTCTCTCTCTCTCTCTGTGTGTGTGTGTGTGTGTGTGTGTGTGTGTGTGTGTGTGTATGTGTGTGTGTTCCTAAATACATAAATACAGCCTGCTCAATCTATACGATGCTACTTGTATGTATATTTTCAAGGATGACCACTTGATATCAGCTAACCAACTGGTGTGCTCTTTCCTAGAGAAGACCTTTTTCTCCCATTACCTGCTTTTCTTAGCTGCCTATAGTTCTTTGTGCAGAGTTGAGGCCTTGAGGGCTTTCGCTGTCCATGTTAGCAGGCTGTTGTAGTTGTGCTTGTTCAGCTCATTACTAACCATTTTAAGGCTAAAGCCAGGGCAAGAGAGACTGCCAGGCTGGTAAAGGTACCTGCTGCCATGCCTGGGGTCCTGAATTGAATCTCTGGTCCCCATGTAGTAGAAAGACAACTAACTTCTATTCGTTGTCCTTTGACCTCCACATAAGCACCATGGCACATGTCGATGGTGGATGTGCATACACACATATCAAAGCATTTTTTAAAGAGATGAGGTCCATTTTATCTTTCCCTTTTCTGTTCCAAGGGACTGGGACTTTTAACAATCACCCTTTTGGGGGAAGTATTCTTAGCCTCAAGTTTTAAAGAACTGTGAATACAAGATTCCTGCCATGTTACTTTCATGCACTTTTAACATTTTATTTCATGTATAAACACAAGGTTCCTAACTATTAATAGTTCAACCTTGATGGTTTTGAGTATATATGATAGTGTGGAGATGATGTGTATTAGGTAGAAGCCACAGTTCACATGTGGTATTCTGTTTTTTTCTCCATGGACTGGTGGAATATGATAGGATATTCTATTGTAATACTGTAATGCAGCAAGCTGCAGATCCCAGCCAGCCACAGTGGATCACAAACCCATAATTGTTCTGAGTGCCAACAGACTAAGGAGCTATTCAACTTTCCCTTATCAAATACAATTTGTGCCAAGAACTTCTGCTCAGCAGCAGGCTAATATGAATGTTCTAAGTATATCTAAGGTGGACTAGGCTAACAATGATACTTGATCACTCACTTTAATGTTAAATGCAGTTTTGAAAGTTTTAGTTTCTATGAGTAGTGTGCATGTGTGGTTGCAGAAGTATAGACTTCAGTGTGTGTGTGGATATCAGAGGATGACTTTGTGGAGTCAGTTCCTTTCTGCTACCTTTACTGAGGTTCCGGGGATCAAATTTAGGTAGTCAGGCTTGTATAACAAGCAACTCTACTTGCTGAGCTAGCTCTCTGGCTTCTTAAATACAGTTTTGCTTATGACATTTGCAACTTGTGAGAGAGCAGCTCCTTTGTAAGTTGAGAATCACCTATATTTTGGTATCTTAATCCAAGCGTTTGGCACTTTGGCCAAAGAAGTTAAAATTTTTGAGACTTAAGAGAACAATATTCCTAAAATATTGTAGCTGTCTTCAGACACACCGGAAGAAGGCATCAGATCCCATTACAGATGGTTGTGAGCCACCATATGGTAGCTGGGAATTGAACTCAGGACCTCTGGAAGAACAGTCAGCGCTCTTTTTTTTTTTTTTTTTTTTTTTTTTTTTGTTTTTCGAGACAGGGTTTCTCTGTGTAGCCCTGGCTGTCCTGGAACTCACTCTGTAGACCAGGCTGGCCTCGAACTCAGAAATCCTCCTGCCTCTGCCTCCCAAGTGCTGGGATTAAAGGCGTGCGCCACCACTGCCCGGCTACAGTCAGCGCTCTTAACAACTGAACCATGTCTCCAGCCTAAAATATTGTTCTTTTAAAATATTCTGCAATTTGATTTGAAGTATAGTACATTGCTAAGTTAAAAGCACCTTAAAATTGAGGTCCTTCTGACTTCATGCACTTTCCCCCCACTCCCAATGCAGGAAGAAACTTTCAACCTGACCAGAGCAGCAAGAGGAACAGAAAGCCTGAATCTTTCTACTGAAAAATCTCATTAACCAAAGAAGACTAAACTCACATTGCAGGAAAACAGCCCAGAGTCTATCAGCATAGCTGGACCTTATTTTTGTCACAAACGACTGTAGCTTACAGAATCACCCACAAACTGAGGTTTGCCCTGAGTTAGCCAGACTTTGTCCCGGCATTGAATGATTTTCAAACTTACTTTATACAAAAACTCCTTAGAGCCACTTACTATTTTCAATAACTCCAAATTTCTTTTCCCTTTAGACATGAGGATGGTTGGGAGTATAGCATAGTGCATGCTTATCATGCTCGTGAGAACCCTGGGTTCATCTTCTAGAACAATAAACAAAAGCTCAACACACCTGTAGACATGAGGGATATCAGCATCTATCATGTGTGACCCACATGTGCCTATGGGCCACAGGGTGGCTTCCAATGTGCCCCAATAGATGTGAAGATGGCAGTACCACACAGCAATGTCAAAACATTGGCCCAGTGAGTCATTTGGGGTCACGAGTATCTATACTATGTGACTGCTTCTGTGTATACAATCCATATAGTTTTTCTCGTATTTGCTTTTGTCAGTTTATGCTAGGAAACAAGAGTAGAGGTCAGAATTCCCTACTTACATTCTATTATCATAATTTCATACACATGTACACACCAATGATACAGCAAATGTCATTACTGATTGCTAAAATTTCTTGGTTTTAGTTTGGCAAAATTTGTCCTATGTTACCAGCTTTGGGCCATACTGACCCCAACCTTATTTCCATATTTTTTACATTAGTTTCTCAATAATGAATTTGAGTTTTTGTTGTCTTTGAGACAAGGTCTCTCTATGAACTCCTGACTGTTCTAGAACTCCCTATATAGACCAGGCTGGCCTCAAGCTCAGAAATTTGCCTGACTCTGCCTCCTGAGTCCAGCTGAATTTAGGCTTTTGTTTTTATACCAAGCCATACTAAAAAGTATCACACTGTGAACAAAAACAATAATATGTAACTTTATGTGTCTCTCTAGTTTTACTTATTTATTTTGGTTTCCGTGAAACAAAGTTCCTCTGTGTAGCTCTGGCTGTCCTGGACAGCTTCCTTTATTGCTATATCTGAAGATCAAACTCAAAGTCTCATAAATACTATGAAAACACTCTACTACTGAGATATACCCTTAGCCCAGTTTATATGAACTTAAGTGGACATTATGGATATACAACTATTTCATATATTTTCTTTGAAAGAACTATTGATACTGTGGAGAGTTCTCCAATTTGCCCTCAAGCATAGGAGAGAGAGTTTATGAAAGTTACAAGAAATCTCTAGTTTTTAAACCTTTGAATCCTTAATATAAGATGTTACAATTAGAAAAAAAAGCCCTAAGAATTCATGCTAGTGTTAACAGGATATAAGTTCACTCAACTGTTATGTTCTTGATATATGACTTTAAAATAGTTCAGCTGTTAACTAAATAATTATGTCAATGAAAACTACTGCGCACTCCCATGCTGTTGAAACATTAACTAGTAGAGCTGTCCTGAGCCCACATGTTCTAGGAGTAAGACTAAAAACATGAACTTGACTGATAAGGGGATATTAACCCAGAAACTCGGAATACCCAAGACACAATTCACATATCAATTGATTTCCAAGAAGATGGAAGGAGAGACCCCTGGTCCTGGAAAGACTGGATGTAGGGGAATACTAGGACAGAGAAGCGAGAGGGGAACAGGGGGAGGGAAGAGGGCTTAGGGGACTTTCAGGAAGGGAGGAACTGGGAAAGGGGAAATCATTGGGAATGTAAATAAAAAAAATATAGAAAATAAAAAAAATAATTTGCTAACATCCCCCTAAAAAACAAAACAAACAAACAAAAAAAAAAACCAACCAGCCAACCAACCAAACAAACAAAAAACATGAACTTGATTCTTTAAAGTGTAAAGTCCCAGAGGAAGGTTTGGCCACTTTTTATGTTCTTTAGATTTCTATTTTTTGAAGATGGAGAGATGGCTTAGCTCTTGCTCTGGCTGCTTTTCCAGATGACTTAGATTTATTTCCAGGTTCCACATGGTGTCTTACAGCTACCTGTAACTCCAGTTCCAGGATATCTGATATCCTGGCCTCCACAGATACCAATCATGCAAGTGGTGCACATATATGCAGGCAAAACATTCATATAAAAACATAAAAATAAATTTAAAATGAAGGCTTCATTTTGCTGTGTAGGAGTGCCTACACATATTTATATGTACCATGTGCATTGGTACCTGGGCAGAAGAGGGTATTGGTTCTCTAGGCCTGGAGTTAATAGATGGTTGTAAGCCATGATGTGAGTGTTTGGAAGTCAGGGCTCTTAACCACTGAGCCATCTCTCCAGCCCCCTATTTCTGATTTTGATTAAGTTTCTGGTTATTGTTGAGTTGAGCTTTAGAGTTAGGGCTATTTTTGTCTAATGGACTCTTTTTCCCCCAACCAAGGAAAATTCTTTATCTGTGAGATGGAGATATTCACTACTTTGTAGGATAACTATGAGGATGAAATGAGAAAGTACATGAATTTTATTTTTTAGTTTATGTACTATAGTGGGAAAGTATCCAGTGAGGACTTATTATTCAGAAAGCAGTAAATCTGATAGTTAAGATTGATGATCAAAGTCAGAGTCTCATCAACCTCAGGCTTTCAGTGGTGGTTCAGCCCTATATTCACAACACTCAGGAGGCTGAGACAAGAAGATGGCTGTGAATTGCTCTCATAGCCAAGGCTAGTATGAGACTGTTTAATAAAACAAATTAGGGTTGCTGAGCTAAGTGGGTAAAGCTTCTTGCCACCCCACCAAGCCTGAGGACCTGAGTTAGATCCTCAGGAACCAAGTAGTAGAAAAAGAGAACCACTTTTTGTAAGTTGTCCTTTGACCTCTCTATGTGTGTGTCCTGGTGTGTTAGCATTTTAAGCTCCACCCCACAGTTGCCAGGCAACAGCGAGTTATGCTCCTCCCCACAATTACCTGGCAACAGCTAGGTAGGCCTGACCCACTGTAAAAGGGGCTGCTTGCCCCTCCTCTCTCTCTTGTTATCTTGCTCTTGCTTCTCTCTTGCCCTCTTGGGCTCTTCCTCCCCCCTCTTCCCCTTCCCTTCCCCCTCTCTCTATGTGCTCATGGCCGGCCTCTACTTCTCTACTCTCTTCCTCTCTATGCTTTTATCAGCCTCTTCTACTCTCTTAACTCCCCTCCCCATGCCCTGAATAAACTGGTCCCTCAGGGGGAAGAAGATGCCTTGGCATGGGCCCGCTGAGACATCACCTTCTCACCCTATACCTCACCACACCCCCATAGAACATACTCTATTTCTCTTTATCTTTTTATAAACACATCATGGTACATACACAAACACACACATACAGAAATGAATAAATACACACACACATGCACAAATATACACACAGAGAGACTGAATATAATAAAAACTAAAAGGAAAACAAAACAAAGTAACACTAACTACGAAAAGATTGAAAAAGAGTGAAATGTCCTAAGAAAATTTAATCTTGCAGAAATGATTGCTATACAAATACGTTACACCATGAACACTAAAGTGGAAATAAATAAAACGGTATTGATCTAAAGAGGAACTAGGAGGGTCCAGAAGATATATAGTATTGAACTGTGACGGAGAAAATATTACACTTTAATTGTGTGTGTGTGTTGCGAAGTGTGTGTATATATGTGGTGTGTGTGTGATACATTTTTGGTGTATTTATGTTTGTGTGTGGGGGGTGGTGGTGTGTTTTGTTAAGTTAGGAATTCTTCCTGTAGCCAGAATGACCTAGAACTCACTATATAGGCTATGCTTCCATCTCATGATCCTCCTGTCTTAGCCTCCCATAGCATTAGTTTCTGTTTGTTTGTTTGTTTGTTTGTTTTAGGAACCTAGAAACACCAGCTTCAAACATGGTGTGTTCAGAGAAAGATGACAAATTCAACATGGTTGAGGCAGACATACACCTAAGGGAAATGAATGACCTTAGTGAAATAAATTAGGGAAATGGGAAAGGCCTTATATAACAGTGTATTCTAGAGAATGGAAAGCTGTTGGGGCTGGAAAAATGGCTCAGTGGTTAAGAGCACTGTATGCTCTCCCAGAGGTCCTTAGATCAATTCCCAGCAACCACATGGTAGCTCACAGCCATCTGTAATGGGCATCTGATGCCACCTTCTTGTGTGTCTGAAGACACCGACAGTGTACTCACATACATGAAATAAATAAATCTTTAAAAAAAAATGAAAACAAAGGGAATAATACATTGCAGAGCCAATGTCAAGAGAAACACACACACACACACACACACACACAAAGGAATAGTGATTTCAAGCCTAGAATGAGGGTTTTAAGAAGAGTGAAGAAAAACACACAAATTGGATTTGGCTACTTAACAAAGGTTTGTGGTGTGATGGATGCTGTGCTACAACACGGAAGGCTAACTTTACTACAATGTAGACTGACACTCTCAATGCAATGTAGTCAGACACCTACCAACACCATCGGGGTTTGGCTAAAAATATATATTCTCTCCTGTAATATCAGTGCTCAGAGATTGGAGCATGAAACCACGAGTTTTAGGCTAGCCCGAGCTACCGTAAGACCTTTTAAATAATTAAGGCATTTTCTGCCTCTCCTTAGACCTGAGCCAAACCTCGGGCAAACAGTGGTCACGTTAGGGAAGAATGGACTTGGACCGTCGTATTTGCAAAATCTAATACTATAGGTAAGAACATACATATGGGTAGCGTGAGGTGAAGGCAAGTTGATTAAAAGTTCCCACTTTGGCTTAGATTCAGTTATCTTAAATGAAAAAAAATAATTAACTGATGAAAATCTTGACTCTCCAGAGTCCTGCAGAAAATGGGTAAAGAAATCGTGACGTAAGGCAAACAAGCAATTTTGATCTACTACTCTGAGTAGTCAAGCCAAGTAGCCAGATTTAAAACATCCGATTCGGCGCGCCGGCGAGCTACTCGGGACCCGCGGCATTGTGGGATCTGTAGTTCCTATTTACCCCCTTAAACTACTACAGATCTTTGGTTGTTCTCTGAAATGGACCGGGTTTTGACAGGGCCCGGACCTCCCGCTCCTACGTAGAATTTCCCTTTCTCACCGTCCCTTCTTCGGCCCGCGATCCAGGGCGCAGAGAGGGGAGAGAGCCTCGGTCCGTGATGCATCAGCAGCCCGACGCACACACTTTGCGTCACCGCGGGCTGCGGCGGATGATGAATTCCGGTGTGTATGTTAGGGTTGCTGTGTCACTCAGTCCGCTCGGCGCGCCCCTTCCCCCGCGCTCCTTCCGCACCGGCTGACTGGCTCTTCCGGTCTCCGGCGCCCCTCTCCTGCAGGCGGGTCTCGGGCCGCAGCCTGGCGCACGCCGGCTCGGGCCTGTGGACGACTCTCGCGCTGTGCCTGGGAGCCGGGCTCCGGATCCACGCTGGCCATGGCGAGCGGCGCTGCCAGATACCGGCTGAGCTGCTCGCTCCCGGGCCACGAACTGGATGTGAGGGGCCTGGTGTGCTGCCTCTACCCGCCGGGAGCCTTTGTGTCTGTGTCCCGGGATCGTACCACCCGCCTCTGGGCTCCAGACAGGTGAGCGCTGCTAGTCCTACCGCCCGCGAGTGGACCACAGGCTTCCAGACACGTGGGAGGAGTGACCTCCTTTCCTACCACGTATCTCTCCCTCTTCCTGGTGTCCGCGCTGCTCCTGCCTCCCTGCCGATTCCCGAGCTTTGGCACTCCCGGCGCTATCTGAAACCTACAAGATTTCGGGGGAATGAGTGTGGGATTGGAGGACCTGGCTGCCTGTCCTGACTTGACCTTGGACGAGCATCTTAAAACACCTTTAGGGGCTTCAGCTTTGGCAGATAACCCCTTAGGTCTCGTTTAGACTTTAGTATTTATTGCTGTTTGCGCACTCCCAGTTTCGGTGCTGTGAAAACATCTGACTAGCCCCTCGGCTCCGATCTCAGGAGTTGCTCTCTAGTCTTCTCTCAGATTTAATTTTTTGAAGACTATAATTCTCAGTAATTGCCTCGCAGGGAGTTAGTTGCACATGGTGTCCTCTCTTGGTTGTCCAGGTTATAGTCTGGGGAGGAGAGGATGAACATCCTCAAATGTTTGTTGTTGTGTAGGAGTGTCCTATTTTCTTGAGGAGGAAAAATTACTATTGCTTTGAAGTTCTGCCTCCAATCCCCCCCCCACCAGCACCCCCCAAAAAAGTTAACCAAAAAGTTAAAATCCAGCCCAAGTCAATATCAGAGGTTGCGTTTAAAGCCCTGATTAGTCGAAAAATTTATGACAGTAAACAGATTTCTAATTTCGGGAAGGTAAATTGAGCTTAGATGATGAGATACATACATACATACATACATATATATATATATACACACACACACATGCATACATACATACATATATATATATCCTGGGGAGAAAGACATCACTGACAGACAGGTTCTCTCTGTTTACATAACTTTCTTATATTCTCTTTCGAGAGAGAATATCGAGTTAGACTGGAAAAGATATTAGTAGGAACCTTTCTCTTTTTCTTTTTCTTTTCTTTTTTTTCTTGGAAGTATTCCTGTGTGTGTGTGTGTGTGTGTGTGTGTGTGTGTGTTGATGCCGACATCTCTTATTAGATTGAGTAGGCTGATCTTGGAAGATGGAATGGGGGAACTTTGAAGAGGAAAAGCTGTAGTTGGAAGGCTAGGATCCAGAGTCGCAGGAACGTGAGCCCAGGTCCTGAAGGCTAGCAGGAGCCAGGTTGTAGTGTTTATTGGTAAAAACACTTGAGTTGGGTACTGGAGAGATGGCTCAGCGGTTAAGAGGGTTAAGAGCACTGACTGCTCTTCCAGAGGTCCTGAGTAAAATTCCCAGCAACCGCATGGTGGCTCACAACCATCAGTAATGGGATCTGACACCCTCTTCTGGTGTGTCTGACAGCTACAGTGTACTCATATACATAAAATAAATAAATAAATCTCTTTAAAAAGAACACTTGAGTTTCAAGCAGAGAGTGATTTGGTTTAATTCACTTGTTAAGAACTTCTGTTTTGTCTTTGGTAGAAAAGTCTATAGGCAAAGCATGGAAGTAGATTTGTTTGATGGCTTTTGCAGTGCAGCCAATGGACGATGGTAGAGTAGGAATATTATAGAGCAAACTGCTGTGTTGAATTGGATATGGCCTCACATAGTCACTCCCAACTATTAAGAGCCTAACATCCCAAACCACGTAGTAAAACTAGTAATAATTATTGATGAAAATTGTACCTTTAAAACAGAGTTCTCATTCTCACTAAATAAACTTCAGAAATATTGGGGTATAGCACGTAGCTCACTGTGTGGGCTAAGACCCTGAATTCAGTGCCCAACACAAAATTAAGTCCAGTAGGAGCATATATCTACAAGGATGAAAACATTGGGTTAAGGAGTACCTATTCTAAAGGATACCTGTTTTAGTAGTTGAATTCTGTCTTTATACATTCTGTAAGACCCTTGTAGGTTGACAAGATTGGAATAACTGGAGTTGTTTGTATATAGGAACTTTACACTGAAATAATCTTCTGTTCAAAAACTGGTTCTTCTTATTGGTGTTTTTGTTCTTTAATTTTTGATTACACGTTTTTCAACTAATAGTGATCAATATTTGCAGCTAAGACTATTGTCATTCCTAGCTCTTCAGGTTAGTGTCTCGATGACTAGCCTCTGCATCTCAGCAATAGTTTTTGTGACATAAAAGGCATCTACAGCTGGCACACTGACGTTTTTTGTTTTGGGATTTTTTGTTTGTTTGTTTGTTTTTTGAGACAGGGTTTCTCTGTGTAGCCCTGGCTGTCCTGGAACTCACTCTAGAGACCAGGCTGGCCTCAAACTCAGAAATCCACCTGCCTCTGCCTCCCAAGTGCTGGGATTAAAGGCGTGCGCCACCACTGCCAGGCACACTGACAGTTTTTATTTCATGGTATGTTAATTGAGTTAATGAAGGACTGTACTATATTGGGAATCAAGCAGTAAATGAAATTTGTTTTTCCATGTCCATTGTTGATATGATTCTGGATGATAGTAGTAAGTGAAGAGATGAACCAAGAATGGTGGGAGAACTTAGGAGGTAGAAAGAGCTGGATTTTAGGGTGGACTAAACAGCTAGGTTTTAGCAAAAGTCTGTTGAAAAAAACCAAAAGGTACAGCTTAGCAGAAAAAACATTGTCTTAGGAAGTAGACCAGCCGGCATGCATGCTGTGGTTTCTCGCTGCTTCAGACCTTTAAACTGGCATCACACTAAATCGGATTCCACTGCTCTGCACAAACTTCTGGGGTGCGAGAGATGAGGTATGGCTTCAGTGCCTTGTCTTTGTATTGATTGGCCTCTTGGAAGCTACCCATATTTAAAGATATAATTTAAAATTTACGGCCTTACATTTTATCTTTCTTGGCTCTGCTAGGACAAAAGTGACTTCTCCCTCTGGTTAACACTGAGCATCTTGAGTCCTAAAGCAAGACAGTTCTGTGGGGTTAGCTAGGAAACCCAATTTCTTTTCTCTCCCATCCCAGATTTCCTTTCCTCAGAGGCAATGTTTTTATCTAACTGCTCATTTTGTGTTTCATTCCTATATCGATGTAAATCGCAATGTTGCAATATTTATGAGTTGATTTTATTTATTTATTTTTAAAGGAATTATCTGTTAGTTTCTGCTAGGGAACATTTGAAATTAGTGTTACCTGTTTTCCACCCACCCCCATCTTGTATGTCTTTTTTTTTTTTTATATGCTGACTTTTGGTTAGCTTGACTAAATCGGTGTTTGACTATTTTTTCCCCTCTGGTTTGAGTTCCCATTTGCTGAGTTTTCTATGTATTTATCTTAAGTCTCCTTCAGATTCTTTTGTTTTGTTTTGTTTTTTTGTTTGTTTAAGAGAATTGCACTCCCTTTCTGCATCTTTTTTAAAAAAAAGATTTTTTTTTTATGTATATGAGTTCTGTAGTTGTCTTCAGACACACCGGAAGAGGGCTTCTGATCCCATTACAGATGGTTGTGAGCCACCATGTGGGTGCTGGGAATTGAATTCAGGAGCTCTAGAAGAGCAATCAGTGCTCTTAACCACTGAGCTATCTCTCCAGCCCCTTACTTCAGATTCTTTAAATTGACATTTAAAAACGTTGAATAATTTAAGGTTTCCTCTTCTGACAGTGAAAGCTTTCTCCCCTGTGACTGGAGCACAGGTAGTCCTGGGTAACTTTACTGTCTCTTTCTTTAGACTGCTGGTGTTGGATTTCCGTTATTTAGACAATAGCTTTCACTTGCTTTTCTTCATCTCTTGCTCTTTCTGGAGCACATCCTCCAGGCGCTTCCTGAATGTAGTTTGTCAATAACAAGCTTTCAAGTTGGAAAACTTTTTTTTTTTTTGTCTTGCTAGAGTAGTGACAATTGTAGTGGTTACATGATTCTAATTCTGAAGTAATTTTCCATCCAGATTTTGCAGCGTTGCTCCATTTTTTTATTGATGTTAGGCTGTTGAGAAGTCTTAACCATTCTGATTTTTTACCTATTCACCTTCCCCTCTCCCATGTGCACACTTTAAAAAGGAGTCTGTTTTCATCCATTTTCCTGGATCATTAGTTGGCTTTTTAATTTTGATAACCTCTGCCCAAAACTTTCTCAAATTAATCGGTTGTTTCTTAGGAACTTCTTATGCAAATGTTGAGTTTGGTTTCTACACCTCCTCTCACCTATGCTGCTTTCTAGTGGGTTGACTTGAACTCATGTTCTGGTTCGTGGTTGGAGTGCCATCCTGTGTCTCTAGGGTTGCAATGAGCACAGGTTTCTAATTTTTAAGTTACTTTCCCCTTGGTGGTCCTCCAGAGTTTTGTTTTCCCACCTCACTGCTTGTTTTGGTCTTTGAGTTTCATGCTGAGAGTTTTCCTTGGATATCTGTTATTCCTTATTATGTGCTCTGTTGGTTCTGAGGATGAAGATCTAAAGAGCTTCTGGGAAGCTATGTTCTTGGGCGGGGCTTGCTGACTGAAAACTGTACTAAAGTAGCACTATCTGGGGAGCTATTTCATTTTGCTGATATGCCAACAGGATACTGGCCTGGCCTCTGGTGTTTTGTTTTCTTATGATCTTGGGCTGTGATACAAATGTCCTTACACTCCAAGATTCAATGATTCTTGTGTGTCCGTGCTGCTCTGCCTCACTCCCCTCAAGACTTTTTCTAAAGCAAAGGTACAGATATTCAAGGGGTAGAAGAGGGTTGCTGTCTCCCTGCTCTGCCTCTATTTCTCTATTTCTTCTTAAGTATTTTGTCATTGACTTAAAAAGTACTTAATGCTCACCTTGTAAAATATTGTATTAGGAACTTGGGAAGATACAAAGAAGAAAATGAGACCAAATTGTGGAATTAAGAACCTAATAGATCACTGTAAATAAACCAAATAAACAACTATGCTGGGAACTGCTAAAGGATACATAGTTTCACATAATACAGATTGTTATGCTGGGAGTAATGCTACACATGGCCACAGAGAATGATGCATTTGAGCTAAGCTTGGACTGTGTTATACCACAGCTTCAAAAACAAACATAAACAGAGGCTTAGTTGGTTTTTTGAGCCATATCCCCTGACCCAGAGACATTTTAAAATATGTTTTATCTTAACTTTCTCCAAGCTTATTAATAAAATTATTTAAAATCACATTAAAGTACATAAACTAAAATTACTTACTACCAAATAGCCTTAGAAGAACTTTTTCTGTGATGTAGCTTCTAACTGATTCTAAAGACACTTGTCTTTCTTACAAAGTTCTGGGCTTTTTGGTGCTGTTTTAAGAGATGCACTGAACAGATAACTCTCCTAATCCACTCTTTTCTCACTCTAGTTCAGGCTGTCCTTGAACCTTTGATCTTACTGCCTTAGCATCAACATGTTCCACACACCCTGCTTTTTAAAAAAAAAACAAAAGTTCTGTGAGGAGATTCCATGATCAAGGCAATGTGTAAACTACAATAAAACATTCAGTTGGGGGCTTGCTTACACTTCAGAGGGTAAGTCCATGAAGAGTGTGGCGAGGCACACGGCTGAAGGCAGGCAAGCATGGCACTGGAGCATAGCTCAGAGCTCACATCTGAGTTCCAAGTTTTAGTCAGAGAGCAAGATTGGGACAAGCTTGGCTTTTGAAACCTCAAAGGCCACCCTCGATTACATGACTCTTCCGTAAGACCATACCTGCTCTAACAAGGCCACACCTAATCTTTCCCAAATAGTTCTAACTGGGAACCACATATAAAAATATAGAATATATAAAAATAGATAAGCATTCCACCCACCACACTGTTTGTCCACATGATTTTGTAAACACCCAAGGATGACTTTCAGTGTCATGTCCAGGCAATCAGGCTCCAGGGATTCTCTTGTGCCCACTCCCTCCAGGCAGCACTGACTTTGCAGGTGCTCACAGATATAACTGCTTATTTATATGAGTATAAGGGATCCAAGTTCAGTCCTATGCTCGTGTGGAATGTGCTCTTACCAACTAAGCCATTGATATCCCCGCCCTATAAAGTACAACAGAATCGACTCTCAAGTTAGGTGTATAGTTTGTTGGGGTTTACTACATTCATAATGTTGTACCACCTTCAGCACCATCTTCATAATCTCTTCTTGAAAAACTGAAACTATATACCCATTAAAGTAGTAGCTTCCCTTCTTCCCCTTAGCTCTGGCAACTACCATTCTTCTGTATGTCTGCAAGATTTTGACTTTTAAGTAACTTGTACTTTATATAAGTGGACTAACTCTACAGTATTCACTTTATAACTGGCCAGTTTCATTTAGCATAATGTCTTCAAAGGTCCATATTGTGGCATTTGTCAGAATTTCTACTTACAAGTGAGACTGTTATGTCTAGACAGCACATTCTTAGATCATATTTTTAGGCATTCTGTTGATCTGTCTTTTGATCAGAGCACTTAATCCTTTGACATTTAAAGTGACATAAAATTTCCCTTTAAGGCTGAATAAAATCTCTTTCTGCTTAAACATTTTTTTCTGATTAATTCATCTATGGTGGACATTGGATGACTTCCATGGTGTAGCTGTTGTAAATTGCTACTATGATAATTTTTGCTTAAGGAGCTCTTTGAGACTGCTTTTATTCTATTGCACATACAATCAGAAATGGAACTGCTAGATCATATGGTGATTCTGTTTTAATTTTCTGATTAGAGGAGTTGCCCTGTCTTTCACAATGTTTTTTCTTGGATAGAATATATTCTTATTTCTAGTTGACTTACTGTATAGTTCATGCTTTCTGGATTTTTTTTTTTTTTTTTAATTTGGCCTTGCTGGAGATTGGACTCCCAGCCTTACCTGGGCAGACAGTGTTCTGCTGCTGACCTGTACCCCAGACCCTTGGCTTATTTTCTGTGTTGTCATCCTGTTATTGGGTGGGATATTGAGGTCGCAACTGTGCTTTCAGTCGGTCAGTTTTCATTTGCAGCATTTTGATGATCATATTAGGCACATAACTGTATAATTACTGAATATTATTGCTGTATTTATTCTTTTTTATTTTATTTTCTTGGTACAAGGTTTTGCTGTGTAACCTGGGGTGACCTAGCCTACAACTTGCTGGGATCACAGGCATGTCAGCATACCTGGCATGCAATTTTATTAATATGTAATAATATATTTGACTTGGTACCTGTACTTTTTAACTGAAGGTGATTGCTTTAATATTTATATAGCTCCCTCTTGCTCTTTTTTGTTTACTGTTTACATGAAATATCTTTTTTCTGGTGTAATTTGTGTTTTGGGAACTAAAGTGAAACTCTTGTGCGTAGACAGCACATACTCAGATCATGTTTTTAGGCATTCTGCCAATCTATCTTCTGATTAGAGCATTTATTCCACTGACATTTAAAGTGAATACATTTTATTATTATTTTCTATATTAGCATTTTTATTATTATTTAGATCTATTTAGTTGATTTGGGGGAGTAGCTGAAAACTCTGAAATTGTGTGTGTGTATGTGTGTGTGTGTGTACGTGTGTACAGCTATACAGCTCACAGGAACTAATTCTCCTAACAGCTCTTGGGTGCAGGCCATTGAACTCAAGCCAGTCAAGCTTGTGAGCAAGCATCTACCTGAAGGCTGGCCTCAGGCTGCAAATTCTGCCTTGGTCTCCCAAGTGCTAAGATTATAGATTGGTCTGTACCTCTAGCACAGATGAGGATTCTTTTTCTTTGCATGACTCTGAATTCATTTCATATGGAAAACACATACCTCTTAGAAGGCATGTTTGATAGTATGGAATTCACTTGCTTTTGTCATCTGGAAATGTCTTCATTTACCTCCTTTTTGAACAACATTTAAACAAGACATAGCACTATTTGTTGATGGGCATGTTTTGTTTGGTGTGTGTGTGTGTGTGTGTGTGTGTGTGTGTGTGTGTGCGCGCGCGCGCAGACATATACTACCATACCTGACTACTAATATTTTGGGTTTTATTGCTGACTCTCAAAAATAGATAAAGAGCATGCTGAAGGGGCAGAATGGTCAGTCCTTTAAGTTTTTTTTATGAACCACCAAGTTGGAGAGGCAGTTTGTATGAACAAGGCAGACAGGAAGTTTCAACAATGGCCACCTGTTTTTGAATAGCAAACAATGATCAGAGAACTGATCCCTGCTGTGTGGAGGACAGGATGCTTTATGCACACTTTGACTTCTGTTTCTGTGTGCAGTCAGTCTACTGTATGTGGAGGATCACTCACCATGGAGTTAGAGGCTGGCAGATCAGTAGCTTCTACTGTTCCAATTGCTAAAATTGAGTAAAATTAGCTTCAGTAGGCTGGATATGTGGTGTGCATAGGTTCTGGGTTTGACTACCAGTGCATTTTCTGTCGAAATGCAGAGAAACATTCCTGGTTCTTCCTTCCAGCTAGTATTTTCACGGGGGTCTCTGCAGTTTTTGTCCTTTTGAGAAGAGGAGTGATTGGTACATTGATTCTCCTCTAAACCTGATGCCAGTGTAGAAATCATTTTCTACAGGTCTCCTAGGCCTTTACTACTTCTTCACAGCTGTTTTGACAGTATTGAAAATTGTATTTTTGTTTGTCTTTACCTTCATCCTCTCTGCAGTGCTTTTATTGAACCATGAACTGCCGTTACAGTTAGATGACTAGTTAATGCGCTTTGGGAAAGACGTGAAACTGTTCAGTTTTTGTCCAGTTGTTTAATCTCGTTATGTGCACTTGCCTTAGCTGTTGCACCTAGGTTGTAAACTCTTTTATTGCTCGAAATATACCTGTGTGTGCCTCTTAGTTACTAGCTTATTGTTTTCTACATAGTATATGGTATTGTTTGATTTACTTAAGGTAGGGATGCTAAAAGATTGATGTATGTGAGAAGTGGGCAGTCATTTGTAATCTAAGGCACTTATTAATGTATTGTGCTCCCCCAAATAGTAATTGGTTTCTCATTTTTATTGCATACTAAAAATGATTGCCATTCTTAGTTGTTCAGGTGCATCTGTTTACTATGCTGAAGGATAGTAAGGTAAAACTTCATTGAGCAAATCACTTTACTGACAGTGGATTCCATTATCTTAATTTTTGTTTAAGTTCCCCAAAGATTTCTTAGAGCTGCAGTACCTGATGAGTAGAAAGGTGGTGGGGAATGAGAAAAGGGCACTTGCAGTATTCATCCCCTGCACTTTGCTTTCTAACAAGAAACTATTAATCAGTATAGTTGTACTGAGAAATCACATCAGATTTTCCCCAATCTGATATATAATCCCTTACTCATGCAACATAGCTATTTAATGTTTAATAAAAACAGTATGTTCTTTGAATGGTGTATTACTACTCAACTTGTGTACTGAGTAGTAATGAATGTATTTTATGTTTAATGTCTTAGGATAAGCCAGGGAGCAAGTATGTTTGTATTAATGATCCTCTCTTTCCAGTCCTAACAGGGGCTTTACGGAAATGCACTGTATGAGCGGCCACTCTAATTTTGTGTCTTGTGTGTGTATCATACCCTCAAGTGACATATATCCTCATGGACTAATTGCCACTGGAGGAAATGACCACAATATTTGCATTTTCTCTCTGGATAGTCCAATGCCACTTTATATTTTAAAGGGTCACAAAGATACTGGTAAGTATAAATAACATGATGGTATTTTTGTATTTGAAGAAGTTTCACAACTTTGAATTACAATCCATGTATTTTTCTTCCTTATATTTTTAGCTATGTTTGTTAGTGGAAACCTTTTTGGACCATCTGAGTTCTGTAAATTTTCTGTTATAAATTTACTTGCTGATTTAGAAGCTGGTATATTCAAGTAGTTATTTCTTTTTGGATCAGATAGTTTTGGGGATATGATATTAAAGAGAAAATACTTCAAAAATAACACAGCTCTTTTTTATAAAATGATGTGCTGAATCAGTGTGGTCATGTATACTTATTTTTATCATTTTTAAGATTTATTTTTATTATTTTTAATTACGTATGAGTGTCTGTGTGGGTATGTATACCTATGTTCAGGTGCCCATGGAGATCAGAGACAACACCACCTCTGGAATTGGGGCTATAGGTTGTTGTGAGCCACTAGATACTGGTCTGGAGCCGAACTCAGGACACCTGGAAAAGCAGTTTGCATTCTTAATAATGGAGGCACATCACAGCCCCTATACTTGGTATAGCATGTGTAGAAGTTTGGGACATGATTTATAAACACTTAAAATTAATTCCTGTACAGAGTAAAGATGTTTGTGTATATGTAATATTTTAAATGCAGAATGATACAAATTTTAAAGTTTTTTTTTTATTTTGGAAAGTTTTAAATGTATACAAATTATAGACTTGGTATTTTAGAGTGAGTTATAAATAAATATGTATACTATTTACAAGAGTAAATAGTATAAAAATCTGCCCCGTGACTTTACATAGCTTTAGCTTTAAGGATTAACAGTGGCTTATATTACTTAATTTTCTTGCCCTACCATGGTATTATTTTAAAATGAAATTTTTGATTTTTTTTCTGTACTTTAATATGTAGCTTTGCAAACTTTTTCTGTAAAGTGTTAGTTATTAAATGTTTTAGACTTTTTAGACTCTATAGCTGTTACAACTCCTCAATTCACACAAAAGCAAAAATCAAAATGTCTGTTTTTCAATAAATCTTTAGGGTTTCTCACATGATACGTGTTCAGCACTGATCTGTCGTAATTGCCCAAGATACTCTTGGACTCACAGTACATATAGGAAGACCTTTAACTTGTCATCTTCCTGCATTAGCTTCCTGGGTAGCTGGGATTATAGGTTATGCCACCAGGTCCAACGAATAATATTTATTTATGGACACTTGAAATGTGTATTTCATATAACTTTTACATGTCACCAAAGGTAGTTTTAATATCGCCCTGTCATTTAAGGTAAAATTGTTTGGCTTTTGTGGGTTATGAAAAAGCAAGTGGTTTGTGTGCATTAATTTGCTGATTTTTTTCCCACCAACTAAACAAGGAATAACTCTGGGGGCAGGGAGGGACAGCCTTGGGTGTTAATCCTCTACTCCTGTCCACCTTTTCCCCCCACTTTGGGCTAGGTGTGGTATCCTTTAATCCTATCACTTGTGAGGTAGAGGTGGTTTGGAGCCAGCCAGGGCTAGCTACATAAAACTATTTTAGTAGTATGTTTGGTAGATGTATGCCACAGCACTTGCAAGCTCAGAGGATAACACTTAGGAGTAAGTTCTTATGAGATCCAGTGCTAGAACTAATATTGTCAGGCCTGTGCACAAATGTCTCTTCTCATAGAGCCCTCTGTCCACCCTCACCTTTTTTTGAGAAAAGGACTTCCACTAATCTGGTGCTTGCCGAGTTAGCTAAGCTGCCTGGGCGGATAGCCTGAGGGATCTGCCAGTTTTCACATCCCTAGCATTGGGATTATAAGCATGCATCACTCTTAGCCCCTTGGCATTTTCGTATGGGTTCTGCAGCTTGAACTTAGTCCTTTGTGCTTCCTTGTAAAGGAAACAGTTTACCATCTGGTCCTTCTCCCTAGACCCAACTTTTTTTTTCCCTAATAGGAGGAAATAACCATATTATAATTTTACTTAAAACAAACAATTCTTACTATCAACTATCTAATGAGTATTTAGAGTTGCTGAGCTGACGCAACATCTTTTTTATGCTTTAAATTCTGACCCTCACACGGTCCCTTTCCTAGTTCTTACCTGATACCCATGAAGGTTAAGTAACTCACAACTGCCTGTAACTCCAGTTCCCAGGGTACCTAATGCCTTTTTCTTGTCTCTACAGGCACCTGCGCACATGTGGCATGTACCCATACAGGCATATACATATCACTGAAAATAAGAATAAGTTAAAAACAAAAATATCTCAAAACACTTGGACTGTTATGGCCATACAGCTTATAAATGGCTCAGCTAGGCCTTGTCCCTAGACATTCTGGCACCAAAGCTTGTGATTTTGATCTCCGTGTTCTCTTGCAGCTCCACTGAATAGAACTTTATTGGCTAAGAAACCATCACTTCACAGATTTACTTATAATTTTTAATACTTCAAAAGATTGCTAGGTTGAACATTTGTTCACGTAAAAATGTACTAACTAATCATTTTCCCCCCTTAGTTTGTAGTCTTTCTTCTGGAAAATTTGGGACATTACTTAGTGGCTCATGGGACACCACTGCTAAAGTCTGGCTGAATGACAAATGCATGATGACATTACAGGTATTGTTTCTGTGTGAGTATTTTAGATAATAAATGAAAATGAAGATTCTGTGGCATCTTAAGTTGATACCCATTTTACTTACAGGGTCATACAGCTGCAGTATGGGCAGTAAAGATTTTACCTGAACAGGGCTTAATGTTAACTGGATCAGCAGACAAGACAATTAAACTTTGGAAGGCTGGAAGATGTGAGAGGACTTTTTCAGGTAATGTCAGGGTTCACAACTTTTGTAATACATAATATGCTTCTTACTCATTTGTTTTCTCAAAAGTTTAGAAGCAGAAAAGTGATAATTTAAAAAAAACTCAGTATAATTGAGGCCATTTGGGTGACTCTGATTTTGTGTGTGTTGTAATACATGTAACTTTTTGTGTGGAGATAAACTTGCTTTTTGATACAGTGAAAAATATATTGTACGATTATTTACTTATTTATGTACTTTTAGCTTTGGGGATTTGAACCAATAACTTTAAATACAAGCTTTCCTGCTGAACTACATCATTAGTCTCTGTAATGTCTGATAGGAGTGTCACACTATTCTTGATTTCTTTGTAGGCCATTAATATTTTGAGTGTGAGTTTTACTGGCTTTTCTCTTTATTTATTCCTTAAAGGTTAAAGTTGTAGTGTGGTACATGCCTTTAATCCCAGTGGTAAGGAGGCAGTGGCAGGTGGATCTCTGTGAGTTGGAGGTCAAGCCTGGTCTATATATCTTGAGAGTTTAGGAAATCATGTCAAGAAGATAGAAAAAAATGTAAAATAACTTCCTAAGACTGGAGATTAAAAAAAATATATATATTGCTAAATAGCCTAGTTACCAGACCACTTTCTACAGGAGAAAATAAATTTCTATAACTTGAAAATTTAGATTTTACTACTCACTTAAAAGTTTTATGGTGTTAATAAGCTGCATAGTGCATTCAACCATGTTGTATGTTTATTGATTTGTATTCTTTTTTAAATCTAGGGCATGAAGACTGTGTAAGAGGCTTGGCAATCTTGAGTGAGACAGAATTTCTCTCCTGTGCAAATGATGCTAGTATTAGAAGGTGGCAGATCACTGGCGAGTGTCTGGAAGTATTCTATGGGCATACAAACTATATTTATAGTATATCTGTCTTTCCAAACTCTAGAGGTAAGGTTTCCTTAGGCTGTGTATTTACATTTGTGCTGTTACATTCTGTTTTTGAGAAATTCTTTTACTACCTTCATATTATTTCAGAGTAGCTGACTGTATTATTAAACAGACTCTTGAGGAAATAATAATTAATTGGTCCAAATATTAGAGTATACAATGTGAAATGAATAAAAACATGATTTTGAAGTTGTAACAAGTTACAAAATCTAAAAATTAATATGCATATGAAGAAAGACATTGTTTATAAATATACTCAATTTTATCCAAACAAATTCTTTCTTCTGTTTTCATAAATTTTAGATTTTGTGACAACTGCAGAAGACAGATCTCTAAGAATATGGAAACATGGTGAATGCGCCCAAACAATCAGACTTCCAGCTCAGTCTATATGGTGCTGCTGCGTACTGGACAATGGTGACATTGTGGTTGGTGCGAGGTATTTATATTCTAGTCAGTCAATACATTTTCTGTGTCTAGGTGGTTGGTAGGTACTTGAGTATGCACAGGTAAACCAAAGAAGTTTCAGGTGAATTGGAGCATTGCTTGTACATTTTTGTTATCAAGTAAAACGGCAGTAATAAGAACTTTCCAAGTACTAGTGCTTACTTTATGGTACAATATTATATTATAAATTATATAGTGAAAGCACTGAATACCAAAGAAATTAGAAGAAAATAGAGATTTGTACAGAAAAACTTTCTGGGGAAGTTAAATTGAATTTTCAAAGTTGAGTAACGGAAATTAGAATTTCTGATAAAAGAGATAATGTAAGTTCTCTTTAGAAGTGAATATTCTGTGTTTAGATTAGGGAAATACTGGATTGAGATTGGCATGTAGCGAAAGATGGGCTTACCTGTGGCTAAGGTTCAAGCTAGGTCTTTTTTAGATTTAGTGCTTAGTATTAAAAGATTGTAGCTCTTAACCAAGATGTGACCAAATTTAAGTGGGATTTAATAACTTATGCAGATTGGGCTCAACTAGAGGAAACACTGACGTCACAATACTAGTGGATAAATGAATGAGAGAATTAAGAGAAAAATAGGAAAAGGATAAAGCTTAAAACAATAGTTTGGTAATCCACATTAATGAAAATAGAAAAATGGGAGGATTAAATTGGTTTTAGTGTCATAAAGAAGGTAATACTTTGACTTAAGACTGATTGAATCTGAGTAGTGTCTTGCCACACTGCCAGTGGGTCCTGAGTAGTCAGTTTGAATTCTGGTATAAGATTTTTTTTTTTTTTTTTTGAGACAACAGGGTTTCTCTGTGTAGCCCTGGCTGTCCTGGAACTCACTTTGTAGACCAGGCTGGCCTCGAACTCAGAAATCCTCCTGCCTCTGCCTCCCAAGTGCTGGGATTAAAGGCGTGCGCCAACCACCGCCTGGCTCTGGTATAAGATTGATACTGAAGATTTACACAGAACTTTCTCTGAGTGGACAAATATAGAAGAGAGGCAGAAGACTAGCAACTGAATCTTGTGAAATACTCTGGATATAGAAAGGTCAGTAGGCTAAACATACACACACACACACACACACACACACACACACACACACACACATGAGTCTAGATGTCAGAATTCAAGGAGGTGAACAAGAGGCCTGGAGGGAGCTTCGTGTCACTGTCACAGAAAGCTAAGTGGTCCAAGAATGGGAAGGTAGAAAAGCGGTGGCTTCATTTTGAAAGATGGCACTGCCTCTTATTGCCGTTATATTTTAGTAGAAAATTCTACAGCCAAAAATAAAGGAAATAAAGGAATATCTGATCTAGAAAGAGATTGTAAACTAGACATTGAGAGCAAGAAGGAAAAGGTGACAGCTCTGAGTGCAGAAGGTTTAGTAGACCTCTTTTTTGTGGTTGTGGCAGGGATTCATTTGTTGACACAGGTATATTTCACATGAAGCTTGGTAACCGTCAAAGAAATATAAGCCAACTGAGAAAGTGAACAGAACAATAATAGAAAGCTAAGAAATAAAGTATTCTAGACTTCATTAGAATTAATGCAATTTAAACGAGCTAATATGACTCCCTTTAAAATCAGAATTGAGAAGATGTAGTCCTGAGACTAGAGTATTTCTTGGGAAGTTAGGTTGAGGACTGTATTTAGGTCCTCATGGAGCTGTATTTTTCTTTGAGGTTTTTGAGCATATTGAGCACCTGCTATTTGATAAGACTAGGTTGGGTCTTTGAGCCATTTTGTAAAGCGAACTGGCCAATAACCCGTTTTTGTTGTTTTTTTGATTGCTTGTTTTAGTTTTGTGTTTTCAAAATAGGGTCTTGCTGTGAAATTAGGTTCATTGTATATTCTCCAATGCCAGGCAGCTCTTTTTGATGATATATGTTGACTATGTGGTAGTGATTTTAAAAAATAAATGCTGTATTTCTAAATTACTACAGTAAATACCTAACATAGAATTGAAAATTTTGCTGGACACAGTGACACTTGTAATCTCAGCACTTGAGAGGCTGAGATGGGAAAATCACATTTAGAGCTGGCCATGGCTATACTAATACCTGTCTCAGAAAAACCAAATGCTAGGATATCACTCAGTGGGAGGCACCAGGATCGTGTCTGGTGTGTTTAGTCACTGACAATTTTTAAAAAAAAAAAATTGAAAATTGTGTTTTAATGTATTTCCCCTTTGTCAGCAACTTTTTTAAGTAGCTGAAATAATACTGTATGTCATAGCTGCTTACTTCTCCACAATACATAGTGATATTTTTTCATATTCATGCATACAGACAATTTTCGCTTAATTCATATGGGCAGATGTTAATAAACTGTGGCAATGACTTAAAATTTGTCTGCTTTTCTTGTAGTGATGGTATTATTAGAGTGTTTACAGCGTCAGAGGAGCGAACAGCAAGTGCGGAGGAAATCAAGGCTTTTGAGAGAGAGCTCTCTCAGGCAACTATCGATTCCAAAACTGGTGACTTGGGGGATATTAATGCTGAGCAGCTTCCTGGGAGGGAACATCTCAGTGAGCCAGGTAACTATTTACTATAGTACTATCATAGTTGAAAATGCCAACACATCGCTTTTTGGAATCCCAGGAGTAATAAGGGGAATGGGTGGCTAATGTTCTATCTGTTCTCAGCGCCAGGTACTGATACTTGAGGATTTGTACTATCACACAGAACTGATGAGAGAAGCCATTGTTCTTCTTGCTCATCTTACTTTTTGAACTTGGAAGCATCCATAAAATACATGTTAAAAGTTGTCTAAGTGTTTTTGTATTTTACTCTGCTAGTCGACCTTTGACCCTTAAAATATTTGTTTTAAGGTACTAGAGAAGGACAGACTCGTCTCATCAGAGATGGAGAGAGAGTTGAAGCCTATCAGTGGAGTGTTAGTGACGGGAGGTGGATAAAAATTGGTGATGTTGTTGGCTCATCTGGTGCTAATCAGCAAACTTCTGGAAAAGTTTTATATGAAGGGAAAGTATGTCTGTTTCTGCTTTCTATTTATTTATTATTTTAAACTGTACAGAAAATTAGAAGTTTTCTCTGCTAATAAAATTTTCTTTGGTATTTTGACATTTAAAAATAAATTGTAAGAATTATTTTGTCTTAAAATAGATTTAAAATATATATCAATATATATGTAATTAAAGTATTTTAAATATATATCTATATAAAATCTTTCTATATAAAGGAAGTTGCATGTGACAAATTAGCCATTACCTATCTTTGAGAATTTCCCATACAAAACCGTTTCCAGCCATTTTGGATTGGGAGTTTCTTTCAGTTCATGCTTAATGCACAGAACTGTGCCAGTATGTCTTGGTTACTGGGGCACCCTAACAGCTGATAATTTTAACCGTAAGATCAACCATTTGGGAATCGTCTTTTGGACCTAGTCTTAATAAGTAGTTACAGTCTATTCCCACCTCAACCAACCACCTGCCCCATTGAAACAACTAATTTTGCAGCACATGCACACTTTAGTTCCTTATCTGCCAAAAAGAAAACTTTACCATTGCATTTTAGAGAAAGATTTTAAATCTAAATGGTTAGAATAAAAAAAAATCTGTATTATATTATATATGTCTTCAACATATTCGAACAGGTAAATTATCTTTTATTTTCTGTTTCCATTACAGGAATTTGATTACGTTTTCTCAATTGATGTGAATGAAGGCGGACCATCGTATAAATTACCATATAATGTCAGTGATGATCCCTGGCTAGTTGCATACAACTTCTTGCAGAAAAATGATTTGAATCCCATGTTTCTGGATCAGGTGGCTAAATTTATTATTGATAACACAAAAGGTCAAACATTAGGACTTGGGAATACCAGTTTTTCAGACCCATTTACAGGTAAGTTTAGACTTGTATTAAGTCTTATGTACTAAAATTAGTATTGTGGATTGTGTGTGTGTGTGTGTACACACACATATATATATATATATGTGTATATATATATATAGGCTAGACAGATGGCTCAGTGATTAAGCTCTTGCAGAGTGCCCAGCTTAAGTTCCCAGTACCCACGTGGTGGCTCACTACCATCTGTAGCTACAGTTCCAGGGATTCAGTGCTTCCTTCTGATATCTACAAGTATTCTGATGTCCGTAGGTATAGGGCACGCATACAGTATACATACATAACATGCAGACAAAGCACTCATACACATAGAATAAAAAGAAAAAAAAATCTAAAAATATTTTAAATATATGGAAATAAACTCCCAGTAAATTAAATAAAATCAAAGGATTTTTAATATTTTTAATATTTATTTTGTGGATATGCATAGGACATGTGGTGGTCAGGAGACAACCCTCAGGGGGTTGCTTCTCTCCCACTATGTAGTTCCCGAGGATCAAACATAGGTTACTAGGCTTGCTAGCAAGGTGCTTCACTCTCTGAGCCACCTCACCAGTGCTGTTTTTTAAAGAATGAGTATCATGGTGGTCTTTGTTACTTTCCTCTTGCTCTGATAAGATGCTGTGACCAAGGCAACTTATAAAAGAAAGTGTTTATTTAGGGCTTAAAGTTTCATGGTTAAATTCCATGACCATCATGGTGGGGAGGAATGGTGGCAGGCAGGTATGGCATTGGAGCAGTAGTTGATAGATCACATCTTGAGATACAACCTGGGATCTGCCTGGGCTTTCTGAAAGTTTAAAGCCTGCCCCTAGTGACACACCTCCTCCAACAAGGCCATACCTCCTAATTCTTCCCAAACAATTCCACAAGCTAGGGACTAAGTATTCAAATATATGAGCCTATGGGGACTATTCTCTTTGAAACCACCACAGTGGTAAGCAAATTAATGTTTTCATATGGGGCTAAATAACATAGGTGTACATCAACTTTAGGACAGAGTTTGAAAATGTGATTTGTATTCCACTGCCTGTAATTTAACATGTTATCTATAATTAAAATATCATTAATGGGATTAGGAGTTATTACTGGAATCTAAATTATAATCCAAGGAGTGTTACTTTAAGTACAGGGTTCAGAAAATTGAGGTACAGAGGAAATAGATTGTCTTGTCTCCTCTTTGGACAAGGCTTCCTCAAAAATTTAAAAATAGATACTTAAAGTTAATGTCTTCCTTTTGGGGATGTGTGTATATGTGTCACTAAATGTGTTATAGTTGGGATTTAACTCAGGGAAGGCCTTGTACATTCTAGCTAGCCATTCTTCAGTCTTCTGTTCTTATTTCTTACCCTTGTTTTTCCTGTGTTTTTAGTTTAGTTTTGTTTTTTTAAAGTAAAAATTCATGTCACCTTCCTCTTTCAAATTCTGTAGTAGATGTCATGGTTTAAATATACTTGGTCCAAGGAATGGCAGTATTCGGAGGTGTGGCCTTGTTGGAATAGGCTTGGCACTGTAGGCGTTAGCTTTAAGACCCCCATCCTAGCTGCCTGGAAGGCAGTCTTCCACTAACAACCTTTAGATGAAGATGTAGAATTCTAAGCTCTGTTTGCACCATGCCTGCCTAAATGTTGCCATGCTTCCACTTTGGTGATAATGGACTGAACCTCTGAACCTGTAAGCCAGCCCCAAATAAATGTTGTCCTTATAAGACTTGCCTTGGTCATGGTAACTATTCACAGCAGTAAAACTCTAACTAAGACAGCAGATCTGGCCCCCTTTTCCTCACAAATACTGCATACTCTTCACATTCTCTTCTCTCCTTCTAGGGTAAGATTGCATTGCCTATTTACATAGTTGAACTAATTTCATCTATATATTATCACAATTAAAAATTTCAAAATAATTTGTTAGTATAAATGGCTAATAAATACTCCACAAATACTTGTGTTTAGCACAAAGAGAAGTGGTGGGGGAGACTGCATGCTTAGTGCCTGAAGATTTTCATTGGTATTTCAGACTGTAGGGACAAAACAGTGAATATAGTGAACACTGTAAAAACTATGCACCTGGCTATGTCTAGAATATTACCAAAATAATTGGCTTGTTTTGGTCTTCTAAGACTCTAACTTTATAAGGGACATGTATGTGTGCATGTGCAATTAGTTCTTCCAGAGGTACTGAAACAACCATTTCATGTACCACACTTATGTACATGTCAATGTACCTCTCATTCCCTGTAGCATGTTTTCTCTCTATCAGGTAGCAGTATCAGAGGCTAGTTAATGTTCCCGTCTAGAATCTCAGCACTGAGGGCACATTTGACATGTGAGCTAAGGAACCCAGGGCTTTCCCCAAAAGATTAACATTCAATGCCTGTGGATTTTATGCAACAGCAACCACAGGAATCCTAGTAAATCTGTACAGGAACAAGGATAGGAATTACATATGTATATTGTTGAGTCAGAGACCACCTACAGCTTTCTTATACTGATTTCAGATTTCCACATTTATGTGCTAGGGCTAAGACTTCAAAAAGGACTTAGTTAAGAAACTACACTTAGGAACTGAAAGACAGCCCAGTGGTTAAGAGCACTTACTGGAATACACAGGTTCTGGCCCCAGCATCCATGTGGCAGCTCACAATTGTTTGTATCTTCAGTTTCAGGGAATCTGATGCTCCCCTCTAGCCTCAGAGGACCCTAAGCACATACATGGTACACAGACATAAATGTAGGGGGAAAAGCCATACATATAAAAAAAATCTATACAATATATTCTGATCAGGTTTTACCCTTCCCACAACTCCACCC
Organism: Tokudaia tokunoshimensis; assembly: GCA_036184795.1. Lineage (NCBI taxonomy): Eukaryota > Metazoa > Chordata > Mammalia > Rodentia > Muridae > Tokudaia > Tokudaia tokunoshimensis. The sequence goes on along the minus strand of BTHU01000005.1, from coordinate 79,729,178 downwards.
AAATCCTCCCTGCCTCCCTATGAACATAATTTCATGTCCTTTCTATCTCTGCCTTTAAAATACAAATAGATAAAAACATAAGCACACCAAAGCCCACAAAAACACAAACCACATTATACAAACCAAACACCAATACCCATCCCCACAGCCCACAAAATAAAGGCAAAATGTCTATAAAAATACAGTTGATTTTGTTTTGCATTGACCATCTACTACTGGGCACAGGGTCTTCCCTGACACATAGTTAATATCCCTAGTGAGACTCCATTGGAGAAAATTAATATTTCCTTTGCAGATGTCATACACATAACATTAAAAAGGAAAGGAACTGTGCTTGGAGAACCACTGAAATTTTAGTTTCCGTGCAGCACTTAGACATTTGACTTTAGTTTCTGTCATGTGACAGCTTTGCTTTTGCTCTTTTCTCCAAGCGTGGATTCATTTACCATGAGCCCTGTGCCATTATGAATCTGTTTCCATGTACTCAAGCTTTCCTGTTGTTTTGCTTGCATAGGTGGTGGTCGCTATGTTCCAGGAACTTCAGGACCTTCCAGCACAGTGCAGACAGCAGATCCCTTCACAGGTGGGATGCCGTTTTCATTAATATAATCATGTCTCAATATATAGTGTTTACATGACACTTATTTATAGCATACATATAGCTTTACATTTTGGAGATATAATCCAATAATAGTTAATTCCCTTAAAACTATTTTCAATTTTGATCTTTAATTTCTAATTTTTCCTACAATATATAGATTTTCTCCTGATTTTAAGTAATATATTAACTAGAAACATTCTTTTCTCCAGCGGTTCCTCCTACCTGGAGATAAGAGTCGCTGGAAAGAGTTAGAAATAGAAGGTTTAATGTAAAATGACCATAGTTCAAAACCTTGCTCTACCATATTCTTGCTTTGAGAATTTGGCAAGTTACTTAACTCATCTGGGCTTTCATAATCTGTGAAACTAGGTGATAGACTGTCTAACCAAAATATAGTGCCACTGTTATCATTGGCAGTATACGACGATAAGTTGTGAACAAAGAAGGAGCCATGTGAACCCTTCATATTGGATAGAGCAGTGCAGTCAAGAAGTCTGCTCACGCTGTTTCTGAATAAGTATGGAAGGAGGCATTCTGCCCAGCTATCCAGGATTAGTGTTCCTAGTTGACGTTATTAATGGCCTTCTTGAAGTCCTTGAAGTGTTATTGTAGATTTTCAGAGTACATTTACTTCCTGAGATAAGCAAGCGTCAGTTGAGTCAACACTACAGGAAAACCATTGCCAAAGTTGAACTTTAATTCTGCTGAAGAAAGTACTAGTTTCAGAATGCATTAATTTTTCTTTATACACTTGCGTTGGATCTTGAGGTTGAGTTTATGGACAATATACCCAGTTTGGAGGAGATTTGTGACCTTTAATGGAATTCAGTGACCATCCAGACTCAGCCCTGTGAGCTATGGAAATGGAAACCCATGACCCTTTTTAGCCATAAATTGTTTCACTATAACTGTAGGTCAGTGTCATAAAGCTCTGAATTTCTCTCAATGAGATTCCTCTCTCTAATGAATAGTGTGATCACCAAAGTGCAAATGGGTGTACCTTGTACACTGACAACCATATCTCAAGCTATATGCTTTGGCAGTATAGTGTCTGTTAAGAAATTTTTTGAGTACATGATTTGATTTAAAATGGTAATGAAGACCTGAAGAGTATTTAAATGATGTCTTTCTCTTTACCAGTAGTTTTAAGAACAGTAATGCCCTGAAACTTGGTCCAGCAGAGTTCCATAATTATTTTCCTGACCTCTTTTTCTCTTTTACTAAAATGGACTAAACATACCAAGCTTAAACACATACTAAGAAAAATCAGGAGAACTTCTGGGTGCATCATTACTAGGAGATACCTTTGTGGGCAAGGGGTCAGTGAGTCAAGAAATGCGACAAGCATGTAGATGTACCAAGTAGCCTACTAAATATCTAAGAGAATTAAGATACTGAACTCTCCACACTTAAAGACAGTAGATTACAAAATTATATCTGATGTTACAGATTTCCTAGCACGCAGGTGGTTTAGGACAAACTGAGTGAGCATCATTAAAAACCCCACCTGTCTTAAGAAAAAAAAAACAACAACCACAACAAAAAAACGGCAACATCCTACCGTATAAAGATAGGAAAATGAAGCATACTGCATATAGAGGTTTTTTGCAAAATATCAGAAGGACATTTAGGCCATCAGTATTTATAGCTACTATTGCTGCTGCTTTTTCAACTTTACCAGTGATGCAAGATTAAAAGATATAAAGAGTTCCTCATGTGGCTCAGAATTTAAGCTCTGGGGAGCTTGTATAAATTACTTATTTCAGTCTTCTACTCCTAGCAATTCTGACACACTATAATGGGAGCTTATGCCATGATTCCTCACCAAAGGCTTCCCATTCAATAATGTTTGGTAGTGGTGTGCTGTGGAGTGGTTTTCATTGTTGTTTGTAAGATTTCTTATTTGTATAAAGGGGTGATTATAGAGTGGGATTGGATTATGTTAATCAGATGGGTACAGAGCTCATATAGACAGTATAGGCCTTGGGCAAGTTCCTCAACAGCCCTTCTTTTAAAATATTGGGAGTCATAATGGCATTTCAAGCCTTACTGAGTCTGTACTCATGCCTAGTATTCTGGTTGGCATACACTTAAAAATCAACAAATTCATTTACTCTGTCATCATCATTATTACATATATTTTTGTTGTTTTTGCTTTGCCTTTTCTGTCTGTGATGCCTTGCTTGTGCCATCTAGATTATATGTAAACTTAGGAAGTTTTCATCTTCCCTCAGGCTGACAGAGGACTCTGAACATCACAAAATTCTGTTGACACTCTAAATCTAGTATTCATCCCCTGTCTTTAGTAACACAGTCAAAAGTCCAACCTGAGACGTGACCAGGCTGTTGTCAGAGCATCCTAGACCCTTGTTTAAGTCTTTCTGATTAACTCATGTGCCAGCAGCTAGTCCTGTTCTTTTTCTTTAGAATAAGGAATTCATATATCATTCCAGAGGCCAATTTTTTCCCTTCAATCTACTTATGTTCTGCAATTCACTAAACTGCTTTATGATGTGGAAGGCACCTAGTGTTTATTTTGTCACTTGAGAATTATGATTTTGTAAAAATTTTAAATTATTTTGTTTATTTGCATGGGTGTTTTGCTTGCCTGTATGTCTGTGCACTGTGTACATGCAGTACACTCAGAAGTCAGCCAGAGAGAGCAGCAGATCCCTTGTGGCTGGAGTCAGAGATGGTTGTAAGCCACCATGTGGGTGCTGTTAATGAGCCATCTTATTGAAAGCACAGGTCCCCTGGAAGAAAATCCAGTACTCTTGAGCACTGATCACCTCTCCAGCCCCGGGAATTACTTTTTAGTGAACATGTAATAACCTTCCTAATAAGCAACTGAGTGTAGGCATTTTTCCTATGTACTGTTTTAAAGTGTGACCAGTGGTGACATCATTAGGATAAGGAAGCAATGGTTAGGCTTTATGATATGCACCTGCCTTTGTTTATAGGAGTATTACTGCATTGTAGGTGCTGGTCGTTACATGCCAGGTTCTGCAGGTATGGACACCACCATGGCTGGAGTTGATCCATTTACAGGTAGATACTTTAACTATCTTTTTTCTTTTAGATTTTTTAAATTGCATTGAAACTTCTCAGGCAGGCCTTAGCCCAGTTGTTGAGTTCTTGCCTAGCATGAACATTGCCTTGACTTTGATCTTCAGTGCTACACAAGAAAATTTTGGTTTTGTTTCTGTTAATTTGAGAAATGGTCTCTTTGTAGCCCCATGCCTTCCCAGTGCTGGGAAGGTGTGCATAAGCATATGTAGCAACAAAAGACAAAGAAATTTTAATTTGAAGTCATTATATTCTACTAAATATTATTGAAATTTCAATTTGTGCTCGTTTGTCAGTCCTGGGATCTCTCTTTGGAACATGGCTGTTCTTGAACTTGCTATGAAGACCAGAGAAATCTCAAACTTACAGAACTCTGCCAGCCTCTGCCTCTTGAGTATTGGGATTAAAGATGTGAACCTTTTTGTTAGTTATCAGATAACTGAGTTTGAGTTAGCATGGATCATTTATAAAGAAAATGATGACACTGTCATTTGGCATAAGCCATGAAACACATGAGTTAGCATAGCATTCAATCAGGAGAAGAATGAAGGTTCATGTTTTTGTTCTTTAGCCAGAATATTTTAGTTTGAATATTAAGAGCCAAAGTAGGAAATATGACATAAAAAGGCCCTTTTCTAAATCTTTTTCCGTTTCCTGAACCAGAAATTATTACACTAATAAATACAAGCACCATATAGAAGTTTGTGAATGGTTTGGAGATGGCTTGTTGTGTCATTGCATGCCTTGAGGAGTTACATATCTCAGTAATTGTGAGAACGTCGCCATACAATTAGAAGAATCTTACTTTTGAGTATGCCTTATGATTTCCATGATCTCTATAAATAGGGAATAGTGCCTACCGATCAGCTGCATCTAAAACAGTGAATATTTATTTCCCCAAAAAAGAAGCTCTTACATTTGACCAAGCAAACCCTACACAAATATTAGGTAAGTCTATATTAATATTTTTTCTTGCATTTTCAATGACCATTAGAGATGCTCTCAAGACTTAATCTTCCTCTGCCTGACATATGCTAGAATTTGGCTACCTAAACAGAGACTTAAAGTGAGATGTTTGTTTGTTTGTTTATGTTTATTTTTAAATTTATTTTATGTATGATGCTGTTTTGTCTCCATGTATATACATGTGAGGGTGTCGGATCCCTTGGAAATGGGGTTCCAGAGAGCTGTAAGCTGCCATGTGGGTGTGGGAATTGAACCCTGGACCTTTGGGAAATAGCCAGTGCTCTTAACTATTACACCATATCTCCAGCCTCCTTGAGGTATTTATTATCCAGCTGTGTTGACTGCAGTCTAGTAATTTGGCCTTAATGGATTCTAAGAAGCTTTGTACAAATATAATATAAATGTGTTATCATGACGTTAATAAAAAGTGAAAGTCCTGCCCTCAAGCTCTTTTTTTTTTTTTTTTTTTGGTTTTTCGAGACAGGGTTTCTCTGTGTAGCCCTGGCTGTCCTGGAACTCACTCTGTAGACCAGGCTGGCCTCGAACTCAGAAATCCGCCTGCCTCTGCCTCCCAAGTGCTGGGATTAAAGGCGTGCGCCACCACCGCCCGGCTGCCCTCAAGCTCTTATTGTTGTTTGGGTTTGTTTGTTTGTTTTGGGTTTTTTAGGTTTTTTGGGGGGGTAGCAATGAATGAATAAAGCAATTGAAAAATAAAGGTCATAATTTTTGTTTTTTTAAAGCAGGTTTTTACTGTGTTTCACAGGCTCACCCTGACTCCTGATCTTTCTGCCTTAGCTTCTTGAGTATAAGGATTGTAGATATTATACTACCATACCCCACCCACTTATAGATCTTACCTTTAAAAACAAAATAGTGTCCTACACAAAACGAACTCAGTGGCTGTTTTTGGAGGTTCTTTGTTTCATAATGCTTTTTCAGCGCTTTTGTTTTCTTTGACCTTACAAGTTTTTTCAGATGTATTATGGTTCCTGGATTTGTGTTTTTATGTGTTTGTATTTGTGAATGTGTGCATCTTTTGTTTCTAAATGTTGCTTGAACTTTTATTTTGCCTCTTTTCTGCTTGTTTTGACATTTATTGTGTTTTTCTTTTATCTAATTGAATAATAATTATTATTGTTTTAGATACTCATTTGCATGGTTTGGAGTGGTAGAGAAGTAGGGAGGATCTGAGAGGAGTTAGAGAAGGAGGAACCATAATTAGAATATATTATTTTAAAAATATGTTTTCAATTTAAAAAAAAAATTAGTGTCCTATAGAGAGAGGCAATGTAAAGTACTTGTTGCCCTGCCTGAGGGCCAGAACTTAGTTCTTGGGACCCACATGGAGGAAAGAAAATGCATTGCATGTTCTCTGACCTCCATACCTGTCCAGAGTCAAGAGTTAATTGTGAACCCTGCACCTTGTATATTGAGATCCTCAAGCTTTTAAAATGATGAATAGCCGGGCGGTGGTGGCGCACGCCTTTAATCCCAGCACTTGGGAGGCAGAGGCAGGTGGATTTCTGAGTTCGAGGCCAGCCTGGTCTACAGAGCGAGCTCCAGGACAGCCAGGGCTACACAGAGAAACCCTGCCTCAAAAAAAAAATGATGAATAAAAACAGATACTAGAAGTATTCTTAGCATTTAGGAGGATGAAGCAGGAAGAGTTCAACTTTAAGGCTAGCTTGAGTTATATATTGAGACTATCTAGGAGAAAGGAGCTTGGGGGCAGCAATGGTGAGAGAGAAACTGTACTGTTTGCTCTGATTGCTTTTCTTTTAGTTTTTCTCAAATTGAAGTGAAAAGAGAAAATCCGTGAGTATAAATTACTTTACCTCTCAGCCACAAAGCTGATGATGACAAATGACATAAGGCTTGTACCTAGACATAGATGTAAGGCAAATACTTTTTCATTATTGTTCTTTATATTGTTACTAGGAACATTGATAGGCCATAATACCTTGAACTAAAAAGTATATGCACACTTAGGTATTTATTAATTCTACTACAAATCTAAGAGATTTCTTGCTTCTTACATTCCTTAAATGTTTTTTCTGATAATTTGCCAGTTTTAAAAACTGTAGTACCAAATACAAGTGAGGTAGGTCCAAGGTCTATTTGTTATTGTTAAAAAATTTCTTCATCTGCAACTGGCAAGATGGCTCAGCAAGTAAAAGTGCAAGCTTAATGCCTGGAGTTTGATCCCTTGAATCTATGTGGTGAAAGGAGAGAATTGATACCTTAAGATCGTCTGCAAACCATGGCATATGTATACCTGCACACACGGACGGACACACACACACACACACAACCATACACAAAAATAATAGATAAATGTTTTAAATTATTGTGAATTTGGGGAAAATAGAAAATGATTGCTTTGGAAGACAGAATGGCTCCAGATCTGGACTTGAGTGTCTTTTTTTTTGTTTGTTTGTTTGTTTTTTTTTGTTTTTCGAGACAGGGTTTCTCTGTGTAGCCCTGGCTGTCCTGGAACTCACTTTGTAGACCAGGCTGGCCTCGAACTCAGAAATCCTCCTGCCTCTGCCTCCCAAGTGCTGGAATTAAAGGCGTGCGCCACCACTGCCCGGCTTGGACTTGAGTGTCTAGGAAAACAGTAAAGTAAAAACCAATGTGGTCACCATTCTTGGATTATACAGTTCAGTGCTCATAGACTTCATTTTATGGTCTTTGATAATTACCAAGAAGAATGTTGCTGTACAGAGTTTTCCTGAAAGATGTTATCTAAGTTCAGTGAGGGAATTTTGAAAGATTGGTTTTGGTTTCTAGGAAAACTGAAGGAACTTAATGGAACTGCACCTGAAGAGAAGAAGCTAACTGAAGATGACTTGGTACTTCTTGAAAAGATACTGTCCCTTATTTGTAATAATTCTTCAGAAAAGCCAACAGCCCAGCAACTTCAGATTTTGTGGAAGGCTATCAACTGGCCTGAAGGTAAATAAGTAGTCTTCAAAATTGAACCAAGAAGTTTTTATTTCTGCCAAATTACTGATATTTCTAGATTAAATAGAAGTTAACCTGGGTTTTTGTCACATCACTAGATAGAGTTCATAATCTTTGCTTTGACCATAGTCTATGAGAATCTAATGGTGTATGTTTGGTATTCCTTAACAGAAACTTAGGAACCAAGAATGTTTTAGGACTTGAAGTTTTTCAAAGTTTAATATATTTTTATTGACTTTACTGATTGATTTTGGATTTTCAAATTAGATACCTAATTCTAAAACATTTGAGATTTTAGGATTCTCAGCCTATACTACAATAATCCCTGTACACAGCAGTTTGTGAACTCTGTCATAGTGTCTGATCCCTTTCAGACCCTCTGGCCTGTTTTATGTGTATAGCTGTTTTGCCTGCTGTATGTACGTGCACCACATGAGTGTTTATTGAATGCAGAGGTCAGAAGAATGCAACAAATCCCCAGGTACTCTAGTTAGGATGGTTGTGAGCCACCATGTGGGTCCTGGAATTTGGACCTGGGTCCCTGTAAGAGTAGCTAGTGATCTAAATCACTGAGCCATCTCTATCACAAGCCTGTGATTTATTTTTCATGACAGTAATTTATTGGGGGTAAAAAGGTTGCTTTTCTTTCCTACAAAATAACCATGTTAAAGATTTAACTGACTGTTTTGGCTGCTTATTGTGTTCACCTATCACTGTATTTCCTTTGAGTGGCAATAAGACTTTAGCTTATCAGGGTTGTTTCATTCTGTTCGTGTGAAGATCTTTTATACATGATGGTGCCTTTTGTCTTTGTATTATAGAGCATGTAACATCCCATTTTCTTAAATTCACAGTAGGACTGTTCAGTAAATGTTCAGATGACATCTATATGGCCCTCAGTTACAAAGCTCTACCAACCTATGAGGATCCTTTCAGCATATGTTAACTGAAATTCTTCTCTAAATAACTTTTCCTTTAACTCTTTAGCCTAGTTATCGATTATTTAAAACTAAGTCCTTACAGCATTCATTCAACTCATTATTCAGTGTAGAGAGTTGCTTCAGTTTTAAAATATATAGCAATAAATCTAGTCTGTGTTATGGTAAGTATTATTTGGGAGTTTCTATCACACCTTAGATTATTTTAATTCCCAAATAAAAGACACAAAACCTTTATAGTAAGCCTTAACGATCTAGAGCTGGGCATATATCAACTTTCTATGCTGTTTTGTCTACTTCCAGACAATAACCCTGAGATATAGATACCCTTGCAATGTTCCTCCTGTGCCTCTCTTACTCCAATTGGCCAGCCCTCACAGCCATGCTTCATGATCTACCTACCCCGTGACATCTCTATACTTCCTTCCTTTGTTCTTCATGGTCTCTGCCTCAGACTCTGAGCCTGGGATCCAAAGCCCCACATATCTCTCTCTGCCCAGCTATAGCCTCTAGGTATCTTTATTCAACAAGTAATTTTAAATTAAGGATCCGGATTCAAAGCATCACTTGGTATACATGAGGGACAACCAGCTCTTGAGGGCCAGTATTTAACATTATAATACATAGCAACAGACCAAATCTCAAACGCTATGCAAATATAAAAAATAACATTTTTTATATATTCTAAAAATGATTGTTTTGTAGTGGGAAAATAAAATACATTTGAATAATAGCTATAAGGAATTTTCTAGATTTTTTTCCATACACATTAATGAATATTTCTCTTTAACAGACATTGTCTTTCCTGCACTTGACATTCTTCGGCTATCAATTAAGCATCCCAATGTGAATGAGAATTTCTGCAGTGAAAAGGGAGACCAGTTCAGCAGCCATCTTATCAATCTTCTGAACCCTAAAGGAAAGCCCGCAAACCAGCTACTTGCTCTTAGGACTTTTTGCAATTGCTTTGTTAGTCAGGCAGGACAAAAGCTCATGATGTCCCAGAGGGAGTCACTGATATCACATGCAGTAGAACTGAAATCCGGGAGTAATAAGAACATTCATATTGCTCTGGCTACATTGACCTTGAACTATTCTGTTTGTTTCCATAAAGACCATAATATTGAAGGGAAAGCTCAATGCTTGTCAGTAATTAGCACAATCTTGGAAGTTGTACAAGACCTAGAAGCCACATTTAGACTCCTTGTGGCTCTTGGGACACTTATCAGTGATGATTCAAATGCTATACAATTAGCCAAATCTTTAGGTGTTGATTCTCAAATAAAAAAGTATGTCTCCGTATCAGAGCCAGCTAAAGTAAGTGAATGCTGTAGACTTATCTTAAATTTGCTGTAGCAGTTGGGAAAAGAAGCTGAGGGTTTTTTGTTTTTTGTTTTTTTCCCACATTTTACATGACTGACTGCAGATGTTTAAAAAGAAAGAAAGAAAGAAAGGAAAACTGGATTAAGTTCAGATCTTGTAAAGTTGTGTTGAGGAGAAACAAATTATAAATAAAGTTTTTGCACTGATGGTTGTGAGGTTTTCCTGTGTAACGGAGTAGATTTTCAAGGGTGTAGAAACGTTAAAAACTATAATCAATAACAGCACAATTACAACAGCATTTTCTTCCTCACTTTAACCACTCAGGAGAACCCAGAGGTTATATTATAACCTGTTTCTGTTTCTATATGACATCTTGTTCAGTTGACTGTTCTCTTTTGTACATTAGCTTCTCCACTTTCACTGTTGTATTCTTTCAATAGCACTGATACATTTCAAGGTCTTTTAGGATTTACTTGAAAAATAATTTTAATTAAGTTTGTTATAAATGTAAATTGATAGATATACAATAATTTCTTGAGACATTTGTAAATAGAAAGTATCATCTTTCATGATTCAATTTTACATGAAGAAAGCAAATTGGTAAGCTGTTATATTACATATCAATTCAGACAACTGAGGCCTTAAATGATTATGGTTTAGGAGTTTCTTTCACTATAGGAGGTAACGTCATTTTTTTCTAGTTTTGATATGATTATTGTCATTATTTACAAGTTTGATCATTTCTTTTATCCTTCACCATTTGAAGTAATGTCATTTTCATTTAAGTTTTGATATGATTATGTACTTGTGGATCATTTTCATTACTTCGAAGATAATATTTGGAATTATTTTTACTTTTACTAGACAATTGTGCAACCAACATTTATCAGACTTTAAAGTAAAAAACCTGTCATGTGAAATTAGTATTTTTAGTTCCTGGAATGGTCCAGATAGTACATTATATTGCTATCTAATTCTCAAATCAGGTTTCTTTGAAAAGCGGTTATTATGATTCTGTTTTCAAAGGAAAGGTAATAGAATAAATTATAATAGGAGGAAAAAAATGAATGTAAAGGCAAGAGTACTCCATGTAATCTACACAAAGCACTTGCCATGATGCAGCTTCCTAGAAAGCCACAGATTCTGAATATCCCAGCAACTAAAACAAAGGAGGAAACATCCTTTAATTGAACAATTCATTATGTCTATGACAGTGCTGTTTTTTCTTTCTTTTTTGGTTTCTTAAGACAAGGTTTCTCTTGAGTAACCCTGGCCGTTCTGGCACTTGCTTTGGAAACCAGGTTTGCCTTGAACCCAGAAACCTGTCTGCCTCTGCCTCTGCCTCCTGAGTATTAGGATGATTAAAGCCACCACTCCCAGCTCAATCCCTTTTCTTAAGAAGTGTACTTATATTGGTATGTGTATGTGTGTGCCTTTTGGTTTTATTTGTTTTTCGGTACTAGGGACCAAACCCGGGTGCATGTTGGGGAAGGTCTACTCACTGGATTACATTCCCAGCTCCAGGTCTTTCATTTTGATTATGGAAGAAATGGTTTTATAAGGACTTTGTTTAAAATGGTGAGCAATGATCTCAATGTTGACATCATGGAGAACCATGGTGTTTCCTGATTTAATGCCATATTAAAATCTAAGAAGAACAATTTTTTTTCCACTAAGGGGAAGAAGATTCTGAGTGTTTAGATTAATACAGGGAAGAACTTATAGAATATCAAAAGGGAGTGAGGAAATGTAAATAGGGGATGTGTACCTTACTAAGTATTAAATTCTAAATTCCTGTGTGTACCTGAACTTTAAACTTTATGTTGCTGATTCATTTATGTGCTCATGCTTTACTTGTATTGAATTGAGATTTAAATTTTTATATGAGAATTAAATGGTAAAAAATCCTCCTGGTGCCATTACAATACTTGGCTTGTTAATACATCCAATCTAGCATACAATTTTAAGTACAATTTGTGTTACATTTTGAAAAGCAGTGTGGGTATCTTTGAAAAAAAAGGATGGATGTGGTCTTAATACATGAGTTCACTCTTCAGAATGCAAGAGATGGTAAATTGTAAATACTTTTGTTTCGTATCACTGTCTTTTTTAAAACTTTTATTTGTGCAGCTTAACAAAAACATAATCTCACTTGAACCTGTTAAATGGTGGTTTACATACTTTGTTTTTCTTTAAATTTTTTATAGACCTCTTAATGTTTTCTTGAATATAAAAGAAATAAACATTCATTTAGTAAAACATACACACATTTTATTGACTGTAATCCTATTAAATAGAAAACCATTCTTAGTTTTATACTGCATTGACATGTATGTAAACATGCATTTTATTTTTTCAAAAAGAGATGTATTGGTCACCATCTTTAGTATTACATACCCATTTTCTATTATCTGAAACTTTCCTGCTTTTGATTATCAAGCAATGGTATTAAAGATCTTACAGCAGTCTTACCATTCCCTTAGGAATATATTTTATGCATGAAATTGATGGATCAAATTAATAGGCAATTTTAGATTGATGTCTGTGTCTAAATCAACTCTACTGGGACAATTACAGATTAGTGAATTTCCTACTGTATTTTCAACCACATTGTCTACAAAAGACATACATGGTGTCCCTTTCATAACTATTGTTTTTATTTCCTTATATATGCTACTGTTGTGGTTTTCTTATGACTCATTGCATTTGCTTTACTGGTAGTATATCACCACACAGCAATACAGTTAATTTTTTTTTATCCACTACAGTTTCACAAATGATGGTAGAAGCATAGCTAAAGATAAATTCTTTTCAAAGATAATATTGAGGATAAGTGGGTAGTAGATTCCTTGGTGCTTACCACACAGCATTTTATGAAGAAGTGTTAAAATGAATAGACAAGTGTTTGTGATGTATTCTTTTTCCTTCAGGTCTTTAAGGGATTCCCTCCTGCATGTCTTAAGAGAGAACTTAACTACTCAGGATTAAGACTTCCCCAGGGGCTGGAGAGATGGCTCAACAGTTAAGAATACATGTTTCATTTCTGGAGGACCTGGGTTCAGTTCCCTATACTTAATAGTGGTTCACAACCATCCATAATTCCAGTTCCAGAGGATCTAATCTCTTTTGACTTCTTTGTACACCAGGCACAAGCATGTTGGATATACATACATACATACATACATACATACATACATACATACATACAAAACATGTATCTGCAAAATATATGTAAATTTTAAAGTATTATGTAGTTGTATTAAAATATACTTCCTAGGCACTGGAGAAATGGCTCAGTGGCTAAGTTTGTGTTCTGCTTTTCCAGGACCTGAAGGAGAGTCAGAGTTCACAGGTGGCTCACAACTGCCTGCTAACTCCAGGTCCAGAAAGACGGGATACCTTTGGCCTGTGTTGGCTCAGCACTCAGGTGTTTATGGAGAACAAAAATCTACACATAGTTTTTAAAATAATAAATCTTTAAACCTTCTTTTTTTTGGTTTTTCGAGACAGGGTTTCTCTGTATAGCCCTGGCTGTCCTGGAACTCGCTCTGTAGACCAGGCTGGCCTCGAACTAAGAAATCCGCCTGCCTCTGCCTCCCAAGTGCTAGGATTAAAGGCGTGCGCCACCACCGCCCGGCTATCTTTAAACCTTCTAATTTTAATTCCTAATGCATTTTATGCAATGAACTGAATAGTTTAAATATAATTATAGGTATAATACCCAAGACCTTTTGATTTAACATTTCCCCATGAGTTACCTTTAATGTTCATAAAAGCTACAAAAAATTCAGTGACCCTACAAGGATTTACAAGCTATATGTGTACTCCTTGACATGGAGTTAAATCTCTTCCCAAATTTACCAGTACCTCAAGTTGAAAATACATGTTATACTGAACCTATTAAACAGCAGCTCGAGACACTGGAGTACTGATTACTGTCAGATTAATTAAGCTGTCCTCCATTGCCTCTGCTTTGTACAAAAGGCTATCTGAACCAGATACTGCTATTTGAGAAAAGCTTAAAAATTTAGTTTTCTACTGCACAACATTACTTTTATGCCATCATAAAGTCTAACCACTGCTGTCCGAGACTGGATCCTACATTTTCACCATATTTGCTTTCTCTATACTTTTGAGACTGCATAAAAGTTGTAGATTTCACATCAATTAGACATTTCAATATAAATCTCTGAAATACAAGTGTATTTATACATTTGATATAACTAATGTCAGAGTAATTTCATGTTTGATACTTAGTCTATATTTGAAATTATTTATTTGCTCTAATATTACTCTTGCTTTAAAAGTACCTAATCAGAAAAAAAGTATCAGGATTTATGAGTTGTAGTAGGCGTGTGTATAATATTTCTTATTCTAGAATAATCAGTCTTTTAAAAATAATGTCTTTAGAATCTAGTCGACTATAGAATTTGAAATACCTCACATGCTAAAACATTTCCTATAACCCTTCTGTATTATATATTGTTTAATAAATACCCTACAACTTAATGGTTTAAGATAATATATTAATATACCAAACTAGCAGTACCTTGTGTGCTGCAATACAGACTTGCTAGGCAAAATGTACCCACTGGGGCAACAGCAGGATGACTCTTCCAGAGGTAACTTACCACTCTGATTGTATCTGAAGTTCTCCCCACAGGGAGGAATTTATGCCTGGTATTGTAAACCTGGCCAAAAGCCTATAGCTGAAGAGGTCATAGGTCTCAAAGGGGAACCTAAAACTGTTGTGTTGCTAAATGGACATGAGGCAAACAGCTTTGTAAACATTATGATGGTAGAAGAGTACTGTTCTCAACCTTGATCAACGAAGCTTCTTTGGTAGTGAAATGCAGAGACTAATGGCTATTCAAGGTGCTGAGAACAGGTGACCATTGCATATTCATCTCTAAAGACAATATCTGTTACCCTGTCTAAGGCTTAGAAAATAGTGGAAGAAAGGGCAGAAGGAATCTAAGAGCTGGCTAATGGAGGAAACGGCCAGGGGAAAACGTCTTAAGAATATGACAAGGTCATTGCAATCATGAACTCAGCTGCTGTAATTGATTGCCTATGGTGGGCCTGCATAAGGCTGGGCCAATCAGCATTTAGTCATGAGTTGGAGAGGGGCTCATTAATAGGTAATGGGGTGAGAGTGGGAAAATCATTGTTTACAGTGGGAGGAACTTGAGGGGAGAAGGAGAGGACTGGGGACTAAGAAGAAGATTAGAGCATATGGGGGGGTGCATATAATTGGAATATATGTGTGTACACACACATGTATGCTCAAGGTGGTTAAGTCACCATTGCGTGTCTCGGTCTAAACAGACTATATTACCCTCTCCAAGGCTTAGAAAATATACACACATAGGAAACTGTCAATTACAGTTGAAAAAATTTAAAAGACAGACTGGGATTATAGCTCACTACAAACCAGTGTGTTCATACATGTGTGAATACAGACCCACGTGTGCCAGACGTTATCTCACTGAGGTGTGAAACCTGACACAGGTGCTAACTGGATACTCTCCTTGTTTCTTCTGAAACTACAACCAATGTGTCAGCAAAGGCTATCATCTCCACTTAAGAACCAGGGAAGCCAGGTTTCATGTTTGTATGTTTAGTGTTCTTTCAGAGTTTTTGGACTAAGGAACTCACATTCTAATTGCCTGTTGTTGGCCAGAGAGAGCTGTCCTTTATTTTCCAACATAACAACAAAAAGAACAAGAGACATTGCTAGCAGGACCATAGCTGGAATCTTTATAATTTAATCAGAAACGACATCTCTGAAACATAAAAGGTCTCCTATAGATTGTAGGCAGGTTACTTAAGGAGTTTGGATAACTCAAGATTGGATAATTATTCCCCTGGGAGTACCAGGGGAATAGTTGTTTGTGGAAACTGCATATGACTTCTTCATTTTATATACACTGTTAACTAGACTATAAGATTTGGTTAGAGGGAGATTAAGCTACTGGCAATGTTTTTTATATGATGTATATCTGCTATTTTGACTTGGTTCTTTACTACTTGAGACAATCTTCAGGAATAAAATAATTTGTCAGTGAACTGCAGCAGTTGCACCTACCTGTTCTATGGAAATTTTGCTTAGAAATAATGGCCTACATAAAAGAATATTTAAGGACCTTGGCTCAGCTGGAAGGTACACAGAAAGGCTAGTTACCTTGAACACCCATTTGCAAGGTAACTGGGGTTCTGAAACATGAAAGTCAACCCAAGGGTGACAACTTGAGGGAGTTAACAGGAAGCTTGACATGCACTCCTCCCTTGTCACAATCAAAGGACCAGGAAATCACTCATCAAAGTCTGAGCAGTAACTTTGCCCCCTTCCCTTCCTGGGCATAAGAGGCTGGGGACAGGCAGGTCCTGAGAGCTCTCTAGCTAGAAGCAGGGAAGTTCTGGTTCACTGAGAGACTCTTAAGACAGACATCCAACATGGAACTCTGGCCCCCACACATGCATGTCTGGGCAACTGCACCTGCACACACAGGTGTGGAGAGAAAGGGGGGAGGGAGGGAGAGAAAAGGAAAGAGGTAGGGAAGAGAAAATGGAAAATGTCAATCTAATTGGGTGACTGCCCCTACTTATGACCAACTCCTTCCCAACTGATAACTCTCAAAGACTTCAAGAGGAAAAAAAAAACAGACAAGTACCTTTAAAAATAGATGTTCTCAGACTGTCATAATTTTCCTCTTGAAAGACTAGAGTGGGACTGGAGAGATGGCTCAGCGGTTAAGAGCACTGACTGTTCTTCTGAAGATCCTGAGTTCAAATCCCAGCAACTACATGGTGGCTCAAAACCATCCATAATGAGATCTGACACCCTCTTCTGGGGTGTCTGAAGATAGCTACAGTGTACTTACATATAATAATACATCTTTGGGCCAGAGAGAGCAGGGCCAGAGCAATCAGGTACTGAGTTGAATTCCCAACAACCATATGATGGCTCACAACCATCTGTATAGCTACAGTGTACTCATATATACATGAAAAAAAAAAAAAGACCCGAGTGGAAGTCCTGGTGGCTGCCCCAATCATCCCCAATCCCAACAGAAAGGAGACAGTGAGTGCTATAACTGGTTTGGCAGACAGGCATATAGGATGGGGGAAGGAACCAGAATCCAAAGGTACCACCAGGAAGTCATGATCAAGGTTGAGTGATCTTAAGCTTGAGGAGATTGTCTTTATTCTGTACCATCCAGTGGGGGTCTCTCTCTAGGGAGTGGGGCATCTGCAGGTTTCAAATGGGAAGCATGCACCCAGACCGCAGTACCTTCCACCTTGAGGCCTGTGGGTGTGGCTTGCAGTACCAGGAATGGTCCCTTCCATCGTGGTTCCAGCGACTGTGTTCAATGTCTCTTTACATAAATCCAGTCACCAGTCTGGAAGCGGTGAGGGGTCTCTGGCATCCCTGGAGTATTTAAGGCAGACAGTTTGGGCCAAATCTCATGTTGTGGGATACCTCCTGGGAGGGCCCAGTGGACACCAAAGGAGTTGGGGTACCAAACAGGATCTCAGATCTATAACTATTTTATAATATCCTTTAGGAATAGCCACGGGAGATGGAAGTCCAGTTTGCAAAGCTCCATAGGTACCATGGTTTCATTAACCTTTCTTAGATCTTGTAACAATCTCCATTTACCAGATTTTTTTTGATAACAAATATTGGTGTATTCCACGGTGACTGAGATTCTCTTAGATGTCCTGCCTCTAGTTGCTCCTGCACTAGCAACAAGGTGGCTCCTATTTTTTCTTAGATAATGACCACTGATCAACCCAAACTGGATTATCACTAACCCATTGAATTTTATCAGCATGGGGTGTAGGCGAGATAGCGGCCACTACTGAAAATTTCCCAAACCTCTAGTATTAATATTAGGCTTAAGACCTTCAAACATTTTAATGCCTTGCTTTTCTTTTCCTAGCCCCTGACCAGGCAAAAATCTGTGTTCCAGTATCTGCTTAGTTACTACCGAATTAGGACTACACATTATAAGTCCCATCTGTGACAAAAGATCTCTTCCCCAAAGGGTAGTAGGCAAGTTTGGCATAACATAAGGCTCAATTTGTCCTGAATTACCCTCTTCATCTTTCCAGGTTAAGAGTTTAGCACTTTGTTTTAGATTATTGGCATAACCGATTCCTTGGAGATGAGTGAGTGTTTCTGACAAGGACCAAGCTGATGGCCAATCTTTTTTTTTTTTTTTTTGGTTTTTCGAGGCAGGGTTTCTCTGTGTAGCCCTGGCTGTCCTGGAACTCACTCTGTAGACCAGGCTGGCCTCGAACTCAGAAATCTGCCTGCCTCTGCCTCCCAAGTGCTGGGATTAAAGGCGTGCGCCACCACTGCCCGGCTGATGGCCAATCTTGTCCTCTAATAATTGTCACATCAGCTCCAGTATCTATTAATCCTTCAAAGCTTTTTCCCTCAATTGTTAATTTAAGGTTAGGTCTTTTATTAGAGATAGATTGAACCCAAACACACCAGAGGAACCGAAACCACTCTGTCCTCTCTTATCTTTAACAAATCTGGAAGGAATTGGATGCAAGGGAACTAAGACAAGCTGAGCAATTCTTTGGTTAGCAGGTACAGTTATAACACATGAGGGGAAGCAGCCATAATTTTAATTTCTCCCTCATAATTGTTATCTATGACATATTTATCTATGATAAATCTGTAACCCTCTTACAATAGTACTGCTTCGTCCTAGAAGCAGTCCCCAAGTTTCTGCAGGCAAAGGTCCAAAAACTCCTGTAGGCAGAGTCTGAACTCCCATTTCTGGAGTTAATACAACACTGGAGGTTGAACAGATGTCCAGTCCTGCGCTTCCTGGTGTTGCCCTGATAAGTTCAAAAATGGATTTCCCTGGCCTGGCAACAGCTTCGTGGCCCCATAAGCTGCTGGTTGTGGGTGTTTGGGGCCTGAGGCTGACCCCTCCACCCATTTCCCAGCAAGGGACTGCCCTGAAAATCTAAACTGGTTAGTCAACTAGACAGACCCTGTGTCTTCCAGTAAGTAGTAGTTGACTATTCAAAAAAAAAAGGTCTCTGTTGATTTTCAAAGCCACATCCCTCACATTAGGAAGTTTAGCTTTGTGAGCTACTAATTTACAATTGAATACCTTGGACCTTCCAGAGACAAGCTAATTTGCAACTGAACATTGTTTCTTTCTTAACTCTTTGTCTTGTATTTTAAGCAGATTGTCTCCATCCAGGCTCACCTGAATTGAAAACAGGCTGTCTGTTAAAGACTAGTAAGGCATTTGGCAATTGCTTGACTCTGGCATCAAAGCCTATACAAGTGGATCTCCTTCATGGAGCCACATAGAACTCAGATCTATGTGTGTCTGCTTACGAGCTGACATGGGCATCAGGAGTTGCACAGCAAAGCATTGCTTGGGGAGGATTTAATTATCTGGTTCTGAGTTCCTGGGGAGCAAGCCTGATATGCAAAGGGGTTGGTGTCGGTCTTCTGACCACCTTATACTCTGTGGAGATGTCCCACTAATCTAAGGCTCTGCCCCTCCCCTCCAAAAGACACCAAGAGCCATCTAAAAGGTGGAAACAATTATTTGTTCTCCACGAGGGGAATTAGACCTCTGTTCCCACTCCCTGGATAACGGCCCACCATCATGGACGGATTACTATCCACTTGTTTAAACTAATAAGGAAGGGGGAGATGTAGAGAGTCATTGTAATGCCATATAGCCTTTAGGCATAATTCAGCTGCCTGCATTTCATCTACACTGAGCTGAGGAATTCCAGCCACACCTCCCCCCACCTGGCAGAGCTGGCAGAGCTCTGGGGGACAAGCCTTTGTCTTCAAAGGAGCTGCAGCTTCCTGCGAAAGGGGGTCGGTCACCATCTCCTGCAGAGTAGCAGACCCTGTGAAAGTAACATTTTCATGAGAGCAACATCTCTCAGCCTGGCGGAGACCTGCTGACAAGACTCGCAGCTTTGGGAGGGAGGGTCACGCTCCCAAAGCTTATATCTCCTGTTTCTCCTAAGTAAAGGTGGACTTTGAACAGCTGTGTTGTCTTGGTCCATGTTTCTTTTGTCGTCCTCCCCACCCATCCCTAAGTATCTTTCACAGGTCACCGGTTCGCATGTAGCTGCAGGCAGCTACAGAAAGCAATCTACAGATTCAATGCAATCTCCATTTAAAGTCCAAATCAATTCTTCACAGAGTTAGAAAGAGCAATTTGCAAATTCATTTGGCCATTTTCTTGATTAATCACTGAGTGGGTGAGTCCATTCCATAGAGGGCAGTGCTAGGGTGTGTGGTCCTATAATGTATAAGAAAGCAGTTGGAGCAAGCCAAGAGGAGCAAACCAGTAAGCAGCATTCCTCTATACTCTATTTGTATCCTACTATGACTTCTCTCAGTGAAAGACTGTGATGTGGAAATGTAAGCTGAAATAAACCATTTCCTCCTCTAGTTGCTTTTGGTTGTGGTGTTTTATTAAAGCAATAGAAATCCTAAGATAGCCGGGCCGTGGTGGCGCACGCCTTTAATCCCAGCACTTGGGAGGCAGAGGCAGGTGGATTTCTGAGTTCGAGGCCAGCCTGGTCTACAGAGTGAGTTCCAGGACAGCCAGGGCTACACAGAGAAACACTGTCTCGAAAAAACCAAAAAAAAAAAAAACAAACAAAAAAAGAAATCCTAAGATAACAACCAACTGGTGAAACCAAACCTTCTGACCAGACAAGATCCTTTGACAAGAAAAATGCCCTAAACATAATAAAAGCTGTTGCTGTAAAATGCCAGGGTTCCTAAAAAGGAACTGTAGAAAATTCAGATATCAACAGGAGGAAATTTGAAGAGGAACAGGGTTTCTTGTTTTACATGAAAATAAAGAAAACACTTGGGCCGGGCGGTGGTGGCGCACGCCTTTAATCCCAGCACTTGGGAGGCAGAGGCAGGAGGATTTCTGAGTTCGAGGCCAGCCTGGTCTACAGAGTGAGTTCCAGGATAGCCAGGGCTACACAGAGAAACCCTGTCTCGAAAAAAAAAAAAAAGAAAGAAAACACTTTAGAGGTTCTTACAAAAAAAAAAGCAGACAGAAGAGACTTAGAGACTTCCAGGATATTACTGTCAACAAGTATTCCCGTAGTCAAAGGTTGCTTCCTTGTTTCAGAGCACCAGCAGGCATATAGTGACTTCTAGTCAGTTGAAGGACAATGGCTGTTCTATTTATATAGCTCATCCTGTAACCCTCACTACCATTGCTATCAGTAGGCCTGCCTCAAATGGAGGCCTTCCTTTCTCTTTAGTTAGATCTCTCTACTTGTCTCTCTCTACTACTGCTACTACTCTCCTGTCATTGCTTTCTGCAGAGCCTCATCATTATGCTTGTATTGCCTTGATTATTTGCTCCTCATGCTGGAGAGAACTCTATGAGAAAAACTAACACATATTGCTGATGTGGTTTGCTTTATAGAGCAAATGTATTTTTAATAATTCTAATAAAAATAGCACAGGTAGTCATTTGTCTCTTCAATGGAAATCATAAAAAACAAACAAACAACCCAAAGCCCTCTCCTAGACTATCACCAACTCAGCAAACTGAACTGATTGCCTATACCAGGTCCTGCCACATGGCAGAAAGTAATGCGACTAGTCATTATACAGTCAGCAAATATCTTAAGTGGCCCAAGATTTGAGTATGTTGTGGGGAAAAAATTGTTTCCTTCCTTCTTCAGAACAACCCATTATAAAATAGATACCCATGTTTAGACATAAAAGCAATTTAAAAACCTAGCTAAAGCAATCATATGTTTGCTTGTTGTTCAAGACTTACCATGTATTCCAGGTTCAACTTGAACTAAGTCACCTGACTCAGTCTCCCAAGCACCAGGATAACTGGGTGGAAGAACAAACTTCTTGACTTACCGTTGCACAAGCAGGCCCAGTACAAACTGTTGTTAAGAGAGAGCTGCTGAGAATGATGAATTTGGGATGATGGAGAAACAGTTTTTTTGTTTGCTTGTCTTTAGCCTAAGCTAGCCTCAAACTTCAAACCTGATATATTTCCGACTGTTCACACCTCTCTTTCTTTTTCTTTCTCTCTCCCTCCACACATACATATTACACACAACACACATATACATACACACTACACACATCACACACACACTACACATACAATACACTACATATACACTTACATTACACACACCACACACACACACACACACACTATATATATGTACACATATATTACAATGCACACTAAACACACAACACGCACACATTACATGTGGGCCTGTGTACTGGATGCTTTACTCAGAGATCTCTGGCCAGTCTGGGCGCAACCGTTCCAGCAAAAGGGGAGAGAGTACGTGCAGGAAGGGGGAAGTCGATTACTCTGCTTTGCTGCTGCAGTTGGCTCCACCTCTGTTTCATCTGTACCCTCTCAGTTGCTCCACTTCATCCTGTGGTGAGTTGGGCCAGGCAGGGCCTATGAGAGGCCAACTAGCCAGGGAGGAGTGCAGGGGAGCTCCAGGTGTTGTTTCAGGAGAACCAGAGTAGTTCTCACATGCCTTTAATCCTTCTGGATAGGATTCTTATATATTGTTTTGGGGTGGGTCAGGGTCTGACAACAGGTACTTCTCATTGGCTTAGTCTGAGAGTTTGGGGAAACCTAATTTGCATGTGGGAGGGTTTGGTGCTGCTCCTATGTGACTGATGACCACAGACCTCTCTGCTGGGTTTGGGGGTGGGGTTGTGGGAGGCTGTAGCTATATAACAGGAGCCAGGGGCACAGGAGGAGTGGCCAAACACCTGTCATAGGCGACAGTCACCTGCTGGGTCTCCAGGGTTTTAAGCCTGAGCTCAACCACAAACCAGGCTGTCTATCACAGCTTACAGCCCCACAATTACAAACACCACACTACACACCACACACACACACACACACACACACACACACACACACAAACAGGCACATGCCACTGTACTCAGACAGACCTTTACCAGAAACTAACTTACAGTGTGGCATAAAGAACAAACCAATTATCTCATAGTACTTCAGTCTACCTTCTTACAACATGTTCATGTGCTAATCCTTTGGAACCACATAAACTGCTTCCTTATTGGGTTGGGATATTTCTTTCTTCCTTTCTTTCTTTCTTTCTCTCTCCCTCTCTCTCTCCCTCTCTCTCTCCCTCTCTCTCTCTCTCTCTCTCTCTCTCTCTCTCTCTCTCTCTCTCTCTCTCTCCCTCCCTCCCCTCCCTCCCTCTCTCTCTCTCTCTTTTTCTTTTGTTTTCTTTTTGAGACAGGGTTTCTTTGTGTAGCTCTGGCTGACCTGGTACTCACTTTGTAGGCCAGGATGACTTTGAACTCAGAGATCTGCCTACCTCTGCCCTCTGAGTGCTGGGATTAAAGGTGCATGCCACCATCACCAGACTAGGCTGGAGTATTTCTGTGTTGCAAAGCCATGGCCCAAAAGGTAGTGGAAATCTTACCAGAAAACACTGTTCTCTTCTGGAGAGGTCCTTCTGAATTTTATTTTCCTGGGCTAAATAATTCATTCCATTTGTAACATGTGGTGAATTCTCTTAGACTGACCTTGTACTTACTCTCTTTACTTTTAAGGACGGTGGAAGACACAATGTAATAATAAGTTCCAGTTGTTAACAGCGAGTTTATAACTTTGACTGGCCAAAAGCTACTTTGTTGATGTTTAATTAACCTTTGTTCCAATCCCATTTACAAAATATCAAGATTTTTCCCCTTTGAAATAATAACAGGAAGGCCTAGAAGAAGGAAACATATGAGCAAACTCTCCTCCAAGTAGTTATTTTCCACTTCTGTTGAGACCTAAACTTAAAAAAAAAAATCCAAGTCTTTAATGGGCAGCTCCTGGAGACAAAGATATCATTCTCCATAACAACTTTCAACCTGGGGGTTGACTGTTCTGGAAGCTAAATAAAGGGCTCCCTCCAGCTTCCTGGAGGTATTGTTAACCCATCCTGTGTTACTAGGCATTGACTCATTTGAAAAAGGAAGACCTCATTAGAGAGCCTCACTAAAATTGACTACCAATTCAATTTTTTTCTAACTTAAAAGCATTTTTAGTGAGATTGGGTTTCCTGGTCATCCTGAAACTCACTCTGTAGTGAGTCCATTACCTATAACAGGGTTTCCCTTGGTTTACTGTAACCTGATAGTTTCCATCTGAACATTTGATTAATGAATTTGTTCTGTTATAAGACAATAAGTATTCATTTAACTGCTGCCGTGTTGGAACACGTTATTTGGAATAATCTAGGATCTTGTTCCTGTGCATGGTCACTCAGGTTTGGTTCATAATAAGCAACCCTTATTCTCTTTTAGGTAAGAGTTATGTTTTTCACTGACAGGATAACAGGTCTGGATACTAGTACATTTCTAGACATCGGGCAAGTACTGGCAAAATGCTGGAATCATGGATAAGAATGGCCCCATTGGAAATGAAATATATGACTAGAATTCTCTCTTCAATCTTTAGGAGAATCTCTTCTTTTGCCAGAGCTACTTGGGTCCAAGAATATCCTGTGACTCTTCATCTAGTATAGTGTTTATTTGTTTGTTTGTTTTAGACAAGGAGTGTCATTGAACCTGGAACTTAGTAATTAAGCCAATTTCAAAGGCCCCGAACTCCCAGTGATCCTCCTTTTTCCTTGAGGATGGGATTACAGGCATATGCCTTCGGACTCCTGCTGTTCAGGATATGCTTCCCTACACACAGTATTGGTATGATCACAACTGGTGGGTCCTGAGTGGAGAATTGAACTGGAACAGAGACTAAGAGGTCTCAGGCAGGAGGGAGCTCAATGAGAATGGACTCTTGCAGGCAGCTTCTGTCAGACAGCTCATTTTAATCAGGGGAACAAAGGCTATTTAAACCTTTGTGGGGTAAGTAGGGACTATGGGGGTAGGTGTACTTTGTTGACTGGGACCAGGGTGCAGGAGATGGCTCATTTGCATAACGAGGAATTCCATGTGCTGCTGGGCATGATCTTATCAGGGGAGAAGAAGTTTAACTTGGCGTGACTTCCTCTGGTAGGGCAAAGGAGGGAAGGGGGCACAGGGGCAGGGTGCATCAATACTACTCCTGCTGATCTCAGGATGAGATGTCCAGGCTTTGGACATACCTCTTCCCCACTCTTGCTGCAGACCCCTCCTTCCCCTTCCCATGGCTCCCTGGCCCCACAGACTTGGCTGTTGACTTTGTGAACTCAGGTCCTCATGCTTGATTACCCCAAAACAGATTGTGCTAGTTACAAAGACGCTTATTTTTCATGCTGTGTGTAGTTAAATGCTCCCCAGGTCAAGTGTGAAACTACAAAGATATTTGAGCTTACCAAAATTGACAAACGGTCATACTAACTTTTCAGCTGGCATGAATTCAAGCTTTGTGACACTGGTAGCTGGTTACCCTAGGGTCTGAGTCTCTTTCAGATACAGACCTCAGCATTTACTAATTTGTATGCTTGTTGTCCTTCATAAATTATTATTCTCTCTCTTGATGTCTTAGAACCACACAACCTACTAGAATTATGGATGCTCAACAGCTGGACATGATTCAGGAAGACCCTTGCTATCTAAAATTTAGTTTAGGACTCATAACTGCAGCATTGTAGGACAACTACTTAGGAATGAGCCTTTCTAGCAACATGGTACATTCAGTTCTTAACTCTTGAGAACTATAGCTGATTATCCCTACTATAAGATTTTAGAGAAAGATTTTAATTAAAATGGGTAACTAAGAGAGCCTGGGGGAAAAATCAAACACAAAAAAAAATGAGGTCAGAATTCTTTAGCCCAAGGAAAACATGAGGAATAATAACTGTAGTTACCTAGAATATTAGCAAGGCAGGTTTCTCCAGAGGGATGCCTTAAAAACCATAAATATCCTCAGTAAAGCCCATTTTCTTATCACATCTTAGAATGGTTTAAAACATTGTTTTAGATTTATTTTTAAAATGTTATGTACTTGTATATGTTATGTGGAAGTATGTGTACATGAGTGCAGGTGCCTATAGAGGCCAGAAGAGGGTATTGGACACTGGAACAGCAGTATATTAACCACTGAGCTATTTTGTCATAGTGAGAAGAAACAAAATTCTCCTGTTATCTTTGTCAATACATGAAGTTGAGACAATTGTTTTGTTGTAACATATTTTTTGCTCTTTAAAAAGAAGTCAGTACTGTGTGACTGCCTTGATACACAGTGCTTGCTCAGCATGCACAACCCCTGAGTTTGATCTCAGCATTACATAAATTAGGCAAGGTGTTACATGCTCATAATCCCAATACTAGGGAAGGGGAAGCAGGAAGATCAAGTTTTCCAGCCTGGGGCTGGAGAGATGGCTCAGGAGTTCAGAGCCATTTTTGGTTTTCCGGAGTTCCTGGGTTCCATTCCCAGCATGCATATGGTGGTTTACAACCATCAGTAATTTCTTTTCCTGGGATCCAATGCCTTCTATTGATCTCTGAGGGCACCAGGCAGTGGTGTAGTACACATGTGTATATGCAGCCAAAATATTCATATACACAAAGTAAATACATCAATCTAAAAACAAATGAACAAACAAACCAAAAAAACCAAAATAAATAGTTCAAGGCCATCCTTAGCTGTACAATGTTGCAGGCCAGTCTAGACTCCGAGGGAACCTATCAAAAAACAACTGTGAACAAAAACTCCTGAAAAGCTGTGAACAACAACAATGAACCTGAAAAAAACAAATCTGGAATGAGCCTGATGGACTTCAGTATTGTGAAGAGGCTGGAATTTTGTAAGTTCACAGGCTAATTACTTTATCTTGGGCTAGTGTTAGCCTTCAGGAACAGCCAGCCTTTCTTTGCCCTACTGTGTATCTGTGATTAAACTGAAGTGACAGCTCCATGGTATGGGTAAGAGCAAGGCTTTTGTTGTAGAGAGAGAACAGCTAGAGGCATCTGTAAGAGTTCACAAGAAAGAGCATGGGTAGGGCTATCTGTGAGAAAGAGAAGAATAGCAGGGGTCAGAGAATAGGGAAAACTGTGAGAGAAGCAGAAGCACACAGGGAAAACAGCGAGGACACCAGGGTTATAAGGAGACTGAGCAGCTGGGGAGAGAGAGTTGGAGGGAGGTTAGCATGAGGCAGAGGTGAGAAGGGTTAGGATGCTGACTTTGAATTCTAAATATATAATAAGTATGCTGATAGGTACCACAGGGAGGCATATGTCCCTTCTGCCAGAGGTAAAGGGAATGACTCCTTTTGGCAAATGGGGATGAGCTTCACAAATTCCTGAGAAATGCTGGCTTTTATTTAACTGCCAGAAATTCTCCTGTAGTCTATGTTGAATTCATTTCTGGATATTCAGATTGCCTTGTGGAGTTGGGAGGTGGAGTTTACTTTGGATGTGACAATCTGAACTAACACCTTGTGATAGTAATAATAAAAGCCTCTTAAAAGCTATTAACTTAGCAGAACATTAGCTTCTTACTAATCCAAGAGCTGAGAATGCCATCTGAAAAGATCTTGGGCCTATAGAATAGTCTCCCCTTCCCACTCAATGTATGTACACTCTTGGATATATTCATTAATGTACTTTAAAGTTGCCTTGATTTATCTTTGTTTTGTAAAACTATAAAAATAAAAACTTCATGAAACTGCTTCCACAATGGAACACAGAATTTGGGGTACTAAAAATCCAAATTCCTTGGGCCATGACCACTCAAAATAGTTCCAGAATAAACTCTTATTCCCTTTAAGATGAGAACTGTGGATTTTACTTCACACAGCAACAGCAAAACCAAACAAATTTACGGACATATTCAAATTCAGACTTCACAAGGTATATTATGGTGTGTGTTTATACTTCTACTTACTTCAGAGGCAGAGACAGGATGACAGCTAGACAACCTAGTGCTGGATCACCTCAGAAATAAAAACCTAACAAAGGAATCCATCAACCTAGGCAATTTGAGAAAGTTTTACTGTAGGCAGCTAGAGCTCATCTTCACGTGGCCATCTTCCAGACTCTAATAAACTCCAAATTCACATTGTTGAACACTGAACTACTACAGGAAAGTGTTTTTCTTTTGATTCCCTTTCCATTCCTTTAAAAGTAACATGGAATCATGCTTCGAAAATTAGTTTCAATGATACAAAATACGGAAACATAAGACTGTTATTTTGGACAAGTCCTTAAAGTGTACTTAGTAAGTATTTTTATTGTTATTGTATCACTTGTAGAAATTGGAGGCAAAGGAAATTGGAGACTCAGCAACTTTAATTCTACCTTTCGACGTACTTGTAACTTGAGAAACACTAAAAAGAACTAGATCTTCACAGAGGTTGGGAAAAACCAAACAGATCTGTTGGACCACAAGTCACCTTTTAATCTCCAGACAACTTCAGCTGCTGGCATGGCGCATCCGGGCCACTCCACCAGAAGCGACGCGTCGTAAAACGCGCCGGGACCGGAAGTGACGCCAAGCCTGCTACAGCAGCGCCGGCCGCTACGGAAGCAGTGTTCTGTTGCTGCAGAGACGACCGCCTGTCGCTGATGGTTGCCGCGCGAGGACCATGACGGGGAAGAAATCTTCCCGGGAGAAGCGGCGCAAGCGGAGTGGGCAGGAGGCAGCTGCGGCGCTCGCGGCCCCGGACCTGGTGCCCGTGCTGAGCGGGAGCGCGGGTGGGTGCGGGAGCGGCGGTTGCTGCGGGGTCACCGGCGGCGGGACGAGTGTGGCGGGCGGCGCGGAACGAAGCGAGCGCCGAAAGCGGAGGAGCACCGATTCGTCCTCCAGCGTCTCGGGCTCCCTGCAGCAGGTGCGTGCCTCGCCTCGCGCCGCCTCCCGGGGCTGCGGCCCCTCAGAAGAGCCGGGCTGCAGTGCCGCGCGGGCGCGGGCAGAAGCTCATTGTTAGTGCCGGGGTCCCTTGGGCCGCCGGTACTGTTCTGAGTCCGTTTGAACTCGTCTCCATGTATTGAACTTCCAAGTTTCTGGATTTACTGATCAATACCCCTTCCCCATTAAACTTTCGCGGTTTCTTTTACTTGTGGTTTTCCCGATCTCCCTAGACGATCTGTGGGGTCGGGAAATAGTTACAAATGCCGGTGTAAGCACTGATCATCCTTACATATTTAATGGATTCTGATTATTTTCACATTACACACACACACACATATATATATATATAAAAAAACCCACAACAACAAACACCTGAGACCTAAGTTCAGGAGTTTTACCCATAGTCACAATCGCAAGAATTTCATAGTTCCTACATTTGAATTCAACATCTGGGACCAAAATGTGTTTCTTATGCATCATCAATCTGCCGCGATACCACTATTTAAAACAAAAGTATGTAACTTACTATAAAACAAATGAATGTGTTCTTAAAATTCACCGGACACATAGGTCAAGGCAGGAGTTGAAAGCCCTTCGTACTGCCGCTTGGTATGCATACCTTCTGTGGATATGTAGCCACTCTTTATTGTTTACTTTTACAGATGTAATTGGGTATATGCCCTATTTGAATGGGTCTCCTTCCATACATGGTGTGTTTTAGGTGTTCCTGTATACTCGTGTCTTTATTGATGAATATTTAGGTTTTCAGTTTTATTGATTTTATATACAGTACCAAATGGAACACACTGTTCATAGATCATGTGCAAAAGTTACATAGGCTTGGACTTACAAAAGTGAAATTGCAGTGTCAAAAGTATATACATTTAAAAAGTGATGAATTTCTCATTCTCTGCATACCGGTACCATATGCTATATTGACCAAATGCTTCATGCTCAGGCCACTTGGGCTTCACAGCACAAATGAACTAAACCCTAGATATGCGAACCCAAACTATTCTCTTAAAACAGACGTGTTGTAATAGAACCAAATAGAATCAAGACTTAACTGATTTTTAGTTGAAATAGTATAGATATTCGTCTCTGCCAGTCTTCATAAGCATGTTATCTTCCTAACATATTCCGCCCTCCCCACCCGAACCCTCCTGTAACCCTGGCTAGCCTGGAACTTGCTATATGTATGCTCCATAGACCATGTTGGCCCGACTTAGCATCCACTTTCCTGCCTCGGGCCTTGGAATGTTGACATTACAGGTGTGGGTCCCCCCCCATCCCCCATCCCTGATTTTTTTTTTTTAAAAGAGCTGTCAGACTGACAGACCAAGTAATTATTACTTGCTTGTTTTTTGATTTTGAGTCAGGCCCTCACTGGTCTGGAACTCAAAAAAAATTTTTTTTGCCTGCCTCTGTCTTCTGAGTACTGGGATTAAAGGCATGTCCCACCACACTTGGCTAACATTGTTTTAATATGTATTTTCCTGATGAATAGTGGTACTGAACATTTCTCCATTTTTATTTACCCTTTGATTCCTTGTGTAGGTGTATAGATTCTTTACTTTTTTTTTTCTTTTATTCAGTGTTTCACTGAGAAGGCTTATGGCATATTTCAATTAAGTATTAGTTTTAAACTTTTGTGTAGTGTATACAGCAAATGTTAACATAACTTGGTTCAAAGCAGTGCTTCTACCGCCCTAAGGCTGCAGCTCTTGAACACACTTCCTCATGTTGTGGTGACTCCCAATCATAAAATTATTTTCCTTGCTACTTCATAATTGTAATTGTGTTACTGTTATTGTAAATATTTGTGTTTTCACATGGTCTTAGGTAACCCTGTGAAAAGGTCATTAGAGCATTCCCCAGGTGTCTTGAGCCACAGGTTGAGAACTGATGGTTTAAAGTGTGTTGGAGTGGTTGAGTTTTTTTTTTTTTTTTTGTAGCCAGAGCTGGTATTTTTTCTTTTGCCTTCCAGATTTTGTGTTTTGGACGATTGTAAAATTTGTAAAAATTATTCTGTATTTTTTAAATACTTAACACATTTCGAATTTATTCATTTAATTGAGCACATACCACTACCCATGTGGACTCAGTGGACAACTCGAAGGTATTCTTTCCAACACATGAGTTCCAAAGGCATGAGCTCTCATGTTAGGATGGAGACGAGCACCCTTCCCTGCTGAGCCAACTCACTGACCTGCACTTGCCAACTGTTCTCATAGGTTTTATATTTTCAAAAAGTTTAGTTTTTAAAAGTTTATTTACCTTTATTTTATGTGCTTTGATATTTTGCCTGCGTATATGTTTGTAAGGGTGTAAGGTATTGGATTTACAGACAGTTGTGAGCTGCCATGTGGGTGCTGAGATTTGAACCCAGGTCCTCTGGAAACGCAGTCAGTGCGCTTAACCACTGAGCTATCTCTCCAGCCCCTTCAAATAATTTTTTAATATTAAAATTACTTTTATTTATATTTTGAACGTGCATTGGTGTTTTGCCTGTATGTATGTCTGGGTGAGGGTATCAGATCTTGGAGTTACAGGCAGTTGTGAGGTGCCATGTGAAGAGGTATCCTGGAAGGGGAGCAAACCAGGAAAGGGGATAACATTTGAAATGTAAATAAAGAGAACATCCAATAAAAAAAAAAAGAGAGAGAGAGAGAGCACTCCATTCCTCTGGAAGAACAGCAAGTGCTCTTAACTGCTGAGCCTTCTCTATACACTCGTACTTTTTACATTACAACTTTAAATTAGGACTTGTGGATTCAACTACTTATATGATTTTCTCCTACCTAGTCACATTATTTGTTATTAGTCATTTTAAGTAATATTTCTGCTCACATGGAATTTTGACATTTTTAGCACGTTTTTTTTTTTTGTTGTTCATTTTGTATTATCAAAGTCTAGCATAGTGTTAGATAGTAGCAGTGATAATGGCATTCTTTTCCCAGTTTGTTTTTAAAGTAAGACTCCCTCCTCCCTCCCTCCTCTTCTCTTTTTCCTTCCCTTCTATAATGGACCCAGGACCTTGAACCTGTTATGTAAATGCTCTAGCACTGAGCTATGCATCCAGCTCTAGTGGGAACATTTATAATGTTGTACCAATAAGTGTATTCGTGATAGAATGTGAAGGTGACTTTGCTTAAGTCAAGAAAATTTCTTCACCTCTTGGTTCTGTGGGTTTGGTTTTCTCATGTGGCTTGGCATGGTGTTGATGTGATTGTATCAGCTTGTTAGTGTAATTTTGTTGTTTAAGTATTAGTAAGTTAGTTGATAGTAAACTATATGTGCTGTCTTGGGAAAAGCCCTCTTTGGTGTGTTGGACTTATGCATTGTATAAAGTATTTTTACTTTGGGGTAGATATTTTTGTTTATTTTCTGAGACAGGGCCTCTATTTGTGTTCCTAGCTGTCCTGATGTTCACCATCTAGACAAAGATCTGCCTTCTTCTGCCTCCTGAGTGCTGGGGTATATCATAAGTTAGGTTAGCCTATAGTTTCAGTTTTTGTAGTGAATTGAGTTGGGAAGTTTACATATATTTGATAGTACATAATTTTTCCTTATATGCTTATCAAGGCTTTTCAGGCTTAATTGGTTTTTATTTTGTTTTATTTTGGTTTTGTTTTGGTTTCAGTCAGAGTGCCACTATGAACTCCTGACTATCCGGGAACTCATTTCGTAGGTTAGCGTGGCCTTGAACTCACAGAGATATATCTGCCTCTCCCTCCCATTGTAAAGGTATAAACCTTCAAGCCTACCCTAAAAAGAAGTTTTAAGAGCCTGTGAGATGGCTCACTGGGACTGTGTAAACCTTATACCCAAGTTCCATCCTTGAAACTGTTGGGGAGGAGAAAATCTACTGTCAAAAGTTGTCCTTTAACCTCTCCATGTGTAAAACTCAAACATGATATATACTCACATAATAATAATAATAATAAACAAAATCTTAAATTAAAAAATAATTAAAAATTATAGATCTTTCCTGCTTTCCCACCCCATTTGGACTTTCAGATTTGTATCTGATGAGTATGTGCACTTGTTAGTAGTGTGGTATAGTGTAGTGCAGGGGAAGGAAAGAGTAAAGACTTACACAGAATGCTTATAACATGAGGCCTAGTTTATAAAGTTCATCTTGCTAACAGTAAACAAAACCGACATCTCATACTGAATTTGGAGAACCTAGTTCCATGGCTGTTATAATCTAGGAAAGATTATGACCAGCATTTTGACAGATTTAGAAAGACTAACTAGTTATGTGAGATAGAAATAAAATTGTCAGAAATGCCTTAAGTTATTGAAACTACTTGAATCTTTTGATATATGATTAAATGCTATAACAGTTAGAAAATGATAGCTTGTAGTTGGAATATGGCTTTGTAATTATGGTTTGTAACATTTGCTGCTGTTTTGTTTCTTTATATGAATTTAAGTAGACTCACAAAGCATTTCTAGCTTTTGGATGAATGACCCTTGAAGGAATCTCCTAATTCTTCAAGTCCAAAATTTTAGGAAGTTTGTAAGATCTGAGATAGGATTTTCTTTTATTACAACTCCTTCAGTTAGCTGCAGTGTGGAGAGTAACATTAAAGAGTGATGAACAACTAAATTTTCTTTTGACTTTAGATAGACAATTGTGCAAATAAAGGAATTTAGAAGTGCTTAGTGAAGAATGAATAAATGTCATGCATGCATTCTAAGTGTTTAATGTTATTTAATGATTCCTTATTTCTTTACTTGTAGGAAACCAAGTATCTTTTACCAAGTCTGGAAAAAGAATTATTCTTGGCAGAGCACAGTGATCTTGAAGAAGGTGGACTGGATCTGAATGTCTCTTTAAAACCTGTTAGTTTCTATATATCAGACAAAAAGGAAATGCTGCAGCAGTGCTTCTGTATAATAGGAGAAAAGAAGTTACAGAAGATGCTCCCTGATGTGCTGAAGGTACTTTCCTGCGTTAGTAGGCCGCACACATGGGGAAACAGCCTTCATTTATAGCAGTCATTTCATTGAATGGAGTGTGTGATTGGATGTTCTAATCTGAAACAAGTTACTTGAAAGAATTCAGGGAAGAAAATTTAGAGAACCTTAAATGGCCTTATACAGTTAAGCTTTTTTTTTGTTTGTTTTTTTAAAGAAAAATGTTTAGGCAAGACATTTATTGACCCTGTGGAAATCATTCAATTATTTCCCAGTATTGGGTACTAATTGGAGTTATAAAGAATGATATGCTGCTGTGTAACAATCCACAGTAAGTTTGTAAGTAGCTCATGTTTCATCATGTTTATAGTTTTTTTTTTAACGTATATATTTCTGGAAACTTCAGGAAAATATGTGATATTCTGATCTTATGATTATACAAACCCAAACAAAGCCTAAGGGCAAGTATCTCATACGGTCATGCCCTGAAGATTTAAATCTTTACAAGAGTTACACGAGGTAAATAGACTAAGTTTAAAGGTGTCTGGAAGACTGACTTTTAGTTCAGTTTTTGCTTCTAATAAACATGATTTTATGCATTCCTTCAAATTTCTGAAATATTCATGTCAACTGACAGCTTTTCAGATTTTATCTCATAAATTCATGTGAATATTCTTGAGGCTTTTATTTGTTTGATTATAAGATTTTGCTAATTCGAATTTTTTTTATAATTGCAGTTTTCCAGTTTACATTGGAGCTATAGTACATAAATGCAATTTTTTTAAATGTCATTTTCTTTAGAACTGTTCAGTAGAAGAAATTAAAAAACTATGCCAGGAACAATTAGAGCTCCTGTCTGAAAAAAAAATCTTGAAGATTCTTGAGGGTAAGAATGAATATTTCTATATTCTGCAAATTTATTAAGTGGTTCTCTGCATAAATACTGAGGTTTTCTTTCTCTTGCTTGAATGTGACTTTAATTTCTTTATTGAGAAATCACTGAAGAATATCTTTACTTCTGTCTGTACTGGAAAATATAATTTACGTATCAGAATAGAATTTCTAAGAAAACCCCAAATTTGATATACATTTTTTGCTTAACCAATATATAGATGGGTCCATGTTTATATAATATAATAAAAAGTAAATTACAAAGAAATTATCAGAAGTACTGTAAAAAAATCACCAAGAAGTTACATTTTCTTTAAAATAAGTAAGACATTTTCTGCTTTATTTTCTTTATAACTTATAATGAGCTATTGCGTGTTTCTCCTGTTCTACCAGCACCTACACGTAATGTTAGAATTGTTTGTAGTTTTCCAGCATTTATTTCTTCCAAAATAAGATTATTATTTGATACTGATAACTTTTAGAATTTTGAATTTTCAAGTATTTTTTGGTTTGATTTGGAATATTGAGAGGATTTTTCTCATTTGCATCTCTGAAGAAACAAAAAGCAGATATATTGAATTTCTAGAGACTGATTTTTTTTTTTAAATTACTGTAAAGTAGTGGGGTTGAAGAGATTGATCAGTAGTTAAGATTGGAGTTTGGTTCCCAGCACCAACATAATCCAGGAGATCTGATACTATCTTCTAGTCTCTGTAGGCATCCTCCCAACTGTACACAAACACATACACAAATAAAAATACAATAAATGATTTAATGGAATTTATAATTCTGGAAAAATATACATATACACATATATGTATATAGTCTGTTAATTATGTTCTTACACATTCTTTATCTATGTAATAGGTAAAGAGAAGATAATGAAAAAAAAAAACCATTTAAAATATAACACCTGAGGCTGGAGGGATGGCTTAGGGGTTAAGGGTGCTTGCGCCTCTTCTAGAGAATCTGAGTTTGGTTTCCAGCACCCACATTGGGTGACTTACTGCCATCTGTAATGCCACTTCTGTCCTCTGTGGACACCTGCATTCGTGTACCTATTTACATACAGATTCACACATAAATACACATAAACAAAATCAATCTTAAAAAAAATATAATAGAAAAATATTTTGTAAGTTTTTTTTACCTGTATCTTTTTTAAAGATGACACTTTTTGTATACTGATAAAGTAATTTCATAAACATGTTTTCAGTAGTTCATTTTTTTTTATAAGGTGACAATGGTTTGGACTCTGATATGGAAGAGGAGGCAGATGATGGCTGTAAGGTGGCACCTGATTTAATCAGTCAGTAAGTTAAAACAAAAATACTTTCATTTTCATTAAAAATTTTTTTGCTATTCCTTTGAAGATCCCTGTTTTTGAAAAAAAAATGTGTGTGTATGTGTGTGTATACGTGTGTGTGTGTGTGTGTGTGTGTGTGTGTGTGTGAGTATATTGTCACATGTGGGTAAGGGGAGGCCAGAGGAGGACATCAGATTTCCTGGAGCTCGAGTTACAAGTGGTTGTGAGCTGCCTGAAATGGATGCTGGGAGCCAAACTTGGATCCTTTGGAAGAACAAGAAATGTTCCTAATGCTAAGCTGTCTCTCCAGCATCTCTTTGAAGATTATGATTGTTTTTCTGAGTGTGTGTGTGTGTGTGTGTGTATGTGTATGAAAGCCTTTATATATATCTATGTAAAAGTCCATTTATCTTATTTATTTTAACATCTATGTTTATATGTGTATTGCTGTAAATATGTATAATTGGAATATTTTGATGATAAAAGGTACTTGAAATTTTGGGAACCATTGCCAATGGGCAATAGCATAATAAATACTACATATTTAAGCTGAAGTCTAAGAAACTAAAACCTAAGAAAACCTAAGAAAAAAAATTTTTTTAAGTGTAGAGAGAGCATCAAATCTGTGTTGCTTGGCTGTCTTGAGAGAGACAGTCTTAGTCATGTTGCACATCTTGTTTTAAGCCATTTGACAACATAGAAAATGTCCACATTTTAAATAAATAGTTTTAGTAGGCTTTTTAAAAAAAAATACTTAGTGTTAATCTTTTCTATACTATACAAATGTATATTATTCAGTTTATTTAGCTTAAGTATTTATTAAACCTGTTATATTTCAGTACTTTTGAATTCCTTCTCCCATACCCTTTTTCTCTCTCTTAACCCATTTTCTCCCTTCCTTTTCTATTCCTTCCTCATTTTTTTTAAATTTTAGTGCCAGGAACTGAACCCAGAGCCTCACACGTGCTAGGAATCTCTGTACCACCAAGGTTTATTCCTAGCCCTCAGTTTCTTTAATTGTTTTCTTTCTCTCTCCCCTCCCTCCCTCCCTCCCTCCCTCCCTCTCTTTTCTTTTCTTTTCTTTTCTTTTCTTTCTTGGTTTTTCAAGACAGGGTTTCTCTGTATAGCCCTGGCTGTCCTGGAACTCACTCTGTAGACCAGGCTGGCCTTGAACTCAGAAATCCACCTGCGTCTGCCTCCCAAGTGCTGGGATTAAAGCCATGCACCACCACTGCCCGGCAATTGCTTATTTCTTTTTTTTTTTTTTTTGGTTTTTCGAGACAGGGTTTCTCTGTGTAGCCCTGGCTGTCCTGGAACTCGCTCTGTAGACCAGGCTGGCCTCGAACTCAGAAATCCGCCTGCCTCTGCCTCCCAAGTGCTGGGATTAAAGGCGTGCACCACCACTGCCCAGCAATTGTTTTATTTCTTGAGGTTACTTTTAGAACCTTGAATTAAGCTTTTGCTTGATTGTTTTTGCTTTCCCTTTATTTAATTCTCTCCATTTTTAAAGTATTATTAAGGTTTAATTCTTTGCTATTTTATACCTAAACACTGTTGTTACCTTTTTTTTTTTTTTAGTGTGGAAGCCAATTAATGGTTGCCTAGTTATAAAAGGAACTTAGTTCTCTTTGAAATTACAATAAGGCGTTAGAGAGATGGCTCAGTGCTTATAAGCACGGGCTGCACTTCTAGAAGACCAAGGTTTGAATCCTGGCTCCAGGGGGTCCAACATCCTATTCTAAACACAAACTGGAAGAAGGACTAGCAGTGGATTTTAGCCCAGTGGTCCTGTTCTTGCTTACTATGAACTAGACATGCAGTGTAACCCCTAGAACTAAAACAAAATTTAGTATTTTTGAATTATTATAGTGGAAAAAAGTTTTACATAGCTACAAAGCCAGAGTCATAAAGAGCCCACTGTGTGATCAGACAGATAGCAGACTTTTTGTTATGCTGTCACATAGACCAAGCAATTGCAAACACAGGCTGAGCACACCTCTAACCCAGAAATCTCAAATCCAGGATCTAGAACTGATTTTTATGGTTGCACTCAAAAAAGTTTTACTTTCTTTTTTTTTTTGGTTTTTCGAGACAGGGTTTCTCTGTGTAGCCCTGGCTGGCCTGGAACTCACTTTGTAGACCAGGCTGGCCTCGAACTCAGAAATCCTCCTGCCTCTGCCTCCCAAGTGCTGGGATTTAAGGCGTGCGCCACCATCGCCCGGCAAAGTTTTACTTTCTGACTTGAGAGTTTTAGTTTAGAGGTTTTCACCAGGTGAATTCTATATAATTGTTAGTTTATACAGAAGCCTCTAAGGTCTGGAATTCAGCTGTTCTGAGCAGAGTGGATAGGGGACACCACACCTGTGTTTCCACACGTCATTATAGCCAGCAGTGGAGCTGACAAGGGCTGTTATTGAGTTCTTTAATATTACTGGTGAATATCAGCTTTTATTTTTATTGTTTATTTCTTTAATGGCTTCTTTTTTAGAGTTATTTTTATTTATGTATGCATTTGAGATTGTGTGAATGCATCTTTCTGCTTTGTATATGCCATATGTGTTAGGGTGTCTGTAGAGCCTAGAAGAGGATAGCAAATGGCCTGGAGGTGGAGTTATAGGCCACCTGATGTGGGTGCTGGGATCTAAGCTTGGGTCCTCTGATAAAACTATATTTTTCACTGATCCATCTTTCACTCTAGCCCCTTTATTATTCATGATTTAATTTCAGATGGGTTCTCATTATGTGACCAGTCTGGGCCTGAGCTCTAGCACTCAAGAGTTCTGACTTCTGCCTCAGCCTCTTTCTTAAATAGCCAAGTCTCCAGTCCTATGCTACTATGTCCAGCTTAGTACATTTAATTAGGTCAATTTATCAGTGATACTGAGGGTTAAAGCCTTTCTGCATGCTAGGCAAATGCTCTGCAGCCCAGCATTCCCTTCCTTGCCCTCCATTTAGTCAAATTTCCAAGCTACAGTAAATCAAAATTAACACTAATAACTAACATTGAACATTGTGTTAAAATGTATTGTTCATGTGTCATTATTCATCCATTAGCTTTTTATAACAACCTCACAATGTACATGGTATCATTTTATGTGTGGAAAATGAGACCAGGTAAATTTGTGTGCCTTGGATTATAGAAATGCCTATGAAAGTTAGTGGCAGTGTCTCTTAAGAAGTAGCTGTAGACTTTTGATTTAAGTGTTTCTGCCTTGGTGGCTTTGAAATACTTAATCTTCCATAATAGTCATTGTGTTCATTGGTAAAGTGAAGATAAACCTTCATAAGACTAATATTAAATGAGCTAATGTGGCTAGTTTTTAATTAAGAATGATGTAGGCCAGTGAGATCATTCATTGGATAAGGCACTTGCTGTCAAGTCTTATGACCTGAGTTCAATCTCCAGGTCTCATATATTGGAAAGAGAGAGCTAACTCTCCAAAACTGTCTTTTTGACCTCTCCACAGGTACTCACCACAGCTCTACATGCATACTTACAAAAATAAATGCATGTAGTATATATATATATTATATGTACATATGTGTATATATATTGCATATATACATATATGTAAATGAGGGAAACATCATAGAGTGTAAAGCAAAGGTGCCAGGAACGGACGGAATGGAAATGTAGAGAACACTGCTCTTAACTCCTGATTCTGACTTTTCTTTCCTCCTGCTTCAGGAGCAGAATAACCTAAATAAGCAAACCTGCAGAGATTTTAGAAAGGAAACAGGTTTTCAGACAGAATGCAGATGGAGCATTTCATTCTCCTTGCTGTTGAACAAAAGTCTGAGGCACAGAATAAAGATACATTTACCTGTTCTCAAAGCTTGTAAAAGCAGTTTAATAGGCCCTTTTGGATGTTACTTTGTGCTTAGAAGATCAGTTCAGCTCTATTCATCTTAGTGATAGTGAACTAGTTGGTAGATTCATGTCACCATTATTTTTCTGGACTTCAGTAGGAGAGTCAGCTTGGCATATTTGGTACTTAAACTTCCCATGTCCTATGATCTACTGATAGTCACTTTGACTATGCTTGTTGTCTGACCAGGCTGCATGTTAAGGGAATACTTAGACATGAACAGACAAAAAAGGCTGAGAAGAACTTAGTAGCTTCTATTGAGTACTATTGAGTTAATAGAATACAGGAAAGAAGCTTCAACAAGATAATGAGACTGCTTGAGGAAATAGATCACAAATGGAATTTTGGAACTAATGCTGTTCTGCATTTCTTATTTCACTAGGCTAACTGATAAAAGATTAGTTATGACTGGGAACTGAATCATTGCCCTGAACAGTCTACATGGGCAGATAAATATAGATCACTACTGAAAAAGCTAATTCCAGTTCTCTCAAATCTCCTTAGTCTTTTTCTGGATATTGGCAATGGGAACTTCAACTCATAAGAAATCTACTTTAACCTCAATAGATTTTAATTCATCCCAGCTTTTCAAACAGCCCTACCATTGAAATTCAGTATTTTCATATTGTAGAATCCTTACCTACCATAGAGCAGGGTGTGCTAGCTCTCACTCTATATCCACTCTCTGGCACACACAAAATGGCCATGAAACTCCCATATATGATCCCACAGGATCAGACATATAACAGGTGTGCATGGTGGGGGTGGGGCTTCTTCAAGAGTCTCTAGCCATCCACATGGATGATGCTACAGAAAGCAAAGATGACTATGACATTAACCAAGATCCTACAGATAATTTCTATCAGATCCAACAATTTAGCTTGTGTGGGATATATATATATACACACATATACATACATATGAGACTCAGTTTTAGGAGACCTATCATGGATCTACTGGACAAACAAAAGCTATACATTTTGAGTTCAAAAATTGCCCTTAAGATCCTTTTTTTTTTTTTTTTTGGTTTTTCGAGACAGGGTTTCTCTGTGTAGCCCTGGCTGTCCTGGAACTCACTTTGTAGACCAGGCTGGCCTCGAACTCAGAAATCCTCCTGCCTCTGCCTCCCAAGTGCTGGGATTAAAGGCGTGTGCCACCACCGCCCGGCTGCCCTTAAGATCCTATAGGAAAGAATAATGAGAAAAGTTCTTATAAGGTAAGTTATGTCCTGGAGATTTCATTTGTTGAGGTCTTACCCAACTGTGGCTTAAAATTGTATCCTTATTTAGAGATAAAAAGAGATCATAAAATTACAATGAAGTTTTTAGCTGAGTGCATCAGATCTCACTGTGTCCTGATCATGAGCGAGTTGAGTACACTGGAAGACACGAGGGATTAATCTTTGTATCCATACATCTATCTTTCTAAGTAATGAAGGGGCTAGAATTGTTCAGGGGAACTTCTGCTTGGTGCTGGTTTCTTTCAGGGGATGTGATTAGGTTAAGGGTTTGAGTCAAGCAGCTCTTGGCTGCCAGACTAAAGAGAGTGAAGAGTCAGCTTTCTCTTGCCTCTGAGTCTTCCTGTTGTACCTCCTTGTCACCTAATCTAGCAAGAAGCAAACTGCACCTAATCTAGCAAGAAGCAAACTGAGAGAGAGTGACTTCTGTTGTTAATACCACAAACCCCAGTTTAAAGAGAACATTTGGACATGAGAGAACAAAATCACTTATAATTAGCCTAAGATCTTTCTTCACATTTAAAAGAAATTAAAAAGTAACAACCTAAAAGAACTTTGAAAAAATGAAACAGCAAAGGTAAAAGCTCAAGACTTAAGATATAGTAAACATACAGAGCTTTAGTTATTCAGGAACTTGGTCTATATTCAGACCACACATAGAGATTTTTTTTGAGTTGAGGGAAATAAGTGAAGGACAGTTTTCTTGCAAAATACAAGTACAGCCCCACAGAAGTGGAAAACATGGAAAGTTGAGTGAAGTGTGTTGAAGACATACCAAAGCTAGATGGATGCACTCATACTTGAACTACTTCTTGTATAAGTGAACATGGTTAGTGCATTTACATCCAATGAAGTATCTATAAATATCAGCTATTCACAGGCAGATATGTCGGTTTTATTATAAATAGTATAATACCTAGAAAAAGACGAAAAGGTTTTTCATTTATCTTATGATTTCTACATGCTCTTAATATACAAAATCTTATAAGTAGTGCCAGAAAAGTATATGGGAGACTTAGGCCATTTCACTTGTCAATATGTTCGTGAATGTCGACAAATAGAAATATTAGCATATAGATTCAGCAGTGTATCAAGTGAGTAATTACACTGCTGACCATGTAGGATTTATTTCAAGACTTTTATAAGAAATCTTAATTACAATATCTATCAGAATGATTTTATCACTAAATTGAAAGAGAGAAATTATATGTCCACCTAAGTATGTATAGAAAAGGCCTTTGGTATTGTTTAGCTATTGATATAAGCGATTTACTTATATGTAAGCTGTAGAACACACTGTTTTGATTCATTATGAAATGACTTAGGCAAGCAAATAAGCCTATCCATCATCACTTTGAATGATTGTTTTTTATGTTTTGTAACAGCATCTAAATCCAATTCAGTAAATTTCCTATGTATATTGTTTTGACTATAGTCCTCACATTATGCATTTTATTTCTAGACTTAGTCATTCTCTATAACTTCAACTTTGCTCACTTTGTCCCATATCCTTTTTTCTCTTTACCCTAGTAAATACTATTTTATTCTGTTTCAGTGTAGTTGATCTTTTTAAAGATTTATTTATTTTTATTTAATGAGTTTTTTCCTGTATGTATGTCTGCACCATGTGCATACAGTGCCTGTAGAGGCCAGAAGAGGGTGTCAGAAATCCTGGAACTGGATTCTAGACAGAATTCTAGACAGTTCTGAGCCACCATGTAGGTGTTCTTCAAGAGCAGTAAGTGTGTAACTGCTGAGCCATTTCTTTAGCTCTATATTTGAAGCTTTAAAGATCTCCTGTATAATTGAAGTCATGGTTGTTTTTGGCTTTCTTGTTTGTTTTGGTTTTGTTTTCTTCCTTTTCTCTCTCCTTCCTTCCTTCCTTCCTTCCTTCCTTCCTTCCTTCCTTCCTTCCTTCCTCCCTCTTTTCTTTTCTTTTTGCAAAGATTGAAGGAGTGTGCCACTATGTACTGCTTTTGTTTTATTTTTTATGTTTGACTTATTTCACTTAGTGTAATGGCTTCCAGGTTCATCCATGTGATTATAAATGCTAGGATCTCTCTCTCTCTCTCTCTCTCTCTCTCTTTTAGATTTTTTTTTTATTTTATGTATGTGAATACACTGTAGCTGTCTTCAGACACACCAGAAGAGGGCATCAGATCCCATTACAGACGGTTGTAAGATACCATGTGGTTGCTGGGATTTGAACTCAGGACCTCTGGAAGAGCAGTCAGTGCTCTTAACCGCTGAACCATCTCTCCAGCCTAGGATCTCATTTTTGAAAGCTGAATACATACATACATGCATCCATTCTTGTGTGTATCTGCATATGGTATGTGTGGGAATGCATGTATGTATGTATGTATGCATGTAAGTAGGTGTAATAGATATAAATTTACTATTTTATACAATTTCTTTTTTCATTTATTTACTGTAAGACTCATAGATAGTTACAATATCTTGGCTGTTGTGAATAAAATGGCAATATAAAGAAAATGTAAATATATCTATGAGTTGCTGATTTTATTGATTTTTGGTATATATAGAGTTGCTTCTTTCTTTTTCCTTTTTTTTAAACTTTTTTTTCCTACAGTGGTTGTATAATTTATATTCCTACCACCTGCTTGCAAGGCCTTCCCTTTTCTTCACATTCCCACTAATCCTTATCCTTGTTATTTTTAAATATATAATTTAATGTTATTACTTATTTGTGTGTGTGTGTGTGTGTGTGTGTGTTTGTGTGTTTTCTCTCCTTCACATTGTGGGTTGTAGGGATTGTATGTACTCAGGCCCAGAATTGTGGGATTCTTAAGTAAAACTAAAACCTCAGAAGCCAGAAAGGAACATTTGTGTGAAAATATTAAAAATGGTGAGTTGGTTCAGTAGGTTAAAGCACTAGCTGTACAAGCCAACCAATGAGGGGCTGATTCCCAGAACCCAAACAAAAGTCTGGATGCAATGCAGGAAATCCCAGGATTCCGATAGTGAGGTGGGAAGTGGAGACCAGAGAATTACTTGTAAACTCATGGCCAGCAAGCCAGAGGACACAGCACAACAGGAGAAACATCGAAGTCTCTG
This sequence comes from Tokudaia tokunoshimensis, assembly GCA_036184795.1. NCBI lineage: Eukaryota > Metazoa > Chordata > Mammalia > Rodentia > Muridae > Tokudaia > Tokudaia tokunoshimensis. The sequence continues at coordinate 79,685,171 of BTHU01000005.1, read as the reverse complement.
CCTTCATAAAGTGGAAACAAGAACTGACCCTGAAAGTTGTCCTTGAACTTCCACATGCCTACTATGTCAAAACTTTAAAAAGTAGTTGAATGTCCAGATACGTCAGAAAACCAGTAACTTGGAAGAAGTACACATATTCTCTAACTTGGTGTTAGCCCAACTTTATTGTGTGACAATTGTTTACCCATATTACCATTTTGTAATATAGGTACTTCCACTGCAGTATTCAGTAAATTACATGAGATATTCAGTATTAATGTGAAACTAGGAGGGAGAGATAGGTAGATGCTGATAAATAGATACTAAGTTACATGTAGATAGGAGTAAGAAGTTCTGATGTGCTATTACAACACTAGGAACTGTCTTAATAACTGTTCTGCTGCTGTGATGAAACACTATGGCCAAGGCAACTCTTATGAAAGAAAGTATTTAATTGGGGACTTGATTATAATTTTAGAGGATTAGTCCATGACCATTATGGCAGGAAGCATACAGGCACATTGCTAGAGCAGTATCTGAGAGCTTTATATCTTGATCTGCAAGCAGAAGGCAGTGAGAGACACTGGGCCAGGAAAGGGCCCTTGAAACTTCCAAGCCCACTCCCAGTGACACATCTCCTTCCTAAATGGTTCCACTAACTGTATGCATCCATAGGGGCCTTTCTCATTCAAATTTCCACAGTAACTGTAGATAATAAGTCAGTATTATATAGTTTAAAAGCAAAAAAGAAAGAATTATGCTCCCCTCCATCCTCAGACAGGGTTTCTCTGTGTAGCCTTGCCTCTGTAGTCCAGGCTGGCCTCAAACTGAGAGTTCTGCCTGCCTCTACTTCCTAAGTGCTGGGATTAAAGGCATGTGCCACCACTACCTGACTGAATTATGAATATTTTTACCACAAAGAAATGACAAGGACTAGAGAGATGGCTTAACAGTTAGGAGCACTTGTTCTTCCAGCAGACCTGAGTTTAGTTCCCAGCACCCATATAAAGCAGCTCACAACTGCCCCTAATTCTAGCCCCAGGGGGATCTGATGCCTCTAGTCTCTGCAGACATGCCTGCATATACATAATTAAAAGTAAAATAACTACTGATAAATGTTTGCGGAGATAGTTTAACCTGATTTAAATATTACCTATTGGATGTGTGTGTGTGTGTGTGTGTGTGTGTGTATGTTAATTTTATACAGTACATTATTAATGATGTTTTTTGGTTATCAATTAAAAATAGGCTTTGTTGTAGATTATTTTACTCAACTGTTAACTAATGTGAATACTCTGAGCGTGGTTAAGATAGGCTAGGATAAGCTGTGATGTTCAGTTTGTTAGGTGCATTGAGTACAGTTTGAGTTAACTGTTTTTATTTTGCCTTTTGTTTTTTGAGACAGTGTCTCATTTAGCCTTATGTGGCTTCTCATTCTGTGTAGCTGAGGTTGGTTCTGTTTTCCTGATCCTCCTGCTTCTATCTTGTAGGTCCTGGCTTTATAGTTATGCACCATCATGCCATGCCAGTATTTTCAGTTTAAATTGGGATTAAAAGCATCAGTACTTGACAAGCAAGGGAAAATATCCTTATACCAGGCAAATAGACTCCACAATAAATGCAGAGGTTACTGATGTGCTTTGAAGATGGAAGAAGCAACCATAAGCTAGAAAAAAAATGGCCTCATAGGGAGTACAGAGCAAACAGACTTGAGCGAAGGCTTGCAGCAGTGTTTTTATTGTGGTTCCAGTCCCCTGAGGTTCTGTTTGCATTGCTGGCCTGCAGGGCTGTTTGGGAGTAGTTGTATCTTATTTTAATTTTCTAAATAGTTTGCTACAGGAACAACAGGAAACTAATGCAGTATACTTGATAAAACCCTGGGCAATAAGCCAAAAGTTATATATATAATTTTTTTTGAAATGGTTTCTGTCTTAGATAGGGTTTCTATTGCTGTGAAGAGACACTGTGACCACGGCAACTCTTGTTTTTTTTTTTCCTTCGAGATAGGGTTTCTTTGTGTAGCCCTGGCTGTCCTGGAACTCACTCTGTGGGCCAGGCTAGCCTCGAACTCAGAAATCTGCCTGCCTCTGCCTCCCAAGTGCTGGGATTAAAGGCATGCACCGCCACTGCCCAGCAACCACGGCAGCTCTTATAAAGGAAAACATTTAATTGGGGCTGGCTTACAGTTCAGAAGTCTAGTCCATCATCATCATAGCAGGAAGCATGGAGGCATGCAGACAGACAGAATGTCCGAAAGGGAGCTGAAAGGTCTACATTTGTAGGCAGCAGGGAAAGAGAGTGCCATACTGGGCCTAGTTTGAGCACTTGAGATCTCAAAGCCCTGTAATCCCCTTCTTCCAACAAAGCCACACCTACTCCATCAAGGCTACACCTGCAAATAGTACCATTCCCTATGAGCCTATGGGGCCATTTTCATTCAAAACTATCATATTCCACACCCTGGCCCTATAATAGTCTTATAGCTATATCATAATGCAAAATATATTTAGTCCAACTTCAAAAGTTCCCATAATCTATAATAGTTTCAAATGTGTTTTAAAGTCCAACGTCTCTTTCAAGACTCATGCCAATCTCTTAACACTAACCCCTATAAAGCCAAAATAGAAAGCAATTCACGTAACTTCCAACATATAATGGTATAGGAGATATGTATATATATAAATGTTTATATATGTATATAAACATTAAAAAAAATGGAGGAAAAGGAGCTTGGTAGGGAAGTATTGGACCATACAAGACCAAATCCAGCTGGACAAACTGCATCTCCATGTCTGATGTTAAAGCACTCGAGATATTTAACTGCTTTAAGGTTTGTTGACTGCAATACATTTATTTCTCTTGGTCTGGTTCCACTCCTTTTTAGTAGCTTTCCTTGGCAGGTATCCCATGGCTTTCGCATCTTTAACATTTGGGATCTCCAAGGAAATCCAGATTTCATCTTCACAGCTTCACACAGTGACCTCTCGAGGCCTCCATGCAGGAACATTCCTGATACACACCTGGCCTCAGTAGCTTTCCTTAGTCATGGAGGGAGATACCATAACCCCTTTCTTCTATCCTTGGCTCTAAAGCCAGAACCATGTGGCTGAGGCTGCCAAGATTCTGCTACTTTCTGGGGCTAGAATGTGACCCCCCTATTCAATTACATATTCACCAGCTTTCTGCTTTTGATGCTTTACTTCAAGGCCTAAGTTTGGCTATCTTAGAATTTGCTCTTGTAGATCAGACTGGCCACCGCTTTCCTAACCCAAAGTCCCAACATCCACGTAACTCCAAAAGAAAACATACCAACTTCTTTCTTAAGGTGTTTATTGCTGTGAAGAGATGCTATGACCATGGCAACTCTTATAATGAAAACATTTAATTGGGGCTGACTTACTGTTCAGAGGTTTAGTCTATTGTCATGGCAGGAAACATGGTGGTGTGCACACAGACATGGTACTCTAGAGGTTGCTAAGAGTTCTACCTCTTGATCTGTAAGTATCAGGAAGAGAATGTCACAGTGGATCTAGCTTGAGAATTTGAGATCTCAAAGCTTGCCCCCGGTAACCCTCTTCCCCCAACAAAGCCACACTTAGTCCAGCAAGGCCACACTTTCAAATTGTGTCATTCCCTATAAACCTGTGGTACCACAGGTTCCAAACAGCAGCCTATCAAAATCTGGATTTTTTTCTTTTTTCTTTTTTTTCTTTTTTTTTTCTTTGAAAAAAAATCAGGTCAAGAACTTTTCTGGAAGCCAAACATTGTTTGGAGTTAAGTGTTGGTATCCTTGGATGACATGTATATTTCAGTCTGCTTGCAGTACATTTGCCTAAATGTTTAATGTATGAGGTATCTATAAATGAAGTTCTGATTGCAGTAAAAGCCAGAGGCTAGTTTAGAAAATATATCAGTATGTTAGTTTCTTAGTGACTGAGAAAAAGAGGATATGAAATATCTTTGCTTAGTTTGTGAGATTCATTTTTAATTAAGTTATTAAAATATTTATTTTATTTTATTGTTATTTCCTGATCCTATGTGTGCACCATGTGCATGTGTACAGTGCTCTTGGAGGCTAGAGAAGGCATTGAGTCTTCTGGACCTGGAGTTATAGTCAATTGTGAGCCAATGTGTAGGTGCTTAGAACTGAACTGGGGTCCTCTGCAAGAACACCGAGATCTCTTAACTGCTGAGCTGTTTTTCCAGCCCCACTTTACAAGACTGTGACTGTACAATATCTGAATTATCATAGTTAAAAAAATGTAGTTTGATACTTTATACATATTTTTGTGTGTATTGTGTGTGTGTGTGTGTGTGTGTCTATGTTTGAGTCAAAGTGTTATTGTGTAGCCTAGGCCGCCCTTGAACTTGTGTCTTCTGATTTTTCTAAGTGCAGGGATTATAGGTATGTGCCATTATGTCTGGTCATTTATCCTTTTTTGTTTTTATTTTGATTGTTTTTATGTTGTATTATTATCATCATCAACATTATTATTATTTACTGTGTCTGAGTGTGTAATGTGTGAGGGAGGGTGTGCATGTACCTTAGTGTATTTGTAAAAGTCAGGGGAACTTTGTGGAGTGGGTTCTCCGCTTTTGCCTTTATGTTGCTTCTGGGGCTTGGATTTAGCTCATCAGACCTGCATGACCAGGGCTTCACCTGCTGAGCCGTTGCTTTATTTATTTGTTTGATTTTGAAACAGATTAATTTCTTGTCTAAGGTCACCTTTGAAATGCTTTTCTCTTCCCAGACTTTGTACTCCCATGCTTAAAGTTTATTATTATTTTTTTAGTATTTGTTTATGTATTGATTTTATTTATGAGTACACTATAGCTGTCTTTAGACACACCAAAAGAGGTCACCATATCCTATTTATTATAGATGGTGTGAGTCACCACATGGTTGCCTGGAATTGAATGCAGGACTTTTGGAACAACAGTCAGTGCTCTTAACTGCTGAGTCATCTCTCCAGCTCATGCTTAAAGTTTATTTACTGTTATGTTTTTAAAAGATTTTACTTTTAATTATGTATATGTGTGTCTGTGGATAGTGCACACAAGTGCAGGTTCCTGCAGAGGCCAGAAGCATTAGTTCCCCTGGATTTGGAGCTACAGGCAGTTGTGAGCAGCCCAGTATGGGTTCTGGGATTAGAACTCATCTTCTGGAAGAACAGAAAGTGCTCCTGACTTCGTATTCCTTTCTTCAGTCCTGCTTACTTGAAAAGGGGTTTATTTACTTCCAAAGTTACAGCAAACTAGTTAATTATGAGGAAATTTGACACTTGGCTATTTTGAAATTGATAAAAATTTGAAGTTGGTAACCTAGGATTTGTTGTTGTTTTTGTCAACTTGCCAGAAGCGCAAGTTATCTGGGAAGAGAAACCTCAGTTGAGAAAATGCCACCATCAGATTGGCCTGTTGGCAGGTCTGAGCAGAATGCTTGTTGTTTGGTTATGTGGGAGGCCTTTGCTCACTGATGATGGTACTACTCCTGGCAGGTGGTTATATAAGAAAGCAGACAAAGCAGTCCATAGGGAGCAAGCTACTACACAGCACTCCTCCATTGTCTCTGCTTCAAGTCCTGGCCTGACTGCCCTTTACGATATACTGTGTGCAACTAACCTCAAGCTGAAGTCAACCCTTTCTCTCCAAGTTGTTCTGGGCATAGTGTTTTGTCACAGCAATCGAAAATTAACTAGGACAGTTGAGTTTAATGGCAAATGTTTATTATTCTGGCTCTCAGGACTCTGAAACAGGAAGGTAATAAATTCAGGGACACCCTGGACAATGTGTAAGACCCTACCTCAAAAGAAAACAAAAACAAAAAAGAATAGTAACAATGTGTAGGAACTCTGAGTATCTAAAATCACTGAAAGGAAGCAAACAAGCTAACTTCTATTGCAGGTAGTCTAAAGTTTACCATTTCAACTTTGCTAATTAAGAATTGTGTCAAAACTTATGAAATTTACAGATTAAGATAAATTGTAGAGCCCGGGAATTAACACTCTATCTGGGGATTGGCTAGAAGAGAAGCTTTATTATAGTTAAAATCACTCTAAAGATGAGAATAGTTGTTTGGCCTATAATGTAATATGATTATGCTCTAAAGAATGTGTTTGTAATGAAATTTAAGCCTTGAATAGTACAGTAAAATAATCAGAATGGAGATTTTTATGTGTAAAGGATAAAAATACAAACACTTTAGGGAAATCATAGCATAGTTTTAGAATTGTTATTACAAAATACCTTTTTATGAATTTTAAATGAATGTGTTTTTATTGCAGGATATGTCAGTGGAAATGAATTTGTATTTCCCTATAGGTAATGAGATATGTGGAAATAGTATCGTAGTTTTAGACAACAGGAAAATTTGAAATTCTCAGAGTAGTTACACTGCTGGTTATATGTATTCTGGAACTGTTAAGTCACTCCTCACATTCTTTACAGTGGTGTGCTTTGAATGAACTATCAAATTCAACTATTAATTTTAACTTTAATGCACGACATACACTTAAACTTTGGGTATACATATACCGAATTGAACCTTTTTTTAAAAAAAATTAGAATTTGTAAAAAGTCTCGGTCTTCTTAAGAATTACTTTATTGACCATTGAGGTGGCTCAGAGGGTAAAAGCATCTGCTTGTTGAACTTGATTACCTGAGTTTAGCCTCTGGGATCCACAAGGTAGAGAGAGTGGCATGATATGAGGTGAGCTCTGATCTCCACATATGCACTGAGGTTTGCATATCTCCTCCCGCACAATAAGAAGGAACTCAAAGGCATTCTTGGGGTAAGATGGTCAGTGGGTAAATGTCTTTGAAGCCAAGTCTGGCAGCTTGAGTTTGGTCCCAGAACCCACATGGTAGAAGTAAGACAACTGACAAATTGTCCCCTGACCTACCTGCACATGCTTGTCATTACATACATGTAGACAAAAGAAGATATTGTAAAAAGTAAAATAAAAAATAGCTTTATGTTTTTAATTCCAGGAGTGAGATACTGTTTCAAAACAAACAAAAGTGTTACAACTACAATTAAAATACATGGTCCATTAATTACCTTTCTTGTTGATGTGACAGTAATAAAATATCCAATAAAAGCAACTGCAGGAAGAGTGTGTTATTTGATTTACACATAAGAAGTGCAGCCTATGGTGATAGGAAGGCATAGCAGCAGTAGCATGAGGCAGCTGCTCATATAGTCAGGACAAAGACAGACAGATGCTGATGTATTTCTTCTATCATTCAGTCAGGGAACCAGCATGTGGGATGGTGCTATACACCCTTAGTGTAGGACTTCTTTCCCCACTTAAACTGCCAATACCCTTATTGACACACCCAGAAGTGAGTGAGTTTCCATCTTGATTCTAATTTAGTCAAGTTGACAAAGAGGATTAAGTATGACACCTGGAGATCCTGCCTGCCTGCCTGCCTGCCTGCCTGCTTCCCTCCCTCCTTCCCTCCCTTTGTTAGTATTTTTGGAGTTCCTTAAACTTTAGCATGGTTAAAAGCATCAGTTGGTTTTATTTAGTTACTAGTTTTACAGTACTGGTTATTAGTTATCATGCATTAGTTTAATGTATTAGGTTTCTTTATAAGCTATTCTACCTTCAAAATAATTTTCCTATCTATTCTTTATAGTTAGGCCAAATACTTTGGAAGCTAGAACAAGAGGATGTAATGCATAAATGGTGAGGGCTTGATGATCGCTTGGCGGTAAAGGTTTTAGTTTAGGAGTCATTGGCCTCTTTTGTCTTAAGAGCAGCAACTAGAATTTGTTTGTGACCACTTGTCAGTTGTTGAACCAAAGCAGTGTGTGTCGTGGAACTGTGTTGTTGTTGACTGGTTTAATAAGCTTTTATATATTCAAATAATAGTTTGTTTAGTTATACAGCTCAGTTGGAAGCCAGCCATTAGTAGCTGTTGGATTTCCTGTTGCGCTCTCACAACACAACTGCTCACCACCTCTCTCTCTCTCTCTCTCTCTTAAAATAGTGATCTCTTTGTTTTGCTGGAGAAGCTTTCCTTGACTATGTTCATATAAACACCTTTGAAAAGGTGAAAGCCTTTGAGCAAGATGCCAAGATCTGTCAGTAGCTTTTAACAAAACTTGAACTTGTTAGGAATGAGTCTTTCAATAGCCACTTTTATTAAACTTAAATATTAAAATATTTGAGTACTATGAGTGCCCTGAGCTTGATTAATAGGCAGTACAAATTTACACTACAACCAAATATTTCTATCAATGGATTTTTTTAAAAAAGGGGATCTAAGATAGACCTTTGATCTGGTCTTGTTGGGAATGATACATTTGGAAAATTGACTTGTGATTCAGTCAACTCCTGTCACTAATCTGGGATGTATGGCCTTGTTATGTTTAGTTGTAAAAGTGTGGAATAATTTTAATACATAAGAAGACAGTAGTATAGTACTATGGACTCTCACACTTGCCACTCACATTCCCTGCTTTAAACCTCCTCTCATCTTTTTCCAGTCTGATTATTTTGAAGCAAATTGTGACCTAGTTGTTTTAAAATGAGAAGCAGATAGAAACTTTTCCAGAATCCCTCAAGTATATTTCTTTTCTTTTTTTTTTTTTTTGAGGCAGGGTTTCTCTGTGTAGCCCTGGCTGTCCTGGAACTCACTCTGTAGACCAGGCTGGCCTCGAACTCAGAAATCCACCTGCCTCTGCCTCCCAAGTGCTGGGATTAAAGGCGTGTGCCACCACCGCCCGGCTCAAGTATATTTCTTAAGCATGTATACAGGCTAGTTTTTATGTCAGCTTGACACAGACTAGAGTCCCTTGGAAAGAAATCCTCATTTGGGAAATATCTCCATCAGATTGGCTTGTAGACAAGCCTGTGAGGGTACTTTTTTGATTATGATTGACTTGGAAGGTCCTAGTCCGTTGAGAGTGATGCCACCTCTGAGCGGGTGGTACTGGGTACATAAAGAAAGCAGGTTAAGCGAACTGTGGGATGTAAGCCAGTAAGCTGCACTCCTCCATGACCTCTGCTTCCAGGGTCCTACCCTGAATGTCATCTACCTTGGTTTCCCTCAGTGATGGATTATGACCCATGATCTGTAAGATGAAAATAAACCTTGTCTTTTCCAGCTTGCTTTAGGTTGTGGTCTTTTATCACAGCAATAGTTGCTCTAAGACATCATGTGAGTGAACTTTTCAGTGACTGTAGGTGGGATCCTCATTTTAATGGTCTATATGGTCTGTCAGTTGATGAGAGCATTGAAGGACTTGAGATTATTTGTTGTTTCAGTAGCCATTTAAAAATTTATTTCTGTTCTTGGTATCACTGAAATGTAATTATTATACTAGATTACCATTTTTCTTTTGTCAGTGTGATACATGTCTATTCCTGTCACTTAGTTTTAATATTTGATATATTTTCTATAATCAGTTCACTTATTTCTCATATTTTAATAAATTAGATATTTTGAAAGTAGTGTTTTTTTTTCTAGGAAATTTCCCCAAAGCTCTCTTTCTTTTATAAAACAAAAACTTGGGATATTCCCACTACTTTTCTTTTCTAATTAATATTTTGACATATTGGGGAAAGTAATTTATCCTATGTATTATCTTACCTGAGTTTATCTGAGTGCTCCTTCAGGGTTTTGTCTGACTTGTTCCTGTGTTCCTTGAATGTTCTTATAAGGTGGAACTTATTAGTACTGTCTTGATTAGCTTCCTATTGCCAGTATGAAAAGTTACAGATGGGATGGTTTAAAATAACTCATATTTATTGTCTCCTTCGGTGTGCTTTGTTGTGTGTTGTGTTGTTTTGTGGAGGCAGGGTCTCACTGTTTAACCTAAGGTGACCTGCAAATGACAATCTTCTTCTACCACCTCCTGGATATTAGGTCTGCTGGCTTGACTGTAGGCGAGTACTGCCACACCTGGCATGTCCTTTTATCTTACAGTTCTGTAATCAGTTTTACTGGGCTAATGATGTGGTGTCAGTAGGTTAACCATTTCCTTGACTTCATGGCTACTATCCCCTTTGGCTCATGAACCCCCCTTTAATCTTCCAAGCATGTGATGTGACCTTCTTTTCTGTCTCTGACCCTTCTTGGCTCCCTCTTATAACTGCCATAATTGGACACATCAGGGTAATACATGAAACTATATTTCAGCATTTTTAAGCACATCTACAAAGTTTCCTTTTCCATGTAAACAACATTTGTTATAGAGATTAGAAAGTAGGCATTTATTGGCCCCTACCAAAAAAACAAAAGCAAAGTGTATATGCATATATGTTTTTATGCATTTAATATACAGTGTCCAGGAGTATAAAGTGATAGTAAGAACCTTTGTATTTTATCTTCTTATCTTGAAGAATAAAGATACAACAGGTGTGCAGTTAGAAATACGTTGTTTTCCCAACTTTTTACTCCAATCCTTGAAAGTATTTTGACTTTTTGATTTTGGTCATACACTGCCTTTACTGAAAATTTCTGCTTTTTTTAAAAAGGTTTATTTATTTATTATATGTAAGTACACCATAGCTGTCTTTAGATACTCCAGAAGAGGGAGTCAGATCTTGTTACAGATGGTTGTGAACCACCATGTGACTGCTGGGATTTGAACTCAGGACCTCTGCAAGAGCAGTCAGTGCTCTTAACTGCTGAGCCATCTCTCCAGCCCGATTTCTGCTTTTAAAATAATAAGTATATTTTGACTTGAGAGTGTACACTACTTTTTATAATAAGAAAGAAATGTTTTATTGCCTTGTCAAATTCTGGGTAAAGCTATGTATGGTAGTGCAAATTGGGAGGCTAAGGCAAGAGGACTCAGTTGTAAGCTACTGTGGGGAGTGTATCAAAAGTGTGTATAAAACAAACTTCTGAATGATAGCTGATTTTCTACTCTGATAAAGGTAGAGCTGTTTAATGTGGTGCATTATTTTTGGTGTTACTGCTCAGAGGACTGTTTCTGTAAGCTGTAGAGTTTATGTGATGATACAAGTGGGGGCTCACAGGCTTAAGGTGGCCTCGTTTTAAAGAGACACTCACAGTTTACTACCAGCCTGACATTTGGCAAACTGTTTAACTTTTTGACCTCAATTTCCTCGTCTGAAGAATAAAATTCTACCTCATAGAATATTGTGATGATCAAAATGGAGAAAGGATTGAATGTCCTTAAAATTGCCATATGGTAAACATTGAAAAATAATACTGTATTACTGGACAGTTTTTTTACTATGAATCTATCACAGTAACTTAAAATTCTAGTTTACATTGATGAAAATTGGGAATTTCCCCAATTCCTTTTGTTATGAAACCCAAAGAAAGCTGTGAAATGTCTTTTTAATTTTTTTTACTATTTTATAAAACACAGTTCATTGCTTATTTATCTTTTTTTTCCCACTTATAGAAAAATGCAGCTATGACTGAATATGGTACTGATGCCTTTAATGCTCACTTTTAAAATAATAAAAGCATATTTTACATAATAAGATGGCCATGAGCCTGTGGGAGGTAGAATATTATGTTCTGACTGCGAAATGTCTCCCATAGGCTTACATGTGAATACTTGATTCCTAGCTGGTGGCACTGTTTTGGGGGGTGGTGGGCTGTGGTAGCTTTAGGAGGTAGATTCTAGCTAGAGGGAAGTAGTCACTTGGGGTTGGGTTCTAGGGTTATAGTCTGGCCCTGCTTCCATTTTCATATTCATACACCTCCACCCTCCGTTGTTACCTGATAAGTAGCTCCTGTACGATTCTGCTGCTGGAGCCATGAGTCGGTTCTGTGGCCTGTCTTCCTTGCCATGCTACACAGTTTTCTCTCTTTTTGATCAGGTATTTGATAGCAGCAGTGAGAAGAGTAACTAGTACAAAAGGTTCTATTTATTACACTTACAGTAATACATTTTTTTTCTCACAAATGAGACCACAACCTTCTCTGAGTTTAACTCTTTATATATGTAATAAAGAACTTACTATGCTTTTAGGCAGCAAAGACTAATAAGCTGGGTATTTACACACATTTGTGTTCACATGCACTTTAAAAATTGTTTTTAGGGTCTGAAAATTAGTCTACCTAACATAGTTTACTCTGAAAAAACAGTAATGTTTTCAGAAAACCTTTAGAGAAAATACTATGGAATCATTGACAACATCATGATTTATAATGTTTAGATAGTATCTGACACTTAAAGTAATGGTACCTGGTGATTCTACATTATGTTTGTAGTTTTAGATAACTTCTAAAGTGATGTTTTGTTTTTATTATTGTAAAAGACATGAAAACAGGACTATGTGGGCATAGCAAAAAGAAGGCACTTTGTTGGTTCTGTTTAGTTGCTTTTTATTTAGAGGACTGATTGCTACAAAAACTTGAGTTACTAGCAGTAATTTATGCAATGTATTTTCAGAGAATCATAGGCCTAAGAAAGAACTGGAATGTGGTAACTCTTGACTCTGTGAATTATGTGGGAAAAGTGGATGGAAATGAGCTTCCCTTTGGTTAGGGTAAGATAGAATGTTGGTAATTTTTGTGGAAGGGGTACAGAAGAGATAAAGCTTGATTTGTTACCTGGAAAAGCTTTGTTAAAAAAAATTGGGTTGTTTTCCTTCTTCGTACAGTAGTTGAAGGTTACAGTTGACTGCCGCTTTGAAGGATTTATGAGTCACTGATGAGGGTGCTGGGTCTGAACTCTGGTATCTCATAGAACAATGAGCACCGTAATCACTGAACCATTTCTTTAGCTCTGTACTAGTCTTTTGAGGCTGGCTTTATTAGCATAGTGTATTTGGGACTCAAACATGTTTTGAATTTCAGTAGTTTCTCCTCATTGCTGAGTAGTTGATTCTCCATCCTGTGGGTGTATCATCTTTTACTTTCTGGTTGAAGTACTTTAAGAATAATGGCATCTCACTGGTATTTACACCTTAGTCTCTAGACCCTGAGAACATAATTGCTTTATACAGCATAATAGACTTTACATGTAAGATTAAGGACTTTGATAGGGTTCTTATCCTAGATTATCCATATGGACCTCCTAAAATCATCTGAACCCTTCTTAAAAGTTGAAGAGAGAAAGAGGAGTAAGAAAGACAGGATATCAAAGGTTGAGGTTGGTAACCATCTTAAGTTTTCAAATAAGAAATAGAGATTTTGGTTCTACAACCTCAACCTCAAGGAACATAGTTCTGTTCAGAACCCCCCAAAAAAAGATAATGTATCCATACCTAGTCCTCCAGGTCCTTTGAATTGTAGTTCAACAAGACTAATACCGTACATCTGACTTGCAGAATATGAATATAGTGAATTTTTTTTTTTTTTTTTTAGAGACAGGGTTTCCCTGCCCTGGCTGTCCTTGAACTTGCTCTGTAGACCAGGCTGGTCTCAAACTCACAGAGATCCACTTGCCTCTGCCTATTGTGTGCTGAGATCAAAGGTGTGTGCCACTGTACCCAGCAAATTTATGCTTTCGTAACCATCAGCTTTTTCATGATGTTATGGCAATGATAAACTAATGAGGGCATAAGGTGGTTTCTCATTTTTAATGATTTTAAGCAAAGCCACAACTAACATTTAAATGCAAGCTTTTGTGTGAACAAACCTGTTTTTATGAATTAAAGGAAGCACTCAGGATCAGGATCGTTGTACCATTTCCGTGTCCTTGCTTGTCAACACTGAGAGTTCCATTCGTTGGTTGTTTTGGTTTTCGCCTTTCTAACATGTGCATTGTAACACATTGTAGTTTTAATGTGCATTTTCCTGATAACAAAAGATGTTGAATTCCAGTTGCTTTGTCTATGTGCCATCCCCATGTCTTCCTCAATTGAAGGCCTATTAATATTTTATTGTTTCCTATTATGATTCATTTTATTCTAATTTTTATTGGTTATTTATTTACATTTCAAATGTTATCCCCCTTCCCAGATTTCCCTCCACAAACCCCCCATCCCATCCCTTCCCCCCTGTTTCTATAAGGGTTTTACCCCCTTCCCCCACCTCATCAAATCTCCACAGGACCAAGGACCTCTCCTCCCATTGATGACCGACAAGGCCATCCTCTGCTACTTATGCAGCTGGAGCCATGGGTTCCTCCATGCATACTCTTTGGTTAGTGGTTTAGTCTCTGGGGGCTCTGGTTGGTTGATATTGTTCTTCTTCCTATGGGGCTGCAAACCTCTTCAGCTTCTTTAGTCCTCCCCCTCACTCCTCCATTAGGATCCCCATGCTCAGTCCAATGGTTGGCTGCAAGCATATGCATCTATTTTGGTCAGGCTCTGGCAGAGCCTCTCATAGGACAACGTTACCAGGCTCCTGTCAGTAAGCACTTCTTGGCATCAGCAATAGTGTCTGTGTTTGGTGTCTGCAGATGGGGTGGATCCCTAGGTGGGGCAGTCTCTGGGTGGCCTTTCCTTCAGTCTCTGCTCTACACTTTGTCTCTGCATTTCCTTTAGATAGGAACAATTCTGTGCTAATATTTTTTGAGATGAGTGGTTGGCGCCATCTCTCTACTAGGGGGCTGTGCCTAACCTCTTGATATAGTCTCTACAGGTTCTCTCTCCCCTTTGTTGGGTATTTCAGCTAATGCCATCCCGGTTGGGTCCTGGGAACCTCTTGTTTTCCTGGCTTGCTGGTGGCTATCCCCAGTTCCCCATCCCCCATTACTACATACCTCCGTTCAATTTCCTGATCCCCTGTCTCCTCCCACACCTGATCCTGCCCTCCTTTTTCCCTCTCCCTTCCTCTCACTTCCAGTTCCCTCCCTCCCTCCCTCTACCTCCCATCATTATTTTGTTACCCCTTCTACCCCACACTTTGATCTTCCTTCTTCGTAGCTTCACATGGTCTGTGAGCTGTATTGTGGGTATTCCGAGCTTTTTGCCTAATATCCTCTTATCAGTGAGTACATACCATGTGTGTTCCTTTGTGGCTGGATTACCTCACTCAGGGTGATATATTCTAGTTCCATCCATTTGCCTGCGAATTATATGAAGTCATTTTTTAAAAATAACTGAGTAGTACTCCATTGTTTAAATGTACAACATTTTCTGTATCCATTCCTTTGTTGATGGATATCTGGGTTATTTCCAGCTTCTGGCTATTGTAAATAAGGCTGCTATGAACATAGTGGATCCTATTTTGATTTTATAGTTTATCTTAGTTGTTCTTTTGTTACCACAACAAAAGCAACTTAAGGGAGAAAACTTTTGATTTTTGTGCAAGTTCCAGAATGGTTCCAGTTCATCATGGCATGGAACACATGACAACTGGAGCAGAAGTCTGGCCTATCACATTCTGTTGGTATCTTAGAAGCAAAGAGAGAACATGAAATGTGGTCAACCTATAAAATCTCAAAGTGCACCTCCAGTGATGTACTTCCTCTGTAAGATTCTTTCTCTTAGACGTTCCTTAACCTTCCTAAACACTATCATCAACTGGGAACCATGTGTTCAAACACATGAGCCTGTAAGAGAAATCTCATATGCAAACCACAGTGTAATTCTTCTGTATTCTAGATTGAAGTTGAAGTTGTTTTGTTATGGACAAGATTCACTAAGTTGTCCAGGCTGGGGTCAACTCTCAGGGCTTAAAAAGTCTCTTGCATCAGTTTTCAATATACCTGGCATTGCTGGCACATTCCAACTACTTAACTTAGATACATGTTCTTTTTTTTTTTTTTTAATAGAAAGACAATTTTAATGGAACTAGTAAAATCATCCAAAGCCTAGTATATCCCTTGCTTCCAAATTATTTGTAGAACATTCACACAAATATATACACATCAGAGCAAACAGAATACAGATAGTAAATGACTGATAATAGTAAACAAAATCCAAAATTGGTAGGCCCAGCACAGAAAAATACATTTGCCATATCAACAGATATACATACCAAAACAAAGGTAAACCAAAAGAACTAAATAAATAATTTAGACAATAGTGATATTATGATTAATGTTTGTTGATGATCATCATAAAAATACAAAAATATTTAAAGATTATAGTATTCTTAAAGTTTTGTTTATAGTAGGCAGAAGTTTTAAATGGGTTAAATCCATCAATGAGTTGGTAAACTATTATAAATGCTTATAACCATTATAACTAATGTATGTATCTTCAAAAATGAAATATATCTATATGAACTATGGAATGGAGGCTAAAATATCCTGTGAAAGTCAAGTTATGAAATAATATACACAGTACTCTGCCATTGTCCTAAATTTGGGCAGGCAGATATAAAATATCAGATTCCTTCATGTGTGACACATGTAGCCTCACTCCACGCCACCCCCGTTCTGCCACCTGAAACACATTAGCCTCTTCCATGAGCAGGCTCCATTCTGTGCCTGAGATACATGCTCTTTATCTGATATGTGTATGCAAATATTTTCTCCAGTCTGTGGTTTGGCTTTTCATTGTCTTAGTCTTTTTGGAAAAATAGAATGAAATCCAACTTAGCAATTATTTTTATTTTTAGGTCATGTTTTAAAGTTATTTTATTTGTTGTATGTGTGTAAGTGTAGGTGCATGGGCCATGGTTCATGGGTAGAGGTTAGGACAACCCTGGAAAGTCTTTTCTCTACTATTGCGCTATCCAGTCAT
The DNA here is from genome assembly GCA_036184795.1 of Tokudaia tokunoshimensis. NCBI lineage: Eukaryota > Metazoa > Chordata > Mammalia > Rodentia > Muridae > Tokudaia > Tokudaia tokunoshimensis. The sequence goes on along the minus strand of BTHU01000005.1, from coordinate 79,668,615 downwards.
TGAACTCAGGCTGTCAGATCTGCTGCGTCATCTCGCAGCTCTAGGTCTTGGTTTTGGTAACATCTTTGCTTATCCTAGCATAAACCAGAAAATTTTCTGTGTATTCTGAAGATTTACATATTTAGACATTTATTTGGGTCTGTTTCCATTCAGAAATACTATTTGTGCATGTTATAAAAATGGAGTAAGATAATGTGCAAGCTGTCTAACTTACTAACAGCACTGAGTCAAAGTGTCTTTTTTTCCATTAAATTTCCTTTGTTCTTTTATATCGAGAAAATCCAACACTATATCCTTTGTTTTACCAGTTTACCTGATTTTTGCCAGTTGACCTTTACCCTTCAAGAAAAATCAGACTAACTTTGTCCTGTGTATCTTGTTGAAAGAATTTCCTAACACTTTATATTTGCATAAGAAATTGATTACTCTTCCTCTCCATATGTATATATGTGTACACACACACAGACACACACACAGACACACACACTCTCTCTCTCTCTCTCTGAGGGCCGGAGAGCTGGCTCAGGCATCAAGAACACTTGCTGCTCTTGCAGAGGACTGAATTGAATTTCCAGCACCCATGTCAGCTGTTCCCAGTTTCCTGTAACTCTACCTACGGCAATCTGATACCATCTTCTGGCCTCCATGAGCACCTGCGCACACACAATGAAAAGTGAAATATGTTTTTAAGAGTTTGTTAATTCACATGTGATTGTTTTTTATTAAATTCCATAAATTTTCTCAGTGTGTTAACGTCATTTAAAAAAAATTGAGTTTTAAGAAAAAAAGTAGTGTCACATGAGAGACAGTGGGCTTACATCAGTTTGAGAACTTACAGTTAGGGCTACAAGTAGAGTCCTCTTAGACCAAGGCCATTGATCATAAGCTGTTAAAGAAAGAGAATGTAGCCAGGCAGTGGTGGCACACGCCTTTAATCCCAGCACTTGGGAGGCAGAGGCAGGCAGATTTCTGAGTTCGAGGCTAGCCTGGTCTACAGAGTGAGTTCCAGGACAGCCAGGGCTATACAGAGAAACCCTGTCTCGAAAAACCAAAAAAAAAAAAAAAAAAAGAGAATGCAGGTAGAGAGAGGAATCAGAAAAGTAAAAGAAAAATTAAAATTAAGCTTGTTCTTCAATTGTTTTCATTAGAATCACAAAGATCACTGTAGAATTTTTAGTCACGTGCTCTCCCTTAGGCTCTCCAGTTGTTTAATATTCTTAGTGTTAAAGTGTGCAATACAAACACATGTTGTTTAAATTGTAAATGGCAGGGTTTTTTATTCTTTCCTAGTTTGGGTGACTCACATTTTATCATCTTAAAGTAGACTCACCCCCCCCCCCCAATAAAACTAGAAAGAGAAACACATATGTATGTAGTAGTTTTCTTAGACTTTTAATATGTTTCTGTAAAAATTCTTTCTGTCTCTACTGTTTAATGTAGATTTCTCTACTTTTTATATTGTAGAAAGTACTAAAGCTATTTGACAATTTTAGTTGTGAAATTTTTTCTAGTATTTGTAATAATTTTATTTGCTTGTTTAATTTTAGACCAGGTCTCCTTCTGTAGTTCTTCAGGCTGACCTCAAATTTTTGGAGATCTTCCTGACCCTGCCTCTTTGAGAACTGGGTTTACAGGTGTATCTCCCCATCTCCTGCTTAATAGTGATTTTTAAATTTTAAATCATTCAAAGCTACTTTTGGACTTAAAAAAAAATGTGTCTTTTCCTTTTTCTGCCACAGGGTGGCATGCTGTGCCTACTTAAAAAAAATTCTGTTTCGTGACTTCAACAGCCTAACCTAACTTAAAGTAGAATTTTATGCATGCAAATAAATTGTTTATAACAGTAGATAATCTTTATAGAGTCTTATTTGAAGGATATTTAAGGGGCTTTGATCAGTTTTTATTGCATTTTTACTTAAACATTTTATTTGGAAGTAATTTTAGACTTAATACATTGTAAAAATCAGACTAGTAAAGGAGAAATCTTTATAGTATATGTCTATATTTACTTATTAGCATTTCATCCTGTTACACACCATATATGTGTGTGTGTGTGTGTGTGTGTATGTTTACTTTAAAAAACTTTAATATCATTGTGTATGTGCCTAATGAGTCTATGCCTGCACACATGTGGACACCAGAGAATAAGTCTTTCCTCTTCTCTATTTACATGGGTTCCAGGGATTGAACTCATGGTGTCAGGAGTTTACCTACCGTGCAACTTTTTGTTCGTGAGTGAGCATTTGAGACTTAAGTCACATTATGATGTGGCACATTATCCATAAATGCTACATTGTGTTTTCAAAAGAACAAACATGGTCTTTCTATAACCACAAGTATCAATTTCAGGAAATTTAACTTTCACAAAAGGCTTTTATCCAGTATTTCAATTTCGCTTTTGATTCAGTTCAGTTTGGCCTTTATTCCCTCTCTAGTCATGTCAATTGTTATATATAATTGTGATGGCTTTTTAGATTCCTCTGACGTGAAATATTTCCATAGCCTTTTGTATTTCATAATATTGACATTGAACTCACAGTACTAAAAAGCATCTCTCATTTTAGTGATGGTTTTGTTTGATGCTTCGTCATAGTAGAGGCTACACATTCTCAGTTAGATTGCACAGATTTTGTTGTGTTGTCTTTGGAGTATGTCCAAAGTGATACTATACTATACTATCTTTGCTGCTGGTAATTTGGGGTACATTAATATTAATTAAATTTAACTGATACCTAACAGTACAAAAATTACAGATTTTAATGAGAGACTGTCATATTTTGGTACAATTGCACACTTTTTGTGATTTTAGGTACATGAATGTGTAGATAAAGAATTATATGCCATTTGTGGACACATAAGAGCAAACATTTTCTTTAAATGTTGATCTGTGTTTGGATACTACCTGAGTTTTCTGGAATGCTTGAGATAGAAAATTTTAGCTATATTCCTAGCAAAGCTCTATATTTTGTCCCTGGATTACCAAGGAGTATGTTTTGATACCTTTCTTGGAACATGCCAGTCATTGTAGTGAAATGAAAGAATAAAATCTGAGTAGGTGAAATTAGATAGCAAATAAACATTAAAAAGTGGAGTCAGGGCAACTATAAATCTCACAGAAATTATTGTTAGTACCAAAGCCAAATGAATTTCTTAAGATAGATATTGCTATTTCTGTTTCCTTTTCCTATGTGATAGAATTACTGATGTACATCACCATGCCTGGTTCCAAAGACATGATCTTATGGTCCTTGACTTTGGGTTTGTATTAGTGACTTTTTTTTAAATACAAAATAAACATATACTTGCCAAGTACTTGATTATAAAGAATAAACTTGGCAAAGAAATAGTTGCAATTCTATTTTATTCTTAGGTTACTCGAAAGACTTGTTACTGTTAACTGGATGAAATAGGTTTGTGACTAGCAACATTTCCCAAATTGTTCCTGTAATGCTTTTTTTAGGACAGGATAAAATTCTCAGAGGAAATAGTTATCTGATTTGAGAAGGCCATTGCTTATCTCACTTGAATCTTCACCGATTTCGTCCTGACGGTTGAAAAGGTGTTTGCCCCATCGGCAATGAGATGGCGCAGCACTGTACGCAGCTCTGCTGCGGGTGAGGCAGTGAAACGTTCTGCACGCTCTTACATTTCATCTATTTACTTTGATTACATATGTATATTACATACCAAATGTATTTTCCATATATAGTAGACATCAAAGCATTTGAGGTATGAAATTAGATGAATATAAAGTAATTTGAATGTTAAAATGTCCATTACATTTAACTGTGAAAACTGAAAAATTATCGGATACTGCTGTGCGTTGTGATTTCTTCCATCAGCTACCCTACCGAGTTTTGGGAGAAAAAAATTGCCTCCAAGTTCCCCTAGGTTTTCCCCTTGATTTTACAAAGAAGTACATTGTATAAATTAAGTATGAGTTTATAATTGCTTCTTCTGACACATGTATACATGGTTCTGAGTCTCCCTAGTATTAAATTATACCCTGGGGCTTGGAATTCATTGTGTCTCCCTGGCACCTAACATAATTCTAAGAACTTGGACTTTAAATGATTGAATACTATTTTAAAAGTTTTTATTTCTATTGCTTAGGCAGGATACCTGTGTAGACTCTACTTCATCCCTGAGAGAGAACAAACAACCAGAAGGTTTGGAATCAAAACAAGGTATGGATTAAATACTTAATTTTATATAGCTTTTACCAATGGTAAATTTCCAGTCTGAAAATTCACCCTGTTTTACAGAGAGGGAAATGGAGTGTTGTATTTGTTTATGATCTTCCTAGCTACTTGGTGACCTGAGTGTTGTGTGATTGGTTACAAGTGCCACCAGAAGGTTTTACTGTCTTGAATGGTTTTATTTCTATTATGTGTTTTAGGTTGCAAAATAGAGGTGAGTTAGTTTGGGTACCTTTGGGTTCTATGTACAACAACGATAATGACTTTGTAGGCAAACTACCCCTAAACCCTGTGACAAGATATTTTTCCTTATTTACTCTCTTCCTTAGAGAAGAAATTCTTCAAGTGAGTTTGACATAAACCCTCTAGTATACATAAAGTGGTAATTTTAATTTATTTAAGCCTTATAGATCAATGGGGCTAATTATTTAAATGCTTTAAAAATTCTCATCTTTAGTAGGAAAAATTGGAAGTAATTTTTTTATTGTTCAAATGTCATCTCATGTTTTTTCTATTTGTAAAATGATGACTTAAGAAAATTCCTGTAAAACTTGAGCTGTAGGAATTTTTCAGTAGAGAGAAGCAGATTTTTATTTCTTTTAGGCAGAAGTACTGAAGCTTCTCTTTGTTACTGATAATTGCTAACAAAGTAGAAAATATATAATTTTGTTATATATATTTAACATATATGTACATAATCTAGATTTTAAAAATGTAATCATATTTATTAATATTCCTGATGCTGTTGGAAATTCTCCAATCCTTTTTAGAAATTATCTCGTATTAGGCTCTTAAGTTGCCAGAGAAAATTATATATCAGTGCTGTGACTACTGAGTATCCTCAGAGAGAGAAACAGATTTGGTTCATCAGCATTTCTTTGTCTTAGAAATTCAAGTTATAAACACATTGTTTTCAGTTAGTATAATTATTATCATCTAACCCTTTCTACATTTCACATATAATTAAACCACAGTCCGATTGTGGCTGTTTCTTTTCTTTTTCTTTTGAGACAGGGTCCCACTCTGTAGCCAGGCTGGCTTTGAACTTGTGATTCTCTTGCCTCTGCCTCAGGAGTGTTGTGAGTAGGCGTATAACTACCATATTCAGCCTGCCTTTATCACTTTCCTTCGTTCCTAAAGTTCTTAGTATTGAATGAGCATTGTATGTGAGTATGCTATTAGGTCATCTAGGGGAAAATAATATTGTATGAAGAATAGAAAAGGCTAGAATGAGGCAGGTGGATTCTGATTCCTGTAGAAAAGAAGCCAGAAACTGCACTGCACAATTTACGCTAAGGCTAATTTTCTAAGGGAAGATGTTTTGTGGCTCCATGTTCAGAAATACAGAGTTCTTAAAAACTCCATTACAGTTTCAATAGCCCGTTATGTTGTAATTTTTGTATAGTAACTTTAATCATTTGAAAACCAACTATGGAAAAGCCCAGAGGAAGAGAAACGACCTAAGTAGTCATTTGCCAGAAAATGTATGCATTTTGTATTTAGGAACCTGTAGACTACTGAGTTTCTCACATAAGTGTGGGAAGAACAGTGTTGTCAATAGGCAGACATAGGCAAAGTGAGGTTAGAGCCTAGAAGGACTGCTGTGCAAGTGGTTGTCTCAGACTGTAACTAACCGGCAGGAATTGGTTACATTTTCAGGGGGGTTTGGTGTTGGTGTTCGTTTTGTTTTCCCATGCATGAGGAAGGAACTCAAGAAGGAATTCCTGTGTGCTAGGCAAGTAGTCTGCCATCGAATCAATCCAGTTCCACCCCTCTTAAAGAAAACAGAAGCAAAGCTTTTTTTGTTGTTTTTGTTTTTGTTTAAGGAAATGTTCTTAAGTAAAATATAAAATTCTTTGCTGCCTACTAACATGAGAATGAATTATCTGGAAGTTTTATTTATGCAGCATATCTTTCAGATAAATTCCAAATGAACAAATTGTTTTCTATTTGTAATTTGCAAAACTCTGAAAATGTAATATAGCCATTCAGCTCACAATAGTTCAGTGGTTCAATAGACCAAAATATAAAGCAGCACTGAATTTTGTTTGTTCTTTCAGTATGAATCTTATTATGACCTACTATTTCTATATGGAACAGACATGTTATTTAAATTTCATTTTCAATTCTTTTTTTTTTCAGTTTGTAAAAGGCTCAGGTATGATTTGAGCAGTTCTCCAGGGAGGACTCAGGCGTCCACTGTCAGTTAGTTATGGTCAAGTACTGATGGGAAATACCATGTCTGAAACTAGCAGTGCTAAGGATGAATATTGAGTTCATAACTAACCTTTATCATACTGATACAAGTAACTAAAGATCTACCATGAAAATATTATTTAAATGCAGGCATAATATTGTTTGATTGATTGGAATGGTAACAAAATTAAAACTCATGTGTTTGAAATCTTTCATTTTCAACCAGAGGGTAGCTATATGAGCAATATCAGTTATAGTTTTGTTTTTTGACCACAACTGTGTGTATGTGTATACATGAGTATGCACATGTTAATAAAATTAAACTACACCTGTATAAGCTTGTTGTGAGCTTGGGACCTTAAGGTTTGCCAGAATATCAGTGATTGTACTGTTGAAAAGACTTAGAGCTGCTTTTAAAGTAGTTTTGGTATATTTAAATTTAAAATATGGGTCATTTGTGCTATAGATTGAAAAAGGGAAATTTCTGTTTGCTGAACATAATGTGTAAGAAACATTTTTAAACTTTAAAATCCATTTATGCTAGTGTGTAATAAGTTAATTTTCCTACAGACTTATTTATGAAAATATTCAGCAATATTAGAATGCAGATCTGTATTTAAATTATTTATGTCTTGGGGGTAAAGTATAGCTTAAAAATTATTGTAACTTAAAAATTAAGTTAAAATTTATGCTTGCCTTTCATCTTTAGAGTTGTAATGTTAATGAAAATATACTACACTTGAGAAAGTTGTTTGGATATTTAGGCTAAAGAGTTGAGAGGTTTATTGTTATTTTAAAACATTTGAAAGCTGTTAAATAGAAAAGTGATTAGTTTGTTTTGTATTGCTCATAAGCATGAAAGCAGAGTAGACAATATTATCATTATTGGAGTTTAATTTCTGATTTCAGAAGTATAAGCAAATGCATTGGATTGCCCCAAGTTCCTATGTGCAAGGTGCTTGATTGAAGATTGCATAAGTCACCACCTGGTGGTGCTGTTGTACAGCAGACTCAAGCAATACTTGGCTGTTTGGCTTTGATACAGAAGTTTCTTTGAAATTGTCAGGTTTTGTAAAGACTAGTGTCCACTGCATTTTTTTGGGCAAAGTGTTTAATATGTTTTCTTACTTTGTTTTGCTGTAGAGAAAACTATACAAACTTGGTTTTTTGTTACCTCTACATTTTTTTTGTTACATTATAAAAAGGATGCTTAATTTAGTCTTTAGTCTGTTTGAGGGTTCTTTGAAATATATTCACTGGCTCATCAGTGTCAGTAAGGCATTTGCTGTATTTTACTTGGAATCTTACATATTCATGTTTTTCATATGAAATTAGAGATATGTATATGCACATGAAATATGTACATAAGATTTTTACCTTGGTAAGGCTCAAATCTTACCATTAAAAGTTAGCTAGTTGACTCACATAGCTATAGCTTAGCCTTTGAATTTATGAGCCTTTGAATACCACACAGCATTAAGGATTGTTTAGATGTGCTAGGAGTGGCTCAGCAGTAGAGCCCCAGTCTAGCATATGTAAGGTCCTAGGTTTGATCCCCAACACTGCAAAAAAAAAAAAAAAGTTAAATAAGAGCTTCAAGAATTTGAAAGGCAGGCTTGAATAGGAATAATCCATAAAGAAGGCTCTACTAGGAACAAATGTCAGTGGTTAAGCTATGTGATAAAAGCTTTTGTTTTTAAATAAGCTTTCAGCCATTCAGACCACCAATGCATGCTAATCATATTTCCAGGGCTATGCGGGCAAATGCCACAATTTATAAAGTAAATCAGTAGAATAAGCTAATTATGTTTTAATTCTTTCTTTCAATCTTTGTGACTATATATGTACATATATACAGTATATAATTATAGTAGTATAAACCAGTTTATAAGAATACAAAATATATGTGCTAATATAGATGTTTAAAAATGTTTTCCTTTACAGACAGGTTAACAGGCTATAGACTGTCAAAGAACTGCAGGGACTAGAGTATGGAGAGGTGTTAGTAGTGGTTCTCAACTGTCCTAATGCTGCAGCCCTCATGTTGTGGTGATCCCCAACCATGAAATTATTTTATTGCTTCTTGATAACTGTAATTTTGTTACAGTTATGAGTTGTAAGTATCTGATATGTAGGAATCTGACCCCAAAGGGGTCACAACCCACAGGTTGAGAAGCAGAAGGTCTAGGCAGCCAGACAAAGGGAAAGTGTCAATGCAGCAGTTTGAATCTTAGATTAAGTTGGACTCTAGAAAATGACTGAGAAACTAGATCTCAAATATATTTATGGGCTATGATATTGGTTAGTTTAATTTAATAATGCCACAATTCATAGGTACAGCAAATACAATGCTGTGTGTCATGTTACCTTTACTTGCCAGTCATACCTTAAAACTGGAGGAAAATAATTGATAAATGGCTTATTAATTTTGTATTTCTAACATTTTAAAGTTATATAATTTTTTTTTTATTTAACAGAATTATGAAACTTGGTGAGGTCCTTTGAATTCTTGAGGGTAGTTAGAAAAGCCCAACTGATTCTTGTTGCTATTGTTAATCTAATGTAGTCCTGCATTGAGGGAAACTAAAATAGGTAGAGGGAGGTTAAGACTAAAGATAATGAAGAGGTGGATTTGCAGCTACAGTGGCATTCTAGAATCCACTGAGGCAATGCATGCCTGTAATCCCAATACCAGGCTGAGGCTGGAGGAGAATAAATTCTAGTCCAGCCTGGGCTAACTAGTGGGACCCTCTCTCAGATGCCACCGGAGGCATTTATTATTTAGGCAGGAAGAGAAGGGTGATCAGCTAATGAAGTAACATTTGTAGATTGTAAGTTTTAAATATTTTCCTAGTATGTACTGCCACAGAAATCTCTGGATGGGCAAATGAATGCCTTAATTCTGCCTACATATGTTTGTGTTGTGAATATTAGAGAGCCCAGGAGACCAAGAAGAAAGTTGTACAAAGAAGTCTGGAGTTGGGAGCACAGGAGTGTGTGTGTGTGTGGAGTCCCAGAATTGATGTCTTGTTTATTCTTCTATCACTTTCCACATTTTCATCAGTGAGTTAAGGTCTATTTCCAGTTGAACCTGGAACTCACTGATTGGCTAGACTAGCCAGCCAGCTTGTTCTGGAGATTGCCTCTCTCTGTCCCCTTTGTGGTTGCCATGAGTGACTGCCAGGTTAGCCTTGCTTTTACATGGTTTCTGATGATCCATACTTTAGTCTTTATACTTATTTGGTAAGCACCTTCTTCCTGGCCCCATCTCCCACTTTGTAATTCATCTCTTTCTATGGTTAATAATTGAATGAAATAATGAAAATTACAGTTTGTGTAGTTTATTACGTTTTTTTTTATCATTTGAAGTGTAAGAATTTTCTACATTATAAAAAAGGTAGATTGTCAAGAATTTTGGAAACATAATTCCTTATCTTTTTAATATAGGAGGCAGAGTATGTAGCCTAGGCTGGCCTTGACTATAGTTTTCCTATTTTAAGCCTCTGAATACTAGGATGACAGGCTTGGGCCACCATGCTTGATGTAGTGGTTTGAATATATTTGGCCCAGGGAGGGACACTATTTGGAGGTGTAGCCTTGGAATAGGTGTGTAACTGTGGATGTGGGCTTTAAGACCCTCTTCCTGCCTGGAAGTGAGTCTTTTCCTGTAATCTTTGGATGAAGATGTAGAACTCTCAGCACTTGATGCACCATGCCTGCCTGGACACTGACATGCACCTGCCTTGATGATAATGGACTGAACCTCTGAACCTGTAAGCCAGCCCCAATTAAATGTTGTTTTTATAATAGTTGCCTTGGTCATGATGTCTGTTCACAGCAGTAAAACCCAAACTAAGACAGAAGTTGGTACCGGGGACTGGGGTATTGCCATGTTAGACCTGACCATGCTTTTGTTTGGAAGAATGTGGATTTGGGGACTATGGATTTGGAAAGCCATGAGATATTTTAAATGGGGCTTAATGGAATCCTAGTAGGAATGTGGAAGATATTGTTGCTGTGAGTGATTTGTACTATGCAGATCTGGCCCAAGAGGTTTTAGTGGAGAAGAACTTCAATATGTGGCCTAGAGACTGTTTTGTGATATTTTGGTGAAGAACATGGCTGCCTTTTGCCATTGTCTGAAGAGTCTATCTAAGGTGAAGAGACTCAGATTAATTGTATTGCCAAAGGAAGTCACAGAAAGGCCCATTATAGACTTGGTTCTCTGGTTAAGTATCATGAAAAGTGGTTTGAATAAGCATAGCAAGCTTAGAAAGGAAAAATATAAAATATATGGCTCAAGTATTAAAGGGGCAGCAGGAAGTGAAATGGAGCTGAATCCTGTGTTCTAGGATATTAAGTTGAATTAAGGGAGTGGTGACCTTGGGGCAAGATCCCACCCAGTTAAGTTTATGTCCAGGTAGGGTGCTATGCATATTTAATCCAGCATTCAGGAGACAGTCCTGCAAATCTTTTAGTTCAAGGCCAGCCTGGGAAAGAGCAAGTTCTTGGTGAAGAAAAACATGGTGGTACACACCTTTAATCCCAAGAGACAGATCCATGCAGATATCTGAGTTCAAGATCAGTCTACTGAGTAAGTTCCAGGACAGCCAAGCTTAGGCAGTGAGGGAGTTGTAAAACAGAAAGTTGGTAATAGAATAAGGGGCCATGTTCTAGTCACAACAAAGCCGCAGAACATGGCAGCTTCAGCCACATGGCTCTGGGGTTAGAATCAAGAATAAAAGGGACTACTGGAAAAATTAATGCTACTTAGCTGGAGCTAAGAAGCTCACAGCCAACCAATAGAATGAGCACAGGGTCCCCAATGGAGCAGCTAGAGAAAGGACCCAAGGAGCTGAAGAGGTTGGCAGCCCTGCAGGAGGAACAGTAATATGTACCAACCAGTACCCCCAGAGCTCCCGGGGACTAAACCATCAACCAAAGAGTACACATGGAGGGACCCACGGCTCCAGCCACTTATGTAGAGAAGATGACCATTTTCAGACATCAGTGAGAGGAGAGGTCATTGGTCCTGTGAAGGCTCGTTTCCCCAGAATAGGAGAATGCAAGTCAGGAAATTGGGGGAGGAGGGTGAGTAGGGGGGGGATGGGATAGGGGGTTTTCGGAGGGGTAACTCAGAAAGGGGATACCATTTGAAATGTAAATAAAGCAAATATCTAATAAAAAAAAAAGAAAAGAAATTAGTGGTGATTAAGAGACCAGCATCACTGAGGTGAAATCTTCTGGGAAGTATTTTCTGAGAGCACAAAGAAGCTGTGTTCCAGGGATAGCCAAGGTTGTACCTCCTGCAACAACTGTACTTGGTAATGTGTAAGAGTCACCCAGGTGGTACTGGTTTTGAAGGCATGAAAGGGTCATGAAGAACAGCTGAGGCCTGGTACTGTGAGAGCCCATCGAATGCCATTGGTGAAGGTGTAGCCTCAGTTGAAGTTGAAGGCCCAGGACTGACTGAAGGGGTCATACATAGGAGTTGAGGCTTGGCACCATGAAGAGAGCTTATGAGAGGCTATTGGTGAAGCCTACTTGCAGCAGAAAACCCCAGTGTATTGGATAACCAGGACCATAAGACAACCACCAAGAACAGCAGCAGCAGTGGAATGGAGTCAATCTGAGCCTATCGTGCTACAGATTATAGATCTGGAGAAGTGACCCAAGCCCTTTGGGGGAGCCCAGATCATGTGTGGATCCCAGACATTGGAACAAGAACCTGTAAAATTGAAGCTGATTTGGAGACCCCCAAGATGTTAAAGATGCCAGAGCCTTGGGGACACCTGCGAGGAAAGCCGCTAATGGAGTGGAACCAGCCCAGGCGAAAGAACTTGTTGTAGTTAACACAGATGAAAAAGGAGTGGAGATCTGAAGACTGCTTTTACATCAGACCTGGAGATGCAGAGTTTGAAGTTTGCCCGTCTGGTTTCCTGTCTTGCTTTGGGGATTACAGTGAAGTGAATAGATGAATCTCAGAAGAGACTTGGTACTTTGGTCTTCTAACATTATTGAGACTGTTATAGACTATGGGGACTTTTGAAGTTGGGATAAATGCTTTAGCACTATGCTATGTTTATTTATGGCCCCCATAGACTCATGTGCTTGAACAAGTCTATGGGGGCCAAGGAGTAGAATGTAGTGGTTTGAATTGTTTGACCCAGGGAGTGACACTATTTGGAAGTGTAGCTTTGGGGTAGGTGTGTCACTGTGGGCGTGGGCTTTAAGACCCTCTTCCTAGCTGCCTGGAAGCTAGTCTTTTCCCGTTTGCCTTTGGATGAAGATGTAGAACTCTTAGCTCCTGCTGCACTATGTCTGCCTGGATGCTCCCATGCTTCTGCCTTGATGATATTGGACCAAACCTCTGAACCTATAAGATAATCCCAGTTAAATGTTTTTATGAGTTGCCTTGGTCATGGTGTCTGTTCACAGCAGTAAAACTCTAAGATACCTGGCTTCTTTCATGGGATTTTGGTTCAGTATTTTGAGAAATGTCTAATTATTTGTATCTTTCAGTAATGTTCACTTTAAGCATTTGATTCTGGGATATGCCTTCTAGGATGAAAGCCATATTCTTAAGGCACTTATTTCAGAGGCTACACAACATGATTTTTCAGCAGACATTTGGATGTTGTTTGGTACACTAGGTACTTTTAAGTCAGTAAGTACTTCCCACTTCCGTCTCCTGAATAGGTAGGACTAGAGGTGTATACATTGCACCTGTCTTAGAGATTTCTTGGTGTGTGTGCACAGGTGCGTGTATGGGTATATGAGGTGAGAGGTCAACCTCAGGTGTTGTTTTTCAGGCGCCATCCACCTTGTTTTATTATGAGACAAGTTCTCATTTGGAATGGAGCTTGTCAGTTAGGTTAGGTTGACTGGCCAGGAAGTCTCCAGGGACTTACTGTCTCTGTCTTCTTAGTGCTGGGATTTATTATAGGTGCATGTGTTACCATGACTAGTTTTTTTTTTTTTTAAACATGGGTTATTGTAGCGTGTAATAGGGATCTAGGTTATAGGGATAGAACTTAGGCCCTTATGTTTACATGGCAGTTTACCAATGGACCTATCTTCCACATCTGTGGCTGTTTCTGCTTGTGACTTATACTCATTAGTTCTTTTGAGACTTTTGGCTTATCAAAAGAGCACAATAATTGATAACCTAATAGCAGTGGTCAGCTGAAAACATACAGACTAAACAGGATACATTCAAGTATATAGGAGTATATGTGTATATACATATTGCATGGCAAATACATATACGTATATGCATGTAACAACAAATAGTGAAAAAGAGTTCATGAATCTGAAAGAGATCAGGGAGGGGATATATGGGCAATCTTGGAGTGAGAGAATGGAAAATAGAAATGAAGTCATTTTGAAAATAAACTTTAAACTTTGTTTGGTTGTATCTTTTCAAATCTTGGAACTGAGCTCTTCATCTAACACATTGTTGTTTAGTGCTAGGCACTGGGGCTAAGGAGATAAATAAAATGTCCCTGGCCTGGAAAGAACCTAAAAAAGAAACAGGCATATACCTTTTCCCCCATATTCACTGTTCCTGACTCTGTATGTGCCCTTTTCTCCTTTTGAGACGGATGAACTCTGTACTGTCATGATCAGCTCCCTATTTGTGTACAGGTTGTATTCTCTGACAAGATGTATTTTTTCCATCTCATACTAAACCATCTCTTCCATTCTTGTGAACTGTTGCTACAACTAAGTCACTGTTGACTGCTCATCCTGACCTCCTGTCTGCATTTGACCCTTTGATGATTTCCCTTTTCTCGGAATTCTCCTCCTTTACTCTTTCTTCTTGGTCTCCTCCCCTTGACTTCTAAAGAGTGTGTGGTCCAGGATATAATCTTTGAACTTTGCAACATTCCGTAGATGGTGATCTTAAGTAGTCCCAGGGCTGACTGCAAGAAAGCATGGCTTGCTTTCAGCACTCCAAATGCTCTTGTCCGCACTGGTGCGTTTTGCTTTCTAGTTCATAACACGGGACTTCTACATGCCAATTATATCTTGATCAAATATTATCTGACCTGTCCAAACTAGGTAGCACCCCCGGCCCCTTCATTTTCCAGAGCTCATAGCCTTCAGCTCATACCTCAGCTTTCCTAGGAACTGATGTTGTTTCCTGGGCTGTAGTGTAAAGAAATCATCATCATTGATGACTGGCCCTGCACTGCTCTCTTACACACACAGCCTGCCTCAGACTATATTGATGGGAGGTTATCAGTTGTGACTGGGTTTCAATACTTGTGATCCAGTGTCGAAATCTGAGATTTGAGTTCATTGGTGTGAGTAGAAAACTGTAGGTAAAACCAAAACCAAACAACAAATAGTTTCAAACTTGTGATGCTACCCTTGTCTACTGTTTGTTTCACCTCTTCTTGATAAGGAACTGGCCAGCACTTGATTCCTACCATCCTATTTAACACCTCCTAGTTATAACTTAACAACTATTTAGGGATACTCAGGTGTTAATTGGACATGGTTCTTACTCTTGCTTCCTACCTTGTAGTATTTTTTATTTATATCTGACTATCTTCTTTAAATAGGGTTTCATTAGATAAAGGGTTATATATGTCTTTAGTTTCTTTAAGTCTTTGATACTAGTCCACAGAAATTGGACTTAAGTCAATTATTTTGAATAAGTAAGGTGATAGATGATAAAAGTGGTGTGTGTGTGTGTGTGTGTGTTTCTATATTTCTGTGTGTGCATGTTGTGGGTATGTGGGTTAGAGGGCAGCTTGTAGGTATCTGTTCTCTCTTTCCACCTGTGAATATTGGGGATTAAACTCAGATCATTAATTAGCCTTAGTGAAAAGCTGTGAAGGTTTGTATATGCCCAGGGAGGGGTACTATTAGGAGGTGTGGCCTTGTTGGGGTAGGTGTGGCCTTGTTGGAGAAGGTGTGTTACTGTGGACATGGGCTTTAAGACCCTCTTTCTAGCTGCCTGGAAGCCAGTATTCTGCTAGTGACCTTCAGAACAAGATGTAAAACTCTAAGCTCCTCCTGCACCATGTCTACTTGGATGCTGCCGTGCTCCTGCCTTGATGATAGTGAACTGAACCTTTGAACCTGTAAGCCAGCCCCAATTAAATGTTGTCTTTATAAAAGTTGCCTTGGTCATGGTGTCTGTTCACAACAGTAAACCCTAAAACAGCATCTTTACTGGCTGACTGCTGGCCAGGAGTCTGAACATTATTCTTCATACAGAAGATGTCAGCAAAAATACTGTAGCATTTCACCAGCTGTTCCAATGCCTCCTCAGAAAAGCACATTGTTCCTGAGCTTAGTTTTTCTTTCTGTCCTCACCAAGATGAGGCCATTTGTTGTTTGTTTGTCATAGTCTTTGTCTTTACTACCTGTGTGATATGGCTCCACACCAGTTTACTATGTTAATGAATGATTATGACCTCTTTTAAAATGTGGTCAGAATAGCCACTTCTCTGTAGGTCATGTTTCTTTTGATAGTTTATAATTTGGCTAATTATTGTTTCTTGAGTTTTATATAGAGCCTCTGTTATATCCCTAAGCTGTTGATTTCTCCACAAGAAATATGCCTTTTCTCTGACCATTCTGAAAAACACAAACAAAAAACTGAAACCCACGTGATGCTTTTGTGATTTTTAATTTATTTTAAGGTGATAATTCCCTAACCAATTCTTTCTCCTTTATGTCTCTTGAGGGAAGAATGAACGTGGAAAGAAGTGACCATGGTCCTTATTTTTACTGCTTTTACAATCAGAATATTCTTAGTTTGAGGAATGATTTGTGCATATTCAACAAAGTACTCTGCCAATTTTTAGCATGTTGATAATGATTGAGTTTGCTTTAGGAGTTTATAAAAAGTTCTTTTATATTTTTGTTATCTTTTTCTGAGTTTATATATTTTTAAGCAATAGCAGTGCTTTAGACAACATGTCCATGTGTGAACTAGACAGCAAAGCTGAGCACAGGCTCTTTGGACAGATTGTGAAGTACTGAGATGTTACTAGGAGGGAATATATGTGTAAAGCCTAACAGCTAGTGTTGTTCATGTACAGGGCGTAGGGCTGACCTCTTGAGCGTGAGCAGCCTATGGGGGCATGTCCCTGAAGAAAAATGCTTTCTTTTAGCAGGTGGCTGCCTGTAGTTTTTCAACCAGGGATGGGACATTATGAGCCCTTTCCCCAATTCATGCTGGGATGCCAATTGGTGTGGTTTTGTGCAGTCAACCATATTGTTTCTAACTTCAACAGTCATGTCCAGAAGATACATGACAGATATTTTACAGCAGTCCTCCCGATCCTCAGCCTCTTAGAATATTTCCATCTCCTCTTCCTCGATGTTCCTGGAGTCTTGAATATAGCGGTGGTTTTTATAGATGTCCCACTTTAGGGATGGGTACCTCATAGTTATATTTTGACCACTTGTGGGTTTCTCTAATACTTTCCATTAGCTGCAGAAATCTCTTGCTTTTCTTTGGTTTATTGAGATGAGGTCTCACCATTGGCTTTGAACTCAAGATCTTCCCTCAGTCCCCAAATACTGATTTAGGTGTTTCCCACCATTTCTTACTAAAAATAATTTTTTGTTAGATTTTAAAATTTTTATATGCATTGAGTGTATATTTCTGATGTCCATGGAGGTTAGAAGATGACATCAGATCACCTGGAAGTGGAGTTAAGGATGGTTGTGAGTCACAGTGTCATTGATGGAAACTGAACCCAGTTCCTCTGTAAGTGCAACAAGTAACCACTGAATCATCTTTCTAGCTCTGTTCCTTTAACTTACTTTTGTAAACTTTCCATTTTGTCAGTGTTCTAGATTCCCTCCTGCCCTGCAAAAAAGTCCTAGAGTTTTACTAGTCAGTAAAAAGTAGTTTGTTTTTTTTGTTTGTTTGTTTGTTTTTGTTTTTGAGACAGGTTTGTAGGTAAGGTTAGCCTTGAACTCCTGAGTGTTGCAATCAAAGGAATTAAAGCTATGCTCTACTATGTCTAGCTTAAAAGCTAGTATTTTTTAAATTTACATTTCCTTAATTAGAAAATATGTTCAAAAACATTTTTTCTGGCTCTTAATTTGTGAAATGCCTGACCTGTTGCTTGCTACCCTTTGTTCTTATGTCTGGTTGTTTCTCAGTGTACATGTATACACACATACATACATACATACATACATACCCAATATATATACATATATATTTTGATATTTTTCCTTTTTACAAAAATATTTGGTAGTGTTTTTCTGAGTTCTGTCCCTATCTAAGAAATCTTAACTTTTTTCTTTCTCCCTTTCCCCCCACCCCCTTCCCCTTTTTTCTCATCTCATCTTATTTTCACAGTACCAGGGATCTACCCAGGGCCTTGTATGGGCTACACCAGCACCTTCCACTGAGCTGTACCTCTAACCCTAGGATTTTGATCGAAAAACTTCATTGTGGTTTCTTTGTGGGTTTTTCATTTTTCTTTTTGCTTAGGAATAGCTCATATTTACTTCTTCAGTTAATTTACATTTTTGTGTTATTTTTTTTTAGGTATTTCTCTCCTGTGTGACTAGTTGCCTTTTGCAGGAATTTGGACAACTGTGTAAATGCTTCTTCTCCTAGTCTTGTCTCTTGGCTTTATGTAATAATGTATATCAAAAAGTTTCACAGGCAGGCTAGCTTTTCATGTTACAAATAAGAACTGAATTAACTAGAATATTATAAACCCTTACGGGTGTTAAATGCACTAATGTAACTCAAATGGTTTTTCGCTTTGATGAGCTACACTGTGATGTCATCAGTGCTTTTATTAGCTGTTCCATCTAAAACACTTTCGAAAGTCAAGTTTATGGCATGAAATATTTTCCCCTTTCTTAATTTATAGAGAATCTTGAAGTTTTCAAGCAGTAAAATTTGCTGCAGATTATAATAAAAGATAGGTATTGCATTTTTGCTTTTCCTATTCTGTAATAACATACATATTTACACCCTTGGTATGTTACTTGTGTGTGTCTCTCAGTGCATACACAGCATTGGAGATTGAACCTATAACCCTTAGCCCAGAAGTTTATTTTAGTGAATGGATATTGGTTAGTTTTCTTCTCCTTGGCAGTAAAATGTTTGAAGAACATAAGATGTTGTGTTTAGTTGTCAGATATTTAGCTTTTATGCTCTTGTCCCATGCTCATATGTGTAGCTCATCAGATAATGTAAACAAGTATTTCTCTGTTAAATCAGACTGTGTCAGTGGCTAATTTGAGTAATGATTGATTCATATTTCTGTCCAGATATTGAGTCTAGATGGATTGGTTTATTATTTAAAACTCTTTAGTACTTGTGTTCAGAGTTTGGGATATAAATCAAATAGGTAGGACAGAAAGAAGATAGCAAGAAAATGAACAAAAGAGAAATGATGAAATCATGTGGGCCAGAGGACAATGGACTAGTTGGCTACAGCATTAGCTGTCCGAGAAAGATGCTTAGAGAGTTCCCATGCTCTTTATTACTTTTTACTCCTCCACTTTCACTTTGTCTTCCTATCACTACAGCCTAGTCAAGCTCTTAAGGTCCTTTAATCCTTTCCCACAGTCAGTTCGCTCCACTCTATTTATTCTGTTTTTTTTCTGAAATGCTCTATATGGTCTGTAATATGAGGCATCGTCACCCATCTTCCTGGAGGAGCAGAGTTAATATAAGGAATATATCACAGACTTCTGTTTCCTGTGAATAAAGTTACTTTAATTATTCTGCAGCTCCATAACATCAGCGACTTGGGTCTAATTTTTTGTTGTTGTTGATTTCTTTCCTGCATTCTTTTTGATTATTAGTATGTAATAGTTTGAATTTTTATTCTCATTATTTTAATTGCATATTTGCTATTTTAACTCAGGCTTATTTTAATTTTATTTTTCTTGTTGGATTTTAATATCATTGGTTTATATGTCATGCATACATCAAACTTTTTTTAAAGCTCTTTAATAAAACTTGAGTAATTAACTAGACTTAAGTACTAGTGCTTTTATAAAGTCCAAATATGTGATTAGCTTACAAACTGGATTTTGGGATTCTTAAAAAAAATTCATGGTACATGAATATCTTTTTTATGAAAAGAGTTTGAATATAAATTTCTGAAAAGCAATTCTAAAGCTTTATTAACATATTATCTGTTCAAGCTCTTCCTACTTACTAGAATTTTTTTCTATTTTTATTTTTTCTTCTTCCCTTTTTTCCTTTGAGACCCCTGCCCCCCCCACACACATACACATACCCTCATCTCCTCTCACACTCCACCTGACCTCACCCCCATCATCCCTCTTGGGGTGGGGAGGGGCTCAAATCTCTACAGGATTAGGCACATCCTCTCCTACTGAGGCCAGGCAAGGCAGTCCTCTGCTACGGATGTGCCAGGGGCCACAGACCAGTCCATGTATGCTCTTTGGGATAACCAACCACTTTGAAAAGAATGTATAACCTTTGCCTTTTCTGCTTTGTGAGACACAAGAAAAATTCTTTAAAAAGTCTTCATTGTTGAGAAACCATGAGAGCAGATTATCTTGGAAATGTGTTCTCATGTTTACAGGTGGTGATTTTAAAAAGTTGAGTTACTGATTCTGCTGAAATGATGAAACTTAAGAAATAGTGGAGAGGCTAAAAATGATTAATATCTTCACATAATGACTTCTACAAATTACTTGCTTTTAATTTTGTAAAAAGTACACATGTGAAATCCTTTCAGGTTTGGCCCCTGTGGTGTACTTATAATGAACCGATGTAACCTAGGAATGCTTCCAGTAATATGGTGTAGAGAACTCAAGTTACTTGAATTTGATAAATTTGAATGTGAACACAGAACACCAAATTTCTTTAGTGATAGAATAGATGCACTGTTGTTATTAGAAAAGCAAAGGTATAAAGCAGTATATCTTTTGTCTATTTATATGTTTGAAATTTGAGATATTGAGTCTGAATATATGAACATTTTTACCCTGAATCTCTGGTCGTACTGACTTTACAAAGCGTTTCACTATGTCAGTTCAGGGCAGAGGGACTCTCGAGCTGTTGCTACTTCATAAGTAAGCCATATAAACAGGCTTTGAAAATTATTCAGATTAAGTGAAAGTTTGTGTAGTTTTGTGCTTCTTAATCCCAGCGAGGTGAAAGCCGTCTTCCTGCTGAAGGGGGAAAAAGAAGATACAATTTGAGTCTGAAATGTCCCCATATACTCATGTGGTATATATACCCTTAGTCCCATGTGGATGGTGGTTTGGAAGGTTGCAGAACTTTAAGTGCCCAGTCACTAGAAGCAGGCCACTGGGAATTTATCCCAAGGAGATGTGTGTCCCTGGCCCTCCACCTGTTCCTCTCTTACTGTTTGCCATGTAACCATGAACTGAAAGCTAATAAATCTTCCTTCTCATAAGTTGTTTCAGGTGTCCTGTCGTAGTCTGATAGACTTTGTTCCATGTTTCCAGGCCTGCTCTGAGACAGAGCATTGTGGCAATGGAAACATTTGCCAGAAACTGTTCATGTGGTGGCAAGTCAGGAAGCAGAGAGAGGGAGAGGGAGAGACAGAGACAGAAACAGAGACATAGACAGAGACAGAGACATAGCCAAGGAGAGAACAAACAAAAGACAACAAAAAGAACAGGTGTGAGGGCAAGATGCCCCCTGCAGCATCCACCTCTGCAGACCATTCCTGTGGCCCAGCACTGTGGCAGTTTTTCCTCACAATGATAGCGTCCCGGCTGGAAGGCCAGCAACATTTATATTCACTACTTAACCTTCTCTTCATTACTCCCAAAGGCTCATGGCCATTGTGTAATGTAAAACACACTTAGTCCATTTTTGGATCTCCCAAAGTCTTAATGGTCAACATTGTCCAAAAGTGTAAGCTCAGCCTTTCTGAGGGGCTGCTCCTAACCCTGCTACACAATCCCTGGCTGTCAGACCTCTCTTTGTGGAAGCCTTCATAACAGTGTAATTCATGTGTTCTATACAGATGTCAAACCAATTAATATAATTATTTTTGTTGCCACAAATAAAATGTGTAAAAAGGTTCTGATTTTACACATTTTATTTGTAACATTTCCCTCACACCTGTTCTTTTTGATGTCTTTTTCCACTTGAACATTGACTTTTTGAGGCTTCGAACAACATGGCACATGCTTTCTTATTTTTTTTTTAATCTCAAACTAGATATTTTTATCAAATATTCTGTACAACAGAAGGGTTATTCATTTTCCTGTAATTATTATCTTCCTGATTGTAAATTCTTATGGGGGGGGAACACACGAAATGCTCTTTAGAATCTACTAAAATCAGAACCTTTTTACACATTTTATTTGTGGCAACAAAAATAATTATATTAATTGGTTTTCTACTTTAATTTTGGAATTGTAAGTGGCTTTCTAATTAAAATGATTTAGGGTGAGGTCAACAGAGTATCTGTTATAAAGCAAGTGAAGTAGGATTGTTTCTTTCCTGTTCATTTTGTTAATATTGCTTTCCTTTGCCAATCAATTTCATAAATAAGTTTTCCCCACTGTTGGAAAGGTATCAAAGCCAAAGGTTTGAGAATTAACTTTTAAATAACTTAAAATAAATTAGAGTAATAAAAGAGTACTCAGAATTGTAAATGATATCTGAACTTAGGTAATGCTCAGTGCCAAGGCCAAGATGGTCTGGAACATCATAATCTTCATTTAGATTAAATTCTTTAAATATTATTTGTGTACTTATTTTTATTTATCTGAGTACAATGTAGCTGTCTTCAGACACACACCAGAAGAGTGTGCATCACATCCCATTACAGATGGTTGTGAGCCACCATGTGGTTGCTGGGAATTGAATTCAGGACCTCTGGAAGAGCAGCCAGTGCTCTGAGCCATCTCTCCAGCCCTAGATTAAATTCTTGACATCAGAGTTTTGCAATTATTATTAAAATAATTGTATACCAACTTTATTAATTTAAAATGAAGACCCATTTTTAAACTTAATTATTAGTAGCTTTAGATATTCTTTAATTTGTTGATTTAGAACCAAGTGCTTGAATAAGTATATAACAAGATTTGAGATACAAAATTGATGTACAGAATATGTAGCTTCCTGATGATATTTTTCCCTCTTTCCAGTGTACAAAGCAAAGTGTTTTAAATATCTCCTAGGATGAAATTGTATTTCCCCAATAATGCTTGATTTAAAAGGATTTCAACATGAGCCTTGATTTTGTAATATATAAACATTATTGTGGTATAAGACCTTATAACATTTTAATTAGGAGAATCGATCAAGGGAACTATGATGGACTAAGTTTCTCAATGGTCTGTGTTTCATGAAGTTGGAATGAAAACTACTCTTGGATTTATATGAAATGTTTTATGTTTTTCAAGTTGAAGAGTCAGGAAAGAAGTGAGTGCAATAAAGATTCCAGACGAACTCGGGCCTTTGTAGTGGGGGTAGGTCAGGGCAGCCCCTTCATAAGTAGAAAGAAACGTTGACCCAGGGCTTTGGGTTACATGGTTCTTCCCCACCCCCCTTTTTTTTTGTTTGTTTCAGGCAAAGGGGAAGATAGTGATGTACTCAGTATAAATGCAGATGCTTATGACAGCGATATAGAAGGCCCAAGCAATGAAGAAGCTGCTGCCGCTGCCACCGCTGCCCCTGCTGCTGCTGCTACTGCTGCTGCTGCTGCTGCTGCTTCAGAGGTCCCAGAAAATACAGTCCAGAGTGAAGCTGGTCAGATAGATGACCTGGAGAGAGATATTGAAAAAAGTGTGAATGAGATCTTGGGACTGGCAGAGTCTAGCCCAAAGGAACCTAAAGCGGCCATGCTGACTGTTCCTCCACCAGAAGATGTACAGCCGTCTGCACAGCAACTGGAGCTTCTAGAACTTGAAATGAGGGCAAGAGCAATTAAGGCTCTCATGAAAGCTGGTGATTTAAAAAAGCCAGTCTAGTTTTCTGACTTGAATATTATGTGTGTTTGAATGAAGCCATGTCATATAATTTTGTATCTGATGTTTATTTGAGTCTCATGTGATATTTCTCATGTAAAACTTATTAGGTAAACTCATCTTAGGCTGAAAGTATATATATTTTTTACTTTTATATTATAGATTATAGATGAATATTTAAATTCATGACAAATATGGTTGGATACCCTGGATATTTCTTTTACTTAATGTCTGTAAATTGATATCCTAAAAGCCAACAGGAAGGAAACAGAATATTTTTTTTCTTTTGTTTTTAAAAGTTTGGGCAACAAACTCAAAAGCTTTAAGAAAGATTGACCAAGCATGTTTCTCTTAAGGCTACCTGGATTTTTCAATAGAATATTAAATTATTGCTCCTAGATTTGTTAACAGTTTAAGAACTTTAGTTTTGTGTATATAACTTTTAAGATATGTACTGTTGGAGGATGCCTTTTGTGGATGTGAGTTTCCTAGCTACAGCTAACGATATGTTTTGTTGTAAGGCTCAGAGATCGAACTTGCTTTAAAAGCTTTTTTAATAAAGAAATGAAATCAACTTAAGGCTATTTTTTTAACAATGAAGTTAATTTGTTCATGTTAAATTCCAGCAACAAGCCATTCTGACATATGTTTGGTCTTTTGTTCACATTTTTTTTCTTTCAATAAAACAAAACAAAGTAAAACAAATTTTCATTTACATTCCAGGCTATCAGGAAGGTGATATTATGATACAGGGTTTTGTTTGATGTCATTGTTAGAAGATCTGATGTATAGTTCCATAAATCAAGATAATAAAAGGCTGTTATTCTGGATATGAAGACTTGATACTTTTCCAAAAGCAAAATTGACTTTAAGAACCTTTGATAAGTTGATGTAATTAAGCTAATTTTGTATACTTTTTAATAAACAAATTAGCACCTTGCCACAATTACAGATATCTTTTGCTTCATTACCAGTTATACTTGTTTGATAACAAAATACATTTTGGTAGTGTCCCTTAAAATAAATGACCTTTTTTCTAAAATAGAAATTTGGAGCTGTTTTTATATTTGATAACAAATGCTTTGGTATAATTTATAAACCATGTTCTAGAGATGTAAAATGGGAAGTCTCCTTTCACACAATTTACAGGGATTGTGTTTCATTAGCTGACTTAATTATATGTTGATTTTGAGAAGTTTAAGGGACACAGAAGACATTTATGAACTATTGATATATATTGCAGATATATTTATTCCTCCTGAACACATCTTTAAATAATCTTTTTTTTTTTTTTTTTTTTTTTGCCCTCTCTGAATTTAATGAAGCTGGAACTCTTAGCCCAGGAAACGTGGACATGACTTTAGTAGTATTGAGTGCTCATTTATAGTGCTTCGGTATGAGCAAGCATTGGTTATAGTGAAATAATCTTTCTACTCTAACGTAAATGTTAAAATAATGAAGCAGTACAGAATAACCATTGCTGCTTACTAATTAGTAAACACAGCAGATTGCATTTGTGTGACTAGATACACAAGAGTAAAAAAGGCTCTAGTTTCAGTTCCTGCTATAAAGCCTTGGGTGTCCTATTTGGTATTATTTGCTCTAGAGGAAATTTGAAGTAGAGTATGTGTGAGAGAGAATGAACTGGACATATTAAAGATTATTACATGTCTGCTTTAAAAAAGAAACTTTTTTACCATGTTGAAATCTTAAGAGCTTCTTGAAAATAGGAACTTTTGTATTAGAAATATGTTGTAATGGAAAAATGACATGTAATTCTACTGCTCACACATAACTTCCAACTCAGGGACAGCCACTGAATGTTTCTAGGATTCTGAACATAAAGTAGACTGATAATGAAGATAAGGGTACAGTATCTTTGTATGTGTAATTCTTTTGTTAAAATGAAGGAAATCCTTGAGTGATATTTAACTAGTAATTAAGTGTTTAAAAGGTCAAATAGTTCTAACATGAGTAGGAAAATGACGCAAATATAGGGATTTTTTTTTTGGTGGGGGATGTTGTATTATGGGGACATTACCTGGCTTGTAGTCCAGGCTGGACTCCATCTTACTCACCTTCTGCCTCCAGTTATACAGTTAAGCCTCCAGGGATTAATGGTGTGTGCCACCAAGTCCAGCTTTACCCAGAACTTGAATGCTGTGTGGCAGCACTAATGAGCCGTTGTCCTAAGTACAGTGTCTGTAGAATGCTACCAGTTTCAAAGAGTTTCTAGGCTGCATAGTGTAGATCTTTACATACAGTAAAATATGCACTTTTTATTTCCATTTTCAAGCAGGACAACAAATAAGTGAGTATAATTTGGTCAGACTAAAGATGTTAAAATTTCTCAGTTCAATTTTTTTTTATAAAAAGTAGGAAAAGAAACTTCAGTTATTTCCTTGATTCTGTTTGTCTTACAAACTAAAAGATCAATGCTTTAACTAAAATTTTATATTTTTTACTTTGTTTCCATTTTACTTGTCAATTTATTGCAAGCTAGCATAATAAGCTACAAGGGTAGACTGTAGCTTGGTCATTTGAACCAGTCAGCAACTTGCTGCAGATTGCTCATTCAAAACCAAACAACTTCAGATGAAAAACAGGAATCAGAAATACCTGACTGGACAGTAGGTTTAAGCCACAAAATGAATCTTGATCTTTGTAATTTCAGTAGCCATTGGTACAGGAGTTATTGCCACACAGACCACGTCTTATTTAGTGGACTCTTTCTGCTGTCTCAGTTGAGATAGAGACTTGGCACTTGGCCGTTGTCCCCTTCCCCTGCTGTACAGTGATACTGTACATCATGTTCTTCACCCAGTCTGTCATATATTCCTGGTCCCTTTGCCACATCATGTCTTGTCCGGAAATATGGTAGTTCAGGTGATTCTTTCCCTCCATTTACTGATATGCTATGGAGCTGTTGCCAGTAAATGACCTCCAAGGCTGTGCTGTCATTGTTCTAAACATCAGAGGTAGTCCTGCTTCTGAATGAATGCCCGCTGTGCCTTATCTATGTCAGTTATACCCTAAACCCCTTGCATAGTCACTTGCCTTACTTCTAGTTGAGCAATTTTTTGCTCGCTATGTTTATCAATAAATACTCCCATAGAGTTATTATAATTTTTAATCCCATAGTCAGCCTTACTACTGATATGGTAGAGAAGGTCTCTGGGTCAATTACATTTATTTCTTTGGATAGAAAATACAAGAGAAGCCCATGTCCAAGCATGTAGGGTCTTCTTGTTATACCAGTTTTAGGATAAAGGAACGGGGAGAACTCCTCAGGGATCAGCTTTTTCTTCATATTCAAGAAGGGGTGATGGAGAAGCAATACACCTGGTCCCAAGATGGCTGTGATCTTCAGACACTGTGGTGACAGACAGTACCACCCAGAATAGCATGGTTAGTCAAGTTGGCAGCCATCTTCCTATCTTTACCTTGTCATCTTATATCCAAATAGACTTTAAAAAATTATGTTCTGTTTTCAGTTATATGTGTTTGTGTGTATGCAGACACAGGTTACTGCGGAGCCTCTGGAGCTAGAGTTACAGGCAGTTGTGAGCGGCTTTCTTAGAGTACTGGGAACCCAACCAGGATCCCTTTAAAGGGCAGTAGATACTTTCCTCACTCTGCCACCTCTCCAGCTCCAGGATACTTTTTGAGATGAAATTTTTTTTTTTTTTTGGTTTTTCGAGACAGGGTTTCTCTGTATAGCTCTGGCTGACCTGGAACTCACTCTGTAGACCAGGTTGGCCTCGAACTCAGAAATCCGCCTGCCTCTGCCTCCAAAGTGCTGGGATTAAAGGTGTGCACCACCACTGCCCAGCTGAGATGAACATTTTTACTTAAAAATCAATTTTATTTATTTTTGCATGTGAGGCCTCACATTTAATTGTGTGTGTGTGTGTGTGTGTGTATAGATCAGGGGACAACTTTTAGGAGTTACTTTTCTCCTTGCATTCTGCGGGTTCTGTGAGTTCAATTAGGTCTTTGGGGTAGAAGCATTTAATTTTGCCCAGTCAGTCATCTTGTTGGCCAGAGACATGGTTTTGCTATGTAGCCCATGCTGGGCTAATTTGAACCATTCACTCAGGCAATGACTGGTGGTAGGCCCCCTGTTGCTTCATCTTCCTAAGCACTGAAATTAAGAGTCATGTGCCATCAGACCAGCCTGAGTTCTCCTTTTAAGTGAAGTATTAGTTATTACTCTTAAGCACTGAATATATTTAATTTAGTAATTAAGGTACATTAGTAGGGATGTAGGACCCTGGATGAAGTATCTGTCACACAAACATAAAGACTTGCATTTGGGTCACTCAAACCCATGTAAATACTGCGTGTGTGACATCATCCATCCAGCACTTGGAAGTTGGACACAGTTGATCCCCAGAGCAAGTTGGCTACTTAGATGGTGTACAGGTGAGCTCTGGGTTCAAACTGAGAGGCCTGCCTCAGTAAGTTAGAGAACAATGGAAGAATTCCAGTGCCTCACATGTGAACTCGAATACACATACTCATAATATCATACTCACACTCTAAAAAATAGATGCTCTGTGATGTAATGAATATGAGGGTTAAGGAACAAAGCGTTCAGATTCTGCACTGAACAGCTGTGTAATCTTGTCCAAATAGCCATAAATGAGGGAAATAGTTAGCTACATGTATAATTTCTTATAGCTACAATAGTCTGTAATTCTAATAAAGTAGAACCTACAATTTATGAAACAGAGCTCTTAAGTTCAATTGTTTCTTAGCTCTTCCAAAGCAGTTGTTATCCTTTGTTTCTTGCTACTTCTTGGTATGAACTGCAGTCTAGTTGTGATGTTTTTTTTTCTTTACGCAATTAATGTCTTCATTGTCAGAATCTCTTCGTATGCATACTGATCATAATTATTCATGTTTGACCATACACTTAGATGATTTTAGCATACTATTTTATTGTAAGTAATTTCAAGTTGAGGTTTTTTTATTTAATTGAAATTTTTTTCTCATGCATTATATTCTGGTCAGTTTCCCCTCCCATAACATCTAATTAAGATGCACTAGTAGGGATGTAGGACCATAAATGAAGCATCTGTCACATAAACATAAGGACTTGAGTTTGGGTCACTCAAACTCATGTAAATACCGTGTGTGTGTGTGTGTGTGTGTGTGTGTGTGTGTGTGTGTGTGACATCCTCCATCCAGCACTTGGAAGCTGGACACAGTTGATCACCAGAGCAAGTTCTCACTAGAAAACAAACAGGCAAAGAGCAGCAACAAAAACAAAAAAACAGAATGTAGAAAAAACACAAGATACATGGACACACACACAGAACTCTTAAAAACACAAAATTGGAGACTACATGTATGCAGTGTTTTTTTTCTCCCAATTCTTTTTTTTTTTATTCTTTATTTACATTCCAAATGATTTCCCCTTTCCCGGTTCCCCCCTCCCCAAAAGTCCCATAGGCCCTCTCCCCTTCCCCTGTTCCCCAGTCAACCCCCTCCCACTTCTCTGTCCTGGTATTCTCCTGCGCGGCTGCATAAATCCTTTCCAAGACCAGAGGCCTCTCCTTCCTTCTTCTTGGGCATCATTTGATATGTGAACTGTGTCTTGGGTATTCTGAGCTTCTGGGCTAATATCCACTTATCAGTGACTGCATACCATGTGTGTTCTTTTGTGATTGGGTTACCTCACTTAGGATGATATTTTCCAGTTCCAACTATTTGCCTAAGAATTTCGTGAATTCATTGTTTTTAATTGCTGAGTAGTATTCCATTGTGTAAATATACCACATTTTCTGAATCCATTCCTCCGTTGAGGGACATCTGGGTTCTTTCCAGCTTCTGGCTATTATAAATAAGGCTGCTATGAACATAGTGGAGCATGTGTCCTTATTGCATGCTGGGGAATCCTCTGGGTATATGCCCAGGAGTGGTATAACAGGGTCCTCTGGGAATGTCATGCCCAGTTTTCTGAGGAACTGCCAGACTGATTTCCAGAGTGGTTGTACCAGATTGCAATCTCACCAGCAGTGGAGGAGCGTTCTTCTTCCTCCACATCCTCGCCAACACCTGCTGTCTCCTGAGTTTTTGATCTTAGCCATCCTGACTGATGTGAGGTGAAATCTCAGGGTTGTTTTGATTTGCATTTCTCTAATGACTAAGGATGTTGAACATTTCTTTAGGTGCTTCTCAGCCATTCGATATTCTTCAGGTGAAAATTCTTTGTTTAGCTCTGTACCCCATTTTTTAATAGGGTTATTTAGCTCTCTGGAGTCTAACTTCTTGAGTTCTTTGTATATATTGGATATTAGCCCTCTGTCAGATGTAGGGTTGGTAAAGATCTTTTCCTAATTTGTTGGTTGCCATTTTGTCCGATTGACAGTGTTCTTTGCCTTACAGAAACTTTATAATTTTCTGAGGTCCCATTTGTCAATTCTTGATCTTAGAGCATAAGCTATTGGTGTTCTGTTCAGGAAATTTTCCCCTGTGCTCAAGGCTCTTCCCCAGTTTCAGTGAAAAGAACAGTTTCATTTTTTGGTCCATTTTATTCCCAGCCTTTGCTACTCTGAGATAACCACTTTCAAGGCTTTCACTGTCTCACAGTATTTATCTCTGTAACACCAGATACCATAATTCTTAATCTGTTCTGTGATATTTCTGTTCTAGATGTTACCTGTTCCTCTACTATGGACTATGGAGATTAAACTTTAGTTACTATACCTTTTCCCTAAACACTCACCTCCCTTTATCCTCATACAGAAGATCTCACTTTTTCTGCTAATGTTGGCATTTGGTATTTACAGTAGTTTGTTTACATAATTCTCTATATCAGGATGATGTGACGTGTATATGATATTTCCTTCTTTGGTCGAGTTTTTGCAATTATATTTGGAACTAATATGATTGGTCCAATCTCTTTCTAAGGGTTCTGTATAACAGACACTAATTTAGACCCAAATATAAATCTGAATTAGATTCAGAGGCACATCGGATTATCTCTCTTCTCTTTTCTTCTGACTCACTGTTCAAAGATGATCTCAACTGGTTATACCTCCATTTTGTGAGCTATTTTTAGCTTTTGCTTCCCATTTTGATGACACACCTGTTGTGGTAGTTTCCTTTTAAAGACAGCATGAGCAGTATAATGTTTTGGTTCATTGATGTAACTCAGTATGGTCCAGTTTTAAACAAACCTTATCAAAACGTTATGAGGAAAGGAATATAAAATTGAAGTCATCGAAAGCACCACACCAGTGCCTATCAGCTGAAGCTCTTAAGAGTCCATTTGTCACCTGGTTTTTGATACCTAATGTGTATTGTCTCTGTTCTTCGGAAGCTTTCAGAGTCTGATCTTTTGTCCCCTGTTCTGCAATTGCCTGATGAAGTGTCAGGTGTGGATTTTCATGCCACTCAGCTCTGGGAAGCTTTTAAAGTATTACTTCTTGGGTAAGTGTTTCTTCTCTGTTGTGGCCTTATGTTTTGCTGGGTTATCTGATTTAAAATTCATTTTCTTACTTGCAGTTTTCAACTTTCTTCTTCATCTTTCTCGCATACTTTTCAATTTTCCAGTATTCTCTGTAAGTAAAGAAAAATCACATTTTTAATTTTCTGGAGATTTTGCTGATGTTTTCTTGTGAATATTCCCTTTTTAACCTGACATGAAATATTTGTGTCTATAAGGTAGTGGTTCCAGAATGGAACTTGTGTCCTGGTTGGCCGTGTTGGTCGAGCTTGGTCCTCAGATTGACCTTCATCTTAGTAGAGCAACCTCTGATCCTCTCAGGAGCATGGCGAGACAGTCATATGAGGTACACATACGTAATCATTGTCAGTGTCCTTCGTTTATTCTGTGCTTTTAGTGTTTTAACTCTAATATGTTGTGGGGAATTTCTTTTCTGGTCCAGTCTTATTAGGTGCTTGGTAGGTCTCTGGTAACCTAAAGGCTACTCTCTGAATTTTCTTCTTTGATTTTACTGAAAAATTCTCTACATCTTTATTGTTGTCTTAGTCGCCTTTTCTCTGCACCTACTTTGAAGGTTAGGTCTTTTCATAGTGTCCCAAAGCTCTACTTTGTCCTATTCATAGTTTTATAAGAATGTTTGTATTAGGCTCTGCTGAATGGCCTGGTTCCGCCACATTGTCTTCCAGCACTGTTTCCTACATAATCCACCTGAGTTCCCGTTTACCTGACATATTCATCTCCAGCATCATTTCAGGTTGCTTTTCTTCAAGCAGCTATACCTAGCTTTACTGAATTCTGTTTAGATTAGCCTCCACATTTCACTTAGCTTATTGTTTTTGTCTCTTGAAGTATTTTTATATGTTCTTTAAGGTGTTTGAACATAGTTAAACTCATTCTTTTAAGGTCTTTGGAAGATCTTCCACAGTATTACTTTGGAGTAACTTTTGGGGTGACAGTTGTGTACATCTTCCTGTGCCTATTCGTGTGTGTTTGTGCATGCAAGGGTTTGTGCGTGCGTGCGTGTGTGTGTGTGTGTGTGTGTGTGTGTGTGTGTGTATGTATGTGCGCACTTTTTTTTTTCCACCCTGAGACTTGAACATCTGAACTACTTTGTAAAGTGAATCTTTCTTCTGCTCTAATACCATTTCTTCTTGCAATGTAGGCATACACAGTGTTCGGGAGAGGGATTAAGTTGGAAGAGGGCTGAGTTGTTGTGTGTTCTTGTAGAACTGGTACTGCAGGCTGCAGGTTGTATCCCTAGTTTTGTTAGGAAAATTGACTACTGTGTGCACAGCCCCTATCCAAGAGTCAGCACACTCCTGGCTGTTTTCTTCTGCCTTTGTCTGTGCTCTCCAAGTCAGGTGGCAGTTGGAGCAAGGAGATCATGGGAAGCCAGATATATAGTAGGGAAAGCCTTGGGTCCAGAGGTGAAGGGGGTTGTCTGGGAGATCTGGAAAGCAAGATTCTGAAGGAGAAGGAAAAGGCGACTTATAGGCTGGGAAGGAATGGGGATAGGAGACTCCTCAGTAGTGAGGCAGCAAGCAGGTTCAAAAAAGATCAAGAAATCTTGTAATAGAGTTGCCCTAAGTAAACACTTTTAGTGTGGAATCTTTAAATAAGGTTCAATTTCATATGTAATATTCAGGATCACCAGAAGAATATAAATTTATATTGCTGCCTATACTATTTGTAGGCTTATTATAACATAGTTAGAAGGAAAACTAAAGACAATCCAAACAAAATCCTCTGCCTAAAGAGATTCTAGAAGCATCAGAAAGCATGACATACTTAATTTCTATCTCTTAGTGAAAAAGATAACTTCAGAATGATGGTTTTATTGATAAACATTGATGTAATAGCTTTTTGTAAGATTTTGCTATTAATGTGGAAAAAATAATATATCAATAAGATTAAGATATCATATTATAATTTGAGTATGGGAACTTTTACTTATAATCCTTTTTTATTTCTACAAAAATTGCAATGTATATATAGAGAAAAAGCATTTATTGTATTTCCTTATTTGCAGCTAAATTTAAACATTAAAATACTGCATTTTCTTGTCAAATTTCATATTTATAGTTCTTCCCTGCTGTTAACATTAAGCTATGTAAACCAAGTTCTTATGTATTCTGCAGCGTGTAAAAAAAAAAAGGTTTTTGTTTTGCACTATTTTATCAGATTGCTGCTCTAGTCACTGGAGGAAAAAAAAGATTATTGCATGTGGAGGACACTAATCAGCCTTCGATTGATGTAATGCTTGTTCCTACAGTTAACATTACTACCCACTTTAAGATTCATTCTTCCCCCTCAGTCTGTAGGTGGAAAATTGTCTGACTTGAAATTCCATTTTGTCAGGATATGAATTTTAGTCTATGTGTCAAAAAAAAAAATCTCTCCTGTAGCTTAAAGGTTGAGTAGATGAAATGCTTCTTTACCAGTTGCAGACTGTTACATGGACATTTGACAATATAAGATCTGGGTTTGAGTGACTGCCCTGCTTTATGAACCAATGTTCTCTGAAGCTTGACAGTCCTTAATGAGGGATAAACATGTTGTTGATAGTTAGTTTTGAACCTTCAAAATTAACCTTTAATTAAGCATATTGTTGTGAAATTCAGGAACTTTCAAATTATAGTTTCAAATTATAGTAAATTTGTAAATCATCAGTGTTGAACACATTTTATTGCTAATTGGTTTGAAATTACTTGCCTTTTATTTCTGAGCAGTTGTTAGAAAACAAAATTTTGACTGGTTTGTCAGTGTATAGAGCTTGTCAAACTTTGTGAACAGGAATTTAGGGTGACTAGTTAACCACATTAGCCTGCTTTGAAGGTGCCCTTTCCGAATAGCCATTCTGTGTGCTCTTCTTCCCCCTTTCCTCACCCCACTAGTAACTCCTTTCTTCTACATTTTCTTATCTTTCACTTTTCTTTTTCCTCAGGACAGGATTTCTCTCTCTAGCCTTGACTATCCTGGAACTCACCCTGTAGTTATCTACAGGCTGTCCTTGAACTCAGAGATTCCCCTCTGACTCCCTGGTGCTAGGGATCAAAGGCATGCACTGCCACTGCTGCCACTGCCACCCCCACCGCCACCCCCACCGCCACTGCCACCACCACCAGGCACACTTTTTCTGCTTACTTGGTCATTGAAAAAAAAACCTTAATATTTACTTATAAGTGAGTACATACTATGCCTATCCTTTTGGATTACCTCACTCAAGATAATCTAGGTCCATCCATTTGCCTGCAATTTTCATAATGTTTTTATTTATTTATTTATTTTAGTTTTTTTCACAATGTTTTTTAATAGCTGAGTAGTATTCTATTGTGTAAATGAACCACATTTTCTTTATTCTTCAGTCGAGGGATCCAGTTTCTGGCTATTATGAATAAAGCTGCAATGAACATAGTGGATCAAGTGTCCTTGTGGGATGGTGGAACATTTTTTGGTATATGTGCAGAAGTGGTATAGCTGGTTTTGGAGGTAGAACTATTCCCAATTTTCTGAGAAATTGGCAGATTTATTTATCTAGAGTGGTTTAAAGTTTACACTCCCACCAGCAATGGAGGGGTGTTCTTGCTCCACATCCTCACTAGCATGGGCTGTCTCTTTATGCTTTTGGTCTTTAACCATTTTGGTGGGTGTAAAGTGGAATCTCAGTGTTGTTTTGATTTGCATTTCCCTGATGACTAAGGACATTGAACATTTCTTTATGTGTTTCTCAGCTATTAAAGATTCCTCTGTTGAGAATTCTCTATTTAGCTCTGTACCCCATTTTTTAATTGGGTTACTTGGTTTGTTGGTTTTCTAACTTCTGGGAGCTAGGGGCATCTTGTGGAAGAGTTGGGGGAAGGATTGTGGGACCCAGAGGGGATAGGAAACTCCTCAGGAAGACCAACAGAGTCAACTAACCTGGACCCTTGGGGGCTCCCAGAGACTGACACCCCCCAAAGAGCATATGTGGGCTAAACCTAGTCCTCCAGCCCATATGTAGCAGATGTGCAGCTTGGTCTTCATGCGAGTTTTCCCCAACAACTAGAGCGGGGGCTGACCTGACTTTGTTACCTGCCTGTGGATCCTGATCCCCTAACTGGGCCTCCTTGTCTGGCCTCAGTGGGAGAG
The DNA here is from genome assembly GCA_036184795.1 of Tokudaia tokunoshimensis. NCBI lineage: Eukaryota > Metazoa > Chordata > Mammalia > Rodentia > Muridae > Tokudaia > Tokudaia tokunoshimensis. Next base: position 79,633,704 of record BTHU01000005.1, on the reverse strand, counting down.
GATGTGCCTAGTCCTGCAGTGACTTGATATGCCAGGGTGGATTTGTACCTAGAGGGTGCCTCCTCCTTCTCAGAACAGAAGGTGAAGAGGGGATGGAGGCTTATGGGGGGGGGACTGGAAGAGAGAAGGGGCTGTGATCAGATGTAAAGTGAATAAATAATGGGAAAAAATAGAAAAACTGTTGTATTCTCAATTTGTAAATATTAAGAAAGGGGCTGGGGAGATAGCTCAGTGAGGAAGAGGATCTGAGTTAGCTTCCCAAAGCCCGTTATTTTAAAAGCTGGGTGTGGTAGTGCATGCCTGTAATCCCAGTGTTGAGGAAGCAAAACTAGGTGGATCCCTTAGCCTCCGTGAGTAGCCAGCCTAGCCTAGCCTAGTCTAATTGGCAATCCCCAGATCTATGAGAGATCTTGTGTTTAAAAACAGAGTGAATGAGTGACCTCAGGCTTCCATGATCCTGAAAATATATGTGCGTGCATACTCATTCCCACATATACATCCACAAGGACCTTCATAAAACTTTTAAGAAAAATATAATTGTCTCCCCGTTCATTTCCTCCCCTAACCCCTCCACTTTTCTTCCCAACATTATGTACTCCCTTTGTGGATTTGATCAAAATACGTTATATACACGTGTAAATATTAAACAAAATACTTTTTAAATAAAATATGAATGTGTCAGGTAAAAAAAAAAAGAAAAAGAAAAATATAATTGAAAAAATTTAAAGTTGTTATGAACTTAAAAACGTGTCTTTTAATTTTTAGATAGAAATTTTATAATCATAGAAACCAAACAGGATTAAAAAATTAATTGTTTTATATTTATTTGTGTGTGTGGAGGTCAGAAGACAGCTGGTAGGAATTGGTTCCCTCCTTCAACCCTGGGGGTTTCATCAGACTTGGTGGCAGGTGCCTTTACCTGCTGGGACATCTCATGGGCTTTGGGTCCAGGATTTTTTCTTTTTTTAGTTATATGTATTAGTCTGTGAGTATGGGTCTGTGCACTTGAGCACAGTTCCCACAGAGGCCAGAAGATGTCTGATCCCCGTGGAGCTGGTGTTCCAGACAGTTGTGAACCTAACTCATATCCTCTGCAGGAGCAGGCTTGCTCCCAACCACTGAGCCATCTCTCTAGCACTCACATTTGCTTCGTTTGCTTATTTTGTTTTTTGATTAGCTGAGATCTAGCTTCAAATATTGCATTTAATTGGTTTGTGTGCATAAACTAATCTCATTTTTAATATTTATTTTGAATTGCAGGAAAGAATCTAAGATTTTTTTCAGCCCACAATCATTTCAGTGCATGGAGTTACTCAAATGTAATTCTTTTCCATGTATCTATTTCCCACAAATGGTTTTTAGTTATCAGAAGTTCATGCATAGTCATTTATTTTGAAGTGGAAGATTTTTTTTTTTGAAAAGCTTTGTTTCGTTAATTCCTAGGGTTTTTTTTTAAATTTTTTTTAAATATTGTGGATTTTTGTAACTTACTTGGACAGAAGAGAATACTATTGGGTGGACTCCCATCTGGATAATTTTTTTTTATTTTCTATATTTTTTTTTATTTACATTCCGAATGATTTCCCCTTTCCTGTTTCCTCCCTCCCTGAAAGTCCCATAAGCCCTCTTCCCTCCCCCTGTTCCCCATTCAACCCTCTCTTGCTTCTCTGTCTCGGCATTCCCCTATATCCAGTCTTTCCAGGACCAGGGGTCTCTCCTTCCATCTTCTTGGACATCTATTGATATGTGAATTGTGTCTTGGGTATTCTGAGATTCTGGGTTAATATCCCCTTATCAGTGACTGCATACTATGTGTGTTCTTTTGTGATTGGGTTACCTCACTAAAGATGATATTTTCCAGTTCTGACCATTTGCCTAAGAATTTTGTGAATTCATTGTTTTTAATTGCAGAGTAGTATTCCATTGTGTAAATATACCACATCTTCTGAATCCATTCCTCCGTTGAGGGACATCTGTGTTCTTTCCACTGGATAAAATTTAATAGTTGTAATGCTTTTCTTATTTCTAAATTATAATCTTTTAATTAAATTAATGGTATGCAAACTTTTTCCCTAAGTAAATTATACCATGATGTGTATCCACACACATATGGATTCATATATGAGACTCTGTTTTCCAAGTATATAAGAAATAAAACAAAAAAAGCATGCTACCCTCTGGAGAGAAAACATCTTCACAAATAAGAAAACCAAGGGACTGGTTGATATCCTTAAGTATCAAGATATCGTACATATAATTAAGAAATTATAAAGTCTTAGTATTCTGAAACATTTGCTAACTGTGGTTGCTTATTCCTCAGGTTCAGTGAATGTTGCAGGTGAGAGGTGTTGGGAGATACACAGAGGAAGCACACACAGCAGGGAAAGGTGACATTTGGTAGTGAAAGACATGACAATATGACGATGATGGTTCTTAGAAGAAGCAAAGGCAAACCGCACTCCACAGGAATGATATTCACTCTAAGTATCATAACATGTATCGTATGATATTTGGTGTTTCTAATGATGAAGTTAGTCTCTAAGAAGTGGCAGCAATTTTGGCAAATAGATTGTGTTGTAAAAATATATTGTTGAGGAGACTTTATTCAAGCTTCTGTTCTTGATTTACTAGGTAAAACTAGCCTCTACCTCAGGCAACTATTTGAAAACACATTATTATACACATTTATGTGTATTGGGATTTGAATTGAGTCTTGGTTGCAACCACTGTCTTTAAGCTTGCTGTAAACAATGGGATTCTTTTTCATTAAAACAATTGAATGAAAGACATGGATTGTGCACTTCTGGTACTTAGTCCCTTAATGTCATTTAATGCATGTGTTTATTGCTGAACGCTCCTAGAAGGCCAGAACTAGTGAGCTGGATTTGGTGCTTCCAGGTGTAAATTAAGACAAGCATAGTGGCTCACGCCATTAACTTCAGCACTCAGGAGGTAGGGACAGGTGAATCTAAGTTCAAGGCCAGCCTGGTCTACATAATGAGCTCCAAGAAAGTCAGGCCAGATAGCATGACCCTATCTCAAAACCAAAACAGAAAACAGGGTTGAGGAGATGTGGTAAAGAGCGCTTGTTCCTTTGCAGAGGACCCAAATTTGGTTGCCAACACCTATGTGGTGCTTTACAACCATTGTAGCTTCAGTTCCAAGGAATATGATGCTTGTTTCTGACCTTCCTGGGTACCAGTCAAGGACACATGTGATGCACATGCATACATGCAGGCAAAACATTTGTATGCATAAAATCTAAAAAGAAAATCAATGCTCCTTTAAAAAAAAAAAAACTCCAAATAGATGGAGTGGGGTGGATAGTGGGGGTGGGGGTGAGGAGGCTGGAATGAGGGAGGATCTGCATGAGGGGATACCGGGAGGAGAGAGACAGCTGATATTGGGATATAAAGTGAATAAATAAATTTTGAAAAACTCCAAATAAAGGTATAAATTCAATGAAGAGCATCATTAGGAATGACAGGCTGTTCAGTCTGGCAGATAAGTGACGGAGTTAACAAATACTGCTTACAACTCTCTTGCTCTCCCAAATATTTTTTCCATGGAAATAGTTGCTATTATAGGTCTGGTGTTTATGATGATATAAATAAGACCTTTGTGAAAGTGTGAATGGTTTGGAGGCCTAGACAAAGTGAAATTTTGTAATGCACTTTTCATGTAATAAGTATGGGCAGAATACTATTTGCAAGAGTTTGTTCACATAACGGTTAAGTAATCATATTTTTCATTAGCCATGAGTTTGCTGTCTCAGGCTTTCAACAAACATTCTGTCAGTGCATTGTTTTAAATTTGGGGGCTGTGTTATCTTGAAATGGACAGTCCTTGTGTATGTTTTCACAGTGGTCCCTGTAAGCATTTAAATCTAACAAGTCAGAGCAATGGCTATTTCAGGTGTGTGATAGCACCTCAGCAAAATAACAGAAAGCACAAGGAACTTAAAATACAATTACTGTGTTCTAAATTTGTCCATTCTTTTATAAAGGGTGGAGTTACAGAAAGGAGAGAACTTCAGATTTTTATGTTTAATTGCACTAACGGCATGTGTTGACAAGTCATAAATAACCCACTCGGAGGGACTAAATAAATTGGTTTCCAACAGCAGTGATTCATCTTCTGTCTTTCATTGCCATCAGGCTAAGAGACAGCTTCTTTCTGTCGACTGATAGGGAAAATATCTGATAGTTTAACAGTCCCGTTTCTATTCTTACAGTAGCTATCTCACCTTCTGTAGCAGTTACATTTAAAATATATAAATGCAGTAATTAAATCTTGGCCTTTTACTTAAAATTTTGGAAATGTATAACTGCTCAGTTTGGTAATTTTTACAATATTCTGGTGGGAGTCAAAGTGTGTTGGTCTAGCAGTGCTCCTAGGTGTATCTCTGTCTCTTTAATCCTCTCCATTTTGTTGCCATGCCATTCACATATGTAAAGTTCACCCTTTAATGGTGTACAGTTCAGTGGCTTTACAGAATTATGGTTTGTCATTATGTAAACCAAAAAAATCATCATAACTGAAAAAGATGCATTTTACTGATGAAGGCATTCCTTCGTCCTTACTTCTCTCAGCCCCTAGCAACATTGATACAGTGTTTATACTTGGACTTGCCTACCCCTGGTGGTTTATGTAAGTGGAAGCCTATAATAAGCATTTGGCTTTGTATCTAGCTTTTTGATTTTATTGTTCGTCTGTCCATGTGGTCACGTGTATCAGTACCCCCTTGTGTCTACCCCCAGTCAGTGCCCCATCATCTTCAAAGCTAGAATTTTAGTCATTACTAATTTTAGATAGCTGACTGCAGTGTGGCATACTGCATTTTCTTCCTGTTTTCTTTCATTTGGGGTCACTGAGATTCTTAGATTTGTCACCTTATTTCTTAGGTCTCCCTCGGAAGATTTAGGATCATTATTTCTACAAATATTCTTTTTTTAAAAATTTATTTATTTTTATTTATATGAGTACACTGTAGCTGTCTTCAGACACAAACCAGAAGAGGGCATCGGATCCCAATTACAGATGGTTGTGAGCCACCATGTGGTTGCTGGGAATTGAACTCAGGACCTCTGGAAGAGCAGCCAGTGCTCTTAACCAGTGAGCCATCTCTCCAGCGCCTCTACAAATAATCTTATTGCCCTACATTTTTCTTTGAAAACTCCAATTACACATATATAACACTGTATTTTTAGCAAATCTTATTATTGCTCTGTTCATTATCTATCTTTTAAACTCACCAGCCTAAACTGGTGTTGATCCCATTCCGTGCATTTCTTGTGTTAGAGTATTTAAGAACTCTGATAGGTGCCTCTGTTTATTGTCCACCCGACTTTGAACGGGTTGAAATCAGTCCTGATACCTCTTTGGAAACAGTGCTTGTCCTCCTAACTCTATCAGCTGTGCAACTGCAGTTCTAGGCTTGTTTCAGTTGAGTTCTTTTTCTCTTCACATGGAGGGAGCCTAGTTTCTTTGCCTAGCAACTTTTGATGGAATTACACTCATTCTGAACGCTTTGCTGGGTGTGCAACATAAGTGTGCAGCATAAGTAGTAATGAACCTTTTTATTGAAACGTAGTTATTATAAAGAGTTGAGTGCTTTCTTGCTTTTGATATCTGGCAGGCAGAAGTGTATCACATTCAACCTCCTGCTAATTATTCCCTGGTACTGAGACACCCTCTGGGTCTGCCCCATAAACTCTCCACCTGGCTAAGTGAGCAGGCTCTGTGCGTGACCATGTGGGGACACAGCCACCCCACCCCCCACCCCGGCCATTTCTTGGCCTCAGGTTGCTTTGGTGCACAGCTGCATATCTGCGGGATCTGAGGCAGGTCTTGAGTGCTCTCTTTGTATTGCTCTCTTTCTCCTCTGCTGCAGTCTTTCTGGACTTAGACTTGACTCCCTCATCTGAGGGGATGATCTGTGCTCCACCTGGGATCCATTGCTTCTCTGATCTATTATGACCTAGACCATCTCAAAAGAGTTGTAGGCCAGCCCTTGTTTGGTCCCTTCTTCTGTCCTACCATATCTACTGAATTTATGTCTCCCATGTTCTCTCTGGGTTTTGGTTGTTTTTGTGGATGAACAAATCCATTTCCTGTTACTTCATTTTGACCAGAACTGGAGCTTCCTTTATTTTTGGTATTTTCACTGAGAATAAAATCCTGACTTGCCTTATCTTCCTGCACTCAGATTTTTTTTTTTCTCTTTCTTCAAGACAGGGTTTCTCTGTGTAGCCCTGACTGTCCTGAAACTCACTCTGTCACTCTGTAGACCAGGCTGGCCTCGAACTCAGAAATTCGCCTGCCTCTGCCTCCCAAGTGCTGGGATTAAAGGCGTGTGCCACCACTCTCCAGCTAGCACTCGAATTCTGTTCTGTTGTCATCTGGCCTTCATGGTTTCTAAATATGAAGTTGGTGGTAAATAAGCTGTTACTGTCTTGTGGGAAATATGCCATTTTTTTTACTATCATAATATTGGCTTTATTTTTTGTCTCCTTGTGTTCTGCAACTCTAGCTACTTGTGCATTAGGCCTTTTGACATTGTTGCAAAGATCCCCAAAGCTTTGTTGAAAATAAAAAGGTTTCTCTTGTTCTGATTAGATAATTTACTAGATTATCTTAAAATTGACTGAGTCATCCCAATTTTATCTCAGTCTTTCTGTTAATCCCATACAGTATGCTTTAAAGTTTTTAAGTTGTATATTTCAATTATTAAATCTTCATTTGGCTCTGTTTGTTTGTTTGTTTGTTTGTTTATTTTGGTTTTCTTAAGTCTTTGTGGAGACACCTGCCACTTCATTCATCCAGATAGCACTTTATTTCATTAAACATGGTCAAAATAGCTGTTGTTATATCTTTAATAGTTCTAATGTCCAGGTAATGTAGATTGAACAGTTATCTTACTACCATTTCATTTAAACAAAAGATTGTTAGCACTCCAGAAACTCTAGTATTACTTGCATTTTGTTTATTTATTTGTTCATATTGATTTTTGGTTTGTTATTCAAAATTGAGAATACTTGGGTAATGTTTATTTGGGAAATAAATTGCCAAGTTCTTGAGAAAGAAGAGAAGTAGTAAGGTACTGGATCATATTAGTTGTCAATCACACTTCACAAGTTAAAATTAAAGTGAAGTGCCTTGAAACTGCCATCAGAATGCCGACTCCACCATCAGCAAAGGACCCCTGGGGAGCTGGGTCTTTGGCAGCACCTCAGAAGCTCTAACACTGGCCTTTGTATGTGGCCAAGAGAATAATGTGTGTAACTTTGCCTTAGAGTACACACCAGAGCTCATCCTCAATGCAGACTTTCCTTTGTCTACTTCATTTTGATTTCTGACTTAGAGGACGTTACCCCAATCTTAAAGAGTTTGAGCCACGCACACTCTTTTCAGATGCAGAGCCTTCGTTTACCCTGATTTTGTCTATGTTCCTGCTCCCCATAGCAAAGAATTGCCTTTTGTTTTCAAATTTATGTTTTAATCATTTTTTATACAATATATTTTGATCTTGTCTCCCTCAACTCTTCCCAATCTCTATCCACCCAACTTCTTGTTCTCTGCCTTTTCTCACTCTCTCCAAACCAGCCCACAAATTGAAAATCAAAACAAACAAAAATTAATATAACAAAAGACAAAAGGAAACAAAAGCATCCATTGCTTCTTCCCCCAAACCAAACCAAACCAAACCATGAAGTCTATGTTATATTGGTCAATTAATTATTCCTGGGCATGGGACCTGACCTGCTGTGTGATTGATATGCCCAGTGACACTCTATTGGAGAAAACTGATTTTTTCTTTCCCAACAGCTATCAATTTGCAAATGCCTTCTTGGTTGAGGTTGGGACTTTGCACTAACCTCTTCTTCATGCTAGGATTTTCTCTGATTTGAATCTATACAGGTTTATCTTAATTGCGGTTTCATTGCTGTGAAGAGACACCATGACCAAGGGAAATCTTATAAAGGACAACATTTAATTGGGACTGGCTTACACTTTCAGAGGTTCAGTCCATTATCATCATGACAGGAAGCATGGCAGCAGGCAGGCAGACATGGTGCTGGAATTGCCAAGAGCTAGACTGTCTCCCAGGCAATTAGGAGGAGGATTTCAAAGCCCACCCCCCCCCACTCCAGGGACAAACTTCCTCCAACAAGGCCACACCCACTCCAACAAGGCCACACCTCCTAATAGTGCCACTCCCTGGGCCAAGCATACTCAAAGCACCACAAGGTTTTCTGTGTTCTGTCACCTCTCTGTGCATGAATATGCATATCAGTTGTGTCTGGAAGACACTGTGTCCTTGCAGTCCTTCACCATCTCTGGCTCTCATAGTCTTTCTGCTTCTTCTTCTACATACATCCCTGAGCCTCCAGGGGAGGGTTTTGATGAGGACATCCCCTTTAGGACTGAGTGCTCTAAACTTCCCCCTCTCTGCACATTTGTCTGCCTGTGGATTTCTTTGCTAATTTGCATCTGTTTCAAGAAGAAACTCTCTGATGGTGATTGAGTGATGTACTGATCATCTATAATCGATGATTTCCACTGCAGTGCAAACAAGCTCAGTCAGGGAGTCTCGGCATATAAAAGGCTACCTTGTTTGCTTGATAGAATGCATTGCTTATTACATTAGTTTCTTCATCTATACTTTGTTTTATACAAGAAAATGTTTACCCTTGTTAAAAGTGTTAGTGGCCTGTCACCTAGCAGCTACTTGGCCACCCCCGTTTCTTTTAACAGTGTGTTTTGACTTAGCTCGTCTGTTTTCTCTATTCATTAGTTTTTAAAAAGAGGTATTTTATGTTAGTATAAAATTTAAAAATTTCTTTTTGGACTTTCTTATTGACGATAAAATAGTATGCTAGCATCTTAGTTTTTTTTCAATATTAAATAAGATTTGATATACTTGGAATGATAACAGCTTTTGGCCCTTATTAAACAGCATGAAAGAAAGAAAGAAAGAAAGAAAGAAAGAAAGAAAGAAAGAAAGAAAGAGAGAGAGAGAGAGAGAGAGAGAGAGAGAGAGAGAGAGAGAGAGAAAGAAAGAAAGAGAGAGAGAGAAAGAAAGAAAATGAATGTATAGTTGTTTTATGCTTTAAAATAATATTTACATGATAGTTTGATAATACAAAGGCAAATGCTAGTAAGTTCTACCTTAAAGTATAAAGTTTAGTAAGTTTATTTAAAGTAGAGGTTCTCAGCCTATGGGTTGTGACCCCTGGGGGGGGGTCACATATCAGATATTTACATTATTATTCATAGCAGTAGTGAAATAATTTTATGGTTGGAGGTCACCACAACATGAGAAACTATACTAAAGGATCACATCATTAGGAGGGTTAAGAACCACAAATTTTATTATTTTTATTATTTTAATTAAATGGACATGTAGGCAATGATCTGCTGCCATCTTCCTGTAAGAAATAATTGAATTAAAATAATTGAGTACTCAGGAACGGTTTCTTTGTCATGAAACACAATTTTTTAATTCTCATGTGTTACTTATTTTTCATTGTAGCTTAGGCTAGCCTGGAACATTATATGTGGCTAAAGGCTGGCCTCAGACATATGAGCTTCCTACCAAAGCCTCCCAGATGTTAGTATTAGAACATGAGAACTTCTCTGATTTTGGAAACACAGAAGTGTTGAAGTCCTTCTGATCTTTAACAGGTAGTATTTCCTTCTACCTATGAACAGATTCTATGACCAATCAATAATTCAGCAGTTGTTTTGGCTTTAAACGAAAGAGATAACATTCCTAAGAATTTATTATGTATGTTTCTTGCTACTGAGCGAGCAAGACAAATACATACCCATCATTGCTGACTGGTTGGTAATTTCTGAAACATGAAGGCACGGCTCCTCATAAATAACAGAGTAACAGAATCACAGAGAATTTGGCAGAGATCAATCTGTAGATGGATGACTTACTCTGTAAGCAAATAGCTGCTCAACTTTTAACTTTTAAGATTGCTTTTTTTCTAACCTAGATGCTTGGATATCAGTAGAGATGATAGAATTTTTACAACAAAGGCTAACATCAGCTGAGCACTGTATATGAGGGCACATTGTATTTAAGTGGGGAGCAGGGAGGCACATCCTACCCTGTTAGGTCTAGAAAACTACCTTTCCATGCTATTGTACAAGTTAGCTATGACTCTTCAAATGAGTTGAATTTGACGTGGTGTCTTGGGATGAGAAATTGATATAAATTTTGTTGATGACCCTCAAAACTCTGCCATTAAAACATTTGACAGTAGCTCAGCATGGTGGAGCACAACTTTAATTCCAGCTCAAGAAGCAGAGGCAGAGGCAGGTGGATTTCTGTGAGTTCCAGGCCAGTGTGGCCTACAAAGCAAGTCTGGGACATCCAGGACTACACAGAGAAATCATGTCTTGAAAAACCAAACCAAAACACCCAAAACCAAAGTCATACAACAACAAAAACACCAAAAAAGGTTTGCAGTCTTGTTACATTTTTTTACCCATATTTATAAGGCTGTTATGTGACATGTACTATTTATATGTCAGTTAATATGTATAAAAGCATACATACATAAAAGCATACATATGAACTTGTATTGTTCAACACGATTACTGGGCAGATGGGACAACAAACCTAAGTCATGATCCCACTAAGAGTCAACTTAGTGAACCAGTAAATCTTATTGGGGTTATATACAGGAATATGCCTGAGGGGTTACTTAAAGAAGAAGAAATGACTCAAAGACTACTGCATCAAGAGCCTACCTCAGCATGGTTACAAACCTAGAAACCTGGAGTAGGCCGTCCAACTTGCAGGCAGCTTGATGGGTTGGAGAGTACTTCTTCCAGATAGCTCAGCTGGCCTGAGCCTCTTCTAGGCAACTTGTCTGGGAGTGGCTCTGAGCTGCCTTTACTATTTAATTTGCTCTCAGAGTCAGGGGCTAGTGCATCTTGCCAGTTTCAGGGACTTTCTGAATTTTCAGAGTTGTTTACTTCCTGGAACTCAACAAGCTTCTTGCATGAGAGAATTTCAACCCTCTTTATTCATTCTCTCTCTCTCTGTCTCTCTCTCTGTCTCTCTCTCTGTCTCTCTCTCTGTCTCTCTCTCTGTCTCTCTCTCTGTCTCTCTCTCTGTCTCTCTCTCTGTCTCTCTCTCTGTCTCTCTCTCTCTCTCTCTCTCATTTTATGTGTATGGTATTTTGCCTGCCTGCATGTCTCTATACCACATGTGTACCTGGTAGCCTGTGGAGGCCAGAAGGGATTGGATACCCTGTAACTGTGTTACAGATGGCTGAGAGCCAGCATGTGGGTGGTGGGACTGGAACCTGGATCCTCTGAAAGAGTAGCAGTGCTCTTAACTGAGGAGTCATCTCTCTAGTCCCTCACCTCTCTTTAAAACAGTTTTAATGAGCTTCATTCTAACATGGACTGTTTAGAACACACTAGCAGTCCTTCCTGCCCTGCCACATTTCTCTAGTAAATGCTCCACAGGAACTGAAAACTCATAGTGTTGCCTAAGACTTCCTGTTTCCTTACCTGGAACCTGCCAACATTTCCAATTCTAAGTGAACAGGAGGTGATCCAAAATGAAGTTAATGTGGTTGAACTTTCAAGTGAAATACAGATACAGACGGTTACTTTTCTCTGTTCAAAGACAATGAATGAAGTGTCAGGAGATACCTGTATGATCAAAGACAATGAATGAAGTGTCAGGAGATACCTGTATGATCAAAGACAATGAATGAAGTGTCAGGAGATACCTGTATGAGCAGTGAATTGCCTTTGGCTCTTCGGCAGGTGTAGTCAAGAAGGGAAGAAAAATTTAAATAGTTAAAAATTTGTGTTACATTTTGCATGTGTATGTGTGCGTATGGGGGAGGGGTGTTGCACACACTTCACATGTGAAGGCCAGAGGAGAACATTTGTGTCATATTCCTTCCTGTTTTACTAGTAGCTTTAAGAAAGGGTCTCTCACTGAACCAGAAACTGACTGGTTTGGCTACATTGAGTAGACAATGAGTTCCTGGGAGTAGCTTGCCTCTGTTCTACAATGCTGGGGTTACAGGCATGTCCAGCCATGTCCAGATGATTCCATGGATACTGGGGATTCAAAACAAGGTCCTGATCCTTTGACTGAGTGACCTCCCCAGACACCATGTGTCCCATTTTTAAGTCTTCAACAGCAGGTCCTCCTTGGAGTGGATATTTTTTTCTAGATATTTTTGTATATTTGGAAAACCTTTTACATTTGGATAATTTTTATATCTTTTTACATTTAGAAGTTTTATTGGGAATATCACTTCATAGGGGCAAAAACAAGTTGTGAAATAAAGTGATAGCCTCACAGAACAGTAAAGTAAGTTAAGTATCTTTCTGATAATGTATAGCTTTCTCTTAAGCACCTCCTGAAAGAATTTGTACTATCAGTAAGAGGTAGAAGCATTGACTTCTGTTATTTGGACATTTCTTTTTTTTTTCTTTAATTTTTTTTATATTTTTCATTGGATATGTTATTTATTTACGTTTCAAATGTTATCCCCTTTCCCAGTTTGCCCTCTAGAAACCCCCCATCCCATCCCCTCCTTCCCCTGTTCCTATGAGGGTGCTCATATTGGACATTTCTTGTGTTTGTTAATGAAAATACCATTCAGGCTATTGTAGCAGATTTGGGCTATATGCACAGTTGATGTCTCCTGAGGTAGAAGTATCTAGCAAAAAAAAAGAGGAAAGTTTGACACTGAAAAAGAACTAGATAGTGGGAGCTGATCTTTATGCATTGAGTGTGCAAGGAAAAAAAATAGGTGCTTTTTTTCTTTATTTGGACAGGTACTCATGTAGCCCAGGCTGGCTTTGAAGTTGTTATATAGCAGAAATGACCTTGAACCCCTGCTCCTCTTGCCTTCTAAGCATTAGGATTGTAGATATATTTTCCATCATGCCTAATTTAGGTAATTCTGAGTACTTCTTTTCTGCATGCAAGGAGAATGCTTTACCAGTTGAGCCCCATCTCAGCCTCCTGACTGCCTTGTACACAAACTGTGTCTATTGAGTACTGTGCAGACACAACTGAGATATGAAATAGAATCCTCCCAGGGTTCCAGATCCCTGTTGTGAAACCCCATGATAAAAGAGCTCACTTCAAATGCCTGATTCCTCATTCCAGATATCCCTAGCCAAAGACCCTGACTATATGTATAATAATATGAAACAAAGATGTCTTAATACATTTTTTTGTTTGTATACATCAAGTGGTATTATAATAAGCACAGTAGTTGCCAAACCTAAAAAGGAACATGAAAGAGCTTATGCCCAGATGGTTCTCCTAGCAATCCAGGGAGAGGTCATAATTTTTTGTTTATTTTGAACCAAGAGTTCTTTATTCTAGAAACTAGGCAAATGACAGTTTGATTCTGATGTGTTGTAGCTATATTGTTATTGACTAGCACTATTATTTTGTGTGTATGTGAGAGGAGAAAGTAATATTCAGTCTGGAACCCTCAGCTAGAAAAGACAGGGGCTCTAGAGTAGAATAATGTAGATTCAGAACATGCTAGGAAACAAAAAGGTAGAAAAGTACCTTTCCCTTTTGGTGTATTTCTCACCTTTCCACTTGGTTTTAATTTATTTACATTTCCCTGAGATACATGGTGCTTTTCATGTGGTCACTGGTCACTAGTGAATATATATTTTTGATTCTAAGTTTTTGCCATGCTATTTATTTTTTTTTAGTGCACAATACAAATATATTGATGAATTGTTCACTTGAGTTACATTTTCTTTTTTTGTTTTGTTTTTCCATTTTTTAAATTTATTTACATTTCAAGCGTGTATCCCCTTACCCGGTTTCCCCCTCTCCCGGAAACCCCCTCTCCTATTCCCCCTCCCCTTGCTTCTATGAGAGTGTTCCTCCACCCACCCACTGTATAACAAGGACACATGCTCCACTGTGTTCATAGCAGCCTTGTTTATAATAATAGCCAGAAACTGGAAAGAACCCAGATGTTCTTCAACAGAGTAATGGATACAGAAAATGTGGTATATTTATACACTGGAGTACTACTCAGCTATTAAAAACAATGAATTCATGAAATTCTTAGGCAAATGGATGGAACTAGAAAATGTCATCCTGAGTGAGGTAACCCAACCACAAAAGAACACACATGGTATACACTCACTTATAAGTGGATATTAACTTTTTGCCATTTTAAATGGGCCGCTGTCTTTCTTTTGTGTTGTCCCAACTCTTGCTGGTCTGGACAGCAGTCCTTTGCCAGTATTTCAGAGGCTCACTGTCTTTGCGGTCACTCTTCATTTTCATCATGGTGTCTTTTGATAAGCAGGAAAGTTAAACTTTAATCATTTTTGTGACTTAGGCATACATTCTCCTTTGCTAAAAACCTTATAGCTTTAATGTTTAGATGTAGCTCATTTATTTATTTCTGCCTTACTGATTTTCATGATTTTTGAGAATAGATCTTCTAAAATGTGTAAAATAATAGCCAATTAAAATTACTTTTATTTAGGAACAAATGTGTTTAACAAGATCACAAAAATCCTATTAAATATCTCTTTTGAGAAAATGTATGCAGGTATGGAATTGTCGAAAAGACCAGACCATCTTCCAAAGTTATGTTCTCCCTTCTGGCATGTAGTTTAATAATAGTAAAGATTTTTTTCTGATCAAAAGGCCACCTTGATTTGCTTTACCTTAGTTGGTTCAGGTAAGGGTATGGACCATGCACTTCTGGGTAACAGACAGTGCTTATACAAGGAGTGTCTTCCCACAGGGAGCCTGGGGGGCAAATGAACAAGTTAAGTTCCTCCTCATGGTCCCAGTGGTCCTCATACATGTCCTCTCTGTACATCTAGATCTGAAATAATGTGATTGGCCTCCCTCTTTCAGGCTAAGATTGTAGCTTGTGCCCCTGGGAAGCATGATGTTTGATCTTGGTTGTCAAGATTTTAAACTCATCTGAAATCAGACCTCTAGAAGTGTCTAGATGGGTGTTCCCAGAGAGACTTGCCTGAATGGGGAGACCCACCCTGAGCGTGAGTAGCATTATTTCATGAGCAAGGGTCCTGAAATAAAAAAAGGAAGAAAAGAAAAACCAAGTCGAGTGCCAGCCTTTTCTTGCTTTATTTCCTGTTTCGTCCACGTGTGGAGAGTGAGGAGTCACAGCTGAGGACCACTTCTGCTACTTTGTCTTCCCCCGTGGTGAGCTACACCCTCACAGTGAACCAAAGCAAACCCTCCACTGAGTTGCCTTTCGGCTTTTGTTTTGGTTTTGGGTTTGGGTTTTTTTGTTTTTTTTGTTTTTTTTTTTTGGTTTTTGCAATTCTGAGAATCCATCCCAGCCTAACACTGAGGAGCCTTACTCCCAGTCCTTCAGTAGCCTTTTGTCACAGCAGTGAGCAGGTAAGTAATGTGGGCTGTGCGTCTCCATCTGCTGCATGAGGAGAGGAGTGTGATGCTGTTGAGTGAGCAGGTCGCCAGATATTCTCTTCAGCAGGGGGCAGCGGCTCATTTCAGCTCTCATGTCACATCTGTTCTGAAAAGAGACTTCCTGAAACTTAAGTGACGGTGGATTAAGTTTTGGCAAGACTGACGCAGTGGAGGCCGAGCAGAGCACGTCACCTCAGAGTGTCGGGAAGCCAGGCACTGCCTCAGCTCTGCTACCCTTCTCTGCACATTGCTTCCTTTGAAATTTGCAGCCAGATTCTAAGTTCCTCACCTTTTAATGTCCGAAAATGCGGGCACCATTTGGCCATTGTTCGTGTTGTCCAGGCAACCCATCCAAATAGGAATATATTTGCCAAATCAAAGAACAGTCCTCCAAAAGCTGAGACTGGTGCACTAGCAATGTTCTCCTAACTCAGTTAAACCATGGACTATAACTAGTTGTGGGGTTTGTGCCATTTCCACTGGTGACAGAATCCCATGGTGTGATATCTTCCCAGATGATTTTTATCTCCTAACTTAAAAAAGTTTCCAATATAAAGGTTGTATTATCAACAAATGCTAGTTTGAAAGAATCAAATAGGATTTTGAAGATTACCCTTCTTTAACAATGCCTTAAATTTTTATCTCCTTATCCATTCTGCGTTGCTTTCTTTCTCAAGCCATTATGGTTTATTGTGTCTCCAGCAGGTACCTTGCATGTGATTTACACAGTGAATGGCCCTGCTTTCAGAGCAAGTTAATGATATAATATCCCCATTTATATTCAGAGCAGTCAACACTCTCTAGCTCTCAGAATAATAAAAGCACCTGCATTTAATATACATGGAAGAATGGGAAGGCAAATAGCAGATAAGGCACAATCAGGTAAGTGTAATCAGATAAAATATCACAATATTATAGTAGATCAGCATCTGGTAATGACTTGAATTTTGAAAGACTGACAATCAGCACGGCCTAAAGCAGCCAGGCGTACTCGTTCCCAGCAACTCTTTGCAGAGCTGATTGCTCCTCTCGTGTGTTTTCTGGCAGATTAAGCAGGTAGTTTCTTATTTTAACTCTTCTAGGACTACAATGTCACACAGAAAAACATCAGCAATGTTCCTTTTGAGACCATATCAGAAACAAAAACAAGCGACATACCTGAAAGGGAAATGTTCCATTCCCAACAGTTATCTCAAGCTGAACCAAATCAATTTTATTTTAAAAAAGGGAAATGAATAAATATTGGAGTCAGCGGCAGAGCTTCCATTTCTGCCTCAGTCTTTGCCTGCATGAAATTGACATTTTCTTCTTCCTCCTCCTCTTCTTTTAAACATCACAGAATGCTTATGTGACCAGAACCTATTCTGCAAGGTCATATTCACTTTTGACCATAGCCACCTGGTAAACCTAGCTGTGCAGACTAGTACTCCGTGAGCCCTAGTGTATCAGACCCCATGGATTCTAGTAGAAAGCACTGAATTTGCCAAAGTCACAATTGAAAAATCCTAGTTTACAGGGTGGGGTGTCACAGTTCTCCTTGGCTTTTTTTGAAGTTACTCTCTGTTGGAGGTCATTGATCTTTTCACATTACTGCTTACACCTTTCCCTGGGTTTCCCAGACATAGGAAGTGTAGGTTGTGAGACATGGGAGAGCCCAGGTACAGAGGGGCTGCAGTAAACATATGTCCAGCTAAGAGTTTGCCCTGATGTTGGTGCCCTCTACTGCCACAAGGCCTGAGTGCCTCCTAATTTGCTGCTATTAAAAGTTATTACATGCAGAAACTGAACTGTCAGATCCATCTTCTGACACGGGCTCTGCTCACTTTCTTGTTCCTATTCTAAGGGTGATAACCCCAGACACTGGGAAAAGAGTGTCAGATGAAACTTGCATAAATCCGAGTGTGGATGAGATGAAATAACCATCTATTGCACTTAGAACTGAGACAGCAAAGTGTAGGGAAATCTGTGACTTTGCTACACAAACATCCCTTTTCTGGCAAGGCACATAGCAGCCTGGCAGATGGTCAGAGATGCCATACATATATGTTTTTACAGCCTCCACCAAGCGAGCCAGCAAGCCCAGGAAGAGAGTAGCTTCAGTCCTGCCCCTTGAGCTGTGGATGATCTACTCCTGAGAGATCCACGTGTCTCTCAAGGGGAATTGCAGCCTCCTCCTGACTTTCTCTCACAGTCTACTGCATAATGCTTCACCAACCCAAAGGCAAGAGTTATCAGGCCCATCTCGGGCCTGTAGGAGAGACTGTCCTATGGTGATGGAATCTGCTTGTCTGTGTCCATATATGTTTAGGCTTGATTTATAATATCCTTTGTTCTATTGCCTACTACAGAAGAAACTTCATAAAACCAGTAACTACTTAGGAACAAGGAACATCTGTGTTTTTTGACCAGATTGGCTCATGATTAACTCTACAATTACTATATACCCTTAACTTTTAGGGTCTTGCCACAGTGAGTTCTCAGGAAAAGGAAAAAAGTAGATAAATAAAATTAAAAAGAGGTGATTTTTTTTCTATTGAAAAATAAACAAACAAAAGGACACACACAAACACACCTTACTGGTAATCTTTTTTTTTTTTTTTTGGTTTTTCGAGACAGGGTTTCTCTGTGTAGCCCTGGCTGTCCTGGAACTCACTCTGTAGACCAGGCTGGCCTCGAACTCAGAAATCCGCCTGCCTCTGCCTCCCAAGTGCTAGGATTAAAGGCGTGCGCCACCACCGCCCGGCTCCTTACTGGTAATCTTTATCTGGACCTGGGATTTCCAGGCTCTTTGAGCAGTGTTCAAAGCCTAAAGAAACATACAAGCAGCAAGGAATTTTCTCCAGAAGCTCAGTGAAGGTAAAGGTTATATATACTACAAAGGAGCAGTGGACTCCAAGCCAGAGTGCTCAAGAGAACCTGAATACTTCTTGGGACTCCCTTTCTGTGAGTCCAGGAGAAGGAGAAATCAGTTGCTTGGGGTTGGGTATAGGTAACCTTTTGGTTTTAATGGATGTCCTTTTTCACATTAGACATATCCTGAAACTTATCCATGAACTGCAGGCAATGGGCTGGTCTAGCTAGGACTGGTTTTAGGTACATGCACAGTAAGGTAAACATATCCTCTAAGTGAACTTTCACCATCTTATGCCTGTGCATGACAGGGTATGTATATGATTGAAATTATTTGCATCATGGTAAAGGATGTGTGCAGTGAGCTAAGGCTTATAGAACCCAAGGCTATCTATCAAAAGCAGATCACTTTTGCCCTGTCCCTAGCAACCAACCCTTCCTTCTCCTAGACTCACAAAAGGAATACTCAGGTGGCAGTGACCAGCTACTCTTTAAGTTGCAAGCCTGCTCAGATTATTCTTTCTTGCAGCACATTTAACCTGTACTTAAACTTTGCTTTGGAATCAAACCCCTACTGCTTTAATTTGTCTGTGATTCTTCAACTCTTTGAACAAGATCCCAAAAACCTGGAAACACCTGCTCAGACAGAGACTACCAGTAACAAGACTGCTCTATTTTCTGTGGATACAATGTCTCTCAAGAGCTTGTCTGTCTTTCCACATATCTGATTTTGGATTGCTGTAACAAAATGTCTTTTTCTGATCATGGTAAAGGCTGAAGTCTAAGATCAGGGTACCAGCATGGCAGACTCTGGAGGGCTCTGTTCCTGGCTTCTAGTCAGAAGTCATCTTACTGTGTGCTTCCACAAGCTCTTTTGTATGTGCCCAAGGACAGAAAAGTTGGATCTTTGGTTTGTTGCTTTGTTCAGTTATAATCTCACTAGGAAGGGCCTATTACTGTGTCTAGATCTGTACCTGTTCAAAGTCTCCAACTCCAGATATTATCACAATAAGGGTTATGACTTCAATGAGTGAATTTTGGGGGAGTCACACTTCGGTCTTTCCACAGTGCTACCCAGTTGTATCATTTTGGTGAAGTTGCGAAGGTTGAAACGGAACCACTGTATTCAGAAAAAGGGAGTCTTGAAGACTATCAGTTCAGTCCATGATGGATCAAGTACCAGTTGCCTGGGAGTCCTGGCAACCCTGAGTGTCTCCCATCCTCATCCATACCCGTCCGGCTGCCTGCATTTACTCATCCACGATGCACCCACTTTAGTCTAAAAGAGGGAGATCAGTCCAAGAGAAAGTGTTTATGTTTTAATAATTAAAAAGAAAGATTAAGGGTGGTCATTGGTACCATCAGTCCCTTGTATGTCTGTTATTCTTTCTACGCTTTGTTATCCTAGTCTGCATAGCAAAATGGACCAATTAGAATTTGGAATTAAATTAACACAGAGGGGCAAATTAATCTACCCAAGAAAATTCCCATTATAATTTCCATTGTATTACCACAGGTGTAAAAGGACCGAGTTTCATGTTTTGAATGACTGGAATAGAAAGCATAGAGGAGTTTGTGGAGAATTGGGGATTAATTATAACCCTGCCTTCTAAGCACTCTGTTTTGTATGTTTATTTCCATATAATCCATTTTCGAATGCTTTGCGGAGATGGGTTGAGATTTGCATTTTACAATTGAAATAGTGAGTCTCTTCAAGGTCAGAAGATGAAATCTAGATTATCAATTTAAACATGAATTGCACAACACTGGAGGTTGAAAAGGTGCCTCCCCCACTTTTCATTTTACTTCTTTGAGGCTTACATGGAAGAATCAAAGAAGCCTATTGTTATTATTTTAAGTTGTCATTGTCTGAGTCTGGGTTGTGACGAGCAATGCTAACCATGTTTAAAAAGATTTATTACTGCTCTGATATATAGGAGTCGTCTTAGACAAAATGCGATGGAGACTATTTCATCTTTCAGATTGAAAACATTTCTGTTTCTGCTTGAAGCCACATTAACAAGTAAATGATGGCGAGAGTGCAGCCAGCATTATTTTAGGGTGAGACTGCTATGTCTCACCCTTACAGTCATCCTCTTGAAGGCCTGGGGTGCTACAGTTATCAAGAGTTACCAAGCTATCTAAGGTGTGGCCTCATCATTGATCACTCCAGTTGTTTAGAATGGGATGTTCTATTGCGCAGTAGACCTGTGTTGCATTTGGGTACAAGGCATATCCCTTCATAACTGAAGACTTTGGCTTATACAAGTCATTTTTGGATGTGAAGTCCTGAGTTTTTTGTTTTTGAGTCAAAGTCATGAGTACCCAGACTAGCAACAAACTTGCCGTGTAGCTGAGGATGACCTTGGGTTCCTCATCCTCCTGCCTCCAGCACTGAATGTGAAGCTTACAAGTATGCACCACTGTGCCCAGTTTACCCGCTGCTAGGGGTCACACTTAGGGTTTCCTGAATGCTAGGTGAGTACTCAGCCAGCCGAGCCACACCTTTGAAGTTCTGACCTTATGGAAATGATAACAAAAAGAGTAAAATGTCTGTGCAGACATGGTGTGAGAACTTAACCAGAACTGGATGCCATTTCCCTCTCCTATATTTTTGGGCTAAAGATTTTTAGTGACAAAAAAATACTTTTAAATTTCATTTTCAATGATATTTGAGTTCTATTACACCCCAAATGTAAAGGCAGCCCCCTTCTAGTTCTGGCAGTCAGAGATGGGGCAGTCTTCTTGTGTGTCAGTTTTTGTTGCTCATTTCAGGGAAGACATTGAACTTTTGACTTCAGTTTTCTCATAAGAGGTGGTGTCTTGCTTTTGTTTTTGAGCATAGCTGAGATCTGTGTGGTCTTTCAGAATATCTGAGTCAGAGTTTCTAATAGTCGCTAATGCCAGAATGGTGGTACTTCCCCAAAGCCTTGGACTGAGACCACTGGTGCTAAAAGCTCACTCGCGAAGGGGGTGTGGGGGCAGCCTTTAGAGCCGCAGGTGTAGAATGCCGCTCCCGTCATGGGCAGGACTGGTGTCCTGATCAGTTATTTCTGAGCCTCACTAGCTTTATCCTAGGTCAAGATATAATAAAAAAATAAATTAAAAATAAAAGGAGAATATTATTTTCATAGTATTTTAAATTATCTTATTTAATGAGTTTAGATAAATTTCAGAAATTTTTGTTATTATATAATAACACAATTATCCAATAACATAAAACATTAAAAACACATACATAGAATTCTTTTTATACACATAAATGTATATATATGAAAGATGTGTGTGTGTGTGTGTGTGTGAAAGTAGAACACGTTCATTCTCCCCTCCCCTCCCTCCTCTAAGGAACAAGTATGTTTCATTGGAGATGAAAAATGGCTAAATATAAAAAATGATCAGTGGAGAAAAATCATCTGAGAAAATAGTAACTTAGCTGACTAATGAGCATTACAATTAACATATTCTACACATCTATCAATACCAAGGTTCAGTATGCCTCTGTTCTTCTCCAAAATTAATAATCACAGGTACCAGGACCTCTCTACTATTTGAATAGTCTAATAGGCTCATGCAAGTGCATAACAGAGAAGAATGTGGTCTTCTGCCTGTCTGTTGATCAGCAGTTCTCCTCAGGGACTTCTCCAGCCTCAACTCGCAGGGAGGCTTTCTCTTCCCTCTCTCCCTGCGTAGGCCAGTTGAGTTCTAGTCTCTTTGTTTCCAGGACATTCTGCACAAAGTGTATTTACTGGACCATGCGCATTCGCAAACATGCTCTACGTAGCTAAGTGTATTCACAGGTGAATAGTCTGTACTGTTTGTTTTTGTGTGCCTGACACATAGTAGGCACAGATGGGAAGTTTGCTGAACAAAATGCTCAATGAACTCTCTTCTGTTAGCATGCAGCAAAAGATCTTCAAGTCAAACGGAGCTTTCCATGTAAAAAGGTCTTCAAGTCAAAGGGAGCTCTCCATGTAAAAAACATTAAGTGTTTGCATTTTATAGTGTGTTTTAAGACACAGAAAGTTGCTTCATAAGTGTGGGTACAATCTTGGTGATGTTGAGAGAATGGGTCGGCCCTGTAGGCAGAGGACAGTGAAGTATGACAAGAGCCCTGGTCTTGTAGGTACAGCTCTGTCATAGGACCTGGTCATGGTTCTGGGATCTACCCTCCTTAGACTTCCCCCTTTCATTTTATTAAACAGACAGGAAGAGGTAGTCTTATGCGGTAGTCATGGGTTTTGGGGCGGGGGTTGTTTGTTTGTTTGTTTTCGAGACAGGGTTTCTCTGTGTAGCCCTGGCTGTCCTGGAACTCACTCTAGAGACTAGGCTGGCCTTGAACTCAGAAATCCGCAAGCTTCTGCCTCCCAAGTGCTGGGATTACAGGCATGCGCCACCACTGCCCGGGTCCCTTTTCATGTTTTAGTGATCCTCTGTTACCTACCACAAAGAGCCCATCCCTTTAGCTCCTCATAACAAGCAGGGTGTTCTGTACCCTGTTTCAGTAGAGTCCTCTGGGTACTTCTTCTTTGTTTTTTCCCTTCATATTCATTTCTTTTACCCTTCAGTCTGTAGGGTTTGCCTTGAGCTGCAGAGAGGTTTGAGCACAGTATGACACTGATTGGAATTCCCATTCTTCCCATGGTGACCTTGCTCACCCCTCCACTGCTCACTCAAGATGCCCACTGTGTCCTGACTCAGAACTCTTGGCCCATCAACTGCCCCTTATCTGCAGCTGACCCACAAGAACCTCTAAAGCCTTTTGCCCTCTTTTCATTGTAGAGTCTGAAAGCATTTTACCATGGGTGTCTCTTGCCCATCTCTACTTTCATGGTATGCTTCCACCTTTAATATGATAATAGCACCAAGTTCTGCTCTTTGAATGCTCATTATGCATCTCTGTTACTGTTGGCATGTGTTTGTACCACCTTCAAGTCTTTGTACTGTACCTGAAGGGTGGCCGCATTAACTTTACAGCATCCTTGGACGGTTTAAAGAACTTGTCCAGATTGTCCTAGATCAGACTTAAGTTTATGGTGTAGCAAGATACATGTCAGCCTCTGCACTTAGGCAATTCTTTGTTATTTCCTTCATGTCAGCCTTTCGTTTCAGAAGTAATACAGACTATCACCATGTGACAAGCATGTCACCATCTTTACACATACCGCTGCATTGTTTTATTTGTCACTGTATGTGATTAGTTTCTATTCATACAAACTTAAATCCTCAGAATAAAGTACTTCCAGTCCTCATTCTAACATGCTGACTAGGGCACTTTTGTTGTTTTAGCCTTTAATATTGCCATTTTAATTACTAAGTAATTTTCATCAGATCGATTTATCATTATTATATAAGGTTTAATTTTTGTTGCTACTGCAGAGCATTTAGAATATTTTCATTTTGTGCTGAGATAAATGGTAATATTTATGTGCCCTTTGAAGAAAGATGCTAATATGTTGGCTTTCATAGAAAAATTTTAATTTTCAAAGAACTCCCATGTATCTGATCCTAGTCCATTAACAACTAACATTTTTCATATATTGTTTTAACTACTCTCCTATTATTTCTTGAGAATATTAGAGAAATTTTCAAGTGTCTTACCATTAACTACTAAATGTTTCTGAATCGACTTCTTTATGCTCAAAGGGCTTCTTTAAGGTCATCTAATGTTCTGTAACTGCTGTCTCCAGTCCAAGTTTAAATTTGCATGATAATAATAGATAACGTCTCGTATTTGGCTTGTGCAAATTTCAAGTGTGGCCCACACACTGCAGTTAGTTTATGTATCATTCTGAAAGGTAAATAACACAACCATAGTCGCCCTATGTACCAGGCCTTCACCTTTTGAGCCTCTGGTCTCAGTCTCCGTGGTGCTGAGATTGTAGGTGTTTGCCAGCCCCATATGCAAACATTTAACACCACCAGCTTGTTAGACAGAAAGTGGTCCTGTACAGCATCTCAGCATCTTAACATTGGCTGTCTCCTCCAGTCTGTAACTTCCCTACCCACTATATCTGTTTCATATATATATTGCTAGTTACATATAATGGATTTAATAAAATTATAGGTCACGTTTTAAGAAAGATTAGGTAAATGTATTTTCCAAGCTGAGGTTAAGCTTAGCACACTTCTCAGCACATTTATCCAAATTATGTAAACCAGAGACCCAGTTCCATGCATCCTCAGAAAGAAGCAGTGATACTGGGGATCTTGACACTGTTATAGGAACATCAGTGGAGATGATTTCACAGGGTGGCTTTTCCTTGGGAACCAAATTCAAATATCTGAATTTTTCTCTTTCAACCTATGAGACAGGCTGTGAGCTGGAGTTGTTGAATTTAACTTTGAGCTGTAAATACATTGTTTCCTAATTCTTTAACTTCTCCTGGCTCATTTGCTTTGTTTATTGCCATGGTGTGGTATAGGCAACATCACTGGTTAGTCACAGCAGAGGATCTGAAATGCAGAAGAGAAGAATCAACATTAAACTTTCCTACCCAGTGTCTTGGTATACATTTATTTTTGGTCCCTAAATATTTGCTTAATTTAAGCTTGAATGTTAACCATTTCTCTTTTATTTCTCTTAAGAAATGGCTTTGCCATATTTTCACAATTACTAAGAATATAGTTTCTCTCTCTTCTGTCTGTCTGTCTGTCTGTCTGTCTCCGGATGACTCTTTAGACCTGAGAAGCAATCCTTTTTTATTTATAATATCTGCAAGTGTTTGAATTGATACTGGTAAGTTACATCTTTTTTCAGTATTCCTTCATTGATCTTATGGTACTTGTTCCTGCTGTGATAATCCTCTAATATTTTTACCATGCATGTAAGTGCTGTGTGTGCCAGGAGTGATGTGAATGCAGAGATGTGTGCGTGTGTGTGTGTGTGTGTGTGTGTGTGTGTGTGTGTGTGTGTGTGTCCAATGTTGGTGTACTACTGTAACTGGGAGGAGGGGAGAGAACAGCATCATGTTGGTTTTTTGTTTGTTGTTGTTTTTATTTGGAACAATAAAGAGAAAAGTGAAATTGAAAGGAGGATATTGCTGTAGGCTTGAGTTGATACAGAAAACTACAGCGGTTTTAAAGATCTCCTTAAATGTTCTCATTCTTTATTTCTTAGGGGTAGTAAAGCCCAAGTTAAAAGTATACTGTTTTGCTAGACTGCCTGGCTCCTTTGTATTTGTATTTTGTTCTTGATTGAACTGAAACCTTTGAGTTT
This sequence comes from Tokudaia tokunoshimensis, assembly GCA_036184795.1. NCBI lineage: Eukaryota > Metazoa > Chordata > Mammalia > Rodentia > Muridae > Tokudaia > Tokudaia tokunoshimensis. The sequence goes on along the minus strand of BTHU01000005.1, from coordinate 79,608,193 downwards.
TAGAATTTGTTGGTTTTTCTATATCAAATAGACACTTAGTTGCTAATCTGTTTCAGTTTTTCCTCAACTTCTTTTTGTTAAATTTTGTATTTAATAATGGATATTTAATATAAGAATAATGAACATTTAATATAAGAATGATTAAACTAATTTTCATTCGCATTTCTCACCTTTTTGTCATGAAATGTAGTCTCATTTTGTAATGACTCTTAGTTCAACATTGTCACAATATTATTTTTTGGGAAAATGCTAAAAGGTCATCATGTTGAGGACTTAGAACATCATACCAGAGAATGAATCATATTGCTGTCCATTCTAAAATGCACAAAAGGACCTTCATTATGTGACTGTTCTCTGAATTCTTTCTCTCTTTCAATGCACACACACACACACACACACACACACACACACACACACACACACTATAGCAAGGACAGAAATTAATCAAATATAAGTGAATAAACTTAGCAGTTTTTTCAGATCAGCCATGAACTCTGATTCTTAGACCGAGTATATGGAAACTATAAGTAAGTTAGCTCCTAAAGTTGTAAATCTCTCAGAGTGAAGACTTAGCACGGGCATGGTTCTTAGAAGAGGAGAGAATCTTTTCCATTCTTCTGTTTGCTTATTAAGATTTTGCCCCTTTCAGTGTTTTCTGCTTTGTTTGAGGTAGGATCTTCTATGTAGCCCTTGTGGACCTGGAATTTCCTGTTACCCAGAATGATCTTGAACTCATGCCCCTCCTGCCTGTTTCTCCCAAGTAGAATTATGGGAATAGTTCTGTGTCATGAACTTGAGTTCTTACCTGTGTGTGAAGTTCTCACTCTAGGAAGAGTTTTTATGTGGTCCAGGGACACAATTTTATCTTTGTTATCGCATATCAAAGTGTATCTAATAGTCTTTCCCTTTTGATTATGTAATTTGTAAGCTGTGGGCTCCTGAGCAGTATTTAGTCTCTATTCACTTCTTCCTATTGTGTAGCAGTCTGGCTTTTAAGCAAATAAGGGAGCAAATTTTTCCCTATTTAGATGAAGCTAAAATATGAAACCTTGACTATCCAATATGAATCATAGTATTGCTTAGACCAATCTACTATCTGAATATATCAAAAGTTACATGAATTAATCTTAATCATTTCTATTCTTTTAAAAATATCAACAGTTAAAAATTGATATCTTATTAGTAAAAATGGTTTTGAGTGGAGATGAAATCTTCCAAATGAAGGAATTAAAAATAAGAACAGAATAAGGCAGAGAACCATTTTTCTTCCTAAAAACTTGAAATAAATTGAGATCAAGAAATATAACACACTGTTAAATAAATCAGAGGTCTTATGACATTTCTAATATTTTATAACAGTTTTTTTACTTGATTTATGTATTTAAAATAACTATCAAGGTATTCTTTAAATGCTAGAACATAAATTACAGACAAGACTTTGATTTATGTTAATGGTGGATATGAGGGATGTGGTAAGTGATTGCTGATTTTTGTAATATTTCCTGGATGCAGCGACAAATCCCCAGAGCACAGGAGGAAATGCTGCCTTAGGCCCCATTTGTTGACTGGTAGGTACAGTCTGTCTCCTAGGAGATGATAGAATCTTGATAGGAACTTGCACTTCTCTTTCAGATGTCTCCAGATTTTATTGAAAGCTGCTACACAGGTCCCAGCCATTCCATGTCTCCATGGCGGATCAGATGTTTGTGGCTGTCTGCAAGGAATGTGTAGGACATGGAACAGATTGTCTTCTTAGGTAAGTCTTGGGTGTCTGATATTTCCTAAACTGTTCCATACTTTAATATTCCAGTCTGAGGACCTTTTGTTGGTTTTGTGTCCCATATCTATCCTCCTGATTCTTTTGCATGACTGTCGTCCTCTTCTGATCCTCCAGGTCTCACCTTAAATATAACTGTCTTAGAGTATCCTTTCTGGGTCTCCTTCCCTTACCCCTTACCCACTGCCCTGTTGATTTCCTAACCCTTTGAAAATAGTTCTCCCTAGAGCTCTCACATCACATTGTGTGCCTCCACAAAAACTCCCTGTGTGTAGGGAAAATCTACTTCATTAGTTACAACAGTAGTGCACTTAATGGCAAACAGTAAGCACTCTAGAAAATTATCAGATCAGTGAATAAAGATCTGTAAGCAAACAATAATCACTCTAGAAAATTATAAGTGAATAAAGATCTGTAAGATTGCATTTGAAAAAAATAACCTGAATTTTAAAATGTTTAAAGAAGCATTGCTTTATTATTATTATTATTATTTTAATTTATTTATATTTCAAGTGTTATCCCCTTAACCAGTTTCCCCCTCTCCTATAAACCCCCTCTCCTATCCCCTTCCTTCTGCTTCTACGAGGGTGTTCCTCCACCCACCTACCCACTCCTGCCTCTCCGCCCTCGATTCCCCTACACTGGGGCATCTATCCAGCCTTATAGGACCAAGGACCTCTCCTCCCACTGATGTCTGACATATGCAGCCAGAGCCATGTGTACCCCTTGGTTGATGGCTTAGTCCCTGGGAGCTCTGGGGGGTCTGGTTGGTTGATATTGTTGTTCTTCCTATGGGGTTGCAAACCCCTTCAGCTTTAAATCAATGATTCTCATCCTTCATACTGTGACCTTTTAATAGAAGTTCCCCATGTTGTGATTACCCCAATTAGAAGATTATCTTCATTGCTACTTCATAACTGTAATTTTGCTGTTGTTATTAATCATAATGTAAATATGATATGCATATAGACTTAGGCAATCCCTCTAAAATGGTTGTTCAACCCCCAAAGAGGTCCTGACCCACATGTTGAGAACCACTGCTTTAAATGAAAATGTTCATAAACCCAAGAGATATCTTTACAAATGTCTGACTGCTTTCTCATTCAAATAAGCTTCTTGTGATGGTTCAGTAAACAGGCTGTAGGGTTCCGCATGAGAACTCATGATCATGACCAAGCCCTTTTCACACTCATGGACGTCCTCACACTCATGGACGTCCTCAGTCTCCCTTTGTTTGCAGGTGCACACAGGCTGACACTCTGCAGATGCATGCGTGCCATTGAAATAAACCAAAGGTATTGTGTGGCTCTGAGAGCCCTGCCTGGGCCTACACCTCTTCCTCTTCCAGTCAAGAACTCATGTTAGAGGTAAGCTAGTGAATATGTGTGTAAGGCTTTATAGAGACTACCGTAAATAACACACACACATTTATATTAAATGACAAACAAATAAGCCAATTATAAATATTAGACTTCTTGTGGCAGTGAATTGTGGTTGCAGTTAATAAAGACACCGTGTTTATTCAGACAATGTCACATGTCATGTTTTTAATTTATGTTTTAGCAATTGGTCTCAAACTTTTGGGAAACATTTTATTGTTTGTGTAACATTTAGGGAAGAACACAATACATGTAGTCAAGAGTCTAAATGACAGTGTGGAAGAGAATGCCTAGAAATAATTGCTGTCGCGCCTTTACTGATGCTAGACAGGTATTGTTTCAGAATTATTAACATAATGATTATTAATATTTAAGCTGAACCATATAAATGTAAATGGCACACATCTTTCCCTTATAATTTCATTCAGTTAAAACTAATTAATTTGTTACTATTTTCTACTAGTCACCTACCATTTATCTAAAACACACTTGGAATAATTTCTAAACTTAAAAAGTAGGAAGGTAACATTACAATGAATATTTTGTGTTTCTCTGAGTCTTTCTTTTTTTCTAAAGACAAGTCAGTCAGTCGATTATGTCACCATGCTGACACATGCATATGTGTTAGTTAGTCTGCATTGGTATATGTGTTATTTGGAGGACACTGACACACTCCAGGATAGCTCTGGCCTATAGAAGTTACCCACTCTTGAAAGAACAAGATACATATAGGGAAAAAAAGCTACCCGTATATGCTGCATTGTTTCTGTTCCTATTGTCTATGTGCCATATAGACACATAGACACATTTGTTTCTAGAAGAATAACAGTGTTAGCACACTGAGAATTCCCACATTCCTTTCACTCAGTTTTCCCTAATCCTAATATCTTACATAGCCATGTGTATTTACTAAACCAAGGTATTACCATTGGTACATTATTAAGTAAACTACACATCTTTTTCAGATTTAATGAGCTTTTTAAATAATGGGTATTTTTTTCTGTTCCAGGACCTAATATTATATTTAGCAAATATGTGTTTAATATAGGATAAAATAGAAAAGAAAGATGAAAAGAATTTTATGAGTACTCAGCATCAATATTGTTAGTATTTAGTGTATTTATCCCATGTACATTAACACACACATTTTTAAGATCAGTTTTGACACCTGCTTTTAAATATTTTGTGTGTGTATGTAAAACACTTAGTTTGAAACACTTTTATGTGTACAGTTTTTTAAAATATGGATATTCTTTTGGATAACATTACTCATTCATTGTTCAGTTCAATTTTTTCTTTCTTGCAAATGATATGTTGATTTTTTAGTACATGTCTATATTTTTACAGATCAAAAAGAAGAATATATCATGTAAGAATCTAGTGACCACCCCCCCCACACACACACATTTGCTTTGGGGTATTTTAAACTCGATCTAACATATTTGAACTAAACTGAAAGCTGTAACGTTGAAAAATGAACCTCTGTGCTCTTGGAGACCTGTTTCCCTGAGGGAAGGGAAGCGCTGTGAGGTCTTGAGCCTGAGGCCGCACAACAGGAATTGTTAGCATACACCTAGGTACAAGTGCAGCTTGAAGTCTACGTTTTCAGAGGTCTTCCAAGTGAGCTCTTAGAAGATTATCGCAACTGATATGTTTTTATATGTTTTGATGTGTGTCTAGGGCTGGCATGGCTTGGGCATTTCCTATGATTGGACATTTTTCTGTTTCTAGATCACCAGTTTTATTACTTGACAACAGTCATCAGCACCAGAGCGAAAGGACCCTAATTGTCTCCAACTTTCAGAACAGATAGTTGTTCTTCTTCTAGGTCACAAGTCCTGTAGTGTTGAGATCTCTGCAGCTGTAGTCAGAGACCATTCTGTCACATATGAAGGAAGCAGAATCAAAGCAAGGAAACATCTGGGAAGCCTCTCATTGCCACTGCCAGCCCCCATCCCCAACTTCTAAAACACAGGCTACAGTGGCTGAACATTGTGAGCTCACTCTTGGTATAGGGCATACCCTTCCTGGACAAGAATGTGGAGAGTAGAGAAGTATCTGGAGTTAAGCAGGCTTGGCACATCCTGAATCCAGTACTGACCAGGAACTCTTTGACATTAAGAGGCCCCTTAGTGTGAGCTTTCTTGACATTAAATGCAAGATGGATATAGAGTTTGATGTGTCATTTGAATGGCATGTGAAAATATCTGGCATGGTATCTGGCATACAATGTACAATTGCATGAAAGTTTATTTAATGAAAGGATGGCTGGATATACTTTCTAGCTCTTTGAACACCTTATGTTTTAAATACTTGTATAACTTTGTGGTAGAAGTTATGATAAATATCAGAGAAATGAATTAAATATCCATTTATTTCTCTTTCTCTCTCAGGGTTACAGACAGCATAAACAAAGTCTGGCTAGAATTTATTGGATGAACCGTCAGAGCCTGAAATTTAGGAGTTGGAGCAGCAAGCAGGTTGATACTACAAACTGGATCTCCAGGGGTGTCAGAAGTGGAGTGTTCTGGACCTTTCCTTTGCAACGCTGATGTCTTTATTTCTTGTCTTTAGTGACCTGCCATCGGTTTTCAGGAAGACAGGGCTGTGCCCTTACAGCACAGACACTGATATCATCACTTCTCTGTATCAGGACACTTCACAGGGCAAAGGGAAGAGTAATATGTTTTTAAAGTTTATTTTAATTAATGTTATTTTATTTGAAATGTTATATAGTATAGAAAAACTAATTGTAGAGACAACAAATGTTATTAATTTAGAAAACAGTTTACCATAAAAGAGAGACATGGAAAATATTTATGTGCTGGGCCGGAGGTGCACCTCAGTGGTAGGATGCTTGGGCAGTGTGTGCGAGGCCCTGGGTTCAGTCCCAAGGAAACCTCCTCCCCTTAAAGAAAAGAGAAGTAGAAAATAGTTACATGATACTATTTCAGAATTTCACTGAAAGTTTTTAAAGGTTTTATGGAGGCATGATTGACATATATAATAAAGTTCTCATATTTGAAGGACATAGTTTGGCACATATGGTGCACTCCTGGAACACTGCCACCATGGAGACAATGAGTGTATCTCATGTCTGGATGTCTCCTGTGACTTTGCCTTTGTATTCCTTCCCTCAGCCTTGCCATCCCTAAGCACCTACCATTTATGTCCTTTATATTGGCTTGCGTTCTTCAGAGTATCTATACTTGGGATCATACAATACATAGTTCTCTGTGTGGCCTTTCTACTCAGCATAGCTACTTAGAGACTCAACCAGGTGGCGGTGCATAGCACTGCTTTGCTTCTTTTTATAAATGACTAATACTGAATGGAATATATACCTTACTTATCTATTTACTAGTTGGCAGGCATTTTACTTATTTCTCTTTGGGGATGTTACCATAAAAATGGTATGAGAATTTATGTGCAGGTGTTTTTTCCACACACACACACACACACACACACACACACACACACACACACACACACACACACATCCCTTTTGGGTAAACTTGAAGTAGATTGACTAAGTCATACTGTAGGAGTATATTTAATGTTTTCATAAATTGGCCAACAGCAGCAAGTGATTTCACCATTTTATATTCCTACCAGAAATGTCTGATAGCTGCACTTGTTCCTTATCTTCACCAACACTTAGTATGCGTCTCGAATTTACTTTAAAAACAGTACTTTAGAAAGGGAAACAAGCCAATTAAAAAAATAACCAATGGGAACAGGTACAGATACTCACAGCCAAACATTAGATGAAGCTCAGGTACTTCCGTGGAAGAGTTGGGGGAAAAATTGGGGGACCTGAAGAAGACCAACAGAGTCAAGTAACCTGGACCCTTAGGGGCGCCCAGAGACTGAACCACCAATGAAAGAGCAATCATGGGCTAGATGTAGTCCCCCGCCCACACACACACATATGTAGCAGATGTGCAGCTCAGTCTTCATGTGGGTCCCACAACAACTGGAGCCAGGGCTGTCCCTGAATCTGCTGTTGCCTGCCTGTGTTTCCCATTCCCCTAACTGGGCTGCCTTATCTGGCTGAGTAGGAGAGGGCGCACCTAGTCCTGCCGTGACTTGATGAACCAGGGTGAGGGGTGATGGTGTGGGGGGCTACCTCTTCTCAGAGGAGAAGGGAAGGACTGGGAAGGAGGACTGGGAGGAGAGGGAAACTGATATTGGAATGTAAAGTGAATAAGTTAATTAATTAAGTAATTAAAAATTTAAACAACTTACCAAAGAAGATATACAAATGGTGACAAATATATTCACTGTATTTAGCTACCAAAGAAATGAGAAAATAAAACCACAATACCATGCTCATTCAAATGGTAATATGAAAATATAACTAATAATTTTATATTATTATGCTCAGTTTGTAGATGGAAAACTGAGTTCCACAGAATTAACTTGATCAAAACAGAATTTTATGTTGTAGTCACTTGAAGGCTTTGTAATCACAGGTTGGAAAGGTGGGAATTTCCTTATTATTTAATTATCCCCTTTTCTGGGGAGATAGGCTGCCCTAAAGAAGTAAGTACTGAGGCTAGAGACTGAGAGATAATGTGCTATGTGACAGAATGTAGATTAGTATAAACGGGATAATACAAGTTATAAAAGGTAGTTGGGATCAGAGTAAGCTAAGGCCTAAAGCTATTGTAAATGTCTTAGTTGTGGTTTTTACTACTGTGAAGAGACACCATGACCAAGGACAACATTTAATTGGAGCTGGCTTATGGGTTCAGAGGTTCAGTCCAGTATCAAGAAGGCAGAATCATGGCAGCATCCAGGCAGGCATGGTGCAGAAGCAGTTGAGAGTTCTACATCTTCATTTGCAGGCCACTAGGAGAAGACTGGCTCCCATATGATTAGGAGGAGGGTCTCATTGCCCAACCCCACAGTGACACACTTCCTCCAACAAGGCCACAGCTCCTCATAGTGCCACTCCCTGGGCCAAGCATATTCAAACCACCACAATAAATAAATATAAATCTCTGTGTCATTATTCAAGGATGGGACAGGCACGTTATAGCTATCTACTTATCCTAAAGTGTAAAATATATGTGTTTCCCACATTCTTTGTCTAGATAACTCTTGGAGAAGTATTCAAAATATGGGAAATATATGAAAACTTTACTGGTCCAAAAGAGATACATATTTTCCTTAAAACTATTACCCCTAAAAATCAATTTTTTTAAAAGAAAGTCTTGTATAGCCCAGGCTAACCTCTACAGCTTTATAGCTAAAGCTGGCCTTGAACTCCTGATCCTTCTGGATTCATGTTCTGGGTACACCATCATGTCAACAAGTTTTATGTAGATCCAAGGGTTGAATACAAGACTGTGCATGTCAGGGTAACACTTTATCATCTGACCTGCACCCTCAACTCTTGTTTGTGTTTTTATCTGACAGATTTCTGCTTGACTCACACTCTTGTTATTTCCCAGCTATTTGATTTTGGGCAGATAAAGTAAACTCTTAATTTTTAACTTCCTCCTTTGTAAATTAGAAATAGTGATCCAGATGTCGGTGTTCTAAGTGTTAGAGGATCTTATGCACTGATATACACGTTACGTTAACTGCTGTGTCCTGTACTTACTAGTCTCTAGCACTGAAGGCACCACAATACTGATACACGACCAGCATAAGAATATGCATATTAAGCTTCATACTCACTCTCAAGCTCAAAACACCAACTTCTTAGTCAATAGCTTGCATGTAAGGGACTTGTTTTCTCCTTTAGGAAATAGTAATCTCAAGACAGACTATGACAATTCACCTTACAGTAGTTACTAAGAAGTAAAGGAAATGTTCTTTTGAGGAAACAGCTATGGTTGCTGTTGAGCCACATCCTTTGAGTTTTAGAGGTCAAGGATCAGACACACAGGAGTCACAGAGTGCAGAGACATCAAAGCCAACACGATACAGAGCAGTATGGAGCACTGCCCCTTATGCTCAGAAGCCCGAAGCCTGGTTGCAGTTTTGTGGGCTTATCCTTCCCATCAGGCACTCACTCTTGGTAGATGTGCTTGCTTCATCCTCCACTTGCTGTACTCCACTGGCTCTTTTCCAGGCCTCTGGGAATGTTGCTATAACTACAAGGGATACATTTTCTCTGTCCTATTAGTTTCCTTGGAAATATGATCAATGCTTTTGGTCAGTACTTGGGGACTGCAGTGAGGCTTCCTCCAAGCATTTGGATGTGAGATTATGAAGAGAGATAAATACACATCGTTACTGGCCACTTCCAGCAACATTCACTCAAGTAGTCCAATAATAAGTTGGTCCTGCAGAAAACCTGAAATTCTGCTGTTTGGCACCACTGTTCTTATGCAAACTTCTCAGAACTGAGAATAATTGCTTCCCCATATTGGAAAAACTCTGCTCAATTTTCAAAACAACCAGGACAGGAGATCTCTTAATGTCCCAGCTATGAATATATGAGTGGAAGGTTATTATTGGTCTCATGCAGTACAATTTATGTAGCATTCAACTGTGCTGGTTTAAGCATGACATTCCCAGCTTGACCCTTGGATGGCAAAGGAGTGGAGAGTATAATCTTCATCATACATCTTGTTCCTTAAACTCAAAGTGTTGATGTATGTCTTCTTTGTGTAGCATTGTTTGATGCTGTCACTTTGCAGCACAAAATTATTTCTCTTTCACAGTTTCACTTCACAGTAAGTGTATAACACTTTAGAGATACGTAGCAACTTTGAGGTTCACAACTCACCCATTCATTCATTTATTAAAAATATGGTAAAATATGTATAACAATGTATATAGCATTTTTCACATTTCAAATGGACATTTCAGCTTATTCAGTACATTCATGTTTTTATATATCACCAACTTATTTGATATTATGAAAACTTAAAGTCTATACCTACTTAGCAATGATTGCCACTGTTTTCTGCCCACAGCTCCCACCATTCACTATTCCACTTTCTCTAAATAATTGACTTTAAAAAAATTTCATTCAATGGCTTCATTCAGATCTGCCTTTTTATTTTCAGTTTCAATTCATGTTGATAAATCAGAAATGGTGTGGAAACCAGAAAAAGGAGCCTGTGTACACTGTTGGTGGGAATGTCAACCAGAAAGATTACAGAGAGGATAACTCACACTAAATGCTTTTTTATAAAGCCAGTTCAAAACCTACTACTATAGAAGTAAGAGGTATTTAAATCAAGTTACCACATACTCAGGGAGACAATGTTCCGACTAGACATCATATACTTACCAAATGGAACCCCCAGCACCAGGAACAGGTTAAAATTGTTTTGAGTCTTTATCCAACTGGGTATCACAGATCCCTCCCCCAACATAGGTCATTGGCAATTATTAATTACTCTCTGCAACTTGACAATAAGACCCAGTTGCTAAAGATGCCACAAAGTGATGTCATCCAACATGAATAAATTGAGCTGGTACTCAAGCAGAAGCTTTATTCCTACTGACTAGCTTCTATAGTGCTGGAAAGTACTATCTGTGCTACTGAGGAGAAAAGTAACATCAGTTTCACCTAGCCATGAATCCTGCTACCTACAATAGTGACCTGCCTGCAAGGTAGGCCCACTGACGTAACAGTGCACAAATGTTATGGGAGTCACTGGTGGTTTGCATGAGAATTTCTTCTATAGGCTCGTGTGTTTGAATCATGTGTTCCCAGTTAGTGAAACTGTTTGGGAAGAATTTGGAGGTGTGGTCTTGTTGAAGGAGATATGTCACTGGAAGTGGGCTTTGGGGCTTCTAAAGTATAAACCAAGCCTAGTTCTCTCTCTCTCTCTCTCTCTCTCTCTCTCTCCTCTCTCCTCTCTCCTCTCTCCTCTCTCCTCTCTCTTTACCTGAAACTTATGGATCAATTTGAGTTCTCAGTTATCGCTCTAGTACCAACCTGCTGCCATGTTCCTCACCTTGATGTTCATGGACTAACCTTCTGTAACTGTAAGGCCCCAATTAAATGCTTTCCTTTATAAGTTATCTTGTGTATAGTGTCTCTTCACAGTAATAGTAAGTAAGATAGTAACTAACCATATTTTTTATTAGACTTAAGGTTTACTCCATGAGATGGACCTCATATCTGACACTGTAAATAAGGGCAGGAACCTGAAGCTAGATGGGTCATGGACCCCAGAGGACAACCTGCTCTTATTATTCTGCTACAGGAATATGAAAATAAATGACCTCTAATAACATATTACTATCCCCATAGATCATTGTATTGCTCAACCCTTATCAGAGAAGCTTCTTGCAGTAGATAGGATTTAACATAGGAGCCTACAACTGGACAACGTGTAAAGAGTGACTCAGCCAGCCCTTAATGGGATATCTTTATCACACCTCTGCCCTCAAAGCTCGGGAATTTATGCAGAAGTGGAGATGGAAAATTTCAGAGTCAGAGATGGTGAATGACTCCAAGGAACAGCATCTTCCAGACACAACGGGGCTGATACAGAAATAAACTCAGAGAATGTGACAGCGTATGCAAGATCTTTATAAATTCAAACCAGAAAACACATCTCAGCACACAGGATGAAAAGTAGATACAAAGTCTCATCCCTCCAAGAAGTTATTTGCAGCTGATAGCTAATGGGAGGAGATAAATCAGCTTTTTCTTTTTGTTTTGTTTTACTTCATTCATTCATTCATTAATTTACTTTACAGGCCTCCTTTCAGTCTTCCCCCTCACTCGGCTCCTCCCCATCCCTCCCTCCCCTTCAACTCTGAGAAAGGTGAGGTTCCTCCTGGATACCTACCCACCCTGACACCTCAAGTCAATGCAGGCCTAGATATATCCTCTCCTACTGAGTCCAGCCAAGACAGCCCAATTAGGGAGACAGGATGCAGAGGCAGAAAACAGAGTCAGGGTAAGCCCCCGCTCCAATTGTTGGGGGACCTGCATGAGGACCAAACTGCATGTCTGCTGTGTATGCGCAGCGACCTTAGGTTTAGCCCTTGTATGTTCTTTCATTGGTGGTTCAGTCTGTGGGAGCCTCTGGTCCAGGTTAGTTAACTCTGTTGGTATTCTTGTGGAGTTCCTATCCCTTCAGGGTTCCTCAATCCTCCCTACTCTTCCACAAGACTTCCCAGGCTCTTCCAATGTTTGGCTGTGGTCTCTGCATCTGTTTCAGTCAGCTGCTGGGAGGAGCCTTTCAGAGGACAGTTATCCTAGTCTGTCTGCACGCATAACAGAGTATCATTAATAATGTCAGGGTTTCATTTTTGCCCATGGGATGAATCCCAAGTTGGGCCAGTTGTTGGTTGACCATTCCCTTAGTCTCTATGACATCTTTGTCCTTGTATTTCTTGTAGACAGGACAAATTTTGGGTAGGTAGTTTTATGGGTGGGTTGGCGTCTTATCTTTCCACTGGGAGTTTTGTCAAGCTACAGAAGGTGGACACTTCAGGCTCCATAACTCCATAACTGCTAGCACTTATGAGTCACCCTAATAGGCTCACCTATTAGTTGAGTCACCCTAATAGACTTCCTGGAGCCTACCCCATCCCAGGTTTCTGGCATATCCTAGAGATGCCCCCTGCCCCCACCAATTTCCATATACTCTCCTGGCTCTCTCTCTCTGGCTCTCCCTACATCTGATCCCCCCTTCCACTCCCCATCCTCTCTCTCATCCAGTTTCCTCCTGCCTTCAAACTTTGATGATGATTTTATTTCCCCTTCTGAGTGAGATTCAAGCATCCTTCCTTGTGCCCTCCTTGTTATTTATCTTATTTAGGTCTGTGGATTGTAGCATAGCTATCCTGTATTTTATGGCTAATATCCACTTATAAGTGAGTACATGCCATGCATGTCCTTTTCAGTCTGAGTTACCTCACTTGGGATGATACTTTCTAGTCCCATCCATTTGCCTGCAAATTTCATGATGTTCTTTTTTTTTTAAAAAAAATATCAAAGTAGTATTCCATTGTGTAAATGAATCATATTTCTTTATCCATTCTTCAGTTGAGGGGCATGGGTTGTTTCCAGTTTCTGGCTATTACAAATAAAGCTGCTATAAACATAGTGGAGTAAATGTCTTTGTGGTGTGTTGGAACATCTTTCGGATATATGCCCAGGAGTGGTATAGTTGGGTCTTGAGATAGAATTATTCCCAATTTTCTGCAAAACTGCCAAATTGATTTCTAGAGTGGTTGTATAAGTTTGCACTCCCACCAGCGAAGTAGCTGGATACCAAATTAACTAAAAAACAAACAAACAAACAAACAAAAAACCCAAAACAATAGCCCTCCATTATACAAATGATAAACAGGCTGAGCAAGAAATCAGGGAAATAGCACCCTTTACAATAGTCACAGATAATGTAAAATATTTTGATGTAACTCTAGCCAAACAGATGAAAGACCTATATGACAAGAATTTTGAGTCTCTGAAGAAAGAAATTGAATATATCCGAAGATGGAAAGATCTTCCAGGCACATGGATCATAACATAACATAGTGAAAATGGCCATCCAAAAGCAATCTACAGATTCAATGCAATTCTCATAAAAATTTCAACACAATTCCTTACAGACTTTGCAAGAACGATTCCCAAATTCATATGGAAAGATGAAGAACCCAGAATAGCTGAAACAATCTTGTTCCATAAAACAACTTCTGGATGTATCAACATCCCTTGATTTCAAGCTTTACTATAGATCAGTAGTAATAAAAACTGCATGGTATTGGTATAGAAATAGGCAGACTGATCAATGGTATCAAATAGAAGAGCCTGGAATAAACCCACACACTTATGGACACTTGGTTTTTGACATAGAAGCCAAAACCATAAAATGGAAGAAAAAAAAGTATCTTCAACAAATTGTGCTAGTCTAACTAGATGTCTGCATGTGACTAATCAGGTTTTTTTTTTTTTTGATGGAATGACATTGGGCATACCAACCACACTCCATGGCAGGTCTAATAAATGCTCAGGAATAGTTGACCAACACAAAATAGACTCCATGGTTTTTTGTTTCTTTCTTTGTTTTGTTTTTTGTTCTTTCTTTTTTTTTTTTTGCTGTGGTTGTATTTTTTGATTTTTGTTTTGTTTCATTTTTTATGAAAGAGACAAAGTTGCAGGTAGGGGGATAAAGAGGACTGGGAAGTATTGAGGGTGGAGAAAGAATATATTCAAAATATATTGCATGAAAAATATTAGAGCAGTCATGGTGGAGTCAGTGTGAAGGTTTCTCCAAAAACTAAAGCAAGAACTACCATATGCTTCAGCTATACCACACCAGGATATATTCCTGAAAGAGTCTAAGTCAGCATATAGCTGGTAACCAGCCAGGAAGACAAGCATAACACTTTCACTCATATACAAAATCTACATTAAATAGAAATAATGTTTTAAAGATATAAAAGGGGAATGGGAACTACTTCAGTAGTTCATTCGTGAGGATTACCAGTTCTATCCATTTTCCTACAAATAATATAATTTCATTATTTTACATGGCTGAAAAACTTCTACTGTATATATGTTCCATATTTTCTTTATTTGTTCATCTATTGATGGACACCAAGGCTGATCCTAAACTTGTCCATTATAAAAAGTGCCACAGGAAACATGGAGGTGCCAGTTATCTGTTGCATACTCACTTAGCCTTATTTGTGTGTGAATATGATTAAAATATAAAATATATGTATGAAAATGTCATAATGAAACCATTATTTTATGTAATAAATACACATAATAACAGAAAAAAAAACCAGGAGCATACAAAAGTTATCTAGTCCCCTGACTGAGTGCTAAGTCCTACATGGCTTGGAAGAAACAGCATGACATGGTTTCCCACCCCTGGAGCAGAGCAAGCAGGGTGTGGGACTCTGCAAGAGTTGATGGTTGCTGGACATGAGCCTTGTTTGTATAAAATATAAACTTCATGTTCTACCTTTGGGAAATATTTTCACTGATACAGTTATTGGGGGATGTCCTTTCTGCCAAGGTTATTGACTATGATAATCAAAATCAACACGAGCCTGGGTGGCAAGGGTGTGTCTAATGTCTCAGCAAAATGGTAGAAAGCTATGACCCTCAGGACAGCCTTTAAGACTCTGGGAAAGATCTCTGAATACATAAGCTCAAAAACATAATTTCTCAACTATGCAAAATATAAGGATACAATGTGAATTATATGTGGAATGTCACAGACTTAAAAGAACAGGGACAGCTGCACTGTGAGCCAATTTGTCAGAAAAATACAAAGGTAGGCATGTACAAAGACAAGCAGATTCCTGATCTCAAGGTCAGCCTGGAATAGAGCTAATTTGGGCACAGGTATAGTGGGAATGGTAATTTCAGGCAGGATCCCACCTAGTTAGCTTATTGTCTGCTTACAAAGGCAAGCAGATCTCTGAATTCATTGGCTATGTATTAAAAAAAATGTGCTTGCTGTCTTTTTTTAAATTTTTTTTAATTTTATTGTCTATATTCTTTATTTACATTCCAAATGATTTCCCCTTTCCCAGTTCCCCCCTCCCTGAAAGTCCCATAAGCCCTCTTCCCTCCCTGTTCCCCATTTACCTAAGAATTTCATGAATTCATTGTTTTTAATTGCTGAGTAGTATTCCATTGTGTAAATATACATGAAAAATATCTCTGATAAAATTGAAAAAATATATAGAAAAACACGTTAAGATTGACTATTTCATGGAAAAATTATACAGATAAAATGATAGGCATAAAAATATTCCTAAGTTGATTGAAAGTGGAATTATAAACATTTTCAGATAAAATTGAAAAGCTACAAGGAAAATATTTCTGATAAAACTCAAGAAATATATAGAAAAACATGTTAAAACTGGCTATTTCATGAAAAATTATACAGATAAGATAGTAGGCATAAAAATATTCCTAAATTGATTGAAAGTAGAAGTAAAAGCATTTTCTGATAAAATTGAATATTTACATGGAAAATATTTCTGATAAATTGAAGAAATTTATACAGATAAATTGGTAGAAATTAAAATATTCCTAAGTTGATTGAAAGTAGAATTATAAACATTTTCTGATAAAATTGAAAATTTACATGGAAAATATTTCTGATAAAATTGGAAAAAATCTATGGAAAAACATTAAAATTGAAGATTATCATGGAAAATTATACAGATAAAATGGTAGGCATAAAAATATTTCTAAGTTGATTGAAAGTGAAATTATAAACATTTTCTGATAAAATTGAAGATTTACCTGGAAAATATCTCTGATAAAATTGAAGAAATATATAAAAACGTGAGTATTTCATGGAAAAATTATACAGATAAAATGGTAAGCATAAAAATATTCCTATATTTTTTGAAAGTGGAATTATAAACACTTTCTGATAAAACTGAAGGTCTACAAGGAAAATATTCCTGAAGATTTCCAACTTAAAGGGCCAGTAAATATCTTCAACAAAATTATAGAAGAAAACTTCCCTAACCTAAAGAAAGAGTTGTCCATGAACATACAAGAAGCCTACAGAACTCCAAACAGACTGGACCAGAACAGAAAGTCCTCTCAGCACATAATAATCAAAACACCAAATGCACTAAACAAAGAATATTAAAAGCAGTAAGAGAAAAAGGTCAAGTGACCTATAAAGGCAGGCCTATCAGAATTACACCAGACTTCTCACCAGAAACCACGAAAGCAAGAAGATCCTGGGCAGATCTCATACAAACCCTAAGAGAACACAAATGCCAGCCCAAACTACTATACCCAGCAAAACTCTCAATTAACATAGATGGAGAAACCAAGATATTCCATGATAAAACCAAATTTACACAATATCTTTCCACAAATCCAGCCCTACAAAGGATAATAGATGGAAAACGCCAACATGAGGAGGGAAACTACACCCTAGAAAAAGCAAGAAAGTAATCTTTTTCCAACAAACCCAAAAGAAAGTAACCACACAAGCATAAAAAGAACATCAAAAATAACAGGAAGCAACAATCACTATGCCTTATTATCTTATAACGTTAATAGACTCAATTCCTTAACAAAAAACATAGTCTAACTGAGATGTTTTTCATGTGGATCTTCAATTTTATCAGAAAATGTTTGTGACTCCTCTTTCAATTCAGTAATGCTTTTTGTTTCTACCATTTTCTAATCTTTAATTTTAACATTTTTTTCTGTGCATTTCTTCGATTTTGTCGGAGGTGTTTCTCATGTAGATCTTTGGTTTCGTAGGGGGGTGGTGTTTGTAGTTCCACTTTCAATCAATTTAGGAATGTTTTTGTGCCTACCATTTTGTCAGTATAATTGTCCATGATAATCTTCAGTTTTAACGTTTCTCTGTATTTTTCTTCAATTTTGTCAGAAGTATTTTCCATGTGGATCTTCAGTTTTATCAGACAATGTCTATAATTTTACTTTCAATCAACTTAGGAACGTTTTTATACCTTCCATTTTATCTGTATAATTTTCCATATAATAGTCAGTTTTAACATGTTTCTCTATATATTTCTTGAATTTTTCAGGAATATTTTCCTTGTAGCTATCTTTTTTCTAAGAATCAATGGTCTGGAGTTATGGAATGCTGTTTCTTGGGATAACCAAAAGGGAACCTGGAGTAAATGCCTGAATTGATATGTAAATAAAAGACTGGGCCTTGGTTTTAGAGAACTAAGCTATCTGTATGAGCTCTTTGGAGATCTCCAGAGAAAACTATCTTGAGCAGAACACAGGTCATTAGCTTGTACCCATTATCAGACTGTGAGTTGGTTTTTTGTTTACCACTCTCAAACACCCCTTCTCTCAGGACTCTAGACCAAGCTGAGGCCAGTCCTTGTTAACAGAACAAGAAAATCCATTCTGAGTGTTGGATGAATCTTGCTGTTTATCTTAATGTCATGCAATGTATGCCTGCTTTGCTTTGCTCTGATTCCACAATAATAAATCAACCCTATGGTTATGGTATGCTTTCTAACTTACATGCAACTATTTCCAAGCCTCCATTGCATCTTGGTTATGCTATATAGTGTTACATTGAGGTTTGAGGGGGTAATACAATTCCTTAACTCCAGAGATAAGTCATAAGTCTACTTATATAACCACATATGTTTTGTCACAATGACCAGTTTACAGATTGATGTTAACTTAGGCCTAACCCAATTCTCTGGCTATAATGATTAGTCATGGGCAGGTATACAGGTGTGATTGCTAATCTTAATAGTCAACGTGACACAACCTAAAATTATCTGGGAAAAGAGTCTCCCCGCACCCCTTCCTTACCCCCATGTCCTGGAACTCACTCTGTAGACTAGACTGGCCTCCAACTCAGGAGATCCACATGCCTCTGTCTCTCAAATGTTGGGATTAAAGTCATGTGCCAATATCACCTGGCTTGGAAAGAGAGTCTTTATTTTTTAAATTAATTTTCTAAGTTTTTTTATTTACATTTCAAATCATTTCCCCTTTCCCGTTTCCTCCCTCCCCGAAAGTCCCATAAGCCCCCTTCCCTCCCTCTTTTCCCCATTCAACCCCTTCTCGCTTCTCTGTCCTGGAATTCCCCTACATCCAGTCTTTCCAGGAAGAGGGGTCTCTCCTTCCATCTTCTTGGAAATCTATTGATATGCGAATTGTGTCTAGGGTATCCCGAGATTCTGGGTTAATATCTCCTTATCAGTGACTGCATACCATGTGTATTCTTTTGTGATTGGGTTACCTCACTAAGGATGATATTTTCAAGTTCTGACCATTTGCCTAGGAATTTCGTGAATTCATTGTTTTTAATTGCAGAGTAGTATTCCATTGTGTTAATATACCACATCTTCTGAATCCATTCCTCCGTTGAGGGACATCTGGGTTCTTTCCAGTTTCTGGCTATTATAAATAAGGCTGCTATCAACATAGTGGAGCATGTGACCTTATTGCATGCAGGTAAAGCCTCTGGGTATATGCCCAGGAGTGGTATAGCAGGATCCTCCGGGAGTTTTCTGAGGAACTGCCAGACTGCTTTCCAGAGTGGTTGTACCAACTTGCAATTCCACCAGCAGTGGAGGAGTGTTCCTCTTTCTCCACATCCTTGCCACCAACTGCTGTCTCCTGTGTTTTTGATCTTAGCCATTCTGACTGGTGTGAGATGGAATCTCAGGGTTGTTTTGATTTGCATTTCCCTAATGACTAAGGATGATGAACATCTCTTTAGGTGCTTCTCAGCCATTAGATATTCTTCAGGTGAGAACTCTTCGTTTAGCTCTGTACCCCATTTTTTAATAGGGTTACTTGGCTCTCTGGAGTCTAACTTCTTGAGTTCTTTGTATATATTGGATATTAGCCCTCTGTCGGATGTAGGGTTGGTAAAGATCATTTCCCAGTTAGTTGATTGCCGCTTTGTCCTTTTGACAGTGTCTTTTGCCTTACAGAAACTCGGTAATTTTCTGAGGTCCCATTTGTCAATTCTTGATCTTAGAGCATAAGCTATTGGAGTTCAGTTCAGGAAATTCTCCCCTGTGTCCATATGTTCAAGGTTCTTCCCTAGTTTCCTTTCTATTAGTTTCAGTGTGTCTGGTTTTATGTGGAGGTCCTTGATCCACTTGGAATTGAGCTTAGTGCAAGGAGATAAGAATGGATCAATTTGCATTCTTCTGCATGTTGACCTCCAGTTGAACCAGCACCATTTGTTGAAAAGGCTATCTTTTTTCCACTGGATGGTTTTAGCTCCTTTGAAAAATCTGCCATGTTCAAAGATTGGCAGGATTAATATAGTAAAAATGACCATCTTGCCAAAAGCAATATACAGATTCAATGTAATCCCCATCAAAATCCCAACTCAATCTTCATAGAGTTAGAAAGAACAATTCAAAAATTCATCTGGAATAACAGAAAACCCAGGATAGCTAAAACTATTCTCAAGAGTAAAAGAACTTCTGGGGGAATCAATATCCTGGACCTCAAGCTGTACTACAGAGCAATAGAGTTAAAAACTGCATGGGATTGGTACAGTGACAGGCATGTAGATCAATGGAACAGAATTGCAGACCCAGAAATAAATCCACACTCCTATGGTCACTTGATCTTTGACAAAGGAAAGAGAGTCTTAATGAGGGTTGTCCAGATCATGTTAGTCTATGGGCATGTCTGTCAGGGACTGTCTTGATTATGGTAATTGATATGGGAAGACTCAGCTTACTATAGACAGCACCATTCCCTTGCTTTCTGGTTTCTGGTTGCTGAAGTGTATAGCTGTAGAAAGTAAAATAAACACTAGAAGCATGTATGCATTCATTTCTGTCTGTTCTTAACTGGAGGTGACTCAAGATTCTGCAGTCTTGGAGTCTCCACAGTCATGAACTGTAATATGGAACTGTGAGCTAGAACGAACTCTTTCTCTATTGTTAGGGCATTCCATGACAGCAACAGAAATGACACTAGGACAGTGGATACTTAAGTTGGTTCAATCAAACTCAAGTTTAGGACTTTTATTTGGTAATTATGCAAAAGCCTTTCTCATCTTATTGAATTGCAGCCACAAAAAGTAGGAGGGTGCCAAGACAATGAAGAAATAGAGGCAATAGATGGATTGCAATTTAATTGTTGGTGATGCTGGATCAAGTCTTGCCTCAAGCCTTCCTACAACACTCTTTTGAGTTATGTAAGCCAATCTATTCTTCTTCTTCTTATTATTATTATTATTTAACCAAACCTGAATTGACTTTTTCCAATTACTTGTTTTTAAGTACATTCTAACTAACCATCTGTGAAATTCTTTGTACAGAGTCATAAAAGAGTGATTAAAGGGAGTTTAGTATTCCCTTCCCCCTTCCTTTGATATTGATTTCTCATTTTGAGAAAATACAACATTTTCTAGTCTTGCATATTAATTCTCCTAGATTGTTTAATGTGATGGGCTCATTGACAGGATCCTGACAAAATTAGTTTTTAAGTTTGTGGGACTACTTAGTGTGGACCTTCAGGATGATAGATACCATCTCATGGGGGTACACTAGGAGGAGATCTTGATGAGTTTGATTAACTTGATAGTTTTCTCAGAATGGTTCCTTTTCCTAGTTTCATTTGTTTCTCTAAACATCAGTTTCTCTAACATTCAGCAATACTCACACCTGATCATTAACACATGACATCTTAGTACTGTTCACATTCTCCAGCTCACTTTCCTTCCTCTAAAGTCTGTACCCTTTGCATGCTGTTGTAATGGAAGCCATATTGGCCAACCCAGTGCTTAGCATGTAAGGGGTTGACTTTAAATGTAAGGAGACTAATTATGAATTTGACATCACAGAGAATATCAGAAAATGGCATTGAAGGCTAACAATTTATTTACTAGTCTTGTTTCACCACTGTCTTATTCAACTTGCTATTTATATTATAGAATATTACACATTAGTTAATTTTTAGAAGTAGATGAGTCTGGTAGTCCATAATCTCAGTCACATGAGAATTTGAAGGGAGGATCACAAATTCAAGGTTTGCCTGGACTACAGATGAATCCAAAGCCAGTGTGTCAACTTAATGAAACTTTATCTTAAAATAAAAAGTAAAAAGAAATTTGGGGATATAGCTGGCATAGCACTTGCCTAGCATGTCTTGTATACTAGGCTCAATCCACAGTAACACACACACACACACACACACACACACACACACACACACACACAACTTTTCACAGCATAGAAATCCAATATCAGGCACTCTGATAAAAATTTTCTACTATGTCCTTGTCTTAGTTAGGGTTTCCATTGATGTAAAGAGACACCATGGCCAAGGCAATTCTTATAAAAGATAACAATTCATTGAGGCTGGCTTACAGTTTCAGAGGTTTAGTCAATTATTATTATGGTGGAAAGCATGACAGCATCCAGGTAGATATGGTGTTGGAGTAGGAACTGAGAGTACTACATCTTGATCCTCAGGCAGCAAGGAGACATGATGTGTTTCACACTGGGCATTTAAGACCTTAAAGCCCCACCTCCACAGTGACATACTTCCTCTAACAAGGTCACACTCCCTAATAGTGCCACTCCCTATGGCCAAGCATTCAAACACATGAATCTATTGGGGGCCATACCTATTCAAACCACCACAGTCCTCACGTGGTGAAAGGTGAAAAGATGAGGGAAGAGGACTGGTTGTTTCTTCTTCTTCTCCTCCTCCTCCTCCTCCTCCTCCTCCTCCTCCTCCTCCTCCTCCTCCTCCTCCTCCTCCTCCTCCTCCTCCTCCTTCTTCTTCTTCTTCTTCTTCTTCTTCTTCTTCTTCTTCTTCTTCTTCTTCTTCTTCTTCTTTCTGGTGCTAGTAATTGAATCCAGAGCCCTATAAATAGAAAACCCTTACCTTTTATCACTGAGCTATAGCCCAGTCCTGGTCTCATCTTTTTTTTTTTTTTTAAAAAAACAACTCAGGAGTGCACTTCTGTGACAACTGACACACTCTTCCATGAACAACTTTAACCCACCCATAAGGACAGAACCCTTACAACCTTCTTACCTCTTAAAGGTGCCATCACTCTCCATGGTTGCAATAGGACTCAAATTCCTAACACATCAGTGATGAGTATATGTTCAGACCAAATCAACCACTCTTCCCATTTGACAAGGCCCTGAGTAAGAATTTTCTGGAAATGTTGTATGTCTTCCCTGTTTTCCTCTTTATAGTCCCTTTAAGAAATCTATGCATCTTGTCTGATGTAGTGGCATACTCCTTTAATTCCAGCACTCAGGAGGCAGATGCAGGCAGGTCTCTGTGAGTTTGAGGCCATCTTGGTCTACATAGCGAGTTCCAGGATAGCCAGAGCTACACAATGAAGCCCTGTCACAAAGAGCAAAGCAAAGCAAAACAAAACAAAACAAGCAATCTATGCATCAGTCCTCTTTCTTCTGCTGGCCCGAGGCTAATGCACTAAGCATGGAATCGGATTACCTATCACATTAATAGTACAATTGTTCTTACATGGGGGTACTTATGCAGCATTCTTTTAAGGACTCAAGATGCTTGAGAAGCCAACAAGATGTTGCAATCATTCAGAAATCCTGAGTGTTTATTGTTTCTAATTTTATCCTAGAGGTTTCAGGGTCCTCTGATACAGGGAGAGTTATAGATCAAACTATATTCACCTATCTTTGGGGAATTATTCATGGACACAAACTCCATCAATTGCTGCTAAATGAGGAACATTCTGTCCTGTCATCACCAAGATAACTTGGGATTCTAATTCACAAACATTTAAATGCCATTACTCTAAATGTGCTACAGCCTTGACTTGTATTTTCTCATTTTTGGTGATAGGACCATTTTTTAAAAACAAAGCATGCTGTCTGTGTGAGCTGGTTCAACAGAGTGCTCTGAAAGTCCTGAATAAATTGTACTTGGATTTATGGGTATTGCTCAGGGCCATGGTAGATTGACTGGGTTAAAAAGAATTGGGATCTATTTATCCTGTAGGTCTAGCAGGTCTTAGGTATTAAGGAAAAGAGGTTCCTGAGTGAAAGCTGAATTTTTTTGATCTTATATAGCTTCTGGTATATAGAGAATCATCTCCAGAGTGGAAATAATTAATTCACATTAAAGCAACAAGTTGTCTAATTGGTCACTTAGGAAAACATTCTCAGTATAAAGCATCTTACCTTCCGCAAAATCATGGCTATAAGACAACTGTCAAAATCATCCTTGATACTTCAAACAAGAAGAAATCAATGCTATACCTGATGAGTAGCCCTTGTTTACATGCAGTGTACATCTAAGAACAGACACATCACAGTGTTTCTTGTGGCTAATGTTTTCCAGTGTCAGCAAATTGGCTCTTCCTATGCTCTCATTAGGAGGAGATGACTGGAGATGAGATTTCAGAGCTTGTTTAGCATGACCACTTCTAAGAATATCATTGAATTTTCTTATCTGTGACTTTCTATCTTTGCTGTTAAAGAATTGTCTTGTGAGTTGTGTTTATGAGGGAAAAAATGCAAAGATGAGTGAGAGGTAGGCTTGTATTAAGGAGCAGTGTTTCCTTAAATTGGGGCCACAGTATTAGCAGGAGTGGTAATGTTTGAAAAGTATTTCTGGGTAACTACAATTCTTAACAGAAAGACCAGACAGCCCAGATATTATGAATCTGGAAGATGTATCTTTAAAATAATAAAAAATAATTATTATTTTAAAGGACTATGATCAACTGGTCAATCCTGCATTTATTTCAGTAAGATTTACCAAGCACCCAGCTCTGAGCTCTGTTACAACTACAAAGTTAAATAATGCTCTATCCAGGGGCTTACCCTGTAAGGTAAGGGGAAAAAATATCCTCTTTCCTGCTGAAGGGAGTCATATGCTCTGGATTCCTACAGCAATGATTATGTGGCTCTGCCTCTCCTTCCTGCCATGTGAAACTTCTCTTCCAGATCTCGATTTAGTGGGGTTGATCTGTCACTTGATGGCTGTCATCCTTGACCTGCTATTCTCAGTTTATACCACTCAAGCCAGGCAAACAGTCACTCACAGCATTTAGTCTGTGTTCAGAAATAAAACTAAGAATTTCATTCCAAAGAATACAATTTTTCTCCATTTTCTACTTTCCAAATATCACTGAAACACAATTTATATGTTGTCATCTAATAGGACATCTGTTTGACAATACAAAGGACAAGAAAAAAATGTGAAGAATACTATTCAGCCTGAAGTAAACATGCAAAACACTTAGACGAAATCAACATGCATTTATATTTTAACCTAATATTCACTTGAGGTAAGAACAGACACCTATTTTTAAATTTTACTTTTATTTTATTTGTAGGAACATTTTGTTTTGTGTAGCACTTGCATGTAGCACCCACAGAGGCAAGAAGAGGGCATTAGATTACATTGAATTGGTGTTATAGAAAGTTGCAAACTACCACATGGGTGCTGAGAACTGAAACTGAGTCTTCTGTAAAAATACCAAGTGCTCTTACAGGACAAGCCATTTCTCTAGCTCCTGGATAGAGTCTTATTTAACTTTGTAGTCTAGCTCAGATCCTACTTGGTGTTTGGTAAATCATACTGAAATATATGCATGATTGACCAGTTGACCAGGATCTTTTAAAATAGTTATTATTTTTATTATTTTAAATACTTATTTATTTTATGTGTACAGGTGTTTTTGCCCATGTGTATGTCTATGCACCACGTGTATACTTGTTGCCTGTGGACACCAGAAGGGGTTTGTTTCCCCTGGAACTTGAGTTACAAATGGTTGTATGCTAACATAAGGGTTTTAGGAATCACACAGAAGTCTGCTGGAAGGGCAACACATACTCTTACTCACTGATCCATCTCTCCACCCTCTTGAAATCTTTTCAAGAGTTTGAAATAGAGAAAAACTGATTCAGGTTAGATAGGAAATGGACCTTTATATACTTAATATGTCATTAAGTGTTTTTCTAACTGTAAAAATGTTAGGTGCCTGTTGCAGAAGATGAGGACAATTGCAAAGAGTGTGCATAATGAATATATTTATCAGAGACAATGATTTTTCTTTCATTTTGGGGGGGAGGGGTATGTATTTTCATTTCGACTCTATGGGCCCTGGCATAAACACAAGTGCATCTCCTTATATACTGTGAACGTGTATTTAGATAATTCTGGAACTGCTAGAACCCTGACCCTGGGAATATGAAGACTAGGAACATGGCACAGAGGAAAGCATAAGAAATAAGAGGCTGTAGATTTCTCGTGTAAAGGCATTCAGTGATCTCATGTCAGCTCTAGCCCTTCTGCTGTTCTGTTCTACTAGGGAGAATGACCTTGAAGGGATGTGTGGGGGAACTGCACTCTGAGCAGAGAGAAAGGCCTTGGCCACAGCCCAGCTCCACTGCCTGGACACAGAAGAGAGCCCTCTGATGTCTCTGGAATGATTTAGTTTTATTGCCTATTGTCTTTCTCTCCAAATTGCCTTCAGGATGAATGTCCCAGCCAAAATCCATATAGAGGACACCAGCTTCACAAATACCTTCCTGGATACAGATGCTCTTTCTCTTTATGAAACATCCTTCAAATTGACCATTAATGGAAGCTGTATTTTGTACCTTCTGAAGAGGAAATTATACCACATTAGAAGTTCTGCACTCTGACTTAGGCAGCGAATTAGATGAGGGTTGCAGGCTGGAGTGCTTTCCTACTGGGTATAATACTCAATTTATTTTCATTCACGTTAATTTCTCTATATCACTGACTGCACAGGCATTAAACTGTTAAATGCAAGCAATTCCCAATTGCCCGACACAAATAGAAATCTTTAATGAATAATAATAAAAAAGGAAGCCCATGGAGGAAACCAAAATGCAAAGTGGGAGAACCTGATAATCAAAGTTTTTAACTTTTATTAGGGCTTTAAAAAAAACTTCCTTTCTCCCTCAAAGTTTTCTTTGAAAAGAAAAAGCTAGAGAGCTAAGTGGCTTAAGTTTTTTCTTTGCAGGTTCTAATACCTAAGCTCAGCATACCAGAATCCATGTAAAATGGAGGCACAGTCCTAGCACTGAGGGGAAAGAGCCAGGAAGATGCGAGGACATTGCTGGGCAGCTAGTCTAGTTGAAATAGTGATTTTCAGGACCAGTAAAAGACCCTGTCTCACAAAATATGGGTAGAAATGATTGAGAAAAAGACATTGTAGTGTCCACCTCTGGCGTCCACACATACAGCACACACATGCACACACACAAGCACACAAAAGTAAAATTAAAAAAGACAAAGTAAGTCCATGGCAATGGGACAGAATGGAGTAGACATGAGTAAAACAGTCGATGGGAACTCTGTATGTAAGATCCATTATCTCGGGGGTTGCATGATGGCTCAGGAAACCATGCTGCCTTCCTTTGGCTCTAGCAGGAAAGTAGCTTTGCTGCTGGTATGAAAGGAGGATAATTTATGCATCTCAATAATATCAGTCTAATGTCTTTCTGGCCTCTCTGGCCTCTTAGTAAAGTCAGTCTAGGAAAGAGAAAGGTAGTTCTTCCTCAGGAACACTTCTTGCAAAGCATCTCTGTCTGTGAGGTTACTTCCAGCAGGAACTGAGACTACAGTTCATAACTGGTGAATCTGGTCACCAGTTTTATCATTCACTAGCTTCACAGTATGAGGTGGTCAAAAGAAATTTGCTCCGAGACACACACAGATGGGAGCAAGCTTTCCCCTGAAGCAGTGTCTCTGGACAAAATTGCTTCTGTTTCTGTCACCACACTCCTTATCTACAAAAAGGGCAATAAATGCCTGTCTACCATGATTTCCAGTATCTCAGCAGCAAATTTTAGAACAAACAGAAATCCACATAGAAAAGAGAATGGAAGGGAAAAAACCCAGTGGGATGTCAACAGTTGCAGCTTGTTCTGTATATGGTTTTCAACTTAAAGAACATAAATGCTGTCTTCATAAGAAAATTATGATTTCCATTGTTAACATGGGTTTATGTTCAAGTTCACACAGATGAAAATGATGACCTTTGGCATTTCTTCTCCTTTTCCTTTGCCCCGTACAATATTTCCTTTCAAACAAAAAAAGTTAAAGAAGAGAACCCTTTAAAGGAGAGAACATACAGGGTACATCGGTTTCTAGCTGTTGGTATAACAAGTGATAATAAATGCTTTTCTGGTTAAAAATGACATAAATTCATTCCTGTGTACTTCTGGAGGTCAGAAAACTTTCATTTTATGTTGCTAATGTAAAAATGTAGAAAAGTCTGGAGGTTTTGAGGGAGAATTTGTTTCTCTACTGTTGGCCGCTTCCAGTGGCTGACTAATGCTTGGCTGTGGTTCCTTCTTGCATGTTCCAAATACTCCACTATTCTCTCCTATCAGTCGCCTTCTTCCCTTATGATGATATCTGTAATTCTACCAGGCAGACTCAGGTATCCAACATAGTTTTTCAATTTCCATGTCAGTATCCTTAAGAAATATTTTCAGAAGGTATGACTGGGGGTGTGGAATGTAGCAGGGTCCTGCAGCGCCATCTCTCAGGAGGCTGAAGCAGAAAGATCACTTGAAATTCGGAGTCTGAGTCCAGCAAGGACAAAAAAGAAGATAAAGGGTGTCTTGGAAATCAACTAAAATTGAGGCTGTGGAGATGACTCAGCTGGTAAAGCGATGGCCGTGCAAGCCTGAGGACCTGGGTTTGAGTCCCAGCACCTACAGAAGTTGGGGCGACAGTCTGTGTCTGTAAACTCAGTGCTGGAAAGCCAGAGACAGATGGATCTCTGAAGCCCACTGGCCAGCCACTCTGGCTGAATTGGTGAACACTGGGGTCAGTAAGAGATTCTGTCAATAGCAGCAGCAGTCATAGAGAATAACTGAGGAAGACACAAGATATTGACTTCTGGACTGCACACACTCTTGTGCACACACATATGCACTGCGCCACACATGGTCACAGAAGCTGTTGTATTCTATTGAAAACACCAAAACAACTGTACATAGCAGTGAAAAGCTATAAAAATCTCTAAAAGACCAGAAATTTCGTCTAAAGTTATTACATTTTCTTTGAAATGCCAAGTCTTAATGTCTAAAGGCACAAGGAAGACCTCAATTCAGGGGCTGAGCTTTGATTCAAAAGCAGCTTATATTATCCAGTTTGGTACTAAGGGGTGCCAAGAATAATGTTTGTTAAAAAAAAAATAAAAAGCAAAAAAGATTAAATTATTATTTTTGTTGCACAAATGCCATATTATTAAAGCAGCATCGAGAATGGGTATAATCGGATCTCATCTATTATTAATGAGGTTCTGCCTTAATGTGATCATTATAGGTGTGTGCCTTCCACTTAGAAGCTATCGTCTAACAGAATAACAACCTGAAATAATGAGTTGCCAGTGTGATATTTTTCTTCTGTGAAGGTTTATACCTATAGGGTTGCTTTTCTCCTTTCTTATAACAACAATAATAAACTGTGGCATCTTAGACAGAGACAGGTGTAGGTTTTATTTGTAGTATAATAGCTTCTGTTTTGCATCTTTACAGTTCAGATTTGCTACAGAGAAAAACAGGAATATTTTTTAAACTACCATTTCCACTTGTGATAATAATTCGGAGATAGATAATTCATATGGCTTTCTATGTGTGTGGAGAGAGGGAGAGTCAGAATCCTAGAGAGTATCAAGATACAATTAGTCTTATAGGTTGATTTATTAAGAAATACTCTTCTCATAAACAAGCCCTCTAACTCTTTCTTTCTCTAAGGTATAGGTTCAGAAAAGACATGGGGGGGGGAGAGAAAGAACAACCACACACTCTCAGGAGTTTAGTTTCCAATACAGTCCTTTACAGCAAGTTATTACAAATGGATGTGTTGAGGCTTGCTTCCAAAATCTTGTTTAGTCCTCAGTGCAGTTGATTCTACAGGGTGTGGATAAGACTAGGCAAACATAAGTTTCAAGGATGAGAATGAGTTCAAAAATGAGAGAATAAAACTTACCCAAAACACAATTCACATATCAAATATTCAAGTACCAGACCAGCAAAACTCTGAAAAGATCACAGCTTAGTCAGGTACATGACATTCCACTAACTAGAAAACAGTTCACTGCTTCCTCCTCTTGATGCCTGCCTCTTGAAGTTTACGTTCTCATGTACAATGTGACATTTGCTCTCCTGACCTGGCTTTAGATAATCTCTCTAAACTATTCATCACACTTAACCTATTGGGGACGTTTAGTGTTGATGGTGGGCTATTGCTTTCAGGACCTCTTCTCTCCTTTGGCTTCTTCAGATCTTGGTCTTTGGGATTTCTGTCTCTGTCGGTCCATCTGTCTTTCTATCTGTCATCTGTCTCTGCCTCTTTCTGTGTGTGTCCCCTTCTGTTTCTGTTTCTGTTTGTTTCTGTTTCTGTTTCTGTCTGTCTGTCTGTCTGTCTGTCTGTCTGTCTGTCTCTCTGTCTGTGTCTTTTTCTTTCTGTCTGTCTGGTAAGATTTTCAGTCTAACTGGTTTTACACTCTTACAGAGCAGAAGGTGAAATAGAACTTCTGAGTATCTTGTCTCTGTTTCTCAGGAGCTGGGATTCCAGGCATTTGCCTCTCTATCTGATTATGCAGCACTGGGGATCAAATCCAGTGCCTTGTATATGCTAAATAAGTGCCGTTTCAATTCAACCACACCCGCAGCCCTGTTATGATTTTCTTTTTAGTCTCTCCTCTTTGTTGTGTTTGCTTTGGTGACTCTAGCCTTGTTTCTAGTAATCAGACACAGACCAGAATTTTGTCCTCTCTCTTGTTGGCTGTACAGTATATAAGCCTGTGCAGACACAGTTTTGCTCAGTTGTGCCTCTCTCCAGCCTCTGTCCTCACCTGCCCTTGTGGTTCCTCTTGGTGAAGGGTTGATACTCTTCTGGAAATTCCTCTGTTTTACTTTGCAGATATTTTTCTCTTGCCTATGACAATAACCTTTTAATTGATCTTTCTGCCTCTATACAAGACAACATTGATGGAATCATGATACTGTTAGCGGTGGTACTTCGTATGGTAGTTGTCCAATAAATGCTACTTCTTTATTCATATACTTCAGTGATTTTATCTGATGAGCTGGAAGGTTTAAACTAGAAACCTTTCATAGTCGGTCCTAGCCTGAAGTTATGTCTCTAAGAAATAAAAGATGGAGTATTCATTGGAGTTTTACCTGAAATCTTACCACTCATAAATCTAGCCCCAGTTCCAAATAGTGATCCCAATATTTAAGGCTCAGTTTTCACTCTAAAGCATTCTTTTTACCTCATGGACTTGGCCATTGTCACAATATCTAAACTTTAAAGGCAATGCTTAGAATATAAAACAGGCTCTAATGACAGATAGTAAATTGGACAACTTTCTATGGGATGATGTCTTAGAGTTTTACTGCTGTGAACAGAGACTATGACCAAGGTAAGCCTTATAAGGACAACATTTAATTGTGGCTGGCTTACAGGTTCAGAGGTTCAGTCCATTATCATCAAGGCAGGAACATGGCAGCATCCAGGAAGGCATAGTGCAGGAGAAACTGAGAGTTTTACATCTTCATCTGAAGGCTGCTAGCAGAATACTGGCTCCCAGGCAGCTAGGATAAGGGTATTAAAGCCCACACCCACAAGGCCATACCTACTCCAACAAGGCCACACCTCCCAACAATGCCACTCCCTGGGCCAAGTGTATACAAACCATCACAGGTGAATTATTAAAATACCATTTCCAGGAATAGAGGGCCGGCCTGGTAGAGAAAGCAGTTTCTGTACAAGTATGAGGACTGGTGGTTAGGTGAGCACTCACCTAAAAGTTAACTATGTTGGTGCACACCTGTCAGGGACAGGTGGATCCCAGGGTCTCACTGGCCAGCCAATCCAGTCCAAAAGACAAGCTCATAGTTCAGTAAGAGACATGGTTCCAAAATTAAACAGCGATAGAACAAGACAACTCTTGTTGACCTCTGCCTTTACGTGAGCACACATAAGCAAACAAATATGCATAACACACACACACACACATACACACACACACAAACACACAACCATTTTTCTATTTTTAAATAGAAAATTTAGAATAGGGTCTGTTTTGCTTCCAAACAGTGTGTGTCTCCTTAGAACCTTATCTTTACTCTAAGTTGAAGGGTTTAATCACATACTTTGAAGTACAAGCCCTTTATAGTTTTTCCTTGAAGTAACAAACTTTTATCTCTCTAGTCTCTGTAGGTAGTGTAATTGCAGGAGGTCCAGCTTAGGCTCATGTCTGTATTGCCCAGACTAGGCTTCCCAGAACCACTGCAAGGTCTGCTCCTGGGAGACCCAGGACTCTACTGCCTGACAGTTTTGGCTCAAGAGCAACTTGTCTGCCCTGCCAAGCATTTCTCAGAACAAGCTGTACATGCCAATGCTTCCACCCAGTTTTCCTTACTCTTCTCAGCCTCCTCAGGCTCCCTCTTCCTTTTCTATTAGAAGTTCATCTCATCATGAAGTTTCCCCATGTTTAGTGACAACTACTTGGGTAAGCTGGACTAACACACAATCTACACTTTTTATAAGTTTATTTCTGTTCTGGAGAAGAAAATGGAAAACTTGGTTTGGTTTTAGAACTCAAAAAGGTTGACCTTGTTCCCTGCAAAATTCAAGCATCAAAACTAAAGGGACAATGGGATTGTATTAAGAGCGAATCTTGTAGGAAATATTTTGGTCATCAAGTTTTCTCCCTGGAAAATGGGAGCGTCCTGGTTTCCTTTCTGTTGCTGTGACAAATACCATGACTCCCCTCAAAACCAAACCAAACCAAAACATAAAAACAAAAACCCAAAACAAACAAACAAACAAAAACAAAAACCAAACCAAGACAACAAAAACCTTAGGGGACGAACGCATTTATTTGGCTCGTACATTTAGGTGACGTGCCATCATTGTGGAAATCCAGGCAAGGTTGTTCGCTATGCCAGGGAACGTTACCTCTAACAGGAAACAACTACGAAAGCACAGCGACAGAGTTGCTTGCTTGCTTGCTTGCTCTTAGGCTCATACTTAGTTAGCTTTCTTCTAGTTCAGGAATACCTGTCGGGAGATAATACCATCCTCAGTGGGCCAGGCTCTTCTGCATCAGTTAATAATCAAGATAATCCCCACAGGCTTGTTCACAGGTCAATCTGATCTATACGATTCCTCAAAGGAAGGAAGGCTTTTCTCTCAGATGACTCTATGCTATTAGGTCAAAGATAACTGACACATGTACTAGAGCCCTTATAAAAGAGCTCATTTGTCCCTTTGCCTTCTTCCTCTGGAGGACACAGCATCCTTCCCCTCCAGACCATGCAATGCCAAGTTCCCATCTTGGAAACAGAACTTGGACCCTCAGCCAACAATGAAATTCTTAATGCCTTGATCTTGGATTTCCCAGCATCCAGAAGTGTGAGAATTACATTTGTGTTCTTTATAAATTACCCTGTTTCACATGACAGGAATGAAAATAAACATCATTTGTCTATCTCTAGTCTCCCCTGCTTCTACCTGCTTCTACCCTGTCACCTTTTTCTTTAGAAAGATTTCCCCTAAATCACAAGAAAATGCATCACATTGATGAAAAAAATAAGTAGTCTTTCATCTTCATGTAACCAGTGCTTTCTGATCTCTTCTATACTCAAGTGATTTCTTTTTATAGCAGCAACAATAATGATGTCATAGATGAGCCCCCAGACATGCAAAGAGCCAGACTAGTTAATAGGTCAAAGAGATTCTGTTACAGCTTGTAAACTCTGCTCTAACAGGGAAAAAGCTGCAGAGGTGACCACAGAGGCTCTGTTCTGATAAAGACAGCGAGAGATTGACTTTGGTCCCATGATTTATTGATTATTTGTTTGCTTGTTTGAGACAAGGTCTCATTGTAGCCCAGGTTGTCTTCAAATGCTCTTTGGAGTCAAACTAACTTCTGAGACTTCTGCCTTCATCTCCAGAGTATGAATGCCATAACTCCTGATTTATATGTGCTGGGGATCAAACCCAGGGCTTTTTTTTTTCATGCTAGGGGCGTGTTCTGCCAGTTGAATTACCATCTCAGTCCTGATCTGTGTTTTAGCCAAAGGAAAGACCTTTTTAAAAGATTTAATCTCTGTCTGACTGGGGATTTTCAGATCCCACCCAGTAGGGCCTATAGAAGGGAGGGAACTCAGGGACTTCCATGAAGTGGCAGTTGGATCAGAGGACTCTATCAGTGTCCCAGAGAAAGTGTTTTCCTTACCTCTGTTGGGCCTGAGGGACAAGCCATAGGATGTGTGAGAAACTCATGTTTGTATGGAACTTGCGTTGATGATGTACACAGAGAGAAACAAAGCTGACAGGTTGTGATCGTCTGCTGCTGTCAGGCATGAGTCAAGTGGGTTGCAAACACTTCACAATGTGCTCTTCCCATTTAATTTTGTGGCTGCATAACCTTTCATAGCAAATAATGAGTTGGGGCTGCAGCCCAAATGTTATGGACTCTTTATGTGACAAGAGCCTGTCGAGTGCAGCCCTGCATTCTAATAGCCTGCTTTACCAGGCACAGGCTGGACTGAGCAAGCTTGTTTTGGCTAGGAGGATTCTGTAGAACTCCGAGGAACCCTCCACAGAGCTCCTTGGCCTCACTGTCATCCTTCCATCTCTGTGAAAACATTTTTTCCTCAAGACTTGACATCCGTTCCTCCTGGGCCAGAGTAAATTTGTCCCTCAGCTAGCATTCTGACAGTGTCTGTTTTGATTTGAGTGTTGAAGAATAAATTCTTACCTAGGAGTCCTGTTTAAACATCCACGCTGGTATTCCTGTTCATTGACTACCTATTCTCCAGCCCATATGCTACAATGGCACTGTGCCTGATTCCTGGCAGAGCGAGCTCACTACAAAGGACTGGGGTTTTGGTGCATCCTGTGTCGAGGGTTACCTGACAAGAGAGGGGAGAAGAAGCAGGTAAGTCTGAGAGAAGAGACAGAAAGCCACTTTTTCTTGCACTCTTCTCAGTATCAAGCTCCTGAACTCTGTGCTTCTCCTCTGTGGTACACAGCCACTTAGAAACCTGGATGTGAGAATTACTTTGGACCTGGGGAATTATGAATGCTGGAAGCCAGCTCCAGTGCCCACATCAGCAGAAGACATCTAACACTCAGCACTCAAGATGAAAAGAGTGTGATGGAAAAAAGAATTATAAAAAAATAGAATATACACAGTGTTGTCCTATTAGAATGTGTGCGTGCCTGCACATGTATATGCATGTGTGTGTGTGTGTGTGTATGTACCTTAGTACTTCTGAAGGTGGGTGGTGGATTATATGTACTTAAAATTTTTTCCCATTTTTTTCTGTTATCTGCAGTTTCTAGGCTACATCAATAACAAAAGGGCAAAATAAAATAAAAATGGTTGTAAAATATTTGGTATGAGATGAAACATTATTGAATGCAATCTCTGGTTGAGGAAAAATACATAAGCCCTCTCTGAGTTGCCAGACAGTTGGTACGGTGGAAGTTCACCCTGGAGCTTCAGAGCACTAACGCTTCTGGAAGCAGAAAAGATGGTAGTGTGGCAGTTGGAGCAGAGAAACAGGCAATGCTGATTCTGAATAAATGGCAGGGCGGGGTACAGTTGAAGATGCCAACAATGTTTGTGATTCTCAAGGCTTCTCCTCACTCAAATGAGTGAATTAAACTGAGCCATGAGGCTTTTAAGAAATCTGTGGAGGTTTTCCTTGTAGATAGAAAATAATTTCAAACACAGACCTGGGTCTAATTCTCCCAGGAGTCAGGATGATGAACTGAATTGTTTTTGTCCTGGAGGAAAGATAAGCCTTGACACTGCACCTTAGGCGCTCTGGCATGCATTATCTTTGTTCTGCCCCTCTGCTGTTGACCTTATCAGTGGTCAGTACAGATCCGTGGTAGTACAAGCAACCATCTATTGTACCAAAGGGAGTTTCTGGTTCTCTTGGAAATGTTGCATTAACCACCCCCCCCCGCCCAACACACAAATCTTTCAGGATACATATTCACTTAGGATGAAGACATAAGATTTTGCTTGGAGTCACCTGGTAATCTGATTGTGTATGTGCAATAAAACACCAAAATTCTGGAGTGTAAAGGAAGTCCTACTTGATACTGTCTATAACTGGTATCAAACCATGCCCCCCCCCCCAATTTAGAGTACACATGAAAACTCACTCCATGAGCTCTCCCTCATGAGATTCTTCGTGTTTCCTCCCAGGTGTGAGGTAGTTATGGATAGAGTTTCATCTTCAGATTCATTGTCCCATCTTACCTAGGATAGGGCACATAATAGCAAGGGGGTTAAGGGAATGGTCAATGCCTATGGCATAAAGAAGTACTTATGCAGAGTGATTCCCATCAGGTAGTATGATTTCTACCTATGAGTAAACTAGGAAAGATTGTTCCACTAATTATTTGTGTGGTTGGAAAAGGCATATAGGGTTTAGAACAACAACAACAACAATGGGTTTGGATTTTAATCCATTTGTATAATCTATGAGTTTGAGATTACGGGTAAAAAATTAGTTCCTCAGTTTTCTCATAGATAAAACAAAGGGATTAATACCTATGTCATAGGACCATTAAGTAAAAGGGCCTTGCACAGAACATTGTGGACACAGTGAATATTAGATCCTCCCTATTAGGAGGAGGCATTTCAGACACCCCAATTAAGCTGGCTCAATAGTAAAAGAGGCAGCATTGCTGAAGTGATGGTGCCACCAGGCCAGTTTTTGAATCAGCAACATTTCTACATGTAGGAAATCAAGAAAAAGTACAATAGCGCTCCCATTGAAAGGTACATTATTTCCAAAAGACAAGAAAGGAAAGCAACTTCAAGGTCCACCGTTGGACTCAGAAACAAAATGTGGTGTATACACTATGGAATATATACATCTTTAAAGAGATGGACATTCAGACACAGGGTACTATGTGGATAAAACTTTGAGATTTGTTGTATGAAATAAATGGCTGTATGAGTCTTCCTATATGAGGGATGTAGAGTCACTGAACTTTTAGAAGTAGTGAAATGGAGCTTGTCAAGGAAGAGGGATTCAAAGATACTAAATAAACAGTTTCAGTTGTGCAAGATAGAGAAGTTCTGGAGGTCAGTTAAACAACAGTGAAAATGCATCTTATTATACCGAAGTTCATATTTAAAAATGTATAGGTGGTACATTTTGTGTTGTGTCTATTGAATCTCAATTAAAGATGAGAAATGGGCCTAGTGGCATAGGCCTGCCATATCAAGTATGTGGAATGCCAAGACAAGAGTATTTTAAGTTCAAGGCCCGCCTGGTCTACAGAGTGAATTCAAAACCAATCTGAGTAATGTAACGGAATCTTGGCTTATAAAAATGATAGTAGTGTAGTTTAGTGGTACAGTACGCAGCTTAGTGGTGACACACTAGACTTAATCCCCAGCATAGCAATAAATAAATAAATAAATAAATACTAAATAAGTAAATAGTTCCTGTTGCAATTTTTATTTTATGTCAGGTGCACATTAAGCCACATTTATTTCCAATCTGCCCTAAAGCCCTGAAGCTATTGCTTGGAGACAAAACTTCATCTCTACTGCAACAGGTGGGAAGTAGCTTCGTAATTCTCAGACGAGCAGCCTTTCTCTGCTAATGTCTTTCTAATTATCATGTAGTCTTAGCATCCAACTATAATTATTATCAGTTAATTAGACCTTAAAATGTATCTTTGATAACACCTTTGGCATTTAATTATGTAACTGGAAATGTATGAATGCTATTAAGGGGACATATGACTAGAGTAAAGTGTAATTAGATCTCATTTTTGTTTCTTGATATCCTATTGATTATGATAATAGTTTTGTAGTTTTTACAGCTTCTTTGGAAATGGTCATATGAAATTTATAGTCTAAGGAAGAAGCACATGTTTTAATGAATTTTTAAAAGGGATATTATAAAGAGAGAAGTCAGAAGAAACAGAAATGTGGCTGTTTTTTTTCTAATGCCATTTAACAAAAGTTCGCAATAAATAAATTGCTTGTCTTCAAGTTCTTTTTTTTTTTTGCCTAAAACAAATTAAGAACTTATGTCATAAAAAATTAATTCCTGGTGAATGAAGACAGAGACTGTGTAATCATATAAATTAAATAAATAAATCTTTAAAAAAATTAATTCCTGCTGTTAGGAAACAGAGAAAAACCACCACCAAACTATTTTTGTTATGAAGGAACCAAATATATTTCTCTAAAACTTGTGCACATTTGTAATGCATTGGCCTCTGCTCAGGAAATACACAGTGAATTCGTGTTAAATAGGAATCCCTTTTGAAAACGGGAAAGGGGAAATGATTTTGAATGTAAATAAAAAAAACTTAGAAAATAAAATAAAATTAAAAAAAAAGGAATACCTTTTGAGAACAATGTAGTTAGTTTCATTTCTTGGTAGGAGATTTAATGATCAGTTAAAGGCAGTTAATCTAGTAGGGTTGGCTGATAACTCTAAGTCTGTCTAGGACAAAGGTCTGTTCTCTTTGCATCTTTGTATCATCTACGATTCCTAACGATGTGGCCCATAGGTGCTTAATGAATATTCATTGTCTGGTCAGTTAGGGAGCTTGGGGGAAATGGACTTTCATGAGGACAAGGAAGCATGCCTTGAGAAACCAAGCCAAGATTCTGGCCTGTGGAGTCCACTGGGTCATCTTGTATACAGTAGGGGCAAGAGAGTAGGGGAATAGTGGTACCAAAGAGGGAGGGATCTCCGTCCGCAAGACCAGCTGGAACAATAAGCTCCGTGAAACGAACTTCCATTTTGAGTTTGTATGACTAATTTAAGATGGATAGATAAATTGATTTATGGAGTTTTAACTCCATGTCCTTATTTGTAATATAAATGTGATAAATTAGCTGGAATTTGGGTACTATTTGAAATGTAACAGAGAAGAGCAAGCTCATTGCTCAAAGCCACAAAGAATGAAAGAAATCATTGTGTAAAATCAGCGGAGTATGAGGCATCTATCATTAGCTGTAAGTTTTGGTAAACACAATTCTCATTTTTCAACTGAGATCGAATGAGGAGATAACAAAATTTATTTTGGTACTGAATGAAGCTCTGCTAGTCACAGCATTGCAACTGCCCTGATGCTACACAGAAGTTCAGTGGTTACATATAACTTAAGGAACAGACTGCATAAATGCAGTATCCTTTTCTATTTTTCAAACAAGGTCTTTCTTATCAAATACAAACAGCTTTGAATTGAGTAATCAGGTGCACTCACTTACACTTTCCTGAAATGAGTAGGTCTTGGGTGAGAGAAAAGCATATAGACGCCACATCTACTCCAAGAGCTGTGCTGGTGGATGTGGGGAACTCGGAGGTGATCTGGCTGAGACATCTCTAATCCCATTGTTGCCTGGTTTCATGCAGAGGATCTGCATCGGTAGGTGGGTGTCTCCTTCCTCCCTCCATGCTCTGCTCCATGTATGTCCTTCCTGAAGCCGAAATGTCCATTAAAGAGGAGGGTCTTCCCTGATAGTGTAAGTTCATTCTTACTTTTGTAAAGCATGAGTTTCTGTTACACAGCACCTATTTTTCTTCTTTTGACTGGAGCTGAGATGTGAATTGTGCTGTCTCTAAAAAGAGAAACCATTACTGTTGAAAAAACAAAAGAAAACTCAGGAAGAGTAAACCATAGTCACAGAAGCTGTGCCTTTGCCTTGGGAAGGCAGTGATCGCATTAACTTCGGGGAATGTGGAGGTTCCTGGATGAGAGACCTGGGTTCTAGCACAATTCTTTTATGGATTAAATTATCTTGAATGAGTTAGTTAAATTTAAAGTAAAAAAAAATTGAATTACTTACAAGGACTAAAAGGTGGCCCATGAGAAGTGAAAAGAGTTGGGAAGAGGTGTCTGGGGTGAGCAGAAGTGAATTGTGATGATGTGTGTGTACAGAAACACCACAGTTAAACACCCTTCTCGAAATGCTAACCAAATTCAGTTAGAAAATAGATTGAGTCAATCTCTCATAGCCCTTCCAGAACAGTAATAATTGTGGGGAGGGAAGAGGAGTATTAGGATTTGGAATCAGATATAAAGAGACATCTCTAAATTTGAATCTCAACTCTTTGAGTCTTTTTTTTTTTGTAAAGTAGTATACAAATCTCTATCTTGAAAATTATTAAGGAAGATAGAATATCAGTATATACAGGTATCTCATGGTTGTGAGAATGTTCCTTTCATGTCTCCCTTACCTTCATCTCAACCATTTTATAAACCAAAGATGGCAGGTCATGGCATTTAGCCACAAATATATTGGTGAGTGTTACCCAAGAGTGAAGTCCTTTCTGTAAGGCCTTGCCTACCTGATGTACTCTGATGCAGCTTACATGGGGCTTCACTGTCTTCCTTATCTGTTTCCAGGCTTTTCTTTGGGTGTTTATTTTAGACAGTTGTCAAGTAATTTGACTGACTTAGAATATGCAGCTATCCTCCTGCCTCAGCTTCCTGAGTGTTGGGATTACAGGTGTGTGCTGCTAGCCAAGCCAAATATTTAAGAAACTGAGATAAAAGGGACATTTTACTCTTCTAGAGGTCCTGAGTTCAATTCCCACCAACCACATGGTGGCTCACAATGATCTGTAATGGGGATCTGATGTCCTTTTCTGGTGTGTCTGAAGACAGCAAGAGTGTATTCACACACATAAAAAGTAAATTTTAGGCAAAACACATCTTTTTAAAGTTAAAGTGAGCCACACAAAATATTGAGTAACTTTTCTAAGGTGCTTTACCAAAGGAGAAATGGGCCCTTTGTCTCCTGCTACTCAGGGCCAAGAGTTCCTGCTGTAGTTTTTCAGAAGTGTTTAAGAACTATAAAGCCGGGTGGTGGTGGCACACACCTTTAATCCCAGCACTTGGGAGGCAGAGGCAGGAGGATTTCTGAGTTCGAGGCCAGCCTGGTCTACAAAGTGAGTTCCAGGACAGCCAGGGCTATACAGAGAAACCCTGTCTCGAAAAACCAAAAAAAAAAAAAAAAGAACTATAGCAATGTGTTGCAATACACTGTATTTATTGAATAAGTTGTATTTTGACTAATTTTTTATTTATAATGTTACTACCTGGGGATCATGAATAATAAAGAAAATTGTTCCT
Organism: Tokudaia tokunoshimensis; assembly: GCA_036184795.1. Lineage (NCBI taxonomy): Eukaryota > Metazoa > Chordata > Mammalia > Rodentia > Muridae > Tokudaia > Tokudaia tokunoshimensis. The sequence continues at coordinate 79,567,491 of BTHU01000005.1, read as the reverse complement.
GGTGATATTTAATAATCAAGGAAGAAGTAAAAGAATTAGGTTGCCATTATTTTCCTCCTACAGAATCTTGATGCTGTCTCCTTTTGTTTATGGTATTAAATGACATTTAGTAGTCATCATGTCCATTCTGGGGTCAGGTAGGATGTGTTTGTCCTTTCTCATCAGAAGAAAAGCCAGGAAACAAGGAAATATTGACTTTTAAACATTGTCATGAGAAAACGAGGCTTCTTTCTTGAGGCATGCTGGGACAGGGATACCCAATTCAGCATTTCCAGAGAGAGTATCACGTACTTACCAGGTTTCCTTTCATATCCTTCAAAGTTATGAAAAACAATTTGTGTGCAGGTCTGAGTGAAATGCTGATGGAAATTAAGCATGTTTCTCTTCAAACTGAATATTCAAAGGTTTGCGTACATTTTCTAGGCAGAGGAAATGCTACAACCCAGAGACCACATATGGATACTATTATCAGAGAGATTTCACCTTTTAAATACAAAGAAATCTGTTGCTGAGAAACATCCACAGGCGATTTGGTACAACGAACTCGATCTTTAACCTTTTGCTCTGATTTATGTGATTAGACCACTGAAGGAAGTGGTTTCAAGAGCATGATTAAACCACTTTGAAGAAATAATTTCTGTCTTCAAGTACCTTGTGTGCATTGGGGGGTGGGTAGGGAGTGTTTGTCCTTTCTCAGGAAAGCCAGGAAATGAAGAAATATTGACTTTTTAAACATTGTCCTATGCGGAAATGAAAGATCACAAGACAACGGGGCTTCTTTCTCTGTGTATGCTGGGACAGGGATAGCCCAGTTCAGCATTTCCAGAGAGAGTATCACATATTTACCATATTTCCCTTCATATCCTTCAAAGTTATGAAAAACAATTTACTGATTACAAACTTACTAAAAACAATAATACATGGCCACCATCTACTAGGAACTGATATTTTTAGAAAGACATTTTAATACCAGAAAAACAGGAAAGAGATAATTTTATATCTCCTGATACTTATATCCAAGAGAATTCAATTGTTCTTACCAGTCTTTGGTTTTCTCATTCTAAGAGGGAAAATTAGGACATGGACTAGGTTTAGAATTCTTTAATGGAATAATTCTAGCAGGTGGCGTTTGCTAAGAGGCACTGCTTTTTCATTTGGGTTCACAAGGTAACTTGAAGCAGGATATAAGTGGGGAACTTCTATCTTCATTTCACCACAGGTACTACTCTAGGACTACCTGTGTAAAACCCAGGGGTCCTAAGTGTGCTCACCCTACTAAAGAAATCATACCTTTCTTTTTTGGGTTCTTAGTCTTGGTAATCAAATAATTTAGAAATGGACTTGGAAGCTCAAGGAGAATCACATTAATATTTGCAAGGAAAACAACAGGGAAGGAAATCTATACATTTTGGTAGCTTCCAAGAGAAGGTTGATAGGGGAGAGAGAAAGTCATGCCTTTTGAGTTAGGATCCAAACAAAGTTGGCATATTGAGTAACAGAGGTTGGCAGGCAGCTGTAGAAAGTGGGGGAAGGATCTTCAGAGAAATAGCGAGGGAGTCCAGGATTTCAGGGAAGGCATCCTTAGGATTTTGCTTTGTGTCTGAGAAAGAGATAAAGATAATGAATGAGGAAAGTTACCTTTTTGAGTTTGAATTAAAAAAAAGGAAATAAAAAGAAAAAATGGGCAGAGTTAGCAGTACTGAATGGGGGAAACATTGTAAGCGAAGTACATGAGGTGGAGTTTCTTGGAGGAGTAAGCACAGCATTTCATTCATCGAATAACTATTTCTCCCATCGTCTTAGCATGCTTCCGGGTGAATCCACCTACTGGGGAGTTGTTTCCTGGTCAGGCAATTGCCAGACACAGATGGATGAAATCTTAAGGGAATAAACAGTAATGTGTAATGTCTAAGCTTTAGATCAGGTCAGAAAGGCATGTCTCCAAAAAGGGCTAGAGACACAACTCAGATTTTATTCTTTTGAAGGAAAGTAGCTTTTCTTTAATTGGCTTCAGCAAGTTCTGACAACTTTACCTTTTTATGTGGTCTTTTAATTTTCCCCCACATCATAGTAATTTGGGACTTTCATACATGTACACTGATCACACGCGCTTCCCATTTCTCCCAGATACACCTTTGCCATCTTTATTCTCCCCTGCCAAATACAATAAGTCCAGTTTGTATTGTCCATATACTCATTAGAGCATGGTCAAACTCCCAGTTGCCAGCCTCTTAAAGAAAACTGAGTCCTTCCTCACCTCCCCACCAGAAACCAACCATCAATCATGAAGAACTACACTCCAGCATTGTTATCAGGCTTTTCAAGGACTCTTTTCAATAGCTTTCTGCCTAGCTGTTTTGGGTTTTGTTTTGTTTTGTTTTTTGGGGGGTTTGGTTGTCACAGAAAACTTCAATGACTCTCATTGCAAGTTATGAATCTGTAGTCATCAATACCTCTGCAAAAGAAGCTTCCTGGCCCACAGCAGTTGGCAGCAACGCAGACTACAGACCTCAACATGGTCTCTGGTAGCAGAACAGACCACGGACATCAACATGGTTTCCAGCTGCCAAACAGATTAAGGACATTAACACGGTTTCTGTCCTCAGCAAGGAATTTAGACATGGCCCCTTGTGGCAGCCCTGAACCCAGATATCAGCAGGATTTCCATCAGCAACACAGACCACGGATACCAGCAAGGCCTCTGGCGTCAGCTCAGACCACGAAGATCTTTAGAGGAGGCTTAAACCAGAAAACGAACCATTCTTCAACTCGGATGTATTGTTGTTGCTCAGAGTTAGGGTGACCTTGCAGCTGGGCAGCACATCTGAGGCCCGGATCTGCAGGAGCTCCAGACTGCGGCACGCCTCCCTGCCCTTGACGCCGCATCCCCAGGCCAACTCCCAGGTACGGATCATCGATCATCAAGCTTGTAGTCTGTGGGCAGCACTGAATCGTGGCGCCACATTGTCCTACCCCAGCATGGCAAACAGTGCAGAGCACCAGCAGTGGTGGTTCCATCACAGCGGGTGGCAACTGGACAAGGTGTGCTGGTGGTGTCCTGCTCTGTTCTGCCTTGCCCAGCCCCGATTCCACGAAACTGCTTTTTAAAAGCGTCTTCCCATAAGACCTGTCCTTTTTTGTTTGTTTGTTTGTTTGTTTGGGAGGTACTGTGCGCTCAGCAGACTCATCCTCTGCCGCAACGTTTATCCTCAAAGTCTCTGTGTGTCCCTTAGGCTCCTTGGAGTGGCTCTGCACGCCTTGGGTGCTGGCAGCCATCACCATCTTCAATCGGAAGACTTGGTATTTTAACCCTAAATAGTGGTACTTGTGATATTTCCCTTTCTAGTGTTACTATGAAAAAGTGGAGTCCATCTTAAGTGGCATATACGACCAACGATCCTGTCTATCTACCTAAACTCCCTTAGGAGCTGAGCTGAAAAAATAATTTAGGCAATGGCCCTTGATATATCACTACTTGTGGCTAAAAATGGGGTACAGGTGGGCTTGGGATTTTTCATTTTTGTTGACTTTCAGGACTGGATCAAGGGGACCCAGATAGGTGAGGTGAGATTGCTGCAGGACTATCTGAATGCATATTGACTATAAACAATAGAAGGTAAAATTAAGACAATCATTGTATATACAAGGGTCCAAAATTAATGGCAGCACTACTAAGATTATGATAAATATATCCACCTCAACCATAAAAATCCAGCGATCCAGTTCCAAAGCTGATGAGTATTTGACTGACATGGAGTTTGGGTTGCAGCCTTATATATGGCTCCCTAGCACCTGTGCAAAGGGAGCAGCAAGAGAACGAGAAATTCGGTTAAGAACTAGAATTCCCAAACACTTCAGCAAGATGCAAGACCACCCCTCGAATGAGGATAATTTTCTGTGATGGTAAGTCTGCATGGGAGAGCAGTAGGAATCATATTGCAGAGGCCCAAGCGATCCTATCGAACGATGACCACCATAACAACTCCAGGCCACCATACAAACCCAGAACTCAAGATAATGACCCACTAGGCCACATTCTGACCATTATTGCTTAATTATGCATTCCCTTTACTTCCGCTCTGATTCCTTTTCCATTTAGACTAAGGCTTGGGGTCAGTGCTCCAAAGCAAACTTGGTGCCCCGGCCCCATTAGCTATTCCTTTCCCTTCCATCCACTGATTACATTTTCTTTCTCTGCATTTCGCCAGCATTCATCTCTTCAGATGGAGCACTCGAATGGGTGGCTATGCTTAGCTTCTTGGGATAGAGGAACTAGAGCTTTTGCCCTAAAACCCTAGTGGCTCATCCTGCTCAAATCCAGTACTGATTAATTTTAGGTCCTCCCAAACTAGTCTTACTGTTGCCTTTGCTCCTCAGACTAGGTTCAGAGGCTCTGAAATTAAGCCTTAAAAAAGAACCAATGTAAATTGTAGGTATTGTGTATCATAACCCTCATTATCGCTCTCTATTGTAGAGAGGAGTGTTTGAAAATTCAGCTAAACACAGCGAGATTTACAAATCTGAAGATTCTGTGTATTTACTATGAACTCTTTGGGTCCTTTGTCATTTTCTTCAAGGGAATAGGCTCTTGTGCCACTACCACATGGCGCTTTACCTCTTAAGCAGATACTTCTAGAGGGAGTAAGTAGACTGTGGATGACCTATCTTGAGTCCACTGGTTCACTGAACAGTAATTAACATTTAAAATGTATGTGTATTAGACTCCTAATTAAAGTCCAATAATCTAACTTTGAACCTATCTACTATCTTTGGAAATCATCCCAGATGCCTGCTGCTTATCATGACATCATCAGTGACAAATGACCAGTTTTCTTGCCTCGTTTTCATCAACTGCAAAAATGGTTCTCCACTGCAAAGGTCTGCAAATCGTGCATGCTGAAAAGTCAAATGTCTCCTCCTGGCTATAACTGTTACATAAAGCATCTTGATCACACAGAGAATAAAAGCCCACAGTGCCCTCAGTCTAGGTGAATTTGAAAGTGTGCACCAAATCAGGAAAAGGTAGACTATGATGTTTATTTGAAGGTCATCTAGGACATTGCAGTGATAATGGAGGAGTGATCCTTCTCATCCTCCTCCTTTTGCTTTGCTGACCGTGGGAGAATAAGTATGAGACAGGAGGGGAAGACAGAGACATGGCAACAGTAGCAGTACGGTTTAGCTAGTAGTTTCTTTTTAAAAGGCTTGAGTGTTGAAGGCTTGGTCCCCAGATGGTGGTGCTGTTGACCAATGACTGGCTCATAAGGCTGTTCATTTCATTAGTGGGTGACTCTGTTAATGGATTCATAATTGAGTGCATTATGAGGACTAGGATGGACTAGGAGGTGAAACCTAGTTGGAGGAATCAGGTAACTGGGGGGCTGTCTTTCGAGGGTTTGTGATGCTCCTAGTCCCTGCATGTCTTCTCTATCTGCTTTTTGGCTGCTTTGAGGTAAGTCACTTTATTCTGCTATGTCCTTCTGTCATGGTGTTTCTGCATCATCATGGGCCTAAAACCAATAAAGTCAGATAGTTGTAAAGTAAACATGTGACCTCATGAACTAAATTAAATATTTTTTATTAAGTAATTTATTTACTTTACATCTGGTTTGTAGCTTCCCCTCCCTCCACTTTTTACATTCCTTCCCTTCACCACCCTCCTTCCCTTCTTAGAAAAGAGGAAGCCTCCCATGGATATCAACCAGCCTTGGCATATCAAGTTGCACATTAAGTAGGCCTTCTGCACATACATAACAATTGTAGAGCATTTTTGTAATTGCTAGTTACTGTAGAGGGATCCAGTCCACTGTGGGGGCTAATACTCCTAGGCAGGTGGGCACGTTCTGTATAAGAAACTGAGTTGTATGCGAGGTACCTAGTGAACAGCACTCCCCTGACATCTGTGTTGCTTTGGTTTCTGCTTCAAACACCTACCTTGAGCTCTTTCCCTGATCTCCCTCTGTGATGGCCTCTGAACAATTGTTACATATGTGCGGAGGGCCTAGGTCCATCCCATGTACGCTTTCTGGTTGACCGTTCAGTTTCTGCAAGCCCCTATGGGCCTGTGTTAGTTGATTCTGTAGGCTTTTTTGTGTTGTCCTTGACCTCTCTTGCTCCTTCAATCCTTCCTCCCTCTCTTCCACAGGATTCCCCAAGCTCCATTTAGTATTTGGCACTGGGTCTCTGCATCAGTTTCCATCAGTTTTTCGGTGAAGCCTCTCTGAGGACAGTTATGCTAGGTTCCTGCCTGCAAGTATAACGCTATCATGAATAGTGTTGTGGGTGGGCTCCCTCTCATGGCATGGGTCTCAAGATAAACTAGCTATTGATTGTCCTTGCTCTCAAATTCTGCTCCATCTTTACCCCTGAAGATCTTGTAGACAGGACAAAATTGTGAGTCTAAGGTTTTGTGGCTGGGTCGGTGTTCCAATCCCTTCATTGGGAAGTCTTGCCTGGTTAGAAGAGGTAGCTGGTTCAGGCTCCATATCTCCCATTGCTAGGAGTATTAGCTAGGGTCACCCTCACATATTCCTGGGAGTTTTCATTGTCCTAGGTTTCTAGCTTGTCCCAGAGATGCTCCCCCTCCGAATCTAGTTGTCTCATCCAGTACTCTCTCCTCTGTCCTTCCTGTACCTCATCCTTTTTCTTTTCATCCCTACCCCTCACCCACCCAGCCCTATCCCTCTGTCATCCCCAGATATCTAATCTATTTACTTAGTGAGGTTCAAGCATCATCCCTTGGGCCCTTCTTGTTACTTAGCTTCTTTGAATCTATGGTTTGTACTATGTTTATCCTGTGCTTTATGACTAATAGCCACTTATAAGTGAGTACATAAATCTTTCCTCCTATAAGTTGAATGTTTTTCCTTAGGTATTTTGCCACAGTGATTATAAACAAAAAATAAAACATGACACAAACAAAACACCAACAGACACAGAGACAGTGTGGCTACAATGGTAGTCTGTTGGGTAAGCAGCTGCTAGCAGGACCAGGCAACCATGGGCCTGGAACCTAATGCAAAAGGATTTATGTCTACAACAGAACTCAGGAAAGCTCTTCAGTGAGGTTTATCTGCCTCTGTCTGGTAGATGTAGTCTCAGGAACCTAATGTGTATTTGTTCTTTGTTTTTCTTATTCCACATGAGACAGGGTCTTACTTTGTGTCCTCAGCTGGCCTGAACTCATAATCCTCTTTACTACTGTGATTCCAGAAAGACATCCCTATGGCAGGCTAATGTTTCTTAAACAAACAAACAAACAAACAAACAACTCTTCTCCAAAATCAAAAACCAAAAACAAGCAAAAATCATAGTCAGCAAATGAATTTGGCTTCACCTTTGGGAAGTCATTCACCAAGGTTGTTGCCATATCTGTAGTGAGCAATGCTGCAGAAAGCACAAGAATGCAGATATCTTTTAGGCATATTGATGCCTTCACATATGTTTTCTTATTACTAATCAAGGCCCACTCCATCAGAGGACATGGAAGCATATGTACTTGTGCATACAGACATAACCAAACTATAAACCAACTGTAGCCACGCTTCTAAGCAATCTGACAGAGATTTTGTTTCCCATCTTTTCCAGTTTCCACCATAGATATGATACCTTTACAACACGATTATGGACTTGGAGTGAGTCCTATTGTACATGTATCCTTTTAAGAGGACATGGAAAAGAGCACACACACGCACGCGTGCACACACACACACGCACACGTGCACACACACACACGCACGCGTGCACACACACACACACACACACAGAGAGAGAGAGAGAGAGAGAGAGAGAGAGAGAAAGACTTGGATGCACACACACACACACACACACACACACACAGCATGAAGACCAGGCAGATTTGCTGTCACTACAGACCTGCAGCAGTTCTCAATCTGTGAGTCACATATCAGATATTTACATTACAATTTATAATGGTACCAAAGTTACAGTTATAAAGTAGCTGTAAAATCAATAAAATGATTTTGTGGTTGGGGAGTCACTACAACATGAGGAACTATATTAAAGGGTCGCATCACTTGGAAGGTTGGGAGCCACTGCAACAGACCACATAGTGCTGGTAGAAATCAGATAGTGTAGAACATAGGACGGATTCCTTCCTAGAGCCTCTGAGAATGTTATGATCCTATGGCACTTTTATTTCAGCTTCATAATGCTAAGTTGGGCTTCTCATCTCCAGAAATGTAAGAGTATATGTCTTTGTCATTTAAAATCATCAAGTTTGTGGTAACATGGATAACAGCCACCAGAAACTAGTGAAGTGATTTTATGTTTTGCATTTATTTGTTTTCCTGTGAGTGGGAGGTACATATAGACCATGGTACACAAGTGAAAATCAGAGGATAACTTGCAGGAGTTGTTTCTTTCATTCTAGTGTATGTGTCTAGGGAATTGAGCTCAGGTCATTAGGGTTAGCAGCAAGTGACTTGACCTACTAACTTGACCTACTAAGCTATCTTGCCAGCTTAGTGCAGTGATTTAGGTGTATGTTTGGCTTAATCGTCTCCTGTGCAAAAACTAAAATAATAACAATGTTTATCTCATAATGTTATAGTAAATATTAAATGTATATTTACATTTGTAATATATGCACATGACTTTAATAATTGCAAGAATCCTATAAAGCAGCGTTTACATATACAGAGACTATATTATGCTTTTCTTGGTCATTCTACACACACACACACACACACACACACACACACACACACACACACACACACAAACACTCAAGCACATATGAAAGCAGAGGAGTCTGAAACTACAGGAAATGAAAGTGTCATAAGGTAGAAGAAACCTAGATCTCTCCACCACTGTGTGGAAGAAAGGAACCCATTGATTGCAAACACCTGCATGAGGGTGACATGGGAGTAAATGGAGATTTATTTCTCTGTACTGCAGAAAATCATTAATTTGATGCCTACTGTTAACAGTAGCCAAGTACCACACTAACTAATACCATTTAAGAGTTCTTCAGGCTTTTAAGGAGCATGAAGGTCACCAAGTACATTTTCTAGGCTGTAGATCTTGTTTGGGGAAGTCTGCCCAGAGGAAATTGTTGATGTATATACTTGACAATTTTATTCTTGAACTTATTGGAGGCAAATGAACACAGACTCTATGAAGGCCATTTTCAGTGAGTCACTTTTCTGATTCTAGTTGCATCCTAATTAATATCGTGGAGCGTTAGCAAACTAAGTAAGGAGCAATTATTAGCTATCAGATTCTGGGTCTGGGAGAGAAATGATAGTACATTGTGCATAATTTTGCATCATTAAAAATTAAATCCCATAAGCATAATGACTCAAACATCAGAATCTGACAGTATCTGCAGATGATTAACTGTGGGATGTAAGAAAACAATTTACTAGGTAATGGTGCAATATTTTTTAGTTAGACAGAATTTCTCCAAAAAATGGCAAACATATATTATATATCAAATTGTTTCTAGAGATTGCAGAAGAAGAACAATTACTTAAATGTTGCTTTCTTTCATATTGAAGGCCATCACATATAGGATGGGGTGTTGTATAGAAAGCTTTTTTATACATTTTCTATTTTGTAGAAGGTAATTTAATGAGAGGAACCTGGCTTTCCTTGTCAGAGAGACACATTTGACTAATAGGTCTGTGACCTTTGTAGCTGTGTGGGTTAGCACAAGTTTCTTAATCTTGCACATTTTCAATTTTGTCCCATACCTGCTTGTCTCAAGTTTCTATGCAGATTGAAGAGAGGACATAGAACATGTTTTATTGCATCTAGGACTTCAGCAAATGACAGTTCTCTTCCTTGCTCTGCCACACAAAGCTAAAGGGGGTATGTCAAGAGAGACTGCTGCTGCTGTGAAAGTCATGATTCTAGGTGGAACCATAATAGGTAGGTATCAAAACCTGCTTACTTAAATCTCACAGGAGTCCCTGAAGACCCATCTCATTACTGGGGCCACCAAAAACAGCCTCTGTGGAGGGTCTGAGGAAGAAGTTTCTGGAGTCTGTGCCCTTGGCTTGCTTTTTCTTTGTATTTGTTCCTTCGGTTCCTTCAGGCTTTCAAGGAAATAAGATGTAGCTTATATCCAAGCACTAACAGTACTAAGACATGCACTCATGAGAACAAGATAGTTACACCTGGTTCTGGTCACAGAGCCAGAGTACAGCCATGCTAATTGCTGACCACAGAAAAGACCAAGAGACTCTGGATGTGACGTCTAACTGGTGATGATAATGATTACTATTCTTTTTTTTTAAAAAGATTTATTTTTTTTTTATTTATATGAGTACACTGTAGCTACCTTCAGACACACCAGAAAAGGGCATGGGATTCCATTACATATGGTTGTGAGCCACCATGGGTTTCTGGGAATTGAACTCAGGACCTCTGGAAGGCAGTCAGTGCTCTTAGCCACTGAACCATCTCTCCAGACCCATGACTGCTATTTTTGCGTGCAGCATTTGAAATTGTGTGTGTGTGTGTGTGTGTGTGTGTGTGTGTGTGTGTGTGTGTGTGTGTGTGAAGAGGGTGCTGAGTCCCCTGGAGCTGGAGCTGCAGTTATAGGCAGTTGTGAGTTGTCCAGCATGGGTGTTGGGAACCAAACTGAGGTTCTCTAGAAGAGCAATGAGCATCCTTAGATACTTTATTATTATCATTTTTATTTGCATTGGTGTTTTGCCTGCATGTATGCCTGTGCGAGGGTGTCATGTCCGGTGGAACTGGAGTTACAGACAGTTGTGAGATTCCATGTGGGTTCTGAGGTCTTCTGGAAGAGCAGCCAATGTTTTTAACCACTGAGCCATCTCTCCAGCCCCCTTTATTTATCTTTATAAATAATATTGCTATTAATTTTTTGAGACTACTTAAACAGTGTTTTGATCATTTTCATCCCTTAACTCTTCCCAGATCTATTCTCCTTAACCATCCAACATTGAGTTGTTTTCTCTTTCTCCCCCTCTATCTCTCTCTTTCCCATTGTGTCCAGTTACTATTGTCTAAATAATCTTAATATGGGTTTTGCTCTCAAGGATGATCAACCTACCTGAGTTCATGCCATTAGAAAAAGCTACCCCCTCTCTCAGTAGCTATTAAATGCCAGTCACTCCTCAGTAGTAGAAGGATTTGATCACTGAATCCTTCCCATATGCTGGGATTTTGTGTGGTTTCAGCTTTCCAAAGTTTTGTCCATGTTTTTACAATCTCTGTGAGTTCATATGCATAATTCCTCTGTTTTGTCTGGAAAGCACTGGTTCCTTTAAATCATCCTTCATTACAATCTTTCGACCCACTTTTCCTGGATGTTTCCTGAGCCTTGGGTGGTGTGTGTGTGTGTGTGTGTGTGTGTGTGTGTGTACCCTTTAGGATTGAGCACTTCTCAGTCTCTTATTCTCTGCATGTTGACCAGTTGTGTGAGTCTCTGTGTAAAGTCAACTACTTCAAGAAGCTTCTTCTCAGGTTTGCAACTCCATAGGAAGAACAACAGTATCAACCAACCAGACCCCCCAGAGCTCCCAGGGACTAAGCCATCAACCAAGGGGTACACATGGCTCCAGTTGCATATGTCGCAGAGGATGGCCTTGTCAGGCATCAATGGGAGGAGAAGTCTTTGGTCCTATAAAGGCTTGATAGATGTCCCAGTGTAGGGGAATTGAGGCTGGGGAGGCGGGTGGCGGGTGGGTGAAGGAACACTCATAGAAGTAAGGGAAGGGAAGAAGGGATAGGGGCTATCTGGGACAGGGTGTGTGGGGGGGACTGGGAAAGGGGATAACATTTGAAATGTAAATAAAGAAGATGTCCAGTAAAAAAAAAGAAAAAAAGAAAAAAAATCTGCTTCTCTGATGAGGCTCAAGGATGCACTGATCTATGGGTATAGCAATAAGTTATTAAGAATCATTTTAATATTACTTCTATTGATGTAATAGTAAGTTCTCCCCCAGGGCCAGTGATCTATCTAGCCTGGTGTTCTTGTCCCTGTTAACAGTGTCATGAATGGGTTCCATCTCACTGTGTAGGCCTTAGATATCATCAGGAAGTGGTGGTTTACTCCCACAACATTCTTGCCCCTATTGCGCTGGTAGCCATATCTAGCATGTATCATTTTGAAATGGAAGTTTCATGCTTGTAAATATTGTAGCATCTTAGCTTTTCTTTCATTTACTGATTATTTCTCAATCAGTATGCTTGTGTGTTTTGAGACCATGCACTGCTGAAGAATTTACATTTCTATTTATACTTTATGAGATGGAAAGAAAAAGAAAAAAAATCATATATCAAAAGAGTTGAAAAGAGATGAGACACAATAAAATTGTCTCCTCCAGATACTTAAAATTTGAAGGAAGTTTTGAAGTTTTCTAAAGAAGAAACGAAATAACAATGATTAAAAAAACTTAGCTTGATAATGGGGATCTAAGCTTCTTCCCAGTTCTGTCGTTCCTGTTTTGTCACCAGGCCAGCTCGTATCGGCCTTTTGGGCTTGAGTTTTATGTTCTTGAATACGATTGTGAAGAAAGACAATACCTAGATGGTTTTACTTGTCTTGTTTGTTTCTCAAAACTACTAAGATCAATACTTAAATCATCAAGTGTCTGGGGAAACCACTCCTGGAGGTTTAAAAGTGTGTTTCTAGTACTTTGATGAAGGAGGATAGTGATTGGAATGCCAGAACCTGAAGATGATGTAACATCTTGTTAGGAATAGTGATGGAGAATATGGCACAGTGAACTGTGGAACTCTAAGCTGGGTATGACCTAACCCCAGTGGTCACACAGAGCTGTTCAAAGAGGACTCAGACATGTGTCCATTTGTAACAGTGCCTGTCTGTTCACAATATTTGTAGTAATAGATAGATAAATAAGTAAATTAATTTAAAAAAATCAGGGTAATTCACCAGCTCTTTTACATATGCACACATCTATAAAAGCTGTGATTGGATGCCAATAAGCTAATAGGATCACCCAACAATAGATTGCAGGAAAAAAAAAAGAGAGTTGAGTGCTTTTAGACCTGGAGGGTGTGAAACGAGGACCCCAGCTTTTCACATGTTTGAAGTTTTTTTTTTTAATCATAATATTAATGGAGAGAAGAGAACAGAAAGGGGAAGATAGCTGCATTTATTTATTTTTTTTATTTCTCAGAGTGAGAAAATTGTAGCTTTCAAAAGGCAAAAGCCCAGGAATTTGGAAAGGGTGGAAAAAAAAACAGATTGTTGTTGGGATAAATGGTGATTTCATTCCTGGTTCTACTCCATGAATATTTATCAAGTGTCTATTATGAGTCTCGTCCTAGATCTTCACAAAGGAAAAGTGAATGGGAAAAGATAACGCAGTGTTTATAATATATCTGACTTGATGTGGAATTGCATTAGTAACGTGTGGCATTTCCAGGGAGCAAGAGAATGGAAGGGTAGAATGGGGTGATGGAGTGGCTGCCCAGGAATGAGGTGGGGGAGATGAGAGCCCCAGAAACCAAAGAGGAAAAGAAAATAAAAGATTCTGGAATGTTTTATAGAAAGACATTATTGGGTAAAATAATGAGAAGAGAGGTTGTTAAAGGCAAAGACCATGGTGACCAGGAACATACCAACAGGATTAAAGGTGTTACTGCAAGGATTAGGTTTGGAATTATAGAGTCACAGAAGGGTAGAGCCATGGTAGCTCTACAGTCTAAAGTGGAAAAGGAGAAGAGATGCACTTATTTTCAGTAAAGAAAGAGCATAACCTTTTATTCCTTGCCGTAAATGGGAGAAACTGAACCTATAGAAAACTAAAAGGATCCCTGACTATGTTGTTACTTGATTGCAATTATCTTGTTACTCTATGTAGCTTTAGGACATCATCCTCAATTTGCACAAACATAAATGAGAACTCAGAATTTTTCATTCATTAATTAATTAATTCACTTTATATCCTGATTACAGCCCCCCTTCCTCCTTTCTTCCTAGTCTCACTTTTACAAATCCTCTCCCCTTCTTCTCAGAGAAGGGGAATCCTCACTCGGGTACCACCCTGCCCTGGTACTTCCAGAGTCATCAGGACTAAGCACATCCTCTCCCACTGGAGAACTTAGAAATTTTTAAGTACCACTGGGCCAAGGTTCATAAGTGGTAGAACTAGGATTCTGACCCAAGTCTATGTGCTTTGCAGTGAATCGGGTTGAAGCAGGGGCAATTTAGCCAGGAGACTGAATCCACAAGTAATTTTAAAGAAGCAATGTTGAAAATTGTTATTGGTGGTGGTAGAGGATGTGGTTCTGTGGGCCTTGTGACGAGAATACGTAATACCTTGGGCTTGAACCTCAGCAACCAGGTGGGGAAAAGTGTAAAACATGGAAATAGGCGAATGCACATCAAGGGTTCACAAAAGTAGCAATTGTAGGAAGGAGCCTCTGACCTTGAGGTTGAGGGAGTAACTGGAGGAGTCTGAATGAAATCTACAAGCCCCTGTGGGTGGCCTTGGCTGTGTGGATGTCTGTGGGAGCTGGACTTGAGGAAAACCTTTGTTTCTTTTGCCAGAGGCTGTTAACTTCACAAAAGTGATTAATACTCAAATAAACCTCTCTCTGGAAGATGAGAATTCCCAGCCCTGCTTCCCTTTGTCTTGATCAGTATTTTGCTTTAGGGTTCCCTGTTGGCATAAGCTGCTGATGAGGAAGGAGCTTCAAAGTTAATCCCTAGAAAGGAAGGTGGGTTTGAATTAGGATGATAGCTTGATGACTACAAGAGATGATCAGGACTACGGGTTCACCATGCCTGTCCTCAGCAGTTCTGAAGGGTATTGTGACTAGCAGAAGGAGGAACAGATTCTAATACTGGTTTTGGAGAAATTGACACTAGCAGCCAAGTTTCACTAATCTCTGTGAATTAATGTAAAACTCTAAACTACAAAATACATTAGAAGCATAGCTCTAGCATTTAAGTATATACAGAACCACTTTAATTGGATGTTAAATAAAAATGAGTATTAATTGCTCTGTGCAATGAGGTAGAAGAAAAGACAATTAATTGTTTAGCTACTGAACACTCTGTGTTGGGACATAAGGACAATTAACTTAAAAGTGTTGCTCAGATCATATACTTTCCCCCTTCCCTCCTTAAATGTTTCTCTTTTCCAAAAGCAAAAGAGAACAAAGCGAACCCTTCCCACAAGAACAACACTTGTGTAAAAGCTAAACAGGAATGAAGAAAGAGAAACCATCCCAAAACCCACAGGAATGGCAATTCCTGGTTAACTGTAAAAAATGGAGATCGTAATTGAGACAGATGACCAGACGTAGAAAAAATAAACCTCACCATTAAAATCTAATTAAATATTTGCATTTCAGCATTAAGTTTCTTCTCAAAAGTTTTTATGAGCAGCAGGGTGACAGTGAAGATTATTGACTATAATTTGCCCAAGTTTTTTAAACGAAATTAGTTTTGTGCAATATATGGAAGGGCGACTCCGCCACACTTCCCCGGCGGCTGCTTTATTATTCTTTTAAAGTGAATCATTTATAACTGTTCTCTCAGGTCTTTTATCAGCCACTTATCTCCTTCAACTGGACTTGTGACGCCAAGGGATAAAATGAATTGCTGGCTAATATTGTGGGAATTAATCAGACCACAACAGCGGGAGAGTAATGACTTACTTACAGTGAGATATTTGCATTTGGCAGCGAAATCAAAACAAAAATATAAGAACATTTAATCTTTGATTTCACCATGAACACTGGAACATGTTGACAGTTCAAAGAGATAAAAATAAATACAAAAACTGTCCTTTCATTTTGGGTGATTACCTACTCAGAAGCACACGTTCTGAGAAGGAAGGTCTTATTTGATACGATATACATATTTTATCCCATAATACCTTTGCATGAAACTGATCCAGGTTCTGAGGTTTGTCCTCATTCTGTTAGAGACTTGAGAATCCATGAAACAAGCAATTGCCCATCACCTCACTTTCTGCTTTGTTCTGTTTCCTTCCTGCCTCTTAGCCTTTAGGCCCACAAGGATAAGAAAACATGGTAGAGATATGCAGACTATGGTAGAGATATCCCTGTTGATGCTCTGTTTAAACAGTTTCAAATGGTGTTTTCTCTTTTTTTACCATCTAAATTCATCAAAAATTAAGATGAGGTTTTTAGTTGCTATACAAGTTTCCAGAATAATGTAAGGAATTGTTTCCTAATTTGAGCTCACTGACTCAAAAGCATTGAGGCTATTTCCTGTAACCAAAGCCACATTCCTCCATTCCTATGTCTGCAGCTAGCATGTGAATGATCCCCATTACTATTTAGTCCTGCCCATTTCTAGAAAGGGAGGTGTTCTCAGTAATCATGGTTCCTGGTCTTTGTTGGGTACATACCCATGTAGACAAAAAGTGGGTGAGTCAGTTGTTCACCAAACACACGGATTTTCTCCCCACCTCTGAGGATGTATTGTGTTGCGTGAAGCACATAGACTATAAGACATTCACATTCAAATCCAATTTCTCTCCTTAAATGCTGTTTCCTGGTCATGACATATCATTTCTTGAAGTGTAATTATTCTTGTAAGTAAAAGGAGGACAATTATTGTATCCTGAGAGTCATTGTGGAGAGTGCAAATTGTAAACTAAATATGCATGATATTTACCTAATGAATGATAGCAATGGTTGCTCCTTTAATGTTGAGAATATCAGACTCTATTTTCTGTGGTTCTAGAGTGATATATAGAGTTCTATATTATATTTAGCAAACAATGAAGCCTATGCACTTAAAACAAATCCAAACCAAACCTGGAGACTAGTTAGTGTTTAACTATAAGAAGTTTATTTCTCATATCTCCGGAGGTGGGCAAGTTCAGTCTTAGAGTGTTGGGCTCTGCGTAGGGCAGTCCTTTCCAGACTGTGATCCTTAGCTACCTGTTGTGTCTTAAACATGGTAGAGCATCAAATGGCAGGAGCAATCAAGAGAAACCCAATTTGCAGATTCAAGCCCTTTTAAATTTGATATTAATCTATTTGTAAAGGTGGAGCCCTCATGACTTTAATGCCTCCCATTAGGCCATGCCTCTTTGCAATAATGCTTTGAGGATTTCATCCCCAAACATATGGCTTTCAAGGAACACACTCATACTATAGCTGCAGCAGGCTACCTTCCTGAACTTCCGCCATCTTGACATCATGCACAGGCACAATGAGGGCAAAATGGTTTTGTCATCGTTTAATTTGATGAGTATATTATAATTACTGGACATAGGTTAATCTTGTAAAATTATGACAATATGCTGATTGCAAAAATTTCAACAATACAACCAAATTTGAGGAATCACTCAAGTCAGTTACATTACCCAGAAAGACATGCATAACACCTGACACACATCCTTCCAGGAGCCTCTCTGTAGAGAGAACCATAGGGTAACAAGTTTAAAGATCTGTTTCACTCAACTGAACAGTACACCACAGCAATCTTTCCACGTTATTAAATCTCAGTCTCTACAGCATTTAAGTTTTTATTATGGAAAAAACTTCAAAGTCTACAAAAGGTCCTCTCCATGTGTTAACATCGCCTGTTATCCAGTCATGCTCTGAGTCTGCTTCTGCCTCCTCCTTCTCTCTCCCCATTGCTGGGTCGTTTAAAGTTCCAGATGCCATATTTCTTTTAGTTTTTCAGAGATATTGCAACAGATTGACACAAACTGAGTGTCTCATGCAACTAGGAATTTATTTTCCCAGGACCACAAAGCCAGAGGTGTGAACTCAAGGCACTAACAGAGATGATTTCTTCCAGAAATACCAAGGGCAGGTCTTTCCCTTGGCTTCTTGTAATGGCAAAACGTTCTTGGCTCATAGACGCATTGTTCCTCCCTGTTTCTGTCACATGTCCTTCTCTGTGTATGTATGTTGTGCTTCTCTGTATTACCCCTTAAAACAAACACAACAGTCATTGAAATTTATAGCCTTCCCTCAAATTTTAAGGGAAAATAAGCTTTCCTACCTGTACCTCAGAACTCATGTTCTGTTGTCTGAATATTCCAGTTTTAGACAGTTTGATACTGATAACAGTACTAGTCATTTGTGGATTTCTAGTAAAAAGCATCTATCTTTTAACTCCTCTGCAGGTTGGCTGGGTCACAATGATTCAAGTTTTCAATCTGATATGCTTTGCCAAAGCTGTCTCCTAGATTATCTCCTAGAAGTACTAGTATCTCCCACAAAGTGTGTGATTATGCACTCAACAAACCCAGATTTTTGTTCATTTTTCCATGTTTACTAATTTGGTAGGAGAGAAATTTTTTTATTTTATATTTTTAAAAAAATTTACAAGTAGGTAAAGATGTTTTAAAAAATACACAATAGTAGTGGAAATCAGAAAAAAGAACAACAAAGGAATGCTTGAGTGCTGGAACTCACAAGTGATTCAGGAAAAAATATCATTTCCACGAACACCACTTGTATCAAGAAGTTCAGTGGAAAAGCACTGGAGGAATGCTATTAATCTTCTATATGTAGGGTATATACATTACACTGTGGGATGCTTATAGTAGAAAATGAATGCCCTGCAGATCAAGGAAATAACCTCTTTAAGTTTCTGTGGACAATTGTAACAAAATGTTCAATCTAAAGGAATTATTGCCCATTGGAGGTCACTTCTTTAACCAAGGGGCAATCCTTTTTTCAATTACATATTTCACAGCCAGGTTGTATACTAGGCTTCTGTTCATTTAGAAAAAAGAAATGAAAATACCATTTTAGATATTCTTCTGTCCCATCAGTCAGACCTATCGGGTTAGATAACAGAATTATATGGGACATCGCCAATTTCCTGCTAAAAGATCAAATGACTTCGGAGACTTGAATGACCCAAAATGATAATTTAAGATGTCAGAAAGTCTGTCTTGTCCTGTATTTTGCCATCTTCCATTAGCAGCTTTGATTTAGAAATATCACACTTTTGTTTTATAATTATAGAAGTACATTTTTGTTTATAATATGTACTTCATGAGGTACTACATATAGTAAATTGTGGATTCTTAGTTATGTCCTTATAAGAATAATTTGGTGTATATTTCTAAGGTTTGTCTATGAAACAGTTCATGAACATATTATTAATACTTTTTCAAAAATGAAATTCAGTTTATATTCTTCTGAAATTTCATTAAAAATCCCTGATTCATACACATTGCAACTTTTTATCATGGAAGTATAGATATATTTCATTTTAATAGCTGCAGTGTACACCACTGGAAAAATATATTATGTTTAGTTGTTTCCCCTATTGATTTGGGTTGTTGCTGATTTTTCACTTCTGCAAAAAAAAAAAATGCTTCACATCTGATTCTGAAAGCATTTCCATGGAACAGATACTTAGATGATTAGTTGCTGAATCAGGGAATGAACATGTGTACTTTACACATTGATAGGTAGAGTCTACTAACTCATCCTCTTTCCCCCTAAAGAAGGTTCCTCCAGTTTTAAGGGAAGACTGAAGGAGCTGAAGGGGTTTGCAATCCCATAGGAAGAACAACAATATCAACCAACCAGATCCCTCAGAGCTCCCAGGGACTAAACCACCGACCAAAGAGTGCACATGGAGGGACCCATGGCTCCAGCCGCATATGTAGCAGAGGATGAACTTATCTGGCATCAAGGGGAGGAGAAGCCCTTGGTCCTGTGAATGCTTGATGCTGTGCCCCCCCCCCCGTCCCCGTCCCCTGCACCCATAGGGGAATGCTAGGGCAGTGAGGTGGGAGTGGATGCGTGGGTAGGGGAGCACCCTCATAGAAGCAGGGAGGAGGAGGTGGGATTGGGGGTTTGTGAAGGGGAAACCAGAAAAGGAGATAACATTTGAAATGTAAGTAAATAACCAATAAAAAAAAAGGCTCCTCTGGATCTAGTCCCACTCATGGTGCATGGAGTCCTAAAGTCTGTGTTTTACTTTGAATTTTGTTTTGGTGAATTAGACATTATCTTTGATTACATGAAACCAAGATTTCTAGAGGTTCCTAAACACTTTAATTTCCAGTTATAGAGATTCTTTGTGTCTTTGTCATCTTTCTTTGGCCAAGAGTCAAACTAGAACAGAGCACCTAGGAGATCCATCTGCTCCACCGAAGGATTTAGGGATATTTTGTTTGAGAAATGATCAATAGATCAATGGAGGAGCCTAAAAGCAACTTTTACTTTGGTGACCTCATGCTCTTGAAAGGTACTTTTAAAAAAATTTATTTTATTTATTTTAAGACCTCACCTAGCAAACTGTGTGACAAATGATGACAGGAAATATTTGTTGAATGTCTACTCTGTACTCAGTGTAATGCATCTCTCTCTCTCTCTCTCTCTCTCTCTCTCTCCACAAGATTCTTTCTCACGAGTCACATCAGGCTTTGGTTGACTCTGATTTTTTGTTTTTTAAGGAATTTCAGTATATAGTATAGGCTGATCTTTAACTTGCTATTGTCCTGCCTCAGCTGGAGGAATGGTGGGATTTTAGGTGTCTGCCATGACAGCCAACTTTATTGGTTCTTAGTAGTTCATTGTTAGGAATTTTGAGGGCACTGGCAGATTTTTGAAATTAATTATGGTCCACCAAGCATTCATTTTGTCATTTGCTCATTCATCAAGCATCGATCAAACATTTGCTATGTGCCTTATGTTTAACATGAATGGGTTGGAGAGACAGCTCTACAATTAGTTAAGAGAGCATACTGTTTGTGCAAAGGACTCATGTTTGGTTCTTAGGACCTGTTTTAGGCAGATCTTAACTTCCTGGGACTCTAACTTTGGGCAATTTGACACCTTCTTCTAGACTCTGTGGGTACAGATATTCATGCGTACACACCCCACACAGATACACACATAATTTTTAAAATCTAAAAAAAAAATGTATAGTTTCTCTTCCTGAGGATTTCAGGGCCAGATAATGCTATAAATCAAATGCAGATGTATGACAGAGCTGTAAGAGGAGGCACACATTCAAGGAATCTAGGGGCTCGGAGAGAAAGTGCCCATTTTGTACAATAGGCAACATCTGAGTAAAGATAAGGCCTGAATCAATCTCCCACAAAACATCCCATGATGCACTTTCAAAACCCAAGTAGAAGTTAGACTAGATGTGTGACTTTTGAGGAGAAAAGAGCAGAGATTTAGTGTTTCAAATGGAAAAATATTATCTGATAATATAATTTCAGTTTTTCAATGATTCAATGAAATAGAAATCACTGGCAATTTTCTGCATCATTTCAAATCTTCTTGGGCTCGGGCTCGCACACACTCAGAGAGAGAGATATACATGTAATTTTATTTGCACATTCTCCTGAAATTCTGTCTTCATTTCAGAATAAAAGGTACTTTTCATCAAGATATTTCTTACTTTGCATCCTTTAAATAGGCACACACTGTATCAGTATGAGTTTGTCAGTGGTAACTCAGCTTCAAAGGACACTTTGCTAATTGTTAACTTATGTATTGGATAACCACTGAAATGGATTTCTGAATGTCTGCTTTGGAATTTTGGGATTTTGTTATATTTGTTTCCAGAAGCTATTAAAATAAGATTTATTTTAATTACTTATATTTATAATATATATATATATATATATATATATATATATATATATATATATATGTGTGTGTGTGTGTGTGTGTGTGTGTGTGTGTGCGCCTGTGCACGAATGTGTACATATGAGTATAGGTGTCCCTGGAGGCCAGATGTGTTGAAACTTTCTGGAGCTGGAGTTAAAGGTGGTGGTGAGCCACCTGACATGGGTGCTGGAAATTGAGTTCTTTACTTCAAGCATTCCTAACCATTGAAACTTTCCTCTAGCCCTCTCAGTGGGGGAAAGCTGTAGAAAAAGAAATGCTGAACTAGGCTAGAACATACATATTGCCAGACTGTGATAAAGAGGACTGTGCCTATTGCACCACTCTTGTAGGCTATAAGAATTTCAGAAATTACTTTTAATCAGAAGGATTCAGTACAGATCCCGGGTTAGCTACCTTCTACATCTTACAAAGTGGGTGTGTCATGCAAACCTGGTTTCAACTCCTTAATGTCTGAAATCCATTAGTAATGAGTAATAGAATCACATAGTTGGACTGGGTTAATGTTTATTAATAAGAGACTAGGTGAATGCTTGGCATATAACAAGGATATCTGTATGATAGTCCTTGGGTGTGTAGAAGGGTTAGAGTGCTAACAGTACAGAAAGCACACATTTTATCCTCAGAGTGAAGCAATTCTGAACCCCAAGTTTATTTAATGAATAATTATGTATACAGAAAGACTTTAGAAGGGTGTTCTAAAGAGGCCTGATCCCTGTCCAAACGTATTCTATATTCTATATTCTACTTCCTTCATGGGGCATCCTCCCCAGTGCTTGCCCCTTTCTACTTGTTTCTCAGATTTATCACATCCTAAAAAACACCCTGTGTTCCTGAGTGGTGAGGTTTGAGAATGCATTTTCTTTTTATAATACAAAGGATGTTCGTGATCTATGATCTGAGACTGCTTCACGAAGTCCTAGATTGCTTGCAGTGAGATCAATTGGATCTGCATAGTAACACATTAAAGACAGGGACATCTGCACAGCTTCCCCTGGTGCTTTATAACTGGTCGCTTCCTTTAAAATCTGCATCTGTTATATAGCTCCTAAGTAAATGGTGCACATTTTGCTTAAAGACAGGACAGACTGTAAGGACTACATTTTATTTTTTTCTGACCGTTAGTGTCTGTCATCAAGCAGATTGCGAAAATGTGTGCAGTTCTGAGCTGTAAGCAGGCATTTTGTATGCATCCCCATAGGGGAAACATTTAATTCCCTTAAAAATGAGTGCATACATTTACTTAATATACATATCTATTCCTTTATTTAGGAAATATTTGTGGCTCACAGCAGGGAATTCTGAATTTACATATTGTGATATGATTTAAAGAAGTGATTTATAAAACTATCTTTTTTCCCCCATTGCAAGAGTGGTTTAATCTTAATAATGGTTGAAGCCAGGTGATGGGTACATGTGAGGATGCTATAGTATTCTCATGGCCTTGTACATGTTTAGAACTTGGCTAAATACAATTTAGATGGAAAAGATTACAAATATATCCAGTGTCAGAATGCTCTGTCAGTAGCAGAATTATACCACTCCACATTAGACTGAGAAGAGATCCCAAGTGCTCAGTGTAAAATCAAATGACTGAACACACCCATTGTTCTGTTAGCCTTTGATTAGAGTCAAGTGTTTTTGTGGTAGTAAGGTCCAGCTGCCCTGTGGAGAGCCAGGCTAATTCACTTTGAATTGTAAATGTCCAAAATAAGATTTTTATCTTAATCCCGTTCTGTGCTCCCACCTTTGGATTATTCAAGTTTTCAGTCTACAAATCATTCATGCTTTCTTTTTATTGTATTAAGGGATGTTGAGCTTTTCAAGTGATGCAAGGCAAACTGTTAAGTTCTTGTTTGTAGCTGGAAAATGTTGTAGTTGTTTCCTCAGAGAAGTTCTAAGAATAAAAAACCGAAAGAAAAAAATACCATAAGTACCCAGAGTTCAGAATATACATGGGTCAGGATCATATCTTCCATCTGTGTGAAATAAAGGGGAAAAGTTTGATAACATTTTTCATACCGACTAGTAGTTTTCAAATCTTAGCATGCCCATGGGAACTTGCTAAGATTTCTGACTGCAGACCAATTCCCTAGGAAGCTGATTCAGAAAGTTTAGGGTGAGGGCAAGGATTTGCATTTTTTAATGACCATCCCTGGTGATTCTGATGTATGTAGCTCAAAGATTACAAAGATTACACTTTGGAGAACACAGCTTCTAAGGTATAAAATATTATCTTTTTGAAGGTTTCAAAGGTTTTTTTTTTTCCTAGTTTGAAAGACGATTCTGGAAGGAGGAAATATGTATATAATCCAAAGAAATAAATCAACCGGAAAGAAATGTCAAATATAGCACGTTGGAAAAAAATCTGAATGCAAACTCCCTAAGGTACTTCAAATGGCATTCCATAATCACAACTAAACTAAAATAAGGACACGACTGTAAAAAAACTTGTCTCCCTGCCTTATATTGATGGCTCTCCAGGTGATTCTGTATCTGTGTGGATGTAGCCTTAAGGGCATATTACTGTGGAGACTTTATTTGTATTTTCTGAATTACTTTGAGTACAATTATTGTTTTGTCAGGAAACCATAGCTTTTCCTTTAGGTAATTGACTTTAGAGAGCTTTGTTGCATTGTTAAATGTGATTTTTATTTAGACTTAGATCTAAAACATTTCCTGTGGGAGATACATCTTTAGCTTTGTAATGGAAAAATAGGTTTTGATTAAAAGAAAATTGCTTTATAGTCAATTTTTTACAAGTATTGGGGCAATTCCATTAGATGAGATTGCCCTGTGTGACTACTCTCCAAATGTTATTTAGTTTTTTACAATATAACATTATTCAGTATTCTCTTTATTTTCTTAAATTTGCCTTCTCCATTTAGACTGTTGCAGTCTGGTTTCCTAATTATTCAATACTTAAACCAAATAATATGAGGGATATAAAAGTGTTTTGGAAGCTATTAAATTTTAAATACGTAAGAGGTTTTTAATACTGCAGAGTTTTGTTCCTCATTGCACCCTTTGAGCCATTTGTAGATTCTCTGAGGATTAGTATGAAGGATATTGTGTATACACACACACACACACACACACACAAACCACTACTGCATCCTTAGAATTATTGTACCATCTTGGTTATTGGTACAACCAACATGGCTGCCTAAGTTGGTGAGGACAACACTAATGGACAAGTCAAAGTATATGGGAAAAGCCTATGAGCTCTCAACCCTACATGAAGAACTGAGGAAAGTTGGAATTGGAAGAGACAGTCTTCCCAAGAGAAAAGTACACCAAATGGTTGTCCACTGTCAAATGGTCAGCCCCGAAAATATACACACAAGTAAACACAAGTACCCTTTTATGGATCAAACAGATTGTACATAGGATTATGTATATATGTATGTATATATATATGTATATATACACTATATTCACAATGCATGTATATGTGTATAATGTATATATACATATATGTACATATAGTCAGAATTAGCATTAGATGTAACTAGAGGTCTGAGGTGAGTGAGGAGGGGCTGGTGGGCTTTATGGTGTGGTTAACAGATAGAGTTGGTGATGATGATGTGTGAGAGAAGGTGTGTATAATATATATATTCACATATATATGCAATAACAATTAGTGAAATAGGAGGTCATGAATTTAAAGGAGAGTGAGGAGAGAAGGGGTTCTATAGGAAAGTTTGGAAGCAGAAAAGGGAAGGAAGAAATGCTATAATTATAATCTCAAAAAAATTTAAAAAAGATGAAAAAGAAAAACGAATGGGTGAAATTAAAAATAAAACCCCACGGGAACATAAAATCCATGTAAAAATGGTAGGGGGAGATTTGCTAAGTAAAGGATGAAAGCAAAGTAGTATCTTGTTTATTTGCATATTTTATTCTACCCCAAATAGTGAGCAGTCTGGAAGGAATTGAATGTGGATTTGCGATTTAAATACAAATCAATTAACTACTAAGGAATTATACTGCACTGTTGCCACTTGTCTGTTAAACAATCTGGATTAAAGGAGGAGGAAAACATGGAGTCAGAGTTAGCATTAGATGTAACTAGAGGTCTGAGTTGACTGAGGAGAGGCTGATGGGCTTGGTGGTGTGGGTTAACAGAGTTGGTGATGCTGCATATGAGATGTGTTGCTAACGATCACCATGGTCTGCAGCTGATATTGGTAGTTGATCATCAGTGAGAGATTTGACAGGGTCTGTGGTGGTAGAAGTACTGGAAACTGTAATGGTAGGACTGGTAAGTTGGGAGGGTAGCCGGTGCGGGAGGAAGGATGTTGATGATGTTGGGGGGTAGGTAGTGAAGTTATCAGTAAGGCTGTAATACCAAAGGTGATGATAGGACTTGTGCAGGGGGTGATGTCACATGACCTTCACATTTTTAAATATGTCCGTGCTTGAAAACAGATACTGGAAACTCAGTAAGTTTACTTGCAAGGAGATTTATCACACTGAACACTCACTTTGCAGATGCTCTCTAAGCATTTCCTTAATTACAGATATTAGCATCCTGCTGAGCCACAAAGCACCACTCCTGTCAATTTCAACACAGTGCACAAGTTCCTTCAATAAATATTACTCAACTCCAATTACTGAAAACTTTTGGAGTAAAATTGACTAATCCTATTCAATACAAAGAACTTGAAGTGTTTTTTTATCATGTAATAATGTAATTTGTTTGGGAGTTATCTTTTATTTTGGAATTATATCTTCCCAGACTTGGTGTCTGTCTCCTACTCTTAACTGTCAAGGAAAATAACTTCATTTGTAACAAACCTTCTTGTTACTTCATAAATTAGCACAAACATATATTATTTTAAATATTGAATCCACAAGCCTTATCATCCAGTAAATAGACTTCCTTCCTTTTTTCCCTTGACTTTGTGAAATTACACAAAAAATGTGCAGAGTGCATTTTCTTTTTTTTTTTACTACATTTTAATGACAGCTTATTGTCAGATCATTGTATCTATGAAATTTGCCTGCTTCTTCTTCTTTTTTTTTTTTTTAATTTGCATTCCAAATCATTTCCCCTTTCCCGTTTCCTCCCTCCCCGCAAGTCCCATAAGCCCCCTTCCCTCCCTCTTTTCTCCATTCAACCCCCTCTCGTTTCTCTGTCCTGGCATTCCCCCACATCCAGTCCTTCCATCTTCTTGGAAATATATTGATATGCGAATTGTGTCTAGGGTATTCCAAAATTCTGGGTTAATATCCCCTTATCAGTGACTGCATACCATGTGTGTTCTTTTGTGATTGGGTTACCTCACTAAGGATGATATTTTCCAGTTCTGACCATTTGCCTAGGAATTTCGTGAATTCATTGTTTTTAATTGCAGAGTAGTACAGAGTGCATTTTCTATTTTATTGTTTAAAGTTAGCTCTTGCCTTCTCCTTAGCAATAGGCGACTCATCTACCAGCTCTGAGAACCACATTAGATTATAAAGAACAGCATGCACTCTATTAAAAAAAAATCTGGAGGAGTTAAAGGAAGGACTGGAGGAGCTGAAGGGATTTGCAACCACATAGGAAGAACAACAATATCAACCAACCAGAACCCCCCAGAGCTCCCAGAGACTAAACCACCAACCAAAGAAGAGACATGGAGGGACGCATGGCTCCAGCTGCATATGTAGCAGAGGATGACCTTGCCTGGGATCAAAAGGAGGAGAGACTCTTGGTCCTTTGAAGGCTCAATGAAGGCATAGGGGAATGCTAGGGTAGTGGGGTGGGAGTGGGCAGGTGGGTGGGTGAGCAGCTTCATGGAGGCAGGAGGAGGGTGATGGGTGGTTTTCAGAGAGGAAACCAGGAAGGAGGATAACATTTGAAATGTAAATAAACAAAATAACAAATAATTAAAAAAATATTTGCCGGGCGGTGGTGGCGCACGCCTTTAATCCCAGCACTTGGGAGGCAGAGGCAGGTGGATTTCTGAGTTCGAGGCCAGCCTGGTCTACAGAGTGAGTTCCAGGATAGCCAGGGCTACACAGAGAAACCCTGTCTCGAAAAACCAAAAAAAAAAAAAAAAATATTTGTGTTGTTTAAACAACTGGGATATGTCTTCCAATTTGATATAGTTCAGCTTATCAGGTATGTAGAAGTATACATGTAATTACTGGTTTATATCTATTGAATATTTGTAGCAGAGACTTTATATGCATAGTTTCCTGGAATGTTCTCTCTACTCTAAACATAAATAGAACAAAGTCCTATTCTGTGGCTTAGGTGGGTTTTGAGTGTTTATAAAATTAATATGAATAATATCACTATATTTGGGACTTTTGTAACAGTTTTGTTTACTAATGAAGTTATTAAGTTTATATGCATTTCTCTAATATAATCATTTTATCTTACCATTTCATTGAATTTATTTAGTTATTTATTGATGTTTATTCTGCATAATGTTGGGGTTTCATAGAGATATTTTCATGCAAGTATATTATGCACTTTGGCTATATATATGTATATATACATGTACATGCATATGTATAAGACGTATATAATATATATATATTACGCACTTTGGCTATATATATGTATATATACATATACATACATATGTATAAGATGTATATACATACACACACATATATATGTATATGTATATATATATATACATATACATATATATATATATGAAATCTAGAATCTAAAAATGAGAGAAACTGTGTGGTTTTTGTCTGAGTCTTACATCCTACTTATTTCACTTAATATGATGATTCCCCAGAAATTTTATTTCTCTATGGCTGAATATAATTCCATTGAGTATATATGTCACATTTTCTTTATTCATTCATCTGTTAGACACCTAGGTTGATTCTACAGCTTGTTTATTGTGAATAATGCTGCAATAAACATAGATATGCAAATATTTCTTTGGTATGTTGATATAGAGTCCTTCAGGTAAGTACCCATAAGAGGTATAGCTAAGTCGTATAGTAGTTCTATTATCATTTAAGTTTTTCAGAAACTGAGATGATTTTTATAATGGATGGATTTATTTATATCCTTATTAGCAGGGTATAATCTCCACTTCCTCTGCACATCAATTATCACTAACATTTATTGTTTTTTTTTCTAATGGTAGCTATCCTCTCTGACCTGAGTAAGATGATCTTAGTGTGTGTGTGTGTGTGTGTGTGTGTGTGTGTGTGTGTGTGTTGTATTTCTTTGATGGCCAAAGATGCTGAACATTTTTCATTTGTATAATATATGTGTGTGTGTATAATATATATATATATATATATATATATATTTCATCTTTTGAGAGCTGTCTATTTTATTAGTCTCTTTATTGACTCGGCAGTTTTGTTTTGTTTAAGTTGTTCATATTTTCTAGACAGTAGATTCTGACTTTATTCCAATGAATTCCTTTGTGGTCTTATAAGAACGAGGAGGCCGCAGCAGTATGGACATTTACTCGGGTCCTTATTCTTTCCGTGATCTAGACGTCTGCTTTCTTGTGCCTTTACTGTGCTGTTTTGTGCTTCCATATGAATTTTATGATTTTTTTTCTATTTGTATGAAGAATGTCACTGACATTTTGACAGTGATTGCATGGAATTTGTATGTTGAGTTAGGTAACACAGCCATTTTTACAATATTAATTCTGCCAATCCCTGATCATTGGAGGCCTTTTCACCTTCTACTGACTTCAGTTTTGGACCTATATTCTTAACCATAATGGGATATTTCCTGGCATATCCCTGCTGACGTGGTGTTCAGTTCAATAGTCTCTTCTTACTTATAAACCCTAGTATATGGAGTCTTCTAAAAACTTCTGGATTTATTTCAGAATAATGAAGATTGTGCTGGAGAAGAAATAGGAAACATGGAAATTATTTTCTTTTGACTTAGAAGTTTCTTCATTTTAAATAAGGAGATTGAAAGGGGTTTAGAAGTTGCAAATAGTAGATCTCATTGTGCAGATCTTTTTGTGCAGCTTTTTACCCGTGTGAGACTTAGTCTCTTAATCCACGAAGGCTTGAGGGTCAGGAATAATTTTCCTTCTCTTTCAGCTAGGGAAAGAGCCTGCCATAACCATTTTAAATGGTAAAAACCTCTAAGTACTACACACTCTAACTTCACTGTACTGAATTTGACAAGGCTGCCTACCTTAGCTCTTCTCCCTGTAAAGCTATTCTCCACACTTTAGTCTCATACCTTTCCTAAAGTATGGATCCTGCTCAGAATCCATCACCACATATATGCCTAGAGCAAAGGCCCAGTAAGGATGAAGGAGACAACTATCTTAAGGCTGTGAAGAGGCTTGCTGCAGACCTTAGCCTTATTGGCTTCTGATCCCCAGACTTGAATTCTGATCTGTGGGGAAAGCAAATTTCTGTTGTTTAGGTCACCTGGTCTATGGTATTTTGTGGAAGCTTGGGCAGACTAAAAAAAAAAATCAACTATGAGGAAGAGTGCTGATCTAAAGAGAACACAGGTACCTTCATTTTTGGTTCTATGGTTTGAATCACTGGCTGCTAAGTTTTTCCTTAATCTGTTTCTCCTGGCTTGGGTTATTCTCTTTGAAGGGAATTCTACTGGAGAATTTCTCATAACTTTCAGAACAAGGCACATTGGAGACCAGTGTTTCCAGAATTGTAAGTTTCCATGAAAGAGATCAGGATTTGGATCCCCGCTCTATGTTGAAGGTATCTATTTGGATTGCCAAATTCAAACTGCAAGTGACCAGATTTTCTCTTAGCGGTGTGAAGATTAATAACTAAAGTGATCATCAAAGTGATTGACATGGTCTTTTATTTGAGTAAAAATGGTAACATTAGGGGGAACTGTTACAAGAGGCTGAAAGAAGAAATAATACTCTTTTTAATACGTTTATTTTTATAAAGTATGAGGGACATGAAGTTAGCAGTAGTCGAGATATTTTACGATTATTTTTATTTAAGAAAAAAATGCCTGTTTTCGACCTTACTCTAGCTTTAAACTTTATATTGCCACTTTGACAAGCATTGATCCTTCTCTGGAGTCACGGCAGGAAATTAATCTGTAGTCTTAATTGCAATGTATTAATGTTATGGTGGGTGAATTGCCTCGGATATGACTGTTATTAAGGCTGCCATTAAAACTGTACAGTAAAACCTCATTAGTGACATCTTCATCCTTGGGAGATCAGCTGAATTGTTTCTTACACCTCGGCAGCTACATTCTGTCTAGGTTATGGGAAATTATGAGACTGACTTACACTCTAAGATATTGCTGCCTCTACTTGCAAGTGCTTTACAAATATAAGTATGATAATACAAGAACAGAGATGCAACAGATGCTCAGGACAGATGAACAGAACATGTGGCTTGCCAGACTTTGGAGGCTGGGTGGATTTCTCTAACCATGTAAGTGGTGCCCTTTTAGCACAGGAGACAGGGTGTCCTCACTGTCTTACCAGCAATTAGAGCGACCAGTGAGCTCTAGGGATCATCCTTAGGTCTGGATTCACAAGCTCACATCACCATGTCCAACATTTTGTTTGTTTGTTTGTGTGTTTATTTATTTATTTTACCTGTGTTCTGAGGATTGAGCTTAGATCCTTATGGTTTCAAAGAAAGCACTTTACCAACTGAGCTCTTGGCTAGGAGAGATGCCCTTACTAGGCTTTGACTTGTACAGTAGAAGCAGTATTGTGTATATTTCAGGTTGTAGACACCAAGAAGTGTTATAGTTTTACCTCTCAACTTTTTGATCTCTTGTCTTGAGACCATTAAATAATGAGGAGGATAAGCTCCTAGGAGTGAAGCAAGGTACCCTTTCCATAATAATACTGACTTCTACATTTGAGCAATGGTCAACTTAGGCTTCTTATTCTAGAACTTTAATTGTTCAGGTATGCCACAAAATGAGAAAAAAATACTAAGTTATCATTTAAGGGTGTTTGTTATACAACCAAGGATATCAGAAGCTATGCTTTCCATTTCTAGTTGTTCTGAGATTAAATTTCTTTAGATATAAGTTAGTAATTTAAATTGGATCTTTGCTATGATGTTTCAATTGGGAGCCCAGAAACTATTAATAGGAAATAGGAAAATGAATTCAATTAATTTGACTGGTGCAGAGTCTTTAGTAATATGACTAAAGTCTAGAAAGGTAAGTTAGATTGAGATTGGGGAACCATTTCTGTGTTAACAGATGTGTCAGAGTTCAGTCCTGGCAAGGTTCACGACCTGAAGGATGATGTGTGGAATAGACGAAAGAAGACTTTGATTAAGAGGTACAGTTCACACACTCTGGCACTGAGACAACTCAGGTCACCTTTATTTATACATCTGTTTTCTGCAGCTAAAATGGTTTTACATTCGTTTTCTCATTTTCTCATGTACAGTTTCTTTTAAGAACTAACTTTTAACAATAATCTGCCTAGTATACTTTCCGCTTTTCTTCTCCCCCCTCAATTTCTGCTGTTTTTTGCTAACCCATGTACTGTATCAAGAAAAAGGAAACATAGTTTCAGCAAGTAGTTGTTAATATCTAACCCAACAAAAGGGTACCAAATCCAGCAGCTGTCATTGGTGGCAATTGTGGTTACAGTATAGAGGTGATAGACTACATACTCAGGAAATTCTGATTTAATTATTGGCACCTAGCATCTCCCCAATAGAATCAAGAGATCTAATTCTTCTAATGCTCAGGGCTCTCAGCAAATTAGT
The DNA here is from genome assembly GCA_036184795.1 of Tokudaia tokunoshimensis. Taxonomy (NCBI): domain Eukaryota; kingdom Metazoa; phylum Chordata; class Mammalia; order Rodentia; family Muridae; genus Tokudaia; species Tokudaia tokunoshimensis. Next base: position 79,535,241 of record BTHU01000005.1, on the reverse strand, counting down.
AACCCTGAGTCAGTTCCTCATCCTTTCTTGGCTCATCTCTGAATGTTCCTATTAGGTCTTAGAAACAATGATCCAACAAGACCTTCATAACTTTTTGATAATCCACTAACTGTTGTTTGGAACAGGTTGGTAGACAAATTGTTGTCAGAATTAAGTTTCCACTGGAAGAGAGCATCCAGACCTTAGCTGATGCACCCAGACCAGGACCTTTTGTTGGCTCAACCGCATCACCATTATTAACAGCGGAGTAGTGATCTATTCCATTTTCATGATCCACCGAGACAAACAAGAATAAGGGACAGTCCAAGTTTTCTTTTTCTGATTCTGGGGAAACATCTGTGACAGACAAAATGAAAGCAAAAAGCTCCAATAGCAAAGCCAAAAATGCAAAGGCAAGGCAAATGTGAACAAAGCACTCCCTCAGGAAAGGCCAGGAGATTCTGCAGGAATATCCCAATAGGTCCTGGTCACGTGGGAACCCACCTCCTTAGGCCTTGTCATAATGATAGCTGTCTGCATTACACTCAGGTACCTTTTCAAGCAGAGGCTTGGTTACCTCCAGAGATGAATATTCAATTTAGCTGCTAACCTATGAAAAGACTGTAATGAAAGGAAAAATGGAAAGGAGAAAATGAGTCTCCATGGACACTGGTAAAAGCTCAGGGTGTCTGTAGAGACATGAGGGAAAAGCCTAGATTTTTTTTTTTGAGAAGTCTTCTTTTATAGTTTAGAATAAAACTCAAAAGTGTACTTTAATGGACTCTGGAATGTTCAGAGGCTGAAAACTCCCTACCAGATCTGTCAAAGTGAAGTTTTGCCAAACAGTCAGTAGGAGCAGCTGTTTCCTCCCATGAGTATGCTAGCCACTGTACAGACACCATCTGTGGATAATGAGGTAGCATTCTAGTAAGGACTTTAACCACATGATTATTGTGCATGTTGTTTGGTCTTGGATGTGATTATGATATTTTTTTTTTTACTTTTTAGCAGATCCATGGGAAATAAATGCTTATAAATATAATAGTTCAATAGAGAAAATCCAAGTCATGGAGGAGAACAAATGTCAGCGATGAATGAAGTTTGCATTAGGTTTCAAGAGAAACACAAAGTTGGCCACTTCACAGAAGGAAAGCTTTGTATATTTCAAAGACTAGATGCTGAGACCTTCTGAGAAGCACCATATACTTCTTCTGTCAGCTTCTACATGTGGTTGTCTCAGTTATGCCACGTTGGGTCTCATACGTGATCTTTAGGTCAAAAAAATTAACTGCTGAAGGGAGGGAGCCAACAGAATGTGAAACGTGGGTGAGTAGGTTTGAAGTACATTGTATACGTGTGTAGAATGTCATATTGAAGTCCATTATCTTTCCAGTTATTTTATGCTGAAAAACAATCCACCTACACAGGTATTCCACCTTCTGTCTCCATCTTTTCTGTGGCTTCTGGGCAATGTGGCAGTTCATATTTTCCTGGAAGAAGCCAGGACCTTGCACCATTCACCACCCCTCCTCTCATCTCAGGAGTTTTGCTGGGAGCACTGCTCACTTCAATGTTTTAAACACTAAATGGGAGTCTGGAGATGATTTATGACTTGAGTAACTTTGTTTGGGCTACTATATATCAAATGATTTCTTTTGTAGTACTGAGAACTGAATGTAAGGCCTTTCCCATGCTGGGCAAGTGCTCTACCATTGAGCTGAAGTCCCAGTCTTGGGCTCTTCTGTTTACACCAAACGTTTTCTGCTCAGTTTATCAAAGAATTTTATGTCAGGTCTTGGAGTCTAAGCTCAGTGACTGAAAATGTATGACTTCCTTTGTCACTGATGCCTGAGCACACATATAACCTAAGAGCCTATGAGAAAGAGGGTAAGAGTAGGCATTTTCAGCTTCTTAACTAAATGTCGTTTATGCTACTTTGATTTCCCTTTTACTTCTATTGTTAATATGATGATATATGTATGATATATGATAGGATATTTATGACATATATATGCTATGATTTATGCTGCAGTAGTTTTGCTGCCACAGTATTAAATGAGCCCAACTCTCTAAGGATAAGAAATCTTAGGGATGAAACTTTAACACAAGAATTAAATAGTCCCAATACACTCATTCATCATCTCTCTCTCTTTTTTTTAAACAAAGTGCAGACTTTATTGAGTTCCTCCATTTTAGTTTGCTTTTTCTTGAACAATGGTTCCAAGTATTTGCTCAGTCCATGGGCAGCAGAAAGATCCACTTTGATCACAGTAGGAACATCTCTTCTGATGTCACGGTATCTGCCAATGTGCTGGTAATTGCCACATCCCCCCACCCCCCCAAAAAAATGGTGCCCAGAATTCATGGATATGCATTGTACGTGTGACCAGCAGTTCCTCTTTGTTCTGTGCTTGTGGTGTTCACTGCCAACCTTTAAGAGAGGTTTGTCAATTTTGTCCCCACCAGTCACCACATTAACAACAGCTCTGTTGGCCAAGAAAATTACCTTCTTGGACCCTGAAGCCAATTTCATTTGGGTCTTCTTGGTCTCTGGGTTGTGGGACATTATTGGCAAGAGGATTGAGCTAGCTTGTCCCTGTCCTCAGGCTTTTCATCTAGACAACCCATGATAGTACCCAGCCATGATGCCCATAGGCAAAACACTGTAGATACTGAGTGGAAACCTTACTGCAGTACTCGAAAGACTACCTTTGCAGGGGAGTGCCACAGCCACAGTCCTGAATGATGCCCTTCCTCTACGCTGCCCTTGATAAAGCAATGAAGCTGAGTAAAGTCTAGTGCACGTGTGCACAGACATATAACTGACACCTTTCCTCCCCGCTCAGGTCACACATCCCATGCTGAAAGGAGAAATATAATAAGTTTTGTGGGTAGCCATAATGATAGTTCTGTACTCAGATAGTAGTTTAAAGCCACAGATTCTAAGCTATTCCCATACAGTATGTGGGAATCAAATCATATCCAATTCATAGACTTGACACCAAGGCCCTCTGTTGATGTTATTTTATGTGATAAAAGTGCACTAGTGTTGGAGAGAAGGCTCAGCAAAACTGTTGCCAAGGCTGACAGCCCAAGTTTGATCCCTGGGACCCACCTTCGTGAGAGGAGTAAACTGGTTCTCACGAGTTGTCCTTTGACCTTTATATGCATGCTCACACATGCATATACGCAGAAATGAGCACCCACAATAAATAAATTAAAGGACAACAAATGAAAATGATTTTTGAAAGCATATTAGTATTATCTCAGTAGTGGACATCTCAGAGAAATGCTTTAACCTACAATTGCTGTTGAGGAGAGAAATTTAATCCATCCACAATATTGGCTGTTTTGTCTCCCTTCTTTTTCTTAGATGGATTAAAAATAAAAGTGTGACCAGGGAAAGGGACAGAGAGGCTGCGCTGACATAATCCCCAAGTTGCTAGAATCATAAGGGATTCTTGCTCTTCAGCTATGCCCGGCTGGAGACAGAACATTTTCTTCTATGATGTATATGTCACTTTCCATTAACTCTGCGAGGCCTGTCCCTTTAGAAAGCATAGTAAACACTGTAGTGTATTGGATTAGATCTCTACCGTGAATAAATTTATTTTCTAGCAAGTGTAAAAAATGAGCAAGGCCAAAAGCCCCCAGAGCAGAAAATGTCACAGTGATTGCTAATACATTACCGCACAGAGAAAGGGCTAATAAAACCCCTATTAGGATGTCATACCTGCTTACAACTGAATTCTCCAGAAAGTTTATTTGATATGTCTAAGCCAATTATCAAAGTCTTAGTGATAAGAAGCAGCTCACTGGGCCTGAATGTGTCAGAATAGAATGACTAAATTGTGGGAATTCATGGGCTTCTGCTTTGAATAATTAACTTGGCTCTTTGTAGAATGCATACGCTATGGAAACTAATTTTCTCTTTTCACGAAGCATTCTGTCCTTGTGCTGCCTTTGAAAAGTAAACTATTTAGCTGTGAGGTTACTCCCTTTTCATTATATTGGTTTATGCTTCCTTTCCTGACTTGTGGCCCCGCCCTTCCCCTTGCTCTTTGTCTTGGTAGCATCATCCTAATGGGACTGCTGTAGTCCTCAAATGGGTACGTGATATTCAGTGATGACATTTCCTCTAAGTGGAATTTAATCATTTTTTTTTCTGGCAGTGACATTATCACTCCTTGCCTTTTCTTGCATTTTGCTAGGACTGAAACACCAACTTTATTTTTAAAGGATTTGAAGGCACTTTTATCCGTTTCAGAGGAAGCAGAAATGTTGGTTGCATAAATAATTCTGTAGATAAAAGCCAGAACGGATCTTAGTTGATTTGCAATTTCAGAGTCATGATTTGGATCAGAATGGGTAGCTAGCTGGTTGTGCAAACAACCAGACAAATCAAATAACCCTTTCCACCTTCTCTGCTGAACAGAGCCTTTGCTTTGGAGTAGGCACATACATTTTTGTCTCGTGGCTGAGCGATGACATTCTGTGTGTTGATATGTGGAGAGGATCCTTGTTCTCTCAGCTCCAGCGTAGAGCTCACAATGTCACCTATCTGGTAAAACCAGACTTTGCCTTTTTTCGAGGAGCCTGGTCTGCTACACAGACAAAGAATCACTGAGGTGGTAGGTGGGTGGATGGATGAAATGGAGTAGGGAGCGGAAGGAGGCATGTATAGAAACTGTTAGTGATGGGTGTTTGGCTTGTTAGACGATTTAGGACTTGATATTTCTTTCAGGAAGCACCTTTGCTAGACACATAATGTTGCTACCAGGTGGCTTCACACCTGGAGAAACCTTCTGAAGATAAATGAAAATGAGAAAGTTATTGAAAGTGATTCAGTGGAGTTTGAAGTTTCAAGTTATATTTATGGGCTATTTATTCCTCTATGAAAGAAGAAGTTCCTTCCAACTAAGATTCTAAGAAACATGTGTAAGAATACCAGTTCCCTCCAACCCCCCAAAGGATGAATTATTTTGCATTTTGACTCTCACAGAGGGCTTCTAGCAAACCTTATAGGAAGAGTTTAAGCCTTTGCTTAAAGTAAATTGCAAAATCAAGTTCTGCATGTGACAGTTTTCTTTTAAATTCACTCACTAAGGCCTATGAAACTGGCTTAGCTCAGTGGGGCGTGTGAGGAGCTGAACATGAATCGGTGGAGATTCAGTTATTGTAATGTTTTAAAATAGAAGGGTCCCCAAGTGTATATGTGGGGAAAACATGTCAAGTAACACTAGCTCTTCTTGGTCTACTTCAAAATGTCCCGGGTAGAGCTGGGGAGATGGCCAAGTCAGTCAAGGACTTGCCTCTCGAGTGTAAAGCTCTGAGTTCAGTCCCTAGAATCCACATAAAAATGCCAGGCAATGGCAGTGAAATAGCTGGTAAAAGCACTCGGTAATCAGATGACATGATTTTGGTATGAGTTTGAACCCTTGGCCCTATCATGGAATGAAGCAAAAAAATTACTGAATCAATTGTCTTCTGACTTCCACATATATTCTGTAGCAGGTACAAGCCCCTTTCTCTATATGCATAAATGAAACAAATTAAAACACATGTCAACTGTGGTAGCATGTGCTGGGAGGCAAACACTGGACATTTTCTTCGGTAGCTAATGATGTTGGAGGTTGTCTTCCAGTCTCCATATCAACGTGTGCGCATCTATGCACTATGTATGCATATAATGAAAACTATGTGAACTTTGAATGGCTTTGGTATAAATGACTCTTTGTTCTCTTTCTTCCCTTTATTTACACCTCTTGCTGTGGCCAATGGATATTTAAACATACAGGAAAGGAAGCAAAGCAAAAAGGTCAAGAGGGGAGGCTGCTGGATTCCTAATTAATGCTAATTAGGCAAACCTCTAGAGCAATTCTTTGGGAGGGTAAAAATAAGAGCAAATGCTCAAAAATATAATTATTTCTTCCCATTTAAAAATATGCTTTTGGGAGGGAGCTGGTGATGATCATAAAAAGCAAACAAATAATAAGACTTCGCAACTCCAAAAATGATTAAGAATCACTGCTCTGAGAAACTTAGGTTCTAAAGAAAGCAACGCACATCTGTACAAGTGTCTCTTATACATATGCTAATCAGCTCCACTGGTAATTTTAGCTTTTGGTTTGTTTTCTTCCTGTCATTATTTTATGTTCTTATTTGTGAGACTCCATATGCACACCCGTGACAGCGAGTGGTGGCAGTGATGCACAATTGCTTACCATTCAAGTTTGGGAGAATATGGTAAGAATATGTAACGGTCCTTTGCATGAGGATATTTTTCTTCATGAGACAGAATCCGGTGAGCACTTTTGAATAATAAAGGTTTTTGGATGAATAGAAGAAATCAAGGACTACAGTATAGATTTATATCTCCAGTCATATTAAAACATTTAAATACTTCTGACCGTAATGACCTACTGATTCCATTTCATCTCTTAATGGATTGTGTGAAAATGAAATACTTGAAGTACAGCATTGTGGCAGATTTACAAAAATCATTTATCCATGCTCTTTTTGCACCTGGAGATAGAGAAACACTTCTTTAACTGTGGCCTCTCCTCAGGCCTCTTAGACAAGGTCTAAAGCAGCTATCAGTCGCCAAGAATGATTTTGAACTGCAAATGAGGCCAGCCAGCCAAATCTTTCTGAGAACAGGACCATTACAATCAGCTTTGGATTTGCGAGGTACATGAATCCATCCACATACAGAGCCCTGGTCTTGGTGCAATACAGACCCAGCAGTTCTGTCTGCCAGAAGTCTTCCTAAGCCTTGCCTCCAGATTTCACCAGCTAGTATATGACCTTTAGGCAATCAGCATCATATTAATTCATATGACTTGGTCTTTCCATCTTGCCCAGTTTTTCCTGTCTTGTTTCACTCCTACTCAGTTTATTGTTTCTGACTCTTCCTCGACTTCCTGCCTGAGTCTCCTGGTCCTGGTTCCCACTGACAGAAACGCCCAACAGCCAGAGGGCAAGGTGGCTGTTGATGCAGATGATTGTGAGTCTCCTAGGACACTGAGGAAGCCAGAAAGAAGGACAGAGTCTGGAGACCCACAGCACAGAGAGGACAATGTCTGGCACACACAATCTATTGTTTTTGGACTTCTTTGATCACTTTTACTTTCATGAACAGAATTCTAAGCACGGTTATTTTCTTTGTTAATGTTTCTCAAAAGACTAGAGTACTCTGGCCATAAATGGTGATTATTATCTTAAGACATTCAGTTATCTAGGCCTTGATTCTACTTTAAAAAGGAAGGTTTTATATCTTCCCATCTGTACTCAATGACTTTCCTTCCTGAGGGTCAGCGTTAAAGCATCTGCCTAAAGTAGCTGTCTCGGTGAAGAAAAATCACTTTAGGGCAGTTGCAGTTGCTATATAAGACCCTCCTAGGGTTTGATAAAGTGGAATTTACTTGGAGGAAGAGAGCATTCTCAGGGATCCTGTGAGACGAGCGTTATCACTTCTGAGAGGCGTTCCTTTCCTGCCCGAGAAATGCTGACTAGAATTCTTTTAGTTTCAAGACTTCAAATATATCTTTAGATAAATAAACTTGGCATGTTTGACTCCAATATTTCATAAATGTCCAGCGGTTCCTTTTTCTACTTAATTTTATTTTTAAAACTGTCTTAGTTTGGGCCAATGAGACAGCTTAGTTGATGGAAGGAAGCACTTGCCGAGGAGGCCTGATGAACTGATCCCCAGAACTACATAAAGTGGAAGAGAGAAACCTGCTTCCACTGACCTCTACACACCCGCAGTGACATACTCATGTCCCGTCCCCATCACACATGAACACTAATAATAAAACTAATATGAAACTAAAAATGAAAATAAAAACCACCTTACTGAACTTTATTTTGAAGCTAGAGACTAAACTCATTAAAGCCTTAATGGGAATCTTCCATGTGGTGGTCTGTATTACTGAGTTCATGAAATATGTCTTATTTTGTCTATTCTGTATTCTGTAAGCCGAGCATTAGGGTCCTTGGGAAATGGGAATGGCTAATGCGTCTTTGTTCTCCCAGGCACCACAAACTAAACTAACCACACCTCATTCCAGGACTTTGTCAGGGTTTAGGTTTGCTTAGATGGTTATGAAAGAAATTGATTCTAGGAGCTCTGATACAGTTTGAAGTAGGTTGTGGTAAAAATGAAGAAACACCTGAAGTTTAAGTTCAGGTGGGAGGTACCTGGACCTCCTTTGATGCTGCACCCAAATACCACAGTAATTTATAATGAAAGTAATGTTAGTTCTTAGAGTTCTGTAGCCTGGACAGTCCAAGGTCAAGAGGTCGTGTCTGTCATGAACCACCTTACTCTTGGAGGTCCCACAGCAGTGCTGGAAATTACACGGAGAGAAAGGACAATGTCATCACTTCTAATTTTTCTTTTTCCTCTTATACAGTCAGTAGGGCAGATAAATCCATGACATTGTAGGCTAACCTAAAACTTTTTAAAAAGTCTCTAATGGAGTGTTGGATCCCACCATCCTCACTTCATCTGATACTGATTACCAACCAAAGGCCCTCCCCTCTAGCACCACTAATAAATGACAGAAAATTATTAGGTGTCTAGCACACAAGTTCCTGGGAGCAAATCTAAACTGCTTCATGCACATAACCAACTCATCTAAAACACTTCCTAGAACAAACAGGAAATGAGAAATTACCATAAATAATATTCTTAGAATTTGACTTTTGTCAGTTTTTGTTTTACATATGTTGTTCTTTTAAAAGGGCTTGTTCTATTACATTTTCTTCCTATTTTGACTGCATAGTCCTTTGTGGAACCGGGGTTTAGCCATAGCTTAAAAAAAGTCTTATATACATTGGCCACATACTGTTTTGCAAAACCTGTCTAAAGAACAAATGCCTTTAAATAACCCCAGGATCATTTGGAATGCAATCCTATTATAACATAAAGATTAGGAAGCTGCCATGGTAAGTGAAATATTTGTGAATCATATTATGTATGCTTATATACTAGAAAATGTAATTTTGACTCATGGTCTAGCTGACTATACAATGTAATGGATAGAATTGGCTTGGGCTATTTTTAGATGGCAAATGTGAGTATTGAGATTATTATGGGGTCATTTTATTTTATTTTCATGGTGCTTTTATTTATTCCTTGAGAATCTCATGCATTACATTTTGATCATATTCTTTCCTCTCCCCCAACTCTCCCATATCCTCCCTCCCCCATCCATATCCACCCAATTTTATGTTCTTTCTCTTTCTTAAAAACTAAACAAACAACAAAACAAAACAAAACAAAAACTCCATGGAGTCTAATTTGTGTTGGTCAGCTGCCCTTCAGTGTGGTTGATAAACCCAGTGTTACTCCATTGATCAAAACTGACTTTTTTTTAAATTTCCCAGCAGCTAAGAATTGCCAGTAGCTCCTAGGTCAGGGTTGGGACTTTGTGCCCACTTCCCATTTTCTTTGCTGAAAATCTGTCTGACTTGAACTTGCCCAGTTCTTGTGCGTGCTGTCACAGTCTCTGTGAGTTCATGTGTGCACCCACCTTTCTGTGTTGTTTCCTTAAGGTCCTTCTCTGACTCTGGCTCTTGGAATGTTTCCACCACCTTTTCTGTATAGATCCGGAGTCTTAGGGGGAAGGGGTGGAATACAGACATTCATCCCATTCAGTGCATAGTATTCCAAAGTTTCTTATTCCTTGCATGTCACTCGGTTGTGGTTTTCTGTGCAAATGACCATCTATTGCAAGAGGAAGCTTCTCAGAGGAAGATTGTGCAATCACTGATGTATGGCCACAGCAATGTGTTGTTACATGTCACTTTATTGCTGTGTTCATTTAGTAGAACCATGGAGGTAGGTTTCACCTGAGGCCCATGATCTATTTAGCAGTTAAGCAATGTGGCAGGGGAATTATCTAATATGTTTTTCAGAACATAGAACACTTCAGTAATCCAAGGGAACCCCACCAAATGTTACCATATAGGTTTGGTCAGTTCCTGGAAATCTTGAAAAGGAGGCTTCACCTTACTGTAAAAAAATCAGACCTTGGCTTTCGGTGCTAATTCTGATTACAGATTCATCGTATTCTACCCCTCTTTCTTACTTTGTACATTTATGATGTGAATTGAGTTACAGATACATCCTGACTAGTAGCCAGGGCCTCTCAGAGCTTCCGGGTCCTGTCTTATGTCAGTCATCCAAAAGCAGACTTCACTGGACAGCCTTCAGGAAAAAACTAAGTGTGTGCATTTTGTGCTATGTTTAAAATACCACCCCCCAACTTGTATAATTACTAAAAATGGAATTTTCTTCCTTTATGCAATTAAATCCAGCCTTAATCTCTTCTTAGGATCTTGGGAAGAACAGCAAATTCTTAGCTCCTTTGTTTGTCCCCTGAAGTTGCTTCTTATAGTACTCCTGTAGGCTTGTATTTTTTTTATATGGTATTCCCATTATATAATTAAAAATTGGATTATGTGGTCTTTGGAAAGACTGTTTTCTCTTTAGAGATATTTACGTGTCCACATTATTACTGTTCCTTAAATTTCCACATTATCTGCTCTGTGACAACTACATGACAGTGTAGCGACCTGATTAAAGTTTACAACCCAGGCAAAGACTGGAGATCAAACAAAACTGTAACAAAGAGATAATGGATTCATAGGTATAGTTCCACCTACTATGATGTAAATCAAATGAGTGATCCCAGAGGACATTTTAAAATTACAAAACGAAACAAGAACAAAGTCATTCCCCTGAGAGCCACTGCGTGCACCAGGTGAGCGCCCACTGATGGGAAGGGATTCTCACAGCTGCAGCAACAAGGCTCAGTCACTACTTCTTGCTTTTTAATAACCTCTCCAGTACCCAGAAGCTTTGGGAAGCCGGAAGCTGTTTGTTTATTTAAAGAAGCTCATTATATAAGGATTCTGCACATATCCCTTAGCAAATCCCAGACAATCTTGCTTAGAGCCTTACAGAATTTATTTTTCCCTTTAAGTCTGCAAACAGACCTACTAGATCAGCTCTCCTCTTTCCTGTAGCTTGGGCATCCATTGTCAGTCCAAACTTTCACTCCATTAACTATCTACTCCTGTGCATCCTCTCAGCACTACATTTTAATAAAGTGGCTCTGTTTAGACAACTCCCCAGGGTCTGGGAGGGTCAGGCAGGTGAGGACCTTTGCTCATGGCCTTTAACTTATATCCTCACTTGATGAGAGGCAAGGAGTTTACTCACTGGAGCAGGTGACAATGATCAGAAATTCCCAGATACGTAGCACAGATATGACACATTGAGAGGAAGCACAGCCAGGATAATCAGTGTTTCTTTAGATGATGTTGTGCTAAGCTTGTCCTTGAGCAAGTGGTTTCCACTTAGTCTGGGATATCTATATCTATATGACAGTGCAGCCTTCTAAACTTGTAACAAATCCTGTTTTCATTAATGTTATATCTTTGCATCTATTTATACAATTATTTGTTTACTGTGTTTATCTTTCACTCTTGGGATCACTTGGGACTCTTGAAAAATCAGGACTTCTTCCCTGGAACTTTTGAATTAATTGCCCTGGAACTAGAGGTGTGTCCGGAGGATTGCCAGAGCTCCCCGGGGAGTATCAACATTAAAGCTAGATGGAGAGCATCTACTACATTTGGGGAATGACCATATCTTCTGCTCATTAATTTATTTCTGTACATAATTTAGAGCTCAGTGCCCAGCTGGTATTCAATAAATTGTTGAATTAATTAATAAGAGCTTGAAAATGAGACAGCTTTTAACTTTTAAGAGCTGCATCATGAAAAGAGGTTAAAGGAATTGGGCTTTTTCTGAAGATGGTTCCATCAGGTTATTGTGGTCATGTTCATAGGGCCACCAGCATGGTCACTTTGATTGCATAATGTATTGTTAGCATGGCCATGACCCTGAGACATCCGGGGATCCTCTTGGGAAACACAAGGCTTCTAGACCCTGGGAGTTTAGAATTGCTATCCACACTGATTCCTTCAAAATGGATGACCTTATGGCCTCATGCTTAAAACTCTTGGAAAAACTATTTTTGAAAGTCAGCAACTCCCTCCTAATTTTTTTTAAACTTCTAATCTGAAGGAAAAATTTTAAACCTTAGAGATTCTGCATGAAAAACTGCTTGACTTAATTAGGTGAGCATTAGGGAAGGTGGGGGAGGGGAGAGAGAGAGAGGTGGGAAGTCATATCTCCTGTAAATGAGGAAAAAATAATGCTCACAAAGTAGATGATAAACAGGCAATTGAAATATGAGGAAAAACTAGCAAAAGAAAAAAAATTCAAGACATGGTTTATGTGATCATTTACCAAGAAATGGAAATATTTTAAAAAGAAAATGTTGAGGTTGTAACTTTTTATGGTATCACCTGGGAAGGACTGAACTTAGGTGAATCCAGTGTATCTGGAAAGATATGACTTAGGTGGTGACTCTTGAGCCGAATGAATTCTGATCGCCCTCCCCCACAGTCTCCAGTTTCGCCCAGTGACCTTGGAATACTTTTCTTCCTCCTGACAGCTCTTGGCTTGTCTTCAGGTGGAACTCTGAACTCAGCAGCACACTCTGGCCCTGTAGCTGGTTCTGGGGCAACAGAGGGCTAGCACTTGGACAGCTTGGGGATAGGAGGCCACTTCCAGATGCTTCCTGCTGCTAAGGGTCACCAAGGACACTAGTGTGAAAAGAATTCCAACACCAGTGCCTCTGCCTTTTGTAGATTGTCACTTAAGGAGGGTCTGCCCCCAGTGAGCTCTTTTACATGTGTCATGTTCCTCAGAAAGGTAGGAGAAAATTTGGGCAGTTGCTCTCTGATGTCGACCACAGAACAGTCTCATAAGTGAAGTGAGAACTCTTTCATAGATTCCCCCATTCAGTTACCCAAAGGTGAAACAATGTCAGGAACAGCCAGTCTACAGGGTATAAAAACTATGTAATAAATATTTCCATGGAAAGAGATTTTAATAATAAAAAAGTATGCCATTTGATTGTGTATCTTACTTGATAGAAACTGTCTAGTGACTCTCTTTCTGTATATTTTATTTGTGTGTGTGTTTGTGTAAGAGTGTGGTTGCCATATAATGTATGTTTGTGGAGGTGAAAGGACAGATTTCATGAGTTGGTTCTTGCCTTTCACTGTTTGATCCAGGGTCTCTTCTTTCAGCCCCTGTGCAGTGTACCAACCTAGATGGCCCACGTACTTCTGGGTAACTAACTCTCCTTCCATTGATTCCCAGCTCACTGTAGTTGTGTTGAGTTTGCAGATGCATGTCTCCATATCTGGATTTTTATGTGAGTTCTGGAAACTTAGCTAAAGTTGTCAGGCTGGAAAAGAAAACACTTTACCTGCTGGCCCTTTTCCTGGCCTCTCAGTGTCTCCCTTTCATGGTGGACAAAGTCCTCAAATGTTAGCAGGGTTGATATTGAAACAGCCTCCATGGTATAAAAATGAATATGACATATAACTGGAAAGTAGATTGACAAGCTTCTCCCCAGAATTACTCTCAAGTTGCTGGTGGAAAGGATGCTATTGGGAAGCCTATTCCAGCAGATACATTTACATTTTATACTCTTTCTAGCTGGAGGTAAGCACAGTCAATGAGTTGATGTGCAGATTTATCCATTATGTAACGGCAGCCCATGTCTCTGGCCTTTCCAAATGCTTGTGTCAGATGACAGTTTCTAGCCTTTTTGAACTCACTGCAAGTCCCTGAAGTCACTGCTGTTCCCTTGTCATCTGTCTTTGCATATACTATTTCCTCTACCTGGAATTTCCCCTCATTGCGGTTCTGGAAGCTCTCTTTCTCTTCCTTTATGGTTGCTCATGCTCAACTGTGTTACTTTAAGAGGTAGCACTCCTTTTCTGCATGGTACTCTTCATGTATGCCTTGATTACAGTACCCATGACACTGCAGTGTCAATCATGTATTTATATGTCTAACTCTTGAGCAGACTGAACTCTTGTCTTTCCACATTCTTATTTTTTATTAGATATATTCTTTGTTTACATTTCAAATGTTGTCCCCTTTCCTGGTTCTCCCACCCCCGAAAATCCTATAAGCCATCTCCCCTCCCCCAATCAACCAACCCTCTCCCACTTCCCTGTCCTGGTGTTCCCCTACACTGCTGCATCGAGCCTTTCCAGGACTAAGGGTCTCTCCTCCCTTTGATGTCCAACAAGGCCATCCTCTGCTGCCTATGCATCCTCTGCTGCCTCTGGAGCCATGGATAACTCCATGTGTACTCTTTGGTTGATGGTTTTGTCCCTGGGAGCTCTGGGAGTACTGGGTGGCTCATATTGTTGTTCCTCCTATGGTGCTTCAAGTCCCTTCAGCTCCTTGGATCCTTTCTCTAGCTCCTCCATGGGGAGTCCTGTTCTCAGTTCAATGGCTGGTTGAGGGTGTCCCCCTCTGTATGCACTAGCAGAGCCTCCCAGGTGACAGCTGTATCTGACTCCAGTCTGCAAGCACTTATGGGCATTGATAATAGTGTCTGGGTTTTGTAACTGTATATGGCATGAATTCCTAGGTGGAGTAGTCTCTGGATGGTCTTTCCCTTAGACTCTGCTCCAAACTTTGTCTCTGTATCTCCTTCTGTGGATATTTTGTTCCCTCTTCTAAGAAGGAGCAGAATATCCATACTTTGTTCTTCCTTCTTCTTGGGCATCATTTGATATGAGAATTGTGTCTTGGGTATTCCAAGCTTCTGGACTAATATCCACTTATCAATGAGTGCATACCATGTGTGTTCTTTTGTGACTAGGTTACCTCACTTAGGATGATATTTTCCAGTTCCACCCATTTGCCTAAGAATTTCACGAATTCATAGTTTTTAATAGCTGAGTAGTCTTCCATTGTGTAAATATACCACATTTTCTATATTGATTCTTTCTTTGAGGGATATCTGGGCTCTTTCCAGCTTCTGGCTATTATAAATAAGGCTGCTATGAACATAGTAGAGCATTTGTCCTTATTACATGCTGGAGAATCCTCTGGGTATATGCCCAGGAGTGGTATAACAGGATGTCTTTCCACATTCTTGTCCTGACACATGGTAGGTTTCTCCTGTAGGGAGAAATATATATATTCTTTTTCTTTTTCAATTTTACATTTCAATTGTTATCCCCTTATCTGGTTTCCCTCCCTCCTGGAAACTCCCTATCCCATCCCCCTTTCCCCTGCTTCTATGAGGTGTTCCTCTACCCACCCTCGATTCCCCTACACTGGGGCATCTCTCAAACCTTCATAGGACCAAGGACCTCTCCTGCCATTGATGATTGACAAGGCAATCCTCTGCTACATATGCAGTCAGAGTCATGTGTGCTCCTTGATTGGTGGCTTAGTCCCTGGGAGCTCTGGGGCTCTGGTTGGTTGATGTTGTTGTTCTTCCTATGGCGTTGCAAACCCCTTCAGCTCCTTCAGTCCTTCCTCTGACTCCTCCATTGGGGATCACATACTCAGTGCAATGGTTGACTGTGAGCATCCGACTCTGTATTTGTAAGGTTCCTGCAGGGATATTTTATGCAGTTGAGGAAATCCTTCCCCACAACCCTCCTCAGTATTATCTTATACAGGTTAAACAGCATGAAATATTTTAATCTTTCTCCAGGCTTTTTGTCCTCTTTCTAATCAGCTTTGTTCTGTCTTTTAAAACTTTATTTAATTTCTCTCCATTATTTAAAAAGGAGTAGTTGGTTCTGGACACAGAACACAATTAAAGCATAAGATGATGAACAGAATATTGGAAGGCTTATTAAAGAATGTAGGTCATATTTCACCCAATGTATTTAACAAAAATGTTTCTGCAACTGATACGAATGCCCCATCTCTGATGACTGGCTTTCATGGTACCATGCAAAGTGCCATGTAAGCTTCTAAAGGAGGGAGGCATCCAACAGCCTGTGAACCACATCAAGGACCAGCACAGCACTATAACCTTATGGGTTCCCTAGAGGCACACATACCTTGACTAAACTGCTTTCTCATTGGACTTGAGGCCCGCTCATTGGAAACCTAGCTAATCAGTGCTAGTGAAGTCATGGTTATTGGAGGAGAATGTACAGCCCCTAATTAGAAACCCAGCATCATCCCTAACAGTAGTTTCCTTCTTTCTTTCATAACTCTTATAGTAGTAAATCATAAGGGAGATAAACTCTTATCTTTGTTGACATTGTTGCTTATTTGCCACAGGATCTCACTATGTAGCTCAAGCCATCCTAATGTCTCAGTTTCCTCTGTGCTGGGATTAATAGGCAATGTCACAACTTGCTTGGAAAGTCTTTGTATTTTAATGAAGTTGGCCATCTTTTTCTAATGATACTCTGAATAGAATCTCAAAAATTAGCCGGGCGGTGGTGGCGCACGCCTTTAATCTCAGCACTTGGGAGGCAGAGGCAGGAGGATTTCTGAGTTTGAGGCCAGCCTGGTCTACAGAGTGAGTTCCAGGACAGCCAAGGCTACACAGAGAAACCTTGTCTTGAAAAACCACAAAAAACAAACAAACAAAAAACCAACCAAACAAACAAAAAAACAGAATCTCAAAGATTTTTTTAAAAATTTGTTTTATTTATTTACATTCCCCAAGTTGCCCACCTTCTCAGTCCCCACTCCAAGAATTCTTCACCCCCTCCCACCTCCTCTTTGCCTCTGAGAGGGTGCTCCCCCTATCCCCACCCCTTTGCTACCCCTACCTCACCTCCTCACATCCCCCTTCCCTGGGGCATCAAGTCTCTACAGGGTTAGGCACATCGGCTCTCACTGAGGCCAGACAAGGCAGTCCTCTGCTACAAATGTGCCAGGCGCCTCAGACCAACCCATGAGTGCTCTTTCATTGGTGGCTTAGTCTCTGGGAGCTCCCAGGGATCTGAGTAAGTTGATGCTGTTGTTCTTCCTATGGGGCTGCCATCCCCTTCAGTTCCTTCAATCCTTCTCCTAACTCTTCCAAAGGGACCCCTACCTCAGTTCAGTAGTTGGCTGTAAGTATCTGCATCTTTCTCAGTCAGCTGCTGGTAGAGTCTCTCAGAGAACAGCCATGCTAGGCTCCTGTCTGCAAACACAACATGGTATCAGTAATAGTGTCAGGGTTTGGTGTTTCGCCCCCATAGGTGGTCTCTTCAGGTTCCATCACCCCACTGTTCGACATTTCAGCTAAGGACATCCCCATTGAGTCCTGGGAACCTCTCACATCCCAGGTCTCTGGGACTTTCTAGAGGTTCCCCCACCCCTTCCCCATAGCTGGATATTTCCATTCATTCATTCTCCTGGCCCCTTTCTGGGGGCTTGAGTGGTAGGGGATTTGTAATCTGGAAATGGGCAGTAACATCCCTCTTCCCTTCAGTGAGCAAGCTTGAGTTTAACTGTTTTACATAGTGGACTCTCACCTGTGTGTTTGTTTAAAGAGAGAATGTTTGGAGCTAAAGTTAGAAAATTCCCTTCCAGTCTGGAAATCAGTGATTTTGAATGTCAAACATAACAATAATTTGATTTCTACCATTTTGTGAATACCACATTAACAATTTGGAGGAATTGCATTACAAGTTGCTTCATCCAATGATGTAATAATCAAATAAAATGCCTTCTAATCCTATTTATTCAGCTTCCCTCTGTTGTTCTTAGTCTGCCTTGAGAGTACTGTCAAATTGAATTTGCCATCCTCCGTGTTTACCAAAGTTTATTATTTCAATTTACAACGGCAGAGATGTTATAACCTGGTCTTTCATGTTCTCTGCTGTGTTAGCTGTGATATTGTGCCAATCTGCACAACAGAGTAATTATGGCAGTTCTGGTGTCCTTTGCCTCAGGAAAAAGCAAGGAATCATCTCTCTGACATCTGGAGATCCTGTGTTACAGCCTTCAGGCAGAATCAAGACTGGGGTATTTATTTATTTACTACCTATTCACTAGTACTTTAAGAACCGTCAACAAAACATTATTAAAATATTTTCCCAAAATCACAAGTATACTAATGTCAAGTACAGCATGGGTCCCGTTTGGGAAAAAATGCTTTGAAAGGGCAGAGATGGAAGAGTATGTAAAGGCATTTTAGCTCCTTGGCCAGAGAGCTTGCAGGGCCTGCTGGGCTCAGGTAATGTCTGCAGCCTGTTGTGAGACTGGTTCAGTGGATTATCTGCTGTGTCTCCACAGTGAAGGGAAGTTGCCTCAGCTTGTCATCTACAGCCCAACATTGTGCTCCAGTGCCAGACACACAGTGTGTGAATAGCGAAGAGGGAGAAATGACCTCTTTATTAAAACTAATTATGATAGTGGCAGCATCTGTCTGTTGCAAGCATTCTAGCAATGCAAAACATTCTTAGTAAAATGCCTCATTTCTTAGTTTTGATTCTCTGAGTCCCCTTCTTCATATATAACACACATGTACATATACACATAAATGAAATATAGATACAATTTTAAATTTAATTATATATTTCTGATATTTTCATAAGTGTATATGGATAAGGATCATATTCTCAGGGGTCTTTTAATAGGGACATCGACAACTAGTCAGCAGGAAGTTTTCTGTCCTCAATGGCTATGGTGTCTTGCCATGACATTAGGAACAGTTCAGCTTTTAAAGGCAGCCTCAGAAGTCAGGAAGTCATTCTTGCTCTTCACTCAGGCACAGACCCCTCTTGTGGAAAAGAAATGAAACAGAAATCAAGTTGGTTTTCTGTCCAGCAAATATACCAATTTCACTTTGGGAAATGAGGCTCCCCATGTGTTACCGGGATCAGTGTCCTCTAGAACTCGGCAGAGCGGACCCTTCTTCCACAGGCCTTTTCTCCACCCAGCTAAACGGAGCTGGGATAAGTGAGCCATCAGTGCAGCCGGCCTGGCTGATTTGTTGATACACCCCGACTAGCAGGAAAGTTCTTCAACTAATTCACTTAAGATAAGGGAATAGTTTCTCAAAGGCGAAGCGGAGAAAGATCCCACGCTTCTCGGTAAGCCTGTCCAAATTGTCTGCAGACCACTCGAGGATGAAATTGAGTCTAACACTACAGCATGTATTACTAAGAGTCGACTAGCCAGTAAATATTTAAAGGGTCTAGGCTAAGCCTCTCCATCATTTACCTGCATTTTGTTTGGATGACAGGAAGTGCGGAGTGCACTGCAGAGTAAGATTAGGTGCTGGAAATGCAGTTGCCGAGATTAAATGCGTATTTCCTGAGGCGCCCTTCATTATGTGAAAGTGGTAGAGGATAGACTTCCTGAAGGGTTTTCCACTTGGCTGCATGATTAAGTGTTCAGGGAACTATATAATTGGTAATATACTTTAAAGAATATTCCTGTGTAAATAATTTCCTTATTTAAACTTCACAATGTATAGTATTTAAACACTTGTCAAGCAATAACTCACTGGTAGCAGAAAATTATAAAAGTCTACCGGCAGGATTAAGGATGTTGAGGTTGAAGTTGACTGATCTCTATGGTTTTCTCGAAGAGGGAAATTACCATTGAGCTGTAATTTGTGAAAAAGATCCACAGTTGCAGTGATTTGAACAATGGTGTGGGAAACTCCAAATCTCTGCTGATTTGTTCTGTTTTATTTGGAAAACAGGGTAGGAAGTGTGTTTAAGTTCTCAGTCCATGTGCGCACATATGCTTAAAGTATATTTTTTAAAGAAGATGTTTAAAAATGAAATTGCATGTCTTGACTGTATGAGATCTGTCATGGGTTTAAGTGCATTGTCCAGGTATCAAACAATACCAGTGTCATTTCTGTAAACAATAACAGATGGCAGTACTATCTATCTATCCATATTTGGTGGGGGCTAGAGTGTTGAAGGAATTTACTAGGGCATCAGTATTTGCCATCACATTTGTCATGGGTTATAAATCCAAGCCCTAATTTATAAGGGTTTAAGGCCTTTCACCCAAATATAAAAAGTGACACATTAAATTTAACAAGCCTTCTTTATCAGGACTCATCTTGTAAATATGCCATGTGATTAAATGCAATGAAAGGGAGATACGCACAGTATTTAACTTACAGTTGGGGGAATGTCATAAGAGATAAGGGCTCTGGAGTTTGCAGAGAACACTGAGACCAAGAGCAAGCGACAGTAATAAAAACATCAGAATAACACTTGGAGCAGTATATTACTGTTACAGTGGCCATGATTAGGGCTCTGTGGAGGGCCATTACAAAGAGCTACTTCTCTGACCTAAGATTCCAAGCTATCCACAAGGTAAAAGACACAATCTAGTTTGGTAAGTCACTCACCTAAGAAATCACCCCCCAGGAAGGAAGATCCACCTCAAGCCATGCTCATGAGATAGGAGGAATAATTACCCCTTTCAGAAGATAAATATACTCCTCATTCCCAGAATCCGCATACCCAGTACAGTGAGTTACAGAGCTGTGGCCATTCTGCCTTATACATTTTCCAGCTTTATAATACTCAGAAAAGCATAACTTTCCCTTTTCTTCTTCCTTTATCTTTGTAAGAGCATGCTTCCCTAACACATTGGGTCTTACTATATCTAAACCTCTGTTCTGTACAGCGGCTGCTTGGCGGCTGCTTCCCTGTCATATGTGCCATATATGCCATATGCCGTTGAGCAGGCTTCTACCCTGGCTCAGTACAAGTGACGTGGTTGTCTCTCTTTCTCTTTTTCATCCTTTTCTTCCAGTCAACTACCAACATTTACAACTTGCTGCCCTGGGGTTCTGCTTTTTGTTTTTTTTTTTAAAGATTTATTTATTTTTTTTTATATGTAAGTACACTGTAGCTGTCTTCAGACATTCCAGAAGAGGGCATCAGATCTCATTACAGATGGTTGTGAGCCATCATGTGGTTGCTGGGATTCAAACTCAGGACCTTCGGAAGAGCAGTCAGTGCTCTTAACCACTGAGGCATCTCTCCAGCCCCTGGGGTTCTGATTTTAAACTCTAATAATATTGTTTTTGGACTTTCTTCTGACTGCATTCTTAAGTTTTTTTATTAATGAGACTAAAAATTCCCCAAAGGGGACCCTAATTTTCCCAATAACATGGTAATTCTAGTAGGACTCATAAATTTGATGTTATCGTGGTGGATAAACACTTCAAAAAGATGAAGCTTAGTAATACACATAGAAATATTTATATAGAATATAAAAGACTGAAGTTATGGTAGAGTATCACAAAACAATCAACTTATAATTTCATTTGAAGAAGAAGAGAAAATGTTACAGATTGACAATTTGATTAAGCTCAGGCCTGAGGTCCTATTTCTATTAAGTCTATTAACATTGGACTTTGTTGGTTTGAAATAATTGTTAAATAGTTCTACCATGTAATTCAGTTATCACAATTTCTAATAGATATCTAAAGGAAGCAAAATCTTCGTATTGAAGAGATACATATTTATACATATCCACATATTTATTGCTGCACTAGTCACAATAGCTAAGATTTAGCATTTGTCCAGATGTCGATCAACAGATGAATGGACAAAGCTACACACACAATGAAGTATTATTCAACTACAAGGAAGATTGAAATCCTATCTTTTGTGGCAAAATAGATGACACCATAGAGAGTAGCATGTTATGGTAAATAAGTCAGACATAGAAAGACAGACATGTTTAGAACACTTTCTTTCATACATGAATGCTCAAAAATTTGAGCTAAAGGTAGACTAGTGATAAAATAGAGGTTGGGAAGGGTGTGTCACAGGAAGTAGGGTTGGTGGACGGAGGTTGAATTTAATCAGTGAATCATGTATGTATGTGTGGAAGTATTAACCAAATCATACTAATCTGTAGAACCAACACATATTAATAAAATTAATAAAATTTAATAAGGAATGTAAGACATTCACATTTCTTCATAATATAAAAAAGCAGATCACATTGCTAGAAAGATGAGTAAAAACTAGAGACAAACCACTGACCTATTGAATCACAAGTTGGTTGGACACTGTTGGATTTGGCCTATGAAGATGAATAATTATGGAGTTTCTTGGCTCTGGAAACCAACTCTGTGAACCACATTAACCAACCTCCCCTGAATGTCCTTTATCTCTCTTTCATTTTTTACTTCACCATTTAGCAGCCTCTCCTGTCCCCAGATTTCTGTTTTAGTGGAGTTGAGTTGAGTCAAGTGCTATTTCTTTTACAGCATTCAATAAACATTGGTGGAATTTGAGGAATCTCAACTTTCTGTTCAGTCTTGCAGCATTAAGGATTGATCTTAAGGCTTTGTATGTACTGGGTAAATGCTCTATTGCTTAATCACATCTCTATGTCTTCAATTGATGTTCTCATATATAATGTCAGTTTTGAAAACAATAAAAGTCTTTATGAGACATACTAATGCTGCCAGAGATGTTACAAAGCAAAGCAAAGTGACCTAGCAAATGGCTCCAGGTACTAAACCTGAAAGTCAAATACAGTATGAAAGTGCAATAGCAATCTCTTTAATTTAAAATAGCTAATGTATCTTATTTAGAATAATTCAAAGTGAATTAAGTTACATAAAAATACAAAGCTTCTACAAATGCTTAGGAATGTGTATTAACTGTCAAGGTGTAGTTCTTACTGCATAGGTTTCTATGTATTTTTCACTGTTGAAAGAATACCCATGGTTGACATTTTGAGGCTGATCTACATTTCCCCTTTACTCTCTCTTCTTCCCTTTCTCCCTCCTTCCCTCCCCTCCTCTCTTCTTCCTTCTTCCTCTCTCTCTCTCTCTCTCTCTCTCTCTCTCTCTCTCTCTCTCTCTCTCTCCTGTTTTTGTTAAGAAACAAACCCACAATGGATGTTGTAACTCCTTGGTAGAAGAAACTAGACACCATATTGCTTACACCCAGTCTTGAAATCCTTTCACTGTCTTCTAGAAATCCGAGTCATCTTGGGAGTCACAGTTAGCTAGAATGAGAGATTTAATTGACAATCTAATGAGATAAACAAATCTCTTGCTTATCCACTGTGTGTGTGTGTGTGTTTGTGTATGTGTGTATTGAGGGGAAGATTACAGCTACATAGAATTTTACAATTGCCACAGCTCATCTACATGCATCATTTGATTTAGTCCCCCAAACAAGCTTTACAAGACATGAAACAGCTTGATTAAATGATTTAACAAAGGTTAGCTGGCTTGTGAGTGACAGAGTAGAAACTAGAATGTGATTTTAATTTCATCTAGTTAACAACAACAACAAAAAAAAAAACCTCAGTGAGCCTGTTATGGATAGTGCTATATTAGATCTTGGAGACAGATTGTGAACAAAGAAGGGAACAGACAGCAAACAAAAATATGTTTATAACAGTTGTGATAAGTGCAATGCAAGAAAAGTAAAGATAGCAATGAGAATTTACAGGCAAGCTGTAACCTTGCTTGTGTGTGAGGTTTGATAGAAAAGCTGGTCCAAAGATGGGACTTTTGTCTTCACAGATCATGCTCTGGATCCTTCCTTATGAGTTCAACTCGACTGAATTTTATACTCTGGTCAGAAAAATCATAACACTATATGAGAAAATGAGAACTACAATAAGAGGAAAATATGCTTTCAATCAAGTTAATATATGTGAAGTTTTACCTTTTTAAAGCTTTAAAGTATCATATCCTTAAACATTTCTTCCTAATAATTTGAGAAATTATAATACTTCATTTCTCCATTCTCTTCCCCCTCCAAAGAGACCCTCTTACTCTCTCAAATTTGTGGTCTCTTTTTTCTTTTTTTCACTAATTTATTTATTCACTTTACACCACAATATCAGCCCCACCTCCTCCAAGTCTTCCCTCACACACTTCCTCCCCCCATTTCCCCCTCCCCTTTTCCTTTGAGAAGGGGGAGCCCACCTCCTCTGGTACTCCTTCCACCCTAGCCCATTAAGTCTCTGTAGGATTAGGTGCAACAGCAATAACTTATAATATTTGGGGGGATCTTTTGGATAACCCTGACCAACAACTCAAAATGGGGCTTGTCATGCCTGATGCTAGGATTTTTATTAAATATGTGGCTCTTGTGAAGACTATTGCCAGCCTAGATGGAAAACTTTTATTTAAACTGTTTATGTACTTACATGCACAAACTTAGTTATATTGTACGCAATTTTAAGTAGGTAGATAATAATAATATGATTCCTTGTGACTTATTCAGACACCTTTTCTGTTATTTTACTCTCCTCCCTCCTATATTTATTTTCTCCTCCCTAATTGATGTTGCCTTACCTTTTCCATTTCCCTTTCAAACCACATGTGCCCTGTTAGTCTCTCTTCTATTGATTCCCCCATTCCATTGTCCCCCTTTACTTTCCTGTCTTCTGCAGTTACTCCAGGTTATATATTCACATCTGTAGACCTGGAAAGAGGAACCCCACATGAAAGAGAGCATACGACATTTGTCTTCCTCTTTCCTAGTTTTACCCATAAAACATCTTTTATACAACAATCATTCTAGTTTGCTTTCTGTTACTGTGATAAACACCATGACCAAAAGCAATGTGAGAAGGAGAGCATTTATTTGGTTTGTACTTCCAAGTCCCACTCCATCACCAAGAAATATCAGGGCTGGATCTCAAGCACAAAAGGAGGCAGGAGCCATGGAGGAAAACTGCTTACTGACTTGCTTTCTCTGTTTTTTGCTCACCTAGGTTTCTGACTGGGGGTTGCAGTATGCACAATAACTTGGGTCCTCCCACATCAATGAGAATCAAGAAAAGGTCCTATGAATATACTCACAGGTCAATTTGATAGAAGCAAAAAAACCAAAACCAACCAACCAACCAGCCAATAAACACTTCAGTTGAGATACCTTCTTTGCAGGTGACTGCAGGTAGTGTTAAGCTGACAAACAAACAAAACTATTTAGTCCAGTCATGGTTATGGTAAATAAAACATTCAGTAATAGTTAGAGGTAGGAAAAATTTTGTATCAATCTCCTGAATATCATTAAAGGCAATTTTTAAAGATTTATTAAAATAATTTATTTTTGGGGTGCAGTGAACTTTATTGATGGTATTCAAGAGAGTAGGGAGGGCTCCCTAGGCCCCTCCTGTTATTATAGGAGCCTGGGATGGAAATTTTGAGATAAATGCTCAGGGTTGGGGGCTGAGTTGGGACAGGGACTCCTCAGCAACCGAGGGCCTCTCTCTTGCTCTCAGTGTCCTTGCTGGGGTGGGTGGACCAGGGTTTCCTATTTCTTGGAGGCCATGTAGGCCGTGTAGGCCATGAGGTCCACCTCTCTGTTGCTGTAGTCGTATTTATTGTCCTACCAGGAAATGAGCTTTACAAAGTTGTCATTGACAGCAATGCTAGCCCCAGCATCAAAGGTGGAAGAGTGGGAGTTGCTGTTGAAGTTACGGGAGACAACCTGGTACTCACTGTAGCCCAGGATGCCCTTTAGTGGGCCCTCAGATACCTGTTTCACCACCTTCTTGATGTCATCATACTTGGCAGGTTTCTCCAGGCAACATGTCAGATCCACAATGGATACATTAGGGGTAGGAACACTGAAGGCCATGCCAGTGAGCTTCCCGTTCAGCTCTGGGATGACCTTGCCCACAGCCTTGGCAGCACCAGTGGATGTAGGGATGATGTTCTGGGCAGCCCCATGGCCATAATGCCACTGCTTTCCAGAGGGACCATCCACAGTCTTCTGAGTGGCAGTGATGGCATACACTGTGGTCATGAGCTCTTCCACGATGCCAAAGTTGTTATAGATGACCTTAGCCTGGGGGGGGGGCTAAGCAGTTGGTGGTGCAGGATGCATTGCTGACAATCTTGAGTGAGTTGTCATATTTCTTGTGGTTCACACCCATCACAAACATGGTGGCATCGGCAGATGGGGCAGAGATGATGACCTTTTGGGCCCACCCTTAAAGTGAGCTCCAGCCTTCTCCATGGTGGTGAAGACACCAGTAGACCCCACAACATACTCAGCACCAGCATCACCCCATTTGATGTTAGTGGGATCTCACTACTGGAAGATGGTGATGGGCTTCCCATTGATGACAAGCTTCCCATCTCAGCCTTGACTGTGCCGTTGAATTTGCCATGGGTGGAGTCATAGTGGAACATGCAGACCATGTAGTTGATGTCGATGAAAGGGTCATTGATGGCAACAATCTCCACTTTGCCAGATGCAGAGCCGAAGGCAACCCTGGTAACCAGGCGCCCAATATGACCAAATCCATTTACACTGACCTTTACCATCTTGTCTACAGGATGAGGCTGGCACTACACAAGAAGGTGCACTGTCTCTGGAACAGAGAGGACAGAGAGCCTAAAATGATTTTTAAATTAAAATATTCTCTGTGTGTGCGTACGTGCATGTGTGTGTGTGTGTGTGTGTGTGTATACAAGTGTGAGTACCATGTATTGGAGCTGGAGTTACATGCAGTTTTGAGCCATCTGACTTGATTATTGAGAAATAAATTAGGATCCTGTAGAAGAACAGCAAGTGCTCTTAGCTGCTGAGTCTTTTCTCCACCATCACCTCATATTTAAATGATTTATTTATTTATTTATTTATTTTAATTGTTCCTTATGTCTCTCTGTGTGTAAATTTAAGAAAATTTTAATTACCAGCATCCCAAAGTCTAGGAAACAGTGATCTTTAACATAATTCTCACCTTCAACCCTTGCTTTTGATTTTTATGAATGAGAAAGATCTTTTACTAATAAAATACATCAAGGGCATAAGGTAGAACATTTTCATTTATGTGGGAGATAAGGGTTAAAAATAATATGACAAACTCCTTGCGCATAAAGCTGTCCTGGGAAATGAGAATAAACAGAGAACGTCAATGTATTATTCTGTACACTGCCTAGGAAGTTCCCTAGCAAGTGATTGAGTCAACCTTTCTATAGATGAAGGTGAGAGACAGGGCAAGACAGTTGGCTGAAATTCATAGCTGCTCTGACAGAGAAGGCAGACTGGCTGCGGTGAGAACTGTGAAGCTTTTTGATCTCTGTTGCTCTTTCTGCGGAGAATTTCTTTCCGTCTCTCCTCTTGGCCTTGCCTACATCCATCAATAGATTCTGTTTATGTCTTAGCTGTGTTGAAGGCAACCAGACTGGCGGAATGCCCTCCCTCATTGGAACGTGTCACAGTGTAGAGGGTAAAAGCAATCGATGGCCCTTCCTGGCCTCCACCCTTCTTCCTGCCCTTATAAATACTTTTATTTGCATTCTGTCACCGTGGTTGTGGCTTCTCCCTTTGCTTTCACCCTTTCTACTTGAAAGTCATTAATCTGCAGATGCAACTAATTAGCCCTTCGCTGTTCCGGGAGCTGAAAACCTTGCTCGCTCGTCGTCCTCGTTTATTGGATGCCAGAAAGTGTACACTTAAGGATCAATGGCTCTTGCCAATAGAGAGAGTGCTGTGCATAATTGCACAATTGCCCCGGTCAGCTATAAAGTGAGAATTGCACAGAGCACCTAAGAACCTGCCTCCCCATAGTACAGATACTTAAACTGTGGCCTTATGTTTCTTATTTTCTCAAGTAAGTTGTGGCCATTCAGTGAGGTGAGCCATCTCAATCCATCTTCTTGAAGAGTAAGGCACAGAAAATTAGGTGAAATTGGGTGCATTTCAGCCCTGACATTTTTCTTTTTGGAGAAAGGTTGAACTCAGGACCTCAGGGTTGGTCTAAGATTGGAAAGGCCAAATCACTTTATCTTTTTCTGTTTTTCAGCAGGGAAAAAGTAAGCACAACCCTCTTGATCCCAAATAAAATAAAAATAAAAACTAACACATTTTTCCAGGTGTACAAAAAAAGCTCATACTTAGCTCCAAAAATCCACCAACCTTAAAAAACAAAAAAGATAAAACAAATCACAGTAGACTACATGCCTCCAGAGAAATTTCCTTATTTCCTTAAATGAAAATAATTTTTTTTTCTGCAGAGTTAAATGTAACGTGTTAAAGCTAGTAAGAGTCAAAGTACCATTGGGAAGCAGGCTAGATAAGAGTTAGACCAATAGAAGGATATTATTTCCTAGTCATGAGCTTTGCATTTAGCTGTATTGTGTCTCTGTGTGTCTCCATGTGCTTGTACTACTTAATGTGTATGTTGATTCAATGAGGGCATTGCAGCAAGGGGAAATCAAAAGCTGAGAAGTGACAGCAAAAAGATGTGGATAATATTCTATTCAACGAGGAAAAAAATCTGGAATTAGTATTCACGGTGGTTTTGGGAAGAATGCATTCAGCATTTGGGATACAGGATCTTGTTGAGAAGAGATGAACTTTAGAAAGGATGTCCTGCCTTCATCAGACGCAGCCTTCTACTTTCAAGATTTGTGTGATGCCAGACACACTGTTCAGATCCATGTGATGTGTCTGAGGTCTGCTGAGCAGCTGTTGGCAGCTGGTTTCTTCTAGGCCCTGTTCTGAGACCTGATACCTTTGCCAAGTGTTCAATTAATTTTTTTTTGTATAAATGGGAATGGTTCTGGCTATGGACAAATGGAATTTTTCCTTCTTTCTCACACAAGTAATAAGTTTTTTTTTTAAAGATTCATTTAAAAAAATAGAAAATAAAATAAAAAAAGGTTCATTTATTTTATTACATATTTGAGTGTTTTGCCTGCACACATGCATGAGCACTACATGCATGACTGATGCTCAGGGAATTCAGAAGAGGGTATCAGATCCTCTGGTACTGGAGCTACAAATGGTTGTGAGAAGTCGTGTGGGTGCAGGGAATTGAATCCGGGTCCTCTGCAAGAGCCACGGGTGCTCCCAACCACTGAGCCAACTCTCCAGACACAAAGAGAAGTAATAGTCAAGAATCATCAACAAAGATGACCTTCCTCAAATAATATATCTTAGAAAAAACTATTTTTGGTAGTGCTTTTATCCTTTCCCATTTTTCTCTTATTCATCCTCACCTATACCCCCTACCCTGTGTTGTGTGTGTGTGTGTATGTGTGTGTGTGTGTGTGAGAGAGAGAGAGAGAGAGAGAGAGAGAGAGAGAGAGAGAGACAGAGAGACAGAGAGAGAGACAGAGACAGACAGAGACAGAGAGACAGAGACAGAGAGAGACAGAGAGATTGATTTTGTGTGTCTCTATGTGTCTATATGAGTGTGTGTGTATATATATATATACACATATGAGTGTATATATGAGTGTATGTATGTATATATATGAGTGTATATAAGTATGTGGGTAGCCAAGGAGGCCAGAAGAGGGTGTCAGATCCACAAGACTTGAAGTTACTATTGAATGTGAGCCAACCAACTTGGGTGATGAGAACAACATTCAGGTCCTAGGGATGGGCAACAAGCTCTCCTAACCTCTAAGCTGTCTCTCCAGCCCCTTCACTTGTTCTTGTAAATGAAGAGATATAAAGACTGTCCATTGCCTGCAATAGCCTTACATTAATTTAGATTTCAGCCATCCCTATTTAGTACCGTTTCTAACCTTATTATTTTCCAAAGAGGTGTAATTATGACCAGGTAATGCCTTTTGCTTTTGAATGTACAGTCTAATGCAATAGTTAGTGATGTGTGTTTGAATCACAACTCCATTTAAGGATTGCTTTCACAGTAAACTTGCCTCATACCAGCAAACTGTGTCTAGCCATATCTTAAGATGTGACATTTTCAGTTTTAGGAAATTCACAAACTGTTATCTTTTGCCTTTTGGAGCCTTTGATTCCCTGTATGGTTAAAGGCAAAGCTTATGAAATGGTGGAGAAGTTAAACGCACATATATAGCAGGGCCAAAGCCTGTTTTGTTGTCAAATACCAGCAGTATTTATGGTAATGACTAAGATTTAGGCTCAAGTTATCCTAACTTGAGTTAAATGTTACTGTTCTATGTAGTTATCACACTTACTGAATCCTAATTTCTGCCCTTGAGAGAGAGGGTAATAATCTACACTGCACTGTATGCTAATCAATGTACAGGACATGGAACACAGTTGGACCTAAAAGTCGCTAGTGATCTAGGTAAGCAACACCTATTGTGGCTGTTATGGCCCATTATCGTGATCTCTGTCAACTTCCTTTATAATCAGGTATTCTTCACTTTTTCACATATGAAACCCTTTTTCATTAGAAAAAGGCTTCTGTGACAGTAGGAACAGAATTGGTTCCTACTGACGAGAATGTTGTTCTCATCACCCAAGTTGGTTGGCTCACATTCAACAGGAATGTAAATAGGTATACAAATCAAACATTTACTGAAAATTCATAACAAATTTATTTTAAAAATTTTGTATATATTCATATAATTTACCATTTACTAAAGAAGAAATCAAAATTTGCATATTAAAAATGTACTACATTTTAATTTTAATTGCTACAGTTAACAAGGGGGAAGGTTCTTTGGAGTTTGCTATGTTGGACTTTCCTTTCTCCCAGTGGACACTAAATAGTGGGCACTATTTATCTGGGATATAGGTCAACAGTGGGCTGATGCTACCTTTCTGCCCTTCATTTTGCTTGCTTAGGGTTTTTGACATTTGGCTCTTTGATTTCTCTTTCGACTTTTCTCCTTTTCTTAATAGTGACATTTTTTTGTTAAGTTCTAGTGAACCCAGTTCACAAACCATCATAGAATAATTGACTCTATTTTTCTTTTTTCAAACATGATCTGTGTTGCACCTCAGGATTGTAGCTCTTAAATTCTGATCCACCTGACCTGCTTTCCCAATTGTTAGGGTTATAGATGCTTACCACAATAAAAGCTTTAACTGAGCATTTTCTAACTTCCAGACACTGAAGTAATGACTGGACACATGAGCATGAATAAGGGTTGTCCTTATCCTTAGACATCTGTGAAGACCTTGCATTTCCCAGGCACAGTCTCACCTTATTGTCAGCAATTCTTCAAGCATTGTGCTAATTACAGCACATGAATCATTCCATTTGATTTTACTGTGAGGATTCTCTTTCTAGAATCACTCTTTTACCCCAATACTAGAAGCTTCTGTTTGAACTCTATCTCCTCCCCATTGCTCTCACTTCCCTGCATGGAATTGATTGCCAGTATCTCCTAAGTTATTTTCTGTCAGCCACTAAAGAAGTCCTGGGGAGTCTAAGAAGCCTGGCAAGCCTGGGTGTGGCTGTGTTTCTCACCTACCTATACTTGAGACTAAAATGTGCTATCTACGTATGTGTCGTAATAAATCAATGGTTGACAAATGTCAGGCTTGGATGACCCAGACTTGTTTCAGGTAGATGTAAGAGATGCAAATGAGGGCCATATGATTAGGAACCTCAGAAGACTTTTGACTCATCTCAGGAGGTGGGAATTAACCTAAAAGCTGAATTCCTGCCAGAGGGATGGTGAAACCATCAAGTTTGAGATCATTAACTTTTAACAACATGATATACTCTAAAGTGACATTCAGAAGAAATGGCTAAATATTTTGAAACAAAAAAGACTATTATAAAGAATCTCATTAACTTTAATAGGCTGTTTACAATAGCCTGTGTCTACATAATTATGGGCTTTCTCTATACAAAGTGAATTTATTGGTCATTTACTAATATGTTAGATATACATGATACCCAACAACTTGATGTTTAGAAAGAAAGCCTCATTTGCATTAATTCTGGGACTTAGATGGGGATCCCTAACTGTCTGTGCGGAGGAGATGCTCTATAATTACCAAAAGAATTAGGGTTGTTGGTTAGACTGCAGCAGGAGCTAATACTCACTCAGAGATTCTGTCTCAAAGAGATTTGTTCTCCATGGGTGAGGATGAGAAGAGTATGGGTCTTTACCTAGAATCACCTTTCCAGATATAAAGGAGGTTCTGGTGTCCTGCTGTTTTTGCATGCAGTGCTTAATACTGAACCAGACATCTTCAACTTAATAAAGAGCATAAGGGCCATCCAAGATAAAACATACTTGGAATGACAACAGTGGACAGTCTATTTGAAATGTTATAACAGGTCCAGTGAATTCATTGGGACTTTGCCTACATGCCAGTTGTCCTCATTATCCCACTGTAGTACTGATGAACAGATCAGGGATTGGGAAGGTTATGTAGGCAGTAGACCTTGGATTTTGTCATGAGTTCTTTTTTAGTTTTAGGTTGGAATGGTTTTGGAAACGCATGTGACTCCTACTGGTCTCTTGAACTATTTAGATCAACCTTATCGTGCTGAGGAGGAGTTCCACTTTTCAGGTGTTTTATTCATGCTACTTAGAGGTGGAGCTGTTATGTGTTTCTAGATGAAAATACAGCCATCTCTTATGCGCAGAAATGGCTGAGATTAAAAATTCGTGAATGTTGCTGAGTTGCAATAGACACAATTGAAAAAATGTCATCCGTCTTGCTCTGTCTTTAAGAGCAATGATTAATGTACCATTGCAGGATGATCTATGTGCCCATAGATTACTGCCCGAATCTGGGTGTCCGCTTTGTGACTTATTGTTTGCCTGCGATCATTGAACAATTTAGTTAAAGATAAGTGAGGATTAAAGCACTTTTCTTTTTGTCCTGGCAAGAATGTTTGAAAAAAAAAGGAGGGAGAAATGGGAAAAAATCAGGTAGGAAAAGAACTGCACCAAGGGTTGGCTAAAATTAAGCAACTAGAATTGAATTAATCATTTATCTGTGAGGCATGTAAAAAGTTTAACAGATATGTAACCTCAAATAAACCTAAGAACCTTTGCTATGATGGATAGCTAGGTATCAATATTGTCATGTGCATCACAGGACACAGGATCACAGAGATGGGTGCATTAGTAAATCATGTAACTTTATAACTCTTGAAAAACAACCAGAGGAGAAGCATGTGGATTTCAGGTATCTAAATGAGAGGAACTTGAAGTGGATATGTGTTACTGATCCAGCTCCATTTTGTGGTTTGCTAGTTGTGTTTTTTCTCTGTGGCTTTCCTTCCCCACTGTGCCAGAAGAAGGAAAAAACAAGCTGGTCTTTTTAATTTATTGCATTACATTAGTTGCCCGATAAGATTCTTTGAAGATGATTGTCTTGTGAATTCCAGTTCCAGATCAGTGGACATTTGGCTCGAAGGATTTATATTGTGTGCTCAGAGAATTGGGCTTTAAATCAGTGTTAGTGGAGGCTACAGAGGGCTTGGGTTTTACAACTGCAATAACTAACTCACTGGGGAAGTGTATATGTGACCCTTTTCTGATATTCCAAGAGAAGCTGGCGCTTGATCAACATTGCTTTAAATTCTAAAAAGCAACACAACAGAAACATTAGCTTTCCCGTGGCCATGGGTTTGTTTCACTTGGTAAAAATGATTCCATATAAAGGGGAAATAGTTGCATTACTTTGCAATTTGTAGGAGAATTGAACTTTTGAATCCATGGAAGAATAGTTAGATTGAATTATATCAGAATCAGGGGACATTTTAAGCAGAAAATAGTTTAAGTCCCTTTGAACATTTCTCTCTCTCTCTCTCTCTCTCTTTCTCTCTCTCTCTCTCTCTCTAAGAGACTTTTCTTAGATTGATAGCAAAAAATATCCCCTAGGGAAAGCAGAAGTATAAATTTATTTTATCCATTTATTTATTTGTTTGTTTACCCAAGCACTTAGTTTTCAAACCACTAAGTGCTCTCAGAAGCTAGGCTCTGCCTTTTGGAGCGCCATCTTTGGCACTGGAAAGAATCTGATGGGTATGTCAAAAAATGCAAACTTTGGGGAGTACAGAGGGAGTGATGGAATGTCCAGAAGAAGGGTATATCTCTAAAATGAAGAGAAAGGATGCTATGTGATGGGTGGGTCTTCATGACCTCCTAAAGTCCAGCTGATATCTACAGATCTTTATGCTTTTTTTACTGGAGATGAGATGTTTAAATGAGATGTTGAAATTCACAGAAAACATCCTGGAAGTCTACAGCTGTGGTCTGCTAATGACAGAAACCCATGCACAGCCAACTAAACTGTGCCTTTGACTTGCATTCCTTCACCACAGAATTAAAAAAAAAAACTGCTGACTTTTCTCTTTTTTTACAAGTTTATTGGTGCATTTACAGTTGCCTAGTGCATGGTTGGGCAAATCCATTCTCCAACACAACAACTTTTTGACTGTCCATATTAAGCCTGTGGTCAGCTATAACCCATAGGCTGTTTTTGTAATCCATACAAAATATTGCAAACATTTCTGCATCCAAGTAATTGATTAGTTTGAATCTGAAAGTAGGAGTTCATATTTATTCCTCTAAAGTTCCTTGGCTTTGCTTTAATGCTCCAGTTTAAACTTTCTTTTTGACATCTCCTTTATTAGCTATTCTTTCTCTGTCTGTGGCACCAATAAACTTGTTTAATATGCTACCTATATCTTTATCTAGCTCATTGCTACAAATGTAGAAGGAACCATGTGGGAGGACAGGACAGTAGGTGTCCTCACAAGTCACTTTCTTTGGAATATATTTGTTTAAGTATAAATCAGTTTAACCAGACCTGCTGTGCTCCTAATGTAGTTCTAACACTTGAAGGTAGGTAGAGTATGAAGCTGAAAGCATCCTGGGCTATATATGGTGAGGCCCTCTTTCAGAGAGGGGGGGGCGAGAGGGAGAGGGAGAGGGAGAGGGAGAGAGAGGGAGGGAGGGAAAGGGAGGGAGAAAAGGAAGGAGGGGGGAGGGAGGGAGGGAGGGAGAGAGAGAGAGAGAGAGAGAGAGAGAGAGAGCGAGAGAGCGAGAGAGAGAAACAGAGTCAGATGGCCCTATAGATGTTACATCTATATTGACCAATTTACCAGGAAAGCCCCTAGCTTTCTCTTGTGATTGAGGTTTAATTAAACAGCAAATATTTTTACTCTCTATGCTGGTTAATCTTGGTTGTCAACTTGACTGCATTTGGAACCACTTAAGCATACATGTGAGGTTATTGAAGTAGGTAAGCCCATAACAAGTGTGGTGTCACCTTCTGGTAATGGTACAGATATGCACCTTTTGCCTCTGTGTCTTATCGGTGAGTTCATCTACACGATTTGTCAGTTCATCTACCCTGCTGCTGCTGCTTGGTCTCTTTTCCCTGATGTCAGAACTCAACTTCTTGGCTCTTCCAGTATGGACTGAAGACCAGTGGGTTTTTGGGAATGCTTCAACATCAGACTGGGACTGCTGAGACATCCAGTCCAATGGAATCAGTGACTACTAGGCCCTCTTGCAGGTCCAAACCCTAATGAAACTCACTGGGGGAAAGAAATATGTGAAAGTGGAATGAGAAGCTGGTAGGGAAGAGGAAATGACAAGAAAGGGTAATGGGGTGAATATGATAAAAATGCATTATGTACATTTATGGAAATATCCAAAAATAATGAAAATATTCTGGTTTGAGAGAGTATGATGGTTGTCCCACTTATTAGCCTATCTAAGG
This sequence comes from Tokudaia tokunoshimensis, assembly GCA_036184795.1. Taxonomy (NCBI): domain Eukaryota; kingdom Metazoa; phylum Chordata; class Mammalia; order Rodentia; family Muridae; genus Tokudaia; species Tokudaia tokunoshimensis. The sequence goes on along the minus strand of BTHU01000005.1, from coordinate 79,500,000 downwards.
ACTTGGGAAGATCTCCACAAAGGTGGCCTTTCTGGTGCATTTTCTCAGGGCCGTGACATTTCCTAAATGTTTGCAAATCAAGTGTAGCTTAACAGTTTTCTGTTGGGATTGAATTTCAAGTTGCCCATGCAGAATGATAGCTTTTTTCTGAGTTTGTGCTTACTGTGTACAAGGCATCTCTCCTTAAGGGTTCCATATGCTTTATCTCCCTTGTGTTTAATCCTCATGCTATGAAGATTAGCACCTACAATGTGCAAGAGTGGAATGAGAGCTGTCACAGGTTCAAACCTCTCCCAAAGATGTGAACTAGTGTTAGGTCCAAAGTAACAAAACAAAACAAAACCACCACTACCACCACCACCAACAACAAAAAACGCAAGCAAAACAAAGCAGAAATCAGCCTGGGTAGTTGGACACCTAGGCTTTTGCAGGAGTCTAATTTCTAGAATGTAGATTTCCTCATTTTTTGTTTTTAATCTGTATTTGAAATGTGACACAAAAACAAGTCCCCAATCCCCTAAAAAATCATTCAAAGTCAAATGATAAATTTAAGATAATACGAATTTTCTAGCATGCTAGCAAGTGATAACATTGTATAACTTAAAAGACATAGCTAAATAAGGAACACCTACATACTGTTCAACAGGCGGGGCATGGACACTCACATAGGTATGCATAGGGGAACATTCTCCCAGCCTAGGAGCTTCCCTGACTTCAGTTTGCAATATTAGTCATCACTTTGTTTTTCTTTTTTGTCTTTGGGATGTGGTAGAAGAACCAGACCCAATGCCTGGAAACCCATTTTGGATCATTTCTTTTATAAAAGGCATCTATTTCACATTGTGGGAATATATGTTTGTGTGTGTGCACCTGATGGTTTAAAAGTAAGACAAAGAAAATTCACTCTGAGACATTACATTACTTTTGCACACATATTTTGTATTTTTGTATTGCCTGGCACATATTAATACTCTACAATCATGTGTCAAAAAGATTCCCACAATAACTGTCTGCCGTTCTGAAGGGAAAGAAGAGAGAAGGTTAGGACGTATTTTCATCACAAAGGTCCTTTGTCTCTATTACATATTTTTGTTCAAAATGCTCAGCTCGGCAGTTTCTTCCTCTTCAAGGATGTTACTTACCGTGGAAGGGACACCCCCTCTCACCCTCTCTAGGCACGTTCTTCATTTTGAGACACATAACTTATTTATTATGTTATGCAAATTAAGGTACAGCGAGTAGTTTAGAATGTGCCTTGCTCTGTGAAAGGCAGAAAGAAAAGGACCCTATAAATACAAAGAATCTGGGCCAGAGAACATTTTATTACAAGCCTCGTTCCTTCCTTAAAGACAGTAAACATGATGAATTTCTCTTTGCAACTGAATTTATGAAGATAGATGGTTCGCTCTGTGGTTGTTTTAACCAGGTTTGCCTTGCGGTCTGAGGCAGAGCTGCAAACCCACACAGACACATTCATTGCCATCTCTAATGAGAGGATGCCATGTCTTATGTATGACTGAGTGGGACTTCAGAAAGTGACACAATGTACTACTATAGGAATGGTAATGACTCCTCTTTCCATGTAGCAGCAGGAGGGCCCCAGTATTTTCTTTAAGAGAAACCTTGGGCTGCTTTAATTCCCACAAGTTCTTGTGGCACACTTTTCAGAGTCTGACTGAAAGAAAATCCTTTGCTGACACTTTTTAAAATGCCAACCTAGGACTTGGTGGCATAGGTTTGTATTTGATTCTCATTCATTCAGTTCACACATTGGCTTTTTGCTGAGCCGACACAGAAGGGGGAAGTAAAAGCAAGGGGGAGAGGGAGGAGGTAGAAAGCCTGTGAGCTCCATGCGTAAATGCCTTTCTCGCTCAACACTCCGTTCAAGCCTGAGTGCTCATGCACAGCCACAAGAGGGAATGAGTTCCATGGTGTTAATGATGACAGCGCGCATCGTTGGGTATGCAGATCACAGAAGAAAGCCATTCTACTGAGCTCTAATTCCATCAGGATCATTTACCTTTTGAAGGATAGAAAAGAATGCATTGAAGATCAAAATCCTCAGCCTTATTTGGCTTCATCCAAGATTTATGGTAGCTGCTTTCAAGGGCAACTGAGAAAACCAACTTTGGAATTCACATCTGTACCATTTCTTGTCTTTCAATATTTTATAAATGTTATGAGCAAATTCAACCTCTGGGGACATTAAAATTAAACAACCCCTGTCCCTTCCCTATACCAGAGCCAGTGCACATATCAACAATCTCTGTATTTAAATATTCTCATCTGTATCATACCTTTTAGAATAGATGTTTCAGAAGCCTATGTTTAGTTTACTATTAATTTACTAGGGGTTATCATAATGTAGAATTCATGTCTTTGTGGTATTAAAGGCATTAAACTTTGATTTAAATTGTTAATAATAAAGTACCTATTATTTCCAGCTTTAGATATGAATTCATTTTTGAAAAGGCAAACATTTAGTGTATCTCAATCAACATTTGAAATGAAGACATACTGTCCTTAATTTAAGTACCTTGATATGCAGCCAAAAAAAAAAATAAAAATAAACTCATTAAAAAAATAAAAAGACCAAGAGGACATTTGCTGTGATCTCTGAGGAAGTAAATAAGGTTGCTTTGGTTCCCAGAGATGCTCTGATTAGTTTTGACAGCAAGAAATTTATCTTGCATCCATATGATAAAAGAGTAGCATATAAGTGAGGCTGATACAGTGGCTCACAAACTATCCTGAGGATCAAGCATCATGGACAAAAATTGATAAGGCAAATTAGGTTTCTATTTGCAAGATTCTCATGAGCTCTGAACTTTTCTTTCATCGTAAAACATTTTTAAAGCAGTCCTCAGTGGCTCCACTCCTGCAGATCTTGGTAGTACTTTCCATTATTTACAACAAATAGATGCTTTCTGCAACTCAGCTTGCCGGTGATTTGACTTTTAGCTGCTATGTTCCTTGTCACAAGAAAGGTGATGCCAAAAAGAAGTGGACGTGGGCTCACTAAATCAAGTCTGACTCCTGGGAAATGTTGAACACTGAATGAAAGGCTGTTGCTGAAGTGAATGGTGGAGTCAGAGAGCTCTCAGTTCAAATCTGTGTTCTCCCCAAGTACCTGGGTCACCTTGGACAAGTTATCTTTTCACGTCTCTGATTTTAAATTTGGTACTTTCTTTTGTTAAATGGAGATATTGATGTGCCCTTCATTTTGCTGCTGTGAGAACCAAATGATTGAATAGAAGCATTTTGTTGCATGAGTGATGCTTGGTCCTTGGAAGAGGTTGGATAAATACTGGATTTCTAAAAGCGTTTGTCAATAGGATTTAATGTGATATCCAGGAAATGTTTGTGAGCATCTATTCCATGTATTTATCATTGAGAGGACATTATCCAGGTATGGAACTCAGACAAAAGACAAGAGAAAAGGATATAGACGTAGGCAGAGAAGTAGAGTAACAGGAGGTGTGTATGTGAGTGTGTGTGTGTGTGTGTGTGTGAGAGAGAGAGAGAGAGAGAGAGACAGAGACAGAGATAGAGACAGAGAGAACATGTAACTTAGTTGAGGCACACTTAGGATGCCCTTGGATCACAGACAGTCTTTCTCCCCCAGCATCATTGCACTCTATTTGGCCTGTGTGCTTCAGTTTGCCTTTGGCTTACACAGCTGTAGTCATGCTAAGTTTCCAAACAGTTTTTAAAAAGTATACTGTACCTCTTTCTCTTTCACATTCTTTGTATTTACTGTGTCTTATACCTGGAACAATCTCTTCCTGAGTCTAGTACGAGGAACAGATTAGCTTAGTCATCATCTCCTCAAGAGGAGCTTCTTGCTCATTCTCACTAATGTAGTTCCCTCACCACCATTTTCGGTACAATAGCCTTTCTACTCACTAACCCTAAATGTAAAGTTATAATTCCTGATAGTTTTTTTTATCACCTTACAATGTCTGTCTTCTTTCCTGCATTAGCTACTTTGCCATGCTTAGTATAGAATACACTTGATGATGACGATGATGATGATGCCTACAGTAAGAATACCAAGAACTTAAGAAGTTCTGCCTGCCTGTGTGCTGCCACTGTTCTGTCCATGTGTGCTGTCTAATCCTACCTAAACTAGATGATGTAATGTGATGATTAATCTTTATTTTCAGTTTGGTTGGAGGGAGAGATAGCTAGATTACTAGGTCGCATTTCTCTGCATGCACATGAAAGTATATCTAGAGATAATTGGTGACTGAGGGGAGAATCTGGGTTCTCAAGGCAAGAAGAAGGAAGGTGAAATCCAGCTAGTGTAGCCATGCTCCCTTTCTGCTTTCTGGTTGCCTTGGAGTATTTCTACCGTATTCTAACCTCTTGGCCATGGTGCTCTGCTTCACGGAGGACCCAGCGATAGTAATGGCTGAGTCCACGTACTCTAGCCTCTGGGAGCCAAAATAAGTGCTTACTTCAATGATAGGAAGTCTGACTGTTACATGGTTGGGGACTGTCATTTTCCTTCTTTTTTTTTTTAATTATTTATTTTATTTTATTTTTTTTTAATTTACATTCCAAATCATTTCCCCTTTCCCGTTTCCTCCCTCCCCGAAAGTCCCATAAGCCCCCTTCCCTCCCTCTTTTCTCCATTCAACCCCCTCTCGTTACTCTGTCCTGGCGTTCCCCTACATCCAGTCTTTCCAGGACCAGGGGTCTCTCCTTCCATCTTCTTAGAAATCTATTGATATGCGGATTGGAACCTCTGGGGGAATCAGTATCCCGGACCTCAAGCTGTACTACAGAGCAATAGTGTTAAAAACCGCATGGTATTGGTACAGTGACAGACATGTAGATCAATGGAACAGAATTGAAGACCCAGAAATGAATCCACACTCCTATGGTCACTTGATCTTTGACAAAGGAGCTAAAACCATCCAGTGGAAAAAAGATAGCCTTTTCAACAAATGGTGCTGGCTCAGCTGGAGGTCAACATGCAGAAGAATGCAAATTGACCCATTCTTATCTCCTTGCACTAAGCTCAATTCTAAGTGGATCAAAGATCTCCACATAAAACCAGACACACTGAAACTAATAGAAGGGAAACTAGGGAAGAACCTTGAACATATGGGCACAGGGGAGAATTTCCTGAACAGAACTCCAATAGCTTATGCTCTAAGATCAAGAATAGACAAATGGGACCTCATTAAATTACAAAGTTTTTGCAAGGCAAAAGACACTGTCATTTTCTTATATTTAAGGTATAGAAGATGAGTCAGGTTAGCTAAATGAGTTACATAATAGTAAGCCAAAGACAAGGGTGTTAGCATGAATTCTAATGAAGTAGAGCTCATGTCTACTTCAGTTTTCATGGGAACTGTTTTAGGCAATGGATCTAGGACATACTGCCCCATAAAACATCTTGGTATTTAAAATAACAGTTTTCCTTCCTTCCTTTCCTTCTTTCTTTCTTCTTTTCTTTTTTCTTTTCCTCCTATTCTTCCCTTCTGATGCATGCCCTAAAAATTCTTAGACTTCTCCTGAAAGTCCTAAAAATTTATTCCAGAAGTGTCCTTCCTATACTCAAATGGGGGTACAAAAGACACCTCTCATTTTTGTAATCCTTCAATTTAGAGATTCCAAGAAGAATCAGAGACAAGCAACTTCACCAACCCCCCTTGTTACCATGGGTCCTATTTTCTTGCATTTCACCAATCACATTTCTGTGATTCCTTTCCATCATCAATCTTAAGAGTCAACATTCACCTGTTTCTCAGTAGTGTTTATTTTCAAAGGATCCTTGCCATTAAACATCCACATTAAATAAAATCAAGTGCTTTTGTCTTTGAATTTGGATTTTGGTAAAGAGGTTTCAGTCATGAGCCTCCTGATGGGGGTGGGGTGGGGCAGAAGAATACTTTTCTCCCTGATGTTGGATGTGAGCCTGAACATAACTGTAGCTTGGCTCTTAGCCCTTTGCTCCTCTCCTCTGCCCATCACCCTCTTGTCCTCGTTACTTCCTCCTTATTGTAGGTTGGCATTAGTTTTTATGTTTTCTCAGATGCTAAGAAGTAATGACTGAATTTTCTTGTATTCATGTCACTTATACAAAATACTGGATACTCTGAAGTTTGGGGAAATAATAAGGCTTTAGCAGGGGATATTTGGACTTCTGAGGAAGTTTAGACACAAATCATTGGTCCTAACCTCTGTCAAATAAACTTGAAACCTGTGTACTTTAATTGATAAATGAGGGCATAAGGATCTGAAAGATAAAGAGTAAAATTGAAAAACTACATAGTGATTTCTGAGTATTTACCCAAGAAAAAAACAGAACTCTATGTAAGGATTGTGAATCATTACAAACAGAAAACAAACAAACAAAGAAATCCTCCACCCATCTTATCATCTACCCACCCCTGTCTATTCAACACATAATTATATAAAATGATATTTGTCTTATATTTTTGGTCCAGATAGTAGCATGAGAAAAGATATGCATGAAGACTTAGGCAGGCAGTTTCCATATGTGAGAGGAAATTGTCTTGGGTGGAAAGGGGGCTCCCAGCTCTTCCTTCTTCCTTTCAAAAGGAAAGGAAGAACTGTTACTTATTCTTGCCTATGTCCTAGACATTTTTTCTGGGCACTGAAAATTCAATACAGTGGAATAGTATTAAGCGAAACAAGTTGTTGGTAAGTGCTCTAAAATTAAATCCATGTAAAGCCCTGCAGGTTCCAAGTAGAGTTTGGATATCACTGTATGTATGATGGAGAGAAGCTTTAGGGACCTTCAAGCAGGGATCCAATAAGATGGAATTTTCTGGCTGTTTGGGGAGAATGGTAGGCAATGAAGACTGATACTTTTTTTTTTAACCTTTAACCTGTCCTTTTTTTTTAACCTTTTTGAGGATTTATTTTTCTTGTGTGGATGTGTGGGCACTCATGTGGGAATCCTAAGAAGGCAGTTCTCTCATTCCACATGATTCTGAGGTTTGAACTCAGGTCTTCAGGTTTGGCAGTAGACACTTTTCCTACTGAGCCATCTCAGTGGCCCAGATTTGTGCATTTCTGTTATGTTGAAGGAACAAGTATTTCTCCTTTATTATTAGATAGAGTACTAGTTAATACAGATGCAACAATGTTTCCCATCTTTCAAAAGCTTGAAATGTTCCCAACTTGCACTTTCACTAATTTGGTTATGAACAGTCAGACTAAAAACTGCATTTGTTTGAGCTGTTGGAATTTAGCTAAATGATAAATCAATTCTTCAGTGACAAGAGGATTTATTTTTTAACTAAGAGATCTATTGGCATTCCTGCTCAGGACAGAGAAAGTATGGGAAGCATGAACCTCTTTTTAAAAAAGAACTTTCTGATTTTGTCTCTCTGTGTGTTGTGTGTGTGAGAGAGTGTAGGTATTCACAAATCAGGGCATCCTTGTGAAGGTCAAAGGACCACTTTCAAGAGCTGGTTCTCTCCTCCTACAATCACCTGTGTTCTGCGATACAACTCAAGACTGCCAGGTTTGCACAGCAAGCCCTTTTGTCTGTAGGGCTTCTCACTGGCCCCAAGTAGAGGCCTCTTGATTGACCTGATGAGATGCTAGTGGGAGGGTCATGGTCTCCAAGCACCTTGAATCAGAGAGTTCTAGAGTCCAAGGTGATGGAGGTGGCTTCTAATGTCATGGTCATCATTAATGGACTAAAGTCCTTCCTTGATATTTCCAGCATTTCTGAAGTTAAAAGCCGTTTCTAGAATAGATTTAGGTAACGATGAAAAATTTCTCAAGAGTACAGAGAGTACTCTGTAGGAAAATAAACCACAAATTCCTAAAGGAATGAACTACCATTTTTTTTCACTAGCTTCTCTTGTTTCTGGAGAACCTTTCTGGAGGTTTTTCTGGGGTGGACTCATTGGAACCTCTTCATATGATTTTTAGAGATTGTTATTTAAAGTTGTCTGTAGGTGTCTTACAGTGAATCATCATTTCACTCATAATCTGCCTACTTACTATTGTAGGAAAAAAAGTGTTTTGACTTTTTTCTTTTCTTTTTTAATGAAAAAGGAAGTAAAAACATTTTATGATAAAATTAAAGATTTACATGGAAAATGTTTCTGACAAAATTGAAGAAGCATATAGAAAAACACATTAAGATTGACAATTTTCATGGAAAATTAATAAGTAAAATGTAGACACAAAAAACATTACTAAATTGAAAAAGGAAGTAGAAACATTTTATGATAGAACTGAAGATTTACATGGGAAATATTCCTAATAAAATTGTAGAAGAATATAAAATAACATTAAAATTAAAGATTATCATGGACAATTACAGATAAAATGGTAGGCATAAAATATTTCTAGGTTGATTGAAAGTGGAATTATAAACATTTTCTGATAAAATTGAAGATCTACAAGGAAAATATTTCTGATAAAATACAAGAGATATATAGAAAAAAATTAAAATTGACTATTTCATGGAAAATTATACAGATAAATTGGTAGCAATAAAAATATTCCTAAGTTGATTGAAAGTGGAATTATAAACATTTTCTGATAAAATTGAAGTTTACATGGAAAATATTTCTGATAAAATTGAAAAAATATGAAAAAACATTAAAATTGAAGATTATCATGGAAAATTATACAGATAAAATGGCAGGCATAAAAATATTTCTAAGTTGATTGAAAGTGGAATTATAAACATTTTCTGATAAAATTGAAGATTTACATAGAAAATAGCTCTGATAAAGTTGAAGAAATATATAGAAAGACACGTTAAGATTGAATATTTCATGGAAAAATTGTACAGATAAAATGGTAGGCATAAAAATATTCCTAAGTTTTTTGAAAGTGGAATTATAAACATTTTCTGATAAAATTGAAGATCTGCAAGGAAAATATTTCTGATAAAATTCAAGAAATATATAGAAAAACATGTTAAAACTATTTCATGGAAAATTATACAGCTAAAATGGAAGGTATAAAAATGTTCCTAAGTTGATTGAAAATAAAATTATAGACATTGTCTGATAACATTGAAGATTTACATGGAAAACATTTCTGATAAAATTGAAGAAAAATATAGAAAAAATGTTAAAATTAAAGATTATCATGGAAAATAATACAGTTAAAATGGTAGACATAAAAAACATTACTAAATTGAAAGAGGAATCACAAATATTTTCTGATAAAATTGAAGATTTACATGAAAAATGTTTCTGTTAGACTATGTTTTTTGTTGGGGAATTGAGTCCACTGATGTTATAAGATATTAAGGAATAGTGATTGTTGCTTCCTGTTATTTTTGATGTTCTTTTTATGTTTGTGTGGTTACTTTCTTTTGGGTTTGTTGGAAAAAGATTATTTTCTTGCTTTTTGTAGGGTTTAGTTTCCCTCCTGTTGGCGTTTTCCATCTATTATCCTTTGTAGGGCTGGATTTATGGAAAGATACTGTATAAATTCAGTTTTATAATGGAATACCTTGTTTTCTCCATCTATGGTAATTGAGAGTTTTGCTGGGTATAGTAGTTTGGGCTGGCATTTGTGTTCTCTTAGGGTCTGTATGAGATCTGCCCAGGATCTTCTAGCTTTCATCTTCTCAGGTGAGAAGTCTGGTGTAATTCTGATAGGCCTGCCTTTATAGGTCACATGACCTTTTTCCCTTACTGCTTTTAATATTCTTTCTTTGTTTGGTGCATTTGGTGTTTTGATTATTATGTGCCAGGAGGACTTTCTGGTCTGGCCCAGTCTGTTTGGAGTTCTGTAGGCTTCTTGTATGTTCATGGACATCTCTTTCTTTAGGTTAGGGAAGTTTTCTTCTATAATTTTGTTGAAGATATTTACTGGCCCTTTAAGTTGGAAATCTTCACTCTCTTCTATACCCATAATCCTTAGGTTTGGTCTTCTCATTGTGTCCTGGATTTCCTGGACATTTTGGCTCAGGAGCTTTTTGCATTTTGCATTTTCTTTAACTGTTGAGTCAATGTTTTCTATGGTATCTTCAGTCCCTGAGATTCTTTCTTCTATCTCTTGTATTCTGTTGTTGATGCTTGCATCTATGACTCCTGAATTCTTTCCAAGATTTTCTATCTCCAGAGATGTCTCACTTTGTGATTTCTTTATTGTTTCTACTTCCACTTTTAGATCCTGGATGGTTTTGTTCAGTTCCTTCACTTGTTTGTTTGTGTTCTCCTGTAATTCTTTCAGGGATTTTTGTGTTTCCTCTTTAAGGGCCTCTACTTGTTCACCCATGGTCTCCTGTATTTCAGGGATTTTTGTGTTTCCTCTTTAAGGGCTTTTACCATTTGACCCATGTTCTCTTGTATTTCTTTAAGGGAGTTATTTATGTCCTTCTTCATGTCCTCTAACAGCATCGTGAGATGAGAGTTTAAATCCAACTCTTGCTTTTCTGGTGTGTTGGGGTATCCGGGATTTGCTGTGGTGGGAGAATTGGGCTCTGATGTTTCCAAGTAGCCTTGGTTTCTGTTGATAGTGTTCTTGCGCTTGCCTTTCACCATCTGGTTATCTCTGGTGTTAGTTGGTCTTGTCTCTGGCTGGAGCTTGCCCCTCCTATGGGCCTGTAAACCTGTGTCTGTACTCCTGTGAGATCAACTCTCTTCTGGCAGGGTCTGTGCACAGAAAGCTGTGGAGCTGTCTGATTCCCTGAAGCAAATGGCAGCCAGAAGGGAAGACTCCTGTCCCAGCAGCTCCACTGATCGTATGCCCTGTGCCCTCCTAGCAGTACTGGTCCAGAGAGAAGGTGGAGATCTCACCTCTGCACTCAGAAGTGAAATCACTGCTGGGAGATCACTCTCTCCTGGAGGGCTAAGCACAGAAGGCTTTGGAGCTGTCTGGTTCCCTGCTGCTGTGTTTTGACTTTAGTAGCAGCCCTGATGCAGTGGGTATGCATGTATATGTATATATGTGTATGTGTATGTGTATATGTATATCCCTGTTTCAGCTAAGGAAGACCCAAGAGGACTTGACGCACCTTTTATCCAGGTCCTGTGGAAATAGGGGAATGTTCTACTGGGCCCCTTGGGAGACAGAGAATGAGGGTCAGCAGTGCTGTCTCCAGTCTTTTGGAAACATTTCTGGATGCTTTCACTCTGTGGCTTTGGGGAAGAAGTCAGCCACCTTTTACAAGCCCATTTGATCCCCCAGTTAACCTTCCTTTCTCTTCAACTCTGTTGTAATGCATGGCAGGGTAGTTAGTAGTTGATGGCAGGGCTGGGTCTGTCCCTGAACCTCATAGAAAGCCCTGGGGGACACGTGGTCCCAAAGGCTGAATTAGGCTGTGGGGCTCTTGCCCTTTCTGGGGTACTACAATTGGGCTTTATTTATAACAGGACAATGGAAATATAAAATTCATTGTTAACATTTTGATACAGAATTTTGCTCACTGATATTTAAAAATTATTTCTCTTTCTTTTTCTCTCTCTTTCCTTCACTTCCATCTCCATCTCTCTCCTTCCTCTTCCCTTCCCCTGTTGGAGACAGGGTCTTACTAGGTAGCCCCAGCTGTCAAGGAACTCACTGTGTAGACTAGTCTGGCTTCAAACTTAAGTAGATCCTCCACCTGCCCCTGCTTCCTGAGTGCTGGGATTAAAGGTACATATCACCATAACCAGCTCCACTATTCCTTTGTACCCGAAAAGGTTAAACTACTTGCTTAAATTTTCTTAGACAGGTAAGAGCAGACACATGTGTAGATGGCATTTCTTTTGGTATCTTATTGATCATTGTTAACTTTTTCCTCATAGAATTTCCCTCCTCGTTCACTGCTGAGGCTGACGCACAAAGCTGAGGCGGAGGAGCCAATCGGACTGTCTACTTTCCCCAGCGTCCCACCTGTGCCTCCAGGTCCACGAGGCATCAAGGGTGATGCTTTGGCTGATTCAGTTCTCACTTAAAGATGTAAAAAGTCTGGATGGGGTCTTCATGTACGTTCACCATGTTAGTACTTAGACAGGGAATCAGCGGATCACTGGGAGTCCTGGAATGACCTTGCATGGACACAAAGGTCAAAAATTAGATCAGGCTGTGGTCTATGAGAGAAGAGGAGCAGTGCACAAGATGCAGCTTTTATATTGAAGTAATCCAAGTACACAGCACACAGCGAGGGCTAGAAGCCTCCCACCTTGAGATCCTCTTCCTCTGATATTCTCCTCTCCCTATGTTCTCTGTTTCTGCCTGGAGAACTTTTATCATGCTGGGTTCTGGCAAGTAACACAAATAGAACCAACCAGAGGAATTCTCCTAAGACTTTTTTGAGTCCAAGGTGCTAGAAGAACAAATGTGAACCCGGCTGCTGATTGTCATTACTCTGTATATGTCTTTAACATAAACACAGGTAAAAAGGAAGTGTAGCTAAGAGACAGAGGAAAAAGATGTGTATCTAGTGGCGTCATTTTAGCCCTGAGTCTAGGTGTGCCTGAAGCCTAGATGGGATCCAAGTTATGTGGTTGAATCTTTTTTCTTTGCCTTTTTACTTATTCTCAGGGTAATTGAGTTGTATGCATTGTTACTATAGAGATTAATATCGCCGAGTTGACTAATCTAGTCGCTGAAGAGACAGCCTTTTGGCTGCACCTGTAAGGGTTATCTATTTAGGTTAATAGAGATAAAATGATCCAGCCTAGATGTGGTCAGTATTAGTCCAAATACTGAGGTCCTGGACTAAATAAAAAGGAGCAAGCGAGCTGAACTTAAGCCTTCGTTTCTCTCTGCTTCCTGACTGTGGGAGCACTGAGACCTGTTGCCCTGACTTCGTGACTGTACCCTTGAGGCGAGAGCCAAAATAACCCCGCCCCCTTTTTTCTTCAGTTGCTTTGGTCATGGTATTTTATCCCAGCAACAGGGAAAGTTACAATACAGTCACTGGAGCTGTAGACAATACTTTCCAAAAATTAGAAATCCAAGAAAAAAAAAAAAGCATGAGCGCGTTTATCATTCAAACCTGATGAAGCTGAGGTTGAAACATATGTTGAATGTAAGGGCATATTTCTGGATACGAGTAGTTACATACTGAGTGCAATCCCCAGCAGCAGTTAGAACGATGGGAGATGAACGGCAGTTCTTACGTGCAGCTGCCTTGCGTGGTGCTTCTCGGGAACGAGTGACAGATGACTTCCAAAATTCCTCCCAACCGTAATTTTCTCAAAACACCAGGCCTGTTTGCGGCAGCACTTGCCTTAAAAGCCCTCTGCACACACCGTCCATTTGTTGCACAAGATGAAGCTAATCCTGGGCTGGCCCTAGGCTTCTTTTTGCTGCATCCACTTTCTGTGACAGGTGAGGGATGGAGAAAAACAGCCCGTGTGGAAGGGGAAAAAAAGAGCTCAGCTTTGCACAAGCTTCCCTCCAGCCGGGAGCAGGTGGAATCTTTATGCCCTGTGATTATCCAGGCGTCTTAAAGTCCAATCCACTAACGGGGCTCTGCGGGGAGGGAAAATGGAGCAGATATGAGGTGATTTTCTTATTTTTGTGACCTATGTTTGAAAAAAAAAAAGGAGTGTTTGACTTTTGAAAAAAAAAACCCCACAAGCCCGGCGGTTTCTAGGCTTGCCTTCAGGGGTTGGCTGGATCAAGGCTGGCTGACCCGATGCTGCTTGATTTCACCACAAGGTGGCACCCCTCCTTCTTCACGTTTGATTTTGCTTTTGATCCAGAAAAAAAAAGCCTTATTGTAATCATTGCAGAACAAAGGCAAACTTATCTTAGGTTTTTAAATTTGTGAAGCTGACTTCATGTCCCACCGCCAACTCTGCCTCCACGCTTCAGACAGGGATGCTAACTATTGTAGTGCCGTATCACTGGAGGGGGTTCAGCTTTCCCTTCATCTAGGAGCCTGACAGCCCCCCATCCCCCTCTTCGGGCATCAGGGAGGCAGGACAGGACATACAGCAGGGTTTCTTAAAGTAACTGTGGTGTCTGACCAAGTAGTAGAGTTTCCAACCTGGCCTGGCCTGGCAGTATTACCAAACAAAATAAAAATGAGTAACTACAGAACTGGAGTGAGAAGCTGAAAATACAGTTTTATTACTTTTTTGTTACAATGGACGTACAATTCCATTTTAGTAAATAGAGTCAAAATAAAATAATAGAAAAAAGTAAAACAGAAACCCATATAGTTGCTTATTAAAAGTGTATGCAGAGGCAACTAATCAGAGAAACTACAATTACACTAGTAGACTTTAAGACTGTCTAAAACTCGTAATGAAATAGCACCAATCCTCCACACTATATGCACACTTTCAATTAAAGTGTATACCATTAAAAGTTTTAAATATCTTGTTTCTTATTGAATTTATGCTACCCTAGGTCAGGCTGGTGCCAATAATGTTGGAGCAGAGTGCATACCTAACTTATGTTTTGTGTGCATAACACCCATAACAGACAAACTAGAGCACAATACACTCTACAAGAAACAACTGACTTTGGCATAGTTGAGAGAAAAGCTAGCCATGTTTGGACTTCTTTCTCCCTTCTCTTTTCCCTCTTTCATTAGAAGTCACCTACTCCTTTTCCTGTGTGTTTCCCTTCAATATCCACAGGCTTCTTCTGAGAGGACAGCATCTGGCACAATTCTTGGAAGGATTGTTCAAGAGAGTAGGACATAACTGGCACTTCACATCTTACCATCCAGTGACTAAAATACACAACTGTAGGGGAGCTCCGATCTCTCCCAACTCTTGCTTCTTCTTGGGACCTTGTTGAAAGGGAATTAATCCTCCAGGGTTCTCCGAGGAGCAGGACAAGCCTTATGTGGGACAAACTTTGCTTGCTGATTTGCCTTCTTTGACACCTCTCTCTCTCTCTCTCTCTCTCTCTCTCTCTCTCTCTCTCTCTCTCTCTCTCCTTTTTTAGAGAGTTTCGCCATCTTCCCAGGAAGATGTAATAAACTGCATGTACAGCATCTGTGTCTTAATGCCTGATTCAGAGAAGCCAGCGCCGGGCTCTATGAGTTTAGAGTACTTTAGAAATAGGAATGACGAGGGTGAGTGGCGCCACGGAGACTGCCCTCCGCCATCTTTGCTCCAGTGACCAGGTAGTTGGGACCGCCAGGCTCAGAGACAGACAGGCATAATATCGCTTCGGTTTCAGGCAGCTTGTGTGTAACCTGCTCCCAGGTGCTGGGCTGATCTGCAGTAACCAGCGCGCCAGTTCCGCGGTGGGACCTTCTGCCTGGTGGAGGGACCCCGCGCAGAGAGGGAGCCTGCCAGCTTCCCTTCCGCGACCTCTGTTCCCGCGGACTGCGCTGGAGAGACCGGTACCCAGGCTCTCCCCCCCATATAACATCACTTGGGACACGGCCTGTTGGGGCTTCCGTCTGTGCCCGAGGGCGGGTTGGCGCTGTGGTCGTCTGGGTGCCAGATCGGCAGGCCATCGTGACCACAGGGTGAGTGACGCCACGGAGACTGCCCTCCGCCATCTTTGCTCCAGTGACCAGGTAGTTGGGACCGCCAGGCTCAGAGACAGACAAACATAATATCGCTTCGGTTTCAGGCAGCTTGTGTGTAACCTGCTCCCAGGTGCTGGACTGATCTGCAGTAACCAGCGCGCCAGTTCCGCGGTGGGACCTTCTGCCTGGTGGAGGGACCCCGCGCAGGGAGGGAGCCTGCCAGCTTCCCTTCCGCGACCTCTGTTCCCGCGGACTGCGCTGGAGAGACCGGTACCCAGGCTCTCCCCCCAATATAACATCACTTGGGACACGGCCTGTTAGGGCTTCCTTCTGTGCCCGAGGGCGGGTTGGCGCTGTGGTCGTCTGGGTGCCAGATCGGCGGGCCATCGTGACCACAGGGTGAGCAGCACCACGGAGAGTGCCCTCCGCCATCTTTGCTCCAGTGACCAGGTAGTTGGGACCACCAGGCTCAGAGACAGACAGGCATAATATCGCTTCGGGTTCAGGCAGCTTGTGTGTAACCTGCTCCCAGGTGCTGGGCTGATCTGCAGTGACCAGCGCGCCAGATCTGCTGTGGGACTTCTGCCTGGCAGAGGGACGCCCCCTCCCCCCCCCCCCCAGGAGAGATCACACACACCTGCACAGGGCAGGAGCCTGCCAGCCTCCCTTTGGCGACCTCTGCTCCAGGAATCCACTAGGCTGAGCCTTTAGATGTGCAAGGCCTCCCCAATATAAGATCACTTGGGGCAAAGCACATTAGGGCTCCAAAGTCACTCAGGAGCAGGCAGGCCCCAGAAATCGGTGCCAGGGGAATCCTGGTAATCCAGGGGGGGCAGAAATAGCTTTGCAGGCTCACAGGAGGTCCAACCAACAGCCAGTGGCAGCAGGACCAACTAACACCAGAGGTATCCAGATGGCAAAAGGCAAACGTAGGAATGTTACTAACAGTAATCAAAGTAATGTGGGACCATCCGAACCCAACTCTCCAACAGCAGCAAGTCCTGGATACCCCACCACACCCGAAAGACAAGATCTGGATTTAAAATCACTTCTCATGATGCTATTAGAGGATCACAAGAAGGACACAAATAAATCTCATAAAGAGTTACAGGAGACCATGAATCAACGGTTAGAAGCCCTTACAAAGGAAACACAAAAATCGCTTAGAGAAATGCGGGAGAACATGGATCAAAAGATGGAGGCGCACAAGGAGACAACACAAAAATCGCTTAACGAGATGAATCAACGGGTAGATGCACTCACAAAGGAATCACAAAATTTGCATAAAGAAATGCAGAAGAATATGGGTCAACAGACGGATGCCCATAAGGAGGCAACACAAAAATTGCTTAAAGAAATGAATCAACGGTTAGATGCCCTTACAAAGGAAACACGAGAACTGCTTAAAGAAATGCAGGAGACGATGGATCAACAGATGGAATCCCATGAGGAGGAAACACAAAAATCGCTCAGAGAAATGCAGGAGAACGTGGGTCATCAGGAAGAAATCCTGAAAGAGGTAATGCAAAAATACCTTAAAGAAATACAGGAAAATACAAACAAACAAGTGAAGGATCTCAGCAAATCCATCCAGGAACTAAAAAAGGAAGTAGAAACAACTAAGAAATCACAAAGGGAGACAACTTTGGAGATAGAAAACCTTGGGAAGAAATCAGGAGTCATAGATGCAAACATCAACAATAGAATACAAGAGATGGAAGAAAGAATCTCAGGTGCTGAAGATTCCATAGAAAGCATCGACTCAACAGTCAAAGAAAATGCAAAATGCAAAAAACGCGTAACCCAAAACATCCAGGAAATCCAGGACACAATGAGAAGACCAAACCTAAGGATTATAGGTATAGATGAGAGTGAAGATTTGCAACTTAAAGGGCCAGTAAACATCTTCAACAAAATTATGGAGGAAAACTTCCCTAACTTAAAGAGAGAGATGCCGATGAACATACAAGAAGCCTACAGAACTCCAAACAGACTGGACCAGAACAGAAATACCTCCCGTCACATAATAATCAAAACACCGAATGTTCTAAACAAAGAAAGAATACTAAATGCAGTAAGAGAAAAGGGCCAAGTAACATACAAAGGAAGACCTATCCGAATCACATCAGACTTCTCACCAGAGACTATGAAAGCCAGAAGATCCTGGGCAGATCTCATGCAGACACTAAGACAGCACAAATGCCAGCCTAGACTACTATACCCAGCAAAACTCTCAATCACCATAGATGGAGAGACCAAGATATTCCATGATAAAACCAAATTTTCACAATATCTTTCCACAAATCCAGCCCTGCAACGGATAATAGGTGGAAACCTCCAATACAGGGAGAGAAACAACACCCTGGAAAAAATGAGATAATAACCTTCTTGAATCAAACCCAAAAGTAGAGAACCACTCAAACATAAAGATAGCGTCAAGAATGGCAGATGGCAATAATCACTATGCCTTAATCTCTCTTAATATCAATGGTCTCAATTCCCCAATTAAAAGACATAGACTAGCAGACTGGATACGTAAACAGGACCCAGCATTTTGCTGCATGCAGGAAACGCACCTCAGTGTCAAAGACAAACACTACCTCAGAGTAAAAGGCTGGAAAACAATTTTACAAGCAAATGGCCCCAAGAAACGAGGTGGAGTAGCCATCCTAATATCGGATAAAATTGATTTTCAACCCAAAGTCATCAAAAAAGACACAGAAGGACACTACATACTGATCAAGGGAAAAATCCACCATCAAGAACTCTCAATCCTGAATATCTATGCTCCAAATGCAAGGGCACCCTCATTCGTAAAAGAAACTTTACTAAAACTCAAAGCACACATCGCACCTTACACATTAATAGTGGGTGACTTCAACACCCCGCTCTCTGAAATGGATCGTTCAGGAAAGCAGAAACTAAACAGGGACACAGTGAATCTAATTGAAGCCTTGGACCAAATGGAACTAACTGATATATATAGAACATTTCATCCTAGAGCTAAAGAATACACCTTCTTCTCAGCTCCTCATGGTACCTTCTCCAAAATTGACCATATAATTGGTCACAAATCAGACCTCAACAGATACAAGAAGATAGAAATAATCCCATGCCTCCTATCAGATCACTATGGAATAAGGGTGGTCTTCAATGGCAACAAAAACAAAAGAAAACCCACGTACACATGGAGGCTGAACAATGCTCTACTCAATGATAACTTGGTCAAGTTGGAAATAAAGAAAGAAATCAAAGACTTTTTGAAAGTTAATGAAAATGAAGGCACAACATACCCTAACTTATGGGACACAATGAAAGCAGTGCTAAGAGGAAAATTCATAGCCCTGAGTGCCGCCAAAAAGAAACGGGAGACAGCATACACTAACAGCTTAATGGCACACCTGAAAGCCCTGGAACAAAAAGAAGCAAATACACCAAAGAGGAGTAGAAGGCAGGAAATCATCAAACTCAGGGCTGAAATCAATCAAGTAGAAACAAATAAAACCATACAAAGAATCAACAAAACGAGGAGTTGGTTCTTTGAGAAAATCAACAAGATAGATAAGCCCTTAGCCAGACTAACCAGAGGGCACAGAGATAGTATCCAAATTAATAAAATCAGAAACGAAAAGGAAGAGATAACAACAGAAACTGAGGAAATTCAAAAAATCATCAGATCCTACTACAAAAACCTGTATTCAACACAACTAGAAAATCTTGAGGAAATGGACAATTTCCTTGACAGATACCAAGTACCAAAATTAAATCAGGATCAAATAGACCATCTAAACCGTCCTATAACCCCTGAAGAAATAGAAGTTGTCATTGGAAGTCTTCCAACCAAAAAAAGCACAGGTCCAGATGGTTTTAGTGCAGAATTCTATCAGACCTTCAAAGAAGACCTAACACCAATACTCTTCAAACTGTTCCACAAAATAGAAACAGAAGGAACACTACCCAACTCATTCTATGAAGCCACAATTACACTAATACCAAAAGCACACAAAGATCCGACAAAGAAAGAGAATCTCAGGCCAATCTCTCTTATGAATATCGATGCAAAAATACTCAATAAAATTCTTGCCAACCGAATCCAAGAACACATCAAAACGATCATTCACCACGATCAAGTAGGCTTCATCCCAGGGATGCAGGGATGGTTCAATATAAGGAAATCCATCAATGTAATCCACTACATAAACAATCTCAAAGAAAAAAACCACATGGTCATCTCATTAGATGCTGAGAAAGCATTTGACAAAATTCAGCATCCTTTCATGCTAAAGGTCTTGGAAAGATCAGGAATTCAAGGCCCATATCTAAACATAGTAAAAGCAATTTACAGCAAACCAGTAGCCAGCATCAATCTAAACGGAGAGAAACTTGAAGCAATCCCACTAAAATCAGGGACTAGACAAGGCTGCCCTCTCTCTCCATATCTTTTCAATATAGTACTTGAAGTTCTAGCTAGAGCAATTAGACAAGAAAAAGAGGTCAAAGGGATACAAATTGGAAAGGAAGAAGTCAAACTATCACTATTTGCAGACGATATGATAGTATACATAAGCGACCCAAAGAACTCCACCAGAGAACTCCTACAGCTGATAAACGACTTCAGCAAAGTGGCCGGATATAAAATCAACTCAAGCAAGTCAGAAGCCTTCCTATACTCAAAGGATAAGCAGGCTGAGAAAGAAGTAAGAGAAATAATACCCTTTACGATAGCCACAAACCATATTAAGTATCTTGGCGTGACGCTAACCAAACAAGTGAAAGATCTGTATGACAAGAACTTCAAGTCTCTGAAGAAAGAAATTGAAGAAGACCTCGGAAGATGGAAAAATCTGCCATGCTCATGGATTGGCAGGATTAATATAGTAAAAATGAGCATCTTACCAAAAGTAATACACAGATTCAATGCAATCCCCATCAAAATCCCAACTCAATTCTTCATAGAGTTAGAAAGAGCAATTCAAAAATTCATCTGGAATAACAGAAAACCCAGAATAGCTAAAACTATTCTCAAGAGTAAAAGAACCTCTGGGGGAATCAGTATCCCGGACCTCAAGCTGTACTACAGAGCAATAGTGTTAAAAACTGCATGGTATTGGTACAGTAACAGACATGTAGATCAATGGAACAGAATTGAAGACCCAGAAATGAATCCACACTCCTATGGTCACTTGATCTTTGACAAAGGAGCTAAAACCATCCAGTGGAAAAAAGATAGCCTTTTCAACAAATGGTGCTGGCTCAGCTGGAGGTCAACATGCAGAAGAATGCAAATTGACCCATCCTTATCTCCTTGCACTAAGCTCAATTCTAAGTGGATCAAAGATCTCCACATAAAACCAGACACACTGAAACTAATAGAAGGGAAACTAGGGAAGAACCTTGAACATATGGGCACAGGGGAGAATTTCCTGAACAGAACTCCAATAGCTTATACTCTAAGATCAAGAATAGACAAATGGGACCTCATTAAATTACAAAGTTTTTGCAAGGCAAAAGACACCGTCAAAAAGACAAAGCGGCAACCAACTAACTGGGAAATGATCTTTACCAACCTTACATCCGACAGAGGGCTAATATCCAAGATATACAAAGAACTCAAGAAGTTAAACTCCAGAGAGGCAAGTAACCCTATTAAAAAATGGGGTACAGAGCTCCACAAAGAGTTCTCACCTGAAGAATATCTAATGGCTGAGAAGCACCTAAAGAGATGTTCATCATCCTTAGTCATTAGGGAAATGCAAATCAAAACAACCCTGAGATTCCATCTCACACCAGTCAGGATGGCTAAGATCAAAAACACAGGAGACAGCAGTTGTTGGCGAGGATGTGGAGAAAGAGGAACACTCCTCCACTGCTGGTGGAATTGCAAGCTGGTACAACCACTCTGGAAAGCAGTCTGGCGGCTCCTCAGAAAACTGGGCATGACACTTCCGGAGGATCCGGCTATACCAATCCTGGGCATATACCCAGAGACTTTACCTGCATGCAATAAGGACACATGCTCCACTATATTCATAGCAGCCTTATTTATAATAGCCAGAAGCTGGAAAGAACCCAGATGTCCCTCAACGGAGGAATGGATTCAGAAGATGTGGTATATTTACACAATGGAATACTACTCTGCAATTAAAAACAATGAATTCACGAAATTCCTAGGCAAATGGTCAGAACTTGAAAATATCATCCTTAGTGAGGTAACCCAATCACAAAAGATCACACATGGTATGAAGTCACTGATAAGGGGATATTGACCCAGAATCTCAGAATACCCTAGACACAATCAGCATATCAATAGATTTCTAAAAAGATGGAAGGAGAGACCCCTGGTCCTGGAAAGACTGGATGTAGGGGAACGCCAGGACAGAGTAATGAGAGGGGGTTGAACGGAGAAAAGAGGGAGGGAAGGGGGCTTATGGGACTTTCGGGGAGGGAGGAAACGGGAAAGGGGAAGTGATTTGGAATGTAAATTAAAAAAATAAAATAAAATTAAATTAAAAAAAAAAAGAAATAGGAATGACAACCTATATAAATATATCTTCTGCTTTCAGAAATACTGGCAGTTCCCTGCTAGTAACAGAAGCCTGTGGCAACTTCAGGAAATGAAACTCCTTGGTATTTTAGAGACTAGACACACTAGAGACATTTAATGTGCAGATTTTTTTTAAAAAATGTAAATTTGGAAACACTTGACATATATATTGTTTTAAGTAGTTGTGTTCTTCCCCCGCCCTCTGATTTCAGTGAATTTGAACCGTATTGTTTCTTCTTCCTTCTTATTTGACTAAAAGAAGTTTCAGTTTTCCCTTGATATCTTGCAAATATTTATATCAGCATTAATCTATTTTAGATGGTATGTTCTCTCTCTAAAGACATTCTGAGATGGTGGCTTGTCATTTAGCTTTGCTCAAAATTAAGAAATATGGCTAACCCATATCAAATTAAAATATTTAATTTGCATAAATGCTGTTTTGCTTGGTGGGAAAAATTAGGGAACATTTAAAATGGAGAGCAGCTTTGTACTTTAAATTATATATGTGCCGTGGTGTCAATTATCCCTCATTACAGACATGCACTACATTCTTGGCATCTGTACCATGCCATTTTCTTCTCACAACCCTGAAATGAGGTATTTTTCTTCTCACTTAAAAGAAGTAGATGATGCATAGAGACAGTAAATAACATTTCCAGGATTGTACTTTGTAAACAATTGGAGCTGTTGTTTGAATATAGGTCTTTAGACCTAGCCCTATTGTTTCTATGATTGAACAAAATTAGCAAGCTAAATATTAGTGTACCTCATCAGCATTAGGAGAGGATCACCAACTATGTGCAACTGAAGCAGTCCTTTGTCTGTAGACAGTTTTGTTATGGTATTTTTAATAGCTTAAAGAAAACCCCCAGAAATCTGCCTTTCTACCTTCTTTAACAATGTCTACTGTTTGATGGCTTCAGGCATCTGATGTCCCTATCTCCTTTAGTCTTCAATACAGGTAAAAGTAGTATATATTCCTAGCCATATAGTAATTAGGAAAACACAAAACTATCTTACCCAACATTAATAAGGAAGAAAGTGGAGAGCAATGGAATCGGATCCCACACACTTAACATCTGTGCTGTTGAGTACAGTGCTTAGCCAAAACATCATTATGCTGGAAAGGTCAACTGAATCTGTGAGTGGGGATGCATTAGACTGAAGTTAGTATTTTCTTAAAGTGTTTGATTTCCCATTGTAACAAGTAGGTCTATGAATAGAGGAAGCAAATCCACAGGTAGGGTAGAACTTGCAAGACTTGGTGTTGAAGATTCTTTCATTCCTATTCTTTCACGTGCATTTTTCACTTCAGCTCATTTCCTTGCCTATAGCTCACTGAAAACAAAATTTATGTTCACCCTTTTTGAACTGGGCAACTACGGATTTCAGAGACTTGTCATAGCCCAGTGTTTCTCTGCACCTGGTTTGTCTGTTCTGCAGAGCAAAGGGATTCACAGGCAAACACTACAAGACTCATTGTAGACTACACAATTAATCATTCCAGGTTTCTGATTTGTTTCTTGAAACTTGCTATGTTCCTGTAATGGGAAAAAGACAGCTTCATTTATCACACTGTACCTCATGCTGCTGCTCGGCACCCTCCCCCAGGTCCCTCACCATCCTGAAACTTCTGAACATCTGCCGTGGAACTGCTGCAGTACTTTCTTCTTGTTCCCTACCCACTCACCATCTCAGAATCCTGGCTTAAAGCTCTTCTACTGAACTGGAGACTGAAAGACCAAAATTCTCAGTGGAGATGATCAATCACCAAGATCACAGCTTATGGTGCCATCCTCAGTTCTTTGCCAATGATTACATTTGTGTGAGATGGAACATATCACCTGATGTTATCAAGAGCACTGGCTTGGGAATAAGCTATGCTGGGTTTTTTGTTTTTCTTCCTTCACTAAAGTTTTTGCCTGGGCCTCAGTGGGCTGCTTTTCCCCTCTGGACTTTTGCTGTGTCTCTTGCCAAAACAACAACAACAACAGCTGCCTTAGCATTTTACTGTTGTGAACAGACAACATGACCAGAGCAACTCTTAAAAGGACAACAATTAGTTGCTGCTGACTTACAGGTTGAGAGGTTCAGTCTGTTATCAAGGCAGGAGCATGGAAGGCTTCAGGCCGGTATGGCACAGGAGGAACTAAGAGTTCCTAAGGCAACTAGGAGAAGACTGGCTTCCAGGCAGTTGGACAAGGATCTTAAAGCCCATCCCCACAATGACATACTTTCTCTAAGAAAGGCCGCACACCTCCTAATAGTGCCACTCCCTGGGCCAAGTATATTCAAGCCACCATACCAGTCTAGATTCATGTTTCCAAAATTTGGATGCATATTAGAATGAAGTGAAATGCACAAAACACTGATGCCTAGGTCATAAACTCCAAACTAATTTGGAATCCCTGACCTGTTATTGGTAATGGTATGGGTTCTGATGTTTAATCAGGTTTGAGAATCGACTTGCTTAACTGATATCTATGGATCCTTTAGTCTTTCAAATAATATATATATATATATATATATATATATATATATATATATATATATACACACACATATATATCTACATATGCACATATTCTTTTATTTCAAGAATCTTTTTCTAGATTTTTTAAGACACAGTCTCTTCAGATTTTCCTTTATTTCCCAGCATATCCGGGACTGACCTAAGACTCATTGTCTTCCTGCCTTAGCATTTTGACAGCTTGGATTAAAAGTGCATGTGCCATTATTCCCAGATTTAGTTCTGCAAATTTTAATTGCTATTGACTACACAATATCTTATTCAATTGGATATCAATGAAAAGCTTCAAAAGAATTAATCGTTTTAATAATAAACACAAAAGTTCTTTTCTTAGGTGGAAAAGATTCTAAATTTTTTAGAGAGGGGTCTGGAGACTTTGTTCATATGTGGAAATCTGGGCTATTTTGAATATGGGTGTTGGTTGGTAAGTAGGGAGATTTGATGGTAGAAATCCATGAGGATTTTATTTCTAGTTGCTTTAACTGTGGAAGTAATGGTAAAACAAGGTGGTCAGAATGATGGGAAGGATGGTGATGAAGATGATCAAGATGAGAGTTATAAAAGACTCCCCTGGAGACTGTCAGAGAGGAAGGTGCTATGGAAGCTATGATGGCTAGTTATGATGCAAGAGAACTGCTTGTTACGACGGCTAATATTGTTTGGCACGTAAATAAGATCTAGAATTATCTAGGAGACAAACCTTCAAGCAAACCTTTGAGGGATATCTTGAATAGGTTAAGTGAGGTGGAAAGACCCACCTTAAAGGTGGGTGGAGTGTCTGTTTCCTGAGCTTGGGTCGTGACCCTCACAAAGAAGAACAAGTTAGATAAGCAGCAGCATTCATCTGCCTCTGCTTTCTGACTGTATGTACGTAACGTGACCAGCTTCCTCAAGCCGTTGCTGCCTTGACTTTCCTGCCACGATGGACTACACCCCGTCTGTGAGTCAAGACATATCCTCGGTTATCACAGCAACAGCTAAGTAAGAAGTTACTTTACTTCTTTGATACTGAGTTAGTTACCCGGATGCTTGGTTAGGAGCCTGAAGTACTGGCTTGTGCTTGGAAGCTAGAAATTTCGAATGGGGATATATGGTTGCATGCTTCTTGCTGGCCCAGGTCTCAGCGTGTTTGAAGATATTCCTTTATGCCTTCCAGCTGCCTATCAGTTGATGTGTTCTGTCAGATCTTGAGTCAGTTGTTGCTTTTAAATATCGGGGCCATGGATCTGTGTGCTATCTACCTGGATCTGGCTGGATCAACTACCTGGATCTCATAATTCTGCTCTGAACTGAGAAAGAATGCCTTAACCTGGACCCTGGAATATCTGAATTCCTCTCAACTGAGTATCTATCATTTTTGCGTTGGAAACTTGTGCTTAAGAAGAAACCCGGGATCTTTTCTTCCCCCCTGATTGGAACAAGACTGTAATACTGAACAAGCTTTTCTTTTTCTACAGACATGTGACATGATGCCCATGAATAGGAAAACCACAAACACAAGTTTACATATATTTATGATGGATCAGGGCAAGTGGCATTTAGTTATGCAAAAGTCATCCAAAGCAGTAACTTTCAGACAAAAATCCAGAGAGTAACAAAGTTTCGGAAAAGGCATGCCTGCTAGTGACCTTTTTCTGAGATAAGGGAGACTGAACAAATGCATTTTTTTGCATTGTTCATTTTAGCCTCAATTCAAAGGGATTGGGAGAGCAGGAGCCAGCAGGTGATCAAGTGGGAGTATTCAGTGCAAAATGGACTTTGTGCTCTTCGTGCTGAGTAGGTTCTGCATAATATCTTTGGATTTGGCATTGAAAAGTAGAAAGGAGGCACCATTATGAGTTTGGCAGATTTATCAAGCTGAGTTATATCACTTGTATTATGCTGTTTCCAAGAAGACAGGAGAACCCGTGAAATTCGGCGTCTGTCACCACTTGACATATTGGCTAAAACAGAAGCAGATTGAGGAAATGACTCACAATAGTTAATTGTTTCAATAGTTAGTCTTTCCCATCTGCACAGTGTGTTGAATCTGATGGGAACTTTGTGGGAAAATTAATGCACTAAATTGTTTGTAAGAATCAAGTCTGCCTTTTGAGTTTTTAGTAACTTCATTTCAATATCTAAGACCTCTAATAGTCTGTCTAGCTTATGTTAGAGTACAAAGCATCTTGACTTAGGGAGTAAGAAAAGAATAGTTAATATATTTGTCATAGGGGAAATGAACAATTCAATGCTCTTTCAACTAACCAATGTTTTGTGCACTCTGGCTTAGGTAAGCTAATAAGCAGAGAGAAAAATTATTCAATATTTCACAAGGAGACAAATTTCTTACACTGAGAACATTTATCTTCTCTTAGAATAAACAGCATATGTAATGTCAGAATCTATGATACTACTAAATAAATTGATCATTTCTGATCAGAAACCATGCATTTGTAATAATCAAATTTGTAGCTCCGTAGCATCAGCTCATCTTTGGTAGTTCTAGGATTGAATTCTATTGTTAGTTCCTCTTTGATTACTAGCCTACTGACTGATTTAACCAATGGAACAACTTTATAAGCAGAAGGTGTGGATGCTACCTTCTGTAAGGATGTAAGACTAGGAAAGTCACTTTATAGAAATCTGGCAGTAGGTACAAAGTGTAACTCTATGAAAATTGATTCTTCTGGAAAATATTTCTGTCATTTGTTTTCTTACTGGACACCTAAAAGCAAGTTCATACTTCAGTGACACTGAAAAACCACTATTTTCAGGAGAGAAAGGATTAGGGCTGTCGATTTCCTTTCCCCTACAAATAGATTTCCTTGGTGTTATTGAAAATAGCAGCAACATGTTTTTGAGGTGGTATGAATTTCTCTGAATAGATTGGATGTAAAGAATAAAGGCATTCTGTTTCATAACGAATTCAGTAAAACTGTGATGACAGGTAAAGACTCAAGAGGTGTGTCAGAGAAGAGAGGTGCTGTACAACTCATCCAGGCAAAATCCAACCTGGTATTCCAAATCATAAGCAGGCTACAACTCACACTAGTGAAGGAAGCTCCAGTACAACATTCCAGCTAAATGGCTGCTACAGGAGAAAATAAGCTCCCACCCTGTTCTTCTGGAATTCTTCTGACTATTGGCAGCGAGAAGAGACACACACACTGTAAAACAATTGGTTCAGAGCCTAAAAATATGCAGTTCAGTGTGGACTGACATAGGATTAGTAATGAATCCAGTTTTCTCCCATCTTTCAAAATCATTAGAGCAGTAAGAAAAGATAGGTGGGGAGAGCAGAGGGCAGGTGTGAAGACAAGGCCCAGAATCCTTTTCAAATGCCTTATCTCTCCAGGCCATGTTTGCACCCTGTGAACAGAGAACACAATGATCTAAAGTAGTGCATAGAACCCATCACCCCTGTTGTCTTTGGAGGACACTTTGAATCTGTGACTGTGCCCCCCCAGTCTTAGAGTGTTAAGAGCGCTCAGGAGGAAGGCTTGCAAGTCCAGTAACATCCCATCTTTGGAGATGCCAGTGACTCTGTCTCCATTCTTCAGCCTGACAAAGCAAACAACTTTCTCATCTTCTGCTACAAAGAAAATTCTTTTGTTTTGTATATTACACCTGAACCTGTCATGCGTTAGTGGTTGTGAATCACAAAGACCATTAGTGAAATAAGTTTGCTCTTGTAGACAGATTAGAGTTATACTTTTTCTTCCAGGGCCTCTGAACTTCAGTTCATATTTCTTCATGTGAAAGTAGCCTTTTCTATCCGCCTGGATTTATGTTAAGCTGAGCAAGCAGTCCTGGTGAAATTAATCCCACATATAAACAATAGGTTTGGACAGCTCAGTTTTGGCCCCAAGTTTCATTAGGATCCACCTTCACTTTATTACAATTTCTTATTCTTTGCTTTTTATAACTCAATTGTGTATCAAAGATCACATTTGTGCAAGCATGTGCCAAATTGATATCAGTATATGATCACTGTCCTGCTTACTGAAAGTGCTCGGTCTAAGTTTGGTATAGTTTCCTTTGAAAGAGGAAAAAGAAGACAACGTTCAGACTCTGAAAGCTGTGATTGTGTCTTCTGTGATTTCTTATAGCTTTCCAAGCAGAGGTAGAGTAAGATCCTGCGTCTTCAGTAGCAGTTAGGATAGATTTATGAGCTGTAAGGTTTGTATATATGAGATGAAGCTTTGTGTGTGTGTGCGCGTGCATGCGTGTGTGCATGTACAGTGTGTGTGAGTACCCCTGAAGAGTTATAGAAAGAATGAGTTATTTTTCATATTGAGCTTTGTAGTTAGAAGAAATGATAAAATTTGTTTAAACATTTAATAAAAGCAAAAAGAGGGTTGAGGATATGTGTGTGTAAAAATAACGCTCAGGAGTTATATGTAAGTTTGTCACTGTTTCCACTGGTAAATTCACATTGAAACCTGTCAGCAGCGCTAGGAAGTATTTATGGGGATTCCTGTTTTACAGATGCCTGTTTGAGGTTCTGAAGGTGTATTCCATCCATGTGTTCTATAAAGCTGTGCCCTGAATCCAGTTTTGAAATAAAAACTCTTTGTGCTGCTTCTTCTGGAGAAGAAGGCTTTCTTTGGATTCTGTGTTTATTTTCACAAAGAGCCTCCAGGAATACTAAGGAAAAGACAACAATACCAGTGAATGAAATCAAAACCAGGCAAGCATCTTCTTGGATGGGCTCTGCAGAATTGGTAAAGTTCTTGAAGCTAAAGAAAAACTTGTATTGAACAACAACAACAACAACAAAATAACACTTGGAAGTTCAGAGGAAATAACGCAGGCAACAAAAGTGGTGTAAAAGTTTGAAGTAATAGATAATATGGTTGTTTTGTTCAGGGAGAGGAAAAAAAAATAACATCAGCCATATGGCATTATATCATCTGGCTAGTAGAAAAACTACACAGAGACATGTAGAAGATATGAGTTTGCAAATGTCTATATGCAAAGATGACATGGACATAGGAAGGCTTGTTGAAAGAATTTGGGGAAGGATATGAATAGTTTCTCAGAAAGGATGTACTTGTAACCTCTTGAGTGCTGCTAATTGAATAATGCCTCTTATTCACATAACTCAGTTTTATTTCATCTATACAATACTTATGTTTAACAATGCAATTGAAACACAAGGGAAAAGATGGATTATACTTGGTAGAAATCAATTATCATTAGACTTCACAGCTTTCAGAAGAGAGCCTTTGAAAACCCAGACTCCAAGTCACCCTCCCTCCAATGCCAGCACATTTAGCCTTACTTTTTTTTCTTGAAATCCAAAACGTTGTTGTATCAATGTGACATCATTTTCTTTGAAAATCTCTAAGGAAGTTAACCATTTTTAAAAGAATGGATGTGACAAAGCAGTGCCTAACTGTGTGGAGAAAGCTAGGGAGTATTCTTGGAGTGTGGGCTTGCCTGGCTCTGCATTCATGGAAAGGGCTGCCCCTGGAGGGCAAGAGCAGCACATTGAAAATAATGCCTTTAATATATTAAGAGCAGGGAGCTTCTCCTTAGTGTATCCCTTATTGTTCCAGTTCTTTTTCTCAAAAATACATGGCAAAAATCCCTCACATTGTTTTTATGCTTTGATTTCCCAGCAGCACTTTGTATTGGAAGACAGTAATTAATGAAAATTATAGGCTAAACATTTTAAAGTTTGTATTAGGCTCCTAGTACCCCAGTTTAGAAACAGTGGCTTAAAGTTGTATGAGAATAAGTATAGATCAGTTGTGGTGAGTCATATTTCTAAGTTGTCTCAAATCCTTAACCATCTCTAAATGGTGGTGTCTAAAATATGGACCCCTGTGTCAAGATTGTTTCTCTATTCTAGAGACATGCTTTTAAGTGTAATCATCACCTTTTAAGAAACACACATTATTCAACAATTTATGTTTTTGAAAGGCATTGGCTAGACCATATGTTTGACTGACAAAATTAAGTACTGTCAAGTTTTCTTTATAAAAAATCTTGTTATATGATTAGAAGTACCTCATGAAATATGTTTTGTAACTTCGCTGGCAGGACCACACTATATCAAATGGGGTGTTCTTTCAATTTTTTTTATGCTGTAGTTGAAAGAATTTTGAACTGGACTAGCCTAATTCTACTAGGATGTAGGAAAGTGAATTCCTCTTCTCATTTATAAGTGAATACACTCTATAAACAACAGAGATTATTCTGCCTAGAAGAGTTAAGTGGGAACTACAGAATAACTAAGTGGTGATTTCTCAGACTTTCCCCAGATTAATTCAAAACTTGGAGCCTTACACTGGGACAAGTTAAACATCTCCTCATGTTCATTCTGTCCGCAAGAGCTATTAAAACTAATGACAGGATTTTTGGTGAAAGAAAACACGGAAAGCCAGGTAGGAGAGGAATGGGTCATAAAATGCAGGGATATAATTTCTGTACTGTTTGATATATATTCAGATAATTAATTAAAAAACACATCAATCAATTAAAAGCAGCAAATCATTTGGTCGGGAGATTGAGGAGGTGTTGTCTTGCTGGAGAAGTATGCCATTGGAGGTGGTCTTTGAGAGTTTAAAGACGTGCTATTCCCAGTTGCGTTCTCTCTCTCTCTCTCTCTCTCTCTCTCTCTCTCTCTCTCTCTCTCTCTCTCTCTCTCTCTTCCTTGTACTTTCAGGTCAAGATGTGAGCTCTTAACTTACCACTAGCAGCCATCCATGCCTGCTAATTTTCTGTCCATTTTTTGCATGGCTTCAGGCCCTTGAAAGAAACTGGAAATAGGGGAAATTACATGTGGGGACTAGAGACTGAAGCAATCAGAAGTTTGGACAAGAGCTAAAGCCTGGGGACAAGTATTAAAGCTGCTGACATTGGAATTCTTATTCTTCTGCAACCATAAGCCCAAATAAACACTTTTTATAAATTGCCTTGTTTGTTGTAGTTTATCACAGCAACATAAAAGTAACTAATACATATAGTATTTCCCAGGGACATTTCTAGATGTGTGTGTGTGTGTGTGTGTGCAAATATAAGAAATTAGGTAAGGCAGAGAGTAGATATCATTGAGCTGTGGGGCACATTGTTGCAAGGGATGGAAAGATGGATCATTTCTGGGTTAATACAATATCCACCAATCCAGCAAAATACCCAAAGAGCAAACTTTCCTTGACATACTTATTCCTATAGTCATGACTGATTTCATGGGCCATTTTAATTTTTTTTCTGATTGCATAGAGATTTCAAAGGCTAATTGGGAAAAACAGGGAGAAGAAAATAAGAATTATCTGTAATTTGTTGCCCTGAGATAATTATTTCCTCTCAGGTCAACTTTTTCTGAGAGTATATATAATGTGTGTACATGGGTCTATAGTACATATATCTGTGCAAATACAATTAAGTATATGAATGTCATAAAATCAAGGACAAAGTTAGATATAGTTCTCAAAGCTTAATTTACTTATTAAAATATATTTCAAATATTTCTCCATATCACTAAAAGGTCTTTGCAACTTTTTAAATGTACACTATTATATTTTACGGACACATGGTCATTTACTTCAATACTCCCTTGTTTTGCTTTTAAGACTGTCCCTGAACTTTTCAATCTGAAGGGATATTTCAATTGGTAAACTTGTAACCACATTTTAATGCATGTTTTAAAATTACTTTCTTATACATTTCTAGAACCATTAGAGCAAAGAAAAGGAAAGTATTAAAATTTTTGAGTTTATATAAAATATAAATTAGAAATAAAAGAATCCCCTTCTTGACTTACAGTGAGCATGCTCAGTGACTAGTTGGGGTTAGAGATTCTAAAGAAGGCCAACAGTGGCTGGTCCTGAATGGCAGTTACCGGCTTAGAATGTGGGAATATCATCTCCCCACCCCCCATTTGAAACTGACTCAGGCAGTTTCAGAGGACAGCTTGATATTTGATCTTGGAGGAATGATTAAGAGGAAGATGAGCTATTTTAGGCCAAACTCATTTTAACTTTACAAGTCAAGTAGGACTAATAAATAGATGCAATGAATTTTTTCTTTCAATTAGGCCACATGCACTCCTAGATGAAGCAAGCCTGCTTGACTGTTCAGATAGTCAATGCGCTTTCTCTGGTAAAGTCAAATTTGCCAGTGTAGGAAAAGGACAGAGAGGAAAAGGCCTCAGTGGGACTGTGAAAGAAGAAGCTGTTGGGGCTTTGAGGCAGGCATAGATTGCTTTTGAGACACACACCTGCAGTCTTTGTAGTGGCAGTTCTCTGGTACCTCAAGGCAAAGTGTTTTTGCTTAGTTACTCCATTTTTATCTGTCCTGCACCTGTCTCTTTCTTGGCAAGAAATCCAAGATACTTTGACCATGTCATTTATTCTTTTAGATCTGCACTGAAGTGAAGCCTGATTTTTTCTCTTTGGAATGTCTTTCAAATCCCCTTTCCCCAGGCTTTAGGTCTTGTCCATAATTCTGGTAGCTTTGGCCTCCAGTCCCTGCCACCCAACTTCTAGTTCCAATTCCTACAAAGGCCTGGAAGGCATGCAAAGAAAACTTGTGGATTGTGAGATTTTCCAAGTCTAGGGCTTCATCATACCTTGTAGCTCCAGTGTTTAAGAAAGTGGCTGCCAATCTATGGCTAGGGCCACATAGATAGTGTCAGGTCTACAACCCAGACTTAGGTCTGTTATCCCTTCCATTACATGGACTTGTCCTTTGCACCATACTACCTCTCCATAGTTAGGGATGACAGCCTCTCAAGTAATTGATCTCAAAGTGTCTTTTAGCACTTTTCTGCAATTCTGTGCCATTGTATGTCACTTGCTGCAAGTGACTTATTTGAAGATTGTTGGGAATGTTATAAGGGGAACACTGATTGAAGACCAAGAAAATTTTTTTTTGAGGAGGAAACAGAACTTAAGCTAGGTCTTAGTTATCAAAATAGGATTTGGCCAGCAGGAGACCAGGCAGAGGACATTCCATATCTTGGGAGCAAAAAGAAAGGGCATTGAGACAGAAATGGGCAGATAGTATTTTCAATAATGAAGAGAGGGGTCTGACTGTAGAAAGATTTCATGTAGTCTTTGTCACTGGAAACAATCATCCTTTGTAGCAATGGTTCCAGTATTACTCTGGAAATAAAGCTTGGGTTGGCATGGATTTGAATGCTAAGGATTACAGAGAAAGAGCATCCTACCACCATAGGGGTGCTGTGAGGAGGGCAAAGAGAGGGTGGAGAAATCACTAGGGTGCACTTACCTTCACTTGGGGTTTGGAAACAATCTGGGACTGTGAGAAAGTTCCTGTAGTAAATTGCAGGATGAAGAGACAGATTGGCATTTTGGGTCGACTTTGGGTTTTACAATAACTAACTCAAGGTACACTTTGGCCTTGGGTTTAGGCCAAGCTACAAACATAAAAATGAATTGAGGGGAACTGGGGCTTATTAGAAAGGGAATGCGTTTCCTGAATAATACTTTATGCCTAAAGGCATGTTGCAGAATAGCAAATGGCCGAACAGATATTTGAAGCCCATAACCCCAAAATGTCCTTGACTTTGACATGATCAATTGATGTCACACAATGAATAGGATTATTTGAAAGTATTTGGTAAATTTAAAGTAATTAGAGAGAACAGAAAATTATGTGTCAGTAAATGAAAGAAATTCATTTGAACAAATCTCTGTGGCTTGTATTCAAGCATATGAATTGGGAACAAGGGCGATCATGCTCTATAGATGATGTTGACTTTTAAACTATGTTCTGCCTATATGTATGTACAGGAGAAGCAGATGTATCAGTTGATCGTAGTAGTGGTTTGGCTTTCTGCTTATGTGAATGTTGTTCACTGTCAGCAGGCATATTGTATTCATTTTATTCTCTATCAGGCCTTGGCTCTTCATTATTTTATAGAATCACTGCCCTGGAATTGCAGCTAGCAGCTATACAATTTACTCCAGGAGTTTAACCCTGGCCTCTTCTGAAGTGTCAACATAGGCTGAGAGCAGAATACACATGGTATCTGCTTTTCAGCTTGAAGCCTCAGTCTGCCTCAGAGGAAGGCCAATTCTTTTGTTTCTACCTTCTACAGTAGCAAATAAACTCAGTTGAGGTTCCTCATCAGTATACTGTTAGAGGCTGCCGGTTTAAGGCTTTTTCTAAGGAGACCTTAACTGGGGTGGATGTAAAAACTTTTGGAGGTTCCACACGAGGCAAACAGCCAACTGCCTTGATCTTGGCCCAACCCTCCTTAGGGTATAACCTTCTATTTCAAGAAGCTGATTCTTTTCAACTCTTCTTGCCTCTCAGCCATCCTCCTTAAAGATCCTTCCACATGATCACCATGTGGCTTGCCTTGTACTTTGGGCCTATTCCTGGTTTGTCCTTGGTGCCTACCATGTCCTTAAGTAAAAACCAGTGTATACACAACTGACTTCTTGGGCAACCTATACCCAGATTCTACTCAGGAGTGAATTGAGACATGCGTCCTGACAGGTGGGCTTGCTCAACATGGCTGGCTGTGTGAGAGCTGCCTGAGTCTCAGAATCAGTTTCTTACTGGAATCTCATTATCAGTTTCTTACTCTCTTGCCTTCTCAAAGGTGTTATTGGAGGGAAGGAGCTGAAGTTAGGGTCTGACACGGAGATCCCTTTCCTTCTTCCTAAAGCACCATCAAGCCTGCACATCCCACCTTCAGAAGGAGTGGGGGCTCCATAGAAGCTCGTGGGGCATTGGAATCAGAGACACACTAGGAATGGGATCCCTCTGTGGCTCATTCAGATTCAGCGCAGTATCCAGCCCATGGCTGGCTTTCAAGGAATGTTTGGTCTGCTTAATGATTAAGACAGTGGCTGAGGGTGAGTTGCCAATTATTCTAGTGGTTATTAAACCCTGGGCATGTTTTTCAGTGTACAATGCTGTTAATTATGCAGTTATTAGTCAAGTAATTCCTTCATTGCCCTTCACTTCAGGCTTTCGGGGTGAGCCTAAAAACGTACAGTATTTATTGGAGTCTGTGGCTCATAGCTCACCTCCAAACCAACTACTGCGAATAGCAGGTGGCTTGTTGTCTTCCATTACCTATGCTTGTGCCCATGTTCGAATAATGGACTGGGATCTTGCTCCTGTGCCCTCTGTAGCCTTTATATTTCCTATTAGCACAAGATCTGCCAGGATCTTCTCAAGGAGTTCTGACCTTGGGCCTCAATCTTAAGAGCTGGATGTCTACCCCTTGCTGCTAGGCGACTCTACTGCCAAGTGCTTTCCCAGGCTGGCTAGTCTCCCATGATGTCCCTTGGCCTGGCTCCCCTCACCTGCAGCTGATCACTGGACCCCTTCTCTCTTTCCCTGATGGGACATATCTGCCCATTGTCTGCTACTGGAGAATTCTTAGTGTCTTTTTCTCCCATGGCTAGTTTTGTTCCCACATTCTGGCCATCCTGCCAGGGTCATAGTGCAGCTGCTGAAGCTTCACTTCTGAGAAAGCGCATTCACCCTGCTCTCTGTTTCCCACCCAGTCTCTATGCTGTGTTCTGCTTTGGCACCCTCTTTATCTAGTTTTTCAAGTTGGTTTTACCCCTGGCTCTGGGCCATGATGAAAAACTTTATTTTCAAGAGACCAATTCTAAGTCAGGGAGGAAGTTTCTGAAAGAAGTTTGGAATATTATATGTCGGTGTGCATCTTTGTGGACATCACATGTTCTGTTGTACCCACTTTGTGTGCATGCATAACACAGAACCATCTCTCTTTTGGTGACCTTTGGATGGTCACCACCTGACAGGTGGCCTGGAACAAGATCAGTCTTTTTGTATTTTGGTGGTTTAGAAACAGGCATATGCCATGTTTCAGTAGCTCATGTTTACTAAATTATCTATTTTCTGGCCTTCAGTCTTGGTCTTTCAGATGCATATTTGCTGCTTTTATAAGATGAATAAGAGCAAGAAGGAAGACTGTCATGACTGGGTAGAACTTAGCCAAGCAAAACCAGGAATTTAAAAAGATGGTGTGATTAGGCATCTGATGAAGCCTCCAACTGCGTGAACCCATTTGGGCATAACAAGCTTCATGTCTATACAAAAATTGGCACAGAGAAATTTGTAACTGATACCTTGCATTGGGAGATGAAAATTTTTAAACAGCATTGATAGGGGGAGAAAAAATACAGGAATTGATTAATGTAGTGTTCAGATGTCTTCCTCACC
The DNA here is from genome assembly GCA_036184795.1 of Tokudaia tokunoshimensis. Classification (NCBI taxonomy): domain Eukaryota; kingdom Metazoa; phylum Chordata; class Mammalia; order Rodentia; family Muridae; genus Tokudaia; species Tokudaia tokunoshimensis. The sequence continues at coordinate 79,463,370 of BTHU01000005.1, read as the reverse complement.
TGAAATTTTTTTTAAATAATAGTGATATGAACAGCACTTTGCCATGACCTTTTTGGATTTCTTTTCTCCTGTGAATATTTTTTTCTCAATAATTTTATTTTCATCTTAAACGGAGGGATAATTAATTGCTTTATTCCTATTTTATACACTCATTTCATGCCTAAGAAAAAGGGAAATAGCTTATATAAAAGTAGGAGAGAGTTTATAGTTATCGGTGATATTTACATGATGTACTTATATCATACCTAGCAGGGGCATGCCTTTTTATGTCTGTGCCCACAGGAGGGACGGGTGCATCTGTGTGGGAGGGTTGGTATGAATGCATTCTCTCTCTGTTAGTGTTTGTTACTTTAAAAACCTTGAGTTGGAACTTCTTGTCTCCCTTCTGTATCAACAGGAGATGATGACAGTGTCTGAATCTTTGCTTTTATCATCCACGGCATGATAGAAGCACAGACGTCAAGTCCATGTCTGACTTGTCCTTCCTCACCCTCCTTCCCCATGACCTCTGGCTTTAAGACTAGAAAGCTCATATGAGAAAGCTTCATTTTAGGCCCTAGAAAGTCCTCCTCTTTCTGTTTTCAGGGTGATGTCAAGATACAAACCATCAGGCCTTCTGTGATGGACACAATTAGGGTGTGTGGCATAGGAAGGTTAATGACTGAAGTATTAGTCACTTAGTAGTAGACCTGCTAAGTGTGCTGCTTTATAGTGTAGTTGGCCACAAGTAGAAGACTCCCTTTCACTGTAGCTTTGCGAATGAGTGCTTCCTTAGTGCAGAACTTTGAGAGCACTTACTAATTATATATATTTTAAAAAAACATAGTTAAACTTTTCTTAGCTCCAACCAGATTAGACAAATGGCTCCATGTATTATCTATGAAAGTGCGAACGGTAATCTGATTATTGAACACAAAGCAGCCCCATTTGCAAAATTTAAGGTTGTCCTTTGCCCACAGGCTGGGTGTCAGATTAACATGGCTTTGAAGACTTTCCACAGCTAAAGGTAGTCTCACAGAAGATGAACCAGTAATGTCCTTTGGCTGACATTCTGGCTTAGAAGTTTAAAGACCTCCCTCTGAATGCCATTGAATAGTTTTATTTTGGTTGTTTGGGAGATGAACCTGACCTTGCAACAGACAGATAAAGGCAAAGCAACTGGATTATAGATTCTTTCAGCATAATTTTGGTAACTGATAGTCTAAGAAATAATGTTAGTTAATAAGTACAGTGTGTCTCAAACTCTCCACATCACCAGCATCATCAAGACCTTATTGGATAAAGAGTTATCTTCACAGATTTAAGGACAAGTCTGAGAATGTGTGGCACCAAACATCAGTCTGCAGGACTGGAAGAAATACTCCTAGTGATTTTATTTACCTGTTTTATCTCATTTGGTTTATGTGTCCTCTTGGGGTAATATCACAGAATTACTGCAGACATTTGGTATGTCTGCTACAAATGTGGAGTGAGACCATATTCAAGGGAAGGCCATCGCTTTCATATGTGATAAGGAAGTATGATGGTGTGGGTTCAGAGCCAGCTCACCATCTTAACAGACTAAGAGCATGGCAAAAGCAGGTGGAGAGATCGACCTATCATCTCCTCCCATGCCCTCTTTATAGTGTCCAGTCTTCTCTTAACCAAGGAAAGGCTGGGAATACTAAAAGCAAGTCCTGAGCTTGGTGGTGTTGGGACTGTATTTAGTGGAAAAACAAGAGGACTGTGATGGAAGCATTTTACTTACACTTGGAACAGTCCAAAATACTCTGGAGAGAGGGGCCTCAAGTGGCCCCAATACAGCAGATTTGATTAGTACGAATAAGGAGAAGAGAAAAATACGTTTGCTACTGCAGTGAGATAAAGATGTGCTAGAGAGGAGTCAGAGATGTTCTAAAGGACACAGTGAAAGAATATGAGGTCAAAGTCAAAGAAAGTTAGATGCGAATGTGTTAAGTGTTAGAACCATGTAAAGTTGCCAGAATAGGGATGCATATATACTTTTTTGGTAACTAAAACACTAATTTATCCCAAAGAAGATTTGATATATCTTCTTCATGTATCTTTTTCATATATATATATATATATATGTATATGTATATTTTCATTCTATATGTAAAAAACTTAAAAAAAACTGAGTGCTTTCTGCTTATGTAGGTGAACCTGAGGAAAAACATATCTCAAAAGCAGTGTGTATAGATATTTTTCAAAAGAAGACACATCAAATGGACAACAGACGTATGAAAAACCAAAACAAAGCTTAACACCAATTAGAAGGACACAAGTCAAAGAAGTATCAAACCATTTCCCCATAAGGACAGCTAGTCTCAAAAATCTGAATAAAGATAGCATGTGCTGACAAAAATATGGAGAGATAGGAACCCATGCATGCTAGCAGCAAGAATGAAAATTTGTAAAGCCTTTATGGGAAGGACTATCAAGGGTCCTCAAAAAATTAAAAATAGCATGGTCATATGAACCAGCAGTCCCCATAATTGGATATGTAACTGGGAAAGAGAAATTAGCATGTCAGAGATATCTGAATGCCCGTGTTCAGGTCAGCACTATTCGAAATAGCCAAGAGATGGAAGCAACTCAATTATCCATCAGTGGATGAAAATGAGGTCTATACACACAGTAGAATATTATTGAGCCATAAGAAGGAATGAAGTTGTATCATTTGTGACAACACACTTGGTTCTGGGGATGATCATGTGATGTGAAATAAGTCAGGCACAGCTAAACAAGTGTCACATGATCACATTCATATATGGAATGTAAAAATAATTCCAAAGAAGTAGAATGGTGGATACGAAAGGCTGGCGAGAATATAGGGAAAAGAGAGCTGATGGGGAAGGGTAGAGGGGGGTATTAAGTTAGGAGCAAGAAAGCATTGGATTCCACCACACAGTAGCTTGATAATGGGTAATGTACATCCCCAAATCTTGAATGCAGAATTTTGAAGGATTCCATTTTCTTCCTCTTTTTCCTTCTTGTGGAATATAAACTTTGAAAGATCTCTCTCTCCTCTCTCTCTCTCTCTTTTTTTTAGCACAAAAATCTATTTCCATTTTCTATATTCTCTTTTCTGGTGGGTCATTTTCTATAATATGACCTTTCATAACCTGTGCTCTGAAAAGAGATTCATGTTGCCCACTCTGTTAGTATGTCTTAATAGAGGACCAGCTGCCCTAGAAACTTGTTATCTCATAGAATAGTAAGCCTTATCCTACTTCAAGGAATGCCACTCAATTGGGAGTCTAGGGGAAAAAGGATTTTGTGGGTTAGAGTCTTTTTCCCCATAAACAAAGAATGACCCCATGTGTAACAGCCTCCTCACCTTTCTCCTGCTTTCTTTCCACTGTCATTGTACCATTATAACGGGCCTGTTCCCCTTTACTTACCCCATGGGTCAGCCTTTGGGTTGGTAGATAAAGTTTCCTACTGAGGCTTCAAGAACCATACACATTTCTGGAGCCCTTTCACTGAAAACTGCTACTGTGCACAGGTTAGGCTCAGACATGGGATGGCTAATCACTCTTGGGTGCATCAGCCTTTATTAATTTGGAACCATGAGCAGGTTAAAACACTTGAACTTCACTGATGAATAAGACACAGTCCCTGCTTCACAGAGACTTTAGCACTTTGGATCTCAGCAAATCCAGCAGCCTAAGGCAAAGAAAGGTCTCTTGCAGTTTATAGCATTGGCTTACCTCCTTTCTTCCAGTGTAGAACACTTCCAGCCCTGAAAAATTTGCTCCCTTGTTATATCTTTCTGTTGTAGAATAAAATCTTGTTTTTACTCCCATAGGTTTATTTTTAAGGTTAAAGGGAAGAATGGAGGGGGGGGTGTCTTGTGGATGGCACTCAAGGGAAGCTCAGTCATGAGGATGGCTGTCAAAAAAACCTGACTCCTCTAGGTTAGAGCTGGGCAGGATTCTGGAATAAAGTTGGAAGTTATTGTACATGCTAGCTGGTTGCTGTACACTTGTCCTAGCAGTGGTGAAACCAAAGATTGTTAGTGGGACTCGACCACTTTGTAGAACTGGCAGGGTGGTACCAAGTCTTGCTGATGATATCTGTTAAGGTGTGTCTGTTTTTAATCCATCCTGAGATGAGTTCAATGACCTCTTCTAATATTTGAAATGTAAATAAATTAAATAACCAATTAATGAGAAAAGGAGATACTTTTGTGTCTTGATGGCAAAGAATGAAAGGTGGTGACGGCTCAGTTTTACAAACCAATTCCGAGCATCTATCAGAACTCTCACTCAGACCTTGTATTCAACATTGAGTCTCTGGATCGCCACTGCTCTCATTTTGTGTCTGTATGTCTTGCCAAGAAATTGGTTTTTAGTTGTTCTCTCTTGGTTGTCTTATTTGGCAAGAGCAGACAGATCCTCATGTGGGTCCAAGTTAGATTTATTCTACTTTCTTTCCTCATTAAGTTATACAACCCATAACTTCTGGTGTTCACACCACGTGGAGAGGGGAAGCTGTGTGGAATTTGTTTTGTAGCCCAACCCCATGGAGTCAAATCCCCGCAGTGAGACCCAGCCAACCTCCAGCACAGTTGGTACATCTGGGAAACTAGTTTTCACAGTTGAGGTAAAGTTTACAACCCAGTCAATATACTCAGAAGAAACAGTCCTTACTAGAGAACCGGATTTCTTGACATCTATTCTCAGGGACATCTATTCTCACCTACCAAAGGGATAAAGCAGCATTGCTTTTTGCATAGGGATTCTTTTTTTTTTTTTTTAATCAAATGAGAGTGGTTGCTTTCTAATTGATGAACAATGCATTAAGGTAAGACCCTGAAGCAGGAAACTCATGCTACAACAGGAGGTCATAACTGACGTCCAAAACTGCGTCAATTTCAGTGGCAGGTGGCTGGTATAAGTGGACCTGTGCAGGGACAGTTCTTTTTGTCACATATTCTTGGATGTATGGATTTATGATTGGCTTTAGCTGGATAGTGTGACTGTCCAACCCCTGATACTGTTACATGAATAAGTTTCCCACCTTGATCTTTAACTGAAGTGCAGCATACAAGAGATTGACAAACTGCTATCTTAAACACCCTCCGAGGCTGCTCACAGAATGCAAGCTACCACCCTGCCCAGTGTCCACTGGGAGCTTGTCCTCCGGCAATGTATTGTCTGAATGCTAGCACACTTGCATACTTGTCAAGACCTGTCTGGGCATGAACTAAATCAAAAAGTGCAGTCCAAAGAAAATCCCTAAACCCTCGAATGGCTCGAAATGTGACAATGCCTGCTAACAATAGGTATTCTGTCTGTTGACATAATAGTCCAAGTCGAAGGGATATGGGAGTAAAGGCCCCACCAATCCATGAAAAACATTTGCTCAAAGTCAGCCCGGGGTCTTTGAGTCTGCTTCCAGTACCCTGTCAGTCCCAGCCAGGAAGAATTCGATCACGTATAATGTTTAATGTATCTACCATGGTCTCAGGAGATGCTGTGACCAGGATTTTCCACACCTTGGCATAATATATTGGCATAATAACCTTGGCTGGTTATTATGGCAACAGCAAGGACCATGAAATTTGTTATAAAGCTGTGAGTTGCGGAAACACCTTGAGTTCTTGAGAGCAGCACTAACAGTAAGGCAAGCACAGCATCATTTTGAGCCATGGGGCCACGTATACCACTCAGGCTGCCCAAGGGTAATGTCAGGAGTGATGTACACACCGTACACACCAGGTGCCCAAGGGTGAAGCTCTCCATCTGTGGACTGAATTTGTACCCCTCCAGGTGGATTGGCGGGTCTCGATAGATTGCATCCAGTTCTCCCAGTGATCTGTATTGAAGATAATAACCCCATGAACAGGCTGTACCAGGAATTTTTGAGGCCACGGTGCTCCTAGCCAGGCCACATTCACTTCCGTTATACCCCTGACTCCGTTGAGATCAATGCAATCTTCTCTGATGCTATTTAATAGTGCCATCACCTGTTTGTCTGCCATGCAGGTTCCCGGATGTGCGTTCAGGCCAGGTGCAATCATACTCAAAGCAGCAATGATTCCTGCATGTCATGATCTCGAATGACCCCTTCTTCATGCAGCTTTGTAATTACTTCTCCTGTGGTTAATCCTCTGGGGACAGTATTAAGCTGGTTGTCATTAACCTGTGAAGGGATGAACTTGTTCCACTCCCTCCCTCCCCCCCCACCTTTACAGTAATCAATCCCCTCAAGATGGAATGGGTTGCGCTCAGCCATTATGAACTTCCAGAAGTGGTAATCTGCACTCAATGGCTCCCTTTAAACCAGTAGATCTTCAGCTATTTGGTTTCTATGCCCATAGGAATTCTTTTTTTTTTTAAATTGGATATTTTCTTTATTTACATTCCAAATGTCTTCTCTTTTAATTCTTATTGGCTGGAGGCTGTCTGTCCCAACGTGAACCTCCCAGGATGATAACCTGCGCCTAGACAACCATCTGGGAACGGACCATCCCAGTGGCCTGCGTCTGCCTCAGCAGGGCTGTTATCTTTCCTCTGTTCTGCTTTGCTGCCACGGAGCAGTTCACATCTTCAGCCTTATCACTCATGGAACTTGGGAAGAATCATAACTGTCCATTCACTACTATTTATTGTCTTATCCTGGAGGGAAGAATAAAAAGAATTAGACAAAGAGCATTCCAGAATCTCATCACTATCAAGAATCTTGGGGCTTATCAAAATCTTGATGGGCTTGTTGATTCTACTGGTTCATGCTAGTTGAGGGCTTTCCACAGAGACATTGAAAAGGGCAGTAGGCACTGACCTAGATTGGCTGTTTAGGAGCCCATGCAGATGTTGGGGAATAAGTTTCCCTCTGTTTTTTTCCCTTCTTTTCATTGCACCCATCCTCCCACCTCTATAAAGCCTGTGTTCAAAGTTTGTGTTCTGGAAAAATCTGGGCATTTTATATTTAAGCTAATTGTAACATATTTCCCCATAAATTGCAGTTCTATAGGATATTTTCAGAGTACAGTTGCATATTTGTGGTTTTAGAAACTCTGCCTGGATGAATGATCCACAGAAAACCATTCCCTGAGTTGAACCTAGTTGCTCAATCCTTTACTCTGTGATGGAGCAGGTTCCAGAGCAGGCAACACCTTCTCTGACTAGGTACAGAGAGGATTCAAAGTGTGTCTACAATGTGGAAGGCCACTAGGAATAGACAGGCATGCAGGTATGGTGGCTGTCTGGGATGTTGCTGGGGTGTGCAGGTTTGAGCATAAGGGACTGACCCTGTCCTGGATGAGGAGCCATATACTATGTGAATGTTCATTTTCCATCCTTCTTACTGAAGCCTGTGATGTTTCCCTTGGGTGTTCTACACTCCATGGCATCCTCTCCCCTAGAAGTGTTGGAGGTTGACTTTTTTGATTGTTCTTGTTTGTGCTCCACATTGATAAGGTCTCCATCTTTCTGCTTCTCTCCTAATCCCGTTGCTTAGCTCCCTTTCTTTCTGCTACTCTTCATACTCTCTTCTTGGTGACTGGGGAATGTGTATCTCCTGCTTTTTGCTATGGATCCCATAGAACTTGAATGAAGGACGTATCTTCATTGTGCCTGATGATGGTTATTTATGTCACTACCTCGAAGACAGTCACACCCTGTTGTGTCCACAGACTGGACCACTTTTCTAAGTCTATGATCCCTAGAGTTCTTTTTACAGTCGAAAAAGTGGCCCAACACTAAGTAGAAGCTTCAAGAGGCAGCCAAACTGAGAGGGAGTTAAATCTCTCCAGCTGGTGTTGAAACAGTGCAATCATACAGACAGCCCAGCCCACATTCCTTAGCACCCTCTAAAGAAAATGTGAAGAGATGATTGCCCAACAACTCTCTGCCATCCTGGAACTGTTGCTTTAAATATTTTCCTCCTTTAAGTTGGCTGTAGTATTACCAGAGGCATGCAATAAGGACACATGCTCCACTATGTTCACAGCAGCCTTATTTATAATAGCCAGAAGCTGGAAAGAACCCAGATGTACCTCAATGGAGGAATGGATTCAGAAGATGTGGTATATTTACACAATGGAATACTACTCTGCAATTAAAAACAATGAACTCAGGAAATTCCTAGGCAAATGGTCAGAACTTGAAAATATCATCCTTAGTGAAGTAACCCAATCACAAAAGAACACACATGGTATGCAGTCACTGATAAGGGGATATTAACCCAGAATTTCGGAATACCCTAGACACAATTCGCATATCAATATATTTCCAAGAAGATGGAAGGAGAGACCCCTGGTCCTGGAAAGACTGGATGTGGGGGAATGCCAGGACAGAGAAGCGAGAGGGGGTTGAATGGGGAAAAGAGGGAGGGAAGGGGGCTTATGGGACTTTTGGGGAGGGAGGAAATGGGAAAGGGGAAATGATTTGGAATGTAAATAAAAAAAACTTAGAAAATAAAAAAAAAGATTATTTCCAATATAAAGATTTAGCGTCAATATTGCAAGAGGAGAAGCAGGTAGATGTGATGAAGCCCTACCAGCTATTAAGACCTCTGCTGACAATTTAAGAATTGGAATAATTTCAGCATTGATTCTGTCATCTATGCTTAGATTTATATAGCATTCTTTATCAGCCAGAGGACTGCATTGTGTGAGTTGGATAATATATTTTATATAGACTATAAAGGTTATATTTGAGGCTTGATTTCTTAGAGCTTCCTCTTATGTCTGAGAACAGAGAGTGCCTTAGATATTCAATTTCAGGACTTCTTCCCCATTTGTTGGCCATTTTCTTCTGCAGATAAGCAAATACTATTTCCTCTCTTGGAGGAAAGAGGAATCTAACTCATCTTCCAATTATTATTCAGTGTTCACACAAAACAGCAAAGTTTAAAGAAGGTGGTGGTAGGGAGGGTCCCTTGGAACCAGAACCAGAATGAGTGGTCTTCACCAATGAATAAATGACTGGATGTCTAACACATATGAGGAAATCACTTACACTTGTCACTAGAATCCTCTTCTTTTGCTTTCAACACTGGCATCTTCATCTGTCTGCCCCAGTGAGAGAGCTGTTGACTAAAACTTAGTTAAGGATGAGACTCTCCAAGAGCAGAACTCCACCAGATCTTTACATTCAGAAGTACTGTGGGCTAGGTATAGAATTGTTTCAGTCTCACTGTGGTTGGTCTGAACATTTGATATGGGAAAGTTCTTGCTCTTTAGTGGTTTGAAGTTCATAGAAACTAGAAAACTAGGTTTCCAGTCTCTTGCCTCCACCTTATGAACTGCCACGAGGAGCTTCACACAGGAGAGGGCCCTTTCTATGGCACTAGTCTCATATCATTCTAGCCATACTTATCTCCCTTTTTTTTTCTAGTCTAGCTGGTCTAACCCTTGTTAGAATGGGTTACAAAACACATAAAAGCTTTCCTGACTCAGGTACTGAGAGGATCCAAAGCTTATCTGCAAGCAATGGAGGCTGCTAGGAGGAGGCAAGCATGTGGAGATTGTAGGGTTCTGGGATGAATAGCCAGTCTAGGCCTCCTTGGCCCCTTAGGGCAGGCCAGTGTTTTTATAGTTGCCCTCCTATGCTTTTCTCTTACTTGTGAGCCCAACTGCTTTTTACGGAAGTTTGAGGTGGAACATCCTCTTTTCAAGGAGATTTCAAAATGTCATACTCTCCTGGAGATGTGGCTTGATATGTTCTAATTCATACTAGCCATCTTGACCTATGATACATCAGTATGTCTTCCCTCCTTGTAATATAACCAGGAAGGATGTGCAGAGGCCATACTTGAGAAGCAACATTGCAATCAGGAAAAACAAATTTCTTTTATGGCCTAGAGTTGTCCCTATATTCTGTCTCCTTAGGGAACCAGTACCAAAATTTACCATCTCTCTCTTCTGAGTTGCTGAGGAAAGGAAAGATCAGTTCGAGTTTTTAAATATATCAGCTCAAATGGAGCAAATGCTTTCTTTTTACAAGGTACTATGTTGGGTTATGACTTGGAGATCTCAACACTGGCTTATAGGGCACGTGAAGATTGTCTTGTTAACATTCCTTTCATTCCTTGTCTCGGTCCTCTAGTATAAGGTAGGGTTGTCTCTTCACATAAGCATAGAGGTCTCCTATGGTCACTATATTCCTCATCTTGATCTCCAACAGCTTTGTTTTTCATAGTTGCGTTTTTATATGGCCAAGCATAGGATTTCCAAATTGGAGACATGAGGTTGCCAATCAGTAAGAGGAGGAATTGGATTTATGCTTTTATTTGACACATTTTTAGGAGTATTTTCATAAAACTAGTAAAGACAAATTTCTAAAGAAAGAAACTCTCACTCTCTGGGTTCTGTTCACCTACCCTATTTCTTTAAATATTGTCAAAAGTAAGAAGAAAATACTTGTAGAATGAGACATTTGATCCATTTATGAAATGCTTCTATACTGGATTGACGTAAACATGTCCCTAAAGAAACTCTAGATATCTAGGATCCATGAAAACGATTGAATCTTAAGGGAGATGGACCCTTTCTACTTAAAACTGTTGCAAACATAGATGAAATTACATTGAATCTTCTAAGTACTATGTCTTCTTAGGATGCAAACCCCAGCATTCTAAAGACCATTGTAGAGTGCTCCTTGCTGATGTCTAAGACCCCACTTCTTGTTCACAATACAGTCTTCTTAGCTCTTGCTACAAGGGATAACCCATGGACTTGCAGTAGGATATGCTTGTCTTCAGTTTTATGATCTGAACTGCATATCCCTTCACCTTTTTTTTTCATGATGGGTGTGTGACGTGGCCTGGATTTGTAATTGTTTAATCTGTGTCATTGGTCTATTTGTGTGTGGGAGCTTCTTGTTCTTTGGTTACTGGAGTGGAAAAGTGGAAAGTCAGTTCTGGAAGCTCATAGAATCGCAATCTTATGAACTACCCCGAGGAAGCTCACAGGGTAGTTACTGCACAGAACTGCCTTGTTACAACATGACCTTGTTGGTTGTTTTGAGGTCTTGATCTTGTTCTTCTTTCTGATCTATCTGGTCTGCCCTTGATACTACAGAGCAGGCAAAGCCTCCATTCACCAGGTACTAAGAGGGTTCCAGGTCGGTCTGAAGCATAGAAGGCCATGAGGAGCTGAAGAAGGCCACTATCCAGGGTGACCCACCACACTGATCTTCTCTGGCTACATGGGCCTGGTCAATGTCTTTCTCTTCCTTGTAGGGTCCACTGCTTTTAGGAAGGTTTTGATGGAAATTTCCCCAGGGGGGGAAAAAACCTGTGGGAATTTCCATGTAGTGTCTAGTGTACGTCACTCTTCATCATCCGGATTCAACGGACCTATGACCTATAGTTGCGTCTTTCTCCCTTGGAATATGACTATAGAGAACTTGAAGGAACAGTACCCAAGCAGCAGCAACAGTTAGAAAAACAGATTTCCCTTCTATTATAGATTTGAATCCTGTGTATGTTTTAAATTTCATAGAGGACCGAGATACTTTCTTCTACTCTCCAGGTTTTGGAGCAAAGGAATAGTTAAATCTTTGAACACCACCTGCATCCAGAAAAGTTTCATGCATTTTGAGTCTTGACTATGAAAAATGTAAGCCGGGCGGTGGTGGCGCACGCCTTTAATCCCAGAACTTGGGAGGCAGAGGCAGGAGGATTTCTGAGTTCAAGGACAGCCTGGTCTACAAAGTGAGTTCCAGGACAGCCAGGGCTACACAGAGAAACCCTGTCTCGAAAACCACAAAAAAAAAAAAAAAAAGAAAGAAAAAAGAAAAATGTAGGTAATTTCTGTATACAGAATTTACTTCTGGTTATGTCACTCTCATGCCTTAGAATTTAGAGGTAGTGTATTCTCTTCCATACCCTGTCTTAAGCTTTCAGGGGTGGGATCTTCATATCCCAAAGCCTGGAGCACTACCCATGGCAGGGCTGCCATCAGTATTGAATAATTTCAGCAGTACCGAAGACGGACTCAGCACATATGCTTTATCCTGACTTTCATATTACCTTCCTCCCCCCACTCTTTCCTTACCCAATCACCAACTTTAAAGCCGTTTGTTTTAATTTATACAGTTTTCACTGGCCTTGAGGAGCATGCCCTAACTGTCTCTCTAGCATTTGGTTCTTCATTGCCAAGCACAGCATATTCTTTCTGTTCCCTCTTGGATTTTCTACATTTTACTTGGGGACTCTTCCAGGAGTTTTTTCCGCATCGGTGTCTACCCTGGTATTCCACTCTCCCATGAACCCTTTACTTAAGCTTGGATAAAAGGCTGAGAAGCAATTCCTGGGAAGTCTTAGAGCTTGAATCTCATGTCCATCTCTCCTCTTAATTTTTTTCTCCATATGTAAATCAAAACATGTTTCAATCAGAAAACATGGGACCCTCCGTTAGGTATTATAATGGTGCCCATACAATTCCCCAGAGCATATTCGTTGTTAAAGAGAAAGAATTTGTTGGACTCTCTACTCCTGTTCAGGGCTTTCTATTACTGAAGACCTGGCTTATGCTTATTGTTTGCGAAATGAAGGGCTGAGCTTTGGATATTGTTTATTGTCCTATTTGCTTTTCAGCAGCTTCCTGGGAAGCAACTGAGTCTGCAGCAGCTGAAGCCACATGTTAGTTTCGGTTAGTCTATAGCATTGTGCTGAAGGAATATTAGGCACAGGCTTCTGTCATGACCAGTGTTGTAAAAGAAATCTTCAAAGAGCAAGGACTGGGTGCTTCATGACTTTTATATATCTGCAGGCATACTTGGAGTCTGTCTGAAGGACCATAGCAGGTGCCCATGTGGCTCTAGCCATTCGCTGGTAATGTAGGATAACCACAATTCACATTTCTCTTGGAAGGCTTGATTCTGCCCTCTGGCCCAGCAGGCAGCCACCTCTCCTTTAGTCAGGGGTGCAGCTTACCCCACACCATCTGTTTTTCTGAGGCTTTTCTTTTGGCAGAACTCTGTAGGCAGCAGCATGACTGGCTTCTGGGAAAGTCTCAGATGAAAGTCCACTTGTCCCTGGAGTTGGTATATTCTTGACTTTCAGACGTTCAGAATTCCAGTCGGGCCGATTTGCACTCTTTGGGATGAGATGCAAGATTTGACATCTCAATAGGAATAAAAGAGAAGAAACATTTGAACTCTTAGTCCATTTTGATATTTACTAGGGATTTTGTGCTCTTCCCTGTCCTCACTGGAGGAACCTGAGGATTGTGTGGCTTTAAAGGAACACATTTACTCTCTGTGTTCTAGGTGGTAAGTTCCTTTATACTAATGAGAAATCTCTATGGAGAACACTGATTTTCTGGGCCATTGCTGAGTGTATACATGAATACCCTCCTGGTGCAGGGAAGATCTCTAGTTTCTTCTCTCCACTGTTACTTAGACTTTTAAAGCCACGTTCTGCACCCCTTGTCTTTTGCTTAGTCTTGCTGGGAGCTCAGATTCACCTAGCTGTGTACAGAAACCCTTTACCTGGCCTGCCACCTTTCTTCAGTTTCTGTGTATTTTTTTTTTTTTTACATTTTTCTTTGATCCGTGTGGCACCAAATTATGTAAACATTTTAAGAGCAAATCTAACAAGCTTAGGTAATACATTTGCATTTTTACTCCTCTTCTTGCCTCATTCATAAATGAATGGTATGTTTATTTAGTTTACATATTTCAAACTTTTTGGTCATCCAGTATAATGCATTGTACATGAGATCAGTAGGGACTGAGCTAAGAGTATATAAATACTGATGTTCAGATCACAGGACTTCTCTGTTTCTGTTTACCAATGAGAGGCTTATATTTAAGAGGTTGAGTAGACGCGCCCCTGTCAGACTGACTGTATCCCTTGGGATTGCCACTTTTGTTTTCAGGCAGCTACAATCACAAAAGACCAGGAACAAATCATTTTCTTATGCTTTGCGTTCTTCCCACATCCTGGGAGAATGTATCTTCTAAGGACCGTGGAGTCCTCTCCTCTTAAGAGCTCCATACACTCTTAAAAATCACAGATATTCCACAGGAGCCTGGATGATAGAGGCTAATAGGCAAATGTGTTCACATTTATTTTAGAAGCAATCTAGTTCTGGCTGGGAGATAAGTGTGCCAGCAGGAAAGCAAATAAATAACAAACTGTCCCACAATCAACAAACATAGAAGGCAGGATATTAGATATTGAATAAGAAAGATAGAGTTTACAACAAGGGGTGCTGGGACACAGCTTCCTCCCATTCAATTGTTTCTTGATGTTCAAGGAACTATTCACAGCTCTCATTTCACCCTGCACACTCCTGGATCATCCTGGGCAAAGCCATGACCAGTTTTACATACCTCATTCTCAGTGTTTTCTGATATATTTCTTAAGATAGAAAAACGATGTTTTATTTTGTTGTATATATATATCAATCTCATAATGGAAAGGTCAGGAAGTAGAGATAAAAAGAACAGAGAATGTAGTCACGGTCAGTTCCTATGGGTATGTTCTTCTAACTGCTTGCTTTCTCTCCTTAAAGATACTCCCTATGCCCTGAGTTTTGACACATACATGCTATCTTATAATAATGTGATCACAGCCAACATGCCTAACTGCTACCTTTCTTTGTGGAAAGTGTTTAGGGCATATCATCTAAATAAGAATGTGTATTCAATATCTGATCACTCATCCTTTATTCAATCTGAGCCACTTTCTATTTTGAGTGAAATCAACAAGTGTTAAGTTATTTAAGTCTCAACGAAATGAGTCTAATCCTAGGGACAGATTAATGATGACCCTATCAATGTGTCCACTGAGTTTCATCAATTATGTGCTATGAGCCTCTGCAATGTACTCTGAATCTCACTGGCATTACCTTTATCTTAGGTCTTTACTAAATTTTGCCTTGTTTTTATTTCCCACCCCTAAGTGATAAATCTTTTATGCCCTGTCAAAACTATTAAAATGAAAATATGATCCATTACTTCTTTGTTTAAAAAGTTTTGTGGATTCTTTATTGCTGACAGGATAAACTCTGAGATGGTAAAGCCTTTAACGAGGGAACTCCTTCATAACCGTCACGTTTTCATGAATTTCTCACCAGTACCGAACATACAATGTCTCCACTTTTTTTGTACCTTCTGTTCTCTTGCATTTCCAATCTCTTGTTCTTATTCTCACCTAACTCCCAAGAATCCTTCAGCTTCTGAGAATTCTTATGGGTCCCTCACATATCTGACCATTTTCAGGGGAAACTTGTCTTGGAGACAGTTCTCTTGGAAGGTGGAGAGACTCAAATAAAGCCAAGGATACATCAAGAAGGAGATACTTGTACAGTTTCAGTTATCACTCCAAACTGGGAGAGGCCTTTACAGGTCCAAACATCACAGACAAGGACCATCAATCTTCCTCTTTCTCAGGTTCAGGTCAAATTCTTCAGTAGATATGATGGTTTCTTTTACAAAAGAAATTGTTTTGTTCCCAAAAAGACTTAAACTGTCACATAAAGACAAGATTCTATAAAGGAATGAGATAAATTAAAAAAAAAATTTTTTTTGACCAAGGGAAAACTAAGGCAACTTGAAAACATAAAATGATTATTGGCCTTCACATAATCTATTTTCCAGAGGAGAGTGACATGTTTGGCTCTAAACATCAGGTTATCCTACTTGAAAGGAGAGAGAGTAATTATCACTACATACTTTTGATTAAGGAAAAGTACAGTCATCCAGGAGTCTACTTAATTCCATGAGAATTTTTCCGTTTTCATGCTATATCACATACAAGTTGATTCAGACTTATTTGTAGCCACTGGTCCCTGCATTCTTGAGGACATGGGTCCATAACACCAACACTAACTCCTTTTGAAATCTTTCACGCTAAAGACAGCTAGATCAGACAGAGGCAGTGTTAAACCTGCACCAGGAATCGAGTCAGCTATTAAATCTTGCTAAGTAGGATAGAATCTCTTGGCCCAATAGTCAGTGGCTATTAAAAGCGTCTGAAACAATTTTTAGAAAGATTTGTGACATCCCCAGATACCTGTCTGTTCCACTATATGAAAAAGATGGTCTATTTGGCTTTGTCTTCTCAAACAAAGAGGTTTCATTATTCACTGGATACACAGGTATCCATTATGTACTATCAGAACATTCAAACTGTGTAGTAGGTAGTCATCTGAGTTTATCCTGTGACTAATTTACTTGCTGTAGCAACTTCCCCAGGTGACTAAAACTCTCCATTGTTTAAGGAAACACTAAGGATCTAACTCAAGGTCTCCAGTTGTTCCTGTGGAAAGTTGGCCCTGCACTGTAGTTCAACAGTACCTTCTGTGGGTTAGCAATGATAACATAAGCTTGAGGCTGTGTAAGGTTTACATCATGAGTGTTTTGAACTTCTTCTGTACTTGGAGACAGTGGGCTTTGATCATCACATGAGCTGATAAGTACATCAATAGGCAGGTCACAACTGAGCCTCAGGATGGATATCGCCAATTAAGTGAAGTTAAGTATCACAGCCCCCAAAGGCAGTAAACCTTATTCTTCACCACTGTAAGGCCAATCAAGTAATATTCCTCTAGTGCCTTGACAAGAGAGGAAATTGTCATGAAAAATAGTTTTATTAAAGAGCACAAGATTACTAAACTAGCAATTCCATGGTGGAAGAGTATGCTGGGAGCTGGGTTTAAGGTGGAACTAGTTCTTCTGTGTCATCCCTTCTCTTAGCATAGCCTGTGACTAATCTGCATCCTTTTGGCTGAAGGACTCAGCCAGAATCTTCCCCATAGAGTGACTTTAGATGGCTCTTGAGGAGAGCTGGAGTCTGAGTCCCTGAGTGGTCTGACTGCATCCATATCTGCATGAGAGCTGATAGAAAGGATAACTAGTTGGTTCCTCCAAGAAGTACTTCTTTTTGACTTGTATTCACAATATACCTAGGTTTCTTTCCTAGAAACTGTCTGAAACTTGTATCAACGTGACTATGCATCTGCTAGTTACAGATTATAGGAGGGAAAACTGGAAATATTTGTTTTCTGGGTCTTCAGAGCCTTTTGAATATGACTGGTTAGGTGGATATCTTCTGCCCTACAATTAAACTCTTGTACTCTAGAGTTTTATTTATTTTGGACCTGTACTCTGTCCTACCTTAAAACTCTTTAAATTGCATTTCACCATTGCTCCATTTTCAACAGGAGTCTGCATTACTAGGACATTGTTTCTATGTGTGTTTTTTTTAAAGGAGGATTAAACATCAGAGCCACATTTGGAGTAGATTTTATGTTCTTTATATATTCAACAACCTATTGTATACCAGCAACCAAAGATGACAAGCATCATGGGGTATATATGGGAATAAAATGTTGATGTTGAAACACACACACACACACACACACACACACACACACACACACACACACGAGCGAGACAGAGACAGAGACAGCAGGAGAGAGATCCATTTGCTTACTAGTGTTGTTATATAGGTTTTTACATGGCACAGACAAAGAAAAGCGACTCAAAGACAGTTTGAAGTTTGGTTTTATTTCTGGAACATTCCCTCTTGGGCTTATGAGCATCTTTTATAATTATAAAAGGCATCATATACTCTGACGCCCCAGACTCAGGATGTGAATTTACTGGATTTCAAGGTACATAGATGGACTGGTACCAACTGGTGGGGGAGCCAGAAATTTCAGGGACCTTACTGTACTTTCCTGCTAATGCTTCTTCCTTACTTGCTCATTTTGGGGACCTGTTGGTTTCTTCTTACTTCTGATACCTTTATTTCCTGCCAAGTAGGCAGGCCTTTCTATTGAAGGGATGGTGACAGTAACCACGGTTCTTATGTGAAGTCCTTGTTGAGGTTTTGCTTCTCTCTAGATTAGGATTGTCCTTTTCATTTTTAGAACCACAGAATGGTCTTAATGGAGATGTTTCAATCTTGGTATGATCACTCTCACTGTTAGTTATTGGTAGGGGTATTTCAGGACTGTTCTGAGAGGCCAAAGAGAATTATCCCTCATTTCAAAGTAGGCAGATCTATTTTGGCTCAAATGTGTAGCAGTGGTGCTTGCTGAAAACCTTCAGGAGCTAGTTTCTTGGAAGGTGCTCTAGTGCTCTTCCTTGGCTTGTGTCCTGACCATTCCAAACTGCTATCCTACACAGCGAAGCTGTGACTCAGCTTGGGTGTTCTTGGAGGGCTGAAGTACAATTTGGAGGACAGAGGCCTATGGGGGCCTTTTTCATAGTTTGTTCTTGGGGAATTGAAGGTTTTAGAAGCTCTCTGGGCTTCTCTCTGTCTACAGTATTGAATCATTAATGGGACTCCTCAGCTTGCCTATTTAATAGCACTTACTATTTCTTACCCATCAATATGTGGTCTGTACATTGCTCCTTGGAAATCAGAGGGTCATTACCATAATCTTTTCAGAGAGCTCAGTTCTAATATAAGCTCACTGAAGCTCTGAATGTCCCTTTTCTCTTTTGTCTCTGAGGTGTAGTCACCTTGCAGAGTCTTTTCTTCCTGTCTGCAGGACCCTTGGAAATGGAATGAAATCAACGAATGTTGCTTCAGTACTGTTTATTGTTTGGGATCCTTGAAGGGTTTTCTTAGATGCCCATTCTGGAGATTTCTTTCATGCAGTGACATCTCCAGATTGGGAGAATGAGAGATCTTGAGCTTCTTATGTTGGCACCAACCTGCTGTTTTGAAGCTGTCTATGAACACTTGCTGGAGTTAAGCTTCTAAAGTTAAGGCCTTCTGCCCCTATTTTCCTGAGAGGAGGATTCAAAATATTTTTTCTAGATTTGTAATATACTTGGATTTTGGAACCTGTCTGATTCCTGTCTATAATGCTAGGATAAGCCTTACTGGGTTCTCTTTCACTGACACTCATTTTTTTGCCTCTTGTTTAAACATCCTCAGCTTATTCTCAATACTCACTATGGAACAGACCTTCCTTTTTTGAATGTAAAATATAATTACATTGTTTCCCTTTTCTCTTTCCTCCTTTCTACATACCCTTTATTCTCTCTCAAACTCATGGCTTCTATTTGCATATATATATTTATATATATAAATATATATAAAACCTACACACATACTGACACGTATGTTCAGTCCATATAATCTTATTTGTATGTATGTGATTTCAGGGCTGACCATTTGGTACTGGAGAACCAATCTGTGGATTCTTCGCTGGTGAAGAAAGTCTCTCTTGTTCTTAACAGCATGTAATTCTTTGTCTGAGGTTGAGATCTCATGAGGATTCCCCTTTCCATGTTAACATGCATATTGGTCATCATTGTTCAGGTCTTCCTCAAGCAACTATGTTGTTGAACCTAAATTGATGAAACTTCTCCGACATTTCTAGGAGACATAGTCTCACAGGGAACTTTATACTCTTATAGCTCCTACAATCTTTCAACCTCCTCTCCTACTATCATCCTTGAGCTTTGGATGTAGGAATTAATTTGTAGATGTTGGGGTTGAGTACCACACAGTCACTTGCTGTCTGCATTTTGATCAGTTGTGGCTTTACATAATGGTCTCAGTTTGTTTCAAAGAGCTGTTTCTTTGATGAGGGATGAGACCTATACTTACCAATGGGTATAAGGATTCAGTTTAGCTAGGAATTATGATAGTTTAAAGTGTCAGTTATAGATTCTCCTCCAAGATCTATGACTTCAATATACCTGGGTAATTGACTAGGTTTCTAATATGAGACACCCGTAAGTTCTATTAGAGATCTGTTGGTTACTAGCAAAGTATGCATGCCACTACTGTATCTTTAAGATCATTGTGCCACAGTGGTCAATTTCTTAATGAATAGCATCATAGCTGGGTAGGACTACAGACTCCTTTCTTCTGTTGGAAGCTTACATGTGCCCTCTGGTACCATGAGAGATAGTCCTGAGGGAGGAAGCTTTCGGATCTGAACCAGCTCACTTCCTCACATGAAAGTGACCTTAAGGCACTGTTAACTGCAATGAACAGTTTCCTCATGAGAGAACAGGAGTCCCTCAGATCCCTCTGTTTCTAGATTTCTGGAAGTGAGCATTAAACCTTTTCTGTTTTCTCCAAGTGAAAAAAATTAGCTCTTAGAACCCATCTGGCATTATAAAAGGCTGGTAGTATTTGACAGATATTTAGTCCCATGTCAGAGACAAAGAACTGTGGGCATGATCTCCAGATCTGGCTGATCAGCTTAAAAGAGAAAGACAATTTCTCATTATATGTTTGGAAATCTGGACTGGGGACACAGCTGCTGGAAAATAAGTTGATAATTACCATAGTCTCTTCTGTATAAATTAGTCATCGTAGTTCCTTCTATACCTCTTCAATATTTAGATATTTTTTATTATAAATGCATATAATACATTAGAGAAGCCTTAGTCTTTATTTCTACTTTTTACCTTTCCCCAATATTATATACATATATTACAAAGTTGGATCCTGTTTTTCTCCCAGTCACTTTTTGTCCCCATCTCTCAGAATCCTTCCTCAACTAGTTCCCCTTCTACTTTCATGTCTTTGTGCCAGTGTGTATGTATGAGTGATAGGGAATTTAGTTAAGCCTGCCAGTACAAGCATGAGTGGAGGGTATTCACATAGGCAGGGTGCTTTAAAAAAAACCCAGAACTCATGTATGGAACTTACTGTTGGCTACACAATTGAAAAAAATACCTTCCCTATCAACTTTTGCTGACCTATGTAGATCTGTATCTTCGAGACCAGGAATCTGAGGACCTGAAAGCATGGACTAAAGCTATAGACAACCTCACTTCCATTTCAGTGTACTTTTATACATCAATGTAACAAAACAATGATCCAAGGAGGGTCATATTCAGAAAAACATGATCAGAATAGTGTAAATAAATGTCATTAAGCACATACTAAATATTAATCCAGAGCAGTCCATTTCCTGAGCCTTCTCAGGACAATCTAATTTTAAACACAATTGCCTTGCACATTCTATAGATTATATGTGGGAAAGCACAAAGGAAGAAGGCCATATCTAGATTCAGGATACACAGACCAGATTGAGTTCTACAGCTGTGTTCTGACATCCAACAAGAATAAACATGTCTTGTAAATTGAACATAAATGTTTGTCACAGTAGGCATGAAACCATGTCCAGGGACAATCCAGGGAACAAAATGCACCAGAGGCAAAAGACCCTCTGCCTGTTTTTCCTGGAGCCTCTCTCACAGTTCCTCAAGGAATTGTCCACCATGGGCCATTCTTTTCACTCTGTTCTGACACTTCTAACACCATTTATCAACTGCCAACAGTTCCTCAAGGAGGGCTGTGTAACTGCCCATAGTTACACCGAATGGGTTACCTGGAAGGGAAGCTGGGGATGTATGGGAAGGCGGCAAAAAGAGATGGAGACCAAGACAACATTGTTGTTCAAGGTCTCAAAGTAGGTAGGGGAAAACCCTTCCCCCAAAAGCTAGAAGCTTCTCCAAAGGTGGCTAGTGTTTTTCAGGAAACTGCTGGTGCTTGAAAAACCACAGGCTTCACCTTGGTCTGAGTGCTCCACACCAGGTGGAGGGGATTATGGCTAACACAGGAGTTCCCACTCAAAGGCTGAGAGAGGAACTTCACATTGGTCGATGTCAAATTCCTGCTAGGTGGCATGGCACCCCAATAAGGCACTCTACAGGGCTGGAGGCTCAGGGATCTTCCTTCATCCTTGGCAGAATAGTGATAGATTCAATCTTTGTGGAGATCATATGCAATTAATCACAGGTGCTGTGAGTTAATGGGTATGATGGTCAGGATGTGCCCAGAGGACATCATTCCATAGCACTCCTTCCCATGTTCCAGTTCTTAGGGACTATTTTTTTTTTAATGATTCTCCTGCTGCTGATGTTTCATAAGCCTAGGAGGATGTGAAGTAGATGTTCCATTTATGGCTGGACACATAATGGTCACTTATTTTCAGTACTTGGACCTCTTATGTAGTCTTAACTTTATGTGGTGACTGCTGTCCATTGTCAAGGGAGACTTCTCTGACCAAGACTAAGAGAAAAACTTATGGGCATAGGCATAAGTATTTCAAAACAACTTGATGCACATACTTACATTGAGCAAGTAGCTTTTCTCTGGAGGCCCAGGAACATACCCAGTCATGGACTCCTGACCATTTGTATGGTATCAGCCATAAATTCCCTGCATGAAGCAGAACTCAAGTTCAATCAGAAAGCATTTACCCTCCTACCCTATAAGAGTCATGCAACTCTTGCACTAGTGGGTTTATCTTGCATGGTAGTATAGTACATGGGGTCCACGGCTAGAAAAAAAACTGTTGATGCCTCTCCCCATACCCCAGCATCATGCAGAAATTTCATCAATACTATGGAGATAAAGAGCTTATTCTTGAGAAATTGGAGACAATCCATAGGCTTCTTTCTATGGAGTAAAGAAGTTTTATTGCACATCTTGCTAGGAGAAGGCATTACAGCCATCTTGTTATCTGGCAGTTTCCCTTTCCATGTCATTGTTTCTTCTTTTCCTTCCTCCTCCTCCTCTTCCTCTTCTCCTCTTCGTCCTCTTCCTCCTCCATTCTTAATTCAAACAAGTGATAACATTTATTATCTAATTAATTTAACTTTGCTTTATCGGTTTTAGCTTAAGTAGTCAGAACCTATTGTTTCTGTTACAGAAGTCATTCAGGTGGGGAGAGTGTAGCCCATGGAGGAGAAAAAGGCTTACTGGTTAAATTTGGGACCATTTGTGAACTCTGTTCTCCCTCAGTTTGATTCTTTCCCAAAGGTCAAAGGTTCCATTACTTACTGTGGATATCTTGCTCGCTCCTTTCTTTGCACTGTGGAATTGTATATTCTCTTCTGTATTTTCTTCTGAGGAAAACTCAACTAAGTTACCTTTGTTTCTAATGGCTTTCCTTACACAATTGGATTCATTTATCATCTTTTTAGTATTCAGATAACTTTTTAAAGATCTCCCCACGCTGTGGGATAAGTATATCCTGGGATGGTCCTCTGGAGCATGGACACTTTGCCTTTAGGCTGATGTGTTCTTTGTTTTTGATGTTCAGACACTTTGATTAGCATTGAATGAATGAAACCATCACAGTGGAGATACCCTCTCCCCATCCATGCCCTTTTTCGAGAAGGCCTTCACTTTGAACTTGTCCCAAACATTCCTTGTTTTCTCTTTAAAACAAAACTTCCTCCATATACATAAACGTACTCTCTTTTATGTAAATGTACTTATTAGCAAGTATTTTTTGTTATGTTTATTATTAAGGGTAGTTTTTTTTGAAGAATAATCTGACTTTTTAAATTTCTGAGATTATAATATAATTGCAATATTTCTTCCTTCCCTTTCCTACCTTCAACCCCCTCATAAAGACCTTCCCATTCTCCTTCAAATTCATGGCCTTCTTTTTCACTGTTACTGCATGCGTATATGTTTATACATTCATATTTCTAAATATGACACGCTCAGTTTGTGTAATGTTACTCATATGCATTTTTTCAGGAATCGAATACATCTGCTCCCAGCTTTCCCAGGTACCTATAGTTGTTTTTGTATAGGGCTGAGGCCTCGGGCTTTTTCTGTTCACTTTGGCATAACCATTGGGGTTGCCTTGCTCAGTTCATGTCTCAGTAGTCATGTTGATGAGACTTTAAGGGTGTTGCTTCTGACATTGAGATTGTTAGGAGACACAATCTCACAGCAAACTCCCTAATCCTCTGGCTGGTACTAGTTTTCTCCCTGTCTTCTCTGCCTGTTCCCAGAGCATTAGGTGTGTGACTGTGGTTTAAGGGTGTATCTAACGTGACTGGGCTTCACAATTCTGTGTATTGATTGGCTGTGGTTTCCATCTGTTGCAAAGAGAAGTTTCCCCGATGGGGAGTAGCATTTTCCATTTTCCTTTGGTTTTACATATATTAAAAATAAACATCAATGCATATAGCACATCTGCCACATGATCACATTCCCTAGGCTTAGATTACTGCGTGCCCTACTTTGTTTCTGTTGCTGTGATAAAGACCTGTGATAAATATCAAAAGCAACCTGGGGAGGAAAGGGTTAATTTAGTTTATGCTTTCATTTCATAGTCAATAATTGAAGGAAGTCATAGCAGAATGCTTACTGATTTTCTCCGCCTAGCTTGGATAGCTTGCTTTCTTACAAATCTTAGAACCATCTGCCTGGGGATGGAATTTCCCACAATGGGCACCCACCCATATTAATAATTTAGCAAGAAAATGCCCACAGGCTTGCTTAAAAACTGATGGGTGTACTTTCTCAGCTGAGGTTCCTTTCCTGTTTGTAGATGATGCTAGCTTATGTCAAGTTGAAAAAAACAATTAGCCAGAATACTAGGTCAGAAAGTATCAATGTTAAGGCCTTTGAGATTTGTTTTGTTTGTTTTGTTTTTTATTATTGTTTGTCTAGGGAGATGAATCAGTCTCCTTTCATTTTGAGGAGTCTAGCATGTTCCTCTAGCCATTGAGGGGATCTGAATGGAGAACAGATTCTAAGGGTAGCTAAGAACAAGATGGTGGAAGAGTAGTTTCTTAACTAAACAAGCAAGTTCAGATTTATAAAGCACAAGGCCAAGGTGATTAACTGGATAATTAGTTTCCTTCCCTTTACCCTCTGTGTGCTGTTCTTTTGTTTCTTCCTTTGCCTCAGAAAGCACATGCCTTTTACATATGTGTCCAGGAAGTTCCTATGGTTTATGTTCTGCCAGTAGCTTAATAGGAAATGAGTCTTAATAACCACTTTGAAGAGGCAAGTATTCCTTTATTTCTTTGGCACTTTCTCTCCTAAATAATTAAATATTCAAATGACTTGTTCTACTTAAAGTTGGATGATTATTTTAAACTCACATTGAGTGTATGTGTGTGTGCCACAAAGTTTCCTGTGGTATGAAACTGTCTGGCCAAGAGGGCAAGAATGGAAATCTGAGTCAATGTACAAAGTTGAAATTTGATGTCAGAGTATGACAATGTGAGGGAGTAAGGGGGTGGGAGTTGGGGGGACCTTCTAGAAAGTACCAGAGACCTGGGAGGTGAGAGACTCTCAGGATTCAAAGTGAGGGACCTTAGATGAAATGCCTAACAGTGGGGGGAGGGAACATGTAGAGTACATCTCTAGTTGAAAGACCCAGGGCATCAAGTGGATGGATGGGGTTGCCATCCCACAGTCAAAAACTCTGACCCACAATTGTTCCTGTCTAACAGAATGGCAGGGACAAAAATGGAGAAGAGACTGAGGGAAAGAAGGACTAGTGATGAACCTAAATTGGGATCCAGCTCAAGGGGAGACTCCAAGACCTGACACTATTACTGATGCTGTGGTGTGGAGCCTAGTATGTCTGTCCTCAGAGAGGCCCAACAAACAACTTACTAAGACTGAAGCAGATACTTACACCCAACAAATAGACAGAAGTCAGGGGCTCCTCTGGTTAAATTAGAAAAAGGCTGGAAGAAGCTTAGGAGTGGGAGGGTGACCCCATATGAAGACCAGTAGTCTCAACTAACCTGGAACCCCTAGATCTCTCAGTCACTGAGTCACCAACCAAGCAGCATACACTAGGTGGTCATAGGCCCCTGACATATATAGCAGAGGACTGCCTGGTCTGGCCTCAGTGGGAGAAGATGGCCTAATCCTTGAGAGACTTGAGGCCCCAGGAAGTGGGTATGCTTGGTGGGAAGGTGGGGGTGGTGTGTGTGTGTGTGTGTGTATCTTGGTGATGGAGGAGGAGGAATGGGATGGGGAACTGTAGGAGGATGAACTGGGAGGGCGGTAATGACTGGACTGTCAAAAAATAAAAGTATTAATAATAAAAAGTAAAAGAGGAGATAAGAGACATGAGAGGGCCATCAACAAAGATGTAGTTCCTAGTGCCTAACTCAAAGCACAGTGGGATCTTCAATGGAAAAAGAGGCATAGTGGACACCAACTAGAGTTAATGCATACAGAATCCTTGAGAGCTCTCAGGCAGAGTCATAATAAAGACAAGGGTAGATGGGAGAGCCTTCTATTATAGGCTATGCTTACTATCCTTTACTGAATGCCTATTTATTTGTTTGGGGATGTTGGATATAACTGGAGCCTTGTATACAAACGTTTAAGGACTGAACCACATTCTGAGCCCATAGATATCCAGTTATATAAAAGGAAAGGAAGGAATAAAAGGAAGGAGAAAGTTGACCTGTATAAGAAGGTACACCCATACATCTGCTTCTCCAATGACTGGACCACACAGAGTTGGTGTTTGGGAATTATCTACTTCCTTGATTTTTCTAGGCATTTCTTCCCATAATTTCCTTTAAAAATAAGATTGAAGATGCCCACCCAATTGTTTTGGAAGAAAATAATAGATCTAGGAAATAAGCAAAAAGATTAAAGAGCTAGCAAACAACAAGACACTACAGGGGTTCCTCATGACTATATTACAGAAAAAGCTTGAGAATCTTCAATGGGTTCCTAGTTAGCCAGGGAGTCTCTGTAGATGAGGGCTCAGCAGAAGGGCCACAGTCAACTATCTAGAAATTTTAAAAGTTACAGTGTTAATAGCACCAAATCTGTCTACAATCTCTCAAGGCTAGAGGCTCAGAGGCTTTTTTTCACAATACCTAACAAGAGAAGTCTAGGCATGCTGTGTTTGTTCCTGGTTGAATTTTTAATTAGAATGTAGCTTCACATTTTGTAAGAATAGCCAAAAAACTGACAGGTTGCAATATTTTTTTTTCCACTGTGAGGATGTTTATATGCACCAATACACACATTTATGTAAGTCCAAAGGAAAACATTGTTACTAAAAGGCAATTGTCATAAAAGGGCAGTAGTCCAGGATACTTTGAGTAATTGGATGTAACGAGAGGCGCCTTACTCCCTGAACTACTTTTATTAAACAAATGAACTTTTGTCACTCTCATTTTTTTTTGAAGAGAGATGAGATATTACCTCTGATCAACAGACAGAAGACTACCTAGAAACGATCATGTCTATAGTTGATAATCCAGGGTCTTATTTCTTAATGGAAGACAATATTTGCTTACGTATTATTTTATGTTAAGTCCTTACTATGCTTTAGCCTGTACGGTTCGCTAATGTATTTTTAGTATTAATTATACAGATAGGAAACACTGTTGGGAAGATTAACTAATATGCATGTGTTCCACAGGTGGTAGGTTGTAGATACAGATTAAACTCAAGTAGTTGGATTAACCTTTCTTTCCCTGCAAGCACTGCAATGTGTAAACACTCATGACATTAAATAAAGCAAGAAGGACAAAGAAGAAGCTATACAGTGAAACTATTCAAAGTTCAGAAGTAGGAATGTTTTGTTTAGAGGAAGATTATCATTGTTAGTAATTTCTCAGCTCATAGGCTTGTGGATAAGCAGAAAGAACCTGGAAGTTCTTTTACACTGGTGTAGCACTTGTACTGCTGCTGTTCTTTAAGAAGGACTCACAGGCAATGTAGTGTATTCATTAGTAATATGAACCGCAGTTAATGGGACTTCCATTCTAGGCCTGGTACCAAGAGCTTTATATGTAAGAATTGGATCTGTCTTATGATTTGTATGCCTGCTGCTATTAAAGATGGGAAAATCAACTCAGAAATGTTGAGTTGCTTCCCAGTGATATTTGCCTAAGGGGACAGAAGTCATCCAGAGCTATACATCTCATACGTATTCTACACCACTTTCCGATGCATTTTCCTTTATCTTGCTTCTAGCCTAAGACAAAAAACAAGCCCCAGCTTATGCATCTGGCTGCCAGTAGGAAAGGCTGACAGTGGTGGATGAACAGCAAACTTCTCTCAGAGCCTTTGGAAATCCTAAGGAGCTTTGACTGAGGAGGAACACTCAAACATAATAATTTTTTAGAACATAATGATTGAAGATAAATTTTCTCAAACACTTTGATTTGATGAGAGTATTTTGTACTCAAAACTGATGAAGCTATCTTATCTGATAGTGAAATAATTAATGTTCAGCCACTTAATTTAAGAAGAAAAGAAAACGCAAAGCAGTGTAAGAAATTGAATTTATATTTGCAGAATAGGTTCCTTCAGTGTATTTATCTTTACTGAATTCAATGTCATTATAACCAAATTATCAGAGCACACTCATCTTTTATATAAATGGAATTTCTTACCTCATTAATGGAATAAAAGTTATATCCAATAGGCAAAATGCACAAACTCTACTTTCAGTGTGTCTTAGAAGGCTAATCATAATACAAAAACCCAACTGCTGGTGCATACACAATGTGCCTCTGAGTTCAACAGGCATTCATAAAGTTCTCAACACTAGTTATCTTCACTATAAACTTCACAATAAAAGGGTAATATCTGGCTACTAAATATGATTGTTTTTATAAATTTCCTAATGGTGGGTATTTAGAAAGTAATTTCGACATGTCCAATCAGTGAATTCTGTGATTTTGAAATTACTTAAGTCAAGTTAAACTTTAAATTCTTTATTTGTTGTAAGAAATAAAACCATGTAAAAATATTGGTTCTACCAAATAAAAATCACACTATATTTTTAGAGACCTTAATTCATAAAGCACTTGGACCAAAATAATTTTGAGCAAATTTTAAAGGGGTCAAGTGATACATTCAAGAGAACACAGTGATTGTTAATCCTGTACTCAAATTTATAATTTCTAAGGAGGACTACTCTATTATTTCTATAAATAGCACTGCAACAATTTCTGTACTAATCTTCAGTTATTATTGGTAGAAACAGTGGACAAAACCAAAGCAAAGAAACTTTGGACACACACATAACTTCATGGTTCAGATATAAGTCTGAGTCATTGAAGTCATACATACACAAAGAATATTGAATATAATCATATAATCATGTGCAAAGTATAGCAGGCAAAACTTTCAGTTCAAGATGGAGTAACTTGAATCAGATTTCTTGTCCTGCCTGAAACAACTAAAATTTGTACAAAGTGATGGTGGTTTCTAAGACATGAGGAGCAAGCACCAAAGGACAGTCATCCTTGGGAGACAGCAATGAAAGCAGGCAGTATCCTGTATTCTGCAGGAATGTGATCAGACTAGGCCATGCGGGTGAGACCTCTGTGCTCTCCCTAGCAGGAGAACTGGAACTGAGAATCTGAAAGTCAAGGTGGATGGATTCTTTAAGGATGAGAGCTAGGCATAGGAAGAAGTCTGAAGGGGTTCCTTTGAGTCTTCAGGGAAGGATGTCACAAGTGCTTACATATAAGCAAAAATATTGAGGACAATCATTTCATCACTTTTTAACACAGACTGACTTATTTTTTCCATGGCACATGGTAGAAAACATGATTTATGGGGTCTTTGGGTAGAATACTAATGTAGAAATTGAGGTTAACACTGGTTCTGGGATGATCCTAAGGAAGCTTCTTAAAAGCAAGACTCCCAAATAATCTGTTTTTAAGTAAATTTACCAAGTAATCTGTTTTAAAATAAATTTACCATGTCTCAGAGCAATAATATAGATAAAAAAAACAGCCAATACTAACCAAAATAAAATTCACCATATCTGGCATCAGGTGAAAATCACCAGGCATGCAAGGAAGCTGAAAAATATAACTCATATGAGGAGAAAAGTCAGTCAATTGAAACTGATTAGAATGAACAGAGATGATAGAGTCAGCAGACAAAGAAATGAAAACAATTATAACCATATTCCATATGCTCAAGGAGACAGAGGCAAGATTGGACTTGATAAGTATGGACGTGGAAAACATACAAGATCCCCAAAAGTAGATAAAAAAAAGACAGCAATAGGGATCAAAATTAAAATTACATTTCAGGAATATTAATGATGGCTAGCAGAAAGCTAGGCTTTCAGATTTTGAAAACATTTTACATCTCAGTTTGAGTGGTTTTTATATGGCTGTGCTCATACATTGAACTATACATTTAAGATATGTATACTTTGTTTCAGTTAAATATTGAAAACATTTCCTCTGCGGGATGCTGCTTACAATGCACTTCAATCAAAATGAGTAAGGAGATATTTTATTCCTTGAAAGGGTCAAAGAGGACACATGTGCTCTTGAGACTATAAAAATAATTCTGACAGAAGGCACGTTAGCTATCAAGGAGTTGTTAGATGTTAATTTCAATATAGTTTAATCTTCCATTTTAGTTCCATTAATTCTGACTGGTCAAGGAAGACAGGACTTAAGACGCTCACTGGTTGCCCCATTATGACTTACTGTGTTTGCTCATGAAAGTATGCGATGAAGGCACAAGTCAAAAGCAGAACAACAAAATCAATGTGATTTTCTTTGTGCATTTAGAAGAGGGATGGAGTCGCATATCAATAGATTTCCAAGAATATGGAAGGAGAGACCCCTGGTCCTGGAAAGACTGGATGTAGTGGAATGCCAGGACAGAGAAGCGAGAGGGGGTTGAATGGGGAACAGAGGGAGGGAAGGGGGCTTATGGGACTTTCAGGGAGGGAGGAAATGGGAAAGGGGAAATGATTTGGAATGCAAATAAAAAAACAGAAAAAAAAAGAGGGATGGAGATTGGATCCTTATGACTAACTTAAAGTGTAAAGATTACTCTTGTTTTCCTAGGAAGTCTGTGCATGATAGACAAAACTTGATGCGCCATAAATGTGATCAGGAAACAAACCAGACATTCCAAGAGATAGAATATATGGACACAAAGGAGTAAGAAGTGAGCCTGGACTAGTCTTGACCTTTAGAGGGGAGGCTAAACTATCAATAAAGTAGACTACTACTTAGTAGTGCTCAGTAGGTACTTTCTATAGGATTTCCATTTCTGTGATTCGCTGTGAAGTGAATGATCGTTCTAGAGTAAATGGTGTCTCCAGCAGTCAGGTACAGATGCCACTTTATTTAGAATGCATCTTACCTGGAAATGTACTAGATGAAGTTGTGAATCTCTTGAACAAGCCAGATGTTTTTTTCCCCTTCAGATAAGAAACAGTGACATTCTGAATTTGATGTCACTTAAAAGAGGTCAACTATTTTGCTAGAGACTCCTGTAAGAGTTGCTGCTCTAATTGGGCCTCCCAGGAGTAACCTAGATAGGGCAAAACTTAGGGTTACAGCAACAACAAAGCAATATTTCTCTAATTCTGCCCACCGCCAATGACCTCTGACTTCAATATGCATGTTCACCTCCACACACACACACACACACACACACACACACACACACACACACACACACACACTACTTTGTAAAGTTCTTGCATTGCAAGTATGAGGACCTGAGTTTGAACCCCAGAACTCATGTAAATCAATCCAGGTGTGGTTGCACAGGCTTTTAACACCAGCACTGAGGAGGTAGCGAGATTAGCATCCCTGGAACTTGCTGGCTAGCCAATCTAACTTCCTTGATGAGTTTCAGGTCTGTGAGAGATCCTGGCCCAAATCAAAAGTAAAGGGAGCCTGTAATATGGCACCTGAAATGCCTTTGGCATATGTCTTAGTCAGGGTTTCTATTCCTGTACAAACATCATGACCAAGAAGCAAGTTGGGGAGGAAAGGGTTTATTGAGCTTACACTTCCACACTACTGTTCATCACTAAAGGAAGTCAGGACTGGAACTCAAGCAGTTCAGGAAGCAAGAGCTGATGCAGAGGCCATGGAGGGAAGTTTCTTACTGGCTTGCTTCCCCTGGCTTGCTCAGCCTGCTCTCTTATAGAGCCCAAGACTACCTGTCCAGAGATGGCACCACCCACAAGGGGCCCTCCCCACTTGATCACTAATTGAGAAAATGCCCCACAGCTGGATCTCATGGAGGTATTTCCTCAAGGGAGGTTCCTTTCTCTGTGATAACTCCAGCTTGTGTCAAGTTGACACACAAAACCAGTGCAGCATATATGTGTGCAGCACATATCCATGCACTTAGCACACACAAGAATGTGTATAGGCAGGCATGTGCATGCACAGACATGCACTTGCATCTGTAATTTCATATTATTGTTTAGGGGTCGGGGTAGGATTTTTTTTATCCAATGTGGATTTACTATGTATTTTACAGTTTATCTGCAATTTTCTCTTTCTCTTGGTACTGATGCTGTCCTTAACAGTTTGTCATTGCTGTTTTCAAAGGTTTTCCTTGCCAGATAGCATGGAGGACTCTAGTCCACCAAATCTTAGAGTGATGGCTCAGAGGTCTGCTTTTATTGAAACATTAAGGATGTTAGCCTTCTAGTCTACTTTATGGGTTCTTAGTATTTACCCACACACCCAGGAATTTTCTAGAAGGCCTAAGGTGTATTACTGTCAATGGATACATGGCAGGGTTAGGAAGTACCAAAGGAACAGGACAGATTTAGAGAAATCCTCGCACGGAGTTCCTTATGGCTTGTTTCTTCTGCAAGGAGACACATCTCACGTGTGTTTCTTTCTCCAGCAGTGAAATACTACAAAAGCTATGACAAATATTGCTGCCAAGGGAAACCCATTAGACAGTGCCTGGCTATAATTCCTAGAGATGCTTTAAAAGTTTTGCTGTAAAATTGATCACATGAAGCAGAAGAAAGCTACCCTGCTACCCACAGGGTTCAGCTCAGGAGCTGACCATGCGGTTTACTAAGGAAGCATCTGGAGACACGCTCCAGTGCCCTCTTCCAACTTCTGGTGGCCTGCAATTTTGAATTTTCCTGCAGACAAATCAATCCCTGCCTCTCTCTGCCCAGGGACACCTTCTTTATGAAATTTTGTTTTACTTTCCTTTTGCAATTATAACTATCATCCGTTAATTTAGGATGATTTCATCCCAACATGCTTAACTGCATCTGCAAAGCCTTTAAAAAAAATCCAAATAAATCACACTCATGTGAGTTTTAGTAAGTTAGGAGTTAAACATGGATTTTCAGGACTCACACCATTCATGTGCTTATAGTGTTGGAGGTGTTTACTTGGGGCTCACCACAGGGGCACCCCAATGATTTGTTATGTACCAAAACTCCAGGCTCCCAGAAGAAAAGCCATTGTTCACTATAAATTACAATACTTAAATAATGCAGGCAGGTGAACTTCCTGTACTAGTTAAGGACCTGTCTGAATGTCATATACTTATTGCCACACAAGTACTCTCTTTTGCAAGTAGACCCTAAAGAGAGCAATGAGAGCTCTTCTCTGTGCATTCCATTCCCTTTGCCCTTAGGAAAGGCATCTTAAAAGCAAACCTTTTACTAGGACCCCATGATACATGAACTAAACTGTAGTGTTGACCTCATTCATATACTCAAGGATGAGGATCGTGGATTTAAACAGCTGAAGCCAATTCTGTTAACTGTATAAAGATATTTCAGCAAAGCAGCTTCTCAAATGTCTTCCCAAGAGGTGGAACTTTGGGATGGAACCTCCAGTTTTGAATGACCTTAGTCTCTGCATCAGTAGTACAGAGCCAGGTAGCAGCACGATTGAAGAATTTCTCAGAATAAATGAACTTCCACGAGCGGCTCTCTCTTAAACCCCAGACAAGCAATCCAGTATCCACAATGCTCTTACAATTCAAGGCCCCACTGAGGGGCATGCTAAATGTTCAATAGTCCCAGAGTCTGAGTTTAGTTCATTGATCAGAGAAATCGCCTCTGATTGCCATTGGGCATCATTAATGTTAAGGTTGAAGCAGTCCAAAGCAGGCACTATTAGACTTTAGCCAAGAGCCAGATATGAGCAACTGGGATCTTGTTTAGAACTTCAAAAATGGCAGTGGCTTTTTTCTTCTACTATAGCAAAAACAAGGTGCAGTGGTGCTAGATAACTACACTGAAAGTCAGAGTAAGAGGCTCCATTAAGATCTCTCTCTCTCTCTCTCTCTCTCTCTCTCTCTCTCTCTTTCTTTCTCTGTCTTTTTTTTTAAATCCCATTCTGAGATTCCAAATTGACCCATTCTATAATATAGTAGAAAGTCATTAGCCTTTAAGGGTCAGACATTTGATTTGAACAGGAATTCACTAGCAGGCTGAAAAGTACTTCTCAAAGCTACAAGCATGCATTTGCATTGTTTATTTTTTGAGTTTTCTTCCTCTCACAGAGGCTCCATGGGTTCACAGAGCAAAGAATCAGTTACAGGGATTTGTTGACACCTCCCTCCCCATGGCAAAACTCAATGGGGCTTATAACATTTTTCCCGTTTGGAGCTTTTCTTTCTATAACATTCACGAAATTATAGTTTTACAATTCCATTTTTTTTATCATGTGTGCATAAAATAGGTACAAAGCTATTTTTATTTTCATGGCATGTTTTACTTCATCCTTGGCAGTGAATTCAGCATTTACAGGGTTAAGATTACAGCTGCTAGGCATGTCTGCTGGGATATAAAGAAGTGGGCATGTTGGCCTTTTGTTTGGAGTTGAGAACAAGTTAACTAGGCAATTATTATTGTCTTTGATTCATTCAAGGATCTCCTTTGGGAACATTTGGGCCCCTTCTATTTGAGAAGAGCTCAAAAAACAAAACACTACCTGGATATATTTCTTTTCCATTTTAGCTAATATGAACCAAAGAAACAGTGAATCTAAAGGGTCAAGTCCCTTGGGATTGATTTTTAACAATTTCCTATGGAATTTGGAAATCCCACTAATAGCACTTACATTTTAAAATAGATAAAAGGTGATCTGTTGATTTGAACATGGTTGATATCCTAATCATAAAGCACAAGAATTCAAATCATCTTTTTTCTTGTTTTTATTTTCAAATAATTCCTTAGCCACAGTCAGTGAGTGGCATTTGTGCTAGTGAGTCCCAGAGACATGGTGATTTTAGGGATCCTCAAGGCCACACACATTTGAAAGATGTTTAGAAACATACACAGTACCTACATAGTTTGAATCATAACTCAAGATAATTGTGGAGAAAGGATGTGATTCAACCATCATAGGAAAGGCAGGTGACTTCCAGAGAAATACCCATGCCGTATCTCTTTCATGAGGCTTATCAAAGGAGTACTCATGTGTTCTATCCTGGAGAAGAAGTAATCGTGCCCTGAGAACCACCTTGTCTCCTTAAGGATCAAGAACATCTATGGACCACTTTGTGGGATAGTGATTGAGGCAGTGAGCAAGGAGATAACATCTAAGGCAAGACTGTTTAATTATGCATATATCTGTGTCACTCCTTTGGACCCAGTTCTTCCTCTATTTCAGGCTCGAGTTCACACTGCTACCCCTCAATGACAAAAATTGATATCCACTCAACCCCTTTATCTGTTCCTTTTTCCCAACATGGCCACACTGAATAACTCTCTTCTGTTTTCTACTATTACCCATTTCCCTGTGTGTTTGTACATACCCATGTGTGTGCATGTGTACGCAGGGTGACATTGGGTGCCTTTCTCAAATGTTCACTTCCTCTTCCTATTATTATATTATTTGAATCAAGGTCTCTCACTGAACCTGGAGCTCACTGATTCAGCTACAATGGCTTCCCAGAAAACCCAGAGATCTTCCTTTCTCTGCCCCCCACCAACACTGGAATTGCAGGTACATACTGTCTCACCCAGGTTTTCACAGTGCTGAGGATCTGAACTTGCTGTGCTAACTCCCCTAAGTCTCTTTGCACATCAGGAAAAGGTAGCCAAGCCTAGCTTGCTTGGGCTGCCAGAGCTCAGGTTTCTACCCTCAAATCTCTGATTATATACCAGTGTCTTCTATTTAGATTCAGACCCTGGGGAGAGGAGAAGATGTTAACTGAAGATCACTGGGTCTATAAAAATGGAACAATGAGTCTCTTTTATTTGCATAATGTGAGTGCCAAATTTCTAGATGCTAGTCAAGGACCAATCTTGTGAATAGAACTTGTTAGGTGGAAACTGAGTCTGGAATCATGGGGAGCCACGATTTGCACCAAAAGAGACCATAAGCAAAGATATTTTTCTTCATTCAACATAGACCAACAGGGGATGTGTTTGTTTCATTTCTGCTACTGTGATAAAATGCTCTGACCAGAAACACCTTAGGAGAGAAAGGGTTTATTCTGCAATATCAGGTTATATTCCATTATTACATGGAAGTCAAACAGGAACTTGAAGGAGTCAGTCACACCCAAAATCAAGAGCTGCGAGGAATGAATTCATATATGCCTCCTGCTCAGTCAGCTTTCTCTACTTTTATATAAAGATGCTGTCCACTTTTATGCTGAGTCTTCCCTCATCACTTTACATAATCAAAACTATCTTTTACATAAGTGCCCACAGTTCAACCAGGTCTGGACAATCATTTCCCAAGTGATTCTAGATTGTGTCAAGTTGGCAAAACTAATCCTTAACGGGAGGCTAGTACATGAAGGTAACTGTCAGTCTTCCCCCAACAGAGGCTCTAGCACATCTTGAATTCCCACACCATCTGCATCTTATTTGGCACAGCAGACTCTAGGGCAGCTATCACAGCCTGGATGTGGTAGCTTTTCACTCAGCTAAGACTCAAAGAAAGATTGAGTTAGAGCAGGAGAGAAGCTGTTTCTGAGTTAACAGCCATATAAATTTCAGCCCTCTTAGTCCCTTCTCTTGGGTTTTAAAATTAACTTTAGGACAAGTATGATGACTCAGTGGATAAAGATGCTGGCTGGTGAGCCCGACGCTTTGGACCAGTATGGTGGAAAGAACTGACTCCTTAAGGTTGTCCTCTGTCTACCACATGTACACTGTGGCACAATACACCTTCTCATGTAAACAGACGCTAAATAAATAGCTGCAATAGAATTAGTTTAATTGGGGAATAAGACTGGAGTTGCACTCTTCTGCATATAATTTCATTTAACTAGAGAAACAGAGCTGTCCCTGCCTGTCTGTGAAGAGGGATTTTGAGGAAAGGGTGTGAGAATTTCCCTTTTTACTGTTAAAGAGCATTGAAAAAATTTTTTTTTTGAATTTTGACTTATGAAGAATAAAATGTATTTGAGGAAGCAGGGCCCAAAAAGACCAGGATAAAGAGCAAGACACCAATGGAGTTTAGATAGGGAGTTAACCAAGAAAATCAAGACCGTGTTTGGCTTCTGCTTGAACCAGTTTGAGCCCCAATTTTCATAGTTTTCTAGATTGTTGTTAGCCTCTTTCAATATGGTATTGAGGGCTTTTTAGTACCTGACCAGATTCATGGGCATTACAGCACAGAGCTGCAGACCACTGCTGTCTTTTCTTTGGATAAATGTTAACCAACCAAGGGCCACTCTGGTTTAAAGTACCTCTCCCAGGCCAGGGAGAAAGTTGAGCTTGCATCATGTACATGGAGAAGACAAGCTCTCGGTTGTATTGGCTTACAGATTTGGGGAGTTCCTTCATCTTCCCGGAGTGGATTGCACCCCCCAGAACTGAGTTTCAAGCCAGTGGGACCTCCTAAAACTAGGAATATTGCAACTGGTTCAGCTCATTTGAGTCTGATAGCAGGATTAAGAATCCATTCTTAAGATTTTTCTGAAAAAGGTAGTTAAATAAGTACACAAGAGGTTAAATGAGATACTAGGTAAGTTGGTGTGTAAAGTCTTTAACACACGACAGACAGTCATGACAGCACCCCAGTTCCCCAAGAGATAGAATTAAGAGGGTACATGGAGACAAGGAAAGACTACTAGAGTTCCTATCTACACCAAGGTGAAGTCAGGTTTCTTTTTAACATTTACATTTTGTTGTTTTAATAGAGGATAAAGCACCACTTTGGATGTAGCTGCCAATGGAGGGCCATAGATTGGTGCTAGGCCTGGTGTGGATGAAAACCGCTGAGATCTGTTCTCTAGGATGAGTCATCTTCTTTTTAATAGTTTTTGTTTCTAGATTTAGTTGACTTCATGTTGGTTTTTCTTCTTTTTTTTTCTTTTCTCCTTTTGAAAAAAAAAGTTAATATAAAAGTAAGATAGACCTTGAAGTTGAGGAATATTTTACTGATATGGTATAGAACTCAGAAAAGGGTTACAATACAAGATTAAATTATTTGGTTTTAAAAGTAGGTGAGGGCTTAAGGGAGCAGGAAACTATCGAAGGTTCTATAGACCACCTAGAGAAGACCAGAGTCAGAAGAATTTATACATATGCAAGCTGGTTGTGTTGATTTTAATCTGAAAAGAGTTGATTCAGGGAATAGAATTTATTGAAGAAAGCAATGACTTGAACTTTTATACAAAAATATCACTGGCATCGTCTATGGCATTTTTCTTAGTACTGAGGATGACATTGAAAGTATTCTGATTTAAAACTTTGATTTACTGAGATGAGGATGAGTCCTTATAAGATTGGAAAATGAGGGGCAGAAATTAAACAGGAGGTGACACTAGAATCCTTCATTTAGTGCTTAAATGACCTTTAAGATGGTTTGATAGTAGGTATTAGAGGAAGTATAGATCCCAAATCTGGGAATAACAAAGGAACTGAAGCCTCAAGAGAATGTATGAGAGGCAAAGGTAGAGTAAGAGGGTAGACATGGTCATTTTCAGTCTGAGCAGAGGAAGTGATTCACATGGCTAGAAATTCACAGGCTCTCATACATTCAGAGTGTCAAAATAAGCTAAAAGAAAGCTCTGAAGCATACTCCATCATACCAAGTGATTTCTAAATACAACGTAAGCTTCTGAGGGTGATAATCTTGGAATTCTGCTGAAGATATTTGTCCCAGGCTAGAGTTCAGACAGTCTCAGCCTGATCTGTAGGCAAGCTACTTGGGTATTTAAAGGAATAAAAAGCTGGTAATCATTTCTGATGAGACTATGCATAGACTTTTCTTCCTCTCTCATAGAGATGGAGATTTAAAATTATTTTTTTAGAGGAGCTTGAAGTCATCTGTAGGTCTGATGACTATTATGATTCACTCATGGATTGAGAACTTAATCCTATGGAGATTGTGTCAGGGAGGATGGTTTGAGTTGAGAGGCGTGGGTCTAAAATGGGAATTATATATGTTTAGCTGTAGTTGGAGTGGTGAGAAGAACTTTCAAGGGTCCCTTTTGTATTTGTCCCGGTAGGTCTTTAGGGTATATCTAACCCTCAGGTTTAAGATTTAAGGTGGAGTTCGATTAAGGTGCTGATATTGGCCAGCATGGTTCCTGAGGGGTTTTCTAGAAAACTGTACAGAGTTACTCAAGAAGAAGGTTCAACGGGGTGGAAACCAGGGTAGAGAAGAGGCATAGCTTCCAAAGGGCATAGGTATATGAACCTTGAGTGTGGTCTCATATTTTAGAAGAGTGAAAAGAAGAGTTGGGGCTACAGATGCTGAAGCTCAAGCAATAATGTGGTGAGGTATTGATTTTGGGTGGAGTATGCTTTTTCTATTTTTCCCAAAGGCTGAAGGCAATGGCCTAAGGGATATTTAAAGGTGATACTTAAAGCTTTTGAGACATGTTAAGTTGTTTGAGTGACAAAGGCTAGAACATTACGCTTTTGGAGAAAGTATAGACTCCAAATCTGGGAATATGTTCTGAGAAGGGTACTTGTGTGTGCTATCAAAGGCCTTTTCTGTTTTCATTGGGAATGATTCTAGTAAGCCTGAAAAGGTGTCAGTAGGTACACATGGAAAATGAAAAAGGAAAAGAGAGGTTCAGGGAAAGCAGAGTGGTAAGAGACAAGGAGGCAAGGATTATCACTAAAACATACTTTGTTAGACATTTATACTAACATTTTGTTTGATAATTAAAGATAGAGTGACTATGCATTTGCATTATTTGTACTTTGGCATAGAGGTGAAATCCATTTGTCTGCCCTGTCCAGGTAAGTACTCTCAACTCCTAAGTGGGCAAGGAAGTAGATGGCCTGAGAAATTTTTGAGGACTGATAGGGTACAGAGAGGGTCCTTTATGATGAGATTTGGAAATTTCACTCCCAGCAATAGACAGGGAGTCTAAGGAACCCATGGAGAGCTTTTCAACTAGTGGACACACAATTATGTAGTCTGCTGTCATTTTCCTTTTGGTAACCAGCAGAAAGGATGATTTTTCTATCTTTATCAGCTTCTTCTTCTATTAGGCTCTCTTACATTGTTTGTTTATATTAATAGATAAACAATGGAACTATCAAGGGCCTCAGAGGTTGTAAGTAGAAAAAAGGTACCCTTCTTTGCTTCCTTATCTGCCTCCCATTCCTGTGTTTCTAAGTTTTGGGCTTTTATTGACCCTTTTAATGGATGACTGCAACTTAGGTTGGGACACAGCAACCTCTGTTAGCTGTAGAATAAGAGGTGTGTTTAATAGGTGAGTCTTTAGATTTTAAGAACCTTCTTTTGTCCCAGATTGTTGCATGTGAATTCAGGACAAGGGAAACATATTTGGAGTCAGTATAAATGCTAAATCTTTTATCTTTTATCAGAATGAGAGATCTTAAGGGTAATCAGTCATGCCTTTCAGACAGATGTGTTCAAGGGCTTTCTATAGTTTGGGCCATAGTTGTTACCGAATATTCTTTTTTATTTTATTTAGAATAAAAACGGTTGCCGTCTATGTACCCTGTGTTCTTCTGGATTTGGAAGTAAGGAGTCTGTTAAGCCTATGCAATCTTCCTGCAGAAATCCTAAAACTTCCAGGTGCATGAATGTAATGGGTTCTTTTATGAAGAAGAGGTATGGGATTTAGTGTTTTTCATCTGTGTGTAGAAGTATCAAATTCACAATAGGAGGGTCTATTATGAATACTGGGTCAGTAGCACAATGGCTGTCACTGCAGTAAAGCATGGAGGCTATCCTTTAACCATGTTATCAAACTGTTTAGAAAGGAAATGTGTTCATGTGTTATAATAACCCTTTGATCTGATGTGAAGAGGAAGCCTAGGTAAGTAATTGTTGATTGAGTTGAGGATTTTCTTTTTTTCTTTTGAGTAACTGTGTATCTCTTTGGGCCTAGGAAATTTAGGAGGGTGATGGTAACCTGGAGAGACACTTAGGGGAAGAAGTATGAAGGATCAGGTCATCTCCACAGTTCTCTTAGTGCTATGAGGAAAGAGAAAAAAGATCTGAAGCAAGGTTCTTCCTACAAATATGGATTGTTTTAGAATCTTTGGAAAAGAACTGTCCAAGTGTGCTGTTGGAATGATAAATGTCAGGGTTAAGTGTCGGGGTGGAAAAAAAAGTGACCCTAAGACCCAAGGAACAGGGATATGATGAAGAAAGCATAGTTAAGGTCTGAGACATGACATAGTACATATTACATAGAGTAAAACTGAGGGGGGTATATGGATTGGGACAACGAGAGTGTATAGTAACCACTGTATCCTTAATGATATTCTACAATTTCTAAATACAGGGTTTGGGCAGGAAGGCATGATTGGATAGGAATGGCTAAAGACCTTATCTCCTAGAGCACACAATAACAGGGGAGTATGCCATTGACTCCGACTATTGAGGTATCAGAGAAAGAGTGGTCTTTAAAATTTTGGCAGGAAACTGGCCCAGGAGAGAGCTACCCTGGGGTCTGCCAATTAGGTGGTACAAGATGGAGCTTGTTATGATCCTGTGGTGTGTCAGCTGGTTTCCTGTAGTAGGCTCAGATGATTCATTGCTGGAGAGTAGTGAGTACCTTTTATCATTGTTTGGCATGAATAAGTTTGACTTTTCTTTTAAGGGAACAACTCTTTTCCAATGTCTAATTTATAGGCTGTATAAGACATAGGGATATGAAGCTTTTAATTAGGGGTGGAGGTTTTTGTTCTAAAGGCCAGGGTAAGTATACCTTATCAGGAGCTAGGAGGTGTTTGGGATTGAACAAAGGTGATGTTCGTCTGTTAGGATACATTTGAAGCTAAAGAGCTCCAGAGATATAGACCTGCTCTTTATTCTAGGCCTTCCTATGGCCTCTTTTATATTGTTTTTTTTCTCTCCCTAATCCTGTGCACCCCAGTTTTTAAGCAATAAAGGACAGGTCTTATGAGTTTGTTTTGCAGGAACTGTGGGCACTTTTTTTTTTCCATAATTTGCATCTGGTACCTGGTGCTGACTGGGAGACAAAGTGCATTCCTAGCAAGAATCTTCCTTTACAGGAGTCTGGATTATGCCTGGTATAATTTTGGCTTCAGAGGTTAGTAAGGGAAATTGGTCTTCACTTGCTACCCATCCTATTTCTCTAA
This sequence comes from Tokudaia tokunoshimensis, assembly GCA_036184795.1. Taxonomy (NCBI): domain Eukaryota; kingdom Metazoa; phylum Chordata; class Mammalia; order Rodentia; family Muridae; genus Tokudaia; species Tokudaia tokunoshimensis. Next base: position 79,421,408 of record BTHU01000005.1, on the reverse strand, counting down.
CTTACTAGAATTAACAAATTTGGAAATAGTCCTTTTCATGTCTTCTACCAGGCAAGAAAACATAAGATATTTTTAGTCTGGTCTAGGACAGAAGGATACATAGTAGTTCTGTCTTGGATCTTTCTTTGGGATTGTGGTGTCACTTAGTGGTGTGGCTGTTGACAGTGTAGAGCATTCCTGCATAATGTTGGCTTAGCCCAAATGAGTGATTGCTCTTTTGGAGTGACAGAGGATGAAAGGAAGTTTATGTATTTTCAAGTTGGGTCATAAGAGTATAATTCAAGTTCTGTTGTAAATTATGATGGATTAGTAGGGAAAGAACCCTAACTTAGTTTCAATTTCAGAAAGATTAGAAATGGAAAAAGGCACACAGGTATGAAGAATGTTCTCAGCTCCAGCTACTTCTTGGAGAGGCAGATTGACAAAGCTGTCTTGAAAGCGGCATGCAGAGAAGGTATGAGCAATAAGATGGGGTGAAGTGACCAAAAGCTCTGGAGTCATCCCAGATAGGGGTATGGAATTGGAACACAATTGGAACGAGGAGAGGACCCCTGATGAGTGAGATCAAAGTCAGAGTCAGAGTCTCTAGGAACTAAAAGGAGAGAGGGAATAGGTTTGGGGAAAAGAAGGAACACCAGACAAGCAGAGGGATGGTCTGAATAGTGAGCAAGTCAGGGGAAAATCTGAAAATAGGGATCATCAGACCATTTGCCAAGATGGCATCAGTGAAGATTGGGTGGGAGTGGGTAATGTGATTAAAAGAGCCATTTTTAAGCCAAAATTCCTTATTGCCCAGTTTGTATATAAAGACCAGGTCATGCTGCAACAGAAAGTCAGGTATTTGGACTGAATATCTTGCTCTAATGAGAAAACATTGAGATTTCTTGGGAACATCCCAAGGGAGAATACTCTGTTGTACTGATTGTCAGCACCTAGAGGGAGGAGAGAAAAGAACGGGAGGATGCTGTTTTGCTCTAGACCTCCTGCCAACCGGATCATACTTCCCTTGGGCCTTGGGATTGAGGTGGCACAGAATCAATGGCTCAGACTCCAGGAGCAGGTGAGAAAGCCACAGCAAACTTTTGGAAAAAACAAATGCCTCAAGCTCCTTTATTAATCCTTGGGCACGCCCTTTATACCTTCCACCCTGATCCCATTGGTTCCAAGTAAGCATCTCTTCCAAGAGGCAGTTCCCGATGGACTGGCATTGTCTGCATCACCAACCTTTAGGCTCTCAGGCAGTCTTTTATTAGGTCCTCATGAGGAAGTTGCTTCCACAGCTGTGGGGCTCGGGAAGTTTATGTGGAAGCAGCCATTGCTTCATCAGTAAGGCCTGCCGTTTGTCCTACAGAAGGCACATCAGAGAGGACCACTTTCCGTGGCCTTCTGAGAAGAAATAATCCTGTTTGGTGAAAGGAACCCAGAAAAGGACATTCCTTCTCTGCCAGAGTCCTCTTGAAAGGGGAAAAGGGTACAAAGAAACAATTCACAAAGAGACTTTGAGAAGTGTCCCTAACAGGGCCAGTCCGTTGAAGAAGAGGGCAGACCCAGTAACAGGACTTTTGATAAGTAAAGGGAAAAGGAACAGCATATATAATCACTGTCTCCTTTTTCAAGATAATAGAGTTTCTTCCTCTCTAGTTCAAGTTTAAGCTTACAGTGTTCCTGATGGGTGATCTTTGGCAGCCAGGAGATCTGTCAAGATTGGGTTGCATGTAGGCTATGTGAAAAGAAGACAGAGGACTGTTGGTGACATGTGTCAAGACTAGATGCTACTGCTGCCCTCACTACATACTCAGAGCAAGGAGTTTATCAGAAGGGAGAACGAGTAATCTCTTACACTTCCTCATGTGGGCAGCTATCATTTTTACAGTGCCTTAAGACTCACCAAAGTGTAGCCACAGCTAGGGTCCATCCATTTTCAAATGGGAAGAAAGACTCTTCACAAAGGGTTGAAAAGGCTGACTCGTGCACACTACGATGGGCAATGGCAGTCTGGAAACACATCTCAGAAATGTTGGGGGTCTCACTGGACAGCTCTAGGTAGAGATTTTCAGTTATCGTGGACTGATTGGCCAGCCACCTCAAGCTCCAGAGTGAAGGAAGGCCAAGGGTGTCAAGGAAAGGGCTCCCTGTGTACTCTACAATAATAGTTGCTGGAAACAGAGGCTGGGGTTGCAAGAGATAATCTTAAAATGAAGACAGAGGCAAAGGCGTAGTGCCGTCTCTTCTTCCCAGGGGCTAAGTTTTATACAGTGTTGGCCATGCAAGGACAAAGTGTTGAATGAAGTGAGCAGCCCCGTCCAGGAAGTCCTCTGAAGGGTAGTTGCAGAGCTAATTTCAAGAAGTTGTCAGCTGAGTGGTTGAATTTCCCTCATTTGTCGCCTATCTGCCTCAGCAGGCTCTGGGAGAGATGTCACAGGGTGAACAAAGTACTTTTCCACTTAGCTAAGACTCAAAGAAAGAGAAAGGAGGGAAGAATGCCACGTATGAGTTCATAGAAAATGTTGTTTGACCCTTTCAGAACATTCTAAATTCACTCCCTTAGATCTGTGGCATTAATTCTCAACAGCAGCTAAGGAAGGCTGTTCGTTCTGACCATAAATGGAAAGCTACCTGCCTTAGTGTCCTCTACATTTCTTGGTTATTCAGTTGTGTTATACAGAACTTGACCAAGCTCACCTGTAATGGCCTAGCAAAACAATTTAGCCTCTTCTTGTGGCAAATAATTTCCACCTTGGCTGCTGAGTTTAAGAGACCAGCTTAGGTCCTTTATGGGATGTGGTGGAATGGGAGAGTTATTCTAACTCTTGCTGGCCCCAAGAGACTTCAGACTTGCTTATTTTATACTGTTCTCTATTTTATGCTCTATAAAGATTACTGTGTTTTAGATTTTCTTTTTAAGAATGTTATCCATCATTGCTGTTTGGAATGAAGTATAGTAGGATGGGGAGGTTCAGAGTGTGGACTTACAATAGCCTCAAGGTGCTCTTTCGCTTTTCCCCAAACTTAAAAAAAAAAAAACTTAAAAAATAATCATTGTGTTTTAAGTGTTTGTCTGTGTGCTTTAGTGTGTGCTTATGTAGTAAATGAATGCAGGCACCCACAGAAGTTAGAAGAGGGCATTGCATCCCCTAGAACTGAAGGTATATGTCACTATGAGCTTCAGTGTGAGTTCAGGGAGCCGAACCTGGGTCTTTTATTTGTGTGGTGTGTGCTTTTAATTGCTGAACCAAAAAAAAAAAAATTGCTGAACCATCTCCCCCCCCCCACCTCGACGCCTCTTTTTATTGAGATATGGAACCTGAAGTCTGTAGTCAGGAAGGACCCCCAGTGGAGAGATAAGGACACCAACCCACCCACAAATATTTTGACTCCAAATTTGTCTTGTCAAATTTGGAAATGCAGGAACAAAGATGGAGCAGAGATTGAAGGAATGGCCAACCAATAACTGGCCCAACTTGAGACCCATCTCATGGGCAAGCACCAACCCCTGACATTATTGATACTCTGATAGACAGGAACTTAGAATAACTGCCCTCTAAGAGGCTCTATCCAGCAGCTGACTGAAACAGATGCAGACACCCACTGCCAAACATTAGAAGGGGGTTGCAGACCTTTTTGGAAAAGTTTTGGGGAGAATTGAAGACCCTGAAGGGGATAGGAACGCCACAGAAAGACCATCAGAGGCAACTAACCTGGAACTTTGGGTGCTCTTAGAGAATAAGCCACCAACAAAAGAGCGTACATGAACTGGACTGAGGCCTCTAGCACATATGCAGCAGAGGACTACTTTTTCCTACTTTAATGGGAGAGGATGCTCCTAATCCTGCAGAGACTTGTTGCACCAGGGTGGATAGAGTAGAGACTACTGAGATGACTTAGAGAATATGTAAACCTATTTTTTAATGGCAATAAGATAAGCAATATAACACAGAGATATCCAGGTGTTTGGTAATGGGGAGCCACTGAACTTTTGAATGTCTTAGTTGGTACTAGAGTGTACAGGAGGTGGGGGTTGATTGAATGGAGATATTACTCTGTTTTTATGAGGATATCACCTTACATTGAGGAGAGATTGTCTAATGTATATGCATTTCAATTATCCATGTTCCTTTAAGTAACCTTTTATTCATACTTACAACTGACTCAATAAATTTATTAGCCTGCTAAATTGGACTTGGGTAGAATCATTTCTTTGGTCTGTCATCAGTATCCTATCCAGGATGATTAGATGTCTGATAATTTCTTCCTGTGAAAAGTCATAAGACAGAATCCCTTATATGTGCTTAAGCCAAGATTTCCTTACCATTCATGGAACTTAACAACATATTGCCAGTAATATCTTGGTTTGGATTTCTAAGATCTCCTAGGACACTGTGTTCATCATTAAAATGATTTATAGGGACACATATAGTATAGAATGTATAGTTTATTAGAGAGTAAAGAACCATCAAAAGAGAATGGATAAAGGTAAAAAAGACCACTGTCTGAAACTACACTAGACAGGCTTTCAAATAATCTTAAAAACCTGTCTAGAGCAAGCATCTTGTTTTGAGGGATTTTACTCTGTAAATATGATTGACAGGCCTATTTGGATTCTCTCTTATAGGAGGGAACAATGACATCAGAAATTCTCCTGTTGTATGATAATGTTATAAGGGTTAGGGCTTCTGTGGCTAGATTTAGATATTAATGACTTTTAGAAAAATGTCATGCCTTCTTCTGGGAGAGAACTATGACTTAGATCACACCATTCTGGCCCCTGATTAAAGTCTTCCCATTCCAATTATTTGCTTTAAAGATATTGACAATGAAGGCAGGGTCCATCCCCAATGTCCTCCAAGCCTGTTAACATCTAACTAGATGCAAAACAATATTCAAGAGTTGAGTGATACTCAAATAATTTTAGGAGGGGGATATTGGATCAATGTAGCTACTTACGGCAAAAACATCCTTAAGAGGATGACCAAGGGGGCCCTGATCTATGGATATGTTGTGGGGCTAGCTAATAATGAGAGGAAATAAAATAGTAGTTAAGCATGTAGGCTCTGAAGACTAACAGATTACAACAGGCTTAATTAGTTCTACCTTGAAAATCTGGAGCTATAATTCCAAAGCTGTTACTAAAAGAGGTCACAATGCCTGATAGCCTGTATCTGATTTTGTAGATTGTTTATAACAGATGAGATGTTAGCTGAATTATCAGGAGTATCCCAACAGCATTTAATCATGGTATTCTCATGAGTGGCCTGATTGGCTGTGATGATATCTAAAGCCAATGATGTTTTATAATTGGTTTTCTTATCGTTCAGATTTCAGAATGAGAATCTTCTCTAGGCAGTGTCATTTAAAGTCTTTTGAGTATATTTAGTAAGAGTCTTAATATGCCAAATGACATCCTCTAGATAATTCTATCAATAAAATTACACCAATTTCAAACACTTTGTGTTCAACTATATTGTAATTTAAGGAATCTTATAGGATGGTGTAGAGTCTTTCATTGTCTCTACCTACAAAGAAATCTTAAATCTGACAAGCCACCCTGGGGATAATGAAAACCAAAGGTTAGTTTTACAGAGCCATTGGGTACCATTATTGCCAGAGATTTTTAGGTGAATAGCCTGGGTCTTGATAGTCCCAACAAATAAGACTTGGCTTTCCTGTGCACAATATGCCTAGTAAAGAGAAAAGTAATAGAAGCAGAGAAAGAATTGTTGAATGTGACTGGCTTCATTTTGAAGAGAACACATAAGGTGTACAGTGATACATCAATTTATCCATCTTTGGTATACTTACATGAAGTTTAGACCCAAATATTAGAAGCAAGAAGTATGCACAATCAGCCCTAGTCATAATATGGTCCTGCCATCATTTACTGACACATTGAAGAGTCTGTCAAAGTGGTTCAATTAATTCTCAGGACTATAGAAAATATCTTCCTGAGAGGTAAGTTTTTCCTTTGGCTGGAACCAAGACTTCATCTGTTTCACTTTCTCCATGATGTTCCTGGGGAAATTTTAATTCTTTGGTGTTCAATGTAATTGTCTGAGAGCCAAGTCAAATTGTTTAGAATATCCCATCTCCCCTCCTGTGTGACTACATCATGTATTTCTGTCCTCATGATTCACTCAGTATCCCATTATGTTAATGGATGAAGGATAGAGTGATCCATCCTAGATATCAAATATCATTAGAATACACTTAGAAATATGATTGTTCTTGTGTATCATAAAGGAATTGTCTGGTCTAAATAGATTTTTTTGAGTCATCACATATATCCATTTCAAATTTGAAAATGCTCATCATGGTTTCTATGATTATTTTCTCCAACTATTGGGAGGAGAGAGGAAGAGCATATCTCTGTAGCACTGTATTTATTTGCTCATTTGAAAACCTTCATCTGTGTTTCTTCTGATTTTTAGTTGAATTAACATTTGAACGAACTTGGGCTTGATTAGTGTACTGTTATAATGGATTCCAATCATCTCTTTGAAGAGGGAATGCTCATGATAGAATACTAGAAATATCGGGCACAATAGTTGTTCATATTCCTGTTCAATTTCCTGACCCTCTGTACTTCTTTCCTGTCTCTTCCCATACCTGATACTGTAGTGTTAATTAATAATGACCCCCCTGCCAGGTCTCTGCACCAAGTCCAGGCGGGTCCCACTCAGCTCAGTGTGGCTCTCACTGTTATCGTTGAGCTAATTTCTTCTAGCTAGCTTTCTCAGCATCTCAGCTGCGTTCTCCCTCTGCCATAGGCGGACCCACATTTCACACATGTCACACTACCCACGGGCTGCCAGTTCCTTTGGTTCCCTGACCGTGATGTCCCAAATTACCCTGTAGAACAGACTCTCAACACTCAATTAATTTGCCAATCATATTTGTCAATATTTAAAACACAAATTCAAGATGCCAATACAATGAAAGCTTTTGCCAATATTTCTAACTTCATAATATGTACAAAATGACATCCCAAGTCATGGAGTCCAACATTCCTGCTGCGACCTCCGTTTCCACACACCTCACCATGTCTCTCCTAGCTCCGTATCTCCCCATCCAATCACTGTACTGGTGAAATTGGACAGGAAAGTTTCTGCAACATGATACCACCTTTTCCCCCTTCTCCTCCTTGCTCCCTCCCAGGTTCCTCCCTCCCTCTACCTCCTGTGATTATTTTGATCCCCTTTCTAAGTAGGAATGAAGCATCCACACTTTGGTCTTCCTTCTTAAGCTTCATACAGTCTGTGAGGTATATCATGGGTATTCTGAGCTTTTGAGCTAATATACACTTGCCAGTGAGTACATATCATGTGTGTTATTTGTGTATGGGTTACCTCACTCAGGTTGATATTTTCTAGTTCCATCCATTTGCCTGAGATTTTCATGAAGTTATTGTTTTTAATAGCTGAGTAGTACTCCATTGGGTAAATGTACCACATTTTCTGTATTCATTCCTCTGTTGAAGGACATCTGGGTTGTTTCCAGCTTCTGGCTATTATAAATAAGGCTGCTAAAAACATAGTGGAGCATGCATCCTTGTTATATGTTGGATCATCTTTTGGGTATATGCCTAGGAGTGGTATACCTGTGTCTTCAGGTAGAACTATTTCCAGTTTCCTCAGGAACTGCCAGAGTGGTTTTACCAGCTTGCAATCCCTCCAGCCATGGAGGAGTGTTCCTCTTTCTCCATATCTTCTCCAACATCTGCTATCACCTGAGTTTTTGACCTTAGCCATTCCGACTGGTGTGAGTGGAATCTCAGGACCATTTTGTTTGTGTTTCCCTGATGACTAAGGATGTTGAGCATTTCTTTAGATACTTCTTGGCCTTTCGAGATCCCACAGTTGAGAATTTTTTTGTTTGGCTCTGTAGCCTATTTTTAATAGGGTTATATATTTGGTTCTCTGGAGTCTAACTTCTTGAGTTCTTTGTATATATTGGATATTAGTCCTCTATTGGATGTAGGGTTCATAAAGATCTTTTCCCAATCTGTAGGTTGCCATTTTGTCCTATTGACAGTGTCCTCTGTCTTACAGAAGCTTTTCAATTTTATGAAGTCCCATTTGTCAATAGAGCTTGAGCCACTGGTGTTCTGTTCAGGAAATTTCCTCCTGTGCCAGTGTGTCGAGGCTCTTTTCCACTTTCTCTTCTATTAGATTTGGTGTATCTGGTTTTATGTGGAGGTCCTTGATCCACTTGAACTTGAGCTTTGTATAAGGAGATAAGAATGGATCAATTTGTATTCTTCTACATGATGCCTGCCACTTGAAATAGCACCATTTGTTGAATATGCTGTCTTTTCCACTGGATTGTTTTGGCTTCTTTGTCAAAATTCAAGTAACTATAGGTCTGTGGGTTCATATCTGGGTCTTCAGTTCTATTCCATTGATCTACCTGTTTGTCTCTGTACCAGTTCCATGCAGTTTTTGTCACTATTGCTCTGTAGTACATCTTGAGGTCAGGGATGGTGATTCCCCCAGAAGTTCTCTTATTGTTGAGAATTGTTTTTTTGCTATCCCGTTCTTTTTTTTTTTTTGTTATTCCAGATGAATTTGAGAATTGCTCTTTCTACCTCTGTGAAGAATTGAGTTGGAATTTTGATGGGAATCTATAGATTGCTTTTGGTAAGATGGTCATTTTTACCATGTTAATCCATGATCATGGGAGATCTTTCCATCTTCTGAAGTCTTCTTCAATTTCTTTTTTCAGTTCCAGGTGCCAGGGAAGCAAAATGTTCCCAGGACCCAGTGGGGGATGACGTTAGCAAAAATACCCAACAGAGGGGAGAGAGAACCTGTAGAGACCATCTTCAGTAGATAAGCACTTCCCCAGTTGAGGGATGAGACTACCCACCAATCTCAAAAAATTTAACTCAGAATTGTTTCTATCTAAAGGAAATACAGGGGCAAAAAATGAAGCAGAGTCTGAAGGAAAGGCCATCCAAAGACTGCCCCACCTAGGGATCCATCCCATCTGCAGACAGTAAACCCCAACACTATTGCTGATGCCAAGAAGTGCTTGCTGACAGGACTCTGGTATAGCTGTCCCTTGAGAGGCTTTGCAAGCACCTGACCAATACTGATACTCACAGCCAACCATCATATTGAGCCTGGGGACCCCAATGGAAGAGTTAGGGGAAGGACTGAAAGAGCTGAAGGAGATTGTAATCCCATAGGAAGAACAACAGTATCAACTAACTGGATCACCCAGACCACATATGGAGGGACCCATGGCTCCAGCTACATATGTAGCAGAGGATTGCCTTATCTGGCATCAGTGGAAGGGGATACCCTTGGTCCTGTGGAGGCTTGATACCCCAGGTTAAGGGAATGCTAGAGCGGTGAGGCAGGAATGGGTGGGTGGATGGGGGAGCACTTTCATAGGGGCAAAGGGGTGGGGAATGGGATGGGGTTGATGGAGGGGAAACCAGGAAGGGAGACATTTGAAATGTAAATAAATAAAACAATCAATAAACAAAATAGTTGTTCATTACCTCAACAACTTTCTTATTTACTATCTGGATCATAGGTTTAAGCCCTGAAGAGGGTTACTTTTAACTGGGGTTTTAAAGGCAGAAAGAAAAGCCTTATCTAGAACTAGATATAGCTAGTAAGCCACAGCTTTATAAGGAGGGAGGAGTAAATAAAGCTTTTGTCTATTTCTTTGAAAAGATGCACAAAGCTTTGTATATGCTGACTTTGCCAGTGGTCTGTGGGAGGTGTTTCCTCTGAAGGGTCTCCTATCTAATGATTCCAAGGAAATGATTAATCTGGCTGGCAGTTCTTGAGTTTTGATATCTGTGGAAAGCATAAGTGTCAAAAAAGGGCCTTTCCAAAGGAGGTTTACTTATTGGTCCTGAGAGATTCCTCACTATACGTTTTAATTATCACCTATTGTCCTAGTTGAAAATGAGGTTTTTTTCTAACAGATTAGTCAATCTTTGGAACCCATAGTGTTTTCCTCCATTTTCGTTTGTTTGTTTTGTTTTGTTTTTTTTGAATGCATAGTTTTTGATAGCCTTTTCCGATTCATTAAGGCTAGAGGGCAAGTTGACATAAAGACAACATACTTCTGTCACAGATCTGAGTATAGAAAAATATGCTCATGGAGTATCCTGAATGGATGTAGGCCCAAAGCTAAATTGAGCTGTTAAAAAGAATCATCAGTGACATCACCCTCCATGTGAGATTAGTCTCCCGATAAATATTTTTAATGAATAATGTTGATATGTGATTAGCATCGTCAGCCTTCTTGAAGGACTGAGATTTCCAAGAAGAATGAAGATCCAGTTCCCAGAGATTTAACTATAGACTGAGCAATCTGGAAAGCTAAGGCCATTATTATGAAGAGATCTTGAGAAGTCAAATTGAGGAATTATTTCCTTAAAGAGTGATTTAACTGTTTCAATGTCCTTTTTAGACCAAGTCAGGAAGGATGCTATCTATTCTATTGACAAATGTTGATCACTATTTATATCTGTGACAAGGAGGCAACATAAGTCATTTTTGCCAATCTTAACCTGGGTATTGTCTGTGCTTGTAGGCCTGGAGCCCTACTTGACCTTCAGGCTGGGAAATTTATGAAAATCATGAAAGTAATCTGATTATAACCACAGAGTCTATAATTGCCCTACCCGGCATGTCAGTAGCTCACACATGGGAATTAATAGGTCTGAACAGAGTGAGTTATCTTTCTCTTCAGGAGAAGTCATTATGAGGTTATTTAGATTACATACTGAGGGTAGTTTTGGCTCTAATTTTTACCAATAAATTTATTTAATAATGAAAATAGCCATGTAGGAATTACAAGGAAAACATGAGTAAAATGTTAATTATTCCATAGATAGAATAAAGACAGAGTAGATGATTTGGTTATGGGAGTGCCATTGATTGGTGCCCATAGCCCGACAGGGTTGGAGGGTGATTGACCAGAATGAGCCTCCTTAATCATGCAGAATGTTTAGAATCTCATCTATGAAATCTATATATCCTTAAGGATACATCTATTGAGGGTTTGGTCAGTGGCCAGCAGGGAACTGAGGGCTTTCCTATTCAAGGGGCAACATTTGGGGCTCTGGTCCAAGTGTCTTTCATTCTTTGGAGCAGTAAGCTCACTGGTGCCATGTTTTATTTTCTGTTTGTTTTTTTGTTTTTGATTTTTTCCCAATATTTGGTGCAAAGAGTCTTAGGAGACCTTCCGATATTTGAACAAACTTTCTTCTAGTTTCTGTCTGTTGACAGAATAGCATTTATTTTCTGGTTATTTCCTCTAGGAAATTCCCAGTGGGGGATCGTGAGTCATCCCATAAGGGAGTGGAAGCTTTTGCAAACATCTTGCAAAAGTCTCTCTGTTTGACCTCCTTTCCTTTCCTTTCCTTTCCTCTTTCCTTTCCTTTCCTTTCCTTTTTTCTTTCCTTTCTTTTCCTCTTTCCTTCCCTTCCCTTCCCATTCTAGTGATAGAACACAAGATTTGCTGTGTCCATCACTAGGAATCTTAGCTGTGTTATAATTTTTGTAATTTCCTCTAATATTAAGGGATTAGTTAGGTAGGATGTGCTTTTGTATAGTGTTCTAACAATGATCTAAAAAGGCAGTAGAATTTTCATTGTGCCTCTAGTAAAGAGTTGCTAGTTTGGCATGATTTACTCATTTTAATTTACTACTATTTCATCTCTCTAGCACACCAACAACAACATGTTAGCACTCATCATCCTAGGTGTTACAATCCATCACAAGGAATCTATCAAGACTGCTTTAGGACTTATGGAGTATTTAGGATCCATCATTTGTAGGTAATTTGTCCATCATCTGGCCCTTTGAATCATTCTAGTTCTTTCATGATCAGCAACACTCTGCCCCATAGTAACATCAACATTCTTCCAAAATAATTTATATTTTGGTAAAGTTGTTAAATTTTATATACTTATCAGAGTAATCAAGGAAACTACCCAAATCATGCTTCAATTGCTCAAAGCCTTACACAGATAAAAGGGTATTCTGCTGTAATGGGTTCTGCTGTAATGAATCCACATCTCTAAGAGCATGGAAGGAATAGATCTGAGTAGGTGGATTAGGAGCATTAGTAAGATCCTGGATGTAGGGAACAGGACTTATTTTTCCAGTAGGTGGTGATATTGCCAAAGGTTTTAGTTCTCTTAGATTTATCAGGAACTTCTCTCTATCAAAGGAACTTCTCTCAAATATCAAAGACAACTTCTTCCAACGGACTTCCATTTTATGAGAGCCATGGCTATGAATGAAATTTATCTTGTCTGCATAAATCTTGTTTTAGGACAAGCCAATTTCTTTCTAATGTTTTCAGATCAATTATGAAGGATACATATGAGAGGTAAATCAATAGAGATTAAAGGGTAGTTATCTGTTTGACCACTAAACCCAAGGGGTTTATGGAAAAGATATACCTTCTTCTTGGGCCGAGAAATTGAGGGGTTTTCTTTTACTTGAAAGCCTGAGAGTTGTATATAGTATACCTTTTTTGATTCATAAAATGTCTAAGTAGGTCTAGGAAGCCACATTCTACATACACTACTTCAAGTATGCTTCTGGTCTCCAGTGAAGGAAAGAGTTCCCTTTCAGTTACAGCAGAACTATCTTCCTGAAAGAAACTGGAAATAATCAGTCTGCAGATGGAGTTGGAGGTTGAGCAAAATGAGCTGAAAATCCAGGCTACAATGTACTGGAGGCAAGTGGCCATTGGGGAGTTTGTGATTTCCTTTTCAGGTTGATGCATTAGGTAAAATATAATACTCAAAACCAAAGAGGCCTAGGCTCAGTGTGGTGGTGAATCAAATTCTGTGAGTTTAAGTCCAACCTGGTCTCCATGGTAAGTTCCAGGTCAATCGGGGTTTCATAGTGATACATTGTTTTGAACAAAGCAAAAACAAAACAACCCCAAACCAATCAAATGATACTTAGAGTCTGGTATCACCTCCTTAATCCTATATGGAAACCACAGTAACCTAATAAGATAGTGACAGGAATATGTAATAAAGGTATAACATATTTCAGAAGGTAGGGATGACTAACCCACTAAATTGGCCTTGAGTATATGCAAAGAAGAATACAGATTAGATTTCACCAAATTAATATGTGGTCTATATGGAAAATAACCACAGCAACACAGGGAAATTAGTTAAGGAAAATAACCACATGCAGCCCACCAGTTGACTTTTATTAGTAACAAAAGTAGCAAAGGAAGCAACAGAATGATATGTATTCAGAAAATACTACACAAAAGTAGCGGATGTGCTGAAAACATAGCTGAACTGGTAAACTCAGGTGCAATAAGCAATGGGAGTGCAAACCAGTAGGAATGAGTTATCCAAGGCATATAGTTCTGGAATTAAGAAAGGAAGGGATAGCCTGCACCATCAAAGAAACAGGAAATTCTTTGGTCTTAACCCAAGAAACTGAGTTCACATCTTGCGAGGATTAAGATGAAAAAATGTTAACATGCCATTGGGCTTTCAATCTGGGCTCTGCTTATCGTCTTGATTCTCGAAATATCTACTGGAGATATTTAGGTGAGAAACAGAGAATATGGCATGCAAAATAGGCAATATTTATTATAAAGTATGCTCTCAAAGGGTGAGTTTCAACAGGGGTCAAAAATACCCTGTCTCAATCTCCATCCTAGACTGTCTTTTTTGCTGCTTTTTGAGGGCTTTCTAGAACAAACATCTTTTCTTGAGGTGTGTTACCCTGTTCGGGTGATTGACAGTCTTTCTTGGAATTTCTCTTGAATAGAAGAGCATAATGGTGTTTTTCTTCTTGATAAGAAGGTATCCTGATGCCTGATAATCTTATAAGGGTTAGAACTCAGAACCACGTTAATAGTTATGTATTAATAATTTAAGATATCAACTTTTCCTAGGGTCAGAGATATCATTCAGTCTCCTGACCAGGAAAGTCTTCATCTTCTAGTCTTTGTGTTTTTAGAATGTTTACTGTATTGGTGGGGGTGTCATCCTGAGTGTTCTATGTGCCTGCTAGTAAGTAGTTTTAACAACATGACGCAAAATAAAACATTAGAACCAGAAATTGGGAAGTCTATCAGTTCTCAAAGTCATTCTGGTAACTGTAAGGAAAACTACATCTATGGCAATTATTAATTCAGTTTCCCCATATTAACCTAAATGGTTCTTAATACATACATCAGCAGCACATTTTTGGTGGCTCAGCATCTGACTTCTTTCTTCTTGAGACATCATCTCTCTTCTATTGTACAAACTACTCCAGGGGCACAGTAAGTTCAGATATGTGGAGTTTTACTGCAAAAGTCAAGATTCTGGACATATTTTCCTCTTAATACCTCCAGTTATCACTCTGGATGAAGGATAGGTGGAGCACTCTCAGCTCAGCTACACCATTGCCCTTTCTGTCCAGCTGCTGAGTTTATTGAAGCAAGGAATGAGGAAAAGATTTCTCCTTCCTGCAGCCCCAGCAGCTAAATAGTTCTTGCTAAAGTGGAGTTAGTATCTGGTGCTAAGAACGGAGCGTGGTACTTCAGGTAAGATGCAACTGGCCTATGCTAGATTATTTCTACTGAGGATCCTATGATTGACATGTCTCATTAATATATTTACCTTTTGCCTATCTCATTTTAAATGGATGACACTGCAATATTCTTAGCGTTGTTACGAATCAAATCTGAATTTTGTTCTTTTTATGTGAAGAAATGCAATAGGTATGCTGGAGTTGCTGGTTTTAAAAGCCACAATTTAGGATAAGACTATTTAAAAATTATACCTTTCCCCCCACACACATGTACTTTAAAAACCATGTTTCATACTGACAGGATGACTTGGACTTTGGTTCAGTCAGCTTTATGGAATCTGGAATTTAACCTAGTTTGTGAATCTTAGTAGTCAAACTGATCTAGAGTTGTCCAGAGTGCTGTGAATGATACAATTCAGTGGATGTTTCAATCTAGCATGATTTATATGGTTTTTTTTTGAAACATAGGAATGTCATTTGTGGTCTTTGATCTGACATTCTACTTCTTCCTGACCAATATGTTGTTACAAGTAGTTTCTGCAGTTTTCTTCTAATCCTTCAGCATGCTTACACTTCCTCCCATTTACCTGAACACATCTCTGCTCTCAGGTGCATACACACTATAAAGTTCAAAACTGTAATTATACTTTTTCTTTGCTACTGGCATGTGAAGAATGAGACTATAAAATGACGTTCTTTAATTCTTCCAAAGGCAATACAAATGGCTCTTCCATGGGAAGACCATTTCTTCCTCTCTTAGAATTCCTTAGGTGCCTGTAGTGTTTTGTTTAGTGTTGAGACCTTAATAACTTTTATCCTTCCATGTTAGCACATCTGTTGGTGTCATTCTTGTTCAGGTATTGTTGAGGCAGTCATCTTGATGAGACTCGGTGAGTGAAGTTTCTCTAACATTTTGAGGAGAGGGAACCTCACAGCAAACTTATCATTCCTCTTGCTCCTACAGTCTCTCTGGTCCCTTTTGTACTATGATCCTTGTTATATAATTCCAAGAGGCCAGCATTAAGATCATGTACACACAAATTACAATATATGGACTGAGCAGTTTGTATTTATATATCTATGATTAAAGAAAAAAGAAGCCATAAATTTTCACTAGAACAAGAGTGGTACCTGGGAAAGATTGAAGGGAAGAAGGGTGAGAGAGAAATGATGTCATTAAAATTTGTCTTTTAAAAATATTAAAAAATGAAAAAGTGAATACAATTTATTTCTACTTCAAACTTCTGCTGCAAGGGTGGCTTACAGAATTAGGTTTACTAAAAGCCCAAGGTAGTCATAGAAATGATGCTATTTCCCTACTTTTGATGTTCCAAAAAGTCATTTTTCTGTAATACTTCTTAATCTAAATGATAGATCAGTAAACTAGAAAATTTCTTGAGTTAGTTGATACATAGATAAAGACCCTAAGTAGTTTTCTACGCATGGGTCTCTACTGGGGCAGCTGCCACAGAAAAGGCCTTAGGGTTATGATGCCACACAGAATTGGGTGGTGGGAACACTAGGCAGACAGACGCCTGCGTCCCAGAATGTCTGGCCTCTTCTCAGGTTCTGGAGAATGATGCCTAACAAAAGCTGTTGTCTCTAGATAGGGACAGATAATTGGCTAATGTGAATGTCAGTTTTGAGTGGAGATTTTCCAGTTTTCTGGGCACCAAAGTATCTTGGAATTTGGACATCTCAATTCTGACACATTTTTTTTTTCTCCATTCTGGCAAGATTTATGTTGGTCAAAATGTGAATCAAGTAGATTGAAGTGACCTTACATAAGAGTTTGTGGGCACTAGTCAGATAAGTCTCTTATAATCATGTGTGTGTGTGTGTGTGTGTGTGTGTGTGTGTGTGTGTGTGTGTGTGTGTGTTAGAGAGAGAGAGAGAGAGAGAGAGAGAGAGAGAGAGAGAGAGAGAGAGAGGAGAGAGAGAGAGATTAGTTCATGTAATTGTTAGTTGTGCAATTAATTATCGAGGCCAAGTTTTTGGAGGGCTGTTAGTGTAAGTTTGAGACTAAAGTCAGAATAGACCAATATCTAAGCCAAAACATTCCTTTGCCCTGGTCTTTTCTCTAGTCAGGTCTTCACATGATTGATCCAGGCTATGTATTAAGAAGGACAATTTTTTCTACTCTGTCTGTGTAGATGTCAGTATTATTTTAAAAATACCTCCACAAATACCAAGAATAATGTTGGGCCAACTATCTTAGGATCCCATAACCTTTGTTACACATATATTTTCCTGCCCAGTAGTTGGCAATCAACTATTCTCTGACCTTTCCTTCTGTTTTGCCTTTTAAAATTAGACTGACCCTGAATTCTTCTGCTATGATAATCACCCTTACCTGAGATGCCAGTAAATTTCATAGGGCAGCTCTGGCAACAAGTTACTAGTCAGTCCAAAGTGCTCATACTGCTGAGAATGAAGAACATTGGTTTTAATTTAAACATAAGGGGTTTAGTGTAACTGTTGGGGAGGACCTTGTCCTCTCGGATGTTGCCAAGACATCGAAGTGACCTATTTCTATCTAGGTTGTTCATTTATTTTAAATGTTTTTCTTTACATATGAATAGATTTATTCAATGTGGGAACCAGAATTACTTAGCCACTACTAGACTCACAGAAAAGATGAGCTATAAATAGATTTTCTAAGCATTTTTTTAAGTTCCATCCATAAGCGTGATTATTTTAAACTACTAGTTTTCCTGCTTAGAATGTAGCAGGAACTTTAGTTTGTAGGGACTATTCCTTTATTATGTCCTTAATAATCAGATTTATGTAAATGAGAATGCTTCTGGTTGTATTATGAGGCCAATGTCCACTGGTGCTGTCATTATGCAGGTCTTGTATAGGTAACTATATTGTTGAGATTTCATGGGTACAGCTTTTCTGTCTAGAAGACACCATTATGCAATAAGTATTCAGGTGCTCTGGCAAGCCTTAGGTGTTAGGGTTGTGTTGTAGATTTAACAATTGGGACTGGACAGCCCATGATGCTTATATGTATTTTTGATCAGTTGTAGACCTCTGTTGTAGCCTCCATAGGCTGCAAAAATGAACTTCATTGATCAGAGGTGAGGGATAAATCTATCTTTGAGTATAAGAATAACTACTTAGAATAGAGTTAGAAAGTATAAAATGGTACTAGTCAGTTCTCCTCTTGGGTCTATGCTCTCTCCAGCTAATGGTAGTTGTCTTGGTCCATAGTACCAGTCATGAATTCTCTCTTATTGAACAGGCCTCAAGTTCAATTATACATCTATTGTTTACCTCCAAGATATAAGTATTGCTACTAAGACCCTTCATATTTGATGCTTGATAGACGCTAAGTCTCTAGGAAAGGATTATTTGTTCAGAGACTGAAGACTAATGCAGAAATTATCTACCAAAATATCACTTGTATCTTATTTACTATTCTACCACTGTGAAGAGACACCATAACCAAAACAATTTATCGAAGAAAGCTCCGAATTAAGGGCTTGCTTGTAATTTCAAGGGGTTTTTCTACAATCATTATGGCAGGCAGTGTGGTGGAAGTCAGGTGTTACAGTGGAACTGTAGCTGAGAGCTTACATCCTTGTCTGAAGGCAGGAGGCAGAGAGAGTAAAACTGGACTTGGTGTGAGGTTTTGAGACTTCCAAGCCCACTGGCAGTGATATACCTTCTCCCATAGGACCACACCTCCTACTCTTTTCTAAATAGTCTGCCAACTGGGAACCCAGCACTCAATGAGTGAGCCTATAAATACCATTCTCATTCAAACTACCTGGACTTCGAAATGCTATTTTTTTAAAGATACTTTTTTCTTGATTATCTTCTCTTTTCCCATAGTTGTGAATTTCCCCTTTATTCTACAGACTTGGAGAAGTATTATCTTTAATATGTATGACCATACTAGCCCACCTTATCTCTTCTAAATATTTTAATTATTTCTTGATCCACCACAAATGATCACAGAAGTATAGAGACAGAGTAGTTTGTGAGGGCCAGCATGTTCAGCTATGACTGTGTAATGATAATTTAAATGGTTAAAATCAATTGCTTTCCTATTTATCCTTGTAGACCTGGACAGGAGAAAGGAATCATTCAATAGGATGCCCACAGCCCCCCACATCATGACTCTGTAAGAGGGTGAGCTTTACTGAATTTTAAGGTCGGTGACACAGTGTCCTGTTGAAGTCGAGGACCCACCTCTGAAATCAGCCCTGCAAGAATTTTCTCATTTAAAAAGACTCCTTTGTGCAAAAGTTTCCTTTGGCACTAATCAGAAATTTAATTTATTCTGAGATAAGAAAAGGGAAGATCTTAACTACTCTGATGTGAGGGATCTGAAGAAATTAGGAGTGAGCAAGATAAATATCAGAGTGTCAGCACTACACACATATCCTAATGGATAAGATCTTTGCTTCTGTTATTTTAATTTTCTCTGCATGGAATCAGATAACCTACGTGACTTTAATAATGATGATGCAAAGTTGTCAACTCTCTAGGTCTCAGGGAAAAGGCCTAAATGACTTTGAATTTTACTCAGCTCCAAAAGAAATGGTGGCATTCATTCATTCACGTACTCACTCACTTATTCATTTGTGAAAATATCTTAGGAGCTATGATGGTTTATAGATATGAAAAGACAAGAAAAAATCCAGGATACATGTCAGAGTTTAAAAAAAAATGGTGGTAGTGACAGCAGACTACCAGGGTCCAATAGATGAGTGTTTTGCTAGTGAGGTGTAGAGCCTCTTACAGATAAAGCTCCTAGTTGGGATTTGGGGAATGAAAAGGATATTCTCAGACCAACTAGATGGGAAAGAGCATTTAAGACAGAGAAAATGGATATGTAAGGAAGACTTAGAAATGAGAAATAACAGAGTGCTTACTGAGGATTATATGGTATGGTTCCCATCACAGGGATTATCAGTACATAAGAATAGAGAAGCAAGCACGAACTACACACTTGTAATGTTCAGAAATGTGGGCTTGATTTTTATAGATAGCATATTGTAATGAGTACCTTATTGAATTTAGAATCATCTCTCTGCTTTAGCAAAATGATCTCTAATAACCCCTTCGTAAAGTAAGTGCAATGAGATGTGATGTAATGGGCTGGAAGGAAAGCAGAGAAAGAAAAAAGAAAAAAAAGTTTCCCTTATTAAAAACAAAGACAGGGCTGGAGAGATGGCTCAGAGGTTAAGAGCACTGACTGCTCTTCCAGAGGTCCTGAGTTCAAATCCCAGCAACCACATGGTGGCTCACAACCATCGGTAATGGGATTAGATGCGCTTTTCTGGTATCTGGAGATAGCTACAGTGTACTCATATACATGAAATAAATAAATTTTAAGTTAAGTAAAATAAAATAAAGACAGATTTTGCAGGTGTTATTGTGGTTTCAAGCAGTTGCTTCAACTGAGCAACTTCTTCAAGTGACAGTGGTATTAGAACTACTGGACACTCAAAGAAGTAAGGGAAGGTAAGTCAGTGAGTACTTGAGAAAAGAATGGTTTCAATACAAGGCTAGAGATATTGTCATTAGCACAATGGCAGAGTAGAAATCATTTTAAAAATTATTTATTTATAAATAATTTTTTAATTAATTATTTATTTATTTTTTACCATCCTTTCCCACAGCATCTTGACCTTGATAATGACCATGAGAAAGTCTGCCTTTGTAGGAGTTTTACAGTCCCAGGGAGAAGGTCCAGGATACTATTAGAACAAAAACTTAGGAAGTTGATGTGTGTGTGCCTGCAGGTGCCAATGTGCGTATTTTATTCCAGTATGTGCTGTACATGCTAGTGGATGTATGTGTGTTCAGAGGTCAGCATCGGGCATCTTCCTCTAGTCTTCTCCATCTCACGTTTTGAGACATGAGCTCTCACTGAAACAAAGCCCACCATTTTAGCTAGCTAGGCTGGCAGCGAGCTTCTGGGATCTGCCTGTTCAGGCTGCACAGTGCTCAGTTATAGATGGATGTGATGCCATACCTAGCTTTTACATGAACTCCGGTTCATGTGCTTGGACAGTAGTGTTTTATTCACTGAGATGTTTTCTAGGTTCTGGAGAACAGAATTTTGTTTTTTATTTATTTATTTATTTACCAATTTCACTTCAGCTGTCTCATGCCCACCTAAAGTGAAACAGTTCAGTATGAAGACAGAATCCTTCAGCCCATTATTCTTGACATAAAAGACATAAAAGAGCAGGGAGATGGTGACTAAGATTCCAGGTTTCTTGACTGTTCAGGTCATTCCCCACAGGCTAACCTACTTCTTGCCTACCTTTTACACTAAAGAGACCAACAAAACTGAGTGACTGGGAGATCTGGGGAGCAGAGGAAACAAGGAATCTTGATGCCCCTGAAATGGAAGTAATTTTCTTTCTCTTTTTGGGGGAGGTAGAGAAGGGTTTATTTCAGCTTACACCTCTTTATCACTGTTCATCATCAAAGGAAGTCAGGACAAGAATACAAATGGGCTCAGAACCTGGAGACAGGAGCTGTTGCAGAGGCCACGAAGTAGTGTTGCTTATTGTCTTGCTCCTCGTGTCTTGCTCAGCATCTACCCACCCTCCCTCCTTCCCTCCCTCCCTCCCTCCCTCCCTCCCTTCCTTCTTTCCTTCCTTCCTTCCTTCCTTTCTTCCTTCCTTCCTTCCTTCCTCCCAGTTTCAAATTGGAGATAGATTATTCTCTCATGCAATATACCCCGACCACTGTTTCCCCTCTTTCCACTCTTCCCAGCCCCTCACATCTCCCTCTCTCCAGGATCCACCCCACTTCCATTTCCCTTCAGAAGAAAGCAGGCCTTTTAAGCAACAACAGCCAAACAGAACAAAACAAAAATACAATAAGACAAGGCAAAAGCCCTCACACCATGGCTAGACAAGAAAACCCAACAGAAGGAAAGGAGTCCTAAGATCAGGCAAAGGAGTCAAAGACAAACCTACTTCCACAGTTATGAGTCCCATGAAAACACCAAGCTAATGGCCACAGCACATATATAGAAGACTTGGTCTATCGGACTACACCCCATGTTTGCCACTTCAGTCTCTGTGAGATCATATGCTCCCCACTTAGTTGATTCAGAGGGCCTTAGTCTCTGGGTGTCCTCCCTTCCCTCTGACTCCTATAGCCTTTCTGGTCCTATTTTCTTAAGATTCCTCAAGCACTGAGTGGAGGTACTTGATGGAGACCTTCAATTTAGACTATCTCCAAATAATGGCTGGCGGTGGGTCTCGGCATCAATTCCCTTTTGAGCCTGGGGGAAGCCTCTCTGATGAGTACTGGACAAGGCACTGATCTATGAGTACCGCAAAAATATCATTAGGACTATTTTATTTTATTTAGATCAGTTGTGTTTAATTATATCCTAGGTTCTCTGATCTATCCAGTCTTCAGTTCCTGGACATTTATGCAATGTCAGGTATGGAGTTCTTCTTGTGGAGTGGTTATTAAGTTAAATCAGACATTGTTTGGTCACTCCCACAAGTTCTGCACCACCATTGCCAGAACACATCTTGCAGGCAGGACAGACTGTAGGTCAAAAGGTTTGTGGCTGGATTTGTGTTCAGGTTTATCTTTCTGTAACCTGAAGGGTACCTTTTACTACCAAAGAGACTAGAACACAGGAGTATAAGTTCCATGCAGGCACCAGTTCCCCCTCACAAGTTGTGTGGATGTTGTATTTGGGAATGGGGTACCATGATTGTATGTAGAGAACAACAGAGGTGTCCTAACATCAGGTTGTTTGGGGGCTATCCATGGGACCCCCTCAGGCAGCAACTCAATAGAATGCAATCCTGTCCTGTCACTGAGAGCCTTGATGGCTATAGGAGATGACCATTCAGACTCCATATTGACCATTACTAAGAGTCCTTCTAGGATCACTCTCATAGATTCCAGGAAGTTTCTATATCTTCTCCTAAATGCTCTCCTAACTGCAGCTGTCACTCCCTGCACTCTCTTCCTCTATCCCATTCCCCTACCAGATCCCTCCCATTCCTGATCTCACACAACTGGAGTCCATCTTCAAAATCTATTTCCCCTTCTGAGGGAGATCCATGCACTCCCTACCCCAGAGTCGATTTCTTTACCCAACCAATCTGGGTGCATGTATTGTAGATTTATTATCATTTTCTTAATGACTCATAGCCACTTACACCATATTTGTCTCTCTGGGTTACTTCACTTATAATTTTTTTCTAGTTCTGTCAATTTACCTGAAAATTTCATGATGCTATTATTTTTAAAAAGCAGCTGAGTAGGACTTCACTGTGCAAATGTGCCCACATTTTATTTATCCGTTATTCAGCTGAGGGACTGGAGACAACCATGTCTTGTTTCTAATTTTAGTGGAAATGCTTTGAGTTTCTCTCCTTTAAAGTTGATGTTGGCTATAGGCCTGCTGTAAATTGAGTTTATTATGTTTAGGTATGTACCTTTTACCTAATCTCTCCAGGATTTTTATCATGATGGCATTGTGTTTTTGTCAAGGATTTTTTTCCTTTTTTCATCTAATGAGGCGATCATATAGTTTTTTTTCCAGTTTATTTTGTATGGTAGATTGCATTTACTGATTTGCCGATATTGAACCCCATCCCTGACTCTCTGGGATGAAGCCTACTTGATCATGATTGATGATCTTTTTTATGTAATCTTGGATTAAGCTTGCAAGTATTTTGTTGAGTAATTTTGCCTCTCTGTTCATAAGGGAAATTGGTGTGCAATTCTTTGTTTAGTCTTTATATATTTGGGTATCAAGGACACTGTGGCTTCATTAAATGAATAGGCCAATATTCTTTCTGTTTCTATTTTGTGGAATAATTTGAAGAGTATTGACATTAACTCTTCCTTAAAAGTCTGGTAGTTTCTGTGATAAAACCTGGTCCTAGGCTTTGCTTGTTTTGGGGACTGAGGGAGACTTTCAATGACCGTTTCTACTCCACTAGGGGTTGTTGATATATTTAAATTGTTTAACTGATCTTGATTTAACTTTGGTAAATGATGCTATTGAGAAAATTATTCATTTCATTTGATTTTCCAATTTAGTTGAGCAGAGGTTTTTAAAATATGTCCTTAAGATTTTCTGGGTTCCTCAGTGTCTCTTGTTCAATGTTCCCCTTTTTATTTCTGATTTTGTTAATTTTGATATTTTCTCTCCATATTTTAGTTAGTGTGGATAAGGATTTATCTATCTTGTTGATTTTCTCAAAGAACCTACTCTTTGTTTTTATTTTATTGATTTTTCAACTCTCAGTTTGATTATTTCCCACTGCATACTTCTCTTTGGAGTGTTTACTTCTTGTTCTAGAATTTTAAGGTGTGCTGTTAATCTGTTAGTATGAGAGTTTTTTTTTTTTAAAATGTCAGCACTTAGTGTTATGAACTTTCCTCTTAGCATGGTTTTTGTCATGTCCCATAAGTCTGGGTGTATTGTGTATTCATTTTCATTGAATTCTAGGAAGTCTTTAATATCTTTATTTCTGTCTTGACACATTTTTCCTCCAAACAGCAATTTGGTTTTCATGAGTTTGCAAGCTTTCTATTCTGTTGTTATTGATGTCCAGTTTTAATCCATGGTGGTCTGATAGGATACAGGGGTTTATTACAATTTTCTTGAGTCTATTGAGACTTGCTTTGTGTCTAAATATGTGGAGAATTTTGGAGAAAGTTCCATAAGGCACTGAGAAGAAGGTATATCCTTTTGTGTTTGGGTGAAAGGTTCTGTAAATATCTGTTAGGTCTATTGGTTTATAACCTCTGTTTGCTCCAGCATTTTTCTGTTTAGTTTTGTCTGGATGACCTGTTTGTTAGTGAGATTGTGGTATTGAAGTCTTTCACTATCAGTCTTTGAGGGTTAATACGCGATCTAAACTGTAGTCATGTTTATTTTAAAAGAGTTGGTGCCTTTGTATTTGGGGCATAGATGTTAAAAATTGAAATGTCATCATGGTGGATTTTTTCTTTCTTTCTTTTTTTAAATTAGATATATCCTTTATTTGATTTTCCCTTTCCTGGTTGCCCCCTCCCCAAAAGTCTCATAAGCCCTCTCCCCTCCTCCTGTGCCCCAATCAACCCCCTCCCGCTTTCCTGTCCTGGTATTCCCCAACACTGCTGCATCTAGTTTTTCCAGGACCAGGGGCATCTCCTTCCTTCTTCTT
Organism: Tokudaia tokunoshimensis; assembly: GCA_036184795.1. Classification (NCBI taxonomy): domain Eukaryota; kingdom Metazoa; phylum Chordata; class Mammalia; order Rodentia; family Muridae; genus Tokudaia; species Tokudaia tokunoshimensis. The sequence continues at coordinate 79,396,720 of BTHU01000005.1, read as the reverse complement.
GGGCATCATTTGATATGTGAATTGTATCTTGGGTATTCTGAGGTTCTGGACTAATATCCACTTATCAGTGAGTGCATATCATGTGTGTTCTTTTGTGATTGGGTTACCTCACATAGGATGATATTTTCCAGTTCCACCCATTTGCCTAAGAATTTCATGAATTAATTGTTTTTAATAGCTGAGTAGTATCCCATTGTGTAAATATACCACATTTTCTGTATCCATTCCTCTGCTGAGGGACATTTGGGCTCCACATAAAACCAGACACACTGAAACTAATAGAAAAGAAACTGGGGAAGAACCTTGAGCACATGGGCACATGGGAAAATTTCCTGAACAGAACACCAATAGCTTATGCTCTATGATCAAGAATTGACAAACGGGACCTCATAAAATTACAAAGTTTCTGTAAGGCAAAGGACACTGTCAATAGGACAAAATGGCAACCAACAAATTGGGAAAAGATTTTTACCAACCCAACATCCGACAGAGGGCAAATATCAAATATATACAAAGAACTCAAGAAGTTAGACTCCAGAGAGCCAAATAACCCTATTAAAAATAGGATTCAGAGTTAAACAAAGAATTTTCACCTGAGGAATATCGAATGGCTGAGACGCACCTAAAGAAATGTTCAGCATCCTTAGTCATCAGGGAAATGTAAATCAAAACAACCCTGAGATTTTACCTCACACCAGTCAGAATGGCTAAGATCAAAAACTCAGGAGACAGCAGATGCTGGCAAGGATGTGGAGAAAGAGGAACACTCCTCCACTGCTGGTGGGATTACGAGCTGGTAAAACCACTCTGGAAATCAGTCTGGCGGATTTTTCCTTTGATGAATATGTAGTGCCTTTTGCCATCTCTTTTGCTCAGTTTCAGTTTGAAGTCTATTTTGTTAGATATTAAAATGGCAACACTAGCTTGCTTTTTAGGTCCATGTTCTTGACTATATTCTCTTTAACCTTTTTCTATGAGATAATGTGTATTCTTGATATTGAGGTGTGTTTCTTTTATGCAACAGAATGATGGATCCTGTTTTCATATCTATTCTGTTAGCCTGATGATGTTGAGTGGTATCAAGGACCAATGATTATTGGTTCTTGTTATTTTGCTGTTGTTGTTGTTGGTGGTGGTGTTTTCTGTGTGTGTCTGTGTGTGTGTGTGTGTGTGTGTGTCCCTTCTTTGATTTTGCTGTTATGAGATAATTCATTTTTTGTGTTTTCATTAACTTTTGGGGGTTAGTTTTCCTTCTAGTATCTTCTGTAGGACTGGATTCATAGATACACATTATTTAAATTTGACTTTATTAAATTTTTTTTTCTCCATCTATGGTGATTGAAAAGTTTGGTGGTTATAGTAGTTTGTTCTAGTACCTGAAGTCTCCTCTAGTCTATAGCACTTCTGGCCAGGTCTTTCTGGTTTTTAGAGTCTACACTGAGAAGTCAGTTGTAATTCTAATAGGTCTGCCTTTATATGTTACTTATCCTTTTCCCTTGATCACTTTTATTATTATTTCTTTGTTCTTTATGTAGTGTTTTGATTATTATGTGGCTAGGTAATTTTCTTTTCTGGCCTAATCTATTTGATGTTCTGTGTGATTCTTGTATCTTTTAGGCATCTCATTTTTTAGAGTAGAGAAAATTTCTTCTATGATTTTGTTAAAATATTTTCTGAGCCTTTGAGCTGGATTCTTTTCCTTCTTTTATTCCTATTATTCTTAGGTGTGATCTTTTCATAATGTTGCAGATATCTTGGATGTTTTGTGTCAGAAAAATTTTTAAATTTTTTCATTCATGTGTATATTTTTTCAATTGTTTCAATACCTCAAATTCTTTCTTCCATATCTTATATTTTGTTGGGGAAGGTTGCCTCTGTGGTTCCTGTTCAAATTCCTAAATTTTTCACTTGTAGAATTTCCTCAGTCTCTCTCTCTCTCTCTCTCTCTCTCTCTCTCTCTCTCTCTCTGTGTTTTCTTTATTGTATTTTCATGTTTAGGGCTTGAAAAGTTCTTTTTTTCCTTCAATGTTTGTTTGTTTATTCTTGGTGTTCTTTAAGGGATTTATTAGTTTTCTCTTGAAGGACCTCTATTATCTTCATATAGTTGGATTTACAGTCTTTTTCTTATGCTACAGCTATTTTGTAATATTCAGGTCCAGGATGACTGGGCTCTATTGGGCTCTAGTGATAACACATTATCCTGGCTATTACTGATTGTGTTCTTATAGTCTAGGCATCTGCATTTAAGTCAATTATTGGTCTAGGTGCCAATTTCTAGGTTTATCTTTGTTGGCTGGGTGTTTTATTCTTTGGTTTCTGTTCACTTTCTGGATTCTCAGAGAGCCTAGGACAATTGTTTTAAGGAAGCTCATCTTGGGATAAGAAGACACTGATAAACACCAAATGAAATAATGAAACAATACATGAACAA